>OX459057.1:17013356-18349758 GCA_949775005.1 Orthosia gothica
ACAATGCAATGATTTAAATACGTAGTTTGTCCCATTATTCTTACCAGGATCCTAAGGATTAGCGATTGAACTGAAAAATAAATAATAGTTTAAAAAACTAAAAAATACGCTTTAATAGAAATAGAACTAAAAAGTAGAAAATAATTTTAAAATTACTACTTTTACCAATATCCGCCAATAAAATTTTATAACTATTGACATCAAAAACCCACGCTTATTAACAATAACATTTTGTTTTGTTAATCACACAATCCTTAATTTGTATTTAATGAAAACTTATTTCTACTTTTTAGTTTGTTTTTTTTTATTATTTGATTAAATTTATCGCTGATAGATTGTCAGTTTGCTTGGACCCTAATTGCTCTCTTTTAAGCGAAAGTAAAACAGAACACGTACAAACGAACGGCTTTAACATTTTAATTAGGTTCGTACCTGGTATAATTACTTCGTGAAAGTTATAATTAAGCTGATTTGAAACGTCTAAACATTTTAGACACTCAAAACACACTGAAACTTTGTGTGCATGTAAGTTTAATTACTTTGCGGAGCACGATCGAGATTTGTTCACATTATACGTCGGTAACCAGCAATGTAATCCTACTTGTATGCGAGCTGGTTGCAGGTGGAAAACGGCCCAGTTTGCGAGTCAATTGCGTCCATTTTTTCTGGTGTTCGCCGCTTCCAACCAGTCATTGCCCGCTATTTTTAATATCTCGTCGATCCAGCGAGCTTGTGGTCTTTTATTTCCAGGGCCTATCCACTAAGTAACTCGTTTCGACCTTCATTCTTGTGGATAGCGGGCAATGTGTCCGGCCCATTTCCCCTTCAATCACCGTGCGTGTGTTACTGCGTCCACCACTTATGCTTTGTTTCTGATTTTGTTACTATTTTGCTGCTTGATGCCAAGTATGCTGCTTTTAAACATATAAGTGTTATATATTTTTGAAATCACCTCTTATAACCCTTTATTTTGATGGGGTATCAACACGATAGGTTTGGAAGAAAAAAATTGGGCCCCCCAAATATGGCGCCTAAAAGCCGCCATTTTTACGCCGGTTTTGACGAATCGGTTGACGTAAGAATCATCAAAATCGGCCGATGCGTTCGAACACTAGAACGCCACATAGGAACAAACATACAAACACAGACTGATAAACATATTACCCGCCTTTGCATCGGGTAAAAACGGATTTTGCCGTGAATGCATTGGTTAACCATACTTTGTTTACTGGTAGATAATGGCTCAGGCATTAAGTCCACCTGGACCTGTATGTTGCATGACATTTTAATAAATAAATAAATATTCAACCTGCGGATAAAAAAACTGGACCTAGAGAGATAAAGCGGGCGCGGTAGTTTTTAGTTTTGCTGAGCAGCCCGGCGAGCATGGCCTACTGTGACATCGCTTAAGTCACACTTTTAATCACAGTTTGGGCGATAAACTTATTTTGTCTTAAATGCTAGCACGGCGGCGTGAGATATTTTCTTGACTTGTGGCATAACTTCTTGAAGTTTATTTTTTTCTTTTTCGGAAATTTTCCAATTTTATTGTAGTTTCGGTTTAACCTTGGCCATAAAAACCATTTATGTTCTGAGAAATATAGCCCTACGACGCACTGTTGCCGAATTATGGGCCTCCGTATCTTATTTTATTTTGCATATTTCCAAAATGATATCTCGAAAACGGTATGTCCTAGGCCAAAAATAACCAAAATTTAGCCCCCCCCTTTGCCACCCCCATGTTAGCAGCATCCCAACATGAATTACAAGTTTTTTTTTTTTTTACTTTGCTTGGTTTTCGACTCGGTCATGACAAGTTATGATAAAATATGTCATGTCTTACAATTTGTCTTAAATGCTAGCACGGGACAACCATGTGACAAATTTACAGGCGCGACTTGCTTTTCTTGTTGTTGACTTCATAGAGCGACATAATTTGAATAGACGACCAAATAAAATAATACGTAAAAAAGTATGCCGTTCATACAGCTAAACAACTTTTTAATTTTGTTGGGAATAAATTAATATTTGACCCACGACCATAGACTTATGCACACTTTATTTTTCTTTGTTTGTTAGATAGATATATTTATTGTGAAAATTTTAATAATTACTAAAAAATATAATAGCTTGGACCAATACCGGTGGGCCCCTTTTTTATATTTTAAATGTTTTTTGGGGATTCTATTTAAGAAACATTTAAAAATGTAGAAAGCAAGAAGAATACGGTATAAAAGAAAATAATTATAAAAAAATAATCATAATTAAAATTAGAACAACAATAAAAAAATAATCATAATTAAAATTAGAACAACAATAAAAAAAAATACTGGAGGTGCAGGCGTGTAAATAGCCGTGCCCTGAGTGCGGGATGAGAACGTATTACGACTTGTCACGTGGAGGCGTGCAAGTCCAAATTCGTCTATATGTAGCCTATAGGAAAGACACTGGGGACCATTCGACGTGAAAACCAACGAGAATATTGCAAATCGCTTACCGAGGCTGGCTTCTTGGGTCAGATCTCCTGATGCTTGAAGACTCCCGCTGTTCTTCTCTTCTCTGGTGGCCACCAGTGATCCAAATATCCAGTCAAACGTACACTGTTGATATCTAGGCTGTTGCGGTTATAATGTGCTCCAGAATCGGAGCTGATTTTCAAATTAGGAAGAAAACCGAATTCGACGCTCAAATTAGGCGTGCGCGCTATGCGGATGAGTTATGACAACTGAACTAGGGGCGGGAATATGGCGTCGCAAGCACATATCCGATTTTGCTAGTGAGGCGCCATCATTGACTTTACGGTTTTACGATAGCAAATCTCGCAAGGCAGATGTCGAAGGTCTCCCAAGCCATAACATAGGCTATTACCAATAAATATTATGCTGTAAGCTAATAAGGGGCGAATATCCGCCACACCATACTCCCCGCCTTGAAAGGTCCAAAGCTTTCAAAAAAAAAGACAAAAATACATACCCTATTAGTAGTAACATAACGGGGTAAAGATGAGATAAGCGGTAAAATTAAAATTCTGGCGGTCTGAATACATTACAGAAACTGTCAATAGTAGTCTGAAACGATTTTAAAAAAGCATAAAATAAGCACTCAGAAATAAGCGGTTTTATTACGATAAGATTATTAATTAAGCGGTTTAACATTGATAAGTTAAGTTATGACATAATTTAAAAGCTAGATATATCAAATTTATATTAAGGCAATAAACACTTGTGTTAACTGCTCTATTGGGTTGGCAAAGGATAAAGCTTTGTGACAGGACGTTTGTATGTACCTGAAGCTACCTTGACTGAAGCCACTCGAACTATGCCATCCGAACCAGGAAACACCTGTGTTATAATGCCTAGTGGCCAATTTAAAGGCGGTACACTATCTTGACCCAGGAGAACGACAGTACCGATCTCTACAGGGTGATCAGGTGTGCACCACTTCTGACGAACCTGCAACGTGTGCAAGTACTCAATTCGCCATTTTTTCCAGTATGATAATACAAGCTGGTCTAACAGTTTTTTTCGATTTTTTAAATTAGTGCTTTCTTCTGTTAGTTCAGAAGAAGGCAGATATGTAAGCGGACTGGACATTAAAAAATGTGCCGGCGTGAGCACATCCGGATGCGGATCCGTCGATAAAACACTAAGCGGTCGAGAGTTTAGCAGACCTTCTATTTGTACCAGAACGGTCAGAAGTTCGTCATAAGTGAGAAGTTGTGTCCCTATGACTCGGTACAAATGAGTCTTGACGCTTTTAATATTCGACTCCCAAAGACCTCCAAAGTGCGGAGCGCGGGGTGGGATCATGTTCCATTCAATTCGAGTTTTAAGAAGCTCTTGTTTGATATCGGATTGCACGGTCGAGTTTAGTAAAAATGAATAAATGTCGTTGAGCTGTGCCTTAGCACCGACAAAATTGGTACCATTGTCTGAGTACAGAACAGACACTGGACCGCGGCGGGCTATAAACCTTTTAAAGGCAGAAAGAAAAGCCTCTGATGTGAGATCCGATACAAGTTCAATATGTATAGCCTTAGTAACTAAACATATGAACAAGCATATATATACCTTGTGCGAATGCTGACCTCTGCGACGAATAGGTATGTAAGAAATGGGGCCAGCCAAATCTACCCCAGTATGTACAAAGGCCTTGGCATCGCGAACACGGTATCCAGGCAGATCAGCCATTTTTGGGGTTGACTTAAACGAAAGCAGGTATTGCATTTGCGGCAGCGAGAACGAATAACAGTCCTACCATCCAATATCCAAAACCGCTGTCTTATGATGGACATCAATAGTCCAGAACCGGTATGGCAATAAGTATTGTGATAGTGATCAATAATTAAATCAACTATGCGATCGCGTTTAGGTAAAAGTGCGGGATGCTTCGCTTCGTATGGTAGGTCAGACTTAGAAAGTCGGCCCCCAACACGTAAAATACCATAGTCGTCCACAAAAACTGATAAACTGCGAAGCTTCTTCGATGGAAGTTCACCAGTTTTGATTAAATTTAAGTCATTACAAAAATGAATATTTTGAAGAATTCGTACAACGAAATTTTCAGCGGTTTGAATATTTTTAACAGAACTCTGGCTATGTAGTCTGTTCGTAAACTTAAGTATGTACATGAATATGCGCAATAGCTTATTCCATGAACAAACGCGGTTGACAATAGTGTCCAAAATATGCGGTTCATCATTTAAAGTTTTAGCAACTAAAGCCGTTGCTTTCAGCTCTGGCAATGCCGCACATTCAGTCGGAGTGAATTTCAGAGGCCATTCATCCACAGATTGACGAAGCCAAGCGGGCCCATGCCACCACAACGAATGAGCTATTAAAACTGACGGCAACATGCCACGCGAAAGACAATCACTAGGATTCTCTTTTCCTGATACATGATTGAAACAAGCAGCAGGTAAGTTTTCATGAATTTTAGCAATACGATTGCTAACAAATATAGACCATCTGTGAGGAGATGAGTGAATCCATGAGAGGGCAATAGAGGAATCTGAGAAAGCGTAAACACCAACAATAGATACACGAGCGGAAAGCTTATCTCTTACCACGCGAACAAGCTTAGACAAAAGCAAAGCGGCGACGAGTTCTAATCGCGCTAGCGTTGTAATTTTTGCGGGCGAAACCTTGGACTTTGCACATAAAAGCCGAACGGTGATGTTGCCTTCAGCATCAGTGATGTGTAAATAAATACAGCATCCATAACCACTGAAGCTGGCGTCGCAGAAGGCTACGATATTCACTACAGCTTCTCTAAAAACGCCAATATGACGCGGTATATTTAGAGAAGAGAGTGCGGGAAAGTCGCGTACAAAGGTAGTAAACCGACTGGTAATAGATTCAGGAGGAATTTCGTCCCAGTCTATTTTAGCTAGCCACAGTTCCTTAATAAGGATTTTAGCGTACAACACGACCGGAGCCACGAGGCCAAGTACGTCAAACAAGCGGGCAACTAGCGATAGAATCGTTCGCTTCGTGCACCTACTGCCCAATGCAATAGTCGTCAAGGAAAAATTATCGTTAGCGGGTTCCCAGGATAAGCCAAGGATTTTAAAATTATTATTATTATCTGTATCAGAGAAATTTACTGGCGAGCGGTGAGACTCTGGCAGCATCTCTAATAATGCGGGTGTACTACTGGCCCATTTGACGAGATCAAAAGAACCTAATTTAAATAGATCTATTAATTCGCGAGCTAATCTCATTGCGACCTGTTCGTCAGGAACAGAGTAGACATAATCGTCCATATAAAACTGAGTTTCTACCAATTTAGAAGCCTCAGGAAAGCGGTCACTATGCTCACGCGCTAAGTGGCGCAGTGTGCGCATGGCTAAAAAAGGACTAGGCTTTAGTCCGAAAGGAACGCGGTTAAAATTAAAAGTGCGTATAGGTTCATTTTTGTTGAAACGATATAAAATTCTTAAATATTTACGGTGGTGCTCATTTACACCGATACGTAAAAACATCTGTTTAATATCTGCGGTAATAGCTACAGGAAACGTACGAAAATCAAGCAATAACAAAAACAAGTCGGCTTGCAAGTTAGGTCCGACGTGCAAAATGTCGTTAAGTGACAACCCTGAGTGAGTTTTGGCGCTTGCGTCCAAAACAATTCGAAGGCTATCTTTGCCCGGTCTGATAACGGCGTGATGCGGTATATAGTAACCTTCTTCTGACAATTCAGAGTCCGGTACCTCTGATAAATAACCTTCCGTTATATAATCAGTGATGGTTTTGTTATAGCTCTCGCGTAGGGTTGGCGTGTGCTCAAATTTACGTTCAAGTGAAAGCAGTCTACGATGAGCCACTCCGCGAGAATTGCCGAACTCAGAGGGGTTTCGATGAAAAGGCAAATCGACAAAATATCTACCATCCCTAAATAAAACGGAAGAATTGAAATTATTTTCACAATCTAACTCGTCTGGACTAATAAAACGTTGAGATGGAATTTCCTCTAACTCGAAAAACCTCTGCAAGCTTGACTCAATGTCAATGTTGGCAAGAGCGGTAAATGAAGACGTAGAAATTGTGTCACAATGACATGAAATATCTCCCATAAGTACGTATCCAAAGCTGGTCAATATAGCGGGCGGTGCGCGAGAATGTGAATCGACCCTATTTCCCAAATATATGTACGGAAACAGTTGAACACCAAGAACAATATCTATTTCTCCCGGTATATTCCAGGTTAAATCGGCAAGCGGTAAATTGTTTAAATATGACATATTGTCATTTAATTCAATAAGATTTGCGGGAAGTCTGTCCGTAATGCAGTCAACTACTAATGCGTGAATATAATACTTGTTATTAGGATTAATACGTGATTCTATCGTAAAATAAATAAAACCATGTACGGGACGTGAGGTCATACCAACACCTTGCAACGATGAATTACGTAATTTTGTTATAGGTATGTTTAAACGTTTACAACAATCCATCGTAATTAAATTATTTTGAGACCCGTTATCTATCAAACATCTAACCACTAGCTTGTCCTTTCCGTTACAATGCGCATAGATTTGTGCGGTAGACAGCAAAATAGTTGAGCCGGTCGAACGAGCGCCCGCGCTAAGCGAGACAGAGCGCTCGGGTTCCGGGGCTGCCGCGATCGCCGCCGGCGACTGTTCAGACGTATTATTATTTTTATGATCAGAAAAGTGCAATAAAGAATGGTGTTGTTTTTTACAAGTTTTACAAACATTACGTGATTTGCATTTATTCAATGAGTGGGACAAACTTAAACAGTTTACACAGCCACGTTTCGATTTAATAAATTCGAAACGAACTTGCGGTGAATCCATGTTATTAAATTGCTGACATTGAAACAGCTGATGTTTATTTTTCTTACAAAGCTGGCAGTTTGTTTCCGAAACCGGTTCATTACTAGATAAGAAGGTCTTAGAAGTACCTTGCGTGTTTTGTTTACGTGAATTAGCTACACTATACTTTGCGCGCGGCTCGGTCTGCGAATTATTATTATGCGACCTTTCGAGTACCTTGACATAATCTTGAATAAAAGAGATAAATACCTTATAAGAAGGTAATTCTTTCCCACTGACGCTATTCTCAAATTGCTGTAGTGTTTGGGAATCAAGTTTCCTCAAACCGCAATGCAGTAATACAAAATCTAATAGGTCGGGAATTTCTAACTGTTTCAATGCAGCGACAGACGCGGAATAATTTTCTATGTATGTATTTAAACCAACGGCGGTACCGGCGCAACTTTTAATGTCCAGAATGTTATTCAGATAATGAATACCTAAACTACGATTGTCTTGGTACCTTTTGACAAGACTGTCCCAAATTATATTATAGGTATTCCCTGTGGGAACAATACCTGCAGTCAACTTTAAGGCATCATGAGTCAAATTACTGATTAAGTACTGCACACGTTGCGCGTCCGTCAGGTCGGTATTCGAATGAACGTTACTACGAAATATTTCGTAAAATATTGGCCAGTTCTCAGTTTTTCCATCGAAGGAGGGTAACTGTATAGGTGGCAATTTTACGATCCCTTTTTTCTGTTCTGTCGTGAATGTTTTGTTGTTTCCAAGTATGAGGTTACGTTTGTATTTAATGCATGAATACAAATCCTCAATGGAATTCAAGGACGAGTAGTCTGGCGAAGTACTATCAATTTCAAACCGTAACTCATTAACTTGTTCAATTATTGTTTCAAACTTATTATACAATTCAGTAATGGATTCAGATTGTGCCAAAAATAACTCATTTGAGCGTAAATCATAATTTGAAATATTTTTGGATGAAGTATATAAGCGATTAATTCTTTCGAAAATAGCTTCTTTTTTTGCTGTAAGCTGAGTTAGTTTCATTTCAAGCTTATTAGCAGCCATCTTGAAGATTTGAAGAGTTCGATGTAAGATAATTATTATAGGAAAAAAAGATGGCGGTTTTCTTACGAATGTGTAAGTTTTTTCAAACGCCAAAATATTAATGCGGGATGAGTATTTTATTAACTTATGTAGCTGAAACCTATCCTAGGCTCGTAAGGACCAACAAATGGAGGTGCAGGCGTGTAAATAGCCGTGCCCTGAGTGCGGGATGAGAACGTATTACGACTTGTCACGTGGAGGCGTGCAAGTCCAAATTCGTCTATATGTAGCCTATAGGAAAGACACTGGGGACCATTCGACGTGAAAACCAACGAGAATATTGCAAATCGCTTACCGAGGCTGGCTTCTTGGGTCAGATCTCCTGATGCTTGAAGACTCCCGCTGTTCTTCTCTTCTCTGGTGGCCACCAGTGATCCAAATATCCAGTCAAACGTACACTGTTGATATCTAGGCTGTTGCGGTTATAATGTGCTCCAGAATCGGAGCTGATTTTCAAATTAGGAAGAAAACCGAATTCGACGCTCAAATTAGGCGTGCGCGCTATGCGGATGAGTTATGACAACTGAACTAGGGGCGGGAATATGGCGTCGCAAGCACATATCCGATTTTGCTAGTGAGGCGCCATCATTGACTTTACGGTTTTACGATAGCAAATCTCGCAAGGCAGATGTCGAAGGTCTCCCAAGCCATAACATAGGCTATTACCAATAAATATTATGCTGTAAGCTAATAAGGGGCGAATATCCGCCACACCAAAATACAAGTATGAAAAAGTAATAATATAAAATTAATTAATAATCCTGTAACATTTCAATTAATTAATAAGCATTGATCACCAATTCACCATACACACAAAATGAATTTATTGCCATTTGGTGCCGTAATTAGAAGGCAAATATATTTTTTTCAACTATAAAATTTTATCACCACCTCCGAACGAAAGTGATACATTTTTCTAAATCATCTGTCAAAATGTGACATTTGTGACAAAATGGGTGCGCCCGTATTAGCAATTAAGACCCGATGAGTCCCAAACAAACGTCAGGAAATTTTTTCACGCCGCCGGTGCTATTATTTAGGACAAAATGGCGTTATCGCCCAAACTGCGATGAAATGTGTGACTCAAGCCATGTCACAGTAGGCCGTGCTCGCCGGGCAGCAACAAGAAAGGCATGTTGCGCCTTTAAAATATGTCACATGTTTGACCCGTGCTAGCATTTAAGACAAATTTATTTATTTATTTAATACTTCATGCACACAAACGTACAGAGGCGGACTTAATGCCTTAGGCATTTTCTACCAGTCGACCTTTGGGTGATGCAGAGAACAAATAGTGGTAGGTGCAATATTTAAAGTAAACATGATTCATAAGGTAGGGCCATTCAAATACAACGCTATACATACATACTATAAATACATACAATAAATACTCAAACATATAAACTAAATACACGAATATACTTAAAAAATTAGTGGTAGCAGATGATTGGAGAAAAATTATCGCTGTGACGATACTACTGCCAACTTCTTACGAACATGCTCGCGAGCTTTCACCTTGAATGCCAATCGGTTGGTTGCCATCCTGATTTCTTGAGGGAGCGCATTCCACAGAGAAATAGACTGAACGAAGAAAGAACAGTGAATGAAGTCAGTGCGGTGAGTGGGACATTGAAGAAGACGGTTATGTGAAGAGCGAAGATTTTTGTTGTGGTTTGCGCAAATGTACTGAAAGTGAGGAGCCAGATAACTAGGGGAGTTGGAAGAGTCAAGAAATGAAAACAAGGTAGTCAGTGCCCTTAGCTCTCTACGCTGGCGTATGGGCAACCACTTTAGAAGTGACCGATGCGCAGAGACATGATCATACTTACGCAAATTGAAAACAAATCGAATGCAGTAATTTAGAAGACGGTCAAGTTTGTTGAGGAGATCTGCATTCAGGTCATAATAGCACACGTCACCATAATCGATGATAGGAAAAATTAGGGTCCGCACAAGCATTGCCTTCGTGTTCGAAGGTAATATTTTTTTTAAACGATACAGAGCCCGCAACGTTCCAGTGACCTTCTGACTGACACTAGCAACTTGAGTACGCCAGTTAAGAGTACTATCGATGCACAAGCCAAGATCCTTCACGTCAGTACTAAACGGGACAATCATACCATTGAACAGAACAGGTGGTAAAGTTGCATAATCCACCTTAGCGATGCTGCGAGGACTCCCAATGATGATAGCTTGGCACTTAATGGGATTTACAGTAACGCCAAACCTATCCGACCAGTCTTTTATCGCTATTAAGTCGTCATTTAACTTGCCGATAACGTCAGGTACTTCATCGACACTCCCCTGATAATACAATTGAAGGTCATCTGCATACAGATGATACGCACACTGAAGTTCAGAAGTAATGAGATTAATAAAAATAGAAAACAGAAGAGGAGAAAGAATGCCGCCTTGAGGAACGCCAGCTATCAAATCACACCAACGAGATGAAGAATCTCCAACGTGAACCGACTGCTGACGCTCCTGAAGGTAAGAGGTGAACCATTCCAGTGCTTTGGGGGAGACCATTAAATAGGAAAGAATGGCTAACAGGATTTCGTGACTGACGGTATTAAAGGCGTTCGAGAAATCAACCAACACTAATACAGTGACTTTAGTATCTTCCAGTCCCGCCCTCATATCGCCAGTCACTTTAAGGAGGGCGGATACAGTGCTGTGCCCGGGCCTGAACCCAGATTGCAGAGGACTAATTAGAGAATTACTCTGCACAAAGTGTGAAAATTGTTTGTGAACACAGGCCTCGAGCACTTTGGATAGGAAGGGAAGGATAGAAATGGGGCGGAAGTGGGATGGAAGAGTGGGATTGGAAACTTTGGGAAGTGGACGAACATAAGCTTTACGCCACAAGGAAGGGAATATTCCGGTGAACAAGGAAAAGTTTACGATATGGGTGATAGGAGATAGGAGGTGATCCAAAACAGTGATTACCATACCACGGGTGATATTATCACATCCCACTGCTTTGGATTTGATGGCGAGAATGATTTTTTTGATCTCCTCCGGTTCAACTGGAATGAAACGAAATGGATTAATGTGAGGACGCGTTAGACCAGAAAGAAGAGACAGAGTTTGTTGCTTCGTTAAACGATCCATTGTAGGCACAGTAGAGAAATGATGGTTGAGATCATCTAAGTCAATAGAATTAGGAAGGTCCAAATGTCGCGGTTTGCCGATACCAAGTGTTCCTAGGAACTTCCAAATATCGGCAGAAGAAGATGAAGAAATATTTTCCAGAATGTGGCGGCGTTTAGCATTGCGTATCATCTGGTTACATCTGTTCCTTGCAGCCTTGAATAGCGCCCAATTCTCGTCAGTTCGATCCCTTTTATATTTTCTGAACGTGCGGTCCCTGCGTCGCATGGCCATCTGTATGCCATTTGTCATCCAAGGCGCAGGAGGCCGTTTTAGTTTTACTTTGCTGACGGGAGCGTGTCGGTTATAAAGGTTGACCACAACATCATTAAAGATTGCCACCTTATCGTCAACCGAAGTGGCCTCCGTCATAGTCTCCCAATCGATCGCAGATGCATCTTTCTTCAGTTTCTCGACGTCCATCCTGGCAAAACAACGCCTGTACAGAACCCTGGGTTTAGGTTTAGGAGGTTTGAGGATGTAGGAAAGGAAAATCATGTCGTGATGAGAGAAACCAGGAGCGTCATGTTGACCATGGGATGAAACAAGGGAAGGATTCGAGGTGAGGATAAGATCGAGCCAGGTGTCATCGCCAGATTTGTTACAATGGGTCGCTTGTAGTGGTAATACATGCAGACTAGCTGACTCGATGAGATGGAGAAGCTTACGGGATCGAGGGGAGTTTTGGGAAAGGAGGTTTGTGTTGAAATCACCCATGATGATGTGGTGTGCATACTCTGAACCCAAAGATTCAAGAACTGATTCGAATTCAGTGAAGTAATCGACAGTGGGGGGACAATAGACAACACCGATAATGGTTTTGGCTCCTTTGACGCAAACTTCAATGAAGATAAACTCAGCAGAGGCAGAATAGTTTGAGGAGGAAGTAGCAAGTATTTTGTAAGGAAAATCACTGCGAAGGTATATGGCCACACCACCTCCTCCCTTACCAATCCGATCGTTCCGTATGAGAACGAAACCGGTAAATTGTAAGATTTGAGATAATTTATCATGTCATGTCACAAATGTCTTGGGTACGCCCATGCTCGCTAGGCAGCTGTGTTCTACAAAATATATGCACTACCAATTTCAATCGCCAGCAGCTACGCTGTCTCCCGTAGCCTCGTAGTCTTATCTATGAACCTGTCAAGTCCAACCAAATAGGTTCGCGCTTGTTTTTATGCACTAATTAACATTCGTGAAGTTTTATCTCTTGTGAAGTTATTCTATGCCAAGATCTATCTTTCTAGAAGCCGGTACAACAAGCCATTTAAAAAAAAAAACAATCAAAATAGCTGATATTCATACTGACGAAAAAGTTATAAAGCTGTATGTCAAAGCCATAACTGTAAATTTGACAACTAGAGGTGTAGTTGATTTCAAAGACATGCCTTGCAAAACAGATAATAAAATACACTTGCAAATTCAATACACATCATTAAATCAATATCGATAATTCTTCAAAAGAAGATCTTGAATCAGATAACAAGATAATAAAATCACCATTGCACTACAATAAATTGAATAAACCCTATCTTCCAAATCAGCCGCCAGTTAAAATCTGATTATCCTCACGTTATCCTTTTTAAATTCGTCGCACGAGACGCTTGCTAAGCACTTTATTCATCTAAACGACCTTAGGCACCTTCCTCACCACGGATCGGTGAGTTTTCGGTTCCGCAGGACTAGGCAACAAACTTTTCTGTACCTTTAACGTCAGACGCTAACGTCAAAATGTATGGCAAATGACATTATCTGCGGAAAGGACACGTAGTGTCACGCGCCTCTGCGATTGAAGTGTTTTGACGCTTTCATTCAGTTTCGTAGGTGTGCGGAATAGTTATTTATGCTACAAGTGCGGAAGGTAGGTGATTTCCGATGAGTGGCATTTTTATTCACGAGCGAGCGAAGCGAGTGAGTGGATAAATCGACACGAGTCGGAAATCATCTTACGTACGTGTAGCATACAACATTTTACTATGCATTGTGCGAGGAAATAAATAAATTAATACAATGAAATTAATAATATGGCGGGCTGATTCAAGCGCGTTCAGAATATCCACAGATTAACTAATAATTCCTCGGGTATATCTACTGCGCATGTGCAAATATCTGTCACATCGTAACGCAATAAGACACGAGCAAAATATACGTTCTGCCAAACATATTTAATGAATATTTAAAATTAATTTATTTGATCAAAATCTAAATCTAGAGTAATTAAAAACGCCTAAAATGAAGTATAAGTTTTATTTTACCTTTTATATGAATGATAATCTGTACATAACTAATTTGTTAAACTTTTCTCAAATAATAAAAACTCTATGCGTCGGGCTGACGGTGGAGTTAAAATTAAAAAAATACAGGAAAGTAAAAAGCACTAGTGAAAAAAAGTGACCCTTTCCGCACAGTTTGGCTGCTTGGAAAACCGCTCTTTTCGAGGACATGCATTGTAAAATATTTTGTCTAGGCCCCCGAAAGTGTTCTGTACAGATATGTTGTACGCGAATGCGCTCGGTGAATAATCTTTACCGAAACGATTCAATCAGTAAGGCGCCTAACAGCTGTACAGATTCGGTACAGAAACGAAAACGCACCGCCCCGGTGAGAAAGGCGCCTTAGATGAACGAATGGCCGATCAGCGCCATTTGATGGCCATTTATATTATATGATAGTAAAAGTTATGTATGTCACTCTTTTATTCGATGCTATAAAATATGTGTGAATATTATCAGGGGTACAGAAGTGTGGCGTCATGCAAATCTCAGTCATTTCACGCATAACAGTAAAAATATTTCCCTGTCTTTATTCAAAACGAAAATGCCCAAAAATTCTAGAAAATAATGTGTTTGTCGATCAATCTGAAAGTAGTTCTGATTAGTGAGTAATAATGAGTTACAAACTTAGTATAAGTACCTATATCTAACCAAATCCATGTGGTATAGGAGATATTTACCAAAAAAAAACAAAAAATATATAATGTGCCATGTAAAAGGGATCAAGGCGCACAAAGTCGCTGGACAAACCCCAAATAAGAATAGGATGGAAGTGATGGATAGGCTGGATATTTCGGGACGATTTATGATGATGACGCCATTGTCAAATTACCTGAGAAACGTGCTGACTGCTGACTCCCTACATTAATAATGCGTCTTTCGTGCCGCAGGCAAATCATAGAATACGATATGCTGAATGGGAAACACGTTTTAACGACTAGACGAACCCCTTCTTGGATCATGTTCCAAGAAGGGGTTCGTCTAGTCGTCCCTTTCATCATCATCATCATAATTTCAGCCGAAAGACGTCCACTGCAGGACATAGGCCTCCCCCAGGCGACGCCACATTGACCGATCCCGTGCGTCTCTCATGACCCTTTGATTGTAGAAAAACTGAATTGGCAAATCAATCGATAAATGACCATAATATATCAATAAAGAAAGGAAAAACGAACAGCAGCTTATTTAAAACACTACATAAAAAAGAAAATATCTGTCGTAAGAAAAACTTCAATAGCTTTTTACGACAAAGGAGAGGAAATAAAGAATCCTTTATGCCATTAGTTGGAGCGTTTTATTTATGATAGCGATAACAAACATACACTCCGACGCCTTTCCGATTTATAGTCGCAAAGAATTGTACTGTCTCTTTGGAAATGTTTTATTTAGGTATTTATTTGAAAGTATTTGCTAGAGAACCAGGGTTACCGACATAGCCCGAAGAATTGCCAAACTTAAGTGGCAGTGGGCAGGGCACATTGCTCGCTGAACGGATGGCCGAAGGGGTCGAATAGTTCTGGAATGGCGACCGCAAACCGGAAGGCGATGCGTTGGCCTCCCACTAGGTGGATCTAGGTTAGATCTAGATCCACTATCTAGAAGACCTGGTTAAGGTTGCGGGAAAGCGCTGGATGCGAGCCGCACGGGATCGGTCAATGTGGAGGCCTATGTCCAGCAGTGGACATCTTTCGGCTGAAATGATGATGATGAATGTAGCAGTACACCGTAGGGTACCCTCTGTTTTATTTTAAGTTCTTTAAGTCCATCCAAAGGTTATTTGGTAGATATCGCTGTCAGCGCTAAGACCACCTTTGTACCTATAGTATTAAGTTGTTGTAAAATATATGTGTAATTTCTTTTTTTGGTGTACATTAAAGTATATACAATACAATTCTATTCTTTTTTACGAACGAATGACATGACGTCACACAAAGCCTGCATCGCGGAAGCTAAATTTTGGGTGTGATTTGAAAGCATACAACAGTCCGACCACAACCGTCGGGCAGTTCAGTTGCTCGGACCAGACACAACACCCGTCTGGCCGGAGGATCCTCCCTTTTTAAGAGGAAACGGGGGTGCTCTTTTCTCCATACAAACGCTCTCGTCTGTTTTCTCTCTGGTTTATGAACTTAAAGCAATGTTTTTTTACAGTAAAATAAATATCAACTTCTTCTATGTCCCTATGTTTTCCTTTTTGGTGATATATTATCCGTATAAGAACTAGAACCCTCTCAAAATGCTCAAAATTGTCTTTATTGAGTCGCTGTCTTCAGAGCCTTAGTGTACAAATTTGACAACTATTAATGAAAAAAGGAAAACATAGAGACATAGTAAATATCCTTCTTATTCAGTTTATGAAATATCTTCTAAATCGGTCCAATATTGGAGGAGAAAACAGACGAGAGCCAAACCACGAAATTATGACTTTTTACTTAAGAAAATTTGTCGAATCTGCAGTTGTCCTTATCGCACGAATTTGTGGGCGGGGTGAGACGCAAGGGGGCATAATACGTACACAGACGGAAAGGTGATGCGTAGTAGTTAAAAATAATATCGATATACTAGTGTTGAAAACAGTTATCGATAAACACATTTATATTGTTTACATGTGCTGTTCGTGAGAAATACAAATAGAAGTATTAAAAAGTATTGGATACAAAATAAAATAAAGTGCATGTCTATAAATGTTTATTACAAAAAGTTTTCAATACAAAACAGTAAATTATATATCGGATAGGTATCCGCAATCTCTAGATCGCCTACTAGGTACATCAGCGAAATTAAACTTATTTCAACGTCAGCCGCACGGGTCAATCGATCAGGCTGTGCTATGCTTGCCGTGGTTGGTCCGTGGATGGGTGACCATCTTTACATACCAAGACCCGTCCGTGTCTCGCCAAGCACCGTAAGCCGTTGGTCCTGGCTGTTATTTTCGGCTTTGACAGCCCGAAAGTCTGACCCGTTTTACCAAGGTTGTGCATATTACCCAGTAACTGGTTGTGGAGGTCAGATAGGCAGTCGATCCATCAAAATACTGGTATTCAGCTGCATCCGACTCTAACGTAGATTGGAAAAGGCTAGGCAGATTATGACGACGTGCTTTCTCTCAGTGGTTTATTCTTTGGTATTCAACCGTCAATGATTTCTGGTAAAAGGCTAATGCCTTAGGCTTGCCACTAATGTGGTAGAACTTTTCAAATCAAATCAAATCTATCGAATTTTTCTAATAATGGTTCCATTTTTATGCCATAATGCATCGTCCCTCTTAATATTTTGAAAAATAAAAGCTTTTGGGACTACCTAAATAAAATAACAGAAATCTCGACGAGTTATGTGTGGTTGGCCTTGTACTTGGTAGAAGTAATTGTGATTCTGTTTTAATTGTAACATTTTGCCTTTAAACAGCCTATGCCCAGCAGTGTCATCATATCAGACACTGCTGGGCATAGGCCTCACCCAAGGATCACCACATTGATCGATTTCGTGCGTCTCGCATCCAGCAGATCCCCGGAACCTTCACCAAGTCATCGGTCTACCTGGTAGGAGGCCTTCAAATGCAACGTCTTCCGGTTCGCGGTCGCCACTCCAGATCCTTTCTGCCCCATTAGCCATCCATTCTGCGAGCAATGTGCCCTCCCCACTTAAATGTGGCAATTCTAGGGCTTGCCAAATTCTATTGCTCGGGCTATGTCGGTAACCCTGGTTCTCCTGCGGATTTCTACATTTCTGATTCGACCACGCAAGGAAACTTCATGCATAGCCCTCTCCATTGCCCTTTGGGTGACTGTAAGCTTTCTGCTGAAGCCCATAAGTGACCATGTCTCAGAGCCATATGTCTGGCTACACACACTGGTCATAGACTTTCGTCTTGAGACACTGTGGTAAGTTGGATGAGAAGATACCGCAACTTCCCGAACACTGGCCAGCCAAGTCGGATTCGACGGTTGACCTCTTTCTCGAAGTTGGCCCTACCCAACTGGATCGTTTGTCCCAGGTAGACATAGTCACCCACAACTTCGAGTGTAGAGTATCCGACCTTGATTGGAGTGAGTGTAACATGGACATTCAACATCACCTTGGTTTTGTGCATGTTCATCCTAAGACCCATTCTTTAGGAAGCTCTACTGAGGTCATCGAGCATTGTACTGAGGTCCTCCATAGTCTCAGCCATGACCACTATATCGTCGGCAAACCGAAGGTGAGTGATGGATTCGCCATTGACATTTATGCCTAGCCCTTTCCGGTCCAGAACCCTGTAGACATCCTCCAGTGCAGCGGTGAACAGTTTTGGAGATATTACGTCTCCCTGTCTCACACCTTGCTGCATAAGGACGGGTTCCGAGGTCTGATCCTGAAGTCGAACTGACATGGTAGCGTTTTTATACAAACATTTCAACACTTCAATGTACCGGTAGTCAATTTGGTACCGTTGGAGAGACTGCAGTACAGCCCAAGTGTCGATAGAATCGAAGGATTTCTCGTATTCCACAAACGCTAAACAGAGAGGCAGGTTGTACTCTTCGATCTTCTGTATAACCTGCCGCGTATGTGTGTGGTCTACGGAGACGATTAGTGATGACCCTTGAAAACAGCTCTAAATCCATTTATTTTTGATGAATTCCGTCTTCAGGTGACATACCTACTTGCAATTTCATAAGGACAGTTTACCTCTATTATCGAGTCTTCACCTACCAGACCATCCGGGCTTGCCGCTAAAAAGCGTTTGTTTTCATCGATAAACATTCCACACTCTAATACCTGTTGCCCCGTGAGCTTGATAAATTGATCGATCGCTTCAGATTCCTTTTGCCATAATTGGTAGCCACAGTTCCTTTAAATCTATATCTATACCAATATTATGAAGAGGAAAGATTTTTTTGTTTGTTTGTTTGTACCGAATAGGCTCCGAAACTACTGGACCGATTTCAAAAATTCTTTCACCGTTGGGAAGCTACACTATCCCCGGGTGACATAGGCTACTTTTTATCCCTGTATTCCCACGGGAAAGGGAACTACGTGGGTGAAACCGCGAGGCGTCCGCTAGTTTGTTATATAATAACGTTTCTCATATTTTGCGAACCGATGTTTTCGGTCGCATCTTACATATTCGCCCAAAATTCGATGCCGTAAGCCTCCTTAGTCTTTCAATTTCCCATAAGCTATTATCGCTTTGGCCCCCACTATTTTTCTTTGAACATCCTTAGTTGAGAGCAATCTTTCAAGAAATTTATTTTTCTTTTAATTTATATAAATCCAAAGGCAGGAAGAAGATATTTCTTCCAACTCTAAGCGACCGTAGTTTTAACAGGTTATGAAGTTCTTTTTATTTTGCTCGTTCCGACTTTGGGATACGTCAGTTTCCTTTTTCGGTAAATCTCTGTGATTTTTTTCGAACGCTGCTTTTGTTCTATATTTTTTTTTGTATATTGGCCCGGACTGCAGCCCTGTATTTTTTTTGAATGCGTGCATGAATAGCCCTTCGCTATTCCATGAAGTTACTAATCCATAACATCTTGTCTGATGTGATATGAGCCACTTCCTGCAAAATTTAATTCTTTTTCCGCCAATAAATTTAACAATTACATTATTAAATTGCTCTAGAGTATTATTAGTCACGTCCAAAAAAAGATTTTCTGCGTTTGCTGTTAAGAATAACATATATTGTTGGATATCTGTCCACAATCCAGAACATCAAAAGTTACGAGTGACTGGGGCGATTACAAGAAATGCGCGAGCCGCGGCCGGGAGCGTTTCGGAGGCACGCACACACTGTCAACTTACACACACATGGATAGGGCGGCCGGGCGCCACGCGCTCGCAGTTCGCAGAGCGACAGCGATAGTTTTTTCAAATACCTATTTTTCAAAAGTCTCTCCGCCCGTATTTCCTCTTAATGGAGGTTTGCTTGGCTTTCCAACTTGTTCCGCACACTTCTAAACAATTGACTGCAATGCACTCGATTATTTTATGCCTAATGACTTCTTCCTCTCCCCCCATTTATCAAGCTTTAACCTATAATATTATTTATATACACTCACAACATAATGTTCTAAATATGAATTCAATAAATATTGTATAAACACGTACTTTATATTCGTGGATAGGAAAAATTAAAAAAAAAATACAATTACAGTGCAACATTTTCCTTCGATTTTCAAACAACTGCATCATAAAATAACTTTTTAATTTTTATAGCACACTTTTAATTTTTAATTCCAATAAGAAACTAAATTGCCCGCCATATTGCATATTTTTCCGTTTCCACTTTTATTTTATTTCAACTGTATGAGTGAAGATAAAATAGTTATGCAACGAGGTATATGTTTAATTAGTTATTAAACCACTCGCGTGTTAATATTATCACATACGGCTTCGCCACCCACGCTCGTATTTTAATAACCCCTATTATATGACCATTGCATAAACTACTATTTTATTAGTTTAGGTACGTTATTAGTCTATCTGTAAATGAAATCAACGTATTATGAAAACCTTTTGTTCATTCGAGAATCAAACATCTGATTCGATTAATGAAAAGCTGCAAAGCAAGCAGCATCAATAAAAACCTTCTTAATTAAATATTAAATATTGGATTCATTGATTGAACTGGCCTTTTGCTAACAGGATATTATGACGTTAAAAATACGAGCACTACACAAGACATAAATCTAACTAGATAACTCAAGTTCCTCCACGTGTATGAAAACCAAGCGTGCCACTGTTTCACACACAATTTAGAAATTGACTTAGCGTTGAAAGAAAATATTTCCATTGTCTCGGCCAAATTTTTTTGTAGAGATTTTTCAGCTCAATAATTAGGTATTTTCTAGATTTCAGTTGATGTCCGGTGCCGATAACACTAAATGAAACAACTCGAAGTAAGAACGTTGTTCCTTCACACTAGCTATCTCGTTGCGATCTCTAATAGGTCTCTTTCACTAATACGTCACATTGTACAGTAAGTTTCCCAACTCGTCTCAAGCTGTATTTTGTCTCTTTCCCAAGTCGTCCGACGCATGTGTTCCATTGAACATTGTTAATGTACATTTACATTAACGTACAAAATTATAATGTGAATGTGTCCCCGATGCAATACGAGGTCAGTTCAACTAGATATTAATGCCGGGGTACTTCAGGATCGGTAGTTCGGTACCCTCAGCAACATTGTTCTTGCTCCACATAAACGTTCTGCTAATAACCTTTGGGTATGCAGACGACAGCACTGTAGCTAAGAGATACGTGTCCGACGCACGGGCTACTGGGCCTCAGATTATATATTAGTCTATGGGCCTTAGATCTGGTCTCTCCAGGAGGCAAGGCAGTCGCTGAATTTTCCAAAATATTTTACTTACATATTTTGTGTTTAATTGGACATAAACGTCGGATGAGTTGGGAAAGAGACGAAATACGGCTTGAGACGAGTTGAGAAAATGACTACATGTTCTCTACACTTTGCTTGCACACATCAAAAACAGCTTTAATGTCAAAGAGTGTCTTTTGTATGGCGCCTAAAATGTACAATAAAATACCGCAATCATTTAAAGCTTTGCCAGCAAACCTATTTAAAAAAAAGATGCGAGATTTATTAACAGACAAAACTTATTACCATATACGTGATTTCTTGAATGATAATATTTTATAATAATGACATTATTTTCTTTTATTATTTGCTTTTTTTTTCTTCTTTTAAGTCATCATATTATTTAATTGATATAACATTCGTACTAATTTGCATTTTGTTTTGTTTAGTTTGTACCTGACAGCATTTTTCTTATATTTCATTAATATTTATGACATTTTATGATTTTACTGTAATTTGTTGACATCATTTGATTTTATTAATCTTGATTGTGCAAGACATTTTATGATTTTATTGTATTTTTCTTTGACATTGTTTTATGATTTGATAGTACTTTTTTGACATTTTATTCTTTTGGGTTTTTTTTTATCAACACTGATTTTTATGACATTTTATGATCTTACTGTACTTTTACGAATTTTTTTATATTACTCTAATCTTGGTTTTGCAAGACATTTTATGATTCATTGTATTTTTCTTTGACATTACTTTATGATTTGATTGTACTTTTTTGACATTTTATTCTTTTGGGTTTTTTTTATTTATCAACCCTGATTTTTATGATCTTATTGTACTTTTGCGACATTTTTTTTATATTATTAATCTTGATTTTGCAAGACATTTTATGATTTTATTATATTTTTCTTTGACATTAATTTAATTAACTAACCACAATTCTCAATGACATTTTATGATTTGATTATACCTCTGACATTTTTTTTTTTTTAATTTGAACTTGATTATTTATGATATTTTTATGATTTGATAAGGATGACGATCTATTGTTAGCTTTTTATTTTTTTTTCGTTTTTCTGACATTCACTTACGATCAATTTATTGTTTTTGTTTAAAATTTATAATCTAAATGTTCTTTATAACAATTTAATTAATATAAATAATTTTGTAAACTTTATATTTGTACGCCTCGATAGGCAAAACATGTATGTGCTACAAATTAAGTCAACATCTTGCATGCATAAGGTATGTAAACACATGTTATGGCAAATAAATTATCTTTATCTTTATGTACAAAGTGACGTATTTTTGAAAGATACCTATTAGTAATAGCGACGAGATAGCTAATGTGACGAGTTGTCATCACAACCCCTTTTTGGACACGTGAAGTTCATTTGTTTCATCTAGTTAGATTTATGTCTATGAACACTACAGGTTCAGATTGCGAGAGAAAAATTAAGGAGACTTTTAATTAACTATTGTCCTTTATAGTGAAGGAGAGAGAAATAAAAAAAAGGTGGTAAAGAAAAATGGTGCATATTTCTTCTTTCTTTAGTCCTTTGCTTTGAGCTTTTGTTCTCTTAGCTTTAGCTTTTCATAAGCAAGGTGCACTAATAGTGAATTTCATACATATTACTTTCATTTGTAAATAAATGGTGACCTATTCTTTGATGGAGTCCTCATTCAATTTCTGTTTGCGTATCCTTCACCCGACAAAAAGGTAAATGCCGAAAGCCGTAAAGAACTAGTCTATCTCTTACCCAACAAAACGAAGGGCCCGAACACTGTTACCGAGAAATATCAAACCAGTCATGAATTATTTTCACAACAAGATGATCAGTATCTATTGATCAACTTCTTAAATATACTGTTGTAAAGCTGATAAATTTTCTACCATCTTCAAGAGCAACTGTGTTTTAGTTTACGCTGCACAAATCCTCCTTTCATTCATATCTTCTCTCACCACACAATATATTTACATAAGTATAGCGGCTGTCGGAGCAATTTCTCGGCTGATAGGACGTTCGCATCCCGTGTACATTGCGGTTGCTAATTCTACACGATGCACGTCCGTGCTGCGGTATCTAACCTCAATTTGTGATGTTCACGTCATTTTAAGTTTTTGGATTTTAGGTGTCCTCGTTGTGATTACTGTGTTATTACTCGTACTGGAAAGTAATTTAGTAGCTTTAACTTTGCATAAGCTAAATGCAGTCTTAGTTTAATTTCATGACATAAAAAGATAGAGACAAAATAATATTTTCTTTGATAGACTCTTTAGTCATTTCCTTAAGGATTTCTGGTTGCTTAACTTTACCTCGAAAAAGGATGAGGGCTGAAAGTCATACCTAAACTGTATTTTGCCCAATAAAACGAGGGAACCGACCACTGTTGCCAGGAAATATCAAATCAGTCAAGAATTCTTTTCACAGCAAAATGCGCAGTTTCTATTGAATGAGTTCAATAGGTTTCTTCAATAGCAACTCTTGTAACGCTGATACATTTTACTTTACTTTGCATAAATCCACCTGTCATTTATATCTCGTCTCGCTATACATTATATTTACATATGTCAGCATAGCCTGGCTGCCGCGGACCAATTTCTCTGCTGATATAACGTCCGCATCCCGAGTACATTCAAATCTATCTAGTCTTTTCCCATAGGTATGTTGGGGTCGGCTTCTAGTTTAACCGGATTCAGCTGACTTCCAGTATTTTACATGAAGTGAATGCTTTTCTGACCTAGCTAAAAGAAAGAAAGAAAAGAGATTCCTAACTTTTTTTTCAGAACATTTCAGATCTTGAATTCGTGACTTTATAAGTGTCTCTTTGGGATGGAGTGTCAGGTTTTGAGTTTTGAGGAACCCTTGACTTTGCTCGGCGGTAGTCACACTCAGCGTACCTTTAGAGTACTATCATTTCTGGCGGCCATCTTTGTAGGACTAGTACATCTGCAACTTATTTGAATATGTCTATGAATAGACCAAACCAATTAAACGCAAGATGCAGCGCAGGCCCCACCAGTTACAGAGCGTGTAATTCCTAGGCCTGCCGGAAGGATTGCTGCTTCTGAGACCAGCTCTGAGATGCATGCGGAATCCATCCAGATGGCTGCACCGTATTCCACAGTCTTGGATACCCCAAGTCAGGAGCAGTCTTTCATTGCTGGCGTGGAAACATACCTGGAACGGGATTCTGATCAGACCATCGCGGTGGGACTTACAAGATGTTGACTCCGCCCCTTCATACATACCCTCATTTCCCCCTATTAGAGAAGGGAATAGACCAGGTGCCATCGGACCTAGCGAACTTAGCGAACTTAGAATACAGAACTAGATAAGACATGAGGCGCGGGTGGTGGCCCAAAAAAAAGGGGGCAATCTTTTGGAACGTTCTACTACACTTTTTCGTCTCCTGACCCTTCTGTCAGGAGAGGATCTAATGATAGAGGCAAACCAGCTAAGAGCTCATGTACGCAGATGACCTGGTAATCCTTCCGTAATAGGATGCAGCTGTTGCGGAACTGGGAAAAGCTCTAAATAAAAAAAAAACTCAAACAACTCTCTTCTCCCTTTCAAAATACCCCTATTGTACTCACCAACCATCTAAAACTACTCTACTCTGAAAACCGGTTTGACTTTCGTCGCGCACCTAGAAGAGGTTAACAAGGGTTTTACTATATAAACTTATTTTTCTACTTGAAGTTCTCTTAGTTAATAGGTTAATTCCGTCCTTTAAACCACAGGGCTGTGGATATACGGTAACCCTTATATTTGTATATTTTGTATAATTTATGGCAATTTACATGGATATATATAGAACAACAGTTTTCGAGGAACCCAACCGAATAATATCAGACAAAGAAAATCCTGATCGAATTCAATGTCGGTTCCCGAAACCCTCCGTACTTAATTTGAATGAACTATGTGTTTATTGACAAAGGAGCGGATATCAATGGGAACTACAAATCTTGGCTTGAGAGACATCATTTACATATCTATTTGTGCCTATCTCCTATTTGAATGGGGCGCCATGATTGATCTCCTCAGACAATGATGATACAATTAGTTTGCGCCAACACTATTTTTATCAAAGTTTCACAATCTCTCTCAATATTTTAAGTGTTGTTTTATTTACATATTTTACTGTTCAAAATGTTAAAGCATGATCAGTCAATAACGTTCCCAACGCTGGAACACATGCTCTCTTAGAAAAGAAGCAGGTTATAATTCACCAGCCAGTGTTACCGTTTTGAGAGCAGTGGTGAATCAAATTTACAAAGTAAATTGCTTGTTTGAAATCAAACCTACGACACTTAAATTAGGACCATTGCCACTAGGCCACTCATCATCATCATATCAGCCGAAAGCAACTGGACATAGGCCTCCCCCAAGCGTCACAACATTGACCGGTCCCGTGCGTCTCGCATCCAGTGGATCCCCGCAACCTTAACCAGGTCCTCGGTTCAACTAGTGAGAGGCCTTCCAACTTCCAACGCAACTCACGCCGCTCCAGAACTTTTCTGCCCCATCGGCCATCCGTTCTGCGAGCAATGTGCCCTGCCCACTGCCACTTAAGATTGGCAATTCTATGGGCTATGTCCGCAACACTAGTTTTCTTACGGATATCTAAATTTCTGATCCGATCACGCAAGGAAACTCCGAGCATAGCCCTTTCCATTGATCTTTGGGTGACTGTAAGCTTTCTGACGAGAACCATTGTGACCGAACACGTCTCAGAGTCATAGGTCATTACTGGCAACACACATTGGTCATAGACTTTCGTCTTGAGACACTGTGGTAAGTTGGACGAGATGATACCGCGCAATATTCCGGAAATTGCCCAGCTGAGTCGGATTTGACGGCTGACCCCTTTCTCGAAGTTGGCCCTACCCAACTGGGTTGTTTGTCCAAGGTAGACATAGTTGTCCACAATTTCGAGTGTAGAGTCTTCTACTTTGGTAAGAGCGGGTGTAACATGGGTATTCAACATCACCTTGTTTTTGTCCATGTTCATTTAAGTCCTACTCATTTGGAAGCTCTACTGAGATCATCGAGTATTGCAATGAGGTCTTCCGCAGTTTCAGCCATGACCACCATATCGTCGGCAAACCGAAGGTGTGTGATGTACTCGCTATTGATGTTGATGCCCAGCCCTCTCCAGTCCAGAACCTTGAAGACATCATCCAGTGCAGCAGTGAACAGTTTTGGAGATATGACGTCTCCCTGTCTCACACCTCGCTGCACAAGGATAGATTCCGAGGTCTGATCCTGAAGAATAACTGCCAAGATGGCGTTTTTGTACAAACACTTCAACACTTCTCGTAGTCCACAAACGCTAAGCAGAGAAGCAGGTTGTACCCTTTGGTCTTCTGTATAACCTGCCGCAGCGTATGTATGTGGTTTACAGTGCTAAAGCTTTAAGGAATCCGGCTTGTTCAGGTGGGTGGAAAGCCTCTAACCGGGTCGTTTGCTAGATTCGCGACGGGTTTACTTGTTGGCGGGTACAACTGCCCATAGAATATCTCGATCTCCCTCAGAAGCTCCGGTTTGGCGGATACGATCCTGCCATCTTCAGTTTCGTGAGCTGGCTCTGCCGAATAATCAGATCTCTTGCAAAGATCATGGTGCCCCTATGCCGCTCAAACACGTCTTTAATACATTTAGTATTAAAGTGGCCGAGGCCGCTTTTCAAGGACTTTGAGACCCGTCTATTTAGCTTATTAAGCGTATTTCAACGCATCGTCTGAACACTGCAGGATCATCTTACGTCTCTCCTTCATAAGCTTGAGCTGTACGGCGGGTCTTGAAAAACTTAGACCCAACCGTATGGACACGGTACCCATAACCATGGCTGTATTCGTCAACAGAGATCCTTAGGTAATCGAAATGATTCTAGAGTTCCAGCTGAAAGCTTTTGGGGTAACTACTTTTTCAAAATTTTCTTATAAAATTATACCAGTAGGTAGTTAAAAGAGGAAAAGTACCTACAGACAACGACGTTCCCCTTCTCTTACAAATTATGTCTTTTGTTACAAATTGCCCGTCGTTCCTTACAATACCTTTTGTGACAATACTAATATGTTACATACAATGTAATAAGGGAGCAGAGTGAAATAATGTTAGGCAATAGACAACTCTATGTATATTGATGGCATTCTTAAGGCATACCTCAACGGTTAAGAAATGCTAATAATAACAAAATGTCTTATTGTAAGGAGGTTCTCTCTTGAGCCCTGATCACCGGCAGCTTGGACCCTGTTCCCGATGCCGGTGGATGATGCCGATGATGGTGGTGGTTATATGTTTTAAATGATTTTTTTTAAATATTTAAAAAATGTGTAAGTATATATAAATAAATGAAGGACAAAATACTATGTCTGTTCGTAATATAGTGAATATGACCAATTCTTCTTCGTTATTTTGGTGATAATGGTAATGACGTTGGTTTTATCCAGCTCTTCCCACCGTCTACGGGAGCCTACCACGATGCCCTCTGGCCGTGTCAGGGCTACAATGTAGCCCGAGATCCTAAAAGCTGAAAGTCATGGTCGTCCAGCAGCAGTGGAAATAGTGAAATTATGCAAGCTAACAGTATGTTAATGTCTTTTCTTGTTAATAGAAACGAGCAACTGAAAATGATATTTCCCATCAACTGAGTTATGGAGGTCATAAAATGAATGAAACTGAATGAGACGAAATTTAAAACTTGTATAAAACGCACACTATGCAGGTAGGCATATTAGTTTTGAAGTATTGTTGAGCCTACTGAAGACTATATGAATATTAAAGAAGTATTGTTGAAACTCAATTACTTTTAGTATTATATGCCTGCACAGCACATGTGTGACTATTATGTTTCGACTGTAAATCTACAATTCACTGTACCTATGTGTCGTTCGTTGACTTCTGAGTGTCCTGGCTGTTGAGTCTGTCATTCTCTCTCAAATGTATCTCTGATGGTGGCACATGTATTGTATCATTCGGTTTCCTTCATGATGATTGAGCTAAGTGATGCCAATCCATGCCTCATGTTCGTGAATGGGCGCCATCAGTTGGGATGGGTCGTAACTCGGTTGCCTCAGCCTGTTTTTAATTAATTATTGTATTTTGAGGTTGTTTATTTTACTCTAGATGCTTTTACGTGCACGTCTATTTTATCGTTCTCACATGTATGTGTAATTTACAAACAAGAATGATTTGTAATTGAAGTAATACTTGTAATTGAAACTTATTGATGGAAAGGAGTGTCCGTGGCGTTTCTTGCAGATTCTTTCCCAAAGAGACCTACTGACGCTTGCGAATGTGAACCTAGACTCAATTTTTTGTTGTTTGAGAATTCATAATTACCTATAGGTAAGGTTTATTTGAAATAAAGTGTTTGAATTTGATTTTGATTTTTCAGCTGCATCTGATAATCCGGGACCCAACATAAAGGCAAGACTGATGATGATATCAGAAAAGACCACGGTTTACAATGGATATTAAAAGCAGCTCATTCTTAGCACCAAAAAAAAAAAAATCGCTGCGCCATAAAATAAAAGGTACCTTGATAGCGTTTTAAAAACTTGCGAGATTTCATTACGTTTTAAAGAGTTCTCTTTGCAGTTTTCAATTAACATAGAATTTTATGTTTTACTACCCACGCGCCTCGGGCTGGAATAATATAGTTTCAAGATTGGATTCGTTTTTAAACACTGTTAGATAGTGAGGTAGTAGCTTAGAAATACAGAACTCGCAGACTGGGTGTAAATCTGATTGCTAGAACGTATACTCACTTAGAATTGTTAAGGCCGAGAACTTAAAAAATAGTTTTATATAGTCATGTAACGAGATTACAAGTGGATTTCTACGATGAACGGTTAAAATGTTACAATAAGTTGGATGTCAGTTCTAATATTGTGTATTACATTTTCGAATAAATATAGGTACGTCATTATCTCGCACCATTCGCTTTGATAACATTCAGAATTATTTCTTCCTATTTTCTGGAAACCTATTTACTCTAATGACTCTTGACTCTTCACGATGCACTCCAAGATGCCAAGGACAGACAAAGATAGAGGAAAATATATATATAATGATATAAATTAATCCCTAATATTTCCCTTGGTCACGGCATTACGCATGAACGGCTGGACGGATTTTGCTAGTTCTTTTTTTGTTGATTTTCTTAATGTTCGGAGAATGTTCTTATGAAAGAGAATTCAAGAAGAAAAGATCGGTAGTTAGGTAGGGTAGGTATATGTAGGTAGGGTAGGGTAGTTAAGGTAGGTAAGAATAAGTCCGGCGTTGTACCTTTGTACAAATGAAGAATTTAAAAAAAAATCGCTTCGCCCGTCTTTCACACAAAAACACATTTATACGCACGCCGCCGCTTGCATAATTTCTGGTTATACCGTCACAAGTCACTAGCATGTCGATGATGCTGTCACATTAGCATGTCACTGACACGAACCCATCACAAGGCGAAAGAAGTTTTCACTATAATAAACTGGTCAGTGTCCACGTGTCCTCCACTTCTCACTAATTCACAAAATTCACACATGCCATTTTCGCATCAAATTCACTGAATACATGAGCCGAAATTGGATGAACATTTTCGTCCATACCTTAGCGAACTCGAGTATCTAGTTGGAGTGTACCGATCTCCAATTTTGCCGGTAATTTAAAATCTTTCAGTGTATAACAGCAAAGTACTTCAGATAACAAAGTTAAGAGTCGATATCAAGTTGAGCAAGTATGTACTTAGTTGGTTCAAGTCGTGAGAAGATTTTCAATATAAGGCTACAAAATTTCTAAGAAAAAGTAATGACTGAGAAAGGTACGGAAAAGGCCTCTGTAAAAGTTTACGAGTATCGGCGTTATGAGGAATCTGGATCAGGGCTTGAATGTGTCACAGACCTGTAAAAAAGGGAGATATTTGTATGAAAAGGGTACTTTTATGAGAAAAGCTATTGACACCTCCGTCCGGCTGTACCCTCATTACGATCAGTGTCGTGAATGCATTTTGTTGATACCATTTTTTTAATCAACGTCCGATCACGCGTGTACTTAACCATGGCTTCTGAAAATAAGGATACAGTACATTTTTTCAGCACTATGGATATTCCAGTATGAGTTAAACTCCTTGAATAAGAATTGGTCTTTAGCTAATTAAATAGGGAGGAATGGAAAGGGAGTAGGCAGGACTTTGCCCTACACTGGGACACGACTGGCCTTTAAAAGTACCTAGCTATGGTATTAATACGTATAGGCTAGGTTATAGGGTAGGCAATGGTTGGTAGGTCGTGGGTACGAACCCAGGCAGGTGCTTTACTTTGTGAAAATTATTTCATCACCACTGCTCGCAAAACGGTGACGTGAAACATCGTGATTAAACCGACATGTCTTAGACCCATAAATTCAGAAACATGTGACATTCAACCTGCATTATTTTTCACGGCCCATTCCCTCCAACAGAGAGGAGGCCTGTGTTACAGCAGTAGGGACATTATAAGGCTGATGATGATGATGGTATGAATATTATAAATAGGTGTTTAGTTTACAATTAGAAGACATTGTGTAATGTATAAAGGTTGTTTATCGTATAAATTTCTCCCATACAAAGTTACAAACAATACCTTTCATCAAAAAGTGATTGTCTTGATAATTACCTTACCGAATCATTTCGTACTTGCGAAACATCTTAGATATTCAAATGCGCATACCTTAGGCCTGTTTTATTTATTTTATTATGTTGAAACAAGTACAGTTATTGCATAAACCAGTTCTTGCACCTCTTGCGCAAACCGTGACAAATGTAATTGACAGAGAAAGTGCTCCAGTTTTTATTGCAGTCTTATATTTCGGTATCACAGTCACCAGCTCCGGTAGCCGTGATCGTCTAGTGGTTAGGACCCTACGTTGTGGCCGTAGTAACCCAGGTTCGAATCCTGGTCACGGCAGTGATACACTGTCGCGGCGGAGCATATCTTTTTGGAATTTTAAGTGTATTTTTTGTACAAAACATGACGTTAGGATTATCGATGTTTTTGTAAATGACTTCAATAGCGTGAATGTGTCTTCATTAGCGTTATTATCTTTTGATAATCGCCTTATCTAAGTCGGATGGTGAAGTATAATTAATCTTTGTAAAATCATATTCCCATGTTGCTATGAGATCTCTCTTGGTCGGTCCCTCATGTCTGGGGATCGTGGTCAGCATCAGGGTTGCACATGGAGTGGATGATCTGCTGCCACCGGTTTCTGTCCAGCGCGTCCCTTAAGACCGTGTAGAATTTGGTGGCCGACGAGTCTTTCACTTGATCGGTCCATCTTGTTGGTGAACGACCATGCGATCTTTTGCCTTCGGTGTTCCCAACCACAATGAGCTTTTCCAAACTCTCGTCGCCTCTGCACATTGTGTGCCCGAAATAATGCCGACGTGACACTTCGATAGCATTTGGTATTCCCATAATATTCAAGACCTTTTTCCAACTATCGCGACGTTTTCCTTGATAGAATTTCCCTTTTCACTGTGTTTGTGCTTCTGGTTGCTTTTACGGCCTCCAGCGTAATAAATTGACTTCTTTACTACAACGCTTGCGAAACACTGTAAACACGTACAGCTGTCTGAAGGACCAGCAGGCTTGTTCCGAAAGAAACAGCAATCAGCAATCATCGTGTGATCAAACACTTTGTTGGTATCTGATGTCATCCGATGACTTCTCCCGTTCTGGGTGAAGCAGGAGGGTGTCAGACTTTTACTGATTAAAACCCACCCATGTTCATTCAGTTGCTTGAGCCAGGGCCGCAGTAACACTTTTTCAAATTTCTCCACGAACCAGACAGACAGCTCAAGCGGACCCCGTCAGTTTTGCTGAAATCTCTTTGAGGCGCGCGTGAAACACAACGTGCCGTCGACACGAGCCTGGTCCTTATCGGACGGCCTACGGTGGCCGAGAATCGGCTTGCGACTCCCAACACCCGGGGCGTCTACTGCGGTGGCTAGGGGCTTGAGGGCGTCTCCGTTGCGTCTCTCACCCGCTTTTTGCCTCCTCTTTCGCGAGCATTACTGCTTCGCAGAAGGAGATGACAGTTTTCCATGCCCTATCGCTCCGTCGCATTTCTTTAAAAAAAACGCCAAAAGCTTCTGTATTGAAGAGTAATTATTACGCAAAAATCGCTATCGTTTTGCTCTTGCATGATACGTATACGTATACGGCTACGCAAGATACGGCTACTTCCCATCCAAACGCATTGGGTGGAGGTGGTTATAGGTACACGTAAATAAATTAAGCACTTCTAGACTAGTTACTAACAAGTTATCGGTTAATTGGGTCTAAAATAAAGATATTTTACTTATATTTATTGAAAGTGAAAGAAAACAAATGCCCAACCAACCGACGACGCCTTGGGGCTTCGTTCTAAAAATACACTTTTGTATTTCTTACTGAAGCTACCACAAATATTCTTGTCTCTTTTTCCATCACGTTTCTAGATGTTATTTTTAAAGCACTTTCTGTATTTATTTATTTTGGGGTTTTATCACCAAACTTCAGATTTGCGTGCGTAGCATCGTACTTATAGGTACATTATTAGATCAAGATACATTAAATTTAGATTAGCCGAAGGATTATCTGAAGACAATATGATTAATGTAGTATTCGGTAATTGTTAACTACTATCCTTGACATCAGTATAACAATTGAGCTAAAGCTTTCGAAGTTTAAATATTTAACGAAGACGCCACATTCATTCGTGCCAATTTCTGATTCACCAGTTGCAGAGCGTGTAATTCCGAGGCCTGCCGGAAGGATTGCTGCTTCTGAGACCAGCTCTGAGATGCATGCGGAATCCATCCAGATGGCTGCACCGTATTCCACAGTCTTGGATCCCCCAAGTCAGGAGCAGTCTTTCATTGCTGGCGTGGAAACATACCTGGAACGGGATTCTGATCAGATCATCGCGGTGGGACTTACAAGATGTTGACTCCGCCCCTTCATACATACCCTCATTTCCCCCTATTAGAGAAGGGAATAGACCAGGTGCCATCGGACCTAGCGAACTTAGCGAACTTAGAATACAGAACAAGATAAGTCATGAGGCGCGGGCGGTGGCCCAAAAAAGGGGTCAATCTTTTGGAACGTTCTACTACACTTTTTCGACTCCAGACCCTTCTGTCAGGAGAGGATCTAATGATAGAGGCAAACCAGCTAAGAGCTCATGTACGCAGATGACCTGGTAATCCTTCCGTAATAGGATGCAGCTGTTGCGGAACTGGGAAAAGCTTTAAATAAAAAAAAAACTCAAATAACTCTCTTCTCCCTTTCAAAATACCCCTATTGTACTCACCAACCATCTAAAACTACTCTTCTCTCTTTCGTCGCGCACCTAGAAGATGTTAGGTTACAAGGGTTTTACTATATAAACTTATTTTTCTACTTGAAGTTCTCTTAGTTAATAGGTTAATTCCGTCCTTTAAACCAAAGGGCTGTGGATATACGGTAACCCTTATATTTGTATATTTAGTATAATTTATGGCAATTTACATGGATATGTAGAACAACAGTTTTCGAGGAACCCAACCGAATAATATCAGACAAAGAAAATCCTGATCGAATTCAATGTCGGTTCCCGAACCCTCCGTACTAATTTCAATGAACTATGTGTTTATTGACAAAGGAGCGGATATCAATGGGAACTACAAATCTTGGCTTGAGAGAGATCATTTACATATCTATTTGTGCCTATCTCCTATTTGAATGGGGCGCTATGATTTATCTCCTCAGAAAATGATGATAAAATTAGTTTGCGCCAACACTATTATTATCAAAGTTTCACAATCTCGCTCAATATTTTATGTGTTGTTTTATTTACATATTTTACTGTTGAAAATGTTAAAGCATGATCAGTCAATAACGTTCCCAACGCTGGAACACATGCTTTCTTAGAAAAGAAGCAGGCTATAATTCACCGCGTGGGCCCAGCCAGTGTAACCGTTTTGAGAGCAGTGGTGAATAAATTTACAAAGTAAATTGCTTGTTTGGAATCAAATCTACGACACTTAAATTAGGACCATTGCCACTGGGCCACTCATCATCATCATATCAGCCGAAAGCAACTGGACATAGGCCTCCCCTAAGCGGCACAACATTGACCGGTCCCGTGCGTCTCGCATCCAGCGGATCCTCACAACCTTCACCAGGTCCTCGGTTCAACTAGTGAGAGGCCTTCCAACTTCCAACGCAACTCACGCCAACCCAGATCTTTTCTGCCCCATCGGCCATCCGTTCAGCGAGCAATATGCCCTGCTCACTGCCACTTAAGTTTGGCAATTCTATGGGCTATGTCGGTAACTCTATTTCTCTTGCGGATCTCTACATTTCTGATTCGATCACGCAAGGAAACTCCAAGCATAGCCCTCTTCATTACTCTTTGGGTGACTGTTAGCTTTCTGACGAGAACCATTGTGACCGAACACGTCTCAGAACCATAGGTCATCACTGGCAACACACATTGGTCATAGACTTTCGTCTTGAGACACTGTGGTAAGTTGGACGGGATAATACCGCGTGTATAGTGTTGGGTCAATCTAGCTCTAGGGTCGTTTGCTAGATTCGTGACGGGTTTACTGGTTGGCGTGAACAACTGCCCATAGAATATCTCGATCTCCCTTAGAAGCTCCGGTTTGGCGGATGCGATCCTGCCATCATCGGTCTTCAGTTTCGTGAGCTGGCTCTGCCTACTAATCAGATCTCTTGCAAAGACCATGGTCTTTAATACTGTCGGTATTAAAGTGGCAGAGGCCGCTTTTCAAGAACTTTGAGACCCGTCTATTTAGCTGCCGGCATTTCAACGCATCGTCTGAAGACTGCAAGATCATCTCACGCCTCTCCTTCATGACCTTGAGCTGTACGGCGGGTCTTGAAAAACTTAGACCCAACCGTATGGACAGCTTTCCATACCCATGGCTGTATTCGTCAACAGAGCTCCCTAGGTAATCGAAATGATTCTAGAGTTCCAGCTGAAAGCTTTTGGGGTAACTACTTTTTCAAAATTTTCTTATAAAATTATACCAGTAGGTAGTTAAAAGAGGAAAAGTACCTACAGACAACGACGTTCCCCTTCTCTTACAAATTATGTCTTTTGTTACAAATTGCCCGTCGTTCCTTACAATACCTTTTGTGACAATACTAATATGTTACATACAATGTAATAAGGGAGCAGAGTCACAGTATAGATATCTATACAGTATTGTGACTCGGCCCTGACCTTGAAATAAGTGCCTACAAGCGCGCGTCACCTAAACACGCGTTAGGGCCGCCCACCTCTACCTACTTGAGTTTCTTTCTAGTTTTGTGATTGTGAATATCTCTGATTATTTTCTCTAATCTGAGGTAAATATTATATTTTTTTATTAAACTTATTTTAAATCTTACTAGGTAGGTACCTACCAATTATTGATCTCATGAGTTCTTAATCATTTCATAATGATATTTTTTCCAATTAAATAATATATGTAAGCAGCTAAGTACATAAGTAAGTAGCCTAGCCTAGGGAACTACCTGCTAGTTTTTTTTTAAACCGAGCCTGTGCCAAGCGTAGGTAGGTGACTCGTGTGTGACTTTATCACCCTATCCACTTATTTATATTTATTAATCCAGGTATTTTACTCGGTGGAAAAATCGAAATACCTCACTATTAAAAAAAGAAACAAATAACTAATATTAGGTTAGGTATATTTTTTTTATTGTCTTGCCTAACGGAAGTTACAGGTAATTACAAAAATGTTATGTCTAGTTGCGTTATAGAAGAATTCAAGCAAACAAAAAATAATATAGGCTATAATTGTTCTGACATATTAAGTAAGTAAGTACTTGTACGTATTTGAATCAAAATATTCACAAATCGCACGCTTACTGCTTGCAAAACCATCACACCGTTCGTTCGTCACTGCGGCGCGTCTGCGACTGGTAGTTTTAGCGTGCTGAGCTCGAGTCACGTGGGCATGACTCGCCTTCCGACCGTTTGTATGAAGATAGAATACTGTATCGATATCTGTACCGTGGCAGAGTGAAATAATGTTAGGCAATAGACAACTCTATGTATATGGATGTTGGATGGCATTCTTAAGGCATACCTCAACGGTTAAGAATTGCTAATAATAACAAAAAGTCTTATTGTAAGGAGGTTCTCTCTTGAGCCCTGATCACCGCATCACAGCTTGGACCCTGTTCTCGATGCCGGTGGATGATGCCGATGATGGTGGTGGTGATATGTTTTAAATGTTATTTTAAAATATTAAAAAAATGTGTAAGTATAGATCAATAAATGAAGGACAAAATACTATGTCTGTTCGTAATATAGTGAATATGATCAATTCTTCTTCGTTATTTTGGTGATAATGGTAATGACGTTGGTTTTATCCAGCTCTTCCCATCTTCTACGGGAGCCTACCGCGAAGCCCTCTGGCCGTGTCGGGGCTACAATTTAGCCCGAGATCCAAAAATCTGAAAGTCATGGTCGTCCAGCAGCAGTGGAAATAGTGAAATTATGCAAGCTAACAGCATGTTAATGTATTTTCTTGTTAATAGAAACGAGCAACTGAAAATGACATTGCCCAGCAACTGAGTTATGGAGGTCATAAAATAACTTGAATGAGACGAAATTTAAAACTTGTATAAAACGCACACTAAGCAGGTAGGCATATTATAAGTTGGGGGATTACATCGCTGATAATAATAATGCTTGGCTCGATGCTGGTCTTGCTCCGCAGCCACTAGGGCGCAAAAACCAGTGATGGGCAGAAAAGTTTTGAAGTACTGTTGGGCCTACTGAAGACTATATGAATATATTTATATTGTTCAAACTCAATTACTTTTAGTATTATATACCTGCACAGCACATGTGTGACTACTATGTTTCGTATGTAAATCTACAATTCACTGTACCTATGTGTCGTTCGTTGACTTCTGAGTGCCCTGGTTGTTGAGTCTGTCATTCTCTCTCAAATGTATCTCAGATGGTGGCACATGTATTGTATCATTCGGTTTTCTTCATGATGATTGAGCTGAGCGATGCCAATCCATGCCTCATGTTCGTCAATGGGCGCCATCAGTTGGGATGGGTCGTAACTTGGTTGCCTCAGCCTGTTTTTAATTAATTATTGTATTTTAAGGTTGTTATTTTTTATTAAAAGGAAACCGTTTGTCCTGGTATGGTCATGTGATGAGAAAGGATGAAACGCATGTTACTAAAAGAGTTATGAATATAGATGTGAATGGATGGAGAGGGAGGGGACGGCCAAAGAAAAGATGGATGGACTGTGTGAGGAGTGATATGAAAGAAAAGGGCGTCAGTGATGGAGTGACGGGGGACAGGATGGTATGGAAGAAGAAAACGTGTTGCGCCGACCCCACGTAACATGGGATAAGGGCAGGAAGATGATGATGATTTTGAGGTTGTTTATTTTTCTCTAGATGCTTTTACGTGTACGTCTTTTTACATCGTTCTCACATTTATGTGTAATTTACAAACAAGAATGATTTAACCAAATACTTGTAATTGAAACTTATTGATGGAAAGGAGTGTCCGTGGAGTTTCTTGCACATTCTTCTCCATAGAGACCTACTGACACTTGCGAATGTGAACCTAGACTCAATTTGTTTTTGTTTGAGAATTCATAATTACCTATAGGTGAGGTTTATTTGAAATAAAGTGTTTGATATTGATTTTGATTTTTCAGCTGCATCTGGTTATCCGGGACCCAGCATTGATCGGAAAAGGCAAGACTGATGATGATATCCGAAAAGACCACGGTTTACAATGGATATTAAAAGCAGCTCATTCAATTCGTGTTAATAGTCAAATGACGTCTTAGCACCAAAAAAAACTACTCGTTGCGCCATAAAATAAAAGATCCTTGATAGCGTTTTAAAAACTTGCGAGATTTCATTACGTTTTATAGAGTTCTCTTTGCAGTTTTCAATTAACATAGCATTTTATGTTTTACTACCCACGCGCCTCGGGCTGGAATAATATAGTTTCAAGATTGGAATCGTTTTTAAACACTGTTAGATAGTTCAGAAAAACAGAAATCGCATACTAGGTGAAAATTAGATTGCTAGAACGTATACCCGCTTAGATATGTTAAGGCCGAGAACTTAAAAAGTAGTATTATATTCATGTAACGAGATTACAAGTAGACTTCTACGAAGAACGGTAAAAATGTTACAATAAGTTGGATGCCAGTTCTAATATTGTGTGTATTACATTTTCGAATAAATATAGGTCTACGTCATTATCTCGCACCATTCGCTTTTATAACATTCAGAATTCTTTCCTTCTATTTTCTGGAAACCTATTTACTCTAATGACTTTTGACTCTTCACGATGCCCTCCAAGATACCCCGGACAGACACAGATAGTGGAAAATCTATATATAATGATATAAATTAATCCCTATATTTTCCTTGGTCACGGCATTACGCATGAACGGCTGAACGGATTTCGCTAATTCTTTTTTTGTTGATTTTCTTAATGTTCGGAGAAGGTTCTTATGGAAGAGAAATTAAGAAGAAAAGATCGGTAGTTAGGTAGGGTAGGTATATGTAGGTAGGGTAGTTAAGGTAGGTAAGAATAAGTCCGCCATTGTACCTTTGTACAAATGAAGAATTAAAAAAAAAAAGCTTCGCCCGTCTTTCACACAAAAACACATTTATATGCACGCCGCCGCTTGCATAATTTGTGGTTATACCGACACAAGTCACTAGCATGTCGATGATGCTGTCACATTAGCATGTCACTGACACGAACCCATCACACGGCGAAAGAAGTTTTCACTATAATAAACTGAACAGTGTCCACGGGTCCTCCACTTCTCACGTAGGAACTACAGGCATGCCAATAAGTGCACTACTTCTCAAAATTCAGACATGCCATTTTCGCATCACAGTCACTGAATATATGGGCCAAAATTGGATGAACATTTTCGTCAATACTATAGTGAACTTGAGTATCAATTTGGAGTGTACCGATCTCCAATTTTGCAGGTAATTTAAAATCTTTCAGTGTATAACAGCAAGGTACTTCAGATAACAAAGTTAAGAGTCGATATCAAGTTGAGCAAGTATGTACTTACTTAGTTGGTTCTAGTCGTGAGAAGATTTTCAATATTGGGCTACAAAATTTATAAGAAAAAGTAATGACTGAGAAAGGTACGGAAAAGGCCTCTGTAAAAGTTTACGAGTATCGGCGTTATGAGGAATCTGGATCAGGGCTTGAATGTGTCACAGAGCTGTAAAAAGTGGAGATATTTGTATGAAAAGGGTACTTTTATGAGAAAAGCTATTGACACCTCCGTCCGGCTGTACCCTCATTACGACCAGTGTCGTGAATGCATTTTGTTGATACCATTTTTTTAATCAACGTCCGATCACGCGCGAACTTAACCGTAGGCTTCCGAAAATAAGGATACAGTACATTATTTCCAGCACTATGGGTATTCCAGTATGAGTTAAACTTCTTGAATAAGAATTGATCTTTAGCTACTTAAATAGGGAGGAATAGAAAGGGAGTAGGTAGGACTTTGCCCTACACTGGGACACAACTGGCCTTTAATAGTACCTAGCTATGGTATGTATAGGTATAGGCTAGGCTAGACTATAGGGTCAGACGCCCTCGTGCCTCTAGCCACCGCAGGAGACGCCCCGGGCGTCGGGCGTCTCAAGCCAATTCCCGGCCACCGTAGGAGCGTGCTTGCGGACGGAAAGTTATGGGTAGCTCGCTGTCCGATAAGGACCAGGCCCGAGTTTACGATGCGTAGTGTTCCACGTTCCACGCACGCCTTAAAGAGATGTCAGCAAAAGTGACGGGGCCTGCCAGGGCTCATGCCTGTCTGGGTCGCGGATAAATTTGAAAAAGAGTTACTGTGGCCCTGGGACAAGCAACTGAAGGAACACGTTTGGGTTTTAGTTAGTAAAAGTCTGACACGCCTTCCTGCTCGACCCAGAGCGGGAAAAGTCATTGGACGATTTCCCAGCCAAAAAAAAGGCTAGGCTATAGGGTAGGCTATGGTGGGTAGGTCGTGGGTTCAAACCCAGGCAGGCGCTTTACTTTGTGTAAATTATTTCCTCACCTTTGCTCTCAAAACGGTGAAGGAAAATATCATGATGAAACCGGCATGTCTTAGAACCTTAGAAATCACTGTTTTTCACGGCCCATTCCCTCCAACAGAGAGGAGGCCTGTGTTCCAGCAGTAGGAACATTTTAAGGCTGATGATGATGATGGTAAGAATATTATAAATAGGTGTTTGGTTTACAATTAGAAGACATTGTGTATTGTATAAAGGTTGTATAACGTATAAATTTCTCCCATACAAAGTTACAAACAATACCTTTCATCAAAAAGTGATTGTCTTGATAATTACCTTACCGAATCATTTCATACTTGCGAAACATCTTACTTATTCAAATGCGCATACCTTAGGCCTGTTTTAATTATTTTATAATGTTGAAGCAACTACAGTTATTGCATAAACCAGTTTCTTGCACCTCTTGCGCATACCGTGACAAATGTAATTGACAGAGAAAGTGCTCCAGTTTTTTATTGCAGTCTTAAATTTCGGTATCACAGTCACCAGCTCCGGTAGCCGTGATCGTCTAGTGGTTAGGACCCTACGTTGTGGCCGTAGTAACCCAGGTTCGAATCCTGGTCACGGCAGTGATACACTGTCGCGGCGGAGCATATTTTTTTGTAATTTTGAGTGTATTTCTTGTATAAAACATGTGATAGTTATTGATGTTTTTGTAAATGACTTCGTTAACAGGGATGTGTCTTAATTATCGTTATTATCTTTAAATAATCGCCTTATCTCTTAAGCCTGGTGATAAAGTATAATTAATCTTTGGTAAAATGGCATTCCCATGTTTCTATGTGATAACAGTGTGTATAAAAATAACATAATCATATTTAAACAAGCGTCGGGCACTAGTTGTGCAACATTATGCTGAATTGGTCCTATTTGGCGCAGCCGTGGGACACACAATCTTATATTTATATAGATTTTTCTTTTTTTTATTGGTCGTTTGTTTTAAGTTTTCTTTTTGTTTTTAAATTGTGTGCTCTAGTGGCTTTTGACACATACATGTGTTTTCTTTCTTTTTTATACAATTTATTTATTTATTTTTTATTATTGATAGGATTGCGCTTCACCACTACCTCACCTGATGGTAAGCGATGATGTGGTTGACGATGTAGCACGCTTGCCTAGAAGAATCCTCTTGACTTAAAGAATGCCAGGTTTTAGCCATCAGGAAATACAGACTCCGTCAGGGAAGTCCACTCCTTTGCTTTACGCATAAATAAAAAAATCCCAAAACGTTTGGTGCATATGGGCGGATGTCCGCCATTTACCGATAACGCCGTACGTCTCGTAGTCCGATGATGGAACGGACCTGGAGGAATTAGGTCAAGCAATGCCAACGCACTCTTCCCGAAATGTAACTGATAATAAAAAAACTTAATTCAAAAAATCAAAAAACCCGACTGCTCAAAAGCGAACTAAATAGTCGTAAACAAGGAAAAAATCATGCTGTGCAGGTGGAGAATACACCAGATTTTGGTCAGCCCTTTATGTTGATACTCCACACGATGGGTTTGGAAAAATAAAAATATTTGTGCCCCCACAATATGGCACCCAAAAGCCGCCATTTTTCTGTTGTCCAATTTTAATGTAGCCTATGACACTCGCAGGGTTAAGACGCATCGATTGACGTATGAATCATCAAAATCGGCCAACGCGTTTGGTCTCTGGAACGCCTTATAGGAACAAACATACATACATAGACATTACCCTCCTTCGGCAGTCGGGTAAAAAGCCGACAGGTTGGCAACTTGGTGCCGATGTTCAAGGCTCTGAAGCCTAGATTCGACCTGTGCCTCATTACCGATGAGCCTCTTGGCCCGTTTTTCTACTCAAGTGCATCCAGCTGCTACTTGGCAGATCCGTCCCAGAGATAAGAGCAGTACTCCATGCAAGATCGAACTTGCGCTTGATACAAGTTGGGCAACTGTTCTGGCGTGAAGTACTGTCTCACCTGAGCGAGGATCCTCAACTTTTTGGCAGCCAGCTGAGCCTTTGCTTCAATGAATAATTAATTTAAGAAATAAAACGCGGTCAAGGGTTACAATTTACAGACTGGCTGAGTTATGTTAAAATTCAGTCCAAAACATAGAAAATAATAGAATAAATAAAGTAAGAGTTCAGTCAAAAATATGTAATGTTAACAGTACTTAACCTTTTCCGACCTCTAACAAAGAAAAAGCATTAAATCAGGACCGTCTTTTCACATCGTCCCGTTGTATACTTACAACGGGACGATGTGAAAAGACGATCAGAAGCCATAAAAGTTACTAAAGTAATCTCGATGTTGCCGACCTCAGACCCAAATACAGATACACGAATTTCGTCCTTTTTCCAGATACTTACAATTTAATACGTTTTAAGTACTTTATCATTTTGGACCTTGGGTTGCTGTCCAAGATATGTCGTTTAACGTCATTAATTTCTGTTTTTTTTTAATAATAATGCTGCCCCACACTAAGAATTTCCTGTATCGCGGGTGCGTTTACAAACATATAAACTCACATACACAACACCCAGAGCCGGAACAACTATCTGTAGGTCATACAAATATTTGTTCCGTACGGGAATAGAACCCGCGACACGCAGCGCAGCAGTCAATTGATCAACCACTACGCCAACCATGCGCCCAAAGGTTTGTATCTAATAAAATTATTTAATTTTGTATGTTTTTATTTATTTATCAAATGACACGTGCCTAGCCTGTGGTCGGCTTGTAGTCTAAGACTGGGTTCACTATTCACACGACATTACACCGCGCGTTTGTTAGAGTATCGCCATCGGGATGTTATTTATTTACTTATTAATTAAAACTTCATGCAACATAAAAGTACATAATCAAAAATCAAAATCAATAATTTTTATTTCACATAGGCCTACATGGGCACTTATAAAACGTCAACAATGTGCACAATAGGCGGACTTAATGCCTGAGGCATTCTCTACCAGTCAACCAAGGGCGGTAAAGAGATAGCATGGCAGGTGCATAAAAAAATGAAATATAAATATTATGAACGCAAATTTAGTACAAAATAGTAGATTATTAACCAAGGGGATAAAGCAGTGTCTTCTCTCGCGGGTGACGATTTAAATCGCGAGCGTAACGAAGGACTCGAGGTTTACTCCCGAGCTTAGCGAGGGTGTTAAAAACTTAAATCACGAGCGAAGCGAGGGATTTAAGACGAGTCCTGAGTGTAGCGAGGGATTTAAGTTCACCCAAGACTAAGACAGCTTTATCACCGAGGAAAATACTCTACTTTTCGTACCATTTGCGAAAATGTTAACACAATAATAATATGAGATAAGCATTTATTAAAAATAATGACAATTATAAGTAAAATAAATTAAAATAAACATAACTTTTATGTATTTGAAGAAAACAAAAACGCGGCAACTTCCTAGACTAATATTTTTTTGTCGGAAAAGCAAAGGCATCAAGCTAGTACGGCCTCGTCGGTTTTCGTAATTTAATTTAATAATCATAACTGCATATTCCTTTTTCAAAAAGATGTATAATGCTTTATATACAAACTCAATGGTGTAAACACAGATGTAGTTCAGTATAAATTTCGGTAAGTATTCCAAATTTAAATCACATTCTTCCCCTAGAGGACGAATGAAATTCAGTACAATTTTCTTTCCCTGTTTTTAACAGATTAAAAATGACTATTGTTATGTTCGCTTTTTGTGGCATAGAATGTCACTTTTTTGAGCAACTGGTACGAAAATATATATATATATATTTTTTTTTTTTTTTTTAAATCGTTGCCCCACACTAGGAATTTGTTCATGTATCGTGGGTGCGTTTACAAACATATAAACTCACATACACAACACCCAGAGCCGGAACAACTATCTGTATGTCATACAAACATTTGTTTCGTGCGGGAATCGAACCCACGACACGCAGCGCAGCAGTCAATCGCTCAACCACTGCGCCAACCGTGCGCCCAAAGTTGAAATAAACATACTTAAATATGTACTATAATAAATACTATATATAAAATAATATATATATATAAATTAATTAATAGAAAAGGCGCAAATTGAGACGACTGCTATTCGTTTAGAAAATAATGCTGCAACTTCCGCTTAAGCGCAACGCAAACGCAACTGGTGGCCGTCCTGATATCAAAAGGAAGCGCATTCCAGAGAAGAATGGATTAAATATTAAAGGAAGAATGAACAAAATCAGAAGTATGAGAAGGAATTGTCGTTTAATCCCAACATTATACATACTAGAAAAATACTTGTAGTACAATGCCATGTGAACCACGGCGAACGGTATGTAAGACAGAGCAAAATTGGACAATGTTTATTTATTTATTTAAACTTCATGCCCAAAAAGGTACAAAGACGGATTTAATGTCTTAGACATTCTCTACCAGTCAACCAAGTGTGGTGAAGAGATAACATGGCAGGCGCTTTGTTTAAACCGTGGAATGCAAACAACAAAACAATAAATAACAATAATAAGCTGCTTAAATACATATATTACATAGGTATATGTCATAATACATACCTACATAAATATATACTGATAAAGTAACGAAAAGAAGTTATAGATATGACGCGTTTTTACTTTCAGCGGGGAGAGGCCCCGCAGAAAGAAAAACCGCAGCATCCGCTTGAAAGCATACCGACTGGAGGGCTCTTATAAAACGGCAGTATAGCCTACCAAAACGAATAGCTGATTGCCACAACTCCTCATAGCAGTATTGAGGTATGCGGCAACTGGTTATCATCATATTAAAAATGGAGGATCCTCCGATAGGACGGGAGTTGTGTCTGGTGAGCGATTGCCTGCATGGTTTTTGTCTAGCTGATATGTTCAAACCACGCGAAGAAATTTAATTGCGCGATAAAGGATTTGTGTGACGTCAGGTATTTAATTTGTAGATGGTGTCAGTATGTAAAATAAATTAAAAAACTCAAGAAAAACAAAAAAAAAACAACTAAATAAACAAAAAAAAACCAACTCAAGAAAAACTAAAGACTAGAAATCAAAACAAGATAAATAATTACATATATATAGGTTCTGGAGGAGGCCTATACCCGAATAAGGGTTCCTATCCAAGAAAAATGAAAATTGTAAGTTTATAGTGCAAAACAAAAGTGAACAAGTAAAATTTCAAAATTTAGAAAACCCCCGACACATTTATCTTGCGACAAGTAAAATTTCAAAATTTAAAAAATCCCCGATACATTTATCTTGCGAAAACACCCCGATTCAAACAGTAAAATGCCCAAAACTTTTGAACGGCTCAACCGATTTTATTCAAACATAGCTAAGAACATTTTCGACAAAATCACCATTCAAACAAAAAAAACCAAATCAAAATCGGTTCATCCGTTTAGGCGCTATGATGCCACAGACAGACACACAGATACACAGATACACAACAACACACGTGAAACTTATAACACCCCTCTTTTTCCGGCGGGGGTTAAAAACACCCCGATTCAAACAGTAAAACGCCCATAACTTTTGAATTGCTGAACCAATTTTATTCAAACATAGCTAAGAACACTCTCGACAAAATCACCTTCCAAACAAAAAAAACTAAATCAAAATCGGTTCATCCGTTTAGGCGCTATGATGCACATACACATGATAAACACACATCAGATAGATACACATCTGTGTGTCTATCTGTGGCATCATAGCGCCTAAACGGATGAACCGATTTTGATTTGGTTTTTTTTGTTTGAATGGTGATTTTGTCGAAAATGTTCTTAGCTATGTTTGAATAAAATCGGCAACACACGTGAAACTTATAACACCCCTCTTTTTCCGGCGGGGGTTAAAAATTAAATATACTAAATATATAATCCATATATCATGTTAATGCTTTATGTTATTGAAATAAACATTTTCATTTATTTTAATTTAATATATACACACATCTGTTAACTCTCAGGATGGGAAATAATAGGCTTTTTTATTTTATTTTTTATATGGCGTCACAGATGGCGCTAAAGCAGTATGTCCCTCCTGCCTGTCATTTTTAGGTACTGCTTGGCCAAACTGAGCACCTGGCGCTGTCACGTCACTCTGACGTTCAACTCTTGCTATTGGTGCATGAGGCAAAAGCGGGGCACCTTGCGGGACGAGGTGCATAGTTATTGTGACGTGTAGTATTTAAATAAAAACATCCACCACTGATGTTTACTACCAACGTAACGGCACCAATACTTTAACGATCCCGTCAGCTAATTACTCTCATATAACCACCGTACCTTTCGCCCAATAGTCACAAACGCAGTTATTGGCAGCCATAAACCTGCATCGTTAAAGTCCTTCAATTATATTTGCATTGAAAAGAGAGGATTCTACGATCAGACGGGTGTTGCGTTTGGTGTTTCCCCCCCCCCCCCGGTGGGTTCCCGCATTGTCGAGGCGGGGGGGCTCAGTAACCGTGGCTTGATCACCCACGGTGAAGCGAAGAGGAACCCGAGGAGGGGCCACTCGTCAGGGCTTTTGCCGATTAAGCCGACGACGTAGCGGCCAACTAGTAGGTTGCGGTGCCGCTTGGTAACAGGCGACATCGCAACTGAGGCGGGCCGCGATGTCGTTAGGGAGCGTCCCAGGTCCCATACGATGTCGCGGCTGAGGGTTGGAGGCCGCGGCGGGTGAGGAGTGCCGGTATTGCGGTGCGCCACTCTCCCTACATTCCGCGGCCTGGACGGGGTCGCCACCGTCTGATGGTGTACGCAGTGGGGCCGCAAGGGAAGAGGAGTGACGGTATTGCGTTAACCGCTCTCCCTATCCCCTGCGGCCGACAAATGGTAGGTGGCGGGGCCATTGACCTTGACCCGTCACGGGGGACCAAGGGTGCCATACACGGGGTAGTCTGGCACCCATGTGCTGGTTTGGTCCCTGGGGTGGTTACGGCGTACAGTGTGTTCTGGTGCGCCGGTGATGGGGGGTACTCCCCCGAGGAGGGTCCGGTGACGGATAGCCGCGACGGGTTCGCGGTGAGTGCTAACGCGTGCACGTGTTCCCGCCATAAGCGGCACAGGAGGACACCGTGGAGTTTTAGTGAGTTAGAGTCCCACATAACTGCACTATCCCCCCGTGGTAGTGCAGTATGCATGTGCATTTCTCCACGCAAAAAATAAATAAAAAATGGTAGGCAACTATCCGCTGGTTGTTGTTAGGCTGTTGCACATGTTCAAAGCGTGCAGAGAACTTTGATAGCGCGATGTAAGATTTGTGTGACGTCGGTATTTTTGATGGGTTCCGTACCTTTAAGGATAAAAAAGGAAACCTTACAAGATCACTTTCTTGTCCGTCTGTCTGTCCGTGTCTCACCACCGATTTTCTCAGGAATGGGAGGACGTAGCAAGTTGAAATTTATACCAGATACTGAGGTCTATAGTCCCTATTAGGTGTATAAAAATCAAGGTCCTGAGTCAACACCATAAAAATACATAGGCAAATTTAGACTTCGCGAAATTTGTAAGTACCAATATTTATCTTAATTTTCAACTTTTTTAATTTTTCGGCATTTTCCCTTTACTTGTGCTGTGAGACCTTGCTGTTAACCAAAATTGACAATTCTAGGTCAACCGGAAGTACCTTATAGGTTTTTCGAAAACCTATATAATAGTTCCCGTTGACTTAAAATCACGACATTGTCAAAAAGTAAGAGCAGCACAAATAAAGGAAAAATTCCAAAAAATAAAAATAGTTGAAAATTAAAGGGTGTTCCCATACATGCATAGTTGACGCCACTTTTGATACGGAACCCTTCGTGCGCGAGTCCGACTCGCACTCGGCCGTTTTTTTTTTTGTAGTTCGTATGTACCTACGCGGTATAGGTGTCGCTACAGTAGTACGTCCCAGCCATCAGTCATTATTTCGAGTGTCTTTAATCAACATCCACCACCGAGGTTTTCATGTTTACTACCAACATAAAGGTACCAATAGTTAACGATCCTGTCTGCTAATTACCTCCATATACCAATCGTACCTTTCACCCCAGTAGTCACCAACGCAGTTATTTGCAGCCATAAACCAGGGGATTATGGATATGAAATTTCGGATCTGGATACGGATAAAGAATTAATATTATACCGGTTTCGGATACGGTTACGGATATGATTATTTCGGATTAGCCGTTATTTTCGGTTACGTATATTGTATTTTTATACTACACAAATGTGCAGGTGTCGCGTGCGGCTAGTGTGTCGGCTCTGCCGGGCAGCATAAAATGCCATAACGTGTCTCATATACACATGTTAGGGATCATCATTCATCATCATCATCTTTCGGATGAAAGACGTCCACTGCTGGACATAGGTTTCCCCCAGGCGTCGCTACATTGACCGATCCTGTGCGTCTCGCATCCAGCGCTTTGCCGCAACCTTACCCAGGTCATCGGTTCACTTAGTGGGAGGCCTTCCAACTTATCGTCTTCCGGTTGCGGTCGCCATTCCAGAACTTTTAGGCCCCATCGGCCATCCATTCTGCAAGCAATGTGCCCTGCCCACTGCCACTTAAGTTTTTCAATTCTTCGGGCTATGTCGGTAACTTTGGTTCGCCTGCGGATATCATCATTTCTGACGTGATCACGCAATTCCAAGCATAGCCCTCTCCATTGCCCTTTGGGTGACTTTAAGCTTTCTGATAAGGCCCATTGTGAGCGACCACAATGTTAGGGATATATTTTTTTATTTCGGATATTCGATAATTTCGGTTACGCACCTCCTTAACATCCCTGCTATAAACCTGCATCGTTAAAATGCACTAACTGTGCGGAATCCTGGGCGTGTTAGCGAAGTTTTATGGTGGATCTCTAATGGCTAGGTGGCCGTTGATGTATGAGGTGTGCTCTTTAAATTGCGGTTTTAAGGGGTTAGGTGTGTGTAGGTTTGTTTTATGTTATAGTTTTAAAAAGGTCAACGCGGATGATGATTCTTCAGTTTATGGATTTTGAATTTCAATGATATACAGCGTTACAGCACCCAGAAAATTACGACCGAAGAGCTCGGTTAAGCTCGGTTTATATTCTCGCAAATACGAACCTATGATAAAACCAGACCAGACTAGCCCTACTTATCCCTGCTTTTTATTTTTATTTTATTTAGTGCAAATCAATAAAACTTTCAAAAAAAATATAATAAAAAGTTTTTAATGCTTCAGTTTACACAAGGGTTTAAGTGTTTGGAGCCTCCTTTTAAGCAAATATTGCCTGTGTTAGGAGTCTCCGCTCTTTCGTAATATAGCAATAATTTCTGGAGTGTGGCAATCTCTGGGGTTAGTGTGTATAAGGGATACATATATCTGTGAGTTTGATAACTATTCTCTAAACATGACGGACGTAAAAATAATTCACATATGGGTCAGGTCCAAATTATTTCCGGATACAGACACTGTGGTTTCCGACTCATATGTGACAAAATATTGCGAACTTTACACGCCTTAAAATAATTTTGGATATTTGTTAATAATATAATTATTTTCATATATTGTAAACAGTGTCATTCATTTTAACAACTAAACTTGAAGCTTAATTTCTTCAAATAAAATATAATGACAAGCTTGGTGTCTTTTTACGCTATGTAAAATACGCATGTCCTTGCTTGACTATATAAGAATATTTTGTACCGCTGTTTTTTTTTTAATTTGTGAATTGTTGCAACTTGCAGGTTATGTTGTGAATAATTTTCATTCCATTGTGCGATTTATTTTCGAACATTCATATTCCAGTGTGACACATTTTGATTTCCGTTGTGCAATTACGTCAAAAATTTGGTTCTGTCCCATATGGTAAGGATTTGGTGAGGTGTGGTAGGTATCTAAGGGACGCTTGGGAACTTAGTATTGTTCCGCTTGGGAACTAAGTGACTAACGGAGTGACTTTACTTCAATAGAGCAACAAGTGCAGTTTGAACTTGTAATCGTTCACAAGTTCGTTCGTGACCCGTTGATCGATTGCCACTACAATCACAACGGTAGAATGGACATTTCTCAACAGATGTCGCAACAAGCCCAATCAATAGTGAAAGTGTTCTCATTCCAACAAGTTTGGAGCAAAGTGGTCGAGAAATTCGGCACCACAGCCACAAGCTCCGGTAGCCGTGATCGTCTAGTGGTTAGGACCCTACGTTGTGGCCGTAGTAACCCAGGTTCGAATCCTGGTCACGGCAGTGATACACTGTCGCGGCGGAGCGAATTCTTTTTGATATTTTAATTAAGATTATGAATATTTATGTGGGGTTTCAGATATTTATACATTTATGCCCGTTTCAATTAGGACTCAATCCTAAGGGATTATAAAAGAGTCTATGGGAAATTAAGCGACCCTAAATACTTTTTAATAAATATCCATCTTCATAATGCATGCAAATTAATTACATTAAATATTAAACTTTTAAAGAACGAGGAGCTCGTGGCTAAATAATAACAGGCGCACTGGTCGATCATCAAGGTTAAGCAACGCTTGATGAGGTCGGTCCGTGGATGGGTGACCATTTCAACATACGGAGTTGCCTCCGTGCCTCGGAAAGCACGTTAAGTCGTGGATCCCGGCTGTCATTTGAAGATCTTTGACAGTTTACGGGTAGTCAGAAGCTTGAAATCTGACAACAGGCTTGCCAAGGGATACCGTGTCACCCAGTTACTGGGTTGTGGAGGTCATATAGGCAGTCGCTCCATGTATAACACTGGTACTTAGCTGAATCCGGTAAGACTGGAAGCCGACCCCAATTTAGTTGGGAAAAGGCTAGGCATAGAGATTAAACTTTTAAAGAACAAAACCTCACTTTTCCACTTTTCAAAACTTGAATAAAATAATAAAATGTAATTAATGTACCCTACACAATTAGTCCATTTATTTTGATTATGTCATATTAAACAAGTAAAATTTCACAATTTAAAAAACCCCCGACACATTTATCTTGCGAAAACACCCCGATTCAAACAGTAAAATGCCCATAACTTTGGAACAGCTGAACCGATTTTATTCAAACATAGCTAAGAACACTCTCGACAAAATTACCTTTAAAACAAAAAAAAACTAAATCGAAATCGGTTCACCCGTTTAGGCGCTATGATGCCACAGACAGACACACAGATACACAGATACACAGATACACAGATACACAGCAACACACGTGAAACTTATAACACCCCTCTTTTTCCGGCAGGGGTTAAAAACTTATAACACCCCTCTTTTTCCGGCAGGGGTTAACAAAGCGTTGTACTGAGTTTAAAGTGTCTTATAAGTAATTATTATAATGAGTAACTATGATAAGAAAAATGTAAACGTGATGTTTTATTGTGACGTTTTTCGGAAAATAAGGTTTTGATTTAAATTCCAGGGGGGAGACCATAAGCTCTTAGAGTAAGGTTATTTTGAGATCGAGTAAGTGACAGATGTATACACGTCATATACATCTGTCCCTTACACACACTCAAAATAACCTTACTCTAAGAGCTTATGGTCACCCCCCTGGTTTTGTTATTTACGAATTTATGAAATCGGACCACTCTGTAAAAAGTTTAAGTAGACGGTCCGATTTAAAAAAACATATGTTTTTATTGGAAAGATATTAGATGTAGATAATTTGTAAATTAAAATCCACCCCTATATGTGGAAAAAAAATTGTTTTGATAATTTTCCCACTGAATTTTCTATTGTGGACCGATTCTGTGGAAATTTATTAAACTGAAAATCGAAAAAAAAAACTTTTCTAAAAATAAAACCAACGAACTTCTTCTTGTTTTTGTGTGAGGATTTGGCCACCTCTGGAGTTACAGTTAATTAAGCCAGCGAACTGTAAATCAAAAAGAAAAAGAAAACTTTTTATCTAGCATTTTGAGGCGGCGCCTTTTTTTCCTTTTCAATAAATTATTTTGTCGGTATTTTTTTTTGGTAAAAAGCTTTTAAACTGCACAAAACTCTTGGAAATTGAGCATAAAAAAAAAAATTTAAAAAAAATTCGATTGGTTTTTGCGGTTTTGATACGATCTAATGACATTTTTTTTATTTCGTTGGAGGAAAAGTGCGGTTTTGTTTTGTATTAGTTCACGATTTTTTTCGGATAGTGTTTTTAAAGCTTTTTAAGTAGGCACTTATGTAACCAAATTCAAAGTCGGCTGAATTTGGTTCGGTATGTAAATCTAAACTCACCACAAAATCATACTGATATTATAAATACGACAGTTTGATTGGATGGATGTTTATTCACACACCAGATCGACTGCACGGATCTATATGAAATTCCTTAAAGAGATTTCGAAAAGCGGGCCAAGAAACTCATCGGCAATGAGGCACTGGTTAAGTCAAAGCTCCAGAGCCTTGAACATCGTCGCCGAGTAACCAGCTTGTCGGTATTTTATCGGTTACATTTCGGGGAGTGTGCGATGGAATTGCATGATTTAATCCCGCCCAGCCCGTTCCATCATCGGACTACCAGACGTACGGCGATGCGTCATCGGTACATGGTGGACATCCCACCCATACGCACTAAACGTTTTGGGGACACTTTTATTATGCGTACAGCTAAGGAGTGGAATTCCCTGCCGGAATCTGTGTTTCCCGATAGCTACAATCTAGGGGTCTTTAAGTCAAGAGTGAATGGGTTTTTTCTAGGCAAGCCTGCTTCACCGTCGACCACATCATTGCTTTCCATCAGGTGAGATAGTGGTCAAGCGCAAGCCTCGTAAAAAAAAAAGAAAGAAGAAGAAGATAGATTAAAGTCTGGAATAGGCTACTTTTCATCCCGGTATAATGTTCCCTTGGGATAAGAAAACACGTTTAGCGCTGGCAGAAGCTAGTTACTACATAATAATTGTATAACAATGTAAGACCTAACTTGTTTGCTAAAAGACAACTCTATAAAAATTTAGTACTTTATTAAAGTCGCCTTTTCTACATGAATTTTGTTTTCAGTTTCTGTAAACGTAATGTTTCGGTGTGCAATTGGAAAATTAAAAAAAAACCTACCGTTCCTTTATTTATATTGTTTATTTATCGTATGCTTTATTAACATTATTACCTCGTAATAAGCACAGAACAAAAGAACAATTAAAACAAGTATACAATGTACGGCTGGTTATTTTTACCAACACGATAAAAAATATATTTTAGGACTAAAATAAATAAATAAAAGGGGATATAATAAAAGAAGAATTCTAGGACTAATAAAACAAATAAAAAGATTTATAAAGTAATTGAAAAATAGCCATTTGATCCTCAACTTAATTTACATTTCCATACTATGTTTGCGACCAACCTTACCCAACCTTTGTAAACATGCCCCATATATCTACAGTGACATAGAAACATGACCCGGCTTAAATCACAATGTTTGTAACGTTACCAATCACTTGATCAAATATTGGCCGACCTTATCGGTGCCATCAATTTAAATATTCGACCTCGTAACCTATTCAATTTCTTTGTACAGTCAACGAGGTGAATAAGTAAAGGAAGGGAAGGCACTAAAAGAACTTGCAGGATGCTTGCAACTTCTTATAGTATGAACTATGTTATGTTACATATTGCCCTTAACAAAATTACGTATATTTGTTTACAGAAAGTGACCATTAGATTATGATACGATAATAAGATATCACATATGTCTGTGTATTTTAGGTATATTTGTTTTTTAAACATTTAAAAAAATATATTAACAGCGTACAGTACAACTATTCTCTTAATATCCCTCGACAATCAATTGTATTGCCGAATACAATAATGAAAAGTTGCTAATTTCCATGTCCATGAATTATTAGATTTATCGTTCATAATAATTCAAAACTATTGTTGTTTTGTTTTGATTTTTTTCTGAAATATTTAGAGCTGTAAAATTAGCAACTCTAGTTGCCTAACATTTTTTAAATAAAAATCACGTATAGATAGAAATTTAGATAGAAAGCCGACGTCCGACAAAACACGAAGAAAACAGTACGTACGTAGTAGACAGCTGCATTTTTATATACATCATATTTTGTATACATCATTCTTTCGATGCGAGACATATATGCGTGGAGGGGAGATCATCCATGATGAGACCCCTTCATGTCTCGGAAATCCCGTTAAGCCGTAAATGCCGGCTGTCATTGACAGTGGTTACAGGTACCGAAACTTTGACAACCAGTCTCACCAAGAAGTATTATATTACCCAGTTACTGGGTTGTAGAGGCCAGATAAGTAGTCGTTTCATATAAAATACTAATGTTTGGCTAATATCCGGGTAGAATGGAAGCAGAACTCAACAAATTTGACAAAAGGGTACCGTAGGTAGATTAATACCTGACTGTTTTGTCGACTGTACTGAAGCAATATGTGGGTCGTACGGTAGCTGAGTACCAATAGGGACGCACGTTTCCTTTTTGTAGCTATTGTTAAAGATTTTCTTAATCTTATATTATTCCTTTGACACATTCTTATTCGAATGGAAAATTTCGGATAAAAGAATCATGGGAGTTCCTCGACATTGTGTCGTCAACTTATATCATAATGATATAATAATTTAACATATTATGTAGGTATAAATAATAAGGGTACCATTTAACAGCATGAGACCGTAAAGGCGGTCCATTTTCTTACGCAAATAAATGCAACAAACTGTCAAACGCACGTTAGCAGCTATAATTGGTTGAAAGAATTATCATCAGCCAATCGCAGGACTTGAAATGCGATTAATTTTTAGCGTGTCAATAGAATTTGTTTCCCAAAACCGGGTGTAAGTCAGGTTTATTTTAATACTCAGGGTGTGGATACCTATAAATTGAACTCTGTACACTTAGCTAATTTGAAATGAGAGTGAGCTGTAACGAGGCTAAGGTTTTCATATGATAATGATTTCCATTGGAATAGTAATTCATGCCTTGATCCTTGGAAACAGTCCTGTATGCTCTTTGCAGTAACAGATCTTGCATAAAAACTTCGTAGGTGTGTGAAATGTTATTACTACTTCATCGTATACGTCAACTCTTGCGCAAACTGTAACGAATTTTCAGTGAAAGGCATTTATTTTACTCGAAGTCATGCCAAAATTCGGCACCTCAGTCACCAGCTCCGGTAGCCGTGATCGTCTAGTGGTTAGGACCCTACGTTGTGGCCGTAGTAACCCAGGTTCGAATCCTGGTCACGGCAGTGATTGCACTGTCGCGGTGGAGCATATCTTTTGCAATTATACTTATATATTTAGATGCGACTGCGACCAACTCTAAGTTTTGACACTGGCGATAATATTGCATTTACTTCTAGTTCATTTTAAAGTTACTTTTAAAATCTTGACTAATATTTAAATATTTTCAAATCTTCGTTCTGCTACAGGTTCAGCACATACCGTCCTCGGTCATATTTTAAGATTTGACTTCTCATAATTTTTCTCTAACTTATTTTATAATTGCTTGGCGATGCCACGCAATTCATGTCCATCACCCGATTTGTTTTTTAAGCATACTTAGAAAACTGTTAGTAAGCCGTCAATGGTCAGAGAATAGTCGCTTAAATTGGTCTTTGTATACGTGAGATATTACATTGAGTCTCTTGCGCAATCCGTAATAAACAGTAAGTGAAAGTACTCCTGTTTAAACGAGATAAAGTCTTATATTTGGGCAGCACAGTCACCAACTCCGGTAGCCGTGATCGTCTAGTGGTTAGGACCCTACGTTGTGGCCGTAGTAACCCAGGTTCGAATCCTGGTCACGGCAGTGATACACTGTCGCGGCGGGGCATTGTTTTTGCTATTGCTACGCGTGACGTAGACAGTGCTACGGCGTAGCAGAAAAAATTAACAATGTTTTTATGAGAATTGTATTTTTGTGTTTCAGATTTTTTGAACCCTTATTTTATTTATCTAAAAAGTATTAATAATCACGATTTTCTTAGCATACATACTGGTTTGACGATAGAAGAAAATTTTATTTCCTAGCCATCTTCGTACGTTTAGCTTACTCTTAGTCGCCATAAGACACTAGCAGCTTTTCTAAAATAGACGTAAAAGTGTTGAAGTTTAAAAGCTTTTCCATCCACTTTCCTCGGATCAACGGTTTAACAAGATAAACCGAGAAGAACTAACGCAGATAAGATTGTCGCATAGTATTATAGAACTAAGAGATTCTAATCCTAACGTTTGGAACGTACATAGGCTGCACTAAAAGTATCGGGAATGGAATATTTCCACTGTTTCTGTCATATTAAAATCTTTTTAATTGAAAACTGCTTGGTTTTAAAAATCGAATACCATTTATTTATTTAAAAAAAGATTCTCGGTCTTGTCACAAGGTTTTTTCAAACTGGTTTAGTCGTTGAGAAAATGGAATTGACTCGAGAAAATTCAAGAGCGATGATTTATTATGACTTTCGAAGTGGTTTAACACAAAAACAGTGTGTTGACCGGATGATTTCTGCATTTGGTGATGAAGCCCAAAACCACAATTTATCGCTGGTTTGCTGAATTTCAACGTGGACGTGTCAAGCTCAGTGATGATCCCCGTCAAGGTCGTCCAAAAACTGCAGTCACCGAAGAAAACGTTGATGCTGTGCGTAAGCTGATTGAGGAAGATCGACATGTGACATACCGCGAAATTCAGGCAACTTTAGACATTGGCATGAGTCAAATACAAATAATCTTACATGAACAATTAGGTGTAAAAAAGTTGTTTTCCCGATGGATACCGCATTCGCTCTGTGAAGAGCAAAAAGCGGCTCGCGTTACTTGGTGCGTCAGAACTCTCGAAAGATTCCACGCAGGATCCTCAAATGCTGTATACAACATCGTATTAGGTAACGACTCCTGGATATACGCGTACGAACCCGAAACAAAAAACCAGTCACAAGTTTGGGTGTTCGAAAATGAGTTAAAGCCAACAAAAATTGTTCGTTCACGGAGTGTTGCAAAAAAAATGGTGGCTACGTTTGTCTTCAAAACCGGCCATGTTGCGACTATTCCTCTTGAGGGACAAAGAACGGTTAATGAAGAATGGTATGCTAGCATTTGTTTGCCACAGGTCGTTTCTGAACTCCGTAAAGAGAACTGCAACCGCCGCATCATCCTCCATCACGACAATGCGAGTTCTCACACCGCGCACAGAACAAAAGAGTTTTTAGAGCAAGAAAACATAGAATTATTAGACCATCCGCCGTACAGCCCCGACCTAAGCCCTAATGATTTCTATACTTTCCCTAAAATAAAGAATAATTTGCGTGGTCAGAGATTTTCGTCACATGAAGAATCTGCATGGACGCCTACAAAACGGCCATTTTGGAGACCCCAACTTCCGAATGGAATGGTTGCTTCAACGATTGGTTCCATCGTATGGAAAAATGTGTCAAATTTCGCGGAGAATACTTCGAAAAGCAATAAATACATTTTTAAATAGTAATGTTATGTCACTTCCTTGATTCCCGAAATTTTCAGTAATTAATATTTTTTTCGGTTAAATTTCTTGGTAAAAAGATTTTAAACGGCACAAAACTCTTGGAAATTTACCTTGAAATTAATAAAAAAAAGATCGATTGACTTATGCGGTTTTGATACGATCTAATGACTTTTTTTTATTTCTTTGGAGGAAAAGTCGTCATCTTCTGCCGATATCTGAAAATTCCTTGGGACCCTAGGTATCGGCAAAGCGCGGCATTCAGACCTTCTTTCAAGACAATTTGCTTAGACGATCTTAATCGCTTTTTCTCTACTGTGCCTATGCTAGATAGTCTAACCAAACTTCAAACTATCCACTACCTTGCTGGTCTGACGCGTCCCAATATTTCTCCCTTTGTCATCACACCGATCGACCCGGCAGAGATCAAAAAGATAATCCTATCCATCAAATCCAAATCTGTGGGCTGCGATAACATCAGTCGTTATATGATCGAGTCGGATTTGGATCAACTTCTTCGCGCTATTTCCCACATCATAAACTTTTCCTTTTACTCCGGTGTTTTCCCGTCCTTGTGGCGTAAAGCTCATGTCCGAGCCTTGCCTAAGATTCCCAATCCCACTCTTTCCGGTCACTTTCGCCCAATTTCGATCTTTCCCTTTATGTCCAAAGTGCTCGAGGCCTGTGTTCATAAACAACTGTCTCACTTCATTTACCATAACTCCCTCATCAGCTCATTTCAATCCGGTTTCAGGCCCGGGCACAGTACCGTGTCAGCTCTCCTGAAAGTGACTGATGATATAAGGCGGGGAAAGGTGGACACTAAAGTTACTACTTTAGTGTTAATCGACTTCTCAAACGCCTTTAATACCATCAATCACGATGTCCTTTTGTCTATCCTTTCTTATCTCATGGTCTCTCACGAGGTACTGGAATGGTTTTCCTCTTATCTTCGGGGGGTGCCAGCAGTCAGTTCATACTGGAGACTCTTCTTCAGAGTGGTGTGACCTTGCAGCTGGCGTCCCTCAAGGCGGTATTTTATCTCCTCATTTGTTTTCCATTTTCATTAATCTTATAACCACCGAGTTTCAGTGTGCGTATCATCTTTACGCTGACGATTTACAGCTCTACTGTCAGTCAGACGTTGACAACTTATCGGATGCGATCGGAGGGTTAAACCGGGATTTAATTAAGATTAAAGGCTGGTCCGACCGATTCGGTGTGGCGGTTAATCCTGCAAAGTGTCAGGCTATCATACTTGGGAGTCCCCATAGCTTGAGAAAGCTTGATGGCTTAACTGTTCCACCAACCCATAATCTTCGACAACGTACCAATTCCGTTTAGCTCCGAGGTTAAGGCTCTTGGTCTGTTCGTCGACACTTGCCTTGACTGGCGCAAACAGGTAACGAGTGTCAGCCGAAAGGTCACCGGAACGTTGCGTTCGCTGTATCGATTAAAAAATCTTCTCCCAGCTCACATAAAGGCCATGCTTGTACAGTCCCTAATCTTTCCCATAACTGACTATGGTGATGTGTGCTACTATGATCTGAATGCAGATCTACTCAATAAACTTAACCGCCTTCTAAATAACTGCATTCGATTTGTCTTCAACCTCCGGAAATACGATCATGTATCCCCACATCGATTCCTTTTAAAATAGTTACCGATTCGTCAGCGAAGAGCGCTGAGGGCCTTGACTACCCTGTTTTCTTTTATTGATAAACCCCGGCTGAATTTGTTTCGGTATGTAAATCTAAACTCACCACAAAATCATACTGATATCATAAATGCGACAGTTTGATTGGATGGATGTTTATTCACACACCAGATCGACTGCACGGATCTATATGAAATTCGGCAAAGAGATTTCGAAAAGCGGGCCAAGAAACTCATCGCCAATGAGGCACTGGTTAAGTCAAAGCTCCAGAGCCTTGAACATCGTCGCCGAGTTGCCAGCTTGTCGGTATTTTATCGGTTACATTTCGGGGAGTGTGCGATAGAATTGCATGATTTAATCCCGCCCAGCCCGTTTCATCATCGGACTACCAGACGTACGGCGATGCGTCATCGGTACATGGTGGATATCCCACCCATACGCACTAAACGTTTTGGGGACACTTTTATTATGCGTACAGCTAAGGAGTGGAATTCCCTGCCGGAATCTGTGTTTCCCGATAGCTACAATCTAGGGGTCTTTAAGTCAAGAGTGAATGGGTTTTTTCTAGGCAAGCGTGCTTCACCGTCGACCACATTATTGCTTTCCATCAGGTGAGATAGTGGTCAAGCGCAAGCCTCGTAAAAAAAAAGAAAGAAGAAGAAGATAGATTAAAGTCTGGAATAGGCTAATTTCATCCCGGTATAATGTTCCCTTGGGATAAGAAAACACGTTTAGTGTTCACGTTTAGTGTCAAAATTAAGCATTCGTATGCATTCCACATCCTTCTTCGACAAATCTTTCACGGTACAAGCAGCTCGTTTGTGGAATGCATTACCTATTGAGATAAGGCGTGCGCAAACTTTACCTTCATTTAAAAAAATGGTGAAGGAGCATTTCCTTTCTCTATAACTATTCTTCTCCTTTCTCTGTTCTTCATTTGATATTTATTAGTATATTATTTTATTTGTATGTATGTATTTTATGTTTTATCTAAGTAATATTATTTAATATAGTTTTTGTACACTGACAGCCCTAATGTCTATCTCCTCTCGTTCAGTCCATCCAAAGGTTGTCTGTAAGAGATTGCCCTGTGCGATAAGACCGCCCATTGTACACTTATCTTTGTAAATGTTTTGTCCTGTAATTTTTAAGTGGTGTACAATAAAGTATATAATAAATAAATAAATAAATAAATTTAGCGCTGGCAGAAGCTAGTTACTACATAATAATTGTATAACAATGTAAGACCTAACTTGTTTGCTAAAAGACAACTCTATTAATATTTAGAACTTTATTAAAGTCGCCTTTTCTACATGAATTTTGTTTTCAGTTTCTGTAAACGTAATGTTTCGGTGTGCAATTGGAAAATTAAAAAAAAAACCTACCGTTCCTTTATTTATATTGTTTATTTATCGTATGCTTTATTAACATTATTACCTCGTAATAAGCACAGAAAAAAAGAACAATTAAAACAAGTATACAATGTACGGCTGGTTATTTTTACCGACACGATAAAAAAAATATTTTAGTACTAAAATAAATAAATAAAGGGGATATAATAAAAGAAGAATTCTAGGACTAATAAAACAAATAAAAAGATTTATTAAGTAATTGAAAAATAGCCATTTGATCCTCAACTTAATTTACATTTACATACTATGTTTGCGACCAACCTTACCCAACCTTTGTAAACATGCCCCATATATCTACAGTGACATAGAAACATGACCCGGCTTAAATCACAATGTTTGTAACGTTACCAATCACTTGATCAAATATTGGCCGACCTTATCGGTGCCATCAATTTAAATATTCGACCTCGTAACCTATTCAATTTCTTTGTACAGTCAACGAGGTGAATAAGTAAAGGAAGGGAAGGCACCAAAAGAACTTGCAGGATGCTTGCAACTTCTTATAGTATGAACTATGTTATGTTACATATTGCCCTTAACAAAATTACGTATATTTGTTTACAGAAAGTGACCATTAGATCATTTGTCTGTATTTTAGGTATAATTTTTTTTTAATCATTAAAAAAAATATTAACAGCGTACAGTACAACTATTCTCTTAATATCCCTCGACAATCAATTGTATTGCCGAATACAATAATGAAAGTTGCTAATTTCCATGTCCATGAATTATTAGATTTATCGTGCATAATAATTCAGAACTATTGTTGTTTTGTTTTGATTTTTTTATGAAATATATAGAGCTGTAAAATTAGCAACTTTAGTTGCCTACCATTTTTTAAATAAAAATCACGTATAGATAGAAATTTAGATTGTCACGTCCGACGAAACACGAAGAAAACAGTACGTACGTAGTAGACAGCTGCATTTTTTTACCTCTATACATAATTCTTTCGATGCGAGACATATATACGTGGAGGGGAGATCATCCATGATAAGACCCCTTCATGTCACGGAAATCCCGTTGAGCCGTAAATGCCGGCTGTCATAGACAGTGGACGGTTACAGGTAATCAGAAGACCAAAACTTTGACAACCAGTCTCACCAAGAAGTATTATATTACCCAGTTACTGGGTTGTAGAGGCCAGATAAGTAGTCGTTTCATATAAAATACTAATATTCGGCTAATATCTGGGTAGAATGGAAGCAGAACTCAACAAATTTGACAAAAGGGTACCGTAGGTAGATTAATACCTGACTGTTTTGTCGACTGTACTGAAGCAATATGTGGGTCGTACGGTAGCTGAGTACCAATAGGGACGCACGTTTCCTTTTTGTAGCTATTGTTAAAGATTTTCTTAATCTTATATTATTCCTTTGACACATTCTTATTCGAATGGAAAATTACGGATAAAAGGATCATGGGACTTCCTCGACATTGTGTCGTCAACTTATATCATAATGATATAATAATTTAACATATTATGTAGGTATAAATAATAAGGGTACCATTTAACAGCATGAGACCGTAAAGGTGGTACATTTTCTTACACAAATAAATGCAACAAACTGTCAAACGCACGTTAGCAGCTATAATTGGTTGAAAGAATTATCATCAGCCAATCGCGGGACTTGAAATGCGATTAATTTTTAGCGTGTCAATAGAATTTGTTTCCCAAAACCGGGTGTAAGTCAGGTTTATTTTAATACTCATGGTGTAACCTATAAATTGAACTTAACACTTAGCTCATTTGAAATGAGAGTGAGCTATGACGAAGCTAAGGTTTTCTTAAGGTAATGATTTCCATTGGAATAGTAATTTATGCCTTGATCCTTGGAAACAGTCCTGTATACCCTTTTCAGTAACAGATCTTGTATAAAAACCTCGTAGGTGTATAAAATGTTATTACTACGTCATCGTATACGTCAACTCTTGCGCAAACTGTAACGAATTTTCAGTGAAAGCCATTTATTTTACTCGAAGTCATTCCAAAACTCGGCACCTCAGTCACCAGCTCCGGTAGCCGTGATCGTCTAGTGGTTAGGACCCTACGTTGTGGCCGTAGTAACCCAGGTTCGAATCCTGGTCACGGCAGTGATTGCACTGTCGCGGCGGAGCATATCTTTTGCAATTATACTTATATATTTAGATGCAACTGCGACCGACGCTAAGTTTTGACACTGGCGATGTTATTGCATTTATTTTTAGTTAATTTTAAAGTTTCTTATAAATTCATAAATATAATTTTAATATGTTCCAATCTTCTTTTTGCTACAGGTTGAGCACATACCGTCCTCTGTCTTATTTAAAGATTTGACTTTTCATAATTTTTCAGTAACTTATTTTATAATTGTTAGGCTCTGTCACGCAATCCATCTCCATCACCCGATTTGTTTTCAAGCATACGTTGAAAACTGTTAGTAAGCCGTCAATGGTCGGAGAATAGTCGCTTAAATTGGTCTTTGTATACGTGCGATATTACATTGAGTCTCTTGCACAATCCGTAGTGAACGGTAAGTGAAAGTAAGTACTCCAATTTAAACGAGATAAAGTCTTATATTTCGGTACCTCAGTCACCAGCTCCGGTAGCCGTGATCGTCTAGTGGTTAGGACCCTACGTTGTGGCCGTAGTAACCCAGGTTCGAATCCTGGTCACGGCAGTGATACACTGTCGCGGCGTAGCATCGTTTTTGCGTTTGCTACGCGTGACGTAGACAGTGCTACGGCGTAGCAGAAAAAATAAACAATGTTTTGTTTAAGAATTGTATTTTTGTTTTTCAGATTTTTCGAACCCTGTTTTTATTTATCTAAAAAGTATTAATGGTCACGATTTTCTTAGCATTAATAGCCGTTAGATGAAAATTTTATTTCCTAGGCATCTTCGTACGTTTAGCTTGCTCTACGTCGCTATATGACACCCTACAGTTACTTAGCAGCTTTTCTAAAATAGACGTAAAAGTGTTGAAGTTTAAAAGCTTTTCCATCCACTTTCCTCGGATCAACGGTTTAACAAGATAAACCGGGAAGAACTAAAGCTGATAAGATTGTCTCATAGTGTTTTAAAACAAAGAGATTTTTAATCCTTGCGTTTATGACCTTAATGTCATAGTTTTAGTTTTAAATTCCAATAGGATATGGAGGAAATTCAAAGAGCGATAAAATTGATAGTGGGAGAGATTTATACCTTTAATAATAGTGTTTGCGATAAGTGTATGTGCCTGTGCCAAAAAGTAAAATTCATATTTTCGCTGTATTTTCTACATGATCAGCAGAACTTTATCAATAGAATGCCTTCTCCCAAGGAAATGGATAATGTGATATTGATATTAACCCGATTTTAAAATTAGGATGCCTAAACAGAGCGGATCCTAAACTCATTTACATAATTATATAGCTCCCACAGAAAGGCGCGACGAATCAAGCGACGCGCACGATTGTGTTTTGTTTTTGTTACTGCAATATCACATTTAAATACAAATCTGAAAACTAAAAAGAAATACCAGCTTCTTAAACTCAACTACACTATAACTACAATATAGTTGAGTGTATACTAACGCTTCAGAAATCAATTTAGTAGCGTAGAGCCTTCGTTGAGTCTACGTCGTCGAGTCAACATGAAGTGCACTCGACTGGCAACGGCGTTCTATTTAGTGCCAGGCACTATTTAGTGCTAGAGCAGTTAAGCTTACAATTAGTGACTTTTGTTTACAGTATAATTTGGTTCTTTCTAGCAGGCAAGTTTTATGGAAGTCACTTCACACTTCTATAATTTAGTTACCTGCGTAATAAGGATACTACTAGTCTTTTTAATTAGGACTTAGGTACCTCTACCGCGACTTATGGTAGATAATGCGTTTAGACTCTAAAGTTTAGTGAATAGATTCGATTAAATCAGATACCACGACTACTTTGTTGTTATACGTAAATACTCAGCGAACTCTCAAAACGGCGAAGGAAAACATCGTGAGGAAACCGGCATGTATAAGAACCAAAAATTCAAAGACATGTGACATCCACCAACGCGCACAGGGCCAGCGTGGTGGATTACGGCCCATTCTCTCTCACAGAGAGGAGGCCTGCACGCACAACGGACCAAATGCGAGTCTAAGTGCGCAAGAGGGGTCCATCTATCCTATCCTAGTCAGCGAACAAAGTTGAACATCTTATCCTAATGATGCAATAAATCATCCAGCAACAAAACTAATAAAACAACAAGATTTGTACCTAACATATTACTACGCCTACGTATTAAATAATGTTAAGCTTGCAACCAATTACTATAGTCCACTTTCTAAGTTCACTACAGACCAAGAGACCTCTTACATTTCAATACAACTTGAACTAACTTAAATTATTAACTACGCCGACACTCTTCAAGAGTTTTGATACTTGTGTGAAAGGGGTTTATTTGGTATGTACATCATGTGTTTCCAAATATGTTCGGATTGAATACCACTTTAAGGATATGCAGCTGAATACATATTTCTAGGTATTTTATATAGAGCGAATGAAGCCCATCTCCACCCGGTCAATGGACTTATCGTCAGAATGAGGGGCTTCTGTCTTTTCGGCTACCTACGTACATGTTAATTAAAATTACGCTCACCATAAAAATTTAGGATGTATAGATAAGGGCAGTTACGCACTACACATCTGTGTCCGTGATCCGTGTCCAAGATTTGAGTTCCAAGTTCAAAATGTTCTGATTTATGACAGATTATGACGGATAGAGTTCGAATGTAGTGCGTAAGCTTCCCTACAAGAAGTACTACGGCTACTTCGTAACCGAAATTTCACGAAAACGGATCGGATGTAGCCGCGTATGCGTAACCGCCCTAAGACCCACATTCCTAATCCATCATTGTGACTGTTGATAAAATCACATCATTAGGATTCCTTCCCTTCTTAAGATTTGTAAAAGTAAGCAAACTAACTATGTATTACAATAATGAAAAGACAACCAGGGGGGTAACCACAAGCTCTTAGAGTAAGGTTATTTTGAGATCGAGTAAGTGACAGATGTATACAAGTCAGATACATCTGTCCCTTACTCGATCTCAAAATAACCTTACTCTAAGAGCTTGTGGTCGCCCCCCAGGTCCGTAGCGTAAAAAAACAAAAAAAGTGTAAGTAGGTAACTAAAAGAGATCTAGATGAGACTAAGAAGTATCTAGACCAGGTTATTTGTGACCCGCACGAGAGACACGACAAATAAACAAAAAATAATAATTAAAACCCGTGCTAGACCAAAAAGGCTCCTCCTCAGCATGTGCAGCGATATTTAAAAATAATATATAACGATGCGCCAGAAAAAGAAAGAATAATTAATACTCAACCACATCTTTCCTAAGCATTACCAAGACAAAACGATTCGCTATCACAATTATTTTACCTTTTCACACACCAAAAAAATATAAAGAGCTAACCAGCGTGAAAATGAAACCAAACATAATTGTCCTTATAACATTAATTTATAAGAACGCGCTCTCATAATCCGGCAATTTAGTTAGACGGCGGCAAATTACTTTGTAATAAGTTAATTATTTCAGCGGCGGCAACAAGGGCTTTTGGCGAGCTTTATGAAAACGTTAATCACTGCTGTGGCGGCTATTATGCACGTTTACCTGAAAGGTTAAATGGTACTTTAGGGGATGAAAACATCTATAATAATAATGATGTCAGCCTGTAACTACGCCACTGCAGGGCAAAGACCTCTTCTCATACAATGAAAGCATTCATTAATATGTAAAAAAACATGATGGTGGAAAAACCGAGTTTGCGTAAAAATATTCAGTTTGGTTGAGTGCTTACTCGCTCGATGAATCGCAGAATTGGTCGTACAAATGAAAAATGTTGGTTGAGTAGACATTGTTACATTGCTGTTTTTCAAAAGTTTGATTTCAGTATTTTTATTCCCACCTCAAAATTGTTCGTATTTTTAGCGAATTAAGGGTACTAACATGATCTGTGTTATGTGGGATGATGTATTTTACTGCATTGTTGTTCGCTTTAGTTACCTATGTTGATAATCTAGTGTCCATTTCGACTTAGATTTGGGTTGTTGAATTAAAAAAAAAATACGATTTTTTTAACGTATTTCTAAACTTTACATAACTTAAATTATATTGTCGTTTCAAAAAACTCTCAAATATTTTTTTTCAATTTATTATAAGCAATTGAAAATCGATAAAATTTTGAAAAGAACCACGTGACTACAAACGGGCCACAATGAGTCGCCATGTTGGTGACGTCATAACGTTCAAGGAAATCATGATACTATAGTGTCAACTACACGTATATTGACTAAAATATCCGAAACCTAGTGCAAAAATATTAATAAACAACAAATTTTATTTAGTCATGTGTGATAAAGGATTTATAAAGGCTAATGTCGATAATATACCCACCTGATGGACGAATTGGAAGTTTTGAGCATAAATAAAGTAGTCGTAATGAATAATACGTGAGAGTGGACCGGTGTTAGATATTGTTGTTAACCAGGTACATTAGGAAACATAATTGTCATAACGTAATCGTTTTTACATATAGGTAGGTAATATTGGTGTAAAATAAAAAGTAAACAAACACGATTGGCGCGAAACTTTGACTTTGGATATCAAAAAACTTCATTAGATACCACTAAATATGATACACATAGTTACACATAAAATTTTTGGTAATACCCATTATTTACATATCCCTTAATAGAGGAGCTCGTGGCTAATTAAAAACAGCCGCGCTGTTCGATCATCAAGGTTAAGCAACGCTTGACGAGGTCGGTCCGTGGATGGGTGACCATTTCAACATACCGTGTTTCCTCCGTGCCTCGGAAAGCATGTTAAGCCGTTGGTCCCGGCTCTCATTTGAAGATCTTTGACAGTTGTTACGGGTAGTCAGAAGCTTGAGATCTGACGCCAGTCTTGCCAAGGGGTACCGTGTTACCCAGTTACTGGGTTAAAGGCTAAGCAGATTGACAATATCCCTTAATAATATTGAACACTAATGTCTATATTATATATTTACAAACACTAAAAAGTTTGTAGAACAGAAACGTAAAAATATTAACTTGGTAGATTTTCGTTACACTAATTCTTCCGTAAATAACTCTAAATACGTCGATCGATTCTCACAATTCAAACAGAAATGTTAGTTTTACGCCTATATCTGTCATTTAAGTATAAAATAATGAATATATCACCATAAACAAAAAATCATGTTTTCAAGTTACGTAATTATTATACAACAATGTCAACTTTGCTCGAAAGTTCCCTTAAAAATTTCATATTCTCAGTCTTTAATGATCAAAGTAAGAATTTAATACGAATCTAATACTAAATTAGAACAAGATAACAACAGAATTAACACATTATAATTGGAATCTAGTTAGACATAGAACATTGCTCAAATTTAGTAGATTGCTAGGTACTAGGGGCTATTGCGCGAATCACATATAATTGGGATCTTTTTGTATTATTCGTACATAATGGTACGACGCAAGCACGATAACTTTTAAGGTTCGATATTTATGATCAATATATTCGATATTCATCAATATATTGACGATAATAACAAGATTGAATCGGTTAAAAGTCAAAACACTGTATCAGCTATGTGCTACAATGAGTAGAAATGAACGTTGTGACGTCACACGGGCTCGGATTTGTTCGGCAAACTATCGGGGTGTTTTCGGTACTGGATTCAAAAAAATATTTTCAATTGCATTTTACTTTGTAATTATAGTGAAAAAAAAAAAACTAAAAATAGTTTTGTATGGAAACTTATTTATGATCTTTTCATTTTTTAGAAAAAAAAAATTGGTTCAACAAACCAATTGTAGCAAAAGACAGAAAACATGGAAAGACGGGAACCCTGCAGTAGGACACAACAAAGTCAACAAAAAAAACATCCATTACAGCAATTAAGTTATGCTTTATTTTCTCTACGTCTTCAGTTTAATAGAAATAAAAAAAAAATAACAAAAATATCAAACCAACTTCCAAAATAAAACACTACACAAAGCGAAAAATAACTTTCGTTTCTGAAGTCGGTGTCGAGAAACGGTAAACAATAGGTCCCAAAGAGACCGACTTCGGATAAGAAAGTAATTTTTCGTTTTGTAGTGTTTTGTTTTGGAAGTTGTTTTGTTTTTTTTTTAAAAGCTTTTGTTGCGTTGGGGCATAATGTAATCTCATGACAATTACATTATGCCTCAACACAACCCTACCATACGGCTTCATCATCAGATCGGTTCAATGGTACCATTTATTTATAAGTATTTGCTTCATCATAGTCGGTTAACTTTTTGAGATATCTTATACCCGTGTCATACTTAGAATTAAGAATTCATTAAGAAATCACTACATGTATGCCTATAATATTTGAAGAGTTCCCTCGATTTCTCCAGGATCCCATCATCAGAATCAGATCTTGACTTGATGACCATGGGACCACCTGGGTAGTATTATACCTTTCCAAACAAAAGAAGAATTTTCCAAATCGGTCTAGGCGTTTTTGAGTAATCGGGGAAAATACTTAAAAAAAGATTCCTACGAATTGAGAACTGTTGTTTTGAGCTGCATTATACTAGTCGCCTCTAAAACCAGACAAAAGCTTTATAACGAACACTTCAATACTTCAGCGAGAACGAACTTCAATAAAGAATGCTTTGATTTTTATTCATCGTATTTTATTCGATCTGAAATTCTAAACGAAGCTATTTAGATGGAATGAAATGAAAATATCGTGCGGTTTGCTTTTAAATATTCTTTTGTTGAATATTAGTGTTGTACCAAGTAATAGCAGCACGTTCTGGCACTGTTTTAGGCCAGACGTGGCCCGAAGTCATCTTTTTTTAAATTTTATTCTATTCGTGCGTTTTAATAAAACAAATTATAGGCTATATGTTCAATGTTTTAGTAACTAAGCGAAATAAAACGAGTAGGTGTTGTCGAAGGCCTTGACTCTATGGGTATTTATATTTCACGATGTAACATTTTGGATCTTTTAAAGGCTTATAAGAGAGACCCCCGTTAGACTCTTTAAAAGTAATGTATCACCAACCGACGATTATTACTATAGCAACGCAGAAGTATGGCTAAATAACTTTACAGAAGGTGGCTATGGGGTTGGGAGAGGGCTTAGTAGATTGATTTGATTTGGAACTATGGATGGACTATGCGTATAATCATTTTATTAAGTTATTATATTGTATTGTATTATATTATATTGTATTGTATTGTTATATTGTATTGTTGTATTATATGGTATCTATTGACCATGGAGAGCCTCAATACAATGCTCGATGACCTCAGTAGAGCTTCCGAAAGAGTTGGTCTGAAAATGAACATGGACAAAACCAAGGTGATGTTGAATGCCCATGTTACACCCACTCCTATTAAGGTTGGAGACTCTACTCTCAAAGTTGTGGACGACTATGTCTACCTGGGACAAACGATCCAGTTGGGTAGGGCCAACTTTGAGAAACAGATCCACCGTCGAATCCGACTCGGCTGGGCAGCGTTCGGGAAGTTGCGCGGTGTCTTCTCGTCCAACTTACCACAGTGTCTCAAGACAAAAGTCTATGACCAGTGTGTGTTGCCAGTGATGACATATGGCTCTGAGACGTGGTCGCTTATAATGGGCATCATCAGAAAGCTTACAGTCACTCAAAGGGCAATGGAGAGGGCTATGCTCGGCAGGCATTTCCTTGCGTGATCGAATCAGAAATGTAGAGATCCGTAAGAGAACCAATGTTACCGACATAGCTCGAAGAATTGCCAAACTTAAGTGGCAGTGGGCAGGGCATATTGCTCGCAGAACGGATGGCCGATGGGGCAGAAAGGTCCTGGAGTGGCGACCGCGAACCGGAAGACGTTGCGTTGCAAGGCCTCCCACCAGGTGGACCGATGACCTCATGAAGGTTGCGGGGATCCGCTGGTTGCGAGACGCACGGGACCGGTCAATGTGGCGACGCTTGGGGGAGGCCTATGTCCAGCAGTGGACGTCTTTCGGCTGATATGATGAAGATGATTATATTGTACTTATTATTTCCGAACGTAAATAAATATCTATGTGGGATTGGGGACACATAATAAAAGATTAAATTACGATATATTCTTTTGTTTTATTTTTCTTTAGATATTTGTACATTTATTTTGAATTCGGTAGCCAAAAGTCTTTCTTTTATGAATGAATCTCTGATTGAACATATAAAATACAGAAATAAAGATCTTTAGTATTTAACTGAATGAGTATAATAAGCCTATAAGTAGTTATGTAGGTCATCTTACAGTGCTGCCCCTGTTTGTAGTCAAGAAATACGGATACAAAATGACCGGCGGCTTGATGCAGAACGTTCATAAGCGATCATTGTGGTCTATGTACTCTGCTTGCCAACTCCAGCATAGTATAAGTGAATCAATAGAATACCAAGCGCTTTGTTACGATGTGTATCACGTTGCATTCAGAAGGCCACAGGCGCTTTCCTTTGTGTGACGATGTGAGAATTAAACCAGCCGCATTGTATTTTATTGAAATTGTTGTTCTAAACAAAATCATTTTAATTATGTGACGAGAGCGAACATCGTCAGTTTTTGGCCTGTTCTACTTTTAGAAAATTATTTGTTTTTAATTGCACCTAAAGTTGGTGTACCGCAATAAACGGATTCACTTCTAGTAAGGAAACTGCTTGGTAAATATTCTTTTCATTGCTCTCCGACCATATACATCCAATTTCTAAGTTATTAACCAATGTAACTAATACCTACTAATCAAAAACCGTTCATTTAATCATGTATCAACCAAAGGAGAGTAAAAAGCTTGCTGATGAATATGTAACATTGCGATCAGAAACCTGCAGGCGCTGCATCACGTTGCGGTACAATTTACTTCAGGCGCTCTCGTCTATCGAGTTCTCTTGAATCGGACGCTGACAGAATTGAGATATCGTATCGGCACTATTAGGAAATGTAAAAAATAGGAAAAAGCTTAGCGCTACATTTTATACAAACGCTATGGTGACAGGTGAGATAGAGCTCTATTACAAATAGGAAAAAAATGTAAAAGTGACATTTTCAAATTGGTGATCGTTAAAAATTTTTAAGTCTTTTACCTACGTTTCAATGCTTTGTACTTTTTTTTCCTTTCGCAAGTTAACGGTTTTATGAATTTCATACACGTTTGTTTTATTTAAAACCAAAACTGCTTTTTCCTCGATCTTAAATATACTCGATTAACATATATAAAATATTAAATTTTTAAACAAAAAATATTGTCACACAAATAAAACATACATTAAAATTAGATCTCAAAGTCACAACGACACGTCAAAAAGCTGTCTTATAACTAGTCAAATAACCCGCCCCTAACTTTTTCCGGGGCAAATTTGCGCATAACGCTTGCTACATTGCCACGTTGGATGGCAATGGCTAACCTTTGCACCAAATATTCAATTAAATAATATAATTAAATAATAATAATATTCAATATATTTTTTCTCGTGGTCTATTTTCCAGGAACCGTGCTTTTGCCGGTATATAAAGTCCGAAGCCACTCAACGATAGGGGGGCGCTTTATCAATAAAAGAAATTTTGCAATCGGGTCTCCATTTTTCCATTGCGGTAGGTAGAAACTAGAGAACGCCACCGGCTGCGATCCTTAATATTCCATTTATTTCAGAACTTTCAAAGACGGCCAGTCTGACCGACTACCACAAGTGTTAACTTCACTGACGTCAAATTAAACCAAGTTTGCCGAAATATCCATATAAGTTTACTAAACAACGTAGAACGGTAAACAAAGCTGAACGGTAGACTGGCTGTAGGAGTGTAAGCTGTGATTGGCACGGCTGAAACTGATACTTCCAACAGTGCCCGAACTGAACGGGTTTCATATTCGGCGTTCAACAGTTGATTGGCTGTTTGAACTTTGAAGTATCATGTGCTAGGACAGGGCTGTAGATTTAATTTTGTAACTATAACGTACCAACATATAGTACGTTTAGTTCTGTAAATTTTATATATTATATATTTAGACTAGCTGTTGCCCGCGACTTCATCTGCGCAGCATTAGTACTTCGAATAGCCTATAATTTATAGGTGTGTGGACCCTCTTACTGCTGGAATGATGATTGTCCACGTTAGGATGATTTCCGAGATACAAATTTCCTGTATCCTAACCAGGGTCTCAAACTATCTCCATACCTAATTTCATCTAAATCGATTGAGTGGTTTAGGCGTGAAAAGGTACCAGACAGACAGAGGTACTTTCGCTTTTATAATATTAAGTATGGATTATTATTTATTACAAACCGGCGCACGCACGATCACGTCTTGACTCATTGGCTATGTACTGTGAAGCTAAGCTAGGTTTATTAGGAAATAAAATCATGTTTCTATTCCAATAAAAGCTTGTTTTAAGTTTTTCTTTTAAATATATTAATATTTAAAAGAAAAATTTAAAACATTACAACTTATAACTTATGAGACAACACCTTATTATGGTCCAGCTTTAGGGTATTAACCCTAAAGCTGGACCATAATAAGGTGTTGTCTCATAACTTACATCTAGCTACTTTAATGTCTCTTACAAGACCTGAAACATTTCCCCTCCAGCTTTACTTCCTACCAACATCCTATTTTCAATTTCAGAGCGCTGCAAACGAGACCGCTGTTTACCGAGGCAAACGGCGTCCCAACGCAATTCAATTTAGAAAGGATTTGTCTATTATACCTAAGTAAAGTAAAATCTTTAACGTTCAGGTCTTTGTAAATATTTGTTTGGGGTAGATCTTTTGTGTAGCTTTAGGTAGAGCCTAAAATATAATTATTTTGTTATATTTTTGGTCTATATTAAAGATGTTTAAATTGATTGTTTGGCAGGAATCATTTACTGGTAAATCTTTCCAGCAGAAACCCTTTTGGTAACCATACCCTGCAAAACTCTTTCTAATATATGTTTGTGTTCTTTGACATGATCATCATCTTCCTGTCCGTGTAAATACCCAAAACTTGAATTCAGGTAACTACAAACTTTTTATAAATCTCATGCCCGTGTGCCACGTTACTTGGGTTCGCAACACGTTGTCTCTTCCATTCCATCCTGTCAACCGTCACGCTATCACTGAGTCCTTCTTCTTTCATATCACTCTCATTTCACTTCCTCACCTTCCTTACCCATCCCTCTCCATCCATCCACATTTATATTCATAATTCTTTTAATAAAATGCGTTTCATCACATGACTATACCTGTACATGTGAGATGTAAGACACGATGTGGATTTCCGTCTATGTGATTGGTCGATTGATGGCGGTCAAACCCTTTGCCTTGCCGCATTAACTTACGCAATTAGGCTGCAGGACAAACGATTTCCTTTCAACTTTATATTACGTGATGTTTTGGTTAAATAACTCGTGCTTTTGCTAAAAGATGGCGCTTATTAAAATATGCTTATGTATCATTCAAATTTAGAATCTCCAACAGATAAAGTCAAGTCATGTCAGAAGACAGAATGAATAAATTCTAGCTTCAGTCACGTTTTATTCAAATGAATAAATTTGTACACAAAGTCGTTTTATATTAGAGTATTTGAGTTAAAAAAATAAATTAATATTGTTTAGGTAATTCTTTGAAATATTTATTATTATTTTATTCCTTTGACGAAGAGGCCTAATGGACTTTAAGGATTATAAGGAATTATAAGGACTTTTTAAAATGTCCAGACATTTCAAGTTGAGTGCTTCGTTTTTGTGTGAAATTGTGGAATGTTAGGACCTTCTAATGTCTTCTTTAGTATTCAAGAGTATTTCTTACTAAAACTTTCATATATTTTTAAAACATTTTTTAGGTAAGATTGGAAAAAGAACGTAATTTCTGGATATTTTGATTAGTTTTGTTTGGTTATTTTAGTATGTAATATAGGTACCTACCACTTGAAACAGTCTCATAAATCAAACTTTATTTTATACGTACATTAAATATATTTATCTCTTTTCCCAGCAATAATATTATAAAAGGCAACCGCTACATTTTATGTAAATAAACTCTATTTTTGGCAAAGAAATAATCTTCCCATCTTGGTAACCCCCTAAAATGATCGTTCCCTTAACGTTTATGGGACCAAAATCATCCTTTCACGCAAATTGGGGATCAACCGTTCCCGTTCGTAACTTTGTAAGTGTTGGCGAACTTTTATCTGTTAACACTTGAGCTGACCGGATAATTAGGAACTTCGTGCATTGTCAGCAATCTTCGGCAGTCGAAGTATCTAGAGTTGTTATTTCTCAGTTTGGTTTGATAGAGCTGGTTTTATAGTAAAGTTAGAGGTTATTGAAATTCTACAGACAAAATAGCAAGAAGTTGGCACATCATGACATCATCAGCGTATTAATGTTCCTATTGCTGGGACACAGGCCTCCTTTCTGTGACAGGGAATGACCACGCGGGACCAGTGCAGGTTTGTGGATGTCACATGTCTTTGAATTTTTGATTCTAGGACATGCCGATTTCCTCACGATGTTTTCCTTCACCGTTTTGAGAGCAGTGGTGCAGAAATAATTTTCACAAAGTAAAGCGCCTGCCTGGGCTCAAACCCACGACCTACAACTTGTAAGTCACAGCCGATACCACTGGGCCACCACTGGTCTGAAGTTGACTTTTGGAAAAGGTTGACTAGATGTATGAATGTGTGTGAAGCAAAAGAAGTATGTAAGGATCGTAGCAGGTGGCGTTCTGTAGTTTCTGCCTACCCCCATGGGAAAAAAGGCGTGAGTTTATGTATGTATGTATAACATTTAATAATCATCACCAAAAGTACACACACATTTCGCTCTGTACTGTGTAATTAGGAGCAGTCTTAACTGATTGCAATATTCACTAGCCGGTGGGTGCTAATCATGGGGGTTCTTGAGATAATCCTCCCGTTATTGGCAGGGCTCATGGCTTGCGGAACGGATGGTCGATGGGCCGAATAATTCTGAAGTGGTGACAGCGAACCAGCAGAAGCTGCGTTGGAAGGCCTTCCACTAGGTGGACCGATGACCTGGTTAAGGTTACGGTAATCTGCTGGATGCGTGTCGCACAGAGCCGGTCAATGTGACGTCACTTTGGGGAGGCCTATGTTCAGCAGTGGACGTCTTTTTGATGAACAACTAATAATCCATCAGATCTTTGAACATCTTTCTCTGAATTTAGTTTCTTCTACAATAACTGCAGACTTGATGTAGGTCAAGTATGAATTACCTAAAGAAATCGATTGCCCTTCTTCTTTGGTCTTTCTCCGTTAAACTTGGCGTACACGTAAACCTCAAAGAATAACTGGGTACTACCTACATAGAACAAATGCATTAAATCCAGCTCAACATATCTGGCCATCTAGATATGTAACTGCATTACTTACTCAATCCCGGTCCATATAAGCTCAAACATTGCATCCCTAGTCCATACGTACGCCAGTAATAAAATTTGGCGTCTGCAGAGCTCATGCAACATGTAACTCGAAGCTCGCTGTAATACGATCTCAAAGGACTTGTACAATTCTTGCTTTTACTTATGGATAGTGTATTTGATTTTAGGATTTTAATGTTGGAAATATAGAAAAGTTAATTTCAACCAAGAAACATTCATAACTTGCTAATTTTTTATATAATTATATAAAAAAAAATTGAAATGTATTTAATTATATTATTTTCTAATTAAATTTAATAAAATTTTGTTTAATATTAATTAAGTTTATTTCAATTTTATTTTATATTTATTAAAAAAAAAAAAAAATATAAGGTGAGGCACCCATTTTGGGCATAGGCCTCCTCCAACTTTGTAAAAAGATAATGTTTGTATGTATGTTGTTGTATTTTCGTGGTTTTGTTTGGTTGGAGGGTTTTGGTCTTATCATCCCGCGGGAACCAGCCGTATTGGGATATTTTATAAAGTTTTGTGATTGTATGATGTGTGATACTTCTGGAGTGGAGATGGCCACTGTATTTTATAAAGGTGTGCGATCTGGCAGTTCTTGCATTATTTTTTCTGACGTCTGCATGTAGTTTGTGATGCGGTTGTTACCCTTTAGTTTTTTGCTAGATTGAGTTACTGGGTTTATATAAGATGTTGCAGGTGGAGAAGAAGACGATGCTGCCCGTTTGTTACCGGTCTTTACATTCTTTTCTCGCACGATGAGTTTATCATACCGTATAAAGGCTTCATTTCCCTTTTCTATTTCTCGTTTCTGTTGTTTTTTAAGATCTTGCCTTATTTTAAGTACTTTTTGTGGAAATTCGTGTTGTACGTATATTTTTGTTTCTTCCAACTTTATCTTATTTCTTAAAATTTTTATTTTTGTCCCTAGTGTGGTGAATGTGACAGCAATTGGACGAGGGTTGCTACTTTTCTTTCCAATTCTTTTTACTGTTGCTATCTCTGAATCCTGCATCTCCAACTTCAACGTTTCGTTTGTGACTTGAAGAATTTTATCTTGTAACTCCAGATATGATTCTTCTCCCTCGATTATACCAAAGAATACCAAATTTCTCTGTGTTGCTCTTTTCTCCAATTCATCCAGCCTCTTTTCTTGCTCTTCTGTTTGTAATTGTAACGAATTCAAAGTACAATTTAATTGATTGAATTTTTCGTTTAAATTACTGTTAATTTTGTCTGTGATTTTCTCTTCAATTTTCGATATGCTATCTTCTATTGTAGAGAATTTTTCCTGCATCTCCTTCCTCATTTCTAATAATATTTTCTCTAGTTGACCCATCTTTGTTTTTGCAAGTATCACCCTGTAGTGGTGTTTTGTGTTCTTTATAATAATATAATATAATTGGGATTGCTATCCAGTAATTTTTAGTCCCACGTTTTAGGGAGGTTTCTTCTAGCTGGCAACCCTTTTGTTGGACAGGTGTCAAATATCAGAATCTCAGTATTGGAATGACAGACAGTACACGAATTCCAATGTGGGTACTTGCAAAACTTGTTTGATGGATATAAAATAATACAATACTTACGGTTGTATTTTCTCTAAAAATCAGCTGTGTTCCACGTAGATAACAGTATCAGGGCTTGCTGTGATATTGATGAGCAGACTGCAGTAAAGTGTCAGAGTTTTCAATTCGAATTTATCACTTTTTCGTAAAATGTAACTCGGACCGCAACGAAAACAATGTCAGTGCTATCAGTGTTGCCACTCCACTAATAATATAAAATAGAATTTATCTATACTAATATTATAAAGCTAAAGAGTTTGTTTGTTTGAACGCGCTAATCTCAGGACCTACTGGTTGGAATGGAAAATTCTTTTTGTGTTGGATAGTCCATTTATTAAGGAAGGTTTTATAACATCACGCTACGACCAACAGGAGCGGAGCATAAATGGAAAACTGTTGCTAAAATGGAAAAATTATTCATTTTTGAGAGCTTCCGTTGCGTGCGCTGCGTAAACAGTTAAAGTTACGCAACAATCATGTATGTAGGGTAGGTAGGGTAGATGGGTATTTAGGTAGCCAGATGACGGGAGCGAAGCCGCGTGGGACAGCTAGTTTGTTATATTTTTGTTCTGTTTTAAAGATGTTTAAAAATATCGTTTGGCGGAATACATTTGCTGGTAACTCTTTCCAGCGGAAACTCTTTTGTACACATACGCTGCAAAACTCTTTCTAGTATAATATGTTTGTTATATTAACATATATAGAAATTAATATTCTAAAAAAAATAACAAGCATATATATAAATACAAACGGGAGAGGAAAAAGGGCTCATTGTGCATCAATAAATTCGTCCACATCTATAAAAAAAATTATATTATGTTTGTGTTCTTTAACAATATCATCATCTTCTTGTTCTTTTTAAAAAAAAACATCGTATTCCTGCCCTTGTCCCATGTTACTTGGGTTCGCAAAACCATGTCTCTTCCATTTCATCCTGTCAACCGCCACGATATCACTGAGTCCCTTTTCTTTCTTATCACTCTCCTTTCACTTCCTCTCACAGTCTATCATTCTTTTCTTTGGCCTTCCTACCCTGGCCTTACAGGACAAACGATTCCCTTTCAACTTTCTATCACATGATGTTTTGGTTAAATAACTCGTGCTTTCGCTAAAAGATGCAGGGCTTATTACAATATACTAAATCATTAAAATTTAGAAAAAATAGAATCTCAAACAGATAAAGTCAAGTCATGTCACAAGACAGAATGATTAAATTCTAACTTCAGTCACGTTATATTCCAATGAATAAAGGAGATGTTCCAGAAATGTATGGAGCCTGGGCCAGCTCTATGTACAGTTTATGTAAAAATCGTTATTTAATGTAGTAACCGTTTTATAATGTTAATTTTCTTTAATTTCACTTCGTTTCAAAGTAAGTTAAAATTAACTTTGTCAACTAAAGCAACACACCATTTATCTAAACATGGTGGATCAGATCAGTAGTATGCGAATAATGTCATTTTGACAATGACATTTGATTGACGTGTCATTGTAAAATCTGCGTTCTAAGAAATAACACGAGTTCAATTGCAACAAAGAATCAATTAATCAATATCCGTAGTAGCAAACTGGGTTGCAAAACTAAAACTACCACTAAAAACGCCGAAACATATCCAATTCAAAGCCAAAGCAAAAAATGACTCAAAGACGTCACTTCTTAAAACTGTCAAAGTCGTCGAACGTCATGTCAAACACAACCGTCATGGCTGCCCTAAAAATAGGGTTATCTTAGTAAAAAATTGATCAAATGATATTTTTTTACGCCTGTACCCTTTTTCAAATTAATTTATTAGTATTTTTATGGTATTCCTCTATTTTTGTCCTATTTATCTATGTAGTATACATATAGATGGCCAAAAACCGAACATCTCCTTTGTGCACAAAGTCGTTTTACATTAGAGTGTTTGAGTTAAAAAAATAAGTAAATATTGTTTAGGTATTCCTTTGAAATATTAATATTATTTTATCCTTTGACAAAGAGGCCTAATGGACTTTAAGGATTATAAGGACTTTTTAAAATGTCCAGACAGTTCAAGTCGAATTCTTCGTTTTTGTGTGAAATTGTGGAATGTTGGGACCTTCTAATGTCTTCTTTAGTATTCAAGAGTATTTCTTACTTAAATTTTCATATATTTTTAAGAAATCGCTTTTATGTAAGATTGGAAGAAGAGCATAATACCAGGCCCCTCAGAAAGTATTGCGAAAAAAAGTTTTTATATATGGGAGACTGGCCAGTTATAATGTTTTTCGAAAATATGATTATTTATAAGTAAAAATAAGTAAGTTCCAATTTCAAAATTTCCCTCCACATTTTTTGCGAGTTAATTCAAAGTATTGTGTCTCACTGAAATATGGATCTGCGCCGGGAACATTTTAGAGCTATGATTTTATACGATTTCAAGTGTCGCCTGAAACCGGATGAATCGTACGATAGACTTCAAATGGCATTCATGGATGAAGGCCCTTCCAAGGCAACCGTGTATCGTTGGTATAACGAATTCAAGCGCGGTCGACCAACTTTGGGGGATGACGAAAGAAGCGGTCGCCCTTTGACGGCTGTTACCGAAGAAAACGTGCTAGCAGTGAAAAATTTAATCCAAGACAATAGGCGAATTGCATATCAGGAGATTCAACACATATTGAAGATTGGATCGGGAAGCGTTCACGAGATTCTACACAGCCATCTTCGCGTGAGGAGGATAGTATCACGCTGGGTGCCGCACAACCTCACCGATGCTCAGAAGCAGGCCCGGGTGGAATGGTGCCGTGATATGCTTAACAAATTTGAAGCAGGCTCGTCTCGGCGTGTTTACGACATCGTTACAGGTGATGAGTCCTGGATTTATCAATACGACCCAGAAACCAAGCGCCAGTCGACTGTTTGGGTGTTTCAAAATGAGCCAACGCCTACCAAAGTGAAGCGATCTAGAAGCGGGGGTAAGATTTTGATCGCTAGCTTTTTTAATTTGACTGGCCACTTGGTATCAATTCCCTTACGGGATCAAAGAAGCATTAATGCCGAATGGTATACTACCAAATGTTTGCCAGAAGTTTTCTCTGTTATAAGCAACAAGCGACCAAACACAGGGCTCCGCGGGCTACTGCTCCACCACGACAATGCACCTGCGCACACCGCACTCAAAACGAGGGACTTCCTGGACAGCACGCCAGTCAAACTCCTGGGTCACCCTCCTTACAGCCCTGATCTAGCACCGTGTGACTTCTTTTTATTCCCAAAAATAAAAAATCAGCTCAAAGGGATACAATTTTCGTCGCCGGAAGATGCGCTGGCTGCGTTCGAGCAGGCTGTAAACGAGGTGTCTGCGGCGGACTGGAAAAAGTGTTTTGAAAACTGGTTTAGGCGCATGAATCTTTGTATAGAGGCTGGTGGAAAGTACTTTGAAAAGATTTAATAAAAATATATGTACGTATAGAACAATTTTTTTTAGTTTCGCAAAACTTTCTGAGTGTCCCACGTAATTTGAGTTGGTCAACCGAGTCATTCGCTTCTTGAAACTGGTTGGTTATTTTAGTTTATTATATAGGTACCTAGCACTTGAAACAATCTCAGAAATCAAACTTTATTTTATAAGTACATTAAATATATTTATCTCTTTGCCCAGCAATACTATTATTTAAGGCATCTGCTACTTTTTATGTAAATATTGCAATAAAGTCTATTCATGCCAAAAAAATTATCTTCCCACTTGGTAGTCCTCTAAAATGATCGTTCCCTTAACGTTTATGGGACTAATATCATACTTTCACGCAAATTGGGTATCAACCGTTCCCGTTCGTAACTTTGTAAGTATTGGTAAACTTTTATCTGTTAACACTTGAGCTGACCGGATAATTAGGCACTTCGTGCATTGTCGGCAATCTTCGGCAGTCGAAGTATCTTTTTTTGTTTTTTTTTTTTTTTTTGGGGTGGGAAATCATCCAATGACTTCTCCCGCTCTGGGTGAGGCGGGAGGGCGTGTCGTCAGACTTTTACTGACTAAAACCCACCCGTGTTCCTTCAGTTGCTTGAGCCAGGGCCGCGGTAACTCTTTTTCAAATTTATCCGCGACAGTCGAAGTATCTAGAGTTGTTATTTCTCAGTTTGGTTTGCTAGAGCTGGTTTTATAGTAAAGTTAAAGGTTATTAAAATTCTACAGACAAAATAGCAAGCCGTTGCTATTGAAACTATTTTTAACATTCTAACATTGAATAATCATCACCACAAGTACACACATATTTCGCTCTGTACTGTGTATTTAAGAGTAAAAAAAAAATACCCTTGATACTGTCTTAACTGATCGCAATATTCTATAGCCGGTGGGTGCTAATCATGGGGGTTCTTGAGATAATCCTCCCGTTATAGGCAGGGCTCATGACTTGCGGAACGGATGGTCGATGAAGCCGAATAATTCTGGAGTGGCGACCGCGAAGCAGCAGAAGCTGCGTTGGAAGGCCTTCCACTAGGTGGACCGATAATCTGGTTAAGGTAGTTTGCTGCATACGAGTCGCACAGAGCCGGTCAATGTGGCGACACTTTGGGGAGGCCTATGTTCAGCAGTGGACGTCTTTTTGATGAACAACTAATAATCTATCAGATCTTTGAACATCTTTAACTGAATTTAGTTTGTTCTACAATAACTGCAGACTTGATGTTGGTCAAGTATGAATTACCTCAAGAAATCGATCAAAGTTCTTCCGTAGGCATTTATATGTATAATGATATACCTTAAAGCAAAACCTTACCAACCGGCGGAAATGCATCAAGAAATCAGCTCAACATATCATCTCATCTAGATGTATGTAAGTGCATTACCTACTCAATCCCGGCAGTATAAGCTCAGACATTGCATCCATATTCCATACGTACGCCAGTAGTAAAATTTGTCGTCTGTCTCTTAGATAATGGATTTGATTTGTGATGTTTGAAATATAGAAAATTTATTTTTGTAAAGGGACATAACTATCATGAAATATTTTGTGTTAATGCAGAAAATAGACGCGAATCTGATAACGCTATAATCAGATTATAGTGTTCCTTGCAGAGACACAGGGCTCCTCTCTTTTTGGGCACTATCGTCATCCCTTTGACTGCTTAAGGCTTACATATTCCCCAATGTTAACGCAGTACTGGCCGTGCGACAACTCGGAGAGTATCAATATTGAACGGCCTTTTGGATAGTTTTGTTTGCAAAATATTTTAAGATTTACATTTTTTTTTTCTTTTTTTTTTTTTTTTTTTTTTTTTAAAAAAAAAAAACGTTGCCCCACATTAGGAATTTCTTCCTGTATCGTGGGTGCGTTTACAAACATATAAACTCACATACACAACACCCAGAGCCGGAACAATTATCTGTAGGTCATACAAATATTTGTTCCGTGCGGGAATCGAACCCGCGACACGCAGCGCAGCAGTCAATCGCTCAACCACTGCGCCAACCGTGCGCCCATATGCTCTTTTGGTTATGAAGAAATTCTAGTCATCAACTATTTGAGTGCTGACTCGTAGTCACACCAGATTATCACACCAGTATGACAAACAGGAATTTTCTGTGTAAAAATATTTTTAAACATGCAAATCGTTTTGGAGGGCAAAAGTAGCGAAAAAATATCGTGTTGTTAATTATGTTTTAAAACAAAATATTAGTTACACGAAAAAATCATGTTTCACAAATAATGTACATGAATCAATATTTTTGTATTTTTTCTTCAAAGCCTTTACTAAGGAGTTTGGTTTCGAATGTAACCATTTTACGCAATAGACACAGCATATAGAGTCCCAAGTTTTTACTACAGAGGCCGTGCATTATTGTAGGCCAAAAATGTGCATTCAGTGATAGTGAAATTTCGAAAATAATATTTATAACTTGTACAACAGTGTGAGACCTACCTAGTTTGCTGAAAGACTACTTATTTAAAATCTTCCTTCTGCTACAGGTTCCGCACATACCGTACTCGGTCATATTTAAAGATTTGACTTCTCATAATTTTCTCAAACAATTTAATAAGTGCTTGGCTCTGCCACGCAATCCATGTCCATCACGCGATTTGTTTTCAAGCATACGTTGAAAACTGTTAGTAAGCCGTCAATGGTCAGAGAATAGTCGCTTAAATTGGTCTTTGAATACGTGAGATATTACATTGAGTCTCTTGCGCAATCCGTAGTAAACGATAAGTGAAAGTACTCCAGTTTAAACGAGATAAAGTCTTATATTTCGGTACCTCAGTCACCAGCTCCGGTAGCCGTGATCGTCTAGTGGTTAGGACCCTACGTTGTGGCCGTAGTAACCCAGGTTCGAATCCTGGTCACGGCAGTGATACACTGTCGCGGCGGGGCATTGTTTTTGCTATTGCTACGCGTGACGTAGACAGTGCTACGGCGTAGCAGAAAAAATTAACAATGTTTTGTTTAAGAATTGCATTTTTGTGTTACAGATTTTTCGAACCCTTTTTTTATTTATCTAAAAAGTATTAATGGTCACGATTTTCTTAGCATTAAAAAAAAAATATTTCTTTAAATTTCAAAATTTTATTTCCTTGACATTTTCGTACGTTTAGCTTGCTCTCAGTCGCTATATGACACTCACAGTTACTTAGCAGCTTTTCTAAAATACACGTAAAAGTGTTGAAGTTGTAAAGCTTTTCCATCCACTTTCCTCGGATCAACGGTTTAACAAGATAAACCGGGCAGAACTAACGCAGATAAGATTGTCGCATAGTGTTATAGGACAAAGAGATTTTTAATCCTTCCGTTTGTGGGCTTAATTTCATACACTTAGTTTTAAATTCCAATAGGATTTAGGGGAAATTCAAAGAGCGATAGAATTGGTCGCGGGAGAGATTTTTACTTTTAGTAATAGTGTTTGTACATGTGACAAAAACCTCCCGACCTCATCTAGTTTTAAAAAATATGATCGACATGTAAAAGTGTTTGTACAAACCAACTTACAGAAATAAAATCATTTATCATTTAATGAAATTCATGTTTACGCTGTATTTTCTACATGATCGGTAGAACCGTATCAGTAGAATTCCTTCCCCCAATGAAATGGATAAAATGATATTGATATTAACCCGATTTTAAAATTAGGTTGCCTAAACAGAGCGGATCTTAAACTCATTTACATAATTATATAGCTCTCATAGAAAGGCGCGAGACGACGCGCACGATTTTGTTTTGTTTGTGTTGCTGCTATACCTTAAACTAAAAAGAAATACCAGCTTCTTAAACTCAACTACAACCAGAAAAGAAAGAAAAGCACATCCACTAACAAACAATATAGTTGAGTGTACTAACGCCTCAGAAATCAATTTAGTAGCGTAGAGCCTTCGTTGAGTGTACGTCGTCGAGTCAACATGAAGTGCACTCGACTGGCAACAGCGTTCTATTTAGTGCCAGGCACTATTTAGTACTAGAGCAGTTTAGTTGCCAATTAGTGACTTTTGCTCAGAGTATAATTTGTTTCTTTGAAAGAGTTTAATGTCGTTTTGTTTTCACGGAATAAATTAAATTCAGCAGGCAAGTTTTATGGAAGTCTCTTCACACTTTTATAAACCCTTACTATGACAATTTCCCTACAAAGGAATGTTATTATAATGAAAGAGACAGAAGAAAGAAAAAAGTATATTTATTTGTGACCCTCACAAACAAACACAAAAAAGAACCCGTTGCGAGACCAAAAAGGCACCTCAACATGTGAATCCATCACTTCTTTCTCAAGCACTACCAAAGCAAAACGACTCGTTATTCCAAATATTTTACCTTTTCACAAACCAAAAAAATACGAACGTGAAAATGAAACCAAAAATAATTTTCCTTATAAAGGGAACATTAATTTATAAGAACGCACTCTCATAATCCGGCAATTTAGTTAGACGGCGGCAAATTACTTTGTAATAAGTTAATTATTTCAGCGGCGGCAACAAGGGCTTTTGGCGAGCTTTATGGTAACGTTAATCACTGCTGTTGCGGCAATTATGCACGTTTACCTGAAAGGTTAAATGGTACTTTAGGGGATGAAAACATCTATAATAATAATAATGCCAGCCTGTAACTACGCCACTGCAGGGCAAAGACCTCTTCTCATACAATGAAAGCATTCATTAATATGTAAAAAAATATGATGGTGGAAAAACCGAGTTTGCGTAAAAATATTCAGTTTGGTTGAGTGCTTACTCGCTCGATGATTCGTAGAATTGGTCGTACAAATGAAAAATGTTGGTTGAGTAGACATTGTTACATCGCTGTTTTTCAAACGTTTGATTTCAGTAATTTTATTCCCACCTCAAAATTGTTCGTATTTTTGGCGAATTAAGGGCATTAACATGATTTGTGTTATGTGGGATGATGTATTTTACTGCACTTTAGTTACCTATATGGATAATCTAGTGTCCATTTCGACTTAGACTCCTATCTAATAGATTGGCCAATTGTAGCAAAAGATAGAAAACATGGAAAGACGGGAACCCTGCAGTAGGACACAACAAGCTCAAAAAAAAAAAAAATACAGAAATTAAGTTACGCTTTATTTTCCCTACGTCTTCGGTTATATAGAAAAAACTTTTAACAAAAATATCAAAACAACTTCCAAAATAAAACACTACACAAAGCGAAAATTAACTTTCGTTTCCGAAGTCGGTGTCGAAAAACGGTAAACAATAGGTCCCAAAGAGACCGACTTCGGATAAGAAAGTAATTTTTCGTTTTGTAGTGTTTTGTTTTGGAAGTTGTTTTGTTTTTTTTTTAAAAGCTTTTGTTGCGTTGGGGCATAATGTAATCTCATGACAATTACATTATGCCTCAACACAACCCTACCATACGGCTTCATCATCAGATCGGTTCAATGGTACCATTTATTTATAAGTATTTGCTTCATCATAGTCGGTTAACTTTTTGAGATATCTTATACCCGTGTCATACTTAGAATTAAGAATTCATTAAGAAATCACTACATGTATGCCTATAATATTTGAAGAGTTCCCTCGATTTCTCCAGGATCCCATCATCAGAATCAGATCTTGACTTGATGACCATGGGACCAAATCGGTCTAGGCGTCTTCGAGTAATCGGGGAAAATACTTAAAAAAAGATTCCTACGAATTGAGAACTGTTGTTTCGAACTGCATTATACTAGTCGCCTCTAAAACCAGACAAAAGCTTTATAACGAACACTTCAATACTTCAGCGAGAACGAACTTCAATAAAGAATGCTTTGATTTTTATTCATCGTATTTTTATGCGATCTGAAATTCTAAACGAAGCTATTTAGGTGAAATGAAATGAAAATATCGTGCGGTTTGCTTTTAAATATTCTTTTGTTGAATATTAGTGTTGTACCAAGTAATAGCAGCACGCTCTGGCACTATTTTAGGCCAGACGTGGCCCGAAGTCATCTTTTTTAAAATTTTATTCTATTCGTGCGTTTGTATAAAACAAATAATAGGCTATTCTCAATGTTTTAGTAACTAAGCGAAATAAAAAGAGTAGGTGTTCTCGAAGGGCTTGACTCTATGGGTAATTATATTTCACGATGTAACATTTTGGATCTTTTAAAGGCCTATAAGAGAGACCCCCGTTAGACTCTTTAGAAGTAATGGATCACCAACCGACGATTATTACTATAGCCACGCAGAAGTATGGCGAAATAACTTTACAAAAGGTGGCTATGGGGTTGGGAGGCTTAGTAGACTGATTTGACATGGAACTATGTATGGACTATGCGTATAATCATTTTATTAAGTTATTATATTGTACTTATTATTTCCGAACGTGAATAAATATTTGTGTGGGATTAGGGACACATAATAAAAGATGAAATTTCGATATATTCTTTTGTTTTATTTTACTTTAGAATATTGTTCATTTATTTTGAAATCGGTAGCTATAAGTCTTTCTTTTAAGAATGAATCTCTGATTGAACATATAAAATACAGAAATAAAGATCTTTAGTTTTTAACCGAATTAGTATAATAAGCCTATAAGTAGTTATGCATGTCATCTTACAGTACTGCCCATGTTTGTAGTCGAGAAATACGGATACAAAATGACCGCCGGCTTGAAGCAGAACGTTCATAAGCGATCATTGTGGTCTATGTACTCTGCTTGCCAACTCCAGCCTAGTATTAGTGAATCAATAGAATACCGAGCGCTTTGTTACGACGGAGTGTATCACGTTGCATTCAGAAGGCCGCAGGCGCTTGCCTTTGCGTGACGATGTGGTAATTAGACCAGCCGCATTGTATTTTATTGAAATTGTTGTTCAAAACAAAATCATTTTAATTATGTGACGAGAGTTAACATCGTCAGTTTTAGGCTTTTTCTACTTTTAGTTTTTATTTGTTCATAATAATGGTCCAATTTATAAGTTATTAACCAATGCAACTAATACCTACTAATCAAACACCGTTCATTTAATCATGTATCAACCAAAGGAGAGTCTAAAAAACTTGCTGATTAATATGTAACATTGCTATCAGAAACCTGCAGGCACTGCATCACGTTGCGGTGCAATTTACTTCAGGCGCTCTCGTCTATCGAGTGGTCTTGAATCGGACGCTGACAGAATCGAGATATCGTATCGGCACTGTACTAATTGGCAATGTAAAAAATAGGAAAAAGTGGCTAAGGTAGCAGGCGAGATAGATAAAGGTGACCAACAAATTGGTGACTGTTAAATATTGCAAAGTCTTTTACCTACGTTTCAGTGCTTTGTACTTTTATTCCATTCGCAGGTTTACTTCATACACGTCTGTTATATTTTAAACCAGAACTGCTTTTTACTCGCTATACACTCAATTAACTTACATAAAATATTCTCTACAAGCTTTTTCTCGTGGACCACCTTCCAGGAACCGCGCTTTTGCCGGTATATAAAGTCCGAAGCCTCTCAACGATAGGGAGGCGCTTTTTATCAATAAAAGCAAATTTCGCTGCGATCCTTATTATTCTTTTTATTTCAGAACTTGCAAAGATTACCGCTTTCAAATAAAGAAGCTAGCAAACAATTTATTTGTTCATAATATGAGGTTAGATAGATACTAATATTACCTAACAAATCAAATATAAGACGGTCAGTCTGACCGACTACCACAAGTGTTATCTTCACTGACGTCAAATCAAACCAAGTTTGCCGAAATATCCATATAAGTTTACTAAACAACGTAGAACGGTAAACAAAGCTGAACGGTAGACTGGCTGTAGGAGTGTAAGCTGTGATTGGCATGGCTGAAACTGACACTTCCAACAGTGCCCGAACTGAATGTGTTTCATGTTCGACGTTCAACAGTTGATTGGCTGTTTGAACTTTGAAGTATCATGTGCAGGGACAGGCCCGTAGAATTAATTTTTAAACTACAACGTACCAACATGTACGTTTAGTTCTGTTAATTTTATATCTATCTATACCATCTATACCAATATTATAAAGATTTTTTTGTTTGTTTGTTTGTATGTTTGTTTGTACCGAATAGGCTCCGAAACTACAGGACCGATTTAAAAAATTCTTTCACCAATAGAAAGCTACATTATTCCTGAGTGACATAGGCTATTTTTTAATCCTGATATGGGTCCTGTGGGGTGGTCCACGCGAGCGAAGCCGCGGGGAACAGCTAGTATTATATATTTAGACTAGCTGTTGCCCGCAACTACGTCTGCGCAATGTTAGTACTTTGAATAGCCTATTTTTTATGTCGCGCCACAATATTGTAGGTGTGTGGCCCACACACATAATAATTTGGCCCTTACTTGATGAATGATAAGATTACCATACAAATCTCCACCCCCCTTTCCACGTAAGGATGATTTCCGGGATAAAAACTACCCTATATCCTGCCCAAGGTCTCAAACTATCTCCATACCAAATTTCATCTAAATCTATTCAGTGGTTTAGGCGTGAAAAGGTAACAGACAGACAGAGGTACTTTCGTATTTATAATATTAAGTATGGATTATTATTTATTACAAACCGGCGCACGCACGATCACGTCTGGACTCATTGGCTATATATTGTCAAGCTAAGTTTTTTTGTCAAATAGAAGCTTGTTTTAAAAATATATTTTCTTTGAAATATAAAAATTCTAAAGCTGTACCATAATTAGGTGTTGTGTCATAACTTACATCTAGCTCTTTTAATGTCTCCTACAACACCTGAAACATTTCCCCTCCAGCTTTACTTCCTACCAACATCCTATTTTCAATTTCGGAGCGCTGCAAACGAGACCGCTGTTTACCGAGGCAAACGGCGTCCCAACGCAATTCAATTTAGAAAGGATTTGTCTATTATACCTAAGTAAAGTAAAATCTTTAACGTTCAGGTCTTTGTAAATATTTGTTTGGGATAGATCTTTTGTGTAGCTTTAGGTAGAGCCTAAAATATAATTATTTTGTTATATTTTTGGTCTATATTAAAGATGTTTAAATTTATTGTTTGGCGGAAAACATTTGCTGGTAAATCTTTTGCAGCAGAAACCATTTTGGGTAACCATACACTGCAAAACTCTTTCTAATATATGTTTGTGTTCTTTGACATGATCTTCATCTTCCTGTCCGTGCAAATACCCAAAACTTGAGTTCAGGCAACTACGAAATTTTAAAAGTCTCATCATCTTCTTGCCCTTCTCCCATGTCACTTGGGTTCACCGCAACACGTTGTCTCTTCCTTTCCATCCTGTCAACCGTCACGCTATCACTGAGTCCTTCTTCTTTCATATCACTCTTTTTTCACTTCCTAACACAGTCCATCCATCTTTTCTTTGTCCTTCCTACCCATCCCTCTCCATCCATCCACATTTATATTCATAATTCTTTTAATAAAATGCGTTTCATCACATGACTATACCTGTACATGTGAGATGTAAGACACGATGTGGATTTCCGTCTATGTGATTGGTCGATTGATGGCGGTCAAACCCTTTGCCTTGCCGCATTAACTTACGCAATTAGGCTGCAGGACAAACGATTTCCTTTCAACTTTATATTACGTGATGTTTTTGTTAAATAACTCGTGCTTTTGCTAAAAGATGGCGCTTATTAAAATATGCTTATGTATCATTCACATTTAGAATCTCCAACAGATAAAGTCAAGTAATGTCACAAGAACAGACCGAATGATTAAATTCTAGCTTCAGTCACGTTTTAATCAAATGAATAAATTTGTACACAAAGTCGTTTTATATTAGAGTATTTGAGTTAAAAATTAAATTAATATTGTTTAGGTATTTCTTTGAAATATTTATTATTATTTTATCCCTTTGACGAAGATGCCTAATGGACTTTAAGGATTATAAGGAATTGGTTTGTTGAACAAATTTTTATTTTGTAAAAAATGAAAAGATCATATATAAGTTTCCATACAAAACTATTTTTAGTTTTTTTTTTTTCACTGTAATTACAAAGTAAAATGCAATTGAAAATATTTTTTTGAATCCTGTACCGAAAACACCCCGATAGTTTGCCGAACAAATCCGAGCCCGTGTGACGTCACAACGTTCATTTCTACTCATTGTAGCACATAGCTGATACAGTGTTTTGACTTTTAACCGATTCAATCTTGTTATTATCGTCAATATATTGATGAATATCGAATATATTGATCATAAATATCGAACCTTAAAAGTTATCGTGCTTGCTTCGTACCATTATGTACGAATACTACAAAAAGATCCCAATTATATGTGATTCGCGCAATAGCCCCTAGTACCTAGCAATCTACTAAATTTTAGCAATGTTCTATGTCTAACTAGATTCCAATTATAATGTGTTAATTTTGTTGTTATCTTGTTCTAATTTAGTATTAGATTCGTATTAAATTCTTACTTTGATCATTAAAGACTGAGAATATGAAATTTTTAAGGGAACTTTCGAGCAAAGTTGACATTGTTGTATAATTACGTAACTTGAAAACATGATTTTTTTGTTTATGGTGATATATTCATTATTTTATACTTAAATGACAGATATAGGCGTAAAACTAACATTTCTGTTTGAATTGTGAGAATCGATCGACGTATTTAAGAGATATTTACGGAAGAATTAGTGTAACGAAAAACTACCAAGTTAATATTTTTACGTTTCTGTTCTACAAACTTTTTAGTGTTTGTAAATATATAATATAGACATTAGTGTTCAATATTATTAAGGGATATTGTCAATCTACCTAGCCTTTAACCCAGTAACTGGGTAACACGGTACCCCTTGGCAAGACTGGCGTTAGATCTCAAGCTTCTGACTACCCGTAACGACTGTCAAAGATCTTCAAATGACCGCCGGGACCAACGGCTTAACGTGCTTTCCGAGGCACGGAGGAAACACGGTATGTTGAAATGGTCACCCATCCACGGACCGACCTCGTCAAGCATTGCTTAACCTTGATGATTGAACAGCGCGGCTGTTTTTATTTAGCCACGAGCTCCTCTATTAAACCTTCAACTGTCCATTTCCAGACACAATAGAAATTACCATTGTTCTAATCTGATTCGGTCTGATGGACAGATGACCGGGATATGTAAATAATGGGTATTACCAAAAATTTTATGTGTATGTGTATCATATTTAGTGGTATCTAATGAAGTTTTTTGATATCCAAAGTCAAAGTTTCGCGCCAATTGTGTTTGTTTACTTTTTATTTTACACCAATATTACCTACCTATATGTAAAAACGATTACGTTATGACAATTATGTTTCCTAATGTACCTGGTTAACAACAATATCTAACACCGGTCCACTCTCACGTATTATTCATTACGACTACTTTATTTATGCTCAAAACTTCCAATTCGTCCATCAGGTGGGTATATTATCGACATTAGCCTTTATAAATCCTTTATCACACATGACTAAATAAAATTTGTTGTTTATTAATATTTTTGCACTAGTTTTCGGATATTTTAGTCAATCTACGTGTAGTTGACACTATAGTATCATGATTTCCTTGAACGTTATGACGTCACCAACATGGCGACTCATTGTGGCCCGTTTGTAGTCACGTGGTTCTTTTCAAAATTTTATCGATTTTCAATTGCTTATAATAAATTTAAAAAAAATATTTAAGAGTTTTTTGAAACGACAATATAATTTAAGTTATGTAAAGTTTCGAAATACATTAAAAAAATCGTCATTTTTTTTTAATTCAACAAACCAATTATAAGGACTTTTTAAAATGTCCAGACATTTCAAGTTGAGTGCTTCGTTTTTGTGTGAAATTGTGGAATGTTGAGAGCTTCTAATGTCTTGTTTAGTATTCAAGAGTATTTCTTACTAAAACTTTCATATATTTAAAAAAAAAATGTTGTTTTAGGTATGGTTGGAAAAATAACGTAATTTCTAGATATTTTCATTAGTTTTGTTTGGTTATTTTAGTATATAATAAAGGTACCTACCACTTGAAACAATCTCATAAATCAAACTTTATTTTATACGTACATTAAATATATTTATCTCTTTGCCCAGCAATAATATTACTTAAGGCATCTGCTACTTTTTATGTAAATATTGCAATAAACTCTATTCATGCCAAAAAAATAATCTTCCCACTTGGTAGGCCTCTAAAATTATCGATCCCTTAACGTTTATGGGACTAATATCATCCTTTCACGCAAATTGGGGATCAACCGTTCCCGTTCGTAACTTTGTAAGTGTTGGTGAACTTTTATCTGTTAACACTCGAGCTGACCGGATAATTAGGAACTTCGTGCATTGTCGGCAATCTTCGGGCGACGAAGTATCTCGAGTTGTTATTTCTGTTTGGTTTGATAGAGCTGGTTTTATAGTAAAGTTAGAGGTTATTAAAATTCTACAGAGAAAATAGCAAGAAGTTGGCTATTGGAACAATTTTTAACATTCTAACATTGAATAATCATCACCAAAAGTACACACATATTTCGCTCTGTCATCATCATCATCATCATCATCAGCCTATTAATGTGCCCACTGCTGGGACACAGGCCTCCTCTCTGTGAGAGGGAATGGGCCGTAATCCACCACGCGGGCCCAGTGCGGGTTGGTGGATGTCACATGTCTTCGAATTTTTGGTTCTAGGACATGCCGGTTTCCTCACGATGTTTTCCTTCACCGTTTTAGGAGCAGTGGTGAAGAAAAATTTTCACAAAGTAAAGCGTATGCCTGGGCTCGAACCCACGATCTACAACTTGTAAGTCGCGGCCGATACCACCGGGCCACCACTGCTCTCACCGCTTCGCTTCGCTCTGTACTGTGTAATTAAGAGTAAAAAAAAATACCCATTATACTATCTTAACTGATTGCAATATTCACTAGCCGGTGGGTGCTAATCATGGGGGTTCTTGAGATAATCCTCCCGTGATTGGTAGGGCTCATGACTTGCGGAACGGATGGTCGATGAGGCCGAATAATTCTAAAGTGGTGACCGCGAACCAGCAGAAGCTGCGTTGGAAGGCCTCCCACTAGTTGGACTGGTGACCTGATTAAGGTTGCGGTAATCTGCTGGATGCGAGTCGCACAGGGCCGGTCAATGTGGCGTCACTTTGGGGAGGCCTATGTTCAGCAGTGGACGTCTTTTTGATGAACAACTAATAATCCATCAGATCTTTGAACATCTTTAACTGAATTTAGTTTGTTCTACAATAACTGCAGACTTGATGTAGGTCAAGTATGACTTACCTCAAGAAATCGATCAAAGTTCTTCCATAGGCATTTATATGTATAATGATATACCTTAAAGCAAAACTTGGTACTACCTTACCAACCGGCGGATATGCATCAAGAAATCAGCTCAACATATCATTCCATCTAGATATATGTAACTGCATTATATACCTACTCAATCCCGACCCGTATAAACTCAGACATTGCATCCCAATTCCATACGTACGCCAGTAATAAAATTTGGCGTCTGCAGAGCTCATGCAACATGTAACTCGAAGCTCGATGTAATACGATCTCAAAAAAACATAAATAACTCTATTTGCTTTTGCTCTTAGATAATGTATTTGATTTGTGATGTTTGAAATAAAGAAAATTTATTTTTGTAAAGGGACATAACTATAATGAAATGTTTTGTGTTAATTCAGAAAACAGACGCGAATCTGATAACGCTATAATCAGATTATAGTGTTCCTTGCAGAAACACAGGGCTCCTCTCTTTTTGGGCATTATCGTCATCCCTTTGGCTGCTTAAGGCTTACATATGCCCCAATGTTAACGCAGTACTGGCCGTGCGCCCACTCGGAGAGTATCAATATTGAACGTCCTTTTGGATAGTTTTGTTTGCAAAATATTCTTATATTTACATATGCTCTTTTGGTTATGAAGAAATTCTAGTCATCAACTCATCATCATCATCATCATCTTCCTGCCCTTATCCCATGTTACTTGGGGTCGGCGCAACACGTTTTCTTCTTCTAGTCATCAACTATTTCTGTGTAAAAATATTTTTAAACATGCAAATCGTTTTGGAGGGCAAAAGTAGCGAAAAAATATCGTGTTGTTAATTATGTTTTAAAACAAAATATTAGTTACACGAAAAAAACATGTTTCACAAATAATGTACATGAATCAATATTTTTGTATTTTTTCTTCAAAGCCGTTACTAAGGAGTATGGTTTCGAATGTAACCATTTTACGCAATAGACACAGCATATAGAGTCCCATGTTTTTACTACAGAGGCCGTGCATTATTGTGGGCCAAAAATGTGCATTCAGTGATAGTGAAATTTCGAAAATAATATTTATAATATAAGTTTGGAACACTTGGTCAATAAATTAATGATTGATTACGGTATTCTAAAACGCATTGTAAGTAGCTTACAAAACCAATGGCAAATAATTGTACAACAGTGTGAGACCTACCTAGTTTGCTGAAAGACTACTTATTTAAAATCTTCCTTCTGCTACAGGTTCCGCACATACCGTCCTCGGTCATATTTAAAGATTTGACTTCTCATAATTTTCTCAAACTATTTAATAAGTGCTTGGCTCTGCAACGCAATCCATGTCCATCACGCGATTTGTTTTCAAGCATACGTTGAAAACTGTTAGTAAGCCGTCAATGGTCAGTGAATAGTCGCTAAAATTGGTATTTGTATACGCGAGATATTACATTGAATCTCTTGCGCAATCTGTAGTAAACGATAAGTGAAAGTACTCCAGTTTAAACGAGATAAAGTCTTATATTTGGGCAGCACAGTCACCAGCTCCGGTAGCCGTGATCGTCTAGTGGTTAGGACCCTACGTTGTGGCCGTAGTAACCCAGGTTCGAATCCTGGTCACGGCAGTGATACACTGTCGCGGCGGAGCATCGTTTTTGCGTTTGCTACGGGTGACGTAGACAGTGCTACGGCGTAGCATAAAAAATGAACAATGTTTTTATAAGAATTGTTTTTTGAGTTTCAGATTTTTCGAACCCTTTTTTTATTTATCTAAAAAGTATTAATGGTCACGATTTTCTTAGCATTGATAGCCGATAGAAGAAAATTTTATTTCCTTGACATCTTCGTACGTTTAGCTTGCTCTCAGTCGCTATATGACACCCACAGTTACTTAGCAGCTTTTCTAAAATAGACGTAAAAGTGTTCAAGTTTAAAAGCTTTTCCATCCACTTTCCTCGGATCAACGGTTTAACAAGATAAACCGGGAAGAACTAAAGCAGATAAGATTGTCGCGTAGTGTTTTAAAACAAAGAGATTTTTAATTCTTCCGTTTGTGGGCCTCTTAGTTTTAAATTCCAATAGGATTTAGGGGAAATTCAAAGAGCGATAGAATTGGTCGCGGGAGAGATTTTTACTTTTAATAATAGTGTACAAAAAATGAAATTCATATTTACGCTGTATTTTCTACATGATCGGTAGAACCGTATCAGTAGAATTCCTTCCCTCAATGAAATGGATAATGTGATATTGATATTAACCCGATTTTAAAATTAGGTTGCCTAAACAGAGCGGATCTTAAACTCATTTACATAATTATAAAGCTCTCATAGAAAGGCGCGAGGCGACGCACAAGATTTTGTTTTGTTTGTGTTGCTGCTATACCTTAAACAAAAAAAAATCCAGCTTCTTAAACTCAACTACAACCAGAAAAGAAAGAAAAGCACATCCACTAACAAACAATATAGTTGAGTGTACTAACGCTTCAGATATCAATTTAGTAGCGTAGAGCCTTCGTTGAGTCTACGTCGTCGAGTCAACATGAAGTGCACTCGACTAGCAACAACGTTCTATTTAGTGCAAGCACTATTTAGTGCTAGAGCAGTTTAGTTGCCAATTAGTGACTTTTGCTCAGAGTATAATTTGTTTCTTTGAAAGAGGTTAATGTCGTTTTGTTTTCACGAAATAAATTAAATTCAGCAGGCAAGTTTTATGGAAGTTACTTCACACTTTTATAAAAGTTACCTACGTAATAAGGACGGTAAAAAACTTTTTTATTAGTACTTGGGTTTTAAGATAGGTATACATTAGGTACCTCTACCGCGACTTATGGTAGATAATGCGTTTAGACTCTAAGGTTTAGTGAATAGATTCGATTAAATCAGATACCACGACTACTTTGTTGTTCTACGTAAATACTCAGCGAACTCTCAAAACGGCGAAGGAAAACATCGTGAGGAAACCGCCATGTATTAGAACCAAAAATTCGAAGACATGTGACATCTAACAACACGCACAGGGCCAGCGTGGTGGATTACGGCCCATTCCCTCTCACAGAGAGGAGGCCTGCACGTACAACGGACCAAATGCTAGTCTAAGTGCGAAAAAGGGGTCCATCTATCCTATCCTAGTCAGCGAACAAAGTTGAACATCTTATCCTAATGATGCAAAACTAATAAAACAACAAGTTATGTACCTAACATATTACTACGCCTTCGCCAAATATTATTATAACCAGATAACATAACGACATATTAAATAATTTTAAGCTTGCAAATAATTACTAAAGTCCACTTTCTAAGTTCACTACAGACCAAGAGATCCCTCTTACATTTCAATACAACTTGAACTAACTTAAATTATTAACTACGCCGAAACTCTTCAAGAGTTTTGATACTTGTGTGAAAGGGGTTTATTTGGTATGTACATCATGTGTTTCCAAATATGTTCGGATTGAATACCAGTTTAAGGAGATGAAGCTGAATACATATTTCTAGGTATTTTATATAGAGCGAATGAAGCCCATCTCCACCCGGTCAATGGACTTATCGTCAGAATGAGGGGCTTCTGTCTTTTCGGCTACCTACATACATGTTAATTAAAATTACGCTCACCATAAAAATTTAGGATGTATAGATAAGGGCAGTTACGCACTACACATCTGTCTCCGTGATCCGTGTCCAAGATTTGAGTTCCAAGTTCAAAATGTTCTGATATATGACAGATTATGACGGATTGAGTTCGAATGTAGTGCGTAAGCTTCCCAACAAGAAGTACTACGGCTACTTCGTAACCGAAATTTCACGGACACGGATCGGATATAGTGCGTAACCGCCCTAAGACCCACATTCCTAATCCATCATTGTGACTGTTGATAAAATCACATCATTAGGATTCCTTCCCTTCTTAAGATTTGTAAAAGTAAGCAAACTAACTATGTATTACAATAATGAAAAGACAACCTGGTCCGTAGCGTAAAAAAAAAAAAAAATTTTTTAGGTAACTAAAAGAGATCTAGATGAGACTAAGAAGTATCTAGACCAGGTTATTTGTGACCCGCACAAGAGACACGACAAATAAACAAAAAAGTAAAAATAATAATAAAACCCGTGCTAGACCAAAAAAGCTCCTACCTCAGCATGTGCAGCGATATTTAAAATAATATATAACGATGCGCCAGAAAAAGAAAGAATAATTAAAAATCAACCACATCTTTCCCAAGCATTACCAAGACAAAACGATTCGCTATCACAATTATTTTACCTTTTCACACGCCAAAAAAATATAAAGAGCTAACCGGCGTGAAAATGAAAAGAAACATAATTGTCCTTATAACATAAATTTATAAGAACGCGCTCTCATAATCCGGCAATTTAGTTAGACGGCGGCAAATTACTTTGTAATAAGTTAATTATTTCAGCGGCGGCAACAAGGGCTTTTGGCGAACTTTATGAAAACGTTAATCACTGCTGTTGCGGCAATTATGCACGTTTACCTGAAAGGTTAAATGGTACTTTAGGGGATGAAAACATCTATAATAATAATAATGCCAGCCTGTAACTACGCCACTGCAGGGCAAAGACCTCTTCTCATACAATGAAAGCATTCATTAATATGTAAAAAAATATGATGGTGGAAAAACCGAGTTTGCGTAAAAATATTCAGTTTGGTTGAGTGCTTACTCGCTCGATGATTCGCAGAATTGGTCGTACAAATGAAAAATGTTGGTTGAGTAGACATTGTTACATCGCTGTTTTACAAAAGTTTGATTTAAGTATTTTTATTCCCACCTCAAAATTGTTCGTATTTTAGCGAATTAAGGGTACTAACATGATTTGTGTTATGTGGGATGATGTATTTTACTGCCTTGTTGATCACTTTAGTTACCTATATGGATAATCAAGTGTCCATTTCGACTTAGACTCCTATCTAATGGATTGGCCAATTGTAGCAAAAGATAGAAAACATGGAAAGACGGGAACCCTGCAGTAGGACACAACAAGCTCAAAAAAAAATAAAAAATTACAGCAATTAAGTTACGCTTTATTTTCCCTACGTCTTCGGTTATATAGAAAAAACTTTTTACAAAAATATCAAACCAACTTCCAAAATAAAACACTACACAAAGCGAAAAATAACTTTCGTTTCTGAAGTCGGTGTCGAAAAACGGTAAACAATAGGTCCCAAAGAGACCGACTTCGGATAAGAAAGTAATTTTAGATTTTGTAGTGTTTTGTTTTGGAAGTTGGTTTGTTTTTTTTTTGTTAAATGCCTCACACACGACCCTACCATACGGCTTCATCATCAGATCGGTTCGATGGTACCATTTCCATCAGTACCATTTATATATAAGTATTTGCTTCGTCATAGTCGGTTAACTTTTTGAGATATGTTATACCCGTGACATACTTAGAATTAAGAATTCATTAAGAAATCAGTACATGTATGCCTATCATATTTGAAGAGTTCCCTCGATTTCTCCAGGATCTCATCATCAGATCTTGACTTGATGGCCATGGGACTACCTGGGTAGTAAAGAAAGAAAGAAAGAAAGAGCTGCATTATACTAGTCGCCTCTAAAACCAGACGAAAGCTTTATAACGAACACTTCAATACTTCAGCGAGAACGAACTTCAATAAAGAATGCTTTGATTTTTATTCATCGTATTTTTATGCGATCTGAAATTCTAAACGAAGCTATTTAGATGGAATGAAATGAAAATATCGTGCGGTTTGCTTTTAAATATTCTTTTGTTGAATATTAGTGTTGTACCAAGTAATAGCAGCACGTTCTGGCACTATTTTAGGCCAGACGTGGCCCGAAGTCATCTTTTTTAAAATTTTATTCTATTCGTGCGTTTGTATAAAACAAATTATAGGGTATCTTCAATGTTTTAGTAACTAAGCGAAATAAAAAGAGTAGGTGTTCTCGAAGGGCTTGACTCTATGGGTATCATATTTCACGATGTAACATTTATTTTTGGATCTTTTAAAGGCCTATAAGAGAAACCCCCGTTAGACTCTTTAAAAGTAACGTATCACCAACCGACGATTATTACTATAGCCATGCAGAAGTATGGCTAAATAACTTTACAAAAGGTGGCTATGGGGTTGGGAGGCTTAGCTAGACTGATTTGACATGGAACTATGGATGGACTATGCGTATAATCATTTCACTAAGTTATTATATTGTACTTATTATTTCCGGACGTGAATAAATATCTATGTGGGATTGGGGACACATAATAAAAGATGAAATTTCGATATATTCTTTTGTTTTATTTTTCTTGAGATATTTGTACATTTATTTTGAATTCGGTAGCCAAAAGTCTTACTTTCAAGAATGAATCTCTGATTGAATATATAAAATACAGAAATAAAGATCTTTAGTTTTTAACCGAATGATTATAATAAGCCTATAAGTAGTTATGTAGGTCATCTTACAGTACTGCCCCTGTTTGTAGTCGAGAAATGCGGATACAAAATGACCGGCGGCTTGAAGCAGAACGTTCATAAGCGATCATTGTGATCTATGTACTCTGCCTGCCAACTCCAGCCTAGTATAAGTGAATAAATAGAATACCGAGCGCTTTGTTACGATGTATTGTATCACGTTGCATTCAGAAGTCCGCAGGCGCTTTCCTTTGTGTGACGATGTGGTAATTAGACCAGCCGCATAGTATTTTATTGAAATTGTTGTTTAAAACAAAATCATTTTAATTATGTGACGAGAGTTAACATCGTCAGTTTTAGGCTTTTCCTACTTTTAGTTTTTATTTGTTCATAATATTGGTGTACCGCAATAAACCGATTCACTTCTAATAACGAAACTGCTTGGTAAATATACTTTTCATTGCTCTCCGACCACATACATCCAATTTATAAGTTATTAACCAATGCAACTAATACCTTCTAATCAAAAACCGTTCATTTAATCATATATCAACCAAAGGAGAGTCTAAAAATCTTGCTGATTAAAATGTAACATTGCTATCAGAAACCTGCAGGCGCTGCATCACGTTGCGGTGCAATTTACTTCAGGCGCTCTCGTCTATCGAGTGCTCTTGAATCGGACGCCGACAGAATCGAGATATCGTATCGGCACTGAAGTAATTGCAAATGTTAAAAATAGGAAAAAGTGGCTATGGTAGCAGGCGAGATAGATAAAGGTGATCAACAAATTGGTGACTGTTAAATATTGCAAAGTCTTTTACCTACGTTTCAGTGCTTTGTACTTTTATTCCATTCGCAGGTTTACTTCATACACGTCTGTTATATTTAAAACCAAAACTATACGCGCACGCATTATACTCAATTAACTTACATAAAATATTCTCCACAAGCTTTTTCTCGTGGACCACCTTCCAGGAACCGCGCTTTTGCCGGTATATAAAGTCCGAAGCCTCTCAACGATAGGGAGGCGCTTTTATCAATAAAAACAAATTTCGCTACGATCCTTAATATTCCTTTTATTTCAGAAACAGCAAAGATTACCGGATACAAATAAACAAACTAGCAAACAATTTATCTCTTCAAAATATGAGGTTAGATACATACTAATATTACCTAACAAAGCCTAAAATATAAGACGGTCAGTCTGACCGACTACCACAAGTGTTAACTTCACTGACGTCAAAACAAACCAAGTTTGCCGAAATATCTACATAAGTTTACTAAACCACTTTGAACGATAAACAAAGCTGAACGCTAGACTGGCTGTAGGAGTGTAAGCTGTGTTTGGCATGGCTGAAACTGACACTTCCAACAGTGCCCGAACTGAATGTGTTTCATGTTCGACGTTCAACAGTTGATTGGCTGTTTGAACTTTGAAGTATCATGTGCAGGGACAGGCCCGTAGAATTAATTTTTAAACTACAACGTACCAACATGTACGTTTAGTTCTGTTAATTTTATATCTATCTATACCATCTATACCAATATTATAAAGAGGAAAGATTTTTTTGTTTGTTTGTTTGTATGTTTGTTTGTACCGAATAGGCTCCGAAACTACAGGACCGATTTAAAAAATTCTTTCACCAATAGAAAGCTACATTATTCCTGAGTGACATAGGCTATTTTTTAATCCTGATATGGGTCCTGTGGGGTGGTCCACGCGAGCGAAGCCGCGGGGAACAGCTAGTATTATATATTTAGACTAGCTGTTGCCCGCAACTACGTCTGCGCAATGTTAGTACTTTGAATAGCCTATTTTTTATGTCGCGCCACAATATTGTAGGTGTGTGGCCCACACACATAATAATTTGGCCCTTACTTGATGAATGATAAGATTACCATACAAATCTCCACCCCCCTTTCCACGTAAGGATGATTTCCGGGATAAAAACTACCCTATATCCTGCCCAAGGTCTCAAACTATCTCCATACCAAATTTCATCTAAATCTATTCAGTGGTTTAGGCGTGAAAAGGTAACAGACAGACAGAGGTACTTTCGTATTTATAATATTAAGTATGGATTATTATTTATTACAAACCGGCGCACGCACGATCACGTCTGGACTCATTGGCTATATATTGTCAAGCTAAGTTTTTTTGTCAAATAGAAGCTTGTTTTAAAAATATATTTTCTTTGAAATATAAAAATTCTAAAGCTGTACCATAATTAGGTGTTGTGTCATAACTTACATCTAGCTCTTTTAATGTCTCCTACAACACCTGAAACATTTCCCCTCCAGCTTTACTTCCTACCAACATCCTATTTTCAATTTCGGAGCGCTGCAAACGAGACCGCTGTTTACCGAGGCAAACGGCGTCCCAACGCAATTCAATTTAGAAAGGATTTGTCTATTATACCTAAGTAAAGTAAAATCTTTAACGTTCAGGTCTTTGTAAATATTTGTTTGGGATAGATCTTTTGTGTAGCTTTAGGTAGAGCCTAAAATATAATTATTTTGTTATATTTTTGGTCTATATTAAAGATGTTTAAATTTATTGTTTGGCGGAAAACATTTGCTGGTAAATCTTTTGCAGCAGAAACCATTTTGGGTAACCATACACTGCAAAACTCTTTCTAATATATGTTTGTGTTCTTTGACATGATCTTCATCTTCCTGTCCGTGCAAATACCCAAAACTTGAGTTCAGGCAACTACGAAATTTTAAAAGTCTCATCATCTTCTTGCCCTTCTCCCATGTCACTTGGGTTCACCGCAACACGTTGTCTCTTCCTTTCCATCCTGTCAACCGTCACGCTATCACTGAGTCCTTCTTCTTTCATATCACTCTTTTTTCACTTCCTAACACAGTCCATCCATCTTTTCTTTGTCCTTCCTACCCATCCCTCTCCATCCATCCACATTTATATTCATAATTCTTTTAATAAAATGCGTTTCATCACATGACTATACCTGTACATGTGAGATGTAAGACACGATGTGGATTTCCGTCTATGTGATTGGTCGATTGATGGCGGTCAAACCCTTTGCCTTGCCGCATTAACTTACGCAATTAGGCTGCAGGACAAACGATTTCCTTTCAACTTTATATTACGTGATGTTTTTGTTAAATAACTCGTGCTTTTGCTAAAAGATGGCGCTTATTAAAATATGCTTATGTATCATTCACATTTAGAATCTCCAACAGATAAAGTCAAGTAATGTCACAAGAACAGACCGAATGATTAAATTCTAGCTTCAGTCACGTTTTAATCAAATGAATAAATTTGTACACAAAGTCGTTTTATATTAGAGTATTTGAGTTAAAAATTAAATTAATATTGTTTAGGTATTTCTTTGAAATATTTATTATTATTTTATCCCTTTGACGAAGATGCCTAATGGACTTTAAGGATTATAAGGAATTATAAGGACTTTTTAAAATGTCCAGACATTTCAAGTTGAGTGCTTCGTTTTTGTGTGAAATTGTGGAATGTTGAGAGCTTCTAATGTCTTGTTTAGTATTCAAGAGTATTTCTTACTAAAACTTTCATATATTTAAAAAAAAAATGTTGTTTTAGGTATGGTTGGAAAAATAACGTAATTTCTAGATATTTTCATTAGTTTTGTTTGGTTATTTTAGTATATAATAAAGGTACCTACCACTTGAAACAATCTCATAAATCAAACTTTATTTTATACGTACATTAAATATATTTATCTCTTTGCCCAGCAATAATATTACTTAAGGCATCTGCTACTTTTTATGTAAATATTGCAATAAACTCTATTCATGCCAAAAAAATAATCTTCCCACTTGGTAGGCCTCTAAAATTATCGATCCCTTAACGTTTATGGGACTAATATCATCCTTTCACGCAAATTGGGGATCAACCGTTCCCGTTCGTAACTTTGTAAGTGTTGGTGAACTTTTATCTGTTAACACTCGAGCTGACCGGATAATTAGGAACTTCGTGCATTGTCGGCAATCTTCGGGCGACGAAGTATCTCGAGTTGTTATTTCTGTTTGGTTTGATAGAGCTGGTTTTATAGTAAAGTTAGAGGTTATTAAAATTCTACAGAGAAAATAGCAAGAAGTTGGCTATTGGAACAATTTTTAACATTCTAACATTGAATAATCATCACCAAAAGTACACACATATTTCGCTCTGTCATCATCATCATCATCATCATCAGCCTATTAATGTGCCCACTGCTGGGACACAGGCCTCCTCTCTGTGAGAGGGAATGGGCCGTAATCCACCACGCGGGCCCAGTGCGGGTTGGTGGATGTCACATGTCTTCGAATTTTTGGTTCTAGGACATGCCGGTTTCCTCACGATGTTTTCCTTCACCGTTTTAAGAGCAGTGGTGAAGAAATAATTTACACAAAGTAAGCGCCTGCCTGGGCTCGAACCCACGATCTACAACTTGTAAGTCGCGGCCGATACCACTGGGCCACCACTGCTCTCACCTCTTCGCTTCGCTCTGTACTGTGTAATTAAGAGTAAAAAAAAATACCCATTATACTATCTTAACTGATTGCAATATTCACTAGCCGGTGGGTGCTAATCATGGGGGTTCTTGAGATAATCCTCCCGTGATTGGTAGGGCTCATGACTTGCGGAACGGATGGTCGATGAGGCCGAATAATTCTTAAGTGGTGACCGCGAACCAGCAGAAGCTGCGGTGGAAGGCCTCCCACTAGTTGGACTGATGACCTGATTAAGGTTGCGGTAATCTGCTGGATGCGAGTCGCACAGGGCCGTTCAATGTGGCGTCACTTTGGGGACGCCTATGTTCAGCAGTGGACGTCTTTTTGATGAAAAACTAATAATCCATCAGATCTTTGAACATCTTTCACTGAATTGAGTTTGTTCTACAATTACTGCAGACTTGATGTAGGTCAAGTATGAATTACCACAAGAAATCGATTGAAGTTCTTCCGTTAGCATTTATATGTATAATGATATACCTTAAAGCAAAACTTGGTACTACCTTACCAACGGCGGATATGCATCAAGAAATCAGCTCAACATATCATCTCATCTAGATGTATGTAACTGCATTACCTACTCAATCCCGGCTCGTATAAGCTCAGACATAGCATCCCTATTCCATACGTACGCCAGTAATAAAATTTGGCGTCTGCAGAGCTCATGCAACATGAAACTCGAAGCTCGATGTAATACGATCTCAAAGAACTTGAACAACTCTATTTACTTTTACTTATGGATAATGTATTTTAATATAGGATTTTAATGTTGGAAATATATAAAAGTTATTTTTATAATGTAACTTACCTATCATGCAAAATTTTTGCAATATGTCGTGCAGAAAACACGGGCGCGGTTGGCGCAGTGGTTGAGCGATTGACTGCTGCGCTGCGTGTCGTGAGTTCGATTCCCGCACGGAACAAATATTTTTACGACCTACAGATAGTGTTTCCAGCTCTGGGTGTTGTGTTGTTAGTGTGGGTGTGTTTGTAAATGGACCCACGATACAGGTAGAAATGCCTAGTGTTGGGCAAAATAATCAATCTGCCTGGCCTTTTTCCCAACTTGAGTACCAGTGTTTTACCAGTGTGCCGGGCAAAATATTTAATAGATACAAAATGGCACATATTATCCGTGTGAGAGGAACTGGATCTTAAACCTTTATCATCATCAATTGGGCTTCTCAAAGAGCAGTATCAAAGAATATTATCTAATAGAATAGAATAGAATATAATAGAATAGAATGGAATGGAATTGAATAGAATAGAATAGAATGGAATGGAATGGAATGGAATGGAATGGAATAGAATGGAATGGAATGGAATAGAATAGAATGGAATTGAATAGAATAGAATAGAATAGAATGGAATGGAATGGAATAGAATGGAATGGAATGGAATTGAATAGAATAGAATAGAATAGAATGGAATGGAATGGAATGGAATGGAATGGAATGGAATGGAATGGAATGGAATAGAATAGAATAGAATGGAATGGAATGGAATGGAATGGAATGGAATGGAATGGAATGGAATGGAATGGAATGGAATGGAATGGAATGGAATGGAATGGAATAGAATAGAATAGAATAGAATAGAATAGAATAGAATGGAATGGAATGGAACGGAACGGAACAGAACAGAACAGAACAGAACAGAACAGAACAGAACAGAACAGAACAGAACAGAACAGAACAGATCAGAACAGAACAGAACAGAACAGAACAGAACAGAACAGAACAGAACAGAACAGAACAGAACAGAACAGAACAGAACAGAACAGAACAGAACAGAACAGAACAGAATAGAATAGAATAGAATAAAATAGAAAAGAATAGAATATACTTAATTGTACACCATAAAAGTTTTAGTTAGTCAGTTAGTTCTATCTAATGAACTTTTTCCCGCGGCTACTTGCTGCTGTTGCTTATTCCGATCGTGCAATTAATTATCCGGGATAAAAAGCACTTCGCTTATTTATTGATATCCTTTATTGTAAACCATAAAATACGTACAGGACAAACGCTTATAAAAGCAAGTGTACATACAATGGGCGGTCTTATCAATCAATTTTCCTATCGGTGAAAGTTTCGTAACCAGATTTGTACTTCCAGAAATTGCTTCCTACTTAACAAACAATTGTGCGTTTTTATAATATAAGTTTAAATTTATTGGGCAATATATGGATGATTGATTACGATACTTAAAAAAAAATCTTAAACTTAAAAAAACCGTATTCCAAAACAAAACACTACAAAGCGAAAAATATAACTTTATTTTCGGCAGTCAGTGCCTTTTGTACGTATCTTTTTCGAATTTGACACCGACTTTCAAAAAAAAAAGTTATTTTTCGTTTTGTAGTGTTTTTTTGTTTTGGAAGTTGGTTAATTTTTTTTGTGAAAAAGTTTTAATTTTATATGTTTTTAGTTTTAGTACTTTATATTACCATGAAGATACGCATTATCAAGGATAACTCAAAAACTACTCGTCAGGTCTTGATCAAATAAAGCTGGTGCTACAAATGTGGGACTACTTATGTGGTCGCAGATAAATCATTGATGACAAAATCGGTTCATAATTGGCAGAGTTATCGCATAACTAACATACAAAAACATAAGTCAAATTGAGCATCTCTTTCTTTTTAGAGTCGGTTAAAAAAGCATATTTTTATTTCTAACAAAACCTACCGGACATTACTATAACAAATAACATCTTTTGCAGTAAAAGTGCTCAGCTGCGATTACAGAAAGATATATACACCCGCGGTAACAAAAAACATTAATTAGAAGCGCTAGTCATTAGCTGCCGCAAGTAAAATAGCCGCTAATAACTTGCAGACATTGCGCTATTTGTTAGAAAGCTTGCAGCTCGCTAGTGAAGTTGTTTTGCTTTACTTTTAACAATTTGTTTTGAGAATATTTATTGCTATCGTTTAGAAAGATGCTTTTTAGTTTCCCTTTTTATAGAAACTATTTTATATCCAACTAGCTGACCCGGCAAACTTTGTTTTGCCATAAAAACACTGAACATTTATCTACCCTACCTACCCTACCCTACACTACACTACCCTACACTACCTTACCCTACACTACCCTACCCTACCCTACCCTACACTACCCTACCCTACACTACCCTACACTACCCTACCCTACACTACCCTACCCTACACTACCCTACCCTACACTACCCTACCCTACACTACCCTACCCTACACTACCCTACCCTACACTACCCTACCCTACACTACCCTACCCTACACTACCCTACCCTACACTACCCTACCCTACACTACCCTACCCTACACTACCCTACCCTACACTACCCTACCCTACCCTACCCTACACTACCCTACCCTACACTACCCTACCCTACACTACCCTACCCTACACTACCCTACCCTGCACTACCCTACCCTACACTACCCTACCCTACACTACCCTACCCTACACTTCCCTACCCTACACTACCCTACCCTACACTACCCTACCCTACACTACCCTACCTTACACTACCCTACCCTACACTACCCTACCCTACCCTACACTACCCTACACTACCCTACCCTACACTACACTACCCTACACTACCCTACCTTACACTACCCTACCCTACCCTACCCTCTACCCTACACAAAGCAAAAATAGCATATACAATAGCAATAAATTACAAATTGACTACGTTTTAGTTTAGAAAACTTTTGTATGGGAAAAAGAAAAGGGCTGTTTTTATTTTTCCCGGCAATTATTAGAATTTTTCTCCCCGTAAAAACTATCTTTGAACTTCAACGAACATTTAAAAAAAAGAATTGGCCAAATTGGTCCAGGCGTTGTTGAGTTATGCGCTTACCAACACATTTTGCGATTCATTTTTATATTATAGATTTAGAACGGCGTAAATTATAAAAAAATCGAAATAATGGGTACACGTTTTAGGTACTTTCCGAACGGATGGTAGTGGTGGTGGTAATGACCTAATTAAAAAAAAGCATAATTAAAATTAAAATTTACCAAGGTAAAAAAGTATATGCTTAAATTTCATCGCCACTACACAACAATCGGTCCAGTTTGGGGATAGTTACTTGAATAGACTTTTATAACACTTCCATTAAAAAACTTCTTCACAAGACCATTACACCTTCTCCTATTGTATAACATACAGACCCACATCATAATAGCCTCTCAAGTTATTTAGAATGATAAAAGAGGGAATCTATTAATAGAAAGTCGAAAACATCCGAGTCCTCCCGATAACGAATATAATGTGTAAATATCGCGAACTGTTCGCTGTCTGTTGAATTTATTTTTAGCTTTAGGGTTCTACTGTGACGTCGTTAGGGTTGGCACGGTAAGAACTTTTGTGAAAGCAAATGTTAAAAAAAATATCACACTAATATTACAAAGGTGAAAGTTTGTGTGTTTGTTACTTCTTCACGCTCAAACGGCTGGAAGGATTTTGATGAAATTTGGCACAGAGATAGATTATAGTCTGGAATAGCACATAGGTTACTTTTTATTTTTTTAACCCCAGAATATGTTCCCTTTAGATATATTTTGACATTCACGCTGGCGATGCCGCTGGCAAAAGTTGTTAGTACATATTTTTAACTAAGACACGAGACTAAAAGTATCCCATGTCCTAATCTAGGCCAATGTCTACCCTTGTTGGGAATCCATATCCTTTCAGCCTTTAAAACATGATTTACGAACATTTAAACATGCAGACTTTGACTTTTTCTGCATTCACATGAATTAAAAGTATTTAATTTATCTGGTAGCGTATGACTGGTGGTTGTGCAGGTATTAGACTTTTTATAACTTGTGACTGGCAGATAAGAAGATGCTGAGTGTCTAGAAAAGACACACTGTAGGGGAGACTGGGGAGATTTGATCCTACGGAAGACTTGGTTTATAAAAATAATAAATTTGGGAGATTTGATCCTACGGAAGACTTGGTTTATAAAAATAATTTTTGGGGAGATTTGATCGAGAAGACTTGGATCAAAAAATTAATAAAACTACATAGCATCTTAAATGGTATTAAAATGGTAATTCCAAGTTAATTAAAACAATACACCCGGGGAAATAGAACTAATAGTACAGTTAGTTTTGTTTTTTGAAATCAACCGAAAATCCTTTATAATTTTATGTGTATTTTTATTTTTTTGTATTTTTTTTATAAGTCTCCCGTAGAACCGTCAGCCCAGTATCCCATAATTCAATATAAAAAATATAACTATTATACGTTTTTAAACTGTCATGGTCACTAACACTACCATTAACATTTGAAACGGTATATTCACCATGTTTACTGTTTGTTGCGAGTTTCCGATATTTCGGTGCTGTTGCAAGCACCATGATCACGGATAAACTGAAGTTCTTGCGGGTGGGTGTTTATGAGGAGACAAATCGGTCTACCCTCTTTCTTGTTCGTTTTTTTGCACTCACTACCGCTACCACTGTCACTCACAACTCGATTCTGTTCCCGAGACACGAAACTCACTGTGTCCGCTCGCGAACTTCAAACAGAAAACATGGTAAATATCCCGTTTCGAATGTTAATGTTAAATTAAGGCAAATAAACGAAGATTCTAAAGAATCTTAGCAGGTGTTCTATAGTTTCTTCGTACCCTCATGGGAAAAAGGCGTGAGTTTAAGTTAGTAGTTTATATATCCTAAAAAGGTTCTACATAGCTGTAATATTAACGTAAATCCTTGTAATGCCCTCATCATTGTACGTACAATACACAAGACACGCTACGTGGATTTACACATAATCTACGTCTGTCTTACGTTGTCTCTCAGAGGAGTCACAGATAAGGTACGTTACGAAGCTTCACGTTATTTGCACTAAAATAAAGCCTTATTTACGTTCAATTACAGAAGGAGTTTTCACTTTTACTGAAAAGATGATTTTTGAAGATTATCAGAGGTAGCTTTTTATTATTTCTAGAATTTTCTCTAATATGTAGGTACTAGCTTGTACCAGCGGATATAGCCAGGGATACACTAAGACACAAATAGCCAGCGACACGTGTTGCCAACAACGTCGGGTGAAGTGGCACGACGTTGCCGGACTTCACTCGACATGTCTGTCACGCCTGACGTAGCTACGGGCATCGCCAGAAATGTCAGGCGAAGTTTCGCGAAGCCGCACGACTTCACCTGACGTCGCTACCGACATAAGTCGCGCGATGTCACCAGATATGTCAAGTGAAATCGCTCGACTTCTCTTGAAATGTCACCGACACGTATCGCGGGACAATTGTCCCCAAGGGATCAGACCCCCGGGATAAAAATAATCACATGTCCAAATCATGGACATGGTCTACTCATGCACCATCATCATCATATCAGCCGAAAGACGTCCATACTACTGGACATAGGCCTCCCCCAAGCGTCGCCACGTTGACCGATCCCTTGCGTCTCGCATCCAGTCATCTAAATCCCACCACCCTCACCCGTGCGCCAAATTTCATCCAAAATGTTAGCAGCAATGAAAAGGTATCCAACAGACAGACAGATTTACTTTCTTTACATTTTGACCTTGTTATGTCCAACTGCAAGGCAAAGACCTCCTTTTCTGCCTCACAATCCTCCCCGTTGAGAGCATTTGTGGACCAATCCTGAGTTCTTCTTATTCATTGTCTTCAATACTGAAGGTCGTGCCCGTCTTGGAAAGCTTTAACGGAGTCATTGACGAGCTGGCAAATCCTGAGTTACTTTCGCATTTATGATATTATAAATAATAAATAAATATCAGACCCCCAATAGTGTTTTATCGAAGTAAATTAACTTTATAAGTTTTTAAGCTGACATGGTCACAATCATTAGAATTAATATTTGTTTCGGAATATTTACCATGTATATTTTGCATTTAATATCGAGCTCTCAACCAAATGCAAAATATACATGGTAAATATCCCGAAACAAATATTAATTCTTAATTAACTTTACTGTTTACAAAGTTTGTTTGTCAGGCATATAAAACTCAACCTGTGACTGGCACATTATTATTTGCGCCTGAGTTTTTAGTGACTTTGGTGTCCATGTCAAGTTGTTGCTAACTGTATCGGATCAGGCGCACATAAGTGACGATAGTTCACGCACAAAATAAATCGGCTAAGGAAAAACTTCTACCTGACTTTTTCGATTAATTAATTCCAAAAAAAATTGTACTAAAGACGAACATAGGTCTGCACATTTTTCTTTGTTTTGTGTTTAAAGTTTGTTTTAAATCATAGAAGAACGAAGTGTAACGTTTTCTTCTGTTATCTAAATTAATTCCATAGTTTCAAGTAAAACTCATTCATTTTATTGAGCACCAAGCTTCAGTGTCTCATCGTAGACACACATAACTATCTGTATAGATAAATATATGCCTACCTGCGTTACATTTAAATTCTTAGAAACGCGATGGTATTACTTTATTTCCATTTGTTAATTGTTTTTTCTAACAATTCTTTTAGTTTTTTTGCAATCGTCTAGATCATTTAAACTAGAATTGTTTCAAGATGACGGAAAAAGTCTTCCTAGTATGTCAACGAAAATAAGAGCAAATCGCTGACGCTCAGCGATAATACAATTTACTGCCATAGGTTTGAAGTTTACTTTTACCGTGTCGATAAGAACTTGCATAATTAAGGCCCTGCGCAGACGACAGACTATCCGTGACGCACTTTTTAGTCTGTGAAAATAGAACCTATGCAATTATATTTTTTGTGCGCCGGACTATTTGCGCGTCGTGTGCGTTACTGCATATAATTGCATAGGTTCTATTTTCACAGACTAAAAAGTGCGTCACGGATAGTCTGTCGTCTGCGCAGGGCCTTAACAAGCTGATAAGATTATGCGGAGTCAACACCAATCTCGATAACCGTATAGTTTCCCCTTGTTTGTTATTTTTTCTACTTTTTTTTGCCAACCCTACATTGGTCGGCGGGTCCCGTAATAGGCACTTAGCTCACGTGTGCCTCACTTCAGAGCGTGTACGCTTTAGCTTAAGGCGCAGATACCCCTCAGTAGCAGATTTTAAAATGAGAATGACGTCAGAACGGCTAGTCGTAATTTTTTGTAAAACGTTTACGTTATATGAAACCATTTTTTAATTAAATAATTTGATCTAAGAAAATTTTAAGTTTTATTCGTATAACATAGCGTAATTTATTGGTCAAGTTATGTCCAACGCGGAAAAAGAAGGACAATCGTACCTAAATCGCCGGGCGTATTCTAATGAAATTGTCACCATCTCAAAGACAATTTAATTATCTACATTTCAATCTGAGGCTTTTTTATAAGTCATAGAATAATAAGGAAAGTAAAAAAAAAAAAAAATTTTGGATCGCGCGGGTGTGAAACGAGTGCGCGTTTTGTTTCCTCAAGGTCGTTGGCGACAGTCGTCGTCTTAAGCGTTAGATCTGAACAGCCGTTCTGGCGTGAAGAAGTAACAAACATACAGGCAGGCTGTTTGGATTAATACGATACGCCTCAATGGTTCTCATCCAAATCTGTTAATTTGGACGTGGACAAGGGTAGACCATACCCTGCATAGGGCATCGGGAACTTTTTATCCTAGCGGTACCACCCTATATACCAGGCCCCTCAGAAAGTATTGCGAAAAAAAGTTTTTATATATGGGAGACTGGCCAGTTATAATGTTTTTCGAAAATATGATTATTTATAAGTAAAAATAAGTAAGTTCCAATTTCAAAATTTCCCTCCACATTTTTTGCGAGTTAATTCAAAGTATTGTGTCTCACTGAAATATGGATCTGCGCCGGGAACATTTTAGAGCTATGATTTTATACGATTTCAAGTATCGCCTGAAACCGGATGAATCGTACGATAGACTTCAAATGGCATTCATGGATGAAGGCCCTTCCAAGGCAACCGTGTATCGTTGGTATAACGAATTCAAGCGCGGTCGACCAACTTTGGGGGATGACGAAAGAAGCGGTCGCCCTTTGACGGCTGTTACCGAAGAAAACGTGCTAGCAGTGAAAAATTTAATCCAAGACAATAGGCGAATTACATATCAGGAGATTCAACACATATTGAAGATTGGATCGGGAAGCGTTCACGAGATTCTACACAGCCATCTTCGCGTGAGGAGGATAGTATCACGCTGGGTGCCGCACAACCTCACCGATGCTCAGAAGCAGGCCCGGGTGGAATGGTGCCGTGATATGCTTAACAAATTTGAAGCAGGCTCGTCTCGGCGTGTTTACGACATCGTTACAGGTGATGAGTCCTGGATTTATCAATACGACCCAGAAACCAAGCGCCAGTCGACTGTTTGGGTGTTTCAAAATGAGCCAACGCCTACCAAAGTGAAGCGATCTAGAAGCGGGGGTAAGATTTTGATCGCTAGCTTTTTTAATTTGACTGGCCACTTGGTATCAATTCCCTTCGGGATCAAAGAAGCATTAATGCCGAATGGTATACTACCAAATGTTTGCCAGAAGTTTTCTCTGTTATAAGCAACAAGCGACCAAACACAGGGCTCCGCGGGCTACTGCTCCACCACGACAATGCACCTGCGCACACCGCACTCAAAACGAGGGACTTCCTGGACAGCACGCCAGTCAAACTCCTGGGTCACCCTCCTTACAGCCCTGATCTAGCACCGTGTGACTTCTTTTTATTCCCAAAAATAAAAAATCAGCTCAAAGGGATACAATTTTCGTCGCCGGAAGATGCGCTGGCTGCGTTCGAGCAGGCTGTAAACGAGGTGTCTGCGGCGGACTGGAAAAAGTGTTTTGAAAACTGGTTTAGGCGCATGAATCTTTGTATAGAGGCTGGTGGAAAGTACTTTGAAAAGATTTAATAAAAATATATGTACGTATAGAACAATTTTTTTTAGTTTCGCAAAACTTTCTGAGTGTCCTACGTAATGACCTAAAATGCTGGTGAAGCAAAATCTAGTTGACCTGATAAATAAATAAAATTTATTTTCAAAAAACTAAAAACCTAGAAAAAAATAAAAATTACCAACCTCTACGTACACATTAAAAAATCATGCAGAAAATCCAATTCCACTTCAGTTTTCAGCGTAATGAGAGCTTTACAATTTTTTAGTTCGCCGCTCCCCAACGCCCTCTATAAACACAGTGCGGCGAGTGTGGGAACTAACTTGTAAGCTTGGACGGTTTATTACGCGATGCGTGACTTCAGCACCTGCTAGAAATTACTGGATGACTGTAAGTATTCCTAGAGGGATGCAGTTGTTTTACTGAAGGATGAATTAGAGAAAATATAGTAACGTACTTATATCACTCATTGTGCTGCAGTAAACCAATTTGACGCTGGGATCAGTGTCATTTGATTTGATGTTTTAACCGACGAAGAAAAAGGAGGAGGAGAGGAGTTCTCAATTCGACATGTATATTTTTAAGTATGACCACGCATAACTTTAACCGATTTCATTTTTTTTTAAATTGGAATTGGAAGTTGGTCCAATATAAATTTTAAAAATAATAGCCACCCCCAAAGGAAGAAAAAAAGGATTTATCTATAATTCGTTCACTAATTTTCAATTGTGAACCCATTCTGTTAAATTATTCTACGCATCCATTCTACGCTTTAGGTAATTAATTTGCATGTTTGTTTTTTTGGCGCCAACTCAAAATGATAGACAGACTGTAGACTGATAGACAGACTAATAATTTATTTTATTATTAGTTCGTTATTTCGTCCGTTAATTTTATTGATAAAAAGGTTTTATTCATTTAAATTCAAATTCGGTATTTATATATTTAAAAAAATAACCGTACCATTCCGGTTGAAAGCCGTAATTAACAAACAATTAAAAAGCCATTGTGTCACGCGTGGATCCACGTTTTAGTTACTCAGGTGGTTAATATACCACGAAATACATTCATACTAATTAATCACAATAGTAAAATAAAAAATGATTACAAAGAAAATTGTATGTTATGGTAAATCGGTAACAACACTTGTTGAATGTAGGCCTGCGGATAACAAAGCCAAGAGCCGAACACTGGGGCCCATAGCAATATTGCGACTCCTGGATCCCACCAGGTCTATACCAGCGCAACTGCGATACACAGCAGCAGTAGCTAGGGGTCTGTTCTTTGAGATACTGGTTCCCGTCAACCAGGTGTACAGTGGTACGATGGTATAACTTACAATTATGCACTTACCCTTGTCCTGGTGGTGGCCTCCTGGTCTTCATTCAATCCCGTGTCAGGTCGAGGGTTATAGGGAAAAATATATATAATAAGGAAGGGACAACAAACGTGTTCTGGTGGTATACACGCCAGACCGCTAGGCACGTTCCTGACATGAATACCTCGCTGCGCGCGAAATATACACAAATACGACTGCACGGGCGAAGCACCATACCACTCGCGGATAGCGAACGTGATTTCAAATAACGATCGGTTGGCTAACAATCAATTTCAAACAAAACCAGGTTCAAGACCGAAACGACACGTCTCACGCCGGCAAATACATTTTTACTAGTCAAGTGTCAACTGTCAACTCCACCAACAACTGTCAATATCAATGACAGCGAGTTGACTCAATTCTCTCGTTTAGAACAACACTATTCAAAAACAATTTTTAAATTACAGACATTGTTTCTGTACCTAGTATTAAGAATTAACAAGAGCAGGCATGGCCACAAACTTGGCTAGAAATTATATAGGAACCCACTCCTATATGATTTCTAGCCAAGTAATAACAAATAGAAATAATATTTACACATATATCACACACCCCCGGGATCTCAACTAGCTAACCGAGCATTAAAAATTTAAACCTGAGCACATCTGCAAAACTTTCCTTAAACTAAATTCGTATTATATGCTGAGATATTTAACTTAACTAATATGATATTTAAATCTAAACTTTAATTATAAAAAGTAGGCTATTGTTGTTTTGTTTGTTTTTATATGTATGTATGTTTGTAAAAGACAAACTCGAAAAAATATTTCACTAAAAGAAAGCTTAGTGTCATTTACAGTTACTTTTTATTGAAAAAAATGCACAGTCCCCGTAAAATAGGCAACCGGACAAAACCGTAGGACAAGTAACTCTATTCAATACAGAAACATAAAATAAACTCCAAAACCTAATATGTTGCGTCATATCCTAAAATTCTAAAACTAAACTTGAAATTAAACATGTAAATATTATAAATGCGAATGTTTGGATGGATGTTTGTTTGTCACTCAATCACGCCAGAACGGCTGAACGGGTCTGGATGAAATTTGGCACAGAGATAGATTATAACATTATTAAAATATCTACGTCTAATGAACATCGTTCAGCCATTGATATACATTCTACCGTGTATTCTGCGTAGTACATTTATACATCGATGCGTTCAGCTAATTAAATAAAACGCAAAATACAGTAACTAATGAGAATATAACAGTTGTTGTTTATTTGCAACGTAAAGTACCTTAGGCGTTACGTAGTATCTCTAAGTAGTCTGTGCTTGGGCGTCGAGACCGGGATGCTGTGGAAATTTGCACATTTCGCTCAAAGTACCTCCAGGTAATGTTCTATGTTGTCTGTGGAAACACAGACCGTAAAACTCTTTTAAATGTTTTCTACAATTAGTCAAGAAAGAAATACTCGTATAAAAAGGTAGCTCAGTACATAATATCAACTAGTTTTTTCTAGATGTGTTGATTTGTTATTGAATTGTGTGTAAAATTAATATTTTCAACATTTGATCATCAAAATTGTATGTTATTTATTAATCAACTCTAATAAGCTCAAAATTATGGAATATTGGGCTCCGAAATATCATGTCAGAGATTATTTGAACGGATCATTTAAAATTGATTCCAACAGATGGCGTGGTTGTAAACTTCTGAGGCATGCGACTCGATTTTTAAATTTGTATTGTAACACATTTTGGTACAATAAAACTGTCAAAACGTGCAAAAAAATACTATAAATAAATCGTCACTGTATTTATAGAAAAAAAATATCACGAACCGAGAAAACCCTTTTATTTGCAAGTCGCTGCTAACACCATAAATAGCCGTGGTACGGAACCGAACGCGATCGAAGTACTTATAAAAATAATCATCTTAATCAGACGAAAAACGCTAGTTACGTCAGCACGGTTTCTTTGTATGGGATGAGGCATCTGTATGCTAGTGCATTATCTTTGACCTGGGTAAAAAGTTTATATTACTTCCTCAATGTATATCCAGGTCATGGTCTACCTGTCTTCCAAATCTTATCACAATGTTAAAGTTTGGTTAACTAAGAGCCGATTTTTCAGTAATCTGATAACTTTTAACGGTGAAACATAAATGGCCGTTTGATATATTTTCTATACAAAATCTGTCAAACCGCCATTTTTATTCCTCAGTTAAAAATTACTTACTTTTAACTTTTCTTACGATACATTCAGAATTTCACACTTATAATGTGTTTAGAAATAAACACTATCTATAAAAATAACTTTCTTAATTGCTAACCGTGCAAATAAAGGAAAAAAAAAATACTTATATCCAGGTTTGTTTTTGTATAACTGTGTAAAGATACTTAGGAATTCAAGCTATCCATAACTGTGATAAAAATGTTTTGCACCAAATATGTAAATGGGCCTGTTTTCATAAAACTTCCCCTTAATACATAAAAGATAAAGCGACAATGATTACGCTAATATCTTCCTAACAAGAAAATAAAAACAAAGCCTGTTTGTGATTCCACTAAGTTACACTATACATTTTTCGTAAAAACTTAGGCAATAATATTAATAAAGCCGTTGGGCGAATATAAAGTCCTAATTTGCTAATGGATTTGTGACGTCAGCCATTAATCCTGAACTGTCAAAAACTAACTAATGCTTGCCACAGAATTGCACTTAAGCATTCAGCCTAATCGGAGCTAAAATAAATTCTTGTGACCTCGTTTGAGAAGTATAAGGGGTTGAACAAGTGCGTATCGTAGGCACCTAAGTATTGTGGGCAATATTCGCATTGTGATTAAATTTGCTGATTAATTAATTTTATTATACAATTTGCCATAATACAGTTTATTCTTGTAACAAAGAATTACTCACACAAACTTTGAATAAAAAACAAATAAGTGGTACTAGAATTTTCAAGCAAAATATTAATAAAAGGACACAAGCTATTAATTTTAATTTTCTACAAAAATCAAAGAAATTTTAATGATTTTCTCCGTCTTTACTACGGGTAGCTAAAAAAGGCACAATTTTGTAAAACAATACTATCTATAAATCTCTTCAGGGTTTTTTTTATAGTAAATCAATGTCATTTGTAAGTTAAAACCAATATGTTAATAGTCGCGTCAAACCATAGGCCTATAGAATATAATATGAAAGGATTTTTTCATTATTTTATCTTTTCACATAAATTACCACAGTTTTCAGGTGTATGGAAACATTAAACTTGGTCATTCGAAAGCTTCTAGAACAATATTTATGACGAGTGCATATCGGGGTATGTTCAAGCCATCAAAATGAAACAGCATTGAAAGTTTTTATGACACACGGGTTGGAGTTGGTATAGGAGGCAATAAACACATATTTATAATTTTCTATACGAAAAGCAAGAACTAGCTTAAGAAATTAATTTTCTCCCCGATTTCTCGATTTAGATAGCAGCAAACTAATCTTCTTCTTTTCGTGTAAGGATCTGGCCAGTGGCCAACACTGGTGTCAGAGTAAATTAAGCCACCTCTAGGAGCCCCACAGTCCTCTGACTTGGCTATTTCAGACTTACATCAATACTTCCATACTGATATTATAAAGAGGAAAGATTTGTATTTTTGTATGTAACGAATAAACTTAAAAACTAATGGACCGTTTTCAAAAATTCTTACACCGTTGGGAATCTACAATATTCACAGGTGACATAGACTACTTTTTATCCCTGTACTCCCACGGGAACGGGAATTACGTGGGTGAAACCACGAGGCGTCCGGTAGTTAACTATATAAGTCCAGGTTTCCTCACGATGTTTTCCTTCACCGTTGCCTATGATGTCCAAAATAAACTTAGAAAGAACATATGAATTTGAAAAAGTCACATTGGTACTTGCCCGGATTTGAAACCACGACCTCAAGCACGAGATGCAAAGTCTTAGCCACTGGGCCACTACGACATACAAACAAATAATAACAATTGAATAAAGATTCCCTTATTCCGAAGAAAGCGCCATAAAACACAAAGTGACTTTTATTATTAAATGTAGTTACTAGTTACTGGGTTGTGAAAGTCAGATAGGCATTCCCTCCAAATAAAATACTGCTTAATCAAGTTAGATTGGAACCCAACCTAACCCAATGTAGTAGGGAAAATTACTAGGCAGATTAATAGATTGTATACGCAGATAGAATAGGTGCTTTATGTCTAGATACTACTGAATCCAAATAACCTTTCAAATCAATTCAAAACTTGGCTCTCCATTTTCCCAACGAGTTTAACGCCAAAGTCCTCAAGGCAATTGCTAAAACACCCAAACGTCACTTCGAAACTTATCAAAGAAAGTTGCCTGAACGATCTGTCTGTTAATATTCCAGCAATACTGAGTAACTAATATATTTTAATTACAATTTCTATCAATATTTTATCAAAGTTAGATTTCCAATTAATATCTCTCTCACTTATTTATAAATGATATTGAGAATTTAAGATGTCTGTCTAATAAATAAATTTATTTGCAAACTAAGAACTTATCAATTGATTAATTTCTCTTCAATGGTAATTAATTATTTCTAGTAAATGTAAGCTTCTAACGTGTTTATTGATATTTATCCCTGTATTTAGTCGAAAAACTACTACACTGCAAATATGTAAATGTGGTCTGGGGGAGTGACGAGAATGGACGGGTCCGTAATGAGTATATCCGAGTTACTTTAAAAGTAGCTCCAATAAAGGACAAATAATCAGAACGCAGATTTAAGAAGAAGAAGCACGGGCACGTAATTAGAAGGACAGAGCAGTACGTCGTGAGGAACTCAGAGCCTACCTGTTGGCAAAAGAGGCTGAGTAAGAACTCCTTTGACATGGTGGACGGGCCCCGCATGATAAAGCTTCTCATGAAGGAGAAACTGCCTGACCCGAGATCCCTCGACATAACGATTGGCGCTGTGAGATAAGGAGAGTCGACCTCACCTAAATTAAGAAACGGCTTCTAAGAAGAAACCCGGCCCTATATAAAAAATCAGAAAGTATCGAATGTAATTATTTATTTGGATTCATTCGATGATATTCAGAAATTAACGCCCTTAGTAAAACATTCTTCACAGACGTACGAGTATACAACTCAGAGAAGACTCCTTTACAGTCAGGGATGTGCGTAGTCGGCTCAACAAGATAGACGTCTACATGGGAGACGACGGGATCGTTAAGTTAAGGAACAGAACAACGAAGTGCCGCGACGAAGGAATAAGTAAAAAGAATCCCGCAATAGACATTGCACTGGGGGGGTTCCGTGGTTGTCTCGTAAGAAGTAACGGGGCTCACTGGAGTAAAACTGCGACATTCCCTTGTCTTTTTCCCAAAAACCCCAGGCATCTTTTGAAGGTTGCCCGCCGAAAACAAAAAAAAACTATACAAAGATAGTTTAAAATCAGTTAAGCTACGAAACTGCATTAGAAAATTTATAATCTTAATTAGACTAATGTGCTTAAAGTTAAACTTCAAACTTTAACCCAAGTTACCAAGTAGGCAAACTTTGATACGCTTAAATTTTAATGAATTCCAGATTATCATTATAATGAGCCAGTCTGAAATGAACTTGATCCTTAATTAAGTTATTTTTAGAAGGTTCGCCGAAATCTTAGATACCTGATCTGCCAATTTGCCTTGGTTCTGGCCTTTTTACAGAAGTATACCTATTACTTAAATCTGAGCATTTTTTGTCTTGAAGATTAAAAGCGACCAAAGATTTTCCAGGGTAGGTACTATAAGTTGGTCTGTTCTTTCGAATCGAATGTCTTAAAGTTTTTAACTTAATCGGCTTCATTTCTTAGAATGTGGTTTATCATTTTAGAAATGCTGTTTTCTAAAATTGGTAGTTTCAAATTTATGTCTGACCAACCTGGATATATAAAAAAATTACATTTTTATACACACAACAATTTGAAACAACACGCTGGGAAATTACAATAAAAAAAAATAAAAAAAACATTCATTATTATCAAATCAAAGCCTTTTCAAACTTAACCTATTTCTAGTAATTTTACCAATGTATCAGAAGCCTTAATTATTACACAACAACAAAGTATTATGCTCCCAATATCATCTTGGCATTTTCAGGCAGAATATTTCTCTATATATATATAGATATACTGTAAATATACCAAGGGATTGTTACTGGAAAAACTGTACTAAGAACAAAATACAATAAAAAGTTCAAACGATGAAAAAAGCAGAGCTAAATTATCATCATTATCTGCTATACTATATTCTTCAAGTCTTCTTTTTTTTTCTTCAGTCGAAATCGTATCGTTGACGTAGATGGCACTTAACTCCGGTAACCTAGCTTTATGATGTCAACAAAACTCATACAGCTAGATAACCAAAGATAATTAACCTATCTACTTCTTCTTTCTTCATAAGCTTAAATCTTCAGACGAATCTTCTGTTTTCATTCTTCCAATCTTGACTTTTCATTCTTCTCTTTTCATTTTTGCGATTTTTATTTTCTTCAATGGCAGCTACTCTTCTATCTTCGTGATGAGGTGTTTCGATGACTGCTACTTCCAATGACCTGAAATTGGTACAAAATTTATATTAGCGTCATTCTTATTGTGTTTTTCAAATCTGCAAAAAAACAAATGTTTTGGTGCCTTAATTATAATACAAATTAATTCTCTCATAAGTTTTGCCCTATTTTTTTCAATAACAAAATCAGAAATGCTGACAAAAATAACAATAATATTGTTATTTTTGTCAGCATTTCTGCTTTTGTGTACTGTCTTTAAAAGTTAGGCTGCACGAAAGCGTCTTGCTCACGGCCATGTCCCAGAAAAAAAAGCAACCGCCAAACAGAATACAGAATCGCCAGTGTTTTATTAGTCAACGTGTTTTAAAAAAGTATGTTGACAAACTGGAAGTCCAATTTACGAGTGGGAAGAAACTTTGGTCTCCGAGGACGGTTTGAAACGAAAAATTCGCTTTGAACCTTCGTACTTATTTTGTACAATCTCAAAATTAAAAGGAGGCTCTCTATTTGCTTTATGATGTTAATAATTAAGGCTTACTTATTTTCATTGAGAAATTGCTTGTGTAATTTTCAGAGCTTGGGGCTTGAGAAGTCGATTTCTTTCAATAGCAAAAGTGAAAACAAGTAAATTCAAAGACATTCTTTTCAACATAAAGAAAATCAAATAAGATATGGCGGCACAAGTAACTGATGAATTATTCTTATTATTTTTATTAAACCTCCGAGGCGGATGCTATAATGATCACTTGTTATTTTTTTTTAAGAACAAAATCGTTCTGTTTGAGTATTTCTTTCGGCATCCTTTATGATCCAAAATCTCTGTGCCAGTGTGTCTTGTTACAAAAATCATTTTGACAGATATATAAAAAATAATAACTCAACTAAAACGGATGGTTTTTGTTTTTTTTTTCAGGTCTGACTACCTTTCTGCTACAACCCGTGTGTATGAGAATTGACCAAAGAAGACTTCTATATTTTGCCGGGAACACCATTACCTGATATTATCTTTGTCGCTGAATATGTCTTTGTGTCTACAAAACCCTTGTACCTACTACCAACATCCCAAAATTAACTGCCACCTGTCAAAAAAAGGGAGCTTTTGCACCTGACAGCAGGTACGACGACCATAGATATTATTAACTACCAAACCGCACATCATCCGACCATAACCACAAAAAAGTTAACAAAAAAAAATGTTAGCCCACTGGCCAGTACCAACGATTTTGTGTAAAGAACGTCTACCTATATATATTCTTCGCAGAAGTGTTAAGATAGGCTAATATACTACAAAGATTGACCAGAATATCTTGAGCTACAAAGGACATTGAAAACAGAGTTTCTGGTTCAATTTAATTTGGTTGTCCGACAACCAAGGAAAATGGCCTAGAATATGTTGCTTGTCATTGGTAAATTTCCCTTCCTTTAGATTTGAATAAAACAATGTAAAGGAATTTTTCTTGTTTTTTTTTTGGTTTAAAAACCTTTTCTATTAACATTATTAGGGAAATAGGGACAACGTTATAGCAGTAATCGTCGCATCTTCAAAAAGTTTTGAAAAACATGGAATATATCCCCTAAAACCAGATAAGCAGTAGATACCTACTGCCAACTAGATATCACGATCAAGACAAGACTTTTTTGTCGCTACGACCGTCGTAAGTCGTGACCACGTGACAAATGACATAATCCGACGAAAAAGGTAAAAGTCTCGAGGCACGAAGTCCCGCCAAGGAAACGTCGCCTCCCAGAAGGTCATGCTGACGAGCCAACGGCCATTGACGACCTTGTCTCTGTTTATTGTAAATTCCGTGCTAAATACATCTGCATACTATGTTTTACGAGAATTATTAAAGGTTTCGTTGTCCATTGCGTGGTTTTCTTTTAACTGTTTTTAGATTCTTTTGATTTGGCATTTGTTGAATTTGATTCTTATATTGTTTGAGTATGTAAACAGAACTGTATTCAACAAACATCATATTTCACATTAGTATTCAAACAGTACTCTAAAAAGTATGTTTAAATTCCACTTGTATTAACTACTAATTTACTTACCAATATTTTTTTATTTATACCTACTTATTCCTCAGATCTAAATCAGAACAAAGATCTACCAAAGAGTCATCTAATTCAAAATATACAAATAAGACAAGATGTCCTTTATAAAGGACAATGACTACACGAATACCGTCATCAAAAGCAGTACACCTGTACCTAATCGTTCGAAAATCAAAACGTTTTAAAGATGGCTGGTATTATTTTCTTTTATTCCAAATTCAAACACTAACGGCCACGGCTGTGATTGGCCGTTACGCATATCGTCCTTCGGTACGCGTGAATTGTGTTAAAAAACACATGATTTGAATTCGGTATTGACAGACAAACATTAGCATTCATGTGTGTTTCTCGTGTATAAACGCGTTTTTGTCGTTCCTCTTCAGAATTGCCTTGTGAAGACGTGATGGGAAACGTGTTTAGGACTTATTTGACTCATATTGGACGTGTTTAGGCTAGCTTTAGTATAAATTGCGTGTTTTTTGGGGTATTACCTCATTGTCATTGGTTCTTTGAAGACCACATAAGTTGAATTCAAAATCAGAATATCGTACGATTGCGTTTGGTGATGTTATGCTATACATAACTGCTTATCTATAACTTATTCTGTTTTAATCACACTCGGAATCTTAAATAAATTAACCGGTCACGCTAAGAATATTTTTTGTGTTGGTTTTATAAGCATCTTACAACGATGCCCAAAATAATAGTCATTTTTCACACTGAGTTTTAATGTAATGGCACCGCGCTGAACCTTTCTGTATAAGGCTCTTAAGACACAAATACTTACTGAATCCTGTTTTACGATATTTAAATAATTACAATAAAAAAATTTCCTCATAGAAGATCTAGCCTTCTTTCCAGGGTCTTTACTGACGCGGATTTCATTAGTTTAAGGTCTGTGTCATCATTATTTTATCACTTAAGACTATTAGCATATCCTAGAATCCTAGGTTATGGCCGAGTTGAGTAACTAATGACTGATGCAGATTCTGTGAAATATATTGCAAGACCGTTAGTGGAAAATCCGGGTCTGGGTTGACTCATTCTTGGCTGAAATTGGTGAAGGGAACCGTTGATGGGCAACCCGCTTACCTACATGGCTAGAGATGGACATCTTCAAATGTTTCTTGAAGTGTTAGGTCTCCATACTAAACCAAGGATGGAAGGAGCATCTCTCTCCTTTGTGGCGAACAACAAAGGAATGGAGTAAAATAAATTTAACAGAGGAGAACGAACGAAAAAAAAGGGTTGCACCGACCCCAAGTTACATAGCTCTAGGCCAGAAAGTTCATGAACACTACGCTATGAGTCCTTGATCGCTTCTTAGAAATCCCAAGAATTGAACCAGGACCTCGATCTAACAGTTAGCATACTTCCAATTCAATTACAAAGTCTTTATCATATTTATACAACGCAATGTTCATTCATGTATCTCCGTTACACTGATTGTACTTTAATCGCCAGATACATAAGTGTATTTACATGTGTGTAGGAGGAAACATTAGCACAATATTGTTTATAAGTGATGTACCTATATCTAACTGATTTTTCCTAGACATCGTGCGATATCTGTTAATGATTGTTTCTACGTACTATAAAGTTGAGATTTTCAATTCAAATGTAGGTATTAAATACTTCTTTGAATGAATCCAATACAACGTTCCACATTTAAAAACTTCGTAGACTAGAGTTAAGGTTAGCGCACATTCGGAATTTTACGACAGTTCACGTTCGAAATTCAATTCAGTTCAGGGAAACGAGCGACATAGTTAGCCGGCCACATCAAGATACAGGAGCGGTCACGACCGAGTCAGACCGAGTCATGGCGACGACAATCCGCCCGTGTACACGTGACTTGCAATACCAATGCTTGTCATATTCTGGAATGGACTATCGTTTCGAAGTTTTAAATTTAGAATTTTATGTATTTTCAGCTTGTTTAAAGCCAGCATTAAAGTAGAAAGTAGGTGAATAGTGCTTAGATACGCGTTAGCTCCAAGCCATCGACCTCTGTGTGGGTTGCGACTAGAGATACTAAGTCCGCTACAGATTTTAAATGTAGAATTGTATGGTCTAAATCGTTTTGACTTGAATTTTGCAACTGGTATATAAAAATGGGGTAAATCGGGTCTTAAGTTAAAACCTCTCCTAGGCTCATGGATTTTAAATGTACATGGCGAAAACCTAACTTTCAACGCATTTTAAGTCGTAAAAAATCTTTAAAAATCATCAGTAAAAGCGACGCATAAGACCAGACTACACTAAAGAAATAACCGTCCGATTCGGGCCGAGCATCTGTGCAATATAAATTTTATGCCGCCGACCAGACCAAGCCATTTAAGGGCACTAGTAATTGCTGTAGAAACTTTAGTAATGGCTTATTCAATCCGACAAGCTATCGGACCGGTTGTGGCTGCCATGTCTATGTTCGCAGACAGATCTGCTCTAAAAGTTAGCGAAAAACTCTTTGAATTTGTCGAGAGATTCGCCGACGTACAGAAATCTGACGCTTAAGAACTCGAATTGACAAAAAAAAAATAGATAAATTTGATACCCCATATCAAAGTAAATATTGTCAATTTAAAGTTCCAAAAAATCTCTTCTATTTTCACTTAGACATATCATTACAGCATCCCACACCACCACTTACGAAACAATAAAACCTAACACAATCATTTTCCAATAAAAAGTTGATTACTACGAAAACACTTCCCTTATATCGTTCGCGGGAGATCAAAAGAACGAACGAACTAAATTAAATTCATTCGCTCGTTCATTCTTTGATCATCGGCGCCATTACGGGAGGACGGGAGTCGGGATAAACCGGGTTACAGAGAGACGGACAGGACCCTTAATAGTGGTGGATAGATTTGAGGCTAACTGATATACGATTAGGTCGATTGAATCAAGTACTTTTGCGCCTTTGAGTCAATTCTTTATGAAATTTTCTGCTTTATTTACTCTGGCAATTGGAGATAGATATGGGTTTAAACGGTTTGGCTACAAAGTGCAATTTTTTTTTTCTTAATATTTTTGAATTATATTACTATATTAACAGTTTTATATTGAATAGAGAATTGAAAATTGCACTGATTTGTTTTTAGTTTTGCACTTTTCTGTCAAAAACAGTATGAGTGTTCGTACTATACATAACCAATTCATTTTACGGTATGTCATAAAAAGTATATCTCTTAAAGTATTTTCAGTAAACTTATTTTACTTTTAACTTTTTACACAAATTCGTTTAGTAACGCCTGGCTGGCTGAAATAGTTAGTACTACGATTAATAGTTCGAACAAAAACTTATAATTTGAAAATTTTTCAATCACAAATATAATTTAGTATGTCGCGTAACAAAAACTATCGAATTCATTATAAAGGATGGAAAATTAAATGATTTTTTTACACTTTTCGTTATAAACTCCATTTATATACAAGAAGACAAAGACAAAGACAAAAGATATTTATTTCAATTGGGTCACCAAGCGGCACTTTTGAATTTCACAATTTAAATTTACATGGAATAAAAGTTGATTCTACCGTGCATTCGGAAAGTAGCTTGTTTTATGGAGAAGAATGCACAAGAAACTCCATACTTTTTAAATTTACATGGAATAAAAGTTGATTCTACCGTGTTAGTAGTTAAAGATAAAGAAAATTACAAAAAGTTTGTGACCCCTAAACACAGGAGAGACAAACATTTTGTCTAAAATAAAAGACAAGCGGCCGAAGCGGCGTCATCTTTATCCAAAAAAATAGAAACTCAGCTCCGTCGTCGAGGATACATTAATATTTATAACGTTCACTAAATACTAAAGTTCTTAAAAGTTGCGACAGATTGCAGACGATGATTGATAGTACTGGCCCACATAGACATAAAACCACTCTTAGCTGCGTGGTGGGTAGTTTATAAGTCTGTGTACATCAATCTGGTTTTTATGATTAAAAATGACCCAAATTTTATTGATGCTGTATTTTAAACATAGATTACTTTCAATAATTTTAACATTCTATTTTCAAATGTTTTTTTTTGATATATCAACGATCACCATGTCATAGTCACCCAATGCAGACTTGCATACAATTGTAAAAAAACTCACGTAAAAATTTAAAATTTCGAAAACGAACCTGTTCGCATTTTGTATTCCCGATTGTAAAATTCGTAGTAAACGTACCCGGGTGAATTTATAATATTATGGTAACATTATAATAGAAAACGCCCGTTTGCATTGATTACGACGGTAGGCGCGGTTCACACTAGAACGTGATAAAGATTTGACGCACGTACGGATATGCGTGATGCATTGTTTGAAATGTCAAATGTAATTTATGATGGGTGTAAGTCATTGACTTTGTGTGAAGAACTGTCATAATGTTTTCATGTATCTACTACGAATATTTATCACAAAAACCAGCTATTTGAATTAAGAATTTGCAAGTTCAGTATTTATCAAAATCTACTAAGTTACTTTAGCATTCAAGTAAGGTTGGACACACAAAGTCACATTTTAACTCCTACTTCTTAATTCAAAAACCTCCATATGTTCACCTTTAAACAAAAGCATAAGGTAAAACTCAATATAACTCAAAAACCTTCATATTTCATTTCCAAGAAACGCAGTCGTCAAAATTAAATAAATAAAATGTCATTTCATAACTTTATGTCTGTAAATTGTAGTTCCAGGTACGCCACAAAGATTCATATTTTAATACCTGCAGTGCGACACACTGAGAGCGTCTGGTGAACGACAAGTTATTATTTGCCAACTACATTAAATAAAAAGATGATTTCACCTTTAAGCGTCTGTCAGACTACGGGTTGTAGGGATTGTATCTATTTTGGGACTGTCTCGGCCAAAAGATGATATAATTGGAATGATAAAATATTATTTTTAGAAGCAAATTGAAAATGGTTGACAAAGGGACTTGCGATATCCAAAGATAACTACAAAAATATAACTCAAAATAACTTTGAAATGTTAAAATTAGTTTATAAACCAATCATGGAGAGACAGAGAAATATCACAACCCAAACGATCGAATTCAAATAAAACACCAAGGACTCAGATACAACGAACAAACACAAAGAAAAGAACTCCAACATGAAAAGCGACAACAAAAAGCAGAATTAAGCCGGGGGCCGCAATAATACCTGTCACTGAAGATAAAGATATAGCACTTCCGTCTTATAATAACCTTCCTGGGGCCTTTCTATCTAGTCTTTCATCGGCCGCCATAACCGACCTCCTTCGTGAAATGCCTGCGGCTATTCCAGGCTATATTGGTCTTGGACGTTTAATATTTTGAGCTGGATGGGTTTTATTGTCTTTTTGAGTTATGATGATAGTACTTTGCTTTCTATAGAATATGAGTTATTTATAGGATGTATTGAAGATGAGCGTCATACAATCTTAATTGTGAATATATCGTGAAACTAAACAGTAAAACACTTTTTGAAATTAACTCTGCAAAACGCAATTCGCTTGTTCTTGACCCTCATTCTTCCATTCATCACTCCATAATCGATTCATTCATTCATACTCATTGGTGCCATAACCTGCACCGCATTGGCGCACACAATTACGAGTAATTACAAATTCATCATTATCATAATAGTTAGACGTCTGCGCTTTTTCTTCCTCTGTGATCAGCCGCTGTGGCGAGTTTTTAAATGGTTTTAATATATAAGCGCTTCTTTTAACGTTTCGCTTTCAATGAATTGAAAGAGTGGCAGTTTTTCTTTGATTTTGTAATTAGGGCGGCATTGTTAGTTGTTGAAAAACGCTACTATAACGTCAGATTTATTTAAGTAAATTACCAGTCTGGTGGTAAATCTGCCTACTTTGTTCTCCATCTTATTATTATCGAGACAAGCATGTCTGCAAGTCTCCACGTGGGATCTACTACCGATGATGAAAAGTTTACAAGATCCGCAAAAGTAACGTCAAAAACCTTGCTTTGTTTAAATACTAACAACGTATTCAAATTTATTTATAAAACTTCGTACCTAAATATCATTGAAGTTGATGAAGTCAACAATATTATAAAATTTAAAAAGACAGATAGTAACGAAGCAACAGTACTAGACAATGAATCAAATATTTAAATTTTATAAAGTCATAATGAGCACAAGAAAGTAATCTTTAGTCTAACAAAAGCAGCTCCACAAAGTACCTGGTACCTGGGTACTGTGTGGAGTCTAAGTAAGCCAACTATAAGTAAAGCCAGAACAGGTGGACGGTGCCAAATACGGCCGTGAACACACCATCAAGATGCCAGATGCGAGAGAAGGCGTTGCTAACAGAATTGCGTGACTTGCTTAAACCACAGCGTGGAAAAGTACCAGTACTTCGCGTTGTTTAACTAGAGACTTTTGTTAAAATTTTGTGTGGGTTTTGCCTTAGAAAGCGGTAGTGAGATTTTAGAAATTGTACATTGATTATCATTCTATGAAGGTATGATCATAACATGTAAGAAGAAACATCTTATTAAGATTGGATAGCGCGTCAAAGAATAAGACGATGACTTCGATTCGATATTACTATTCAAGTCAATACATCTGACAGTGGTATCAAAGAGCATCAAGATTACGACAGAAGAGACACAAAACAAGTACCTGACAATAGCATGATCACAACCAATAAATCACTGAACAAATAAGACGGTTCCTTTCAAGTATCAGTCGACCATTCAACTGCACCTTACATAAAGGACCATACAAAGAGACACAGCACACATTCATCATCATAAAACCATCAATAACACAAAAACTCCTTACAATAACCTCGAATCTTACACATTCAACAGATACAAGAAAAATCTTACCTCCAAAAGGACAGCTGCGAACAATAACACTACGTCAACTGCACACTAAGAGAACCGTGTATACCGCACAGGTGGCTGCACAAGACTGACCAACGTGCAAAAGGCTACCCCGTCCCCCACGCCGCATGGCTCTCAAGCCGACGCAGGGGCAACGAAAAAAATGTGAAGAGTTCCCAAACGACAGGTGACCGAACACTTACCTGCTCAAAGGGAAAGATAAAAGGTACCTGCGATCCGGTCCGGTCGCCGAATTAATTGGTCGAAACCGACTTTTGGGATTTGTTACGATTTGTTGGTTTTGTACTGTAACTTGATCATTATTTCGGGCTATTTACTTAAATTAACGAGGTCTGTTTGATGTCGTCTGACTTGCTTCGAAAATTGGACTGATTGAGTTAGGAAATGGTATACTCGGAATTTTTATTGCGGACGAAAATTAGTTTGGAATCATAAACTGGGTTGAGTGTGACCGAACAAACTTGTGTGTTATAAGAAGCTATAAAAATTCTTGGCAGCAACGGAACTTTGAAAAAAGTTTTGATTTCCTCAACCCCTTTGTATGACTTCTCTTTGGAACGCTTTTTAATTTGTTTAAAAAGAAATATTACGTAAAGCGCGGTGGTTGAGTTTTATCAGGTTTTTCCGCAGGGTTTTGTTTTAATATTAAAACCGAAGAAAACTTGTTTTATTGTCTTTAGGTAACTGAATCCAACAACAGATAATAAAATGCCGACAAACATGAGGTAGACTAAAGACAAAAAAAACATACCACATGTTCAATAGCCATTTAAATCAAGCCCATCTAAAGACTAAAGTGACGAATCCTAACTTTCAAGACGCAAGTAACAAAATCACTGAAGCTAATTTTGGTAAATCGATTAGCGTTCCCACGTTTATCGCAATATATCCACCCACTCAAGTCAAAAACAATAGATTCTTTAATCGGCTTCACGTATCGTTACCCAACTTAAATGGAGAAATTTGCCATTACTTGCCGTTAAATTTATTGAATCGATTCTCAAAGCACCTACATAGAATTCAATAAATTTCACCGACTTTTGTTGTACAATGATATGATTCACGTGGCCTTACAAGTATATGCTTCTTGGAAAAACTTAAATACTAGACATATTTTTCGTAAATAACAAAAAAGTTTACCTACATTAACATTACATTTATTTTTCGTAGAACCAGGCCAATATATTTTGTAGGTGTCTACAATTATATAATGATCCAAATAACTTTTGGTAAACTTTAAAAATATTATCACCTCCTTTATATTTACACTAATTGATGTTTAACCAAATATATGTTATGCAAAATATTAGCCACTTAATTAAATACTTTAAAAATAAATTACATGCTGGACTGAGCCATTAAATGTGCAAGAAAACAAAAACAACTCTAATGTAAATGATCGAAACACTTAATTTCGTTTTATTTTTTAAAACTGTTGACTGTAGAAGCACCGGCAAAGCAAGGTCATGTATATCTAATATCTATATAACTTTTATGTATAATATTATATACAAATACCACCCATCCTTATATACTTTGTAAATACTGGCATAAAATTAAATCGAAAAGCTGGTATCATGACTTTTCTAATTTCAAATCACGATTTAAATATAAATATCGTCATGGTTTTTTACTCAGAAAATATTCATAATGTAGGTATTCTAAATACAGACAATTACTATTAGTATTAAATTATTAATAAACAAAAGAAGCGATGCAACGTTAAATGCAAATATCACAATAGTGATCATTCAATCTTGCTGGTAAGTAGAAGAACCAAAACAATATTAATATCTGTTTTCTCTGAAGAGCCCCACTAAACAACACAGAAATCTTCACTTCTTTGTTCAAAGCCTCTTAGGCTCTTGAAAAAGCAACGGTCTGAAAATAAGGTATTGACAAGCTCCTTCGAAATGTCAGGAGGCCATTTTGGATTTTTTGAAAATTGTCTTCGCTGATAGAATTTAACTTTGTCTAGACAATGGACATAGACAAATGATATCTTGATTCATTTATTTTCTATTTCCTAATATATTTGTTAACGTCTCATTTTGTCCCTATTCACTTTTTGTTTTTAAAAAAATATTGCACTCACATTGTTGCATATTTCACTTCTTTTCAACCACTCCAAAATGAAATATAAAGCTGGCTATTGTCCTACGCAAATTATTATCTCTCTCAAACTTTTCAAGAGGCTTACTGGCCGTTTTAATTGTTTCTCTTTGTTAAAATTTAGTGGGCACTCCAACAGCTTGAGAAGAATAAAGATTTTTATGGTACCACCGGTAATTCTCAGAAGAAGTGAATTTCTTCGAGTGCTATTGGTTTTCTGTGAAGAACTACTAAAGCTTGGTAGTTATTTATTTGTGTCTGTTTCTTAATGAGTTTTTGCCATTATTCTTTGGAACTGTTCGGATTCTACGGAATTGATTGGAAAAAGAGGTTTAAAGATTAATTTAAAATGAGTTTTAGTCTTCTGCATTTGTACACTTCATTTTTCAGACTTGTCTTCCTATTAAGTTTAGAAACGAGTGTGACATCCAAACAAAATATTTTTGAACGCCACTTTATCCTTATTACTTAGCTTGCCTCCTCTTTTAATCCTTCAGCTATTGATCAAACATCCTTACTTCTTCACTAATCACCCCTTTTCACAGTCAAATCGCCTGTACAAATCTTTACCCCTTGTTCACTTTTGTGTCTGAAAATCAAACCTTAATTTTTGCTATTCATCGTTTTCCCAGAAAATCCAACTCTTTTGTCTATAGAACAGTTAAAACCAGAACCAGACCGGCACTCAGCAACAAGTAAGTACCTACGATGAAGTAGATATGTCTATATCGAGCTCGTCCGCGGTCCGTCCGTGACTGCACTGCCAATGAGTCTTATGGCTATAAGGAACACGATGCCACACTGACAGGATAAATTTGGATACAATTACATGCAAATATGTTTTTCGTGGAATTTTAGCGATTAATGTTGTGTAGAGGTCGTTAAATAAAGGATTTTTTTATGAGACTGCGTTTTGATACATTTTATGAGTACTTAATGGTACTTATTTTCCACTTGACAGCGGTTTTAGTGCATATATGTGCATCTGAGATTTGAGTCGCGAATTCACGGTGCTAGGAAAACCCTTACGTGGGGCAATATTTATAAAACGGATCGATCATGATCAGTTTTTCCTCCGAATTTTCAAAAGGCAATACACGTATCACACAAACAGATACAACATTCAAAATAACATTGAATTAATACAGATTTACATCACAAATCTTATCGAACACACGATCTCCTTAAAAAACAGCCGGAGAACGTTCTAATTTAATTTGGACATCAACTATAGAAGAACACTGTCTACACGCTCCGACGCTCGAGTCTTTTCACACGAGAAAATTCACGGTCACTGACTATGTAAATGTGAAACGTTTGAAACACGAAATAAGAATAAACAGAAGTAGCACTGGGGGTAACAAACTTACGCATTTTAGTGTTAAAACAAATATGGCGGACACACGTGTAATGATGGCACTTCACTTGGCATATTTGCCTAAAATGTTCGCTAACACAAATTAAACTTTAAGTAGAACTAGGAAACATTTTGTTACAGCCGTGCACACGCTGAGGCTGTTGGTTCAAGACTGTCCAGGTTAAGCCTTGTTTCTTAATATCCTTCCATTACAACGTTGTAATTATGGAAACATCAATATAGACAATCAATAAATGCAGACGTTCCTACATGCATCTCAAAAAAAAAAAGTAAAGTAGAGTTAAATTAAATGATGAAAATTTGTAAGTGGCCATTTGCAGAGTTAGAAAAAAAAACTGCGCCTTCCATTATTTTATACTCCGCGTCCCAAATGACTAACACTTGAGGTACAGACGAAAATACTGTTATGTACAGAGAGACAGAAAGACTTAAGTGGCGCGAAGTAAATATTGAAGAAACAATAGGAGTGTGAAATATAATGATGTATGGACCGTTGTCTGAGTGTTCGGCGATGGTGAATAGGCGGTAATTTAGAAATAATAGGTACGTGTCAAGGAACTTTAGTTGGTGTATAAAGTAAACCGTTTCCTGACAATCATTTCTGGTTTTAAAAGGATTTATGTTGATGAGAACCGAGAAGAGGATTTGAAACGAGAAAGAGGTATATTGACACTGTAAAAAAAATGTTTAAAAATTGGTTAAATGTTAGTGTATAAATTTGCTGTTATTGTTCAAATCAAGCTTAATATTGAGAAAAGATCAAACGGTTTTCTGCTCTTCCATGAGAGAAACTACAATAATGATGAAAATTAGAAAATATTCTAGTTAAAAATTCAGAATAACACAAAGCATACCCAAAGAAGTGCAAAACACCTTAATCCACACGAATACCGTTCGGCACCATTCGCCATCATTCGGCATTTTCCGTCAAACAACGGCAAAGTTAACGTACACAAAACATCGAGATGAATGCGAGACATTAGAGAGGAATCGAGCTGTCACACTGCGACTTGGGGACATTGCGACAGCTAATTGTTAGTCATCATAGCTGAAATCCGAGCTATATCCAAACTGTGTTGAGATCGGATTGCACACAGACTGGATGCTGTATATCAATAAATCTTAATACAACTGTCATCTCAAGCCTACAGTTTATTTATTGAGTAATTCTCGGACTAGAAAAATCAGGATAATAAAACAGTCAAATCAAATCTGCCTAGCCTTTTCCAAACAATTTTGGGGGTCTTTCAGTCTTAACGGATTCAGCCGAGTACTCGTGCTTTACATGGAGCGACTACCTATCTGACCTCCACAACCCAGTAACTGGGTAACACGATACCCCTTGGCAAGACTGGTGTCAGATCTCAAGCTTCTGACTACTCGTTACGACTGTCAAAGATCTTCAAATTACAGCCGGTACCAACGGCTTAACGTGCCTTCCGAATCATGGAGGAAACTCGGTAGGTATGTTGAAATGGTTACCCATCCACGGACCGACCTCGTCAAGCGTTGCTTAACCCTGATGATCGACCAGTGCGGCTGTTATTATTTAGCGACGAGCTCCACCGCTATGAAGCAGTATGTAGCAAAATTTGTACCTAGTTTTAAACGTAAAAACGCTGCACTGCCTTTGAAGCGATGAAGTTTTAAAGCTATCGGGAAATGAGAAACAACATTCTGAACTATTGAACACTGGAAAACAAAAGACTAACGATGTTCTGGACCCAAAGCAAACGATAGTCATAAAATACACAACAAATTTCTTAGTCTTCTGGCGGCAAACCAACAAACATCTTCGCCAAACGAAGTCTTGATCTTTGAAAGGACGTAAAATCCGATGCTCGGTACAACAGTACAAAATACCCGTGAAAATCACATAAATCTAAAATGTTAAGTACATAGCGGTCATTAAACCCTGAAGTTTGTGAACTATGAATGTACACGGCATTTACTATACAACATTATTAAGACTTAGCCTTCATCTTTATACAGACACGGCGATAAAAATCTAATAATTTTCACATGAAATTCAACGGAGCGACTATGTTTTCGACTATCAAATTACAGTTAGGTATGTTAGAAATTGTTGAATTATACTTAAAAGTTAGTGTGCATGTTTTAATAGCTAAGTCGTTTATATGTATGACTAAAGAAAGAAAAGCTTTGATAAGACTTTCTTTTCAGCCGAAGAAGCTAAATAATGTCTTAATGACGTTTATTAACTGCGCACTGATTTTAATCAGATTAATAACAATACATTGTTTATTAGAAATAAATTTGTTAGAATCATGACCGACCTAAAAGATTTGATATATCTTTAAAGACTAGAACTTTCATAAACATTATTTTCTGACTCACCAAATAAAACCTTGGCCGCTTAGTAGTACCTAGTAATAGAGTAGCGTCTCCATAAGTCACACTAAGACGCCCTTTCGATCCATTGTACATGGCCCTTACCATTAAACAAATTGATACCATACACTTTTTCTTCTAAATTCCAAAACCAAATTTTTAAAATCTAAAAAAATATAACATAATTCTATCAAAAAGCCTGGCCACAAATAAATAGACACCCTTTTACAAGCTCATTTTCGTTCTATATTCAAAATCCTACAGGAAAAACTTCAAAACACAATTCTATCGAAAAATCCTGGCCACGAATACTTGAAATGTTTCCCCCGCATTCTCAGCCAAGCGGATTCACACGCTCGTCACTTGTGAATGATACTTACATACATTCACGGTCGCTGACTATGTAAATAGGTATTTGAATTCTACCACAGCGAGCGTCGACCGCCCCTGGAATATTATTAGCTTGAACAATGAGTAAGTGAAGAATTTTCTTTGAATAAAAACGAACATTTCAACGTCGAAACGAGATAATTAAACGCTTATCGATTTGATTGTCTCGTTGACGCTCACAAGCGCTATTGCGGATGTCCAGACTACGATTTCCGAGTTGGGCAAAAGTGTTATTGAGTTTATTCATCTGACATTTCTCAGTAACTCTATTACTTGGGACGAAAAATAAGAACTTTTCAACGTCGAAACGAGATAATTCATTGCTAATCGATTTCATTGTGTTAATTGCTTAAGATGAGGTTGTTATGCCAAAGGTTATTGCACCCAGCTATTATTTATAACTTGGTTATAGAATGTGGTTGTAAAAACTCTAATAGTTATTAGAATTTGAGTAGCATGAGCTTTTTTACGTTGATCTTTAGATGGAGGTGACGTAAGATTGAGTTACTGGATGACTAAACTACCTATGTATAGGCTTATATTTTGAGTTAAATATCTACTGAGATAGAACACATACTGTCTAATAAAATAAAGGCTTTGCTTACATACAAATTATCTCGGTTTGACATTCTTAGCGATGATTTTGCTTATACTATAACAAACTCAAAAAACTCATTATTTTATCAAATTATTTAAGTCAAAATCAAAATATAAGGCCATAAAGCGGCACTTTCGAACGTCGAAAAAACATTAAATTAAAAAGTAATAATAATTGATTCTACCGTCCGTAGTAGTAAAGTAACTTTTGAACTGTCAAGGTGTCCTATTCCACCCTCATTTTATTAAATTTATATACTAAAGACGTTGTCTATCCAGTCACACACCTCTTAAAAAATATCAATGTCAAAGAAAACTCATTATTTTTTTCAATCAGACCACTAAGCGGCAGTTTTGAATGTCCAAAATTCCCTATCCAGTCGTATGTTCGGCATACCCACATATTTCCTTAAAAAAACATTAAAAGACTCACCACACTGACGCAAGATCAAAATTTCTTGGCCAATTACAGACAATTAGTTACAAATCTGTCCCCATTTGGGTGCCGTCAGTACATAAGTGGAAACCTGGCTTAATAAAGGTTGTGAAATGTAAAATGCAATATATTTGTAAGTGAAGTGTGTCGACACGCTCCGACATCATCAGTTTTACATTATATATGAGATACGTTGTACATGGGTTATTTTATTTCGTAAGATTTTGTTGCAATCTTTGTTTTAAAGTTATATGAAGAGTGGTTAAGGAAAATTTTAAGAAAACCTGATAAAGATTTTTGCTTTTCCCAAACAGATGCGAGTGTAGTGAGTGTGTGTGTATCAAAACTACATACGAAAGTCAGTAGAAGAACAAATAATACTACTTATCGATTTTATACTGTAAAAATAATTTTGAAGTGGGTGGAGCCAAAAAATTAACACACCACTGAATATTTTAAATTAAAAACCCAATTTAATCTCCAAAATTGCTTCGTTTCGTCTTTACCTAGAATTTTATTAAAATTTCCTTGAAAATCTACTATGATTCTGAAAATGTAAGTAATCAAAAGCGAGTGGTTCAAACACAAAATCTCAAAGAGATATATTTAATATTTTCAGCTGAGGAGCAGACAGAAGTTTTCAGTATTTCATTAGCTTTTAATATTGATTACTGAAATAATTTGTGATTGAAATTGTTTTATAATAATTATGATATGAACAATATTAATAAAAAAAAACAATGTTTAACTCACTTTGGTCTTTTCATATAATTATGATGGCAATACGTTAGGATAATGAATAGTCCTACTGCAAGTTCTGTTCTCAAAATTACAGCAAGAACCTAACTTATGAATTTTCAAGTGTAATATTGCACGAGTTCCTTATTTCTTAACTCTAAAAACTTCTAACTAATTTCCCAACTCAAAGCTTTTAACTCCAATGATAAAGTTACAAGAAAATTTACGTTTAACATTTCCACACAGACAGACTTCACTCGCTGTTCCTGTTGGCCCCACGCCAAAGCCTTTCGCAACTAGACCACGCATTTTATTACATCCTTTATATTAAAACGGTCCACATTATTATTCATGAATAATGGTAGCCTATAATTCGCCTATTAATAATTCAGTTACCTTAAAATATTTGTCAGCTGTCAATAATTTTCCTATATTATTATCTCTTTCAAATAATTTCCTATGCGTTAATGTTCTTTAAGAACATAAGTTTGGTATTTAAGTCCGTGTATTACAATTTGGATGCTAATCAAGGCGCCCCGCCCCGGCCGGTAGAAAAGACATCAACGCGCACGACGTCATCATTATTAAAACTTTAATAGTTTAATTTATTTATTCACATCGAACAGATTAGGTGTTTTACAATATTAATCTTAAATTATGAGATATTTTTAATTTTGTGCTGCCGGATAATATTTCTTTGAGCATTAACGGCATCTAAATCATAAATGTAAAGCCACTTAATTATTCCAAGCGTGGGAGTCGTTAACGTTTATCGCCAAAAACATTTTTATTTGCCGCCTAAAGTTATTCAAGAGGCGTAACTAACTGAACACTGGTTCATCGTACCTGCTTGTTACATACTATTTTCCCAGAGATTTTTTTATCTTGTAAATGCCGCCATTTTTAATTTGACAAAGTTAACAAACTACAACTTTTTAAACCCACATTTCAACCGCCAAAAATAAACCATAAACTTCGTATCTAACTTAAATCGTGTCGTTGTCGTGCTCGTGTCGTGGGTATGTCGTGCCCGAGTCGCGGTGGGTTCGCGGCGGTCAAGGCCTGCGGTGGGCGGAGCAGACATCGAACCCGGATGCTAATGCCTCACAAAAAACCCACATATGTTGTACCACTTAGACTTATACCTACGTCTTAGAATTAGATTTGAATAGAACACGATTTTTCACTCTGCGATGTGATTTTAAGACAAGAGTACCTTCAAAAACCCGTTTTCGCGAAATTGAGGGTGTGTTAAGAAATTTTTTTAGAAGGCGCCTACTTATGTCTACAGATCATGTGAAAGGAAAAAAAATGTTAAAGGCATGAACAAAATCCGGTGAAAAATTATTCCCCAACAATATTAAAAACCAGAGAACATAAAATTCGTATCTCAATCATCTTAATACATTACATAAGCCCATAATTATGTAATTAAAGTATACAGGAAATTACTTGTACTAATTACGAAATAGACGGTAGTCAGATCACAAAGATTAAGAACAGCGGCTGGCGAGGAATTCGCGCTCACCGGCCAATCTACCAGCGGTTACTGGTTACAAAACCGGTCGCGGATATTACTCTAAATAACCGAAAAGAACTCACCCGGGATCCAAATGTTGATCCGTGAATCCGGAGCTCCGAAAACCGCACGATCGCAAACCTGGACGTAGAACGAAATGAGTCTGAAGCCTGTCTAAAAAGGCCTTTTTCAATAAATAGGGCTTTAGATACCGCACGCAGGAGACTACGCTCCCTACGAAGGTCTGATGTTAAACCTTAGTTTCCCTGTCCGATCGTGCGGCGTGCGGTATGCGGTATGCGGTACTCATGAGGTATGAGGTTCACTGGTGCGCGTGCGGCTCTCACTGGGCGGCGGAGGGCCGCGACTGGCCGCGAGCGCTGCGCCCCGTCCCGCGCGCCCCCGCCTCCCCTGCCCCCATTGGTCCAGCAAGCCTGGTGACGTCAGCTCACGATGACCCCGACGCACGATACAAGCGGACGCGGCGCGGGAAACCAATGACAAAGGCGTGGACTTTGTTTTGACTGGATTAGATTATAAACGACGGCATACCACAAAAGCATATTGAGTTTCATTTTGGATGGAACCCTGATAGAACCTTCGATTAGTCAAGCATAGGAACTTCAGTCTCAAATGTCAAATCAAAATAGTAACTTAAAGGACTTTTGTTGAAATTAAACTTGTCAACGCAGGAATTTCAGAACACCAACAGTGTAACTAGGAGTAGTTAAAGCCTAGTACAGCCTACAAGACTTGCAGCTGACCCAACTGTAACATTATATACAAACGAGTTAAGGCTTACCTGCAGATTTGGGTCTCCCCACCTTTTAACGGGCAATGAAGTTCGTTACGTTTAAATGCATTTTGAGATTGTTTTTTTTTATTACAATTTCAACGGTAAAAAAGCTGTTCTGGGTATTGATAGTTAATTCTTGGTATAAAAATGTACCTTATCAAGGTTTATAAGCTGCAGCGTTTCGCTTTTCCTGTCCACTGTGTCACCAGCCTAATTCATCACCAACGCCTCTGACATGTAACCACAAAGTTATTCACGCCGACAGACGAACTCTGACGAACTATTCCGAATCATCTGTTCGAATTTGAATTTAGAATCCGACATGACGTCTCTAACCGCGACTAGACAGATCGTTCACTTTTGCCGCGTTTTGCGCTGCGAAACAAACATGGCCGAATTTTCATAATGGCCGCCCCACAATGGCGGCTTTCTTCGAACGCGAGACCGGTTTGGGCCGCGGTTATTTCGCGAACGCGCTCCGAACACAATTTCATACACTAATTTTGTATAAATTACGTCCAACCTCTTCAGGCGGTCTCACGGCACTGAAATAACCGGTTTTCTAAACCACCAGAGTTATGATTACCATTGCAACAAGTTCGCGCCAGTTGGCACCTCCGTTCAAGGTTAGCGGCTGAATTTTACGTCAAGTTTACTATTTCTCTGTTGGTATGAAATTACCTGCATACTTGCCATTCACCGAGAAACGTGCGGTGGTTTATTTTGAGGTTTAAAAATACTCATTTGTACTGAGGAACCAGTTTCAAAAGAGTTGTCTTAAAATAGTTGGAGTTTCGTATCTAGGTCCGCTTGACGGATGTCGGTATAAAAATTCAAGTTTAATTACTGAGTGGCGCCAACGTAATTAAGGCGAACGGGGTACGAACGTGGAATAGAATATTTCTAATTTCCGTGCATTTTAACTCTTTATTTAAGTGTCCCATGCTAATCAACGTAAATCGTTCGTATTTGGATGGATTCGTAGTACTTAGTATCGACTTTAGGGTTCCAATAGCTTTGAGTACTAAATTCTTTGCTGAAGATTGTTTTGATTTTCAATTTAAAAGTGAACAGCTTCATGAAGCCTAGTAATGAAAACATATATTATAATAATAATAAGCCCTTTACTCTGAACTACGCATACAAAAACATAATAACATGTTGGTTTGGTCTAAATAATATCCCGCAATTCAGCGTGTCTTTTGGCATAGGCCTCGTCTAACAACTTCCATTGGTTTCTGTCTCGCGCCACCCTTCTTCAGTGGCGACCAGCCGTCAACTTCAGATCATCTTGCATGCTGGCGTCCTCTGTTGCGGTGCCCGTCTCTGGGGTACCAGTCGGAGATAGTTTTGCTCCATTTATCTTGGGTCTCTCGGATCATATGGCCGGCCCATCTCCACTTCTGTTGGTCTATTCGGCTGATTATACCTGTTACTTTAGTTTTCTGTCTTATTTCGCAACTTCTTACTTTATCTTGCTTCCTTATTCCTGTCATGCTTCTCTCCATGGCTCTCTGGCATCGCTCCCTCGCTAACTTTTTAATAAATCCTCCATCGCTCACTTTTTAATAAAAATACTACTTTTACAACCGTCGTTTATGGCAATCAGTGAAAGAAAGCGATACCTATAACCTAGTTCAACTAAAACTTGATATTTACCTACTTATAAACTCACATCTACTCAATACATCGATTCGTTCAATCAGTTGATCAATACTCCAAGAGCAATCTCTCTATCTGTGGAAGGATTCATCTGGTACCTAACCAAATAGGATGACATGGAGTCACCAGCGATGGGTAATGGATATGCAGACAATATCGTTTGACTAGATCTGCTGATACTGGAAGTATCGATTGAACTATCTTCCTACTTCATCATTTTAAAGAATGCATGGTGGACAAATTTGTTAGAAAAAGGAACTATTTCATTACCGACGATTAAGTTCCCGTTGACTCACTTGATAGATGATTTTATCCCATTCTTTACTTTATGTTGTGCATTACATAAAATTATATCATTACCAGGTTGCCTGGAAGAGATCGCAGAATGCGATAAGGCCGCCCATTGTATATTTTTTTAAGTTTTAAGTTTCAATTGTGCATGTATTTTCTGGTGTACAATAAAGTGTATATAAATAAATATCATATTATATTTTCCACTCAGCGGCGGCAAAAATTCAAAGACATGTGACATCCACCAATCCGCACTGGGCCCGCGTGGTGGATTATAGCCCACTCCCTCTATGAAAGGAGACTTGCGTCCCAGCAGTGGGAACAATACATGGCTGATGATGTGTGAGTGTGTGTGATGTGATATTTTCCACTTAGTTATTTACAAGTGGTCTTCTATAACTGAAGCCAAGGTGAAAGATCCCTCTAATTCAACAGTGATACACAGACACAGTGTCACAGTGGTTACACGATTTCTATTATAATTACCTGGAGATCGAAATATATAAATAAAAAAGTAAGTTCAAGTTAGTGATCCCTCTGTCTTCAAATGTTTTGAATTTATTCAGTAAGTAGAACTTATTCAGAATAGCTAATTCGGACATTTTAAATGATTGATGGCCTGCTAAAGATGATGATAAAAAGTTGATATTCATTATATCAATCCGTGAACTTACAACCACATATTGTTATACTGGAAGCCAACCACAAACTTTTACTCCAGGGAAAGTAACATTTGATCAGCGATGACGAATTTTTAAGAACTTTAAAATGTATGGGTAAGCGCTACCGAAATTTTACATGGTTAATACCTTACATTTTTACTATTAGGGTTCCGTACCCGAAGGGTCCTAACGGAGTCCTATTGCTGTCAATCACGTGTCTGTCTGTCTGTCCGTCTCTTGGTCGTCTGTCACGCAAGTCTTATAGCAAAACGATTGGAGCGAGTCTTAAATTGTTTACAGTATAAGCATCTACAATCAAACATCTAAAGCAAAACAAAATTTCAAAAAAATATACTATCGCTCAACCAATCAGGTATCCAGCTTAGCAACCGTCTAAGAATAACCCAGACACTGTTCACGAGTCTTCACATCACTCACAAGTATAGGTAGGTCCAAACTTAATGGCGGCACGAAATCATCAATCAAAAAGTAGCAATTTCATGTGACAGCGGGGTAAGGTGTGATGTACTGCACAGTGAATAGCGAACTTCACAGCGGCCATTAAGTTCGAATCGACCTGTACCAAGTACTTGTTAGTTCGCACGTCCATACAATCGGTAAGTATTTGTAATCGATGTAAATTCCTCAGCCAGCCAGGAGCCGCTGAGATAAACGGTGGAATGTCACCAGTCACCACAAAGTGTTCCTTTTAAGGGTCCCCCCAGTTCTTGTTGCTAATCAAGGAGTTCAGGGGAAAATGTGAAAATGGTTATTGTTTCGTTTAAGTGGACATGCAGACTGTTTTATTGGGAGTTGGAGGATTGGATTGAATTGGAGGTGTGAAGTCTTAGAAGCCGACTTCAGAAGAGGATAAAAAAAGAAATCGTAATTGTTAAACTAAAGCCCCATGAGATTGAAAACATAAAATGTTTTTCCAATAACGAGGGCAGAAAATGGGTTAAGTTTAATAATGTGTAAGAATTAAAAATATACCGTTCTATTTGAGGTAGTTTTCTGTGACAACCGAAGCTCACTTAAATGTCATAACACGATCCAACAGGGAATCACTATCGTCCATGAATTAACAGCGTAAGAGTTTTGTACTTCAAACAATCTGCCTAACTTCGCTCGGATCGCCTCCTAGTCTTACCGGATGTAGCTGAATACCAGTATTTTACATATAGCAACTGCCCATCTGACCCCCACAACCCAGTAACTGGGTAACCCTTGGCTTCCGACTATCCTTAACAACTGCCGAATATCTGCATATGAACGACAGCCTAGACCAGGGATGGCGAACCTTTATTAGAAAACGTGCCATTTAAATTATATGTTTTTTTTTTATGTGACAGTGAATGCCACCAAAAAAATTGGTTTTTGTCTTAATTTACAAAAAATTAAACTCAAAATTCTATGAGTCAGTCAATTATTTTCTTCCACCCAGAAGTTCTTACAGCAATCCTAATATTTATTTACTGCTTTATGTTGTATTTAAATAAAAGTAGGAGTTGATGTCATTTCTGCTGTTGCAAATTAACTAGATTCTAAATAACCTCATTTTAGAGCGCCCAAAATATTTTGTCGTATGCCACCACAGGCACGCGTGCCATAGGTTCGCCATCCCTGGCCTAGACCAATGGATAAACGTGCTTTCCGAGGTATGACAAAATCTCGGTATGACGAAAGAAAGAAAAATTATTTATTTGTGACCCTCACAGGAGACACGAGATAAGCGAAAACACAAAAAAAACAATAATAAAAAATAAATAATAGCACCGTGCGATAGCAAAAAGGCTCCTATTTCAGCATGTGCAGCGATATTTAAAAGAAAATAATGCTGCGCTGATATTCTGATAAAACTGACTGTTGATGCATCGGACACATTCACGGAAACGGAACATACAATATTTAAAAATTAAATGGAATAAAATAAATAATAAGAAAATACTATAAAGTCAAAGTACTCGTATGTATGTGTGAAAAGTATTAAACAACTACCACCCAAGAAGATGAAAATGGTCACCCATCCACGGACTGACCTCGGCAAGCGTCGCTTAACCTTGAAGTTCGACTAGCGTGACTGTTATTAATTATACCACCATATTGTCGAACATAATTATATTTAGAAAAACGCCAATCAACAACATTACCTCGTAAGTAAGAACCCGCACATACAAGTACACATAAGTACAAATATTTTCCACCAAACCTCAAGCACCTATCAGCTTAAAACAGACTACCGGTCAAGCACCCACGATTCCTGATTAGCCACACCGTCTGCCCGCAGCTCACGAATTATCAGAGTGAATTTCAACAACTATGATTTGTTATCTAATTTTGGTGGAAAAGTTTGTTTTTGGTTTTTTTAATAATCTAAGATGTTGATAAGCAAGAGATACGTATTCAGATACATACAATGTGAGAGAAATTTATTTATTTCTGAAAGTTTCTAATATATTGTCGACACCAGACTTGGTACGACACCAAAATTGATATCTGACACCAAAATTAGAAATATTGACACCAAAATTGATATCTGACACCAAAATTGGAAATATTGACACCAGAATTTATTTCTTTCACCAAAATTAGAAAGTATTGACACCAATTTCTTTTTACTGAACCAAATTATAAATAAAATAACAATAAAAATCTTATTTATAGTGGATAAATGTTTTAATAAAAAAATAACATAATGAGATCAAAAAAATAATAATAATCAACAAAAACAACTCTCTTAATTTTCTGTCTTGTTAATTCTAGTCTTTAATTTGTAACATGAATTGCAATCACCTCCTGTAACCTCTATCATCATCATGATCATTTTTAATTTTATATAAGTATTTTTTTAACATTTTATGTTAACATAATTAAGTAATGAGATCAATTTTAAAAATTATCAATCAACTAATAAACTTTCTTACTATTCTAAGTCTTGTCAATTTTTCAGTCTGTAAATTAAAAAATATTCATATCATCTTCGCTGTCATCACTATCATGATCATTTTTATAATTTATATTAGCTATTTTATTTTCTTCCTTAATATCCTCTACTGTGCATTCATATTGTAATAGTATTTCACTATTGATATTATCAAAAAAAGAAACATTTGGAGTTGGTATTTGGTCATAGTCTGTCATACTAACCAAATCATGCGAAGGGCCGGTTAGTGTAATTTGGTTTGGTTTCTTCAAAATAAATGGGTTAGATGCTGGAAATCTATATATTTGTGGTGACTGAACATCGGAACGGGCATTTGTTATTGACGATGACTGTCTCGAACTTGTAAGTGACCCAACATCCCTTATTGTTTCGACTTCTTCCTGAACATGTGTCTCAGTTGGCAATTCATAAAAGCCCATATGCTTCCCATGGCAGCATCGAACTGTATCATAAAGACAGACTTGCTCAACACAAGATAACGAACGCATTGCCAAGCCGTTGGTAGAAGTCTTCGTCCAAACAATTTGGTGAATTTTCTTTGATCCAGGGAATGGTTTGAGATTTTTTGGTAAAAGCTCATCTTTCTCAATGACTTCATGTTCTTGAACAATTTCAATTTTAACCCCTGTGACGACTGTTTTCAATCTTTGGACAAGGCTGTCGATATCCCACCGCACTATTCCCAAACCACTGCAACTCCTGAAAGCCAGAATCAACAGTGGCGACCACCAGAAAAGCGCCGAGGCAATGAAGCTCGACGAAGTCCCGGAGAATGAATTTACCTGTCTTGGATCCCGCAACGAAATTAATCAGAAAAGAATAACGGAGGAGTAGGAAAAATGTAAATTTCCACTTCCCTCCATATCAAGCAGGAGACAGAACAAACAAGGCCAATAGGCACAAAGGGTCATATACAACTGGGATAAGCCCAGTTGCCTAGCACCACGGATAAAAAAAAAAAAAAAAAAAAAAAAAATAGCATTAATACATATTAATGGGTCCTAACATTGTGAGCTGTTATATTTGGTTCCAATAATAGGTATGGCAAAAACGCTTGAACGCACGGAAATTTGTTCTAGTTTCCACAAGGTCCGTATAGTAAACAACTCCTGATGCAGCCTGTACATTATTCAACATAATATTTCGTTCATTCTGCCAAAGAATACACTCCCATAAGATATGATGTGCAGATTGTACATATTCGCAGTCAGATGTAGAACACTGACATAAAGGCGAGGCAACGAGCTTGAAAGAAAATAATTTACTTTTAAAGTTACCATGTCCCGTGAGAAATTGGGCAACACAGTGATCCACTTCCAGCCACGTGCTGGCCAGCCGCACGCGAACGGATGGAAAGAATTGGTGGAGGTGTCGGCCCTTGATAGAATTATCCCACCTACATTGCCATTCGGATAAAAGTTCCTCCCAGACGTCAATAGGTGGTTTAAATAATCTAGAGATTTTCTCACGGTCACTCCGCGTTAAAAAGTTCGCGTCCGCGGTCTCTCGTGTGGAATAGTACATTGCAGCACGTCGCTGCACTTCAAGGTCGACCGGAAGTACACCAGCAAGTATCGGTAAGGCCTCAGTACTAACCGTCCTGTATGCTTTGCATAAGAATATCAAAGCCAAACGCTGACTTTGAAGTAATTTACGTCGTACCGCCCCTATGGTGGCCCTATCAGCCCAAACAGGCGCCCCATAGCACATACAACCCAAGTAAGTAGCCCCATAAATAGTTTTTAAAGTTAAAAAAGACAGACCCCACGTAGATTTAGATATTCTCGTTAAGGCATAGAAATTTTTTTTTGCTTTTTCACCGACTATTTTAATATGATCTATAAATGCAAAATTCCTCTCTAACACTAGACCAAGATAGCACACGGACTGCTTCCTTTTTACGGGAACGTCATTAAATTTAATAGTAGGACACGATTTAAGATTACCCTTCAAAATGAGTTGATAAGTTTTGTGCGGAGCAAAGGTCAGGCGGTTTCGATCGCCCCACTGAGATATTAATCGTAGGCAAGTGTCAGCCAAGTTCTCGAGTCCAGCTCGAGTACTTGATTGAATGAGCAGAAGACCGTCGTCCGCGTAACCGGTTAATGAACAGCCGCTAGGAAGCGGAATCGCGAGGAAATCATCAAAGCCTAAATTCCATAAAGGTGGACCAATAACCGAACCCTGAGGACATCCCATGGTGAGAGACTTCGACATGGAATGATGACCGAGTTTGAGTTTCGCGGAACCATTTAAAAAGTAAGAGTAAACTAGATTATATATATTTCTGTAGCAGCCCCGAGTTTTCATTTTAAGTAATAGCATTGGCCACCATGCGTTATCAAAAGCCCCAGAAATATCTAGAAAAATCCCAATTACGTACTTATGTTCAGATGTATTAACTATTTTCCTAACAGTAAGGGCCGCGTCTACGGTAGATTTTCCAGTAGTGAAACCGAATTGATTGTTATGAAATTTTGGTCCGTCCGGTAGCAAACGTGGAACGATAAGGCGCTCCAGGAGTTTTCCCAAAGATGGAAGTAATGTTATGGGCCGGTACGACTTAGGGTCGTCCGGGGGTTTGTCGCCACTTTTCGGGATAATTCGTATAAATCCGCGTCGCCATATACGAGGAAATACGCCCTCCGCAATACAACGGTTGTAAACGGTTAAAATCGCATCACCGGCTGTTTTACACGCTTCTATAATCATCCGATTAGATATTTTATCTTCACCCGATGACCTGTTGAGTGGTAACCTCTTGACAACGTTAATAAATTCGTCAGTGGATGGAAGGTCTGACGCTGGTGATTCAGGTGGTACAGCTGCCCACGCTCTGATTTGTTGATGGTAGTCGTTGTCACTAGCAAGCAAGTCATCAGGTATAAGAGTATTCAGCAAAACTTCAGTTGTTTCCTCAATACTGGTGGTGTGTTTATTATTTACTTTAATGTTCTGAACATACGCGAGGTCGACTGATCGATTGGCTTTAAACTCATGATATAAAGGAGACCACGGACCCTCTTTATCTAATTTTTCTACTATTTTACGCAATAAATTACCCTTAGATTTTTCCACCGATGCTCTGTAGCGGGACCTGGCAACTCTAAACGTATTTAACGCAATGGAAAGAGGGTCACCGGTGACCTTGCGTTTTTTAAGCTTGTTAAGATGTTTACGCGCTCGGCGATAACTTTTACGCTGTTCAGTTAGGTAGTCACACCACCAATCACATCTACGTATATTGGTCACAGATCCACGACCAATGGCAATGTCAGCACAGTAAGTGAAAGTGTCTGACATAATTTCAGCACTTTCTTCAGCTGACAGCCCATCACGAGTGAAGTCTTTGGCGTGACACGCAAGAAGCGAGCTAAAGAATTCCCAATTAGCACCCTTACATTTATACCTGAAGTTACCAATGACATGTGACGTACCCTGAGTAAAAACCGGAACAAATTCGTACACGATCAAGCGATGATCACTACAAGACGCGTCCGGTAGGACACGCCACCTATCCAAGCATACGTCTGCACTAGAAAGTGTGACGTCAATACAAGATTCGCCCATTTGGCTGCAAAAAGTTGGTGGTGCGTCAGGGGTATTATGAATAGACAGATTCATTTCAGCAATGAAATCTTCAACAGCGCAGCGTCGTTCATAATCCGTAGACCGAACTTTGCCATACCAAAGAGTCGAGGACGCGTTAACATCAGCGCCAACAATAACTTTGCAGCCCGCGAGCGACTGCAAGACATGACGGAGGTTATGTATATGAGGAGCAACAGGGTCTGAATATTGAAAGTAACAGCTCACAACGTAAACTTTAAAAGAAGACGATGAGACCTCCGCAACGGCACAATGGGGTGTCATAAGGTTACGCAAAGACGTTACTGTAAAGTTAGAAGAACGCGTCACGTAAATACCGGCTCGTGCTTTGCCATCCAACTGTACTACTTTGTGACGTAACCGCGCGTTTTGGTATTGTTCTTGAACAAGCACTATATCTAAGTTATAATCGATTGTTAGTTTGTCTAGTTCAGAAGTCGCCACCCTATCGTTGTGGAGATTTAATTGGCCTATGGTTAATCTATCCATTATTTTAGTAGTTGGTGTTGAGGATAAGTTGTTCGAGCCTAAGTTTATAAGTAGTACACTCGGGAGAACCACAACGATGGTTATAAGGTCTCTTAGAACGTTTACACGCTACGCACGACGGTGTATAATTTAAATTGTCCTTGTGCGGGCAGTCTTTGGTTTCATGTGCCTCAGAACAATTAGCGCAGGTAGGTGATTTATTAGTGCAGTGTTTCTTAACATGACCGAACTGTTGACAATGGACACAACGAACCACGTCGACATCATCAATGAAACGGCAAGTCGCCCAATCAATAAATAATTTGTCTTTAGTTGAAACCAAATGTTTCCTGACCGAGGACTCCAATTCAATGCCTATCCATTTCCGGCCGTTGTCTAGCGAACGCCGACGTATAATTTTGGTAGATTTAATAAAGTCGTCTTCATTTAGTGGCATCTCGTCTTTAATGTTTTGACAGAATAATGCATGCAAAAAGGCAGTATCTTCCATTGAGGATGGGACGTCCTTAACTAAAATGCGAGGCCTACGGCCTTTTGGCTTCTCAAGCCGCAAGCCAGCGGACCTAATGGCATCGACCGATTGCAATTTTTTGATCTGAAAATCGTTAGCGACACGTAACACGACGCCAGACTTTGCAGCTTTTTTAACTCCTACAATTTGAAAGCCATCACTGGGTTTTATCGCTTTCATAAGCGCTTCTTTAGTCGCCGAAGAAGTGGCGTAATCATTTGAACGCTCATCCGTGGGGTAAGCCACGAGACACGGAAGTTTGGCGCGAGAGTCGACCACGGGTGCAATTTTGGGCAAACGAAGTTTTAATTTATCAGCATATGTAATATTACTGACATCAGACTTGGCAATGTTGACACCGGTATTAAGTTTAATTTTGTCTAATTCGCGTTCCGTATTGGCTAATTTAGTTTCGTTGGCGGATGATTTTATGGCTAGCAAGGAAACAATAGCCGTTACGCGTTGAGTCATGTCCATAATAGCGGATTTATTCGCAACATTAATGCGGGACCCTTGGTCATTAACAAGGTCGTTAATTTTAGACAGGTATGCGGACGCCTGAGAAACCAAATCACAATAATCGTCATTGCTTGCATTACTGACATTTAATATCGGCGAAGACCTTTCAGTTGACTCCGATGTTGGCAGTCGTTTTAATCTATCTTCGGGTGAAATACAAGAAGGAGACATTTCACTAAATAGACGCCTGGCATTAGCGGAGGTCGACGGCGACCTTTGTTTATTATTACGTCGAAATAATGTTTCTCCACCACGATCAGGCGGGTCATCATTAATAGACAACATAGTTACTTAAAAACAAAGTTACAAATCAAACGAATAAACGTATTAGAACGTAAAAAGCGAAAGATTAACAGACGATAAATTATTTCGATGTACCCTCAAGTCTAGAAAAATAAATGTACTTACCGATAGCCGACGGAATTAACTAATAACAATTAAAAACGGACGTAAACACGTTCAAAAACTTACGATACCAGCACTTAGCACAACAATACACAACTTCAAGCAAATCACAAGCCGGAAATAAATTACGGAACACAATAATCTCAACAATAAACAGGAGCAAAGCAGATCACCGCCAACCGGAGCGCGCGCGCGGAGGGAAGTGAAAAAAAAAAGGCTGTCGATATCTGTAATATCATTACCAAAGGCAACTAGCTGATCTGCTGATCTCTTGAGCACTCCGCCAACGCCATCAGGTGCACCTTTTCCGTGCCCACATTCACAGTAGTGCCATACAACACATTTCAAGTTAGGAAGATCGGTTTTTAACTGAGATATTAGGTAGAAAACTTTTTTGTTTCTGTATTGTGCTGACGGAGAATCAGAAACAAAATGAATGGTACAAACTTCGGAAAGGATTTCTTTAACCTCACGCAAAATCGGTATTAAATGTGCCCATACCGAAGATGCATCATGTCGCAAAGATGTACTGGCAGTGCAAAATGACTGAGCTTTGGTTTCATTTCCTGAACGATAGTAAATTACTGAAGTGTGCAATGTAATTTGAGATCGGCTAGCGCCAAAATGGACGGATTGAACCTCAGAGCCATATTTCGTATTATAATTTTCACTGAAATCCATATGTATTAAACATTCGTTTTCAGCAATTCGTTGTTTTACTTTTTTAATAGATTCGTATTGATTTTTTATATTACCACAATGCGCCATAAACGGTTTAATTTCTTTTTCAAAATGTTTAATTACTTCTATAGGTTTATCAATTTTCTGAACTTTCTTAATAATGTTTGCAGACTTTTCTTCATTATTTTTTATATACATTTTAGTGCCTTTTTCCCAAATGTAATAGGAAATACTGTTTGAGTTATCAAATTCATTATACTTAATAACTTTATGTTTACATTTGTTGCATCTACGTTGCAAACATTCAACTTTCGTCTGGTTACAAGTCAAACTACGAAGAACTTCTGAGGTGGAATTTTCATGAATAATCTTATTATTTTTTAAGGAAGAAATTAATAAATCCATATTGGCATGCGGTTTACATAAGCAAGTATCACGAGAGTTTAAGCTTGGTTGTAGGACCCAAAATGGTTTTAATCTGGTGAAACTGACATAACTAATGGGTGGGTGTCCGGTGTCGAGGTATTTGCGATGAAGATTTTTTAGAGAGTCGGTTAGATACCTTTTTTGTTTTTTTAGCTTATGTCGCGTGATACAGTCTTGTTTGCCTGGACACTGTTTACTATTTTCGTCATCTTCATAAAATGACTTCACTATGTTTCGTATTTTTCGTTTTTCAGGACTGATCTTTTTTTTTATGAATCCTGGGGTCAATTTATTTTTATGTTTTGGGCTGATCTTTGTGATTTGTTGTAATCTATATAGTCTTTTACGATACATTTCCTTTTCTCTTTTAGTTTTTATAATAGTTTCCTTTAGCATCATAATTTCTGCGTATTTTCTTCTTTGGTATTGCCTTAGTTTATAATTAAGTTCTCGTCTTAGAACAAAGGAATTCGTTGACACATCAGATTTTGGACTATTGAGCGCAAAAGTAGAAACTGGCGAGTGTATGGTACTGACGCTGGGCGCGATTTGTGGCGAACATGGTGGATAAACTGGAGTGCTTGATTGTTCAATCCAAAGAGCCAGAGAGAGAGGTTCTCGCCTTGAACGAACCTCAACGGAGTTTGTTTCTGAAATACAGTCAATGGGAATGTCCTTAGATGTTTCTTCTGGAAGTTGTTTTTGAGAACGTAGAATTCGCGAAGACTTTTGATGAATCTGCTGACTGAATGATTGTATCTGGTATGTAGTTGGAATAGGGCTTTCAGAGCGAGGCAATATTGATGGTGAGATCCTTTCATCATCGGTAGTTTCACATAATATCTGATTTGCTTGCTCAGTATTCACTAGGATTGCCCTTTTTTTCCTTTCATAATAAGCTTTGAAATTAACCCGATTCCTTTTTTGTTGAACTCTGCGAGCACGCGTTGGCATTTCACTCAAAGGTACGATTTTCCCTTCAGCTTTTTTTTATGATATCTTTCTCTTTCTTTTCTTCGCAATTCCTCTAGTTTGACGGGATCATTCCTAATTTTTTCTTTTCTCTTCCTTTCTGCCATCCTTTTCCTCTCCAAGCACTCTGCGTGTGTCAACTTTGATTTTTTATTCTTTGTCATGCTGTAAAACAAATAATACCTAAATTATTTTTTTATTGCTATTGATTGATTGATATTGAAAGCATTTTTCGTTCTAAGTGTACAGAACACGAACGTTATACATTTTCTTGTTTCTTCATCACTCTCAAGCTACTCGTAGGTTTAATATACTGTACTTCCAAACCGAGTTATCTTATTATGATTCGTTTTCGTTTCTCTTTCAGGTACGTAATTCAAAAAACTAATTTTGGTGTAACTAAGCAATTTTGGTGATTGGTAAAATACCACCAAAACCACCAAAATTGCACCACCAAAATTAGAATCTCGTTGAATATGTTTATTTAAAAAAAAACTACTAAGAATTTACTATTTATATTTGTATAATTTTGAAAGGATACCTTAACATTTTAATTATAAATTTAATTTACAAAACCGACTTAGTCATAAAACGTTTTTAAAACATTACACCAAAATTGCAGGTTTTTTGTCCGATTACTACGAAAAGACTTACTTACGTTTTTGGCGGGAAATCACAACGGGATGGCACACGTCTGTCACTGCTGCGCAAGAGCGCCTGACTAAACGAAGTGAACGATGGTAGCGTTGTCCTTCTAGGTTAATTCAATACGAGTTATTTAATGATTAGATTACTCCCACCAAAATTTAATATTTCGCACGGACAGTCCTTTTCGATTTTCACTAGGATAAAGTATTGCCCTAAATATAAAAATTAAACTGTCATTAGATAGAAAAAATAATACAGAATACAAATAAAATTAGTAATTTCTAGTAAACTAGTGTAGTTTCGTTTAAGCGGTGGTCATCCACAGAAAAACAGATTGTGGACGCGCCACCAAACTTAGAATTATGCTAAATAACTATTTTTTTTTTCACTACAAAAATGTTATCTAATAAAATATTGACGGCCTGATCAAGATAAGTACGCCTTCTTTCTTTAAAAAAAATAACTTTGTTGTACGTTTACTTTAAGATATGATTTTCAGCCGCGCCGCCTAAACATTATGCTTGAGAAAATCACCCATCACGAACTTTGCCGATTATGACCGAAGCCTGCCGAAGACAGCTTCGCCTTTCAATTGGACGCTAATATTGAGAAATGAAATGTTTGGTGTAGGCAGTTTAAGTTATAAAACTATAAAAAGTTGTTCAATCTACTAGATTTCATTGAAAAATTTAATAAGTTGTTTCGTCATAAGGATGTACATTACATAGTCTGTCTTTCACAGGGCTTAAACACAGTAATAAGTGCGAAGTCCAAATATATAACACCACGCCAGATCAGAATAGAATAGAAGAATATATACTTTATTGTACAAAAAAAAGTGACACATTTAACTGGGGAAGGTAAGACTTAATGAGCGTTGGCCTTCTAATGCTGCTGGACAAAAGTCTCCCCCATTGCCTAGCAGGGGGACAATATAGGTTATCATTTACTATCCAGGCTGCCCGTCTGTGGAATGCATTGCCTGACAAAATAAAACGTGCTCAGTCTTTGCCTGTCTTTAAAAAACTCTTATAGGAACATTACTTGTCTCTGTGATCCTTTTCTTGTTTAGGCTGTGTTGTTTTCTTGTTTGTATATTTAAATGTATGTATGTATTTATTTTAGTAGTTTGTTTCTAGTACCTACATAGTAAGATTAATTTTTTGTTTAGAAATTTTCACCAAATCATATTGCATATTGTGTCCAATCCATGTTATCTCTTTCCATTCAAGGTTGCCTGGAAGAGATCGTAAAACGCGGTAAGGCCACCTGTTGTATATTTGTTTTAATGTTAAGGTTTATTTTTGTATTGCTCTATCTTGGTGTGCAATAAAATATATATATAAATAAATAGGTTTAGCAAAAAAAAAACATGTCAGTCCTCCCCAAATGGTAATTGATAGAAGTGTAGCTGTAATACCTACACCCACACGCCATTAGTTTTTGTTTTCTGATAAAACCTCTAATAGAATAGACCACACAGCACACGTAAATTGTTTTATCTCAATTCTGTTCATCTTTGACAGCATAATACTCTGCGCCAGCGCACCCGAATCAGTTAGCGTGCGGACATTAATAAGCACCTCTAATCTTATGGGAAACACCAGTGCGTTCCATTGTGTTTACCTACTAATGATGGAAATTAATGCATTCCTCATGGCTGTGCGTAGGTTTGGTGTTTCCAGAATGATTCTTCTGCGTTATAAAGTCTTTGGTTTTCTTAACTTTCTCTTTTATAATCTCCTCTAGTGTTAAGATGAGATTTATAAATGTAATTAAGTAAAACTGTATTAACATTTTATACAATTGAATATTCTAAAAAATAAAATAAAAAAACACATCTATATACAAATACAATGGGGAGAGGAAAAAGGTCTCATTGTGCATAAAAAAATTCATCCATGTCAATGGGAAACGTACCCAGAACGCTGGCAGCATTGCCACGTTGGATAGCAATGCTGATTCTCTGGCCGAAGAAAAGGCCAGCACTCTGGTCACGTGAAGAGTCGACGAGCTTTGTGCAAATTTCTCGAAAAACTCGATGCGCTCTCGGATCTCCTCTTGTTATAATATGCTTGATTAAAGAAGCAGGGCTTTCTTCAGGGGTTTTGTGGTGGTGTGGAGATGATCCAGTTTAACGACCTACAGCTAGTTGCCAACCGTATTGGAACCGTATTGAAAACTAGATTCTAAGTTTATGAGCTTGACATTATGGCCTAAATCATGGTTACTTGAAGTCATCTTAAATGAATTCTGTCATCGAAGTTGAAGTTTAACATGAAACACTTCAATCTTCATTTTGGACGGACCAAACATAGATTTTCCCTGATCTCCTGCACTTTTAGTTTCGATAAAATTAATAGAATATCTAAGACGACATGCATATGCTTTTATTTTTTTCTTTTCTAACATATTTTAAGATCTACTAACACTAGCGTTAAGGGTTTATTTTGCAAATTCTACTACCACTGTTCTTGTTCTTGTAATGTAATGTTTGTATGTCGTTTTGTGACAATTAAATACTTTTTCTTTTTTTTTTCTAAGAAGGACGTTCGGTAAACATAAAAATATCTCCTAAGTATAACCCCACCAAACACTACCGTAATTCAAACACAGCAGAGTTGTTTGAACCTTCGCAAAAATTATCACAACGCATCGTATTCTACGTCGCTACGTTACTGATATAAATCATACTTATTTATAGAAGTCCGTCACGGACGAGGAAAATTCTTAGTACATGAGTTTTCGCGTCAACATCCGTTTTACCTTTGTATGTATTTGGAACATTGCGTGGCGGTACAGAGTAGATATTCTACAGACTCTGAAGGGCGTACATACCCTTTAGTGCCGTAAAACGGTAACTTTCTAAAGCATACTCCTTAGTAACAGCTAGGTTAAAAGGTTTGAAAAAAATATATTATTATTATTGATTCATGTACATAATTTTGAACACAAGGTTTTTTCGTCTAACTAATAGTTTTGCTTTATAAAAGTAATAAACAACACTATTTTTATTCGCAACTTTTGGGTACGCCTCCAAAACGACTTGGCTGTTTAAAAATATTTTATACAGAAAAATTTATGGCTGGAATTTCTTCATAACTAACATAGCATATGTAAATCAAATAATATTTTGCAAACAAAACTATTCAAAAGGAGGTTCAATATTGATATTTTGGCATCGAGCGAGCGGGCGCACGGCCAGTACTGCGTTAACATTGGGGCGTATATAGCGCCTTTATACATACGTGTCGCTGAGATGCTGCAGACGCTTGCCAGAGTGACCGATTGAGATTTTTTTCTTGCTTTTTAGCGTTCCGTACCCAAAGGGTAAAAACGGGTCCCTATTACTAAGACTGTCCGTCTATCTGTCTGTCTGTCTGTCTGTCACCAGGCTGTATCGCATGAACCGTCATAGCTAGACAGTTAAAATTTTCACAGATGATATATTTCTGTTGCTGCTATAATAACAAATACTAAAAAACCGGCCAAGTGCGAGTTGGACTCGCGCACGAAGGGTTCCGTACCATTATCGCAAAAAAAACAGCACAAAAATCACGTTTGTTGCATGGGAGCCCCCTTAATTATTAATTGTATTCTGTTTTTAGTATTTGTTGTTATAGCGGCAACAGAAATACATCATCTGTGAAAATTTAAACTGTCTAGCTATCACGGTTCATGAGATATAGCCTGGTGACAGACAGACAGACAGACAGACAGACAGACAGACAGACGGACCGCGGAGTCTTAGTAATAGGGTCCCGTTTTTTCCCTTTGGGTACGGAACCCTAAAAATAGAATCAAATAAATACTGAGGTGGGTTCCCGTACAACAACCGTGGTTTTTTTGCCGTTTTTTTTTTGCGATAATGGTACGGAACCCTTCGTCAGACACGCATTAAGTCGGTTTTATCAATTTGGTACTCAACGCTTCCATTTGCAGGTACTTAGTAATGAATTGGCATTTTAACTTAAAGGTAAAACATAATAATCTTTATTTAGCAAAAAAAATATAATGATTGATTTTCCTATTATGGAAAGCACGTACTGATACTTACACCCGCGCATCTTACAACGTGACCTCTCTGTTAGCTATGTACTCTATGGCCGTAGGGTTATTTATTTGCTGTGGTAATTGACACCATATTCAAAACAGTTACTTCTTGTGAATTCTTATGAGTTTATTGAGTAAGGGCGATTTTTATTGGACTTTGCTGGGTGAGATCTTAAAAACAACTCTTAAATGTAATAAAATTGTTAGTTACTTTAAACATGTATTACGAAGATACATTTTCTTGCTCATTTTATGTAGATACTATACATTACATAGCAACTTTGGCCACGTTTATGATTAATCTGATTTACCTAGTAATTGTTTAACTATCAGAATATCAGCGCAGCGTTATTACCTTTTTTGGATATCGCTGCACATGCTGAGATAGGAGCCTTTTTGGTCTCGCACGCGGTTTTTATTTTATTATTGTTTAATTGTGTGCTTATTTCTCGTGTCTCCTGTGCGGGTCATTAATAAATATATTTTTCTTTTTATCTACTTGCTCATAAATATTATCCCTCGAGCAAACAAAAGCTGCAGAAGAAATCACTCACAGCTAAGCTGTTTGTAGCACCGACTTCCCTGAAAACCTCCTTCGAAGAAGCTTGTCCAGTTATCCCCTTTTATTCTACCACTTCATTTAAGCTGACAGTAATAATTACGTATAATAAAAGCGCGTATAAAAAGAGGAGTGGCGAAAACTCATTGGACAGAATTAAGACATTGCAATTCAACGTGGAAATGCTGCCAGTGTTGAAAGGACGATTTTTTTGATGCACAATGATATCAAATTAGTTCAATGGGCTTTCTTCAATAAACCGACCAATTAACCAACATGGCGACCAACACACCAACACTAACAGTACATCTAAGTACCAAACCTCCATCCTACTTAAATTTCAAGTTTTTTATCAGCAGCATCAATCCATCATGGTCGAAACATACTTGACAAGCAAGAGGGGCCGGAAAGCCGATTGATTTACAAGACCGTGCTCTTATAAACAGGTTCTATTTAAACTCCTATTTGGGGTCGTTGAACTGACGAAACACATAATAGATCTGTGTGTTGTCGGTTAAGTGTGAGTCTTTTTTACCGATTTTATTTTGGGAGTTAGTTTGTGGTTATGGCATTTTCATTTTATGAGAAAATTGTCTAGGTGTATACTTTTATGGGATTTATTTAAGGCTTGGTTTGCCGGCTCCTGAATAGGTTTCAGAATTGATAATTTCCTATTGTCTGAAAGGTATTATTACACAGTAGGAGCGCTGGCCGGATAGCACGGCACGCCAGCATTGATGACATCAAACGTCGGGCTCTTGTCACCGCCGGGGTGCCAGCTGTTTTAGAAAACAATGGCTTAGCATGCGACGATGGAAAGAGACCAGACGGAATAACCATAATGCCTTGGAAGGAGGGCAGGTCTTTGGTGTGGGATGCAACATATGTCGACACCCTTGCACCATCCCATCTTGTTAGCACGGCGGGACAGCTGCTGCTGCTGCAGAAAAACTCAAACGGCGCTAATATTACCTTTTTAGAAGTTATACGTTTGAGCCGTTTGGGGTTGAAACATTAGGTCCGAGTGCGCATCGAGTTTATCGAGACATTAGCACAAAGCTCATCGACTCTTCACGTGACCTGAGGGCTAACGTGGCAATGCTGCCAGCGTTCTGGGCACGTTTCCCATTGACATAGAAATTGACAAATATTTTGATGCAAATTGAGCCCTTTTCCCACACTCCTTTGTATTTTTATATAGACTTGTTTTATTTTTAGTATAATCAATTGTATGTGTTTATATATTTGTTACTAACGAAAAAAAAGTAGACTGTATTTTCATTTTGCTTGGTAGAAGACGCTGTTGGACACTGTCCATAGACGTTTATTTGTTATACATTGCACTTGAGACTTCATTATTATTGAATACATCAAGCATTTTCTTTTTAACACTCACTTACTGCCGTTGTTTTGCAAATGACTAAAAATGGTTGGTCATTTGGACATTCTATTCCATTATCTTCAAGCTCGATGTAGTAACTATATTATCCTGTTTTACGAATCACTTATGCAGCTTGGCTTCCATTGCTGTCCTCCTACACAAATAATTTCAGATATAATTACGTGGGAGGCCAAGTAGCCTGAGCTGTTGGCTGTAATGTAAGGCTTAGGAGCATCGTAGAACTTCTCTTTGGGCTTGTTAATTAGAAAATATTCTAAGCGTGGGTCCGTACTGGGCGTACTGGTACTGGGAGTAATTTTTTATTATTGTTATTTTTCATGCATATTTCTCTTGTCTCCTGTGCGGGTCACAAATGAATATATTTTCTTTCTTTCTTTCTTCCTTCCTTTCTTTCTTTCTTTCTTTCTTACTTTATTCCTTTATTTATTTCTTTCTTTCAATAGGAATGGTTTGACACTGCAAATTATTCTGCCTTTATTGCTCTCGTTAATTTATTTACTGATCTTGTGGTATGCAGGTAAATATTTCAAAATATATAATATACTAGCTGTTGCCCGTGACTTCGTCTGCGTAGCATTAGTATAGAATAACTAATTTTTTATAATGCGCTATAATAATATAGGTGTGTGGGCCGCCTTTTTTGAGAAATTATTAGTTCTCCATACAAAGTCAAAGTCAAATATATTTATTCAATTAGGCCAATAAACGGCACTTTTGAACGTCACATAAAATTAAATTAAAAATTACAAGTAATAAATTTAAAAAAAAAAAAAACTACCGTGCATTCGGAAAGTAGATTGTTATGGAGAAGAACGCACAAGAAACTCCATAGAACGCACAAGAAACTCCATCTTCAACTTCAACTCCAAACTTCTACCTATGTCAGATAAAACTATTCTATGTCCGTCCCCGGATCTAAAACTATCTCCACACCAAATTCCATCTAGATCGGTTCAGCGGTTTAACAGTGAAAAGGTAACAGACAGACAGAGTTACTTTCGCATTTATAATATTAGTATGTATTGACAGGTTTTTATTGACCACTGGCTTACCTAATGTTAAGTGATGATTGTGGTCGACAGTGGAGCACGCTTTCCCCTTGATAGTTATCAGAAAATACAGACTCCGGTAGGTAGGAAAAAAACGCACAGTGAAAGTATTTTTAGCAGCATATTGCAGCCACCTTTGGGATGCCTCAGCTAAATATCAACGTGAAATTATCAAATTGGTGGATGCCAAGCTTCACAGTTGTCATCATCGCCGCAAGGTTGCCTGCTTGTCGGTGTTCTACAGACTGTACTTCGTTGAGTGTGCTCAAGAACTCCATCCTACCGGCCCCTTTCTACCATCGGACATCCAGATGGACTGCTAGTTGCTTACCTGGTTGCCATTTCACCAATTCGCACCAAGCGCTTTCAAACATCCTCCATATTGCGCACAGCAAAAGAGTGGAACTGACTGCCTGCGTCTGTGTTTCGGAACATTCAACCCGAATCTCTTCAAAGTTAGAGTGAACAGGCTTCTTCTGGGTAAGCTCACTCCATCTTCGACGTTGTCTCTCTCACCTCTGCCAACCTAGCCTAGAGTCAAGAGCTAACCAATATCAAACAAAAAAACCGGCCAAGGCGAGTCGGACTCGCGTACTTGGTAAATTGCGGTTTACGATTTGTGACGTATTAAAAAAAAAACTACGGACTAGATCTCGTTCAAACCAATTTTCGGTGGCAGCTTACATGGTAATGTACATCATATATTTTTTTTAGTTTTATCATTCTCTTATTTTAGAAGTTACAGGGGGGGGACACATTTTACCACTTTGGAAGTGTCTCTCGCGCAAACTATTCAGTTTAGAAAAAAAATATATTAGAAACCTCAATATCATTTTTGAAGACCTATTCATAGATCCCCACACGTATGGGTTTGATAAAAAAAAATATTTTTAGTTTCAGTTTCAAGTACCACAGTGGGAACCCCCAAAATTTATTGTTTAAGTTTTATTTTTGTGTGAAAATCTTAATGCGGTTCACAAAATACATTTAATTAGTTTCAACAGCGTAGTTCTTATAGTTTCGGGAAAAAGTGCCTGTGACATACGGACGGACAGACAGACAGACAGACAGACATGACGAATCTATAAGGGTTCCGTTTTTTGCCATATGGCTACGGAACCCTAAAAAGAAAGTTATTCGCAAATCAAAACAACATGATCTGGCTCTTTAAATATTTTGGGCCCAATAGATGGCCAAGTTCATAACAGTGTCAGTGGCGTTCGTCAATTCTATTACGACAAACAACTTTAACTATTTCTAAACTAACGAACTTCAACATCCTTTATCTCACAAATAAATAAGTGGAAAAACCCCTAAACCGTCGTCTGTTTTATGGCAAGAGTATAATAGTAAAAATACTTACGATTTTTATTAACAAAAACTTAAAACCGGTTGCTGCGTTCCAACTTCTATCGTAGGAGCACCTAGCAACCAAACAACCAAGTATGGGCGTTATCCTGAGACTCGACAACCAGTTTCTCTAATTTATGGGTTACATCTTACAGATGCATACATCCGTGAGATGTATTCAACGATTTAAATCTTGAGAGATCGAATCGCAAGATGTAATGTAGTGTGAAAAGTATTCAGAAGTGAATTTAAGTGAAGTGATTTAGAATAATTGAATTTTCTTTTGCTGAAAGAAGTTTAAATTAATTATTTTATTGAATGAATATCTGAACTTAAATAATACATCTATACCAATATTATAAAGAGGAAAGATTTTTTTGTTTGTTAGTTTGTTTGTACCGAATAGGCTCCGAAACTACTGGACCGATTTTAAAAATCTTTCACCAATAGAAAGCTACATTATTCCTGAGTGACATAGGCTATTTTGTTTATCCCGAAAACGGGTCCTGTGGGGTGGTCCACGGTAGCGAAGCCACGGGGAACAGCTAGTGTTGTATATGTTGACGCACTGGAGTCGATCGAAAAGCGGGCCAAGAGGCTCATCGGTGATGAAGCACTGGTTAATTCAAAGCTCCAATGCCTTGAACTCCGTCGCCGAGTTGCCAGCTTGTCGGTTTTTATCGGTTACATTTCGGGGAGGGTGCGATGGAATTGCACGATCTAAATCCACCTAGCCCGTTTCATCATCGGAATACCAGACGTACGGCGATGCGCCATCGGTACATGGTGGAAATCCCACCCATACGCACAAAACGTTTTGGAAACACTTTTATTATACGTACATCAGCTAAGGAGTGAAAAACCTGCCGGAGTCTGTGTTTCCCGTCAGCTACAATCTAGGTGTCTTTAAGTCAAGAGTGAATAGGTTATTTCTAGGCAAGCGTGCTTCACCGTCGACCACATCATCGCTTACCATCAGGTGAGATAGTGGTCAAGCGCGAGCCTATAAAATAAATAAAGAAAAAAAAACAAAGGAATGTTCAGAAATACCAACTTATATTTATTTACTGAGACTTTCAAAAAAAGCTTGCGGTCTGCTATGGCTTAGACACAGATCATAAATGTCCTAACTGGTCCATTTCAATGTATATATGTATGACAAAAGAGATAAGTAGCAGGCAAGTAGGACCGATATCTTAAAAAAAGAGATTTGGTAATAATAATTCTATAGCAGTTGCTTTTATTTACTGCAATCACCATCGACTGGTGGTGTGGTAACGTTGGTAATATCCTAAGAACCATTAATTTATAGATAAGCCATGGTTTTCCAAAACAAATACCATGGTATTTTGCATAACTTATGATTCAACATGCAGTAGTCCACCACAATTAAAATCAATTAATTTGCACCAAATAAATGAATAGATTTCTCACAATATTTATTAGATCTTTTCAATCGATAGTGATGTATTGACGCTTATATTTATTGCTGATAATTACAGACGAGGTTTCCACGGTACAATAAAATATATAAAAGAAAAAAGAGCGGTTTCACCTGCTTGTCGTACGAGCTACATGTAGGCAAACAAGTTTCATATCAACTAGAACTATGTTCTACTTCATATTTTTATGTTTACAGGATGGTAAAATCTAAATTTATTAAACCGTCAAAGTAAACTTGTTTTCTTTGCCCATGGCCAGTAAAATTTAAAAGCCCCCGACACATTTTTATTTTATGCTAGATAATTAATCTAGTAATAGACACGCTTCGATCGACAATCTATTGAACACGTAATTATGACAAGATATCTTGCGAAAACACCCCGATTCAAACAGTAAACATAGCTAAGAACACTCTCGATAAAATCACCTTTCAAACAAAAAAAAAAAAAACCAAATAAAAATAGGATCATCCGTTTAGGAGCTATGATGCCACAGACAGATACACAAATACACATTTAGACAAAAACACGAATGCACAAATACACATATACACAGGTACACACGTCAAACTTACAACATCCCTTTTTTCCGTCGGGGGTTTAAAATGACAAGTGCAACTCGCAGGAAAAAAAAATTTGCTTATTGCTACTTTGTTTCATTATTTCACCTATGATGGATTAAAAGAACACATAAATTCATTTTGCAACTCGCATGGGCTCTTAGCAAAATAACTTAATATCTAGCGATAACGATTGTGTTTGGAATTGACCACGTAAAATTTTAGTAGCGCAAGTGAATCCCACAATATTTGTAACTATGTGAGAACCATGTTCCTATTTATCAATTTAATGAATTTACTTGTTAGTGCTTGTAATACTTTATATCTATACGTGGTATAACTGTGTTAATCTGGGTGCATCGTCCTCACATAATATGAATTAATGTATGTATGTAAATATTTTAAAACAATTATTATAAATTTAAAATAAAAAAAACACATTCAAAAGTGCCGCTAGTGGTCTTATTGAACTATGACCCAGAAATTTTGTTTTTTTTGAAAATTTTAATCGCTGATAGAATATAACTTTTACCAACCCCTATTGTAAATCATTGCTTAATTTATTCACTGTTTCATGACTTCTTTTACATTTTCTACGATATCATTCAGATGCCTAGTACAATTGAAATTCTTTAATTGAAAGCGTGGCGATAGCGATTGTCAACAAGTAAAATTTCACAATTTAAAAAACCCCCGACGCATTTATCTTGCGAAAACACTCCGAATCAAACAGTAAAATGCCCATAACTTTTGAACGGCTGAACCGATTTTATTCAAACATAGCTAAGAACACTCTCGACAGTATTACCTTTCAAACAAAAAAAACTAAATCGAAATCGGTTCATCCGTTTAGGCGCTATGATGCCACAGACAGACACACAGATACACAGATACACAGCAACACACGTGAAACTTATAACACCCCTTCTTTTTCCGGCGGGGGTTAAAAAGGCAAAATTGTATGGGATTGACAAGCCATATTGAAAAATTACGTGATCAATCAATTTTGACTATCGCCTTCGCAACCCCAGAATCAAAATCACAATCGACTCAATTAGTAAGCACGTCTCCGCAATCGTGCTGATTCTATGACCATTTCACAACAAAAGCTAATTCAGAATATTCCTAACGATAAATTGAAAGATAGTCGAATATGTTTAGTTCAAGATTAAATAAACAAATAGCACACTACTGTTCACCGTTCACGATATCATATCTCAATTATTATCTTATTGCTATTTACGAAGCTATTCTATCGCAGATTTTCCTAGCTCCCGCGGTTACAGAACTTAGGCGCGATACAGACGGGAGCAACTTTGATCTCAAAGCTTCGGCAACTGGCAACTCGCAACTAGCTGTTTAGGACTTTTTAATTTTAAATATGAAGTTGAGAGTTTTGCTGATTTCATTTACTAAATCAATATCAAATTGCTGCAAGTAGTTACTGACTTTATACCACCTGTGTTAAGCTACTGGTTATCGAAACCGGCAACAACAACTTGTCTAGCAAAATCACTCCTTCCTCGTCCCTGGTAGTACCTAACCACAGTGTTGCTGAAAGCAAATCGTGGCAACCGTAAACGGGTCCTTTTTGTTGCTGTATCTGGAAAACTACAAAAATGTGAAGAGAAGGGAACGAGGGCGGTGGATGGCGAGTAATGGGTAGCTCGCCATCCGATAAGGACCAGACCCGAGTTGACGGCGCGTAGTGTTCCACGCGCGCCTCAAAGAGATGTCATTAAAAACTGACGGATTCCGCTAGGGTCGGTGCCTGTCTGGGTCGCAAACAAATTTGAAAAAGAGTTACCGAGGCACTGGCTCAAGCAACTGAAGGAACAAGGGACGAGGGACCCACCCTTGTCCCTTCAGTCAGTAAAAGTCTGACACACCCTGCCGCTTCACCCAGAGCGGGAGAAGGTATTTGATGATATCAATATATAAATGATATGTTTGTTTTGTATAGACTCGATTTCTTTTAGTATTGTATAGCTGCACAGCACGTGTGTGGGTACTATGTACCCAACTGTAAATCTACCATTTGCTATACCTATGTGTCGTTCGTTGACTTGTGTGTGCCCTGGCAGTTGAGTGTGTCATGCTCTCTCAAATGTCTCTCGTATGGTGGCGCGTGTGTTGGATCATTCGGTTCCCTTCATGATGGTTGAGCTGGGTGGTGCCGATCCATGCGTCATGTTCGTGAACGGGCGCCGTCAGTTGGGATTGGTCATAACTTAACTGCTTCGGATGTTGATGATTTTCTAGTACCTATTATATAACTGCACAGTACATGTGTGAGTACTTTTAATACTTTATACCTTTACATAGTATAGTGTGTAGTGCTATTCTGGGTGCATTGTCCTCACATATGTGAATTTATTAATGTATGTACTCATGTACCTAAATATTGTAAAAATCTAAGAGTAAGTATGGAGTTTCTTGTGCATTCTTCTCCATAACAAGCTACTTTCCGAATGCACGGTAGAATCATTTTTTTTTTAAAAGAGTAAGTATGGAGTTTCTTGTGCATTCTTCTCCATAACAAGCTACTTTCCGAATGCACGGTAGAATCAACTTTTATTCCATGTAAATTTAAAAAGTATGGAGTTTCTTGTGCATTCTTTTCCATAACTAGCTACTTTCCGAATGCACGGTAGAATCAACTTTTATTCCATTTAAATTTAAATTGTGACATTCAAAAGTGCCGCTTGGTGGCCCAGTTGAAATAAATATCTTTTGTCTATTTTTTTTTTTTTTTTATCCCACCCAAAAAAATGGGAACGAGGGCGAGAGGCGAGAGCAAAGAATGAATGGATTGTGTGAAGAGTGATTTGAAATAAAAGAGAGTCGGTAATAGCATGCCAGTATGACAGGACGGTATGAAGAAGAAGAAGAAAACGTGTTGCGCTGACCCCAAGTGGCATGGTACAAGGGCAGAAAGATGATGATCTGGCAACCGTCAAATTATTTCATTAAAGTTGGTAGTTGCCTGAACTAATGTTGCAATTTGCGGAACGCCTTACAGCTATGGCCGTTTGAAGTGCGAAATTATATTGTCCTTATCGGCACTATCTGTAGTGCTATGCCGACCTCACACTTTCCACCGAACTGGCATTTAAAGTTCTACTCGGTACTTATTCCACTTAATAAGGCACTAAAAGCACACTATTATAAACCCGTTTCCTTTAGTTTCTCTTATACGTGTGTAGATATTAAATGCTAAGCTGTTCCTAAGTATTAAAGTTTTCTAGTAATTTTCAACTAAGTAAGAGTAACTACATTCTTGCAAAGTTATCTGATTTAACACAAACTTCAATGTTAAAACTGTAAGGTTAGTTAGGGCTTGCATTTTGTTTAAGTTTCTGATTTCAATCACGAAGTTATTTTTTTTTCACAGTGTTTTATTATTCTTTCTGCCCGAACATCTTTAAGCTTTTTGAACCCAACAATCAACGCAAGCAAGGTCATTAAGTGGAATATAGAAATGATAAAATTCCAGATTCCCTTTCAGAATTGCCATCTATCTGCCCAAAAAATACACCATACATGCAAAGCCCAACTACCCATTCACAAAAACATGCTCCCTCACAGGATTCTCGCTTTTCACCCCCAACAAGGATACAAATAACCCAATCTCAATAACTAATACAATTCCCGCTAGGTAAGCATTGATACATTTTGTTTTCGTGTTTTCTTCGCAAACATATTTCTCATATTCGATGTAGCTCAAAACCGGCGCATATTTCAACGGCATGACGTAACGTATCGCCCGGGGCGGTCGTCCATTTTGTGTAAAATTCTTATGGAAGGAAAAATCTGAGCTTGTGGTACGTAAAATATGTGTCTTTGTCGTAACTTTGGGGTGGACAATGGGGTCTGTGAGAGAAGTTGTTGTTACATGACGCTTCTAGCGTTGATGTACTTGACAGATCGGTTTTGTGATGTGCGTCTTTTGTGTGCTGATCTTTATGAGAGTGGTCGTAGTCTTTAACCTTTTTCCCCGACTTATACGAAATGGAGGTATTGTTTTCCTAACCGTATTCATAGGTATATCGTTTCACTTACCTGTCTCACACAAACTCATAACAAAGAAGATCCTGCCTCAAAATGGTAGACAGGAAACGTAAACTATGAAGAACTTTGAGAGAGGTTTGCAATAATCAGTTTCGAACCAATAGAGATTAGATTGAACGGCAGCAGCCAGGGATGAGGCTGGCATAGGCTAAGAACATAGTCTTGCTTTCCAGCATAGGCCTGCACTAGAGCTTGCCAACCTGTGCGGTTCTGTGCTTGTTTTCTCCATGTAATATCCTCTATTCTTCTAACGTCATCTACGACGCTGTCTCCCTTTATTTCTTTAATGTTGTCTTGGGTTTGGTTTCCTATGATATATAGTTTTATTTTATCCTTTATTCTGATGTTCAATACGTTTCATTCCATACTATGCTGGCAAATTTCAAATTTACGTATATTTTGTTTAGTTAGGCTCCAGGTTTGGCAGCCATAGGTCATGACAGGTAAGGGGGCGTTCATGTATTACGTAACGCAATTTGGCGGAGGGGTCTTGTAAAAAGTTATGATGCGTTACAGGGGCGGGAGGGGGTTTCGAAAAACGCGTTACGTAACATTGTTTAAAATTAGGATAAAATAGATCATCTGTAAATCTGAGGTGGTTTAATTTCACTCTGTTAATATTTTCGTAGTTCGTAAATATGTATTCAAGAATTGCTGCAAAAGTTTTGGTGGCATTGGTTTACCTTGTCACACTCCTGTATTTTTTGGAAAGTTGCCACACACATATGCCTTCTCAAATCGTCGCCACATCGACCGCTCATGTGCTTCAGGCTAAAATACGGTGACATATTAAGAATTAAAAACCAAAGATTAAACAATGATGCATCCACGAAAACTACACCACGCTACAAAATAAACGATTGAAACAAAGCCAACTTTCAGAACAAAACCTAACAAGACCACATCAGAAACAGTGTTGCATCGCTGTTCTACGTTTGATTCCTACTTTCTAAGCAGACAATAGAGGGCGGGGGAGTCGGGTCGCGTTCGTGACGACTCGGCTAACTCCGTGACTCCGCCGTGACACATGACTCATCTATCCGATCCCATTGGCACGACTGGCCGACGTATTTGTTTTGAACTTTCTCGATTGTGAAGGTAGATTGGGTTTGCCGGCGATTTGAATGTCGAACGCCGAATTGTGACGTAATAACTTTGAGAATTTGAGAGAAGGCAGTTATATTAAAGTTCCTTTCTTAGAAAACCTTCGAAGAAGATTTTCCCCAGTGTGTCATTAAAATTTAATTCTAGAAGCAGTGGCCAATTCTAAGCGCCAAAACTTACGTCGACATTGACTTCATGCAGACAGGCCGACGAAATGCACTTAAATGCAGAGTCCTGATATTGGTTTCCTAGACGCCATACAGCAATAAAAATATATATGGAACTAGCTGCTGCCCGCGGCTCCACCAGCGTTTTATTAGTACTTCAGACAATATCTTTATAAATTCCTAGCTGACCCTCGGGGCTTCACTCCCTCCAACTGGCTACCTACCTACCTACCTACCCTACCTACCCTGCCTACCCTGCCTACCCTGCCTACCCTGCCTACCCTGCCTACCCTGCCTACCCTGCCTACCCTGCCTACCCTGCCTACCCTGCCTACCCAGCCTACCCTGCCTACCCAGCCTACCCTGCCTACCCTGCCTACCCTGTCTACCCTGCCTACCCTGTCTACCCTGCCTACCCTGCCTACCCTGCTTACCCTGCCTACCCTGCCTACCCTGCTTACCCAGCCTACCCTGCCTGCCTAGCCTGCCTACTCTGCCTACCCTGCCTACCCTGCCTACCCTGCCTACCCTGCCTACCCTGCCTACCAACTAATTTTTATCTATCATCAATAGTTTTCACAGCGCACACCAAAAAAATAATTTTATAGGCAACATTTTGCTACCTTGGGTTACATTATTGCAATTTTCATAAGGACCTCTAATTTTCTGAAAATATATTATAGCCTATGACACTCAGGTATAATGTAACTTTCTACTGGTGAAAGAATTTTCAAAATCGGTTCAGTAGATCCAAAGATTACTCCTTACAACGTCCCAAACTCACAAACTTTACCTCTTTATAATATTAGTATAGATAGCCTATGCGATAATCTGATGTATAAGCTATGTTCTGAAATGTTTCATCAACATCCGTTCAGTAGTTTTTGCGTGAAAGAGTTACAAACATTCATCCATCCACCCAAACTCACAAAGTATCACGTTTAAGATAGTAGTAAGACTATCGAAATGTTACTTGTTCAATTCAGTTCTTTCTCTTACATATCTATGCTGCTAAACTTTTATCTGACCACAGTTAAGTAGTATATTCTATCAAGAAAGTAAGCCCCTCTTTTAAACAAAAACATAAACTCCATTTCACACCTACAAGTATCTAGAAAGTGTGGCCCAATCCAACCAAAGGTCAGCACTACGAGAATCACTTCCCGACCTTTACCTACAGAAACAATGAAGTCGTGTCAACACAGCCTACATACATACAACATCGCGCGACATCGCTCGCCCATTGTATGAGCAACATCTCTTTTGTAACACTTATGTAAGCTGTCGTAAATGCTTATTTGGAGCGGAAAAATCTCTGCTGTGTCACAGTCTAGCAACTTACAGTGGTTTGATGGTTGTACTGGAGAAACGGCAGATTTAAATATGTTAAGATATGACCAGTAAACTTATAATATGTTATTCTTGTTGTGTTGTAAACTTAGTTGTCTCGACGACCCAGCTTTGATACATTTGACAAACAATAACGAAGGGAGCCCGACCAAAAATAATCGGATAAAGCTCAAAGAGAGAGCTAATTATGTACCAAATTAAGGAATGGGCAGTTTGGGGCAAAATCTTTACGCACTTTTTTACTCTGTGGAAATGCTCGCGATATCTAACAATTTTATTATGTTAGACTGTGATAGTGTTGTCATCATACATCATGTGTGTTCATAGCTTAATGCTATTCAATTCAATTCAATTCATTTTATTTCGGACGATGATCCATAATTTGTTAGTAATAATACACTTACGACTACGTTAGTAAATTTACTTAATTTAATAATGTCATCCTAATTACAATAATAATCCATAAACACAAGATAAACACATAAAAATAAATAATTGACAAATAAATTAACAAATAATCCAATTAGTTCATATACCTATTTCCCGTTGCAATGGAGCCGCCGCTGTGCAAGCGGGTCCAGTACCCCAGGAAAGGGCAGTCCGGTTTATCCGCAATAACCTTCAGGACACTGTTTACGCTCCCCCGCATCCTGTGCATCAAGGATGCTATGTCAGGTTCTGGCAGTATTGGTAAATAGTGGCACAAAATGAATTTATATGTATTGAAATATAAAACCAACGTCTAACTATAACAAAATATCAAACAATTCTAAAAATATTCTCAAACAAACGAGAAACGCTTCGAAAATTGAATTTATTAAATTATACAAAAATATTTCAAATATTGCCGAGAAACACCACCGTATAAAAATCGCATTCAGAATCGCATCGGTTCGAAATTCGAATTTATTTAAAGATCCGCTGCAACGTGACGTCATCACATTTTACAACCAGCCAGCAGAATGTGAAAATTTCACCACGCGATTGTATTCGAAAGAAAAAAATCTCGTAATAAGGATCGCTTTTTTGTGCAAAATGTCTTCCAAGGCGAGATTGTATCGGGCAGTGGAGAAAATATAGAGAACCGTTGTTTGTAATGTTAGCTCGATCTGAATCCAATCTCGGGTGGTATTCCCACAGGCCAGCCAGTATTCCTGGCTTGTTTTATCCACTAGAGACAACAATATTACTTTTTCTTTGTAACTTGCGTTGTTTCAGCCGATTGAAGGTTTGTCTTAACAATATTATGTTTCACTTATCTGAAATTGCCTTGTTGCTTTTTGCTGAGATAAGCTTGAAAACTTTTTGGGAGTTGCGTATGGTCATGTTTTCAGTTGGTTTTACATCAAGCAGTTTCCTGTTACTTTAAACCTAATGGGTTAAAACAAGATTCCTTATAAGGATCTTTCGCTGAGTAGGTCTAGTAAAAGGAACTTTTTAAAGATTATGTGTGGCGTTTCTTTTCTTTTCTTCTCCGTAACAAACTACCTTTGCGAATACAGTAGTATCAATTGTTACTACTTTTTAGAGTTCCGTAGCCAAGTGGCAAAAAACGGAACCCTTATAGATTCGTCAAGTCTGTCTGTCTGTCCGTCCGTATGTCACAGCCACTTTTTCCCGAAACTATAAGACCTATGCTGTTGAAACTTGGTAAGTAGATGTATTCTGTGAACTGCATTAAGATTTTCACACAAAAATAGAAAAAAAACAATACATTTTGGGGGTTCCCATACTTGAAACACAAATTTAAAATAAAAAAAATCGTCAAACCTAAACGTGTAGGGTATTTATGGATAGGTCTTCAAAAATGATATTGAGGTTTCTAATATTTTATTTTTCTAAACTAAATAGTTTGCGCGAGAGAAACTTCCAAAGTGTTAAAATGTGTGTCTCCCCCTCTGTAACTTCTAAAATAAGAGAATGATAAAACTAAAAAAAATATATGATGTAGGTATATTACTATGTAAACTGCCACCGAAAGTTGGTTTGAACGAGATCTAGTAAGTGGTTTTTTTTTAATGCGTCATAAATCGTTAACCGCAATTTACCAAGTACGGAACCCTTCGTGCGCGAGTCCGACTCGCACTTGGCCGGTTTTTTTATAAATCTTTAAATTTTTTACATTCTAAAACGCCGTTTAGTGACTTTAAACTTTATGATTTAACTTTTAGTGAAGATTTTAAACTTTTTTAACTAGGGATGCAACCTTCATAAGGGATTGGCGACATTAGCAAACAGTACGGCTTGTAGAAATGAAAAGAGTGGAGAGTGTAGAGTACTAAGGATCTATATTTTCACAGATATAATGTACCTAACCAACCACCATACTGCATTTAAAAGTTGCCAGTGACACACACCAATAGGGGAGTTGACAAAAAATAGTCCGTCATTTGGATAACCTAAAATATTGGACACATATATTTTTCTTTTGGCACATAAACAAAAAATTACGACGATACAGTGTGTTGAAATATGGTGCGACGTCACGGTGTACTACACGAAAGTGACGTCACAAGCACTCCTGAACTTTGTTGCGCTATATCTTTGTAATTTTTTATTTATTTGATAAAGAAAAAAATATGGTTCCAATATTATTTGATTAATGTCTCTGACGAACTAAATTTTAGGTTTTTTTTTTTTTTTTTTTTTAAAAAAAAACGTTGCCCCACACTAGGAATTTCTTCCTGTATCGTGGGTGCGTTTACAAACATATAAACTCACAGACACAAACACCCAGAGCCGGAACAACTATCTATAGGTCATACAAATATTTGTTCCGTGCGGGAATCGAACCCGCGACACGCAGCGCAGCAGTCAATCGCTCAACCACTGCGCCAACCGTGCGCCCATTATTATTATTCTACTCCAAACATACCTATTCCTCAAACATGCGACAACTCCGACATTTACAACTTGAAGTACCTAAGCAGGTTTAGTACCCATAAGATCTAGAATTCTGCATTAATCACTACTATCCCTTTACACTATTTTATGACGTCATATATCGGGATAGGGCTCTAAGACTTTGATGACCGTACACGTAGGTAGTTAATGGTGCCGTGAAAGTTTAGAACGATCAGGGACGCTGGTCTGTATGTGGTTCTAGATTTAAGGCGCCGATTCCCTTGAGTACCTGATTTTAAAATGAGAATCACGTCTAAACGGCTTGTCGTAATTTATTGGAAAAAATATATGTTATAGTAGACCATTTTCTTAATAATTTAATCTGAGCACATTTTGAGTTTTATTCGTATAACATAGTGTGATTAATTTGTAAAGTTATGTCTAAAACGGACAAAAACACGACAATCACACCAAAACCGCTGGGCGTATTTTAATGAAATCGACACCATATCAAAGACAATTTAATTATCTACATTTTGATCTGAAGCTTTTTTTTTTAAAGTCAAAGAATAATAAGGAATGTACAAAAAACTACTAAATTTTGGGTCGCGCGGGTGTGAAACGAGTGCGCGTTTTGTTCCCTCAAGGTCGTTGGCGTTAGTCGTCGTCTTAAAAGTCTCTAAGTAAGTTTAGTATAACTAACAATGAATAATCATACCGAATTAAAAATCATCACAGGGCTTAGAAAGTGGTTGTGATGGTCACAATTCAATATGTTTGAGACAAGAGAGAGACAATTCGATATCACATGTTAATTTCTCATTTTGGTATTTTTCCCGACTGCCGAAAGAGGGTAATGTGTTTATCAGTCTATGTATGTATGTTTGTTTGTTTGTTTCTATGTGGCGTTTGAGAGACCAAACGCGTGTTCCGATTTTGATGATTCTTACGTCAATCGATTCGTCTCTTTACCTTGTGAGTGAAGCTAAAGATTTGGCAGTAATCAAAGTTCACCACATCGACCACCAGACGCCATATTGGCAAAATGAAAATCTGCTAATTATGTCAAGGAAATATTGTTGAATAGGTATTTAAAATCATCTTTTTTTTTATAACCTATAGGCTCGCGCTTGACCACAATCTCACCTGATGGTAAGCGATGATGTGGTTGACGGTGAAACACGCTTGCCTAGAAATAACCTATATTCACTCTTGACTTAAAGACCCCTAGATTGTAGCTATCGGGAAACACAGACTCCGGCAGGGAATTCCAATTCTTTAGGATCCTTTCACCATTAAATTATTAATAAGGGTTTATTAATAAAAAGGGTAGGGTTTATTCGTTATTGCTGTTAATGACAGTATGTCTGGAACCGCTTCGCACCGCACTTCGAAAACATACAGCAGGTTTTCTCGCAGGTTAAAATTTTATGGGTTTACTCTGTCGTACTGTCTCAATCATAGTTTTCCATCAGGCCAGATTGAGGAGTAGAAATTGGACTGCCTCAACAAAAAAAAACGGAATATGATTTTCCTAAGTCACACACGCTCCAATCAGACAAAGGACATTACGAAAATTCATGCCAACACTGTCTTCTAACCGTTCTTTTTCTAATCGTATAAAAAATACACATTCGGCCGAACAAAAAGACGCCATCATTGAATAAGACTCACGTATTGGCGAGTGAGCACATACGCCGCACCCAATTTAAATACAACAAAAACTTCTCAAATCACTTCGGATTTAGTTCGAGAGCCACTCGTGTAGGCGGATTTCTTATGGCCGTGTGGTACAAGTGATAAGTTGCAGCGGTATATACGATTGAAGTGTGTCAACGGTTTTTAATATAACTTTTATTGAAAACCGTTAAACATAGAACAGCATCTAGTTTTATAAAGTTTAGTATATTATAAAGTAAATCTCTCAAGTCTTTGATTCAAATCGCCATAAAACTAACTAATAACTTGTGAAACAAACCCAAACTGGAAAGCAAACGTTTGAAATTACTTGAATAACTTTGATTTTCTTTTTAGGGCTCCGTACCGAAAGGGTAAAAACGGGACCCTATTACTACAGACACCAGGCTGTATCTAATGAACCGTGATTGTTAGGCAGTTGAAATTTTCACAGATGATGTATTTAAGTTGCCGCTATAACAACAAATACTAAAAACAGTACAAAATAAATATATGAGTGGAGCTCCCATACAACAAACGTGATTTTACTGCCGTTTTTTTGCGATAATGGTAAGGAACCCTTCCGTGCGCGAGTCAGACCCGCACTTGGCCGGTTTTTTAATATCGTTGCACATGCTGAGATAGGAGCCTTTTTGGTCTCGCGTGGGGTGTTTTATTTTTATTTTTTATTATTGTTTGTGTTTTGCTTATCTCGTGTCTCCTGTGCGGGTCACAAATAAATATTATTTCTTTCTTTCTTTCTAACAAAACTTTGATAAGCAGTCGATGTCTTTATTTAATTTATGTTCTCATATTCTGTAATGGAGCATAAGTCTTATCCAAAACTCCAGCTTAGCACTAGAGCCGATGCCCCGTTTACTGTTTGTGAAGACAAAGATGGTTTTCTCTTTTGAGAATCGCTACAGCTTTACTCTCCGCTTCCGCACCCTCTCATCCCTTGCACCCTCTCACGTGGGAGGTTGTAACGCTACATGTGAACGGCAACGCATCTGCATCAACAAAGTTCATCGACCCCGTCAGTATCACAGCGTTTGTGAGAAGGTCATGCGTTTCGGCAAGTGCGAATAACGTTCGATTTGAATTTGAATTTTGTTGCAGCTAACGTTCTTTTTTTAAACTGGTTTTCAAGATGGCGCATGCTGTAGGTATGTTTGGCCATGTAGTATTTGTATGTGTATACGTATGTATGTTTGTGTTGTATTTGTATTAGGTTTTGGTATAGAGTATAAAATTCGGGGGGCAGTGACTGGACTCGTGCATAGCTGCATGACTGGACTTGTGATACATTTTTCCTGTAACTAAAATCTTTTTAAGGAAATGCCTGACTAATCCTACCAAAAAATAAAAATATTTTTAAAGACAAAATTCTCGGTTTATCCTCAAAACTTTTGAGTCACTGTAACCACAGGTTTTTCTATTATGTCATGGGAAATATTAAACACTAGCTGAACCCCGCGGCGTCGCTCCCGTCAAAATTATAGCCTATGTTACTCGGGAATAATGTAGCTTTCCATAGGTGAAAGAATTTTTAAAATCGGTCCAGTAGTTTCGGAGCCTATTCGGTACAAAGAAACAAACATACAAACAAACAAAAAAATCTTTCCTCTTTATAATATTGGTAGATGGTAGATAAAAACATTATCACTAACACAAGTTCTTAATTTGTTTTCCTCACACATTTGATTGAATCTTAACACAACTAAACAAATAAAATTTAAAACTGCCATAAACAATAAGCCATGGCGGTTAATGTATGGTAAGTAAATAGTCCACGTCTCAGAGTGTACGTGTACCTGACCTCAAGACGAAGTCATAACTTATCATCAGCCCACACTCCACTTAATCGGACTTGAACGCTCCATAACTTGACGTAAAACTGTTAACTAAACAGCTTGGGTTTTCCTTGTAGTTTCAACAGAAGATTTCCTTTTAGAATTTGGTAGTGGAGGAAAACGTTTGCTAAGACCTTGTAGGGAAATAAGGTAGCTGATGAATCAACCCAAAAAAACCTTTAAAATAAAAGAATTCGGGGATTTTGTTTTGACTGTTGCAAAGGTTCGTCACGAGGGGCTTAAAGAAAAAGACGTGCACACAATGCAAGTTTCTGTGATGACGGCAGTAGTTAAAACATTAGTATTTAACCACTAGTACTAACCATTAGATAAAAGCTCTCGAAGTTATAATCTTTGGTAGCCGAACAGTTTTCTCCGGGACGAGGTTTTTGGGCATAGGAATAAGGTTCACTCGGAATTTCCTTGCGTGATCACGTCAGAAATGATGATATCCGCAGGAGAACCAAAGTTACCGACATAGCCCGAAGAATTGCCAAACTTAAGTGGCAGTGGGCAGGGCACATTGCTCGTAGAACGGATGACAGATGGGGCTGAAAAGTTCTGGAATGGCGACCGTAAACCGGAAGACGATACGTTGGAAAGCCTACCACTAGGTGGACCGATGACCTGGTTAAGGTTGCGGGAAGGTGCTGCTGGATGCGAGACGCACGGAACCGGTCAATGTGGCAACGCCTGGGGTAGGCCTATGTCCAGCAGTGGATGTCTTTCGGCTGATATGATGATGATGAATAAGGGGCATCGATGAATTCCATTACAGTTCCTGGAATTCCCCTGCAGGTGCTATCCTTGATCAAGACTATTCACGATGATTTTCCATTTGTGACAGGCAGATATAAGCACAAATTAGTCAAAAACTTTCTGTTACATATGCCCTTGAACTTATTGCAAAATATGCCATTTGTGCCTGTGCTTCATAGAAATAAAAGTATCTAATACTAAAAATAAAGTATCAAATCACCGCATTACAAGAGCCTACTTTCGAATATTTAATAAACACAATTCCTTTTACCACACAGGAACAATATTCCACACAGCTGTGGAAAGCAAATTATATCGATATGAAGTTCATATCTAACGATAATGAAGCCGATAAGTTAGTCAAGAGACATTCTCTTATAGTTTCTTACCTCCTGGTACTGTTATGTCGTAAATCTAGATATTTTACTTATTTTCTGTTAATTTCTGTGCTAATGACAGGAAATTATCATTTTGTGTGAATCCAATTTGTTGTAGATGATATTAAAGATATGTTTTATTAAAGTATTTTTGATGAGTATTGAAATTCCTAGAAATTAAAATACTCACAAGGTGGAAGCTGGATGAGAGTTGCAGAGAATCGAGACAAATGGCGTCTGATTACAGAAGCCTGTGTGTTTAGCAGATGACGAAAATAGAAATGAGTTGTTGAAAAATATGTGACAGAAAATTGAAGCAAAAGGTGCCCATAATTAGTATCAGGATCAGCGGAAGGTACACTATAAACGATTCTTTGAACAGACGTATCCACTGTGGCAATTTTACCTATTAAATTCACAACACGGAGCTCAACAGTAGCTGGAAGTTTCAATTCAGCAGTATGCTTCATGTTTAAGGTTTCGCATTTCCACCTCCAGGAAATATACCTACCATATTCTAACAGAAATCCAACCATAAGGAAAATAATCTAAACCACAAAATTCGTTGTCGCCTAAACACGTCTAGGCCGATGACACACTTTACCTAGCCACGATTGTAAACTGGCCACATAAGGTGTGTTACACACTGGTCCTCGTTATCTCAGAACTTGTTCATAAGTGGTGATATGTACTGGCCGGGGATATTGCCACATGCTAGTAGTAGGTAAGTGTAAGTAGTAGTGACAAGTTGTTACCTCATCGCCTCGCATTAATGACTCATTGACTCATGTGTCCCAGCTTATAACTTGTTCCAATGATTGCAGCTTGATCGCTTATGGTGTAACCGGCCTATGTGGATGAAAAACGTAGGCAGAAACTACAAAACTGGCGGTACTTTTGTAGGTGGATTGGGCTCATTTGAGCCTTCGAAATAAATTAGAGAGATGGGGTCAACCGAGCCAGTCCATAACAGCTCATCATCATCATCAACATTTCAGCCAAAAGACGTCCACTGCTGGACATAGGCCTCCACCAAACGTCACCACACTGCTCGGTCCTATGCGTCTCGCATCCACCGGACTCCCGCAGCCTTGAAAATGGCGTCACACCACCTAGAGGAAGGCCTTCCAACGCTACGTCTTCCGGTACGAGATCGCTGCTCTAGAAATTTTCGGCCCAAACGGCCACCCGTTCTGCGAGCAATGTTGCCTGCCCATTGCCACCTAAGTTTGGCAATTCTTCGGGCTATGTCAGTAACCCAGGTTCTCTCCTTCTTGCATGTCCATAATAGCTATTTTCTTTTAATTTCATACAAATAAAAGGAAACGTAATTTAAAAAAAAAATTACATACATAGTGTGCCCCGCGGCTGCGACAAAAAGGTCCAGTTCAGTAAAATGCCAGACAACTGGGAGTTGCCTGACTTTGGTTTTCAACTGAAACTTACGTTGAAGTGTACGGATGTGAATAAGTTTTTACGGTGTTAAATATACAGGTAAATAGATGTATGTAAGTGTGTTATAAACGATATACATCTATAATAATTTGGTGTGAACCATTATGCCATGAGCAGCTGAGCAAAATAGACGGATTGCAAGAACCGTTTGATTTAAAAAAGCTTTTTTTATACTCGGATAGTTTAAGGTAGAAATAAAAATTGCGATCAGTATGTACTATTTATGTATCAGAGAGGCTAAGCAGTCATACTGGTGCAAACCACCTTGGACAAAATTAAATATAGCTCATAAGTATCTATTGGTTTTTTTTCTAATCGAAATGTGCAGGTCGTAGTCGGTATCCTGTCGGTATAAAACTTATGTAGTTATAAAACCAGACTGAGAGTAAACAAGACTGTAAATCTTAATTAGCAACACGTGAGTAGGTATACGGCCTTCCTCTATGTGGAGCGATGATCTTGTTAGGGCTGCGGGAACCCGCTGGATGCGAGACGCACAGGGTCAATCGAAGTGGTGACACTTGAGGGTGGCCGATGTCCAGCACTGGACGTCCATCGGCTGCAATGATGATGATGATGGTGAGTAGGTACTTTAGGTACCTGCCATTAGCTAAGTTCAATTAAGTTAATACAAAGGAAATGTTCAGATAAATTGACATTCACTTAGTAGTATTCTGGAATGCCAAAGATTCAAAAACGATATATTGTTTAAATCAATCAATTTCTCAATAGGCTTTTTTTTATTTATTAAACACTTTACACACGCAATCGTACTTAATGCCATATGCATTTTATTAATGAAATTGAGTTAATTACATAGTGTGCAAAACTAACAAAATGTAAATTATTAGAAGTAACAAAGTTTTATAAGGAAAACTTTTTCAAATATTTGGTAAAGCGCAAAAAATCAGAATGTCGTCATAAATATATATTTAAAAAGTCTTGAAACGTAGATAAGATGTTAATCTTCGATTTGTTAAGAGCGCGCCTCCACTGGAGCCCGGAAAAGTGCTAAATTGAAAAAGATAAGAAAACCCGCCATCTTATAAATCAGAAAAATATTATACTAACCCGCGGTTTCGCCCGCGTAAAAGTGTTTTATAATCCCAAGGGAATACACTACTGGGATAATAACTGTCCTATGTCCTTTCCAGGATCTCAAACTACTTTCATACCAAATTTCATCTAAATGGGACGTTTAGTCGTAAATAGATATTGTTGTTCATTCCATCCCATGATCTGGATGGAATGAACAACGAGTACACAGATATTATACCGTCTCTAGGAGAGTATATACAAGAATTGTTCCTGTAAAGTAACTCACGACGGCCTCACCTCGGATGATATAGCAGTACAGAAGGTGTCCGCCAAGGCTGGCTCCTTGCAACGCTCCTCTTTTCAGTCGTTCTTGACGGGATTTTGCTTCGCATTTTTGACAACAGGCACCGCGGGATAGAGTGGGGATTATCCAACGTCTTAGAAGACTTGGATAACGCCGATGACCTATGCTTGCTGAGTCTAACTCACGCTGACATGCAAGTAAAATTGTATGATTTAAGTCAAGAAGCGGCAAAAACGGCACCAAAAGTAAACATTTGATGATTGGCATAGAGGCAGTGGAACGCATCCACAAGTTTACTTACCTCGAGAGCATCGTGACAGAAATTGGAGGTATTGAAGAGGATATAGCTTCAAGGATCGCTAAACCACGAGCTGCCTTCGCACAGCTGAGACCTGTTTGACAATCGCGAAAATCGACCAGACGGATTAAACTCAAAATATTCGGGTCAAATATCAAATCCGTGCTGCTTTGCTGGTGCGAAGCGTGGAAGGTCACAAAACACAGCTCACGCCAGATCTAACATCGTCAACCACTGTCTTCGTCACATACTCCGAATCTACTGGTCTGAGACCATCATCAACTTAGAGCTGTTGGAGAAATGCCACGAGAGCCTGATCGACCGCCAGATCAAGCGTCGCAAATGGAGTTGGATTGGGTGTGGCCAATCCAACTCCATTTGCGACTCTGCGAAGGGATTCTCATCATATGCCCAAGCAAGCGCTGGATTGAAATCATCCAGGCAAAAGAAAGCATGGCCGTCCCCGTCAAACCTGGCGTGGCACCGTGTTTTCAGAAGCGACGAGCATCGGTATGACGTGGAGCGAGGTGAAGCGTGAAGCTCAAGACCAATCGCGATGGAGGACATCTTTGGACGCACTCTGCCCCATCCAGGGGATATAGGACACTAAGTCAGTAACACGCTTCGATCGAAAATCCATCGAAACACGTAATTTAATATTGTGTTATAATGTCTTGCGAAATAAATACCCTGATTCAAAGAGTAAAAAGCGCATAACTTTTGAATGGCTTAACCGATTTTCATCAAACATAGCTAAGAACACTCGATAAAATAACTAAATCAGTTTATCCGTTGTCAATCGTTGCTTAACCTCGAAGATTAATCAGTGTGGCTTTTATAATTTTGCCACAAACTCCTCCCATACTCTGATAAAGACAATTTAAATATTAAAAGTAACTTTACAAACTTCTATGAATTGTAAATGACGCTAGATTGATTACACCTATACGTAAATGGCCCGCCATTTTTTCCTGACAAAAATCGCAGCAAGAAGGCCTTATAAGTAGTAGCGTGGGTAGATAACATATAGCGGTTAATTCTCAAATCAGTCTATTTCCTTAACTTGTAGTGGGAGTATCAATCTAGATTCCTTATTAGGATATTTTATGATGTAAATGGATCTGCATTTGAAACGAATCATACTAATATTATAAAGGTGAAATTTGTGAGTGTGTAAGTGTGTTTGTATGATTGTTACTCTTTCACGCAAAAAATAAAAAAAGAAAGAAAGAAAACACATTTATTTGACACAAGCCAGAGCACACAACATAACAATAAAAAAGAAAACTTAGACTAAACAACTATAACATAAAAAAACATTTGTTTTTATTTTATTTTTTAACTACGGAACGTATCTGGATGAAATTTGGCACAGAGATAGATTATAGTCTGGAATAACACATACGTTACTTTTAATCCCGGGAATATGGTCCCTTGGGATAATTTAGACATTAATTCGGGCGAAGCCGCTGGTACAAGCCAGTACTATGCTATGTTAGAATTTATACTTGGTCTTAGCGCTTACTTTACTCTCAAACACACGCACACCCCAACTCACACTTTCACACACACACAATTGCGTGCGCACTCACATACATTTAGTAAATTGTTTTATTAACTCAATCAAATAGATTTAATAAAAGTTATTATAATACATTAATGTAATCAAGTCACGGGTGTATTCACACTTAAAAGGAGGACTCAACCTTAATATTGTTAAACCAAATTTGTTGAATAAAACTTTTTTTTTCTTTTCGCTTGTCTTGACATTACATTACACAATATTACGCCTGTACTGTTCCAAGGGGGTAGGCAGAGGTGAAGTTATGTTTAAAGCCCATGAAATAGGGGACGAGCATTTTGCCATCAACCGGCCACTTGACCAGATTCCGGGCTGCTACAGAGATTTCCAGATGGAAAAACCCAATAACGTTTTGACCGACTTGGGCATGAAACCCAGGACCTTATGCTCAGCAGTAGCGCTTACGACTACTATACCTACGAGGCAGACTTGACACAAATAAACAGCAAACGAGATACTTCTTGAATTGTTTGAAAAAACAATTAAAACACATTTTCACAAAAAATAACCAGCTTCCAAAGAAAAACACAAAAAAACAAAATACCCGACTGCTTAAAAAGCGAATGACTTTTAAACATATACGTATATTTAAACGTCATTCGAAAAAAATATATGTAATTGATGTATATTTTTGTAATCACCTCTAAAAACCCTTCATTTTTATACCCCACTCGAAGAGTTTCTAAGAAAAAAAAATTGCACCCCCACAATATGGCGCGAAGAATGGTCACGATCCGATTACTAATTTCGGAGATATGCGTGGACAAACATACAATAAAACATACATACATACACTTATGAAATTTGGCACACGTGTTTAGAAGCTTACATAGAGTAACATATGTGAATTTTGTGCAATTCCATCAATATTACATACATACGTGTCGAATTGATAACTTCCTTTGTTTTAGAAGTCGTTAAAAAGAAAAGCTTAAAGCAAACGGCACAATATTTTATTTGTGTTGATTTTATTTCTAGAGCTCCGCAACATGTTGCATGTTTATCTATTTAATTACGAAGAGCATCCCAAAACAGCACAAAATCGAGACCCTTCTAAAGAAAATAACATGTTTTGTTTGTAGGTTTGTATTACGAAAGTTCTTGCATTGATAGAAAGCCTCACTATCATTCCTTACTTTTTACCCCGAAAAAGTAGACGTTTCCTGTGAAAAAGTAGAAGTTTGCTGTGAAAAAGTGGACGTTTCCTGTGAAAAAGTAGACGTTTGCTGTGAAAAGTAGACGTTTTCTGTGTAAAAGTAGACGTTTCCTGTGTAATAGTAGACGTTTCCAGTTAGAAAGTAGACGTTTCTTGTAAAAAAGTAGTTGTTTCCTGTGAAAAAGTAGACGTTTCCTGTGTAAAAGTAGACGTTTCCAGTAAAAAATTAGACGTTTCTTGTAAAAAAGTAGACGTTTCCTTAGAAAAATCACGAAAGCGAAGGCACAGAAAGAAACTAGTCTGCGATAAACAGAAGTCAGTCTAAATATCAGTAAATGCTTTTAAATTTACCCAATAAAACCACGCACTCGTGCGTACAATCACATACCACTCCCAATAAGCATCGAAAAGTACGAAATAAATTCCGAGAAATTCTCTCAACATTTCCAAATCGTGAAAGTGGATATTAAAACAAAATGGTCACTTACAATACGTGTTGTATAATGGTCGAAGCTTGTCTGGCGTCGCCTTTAATGGTGGAGCACGTGATTCGCGGTGCCGATGCAACTTATTATGCAGCTCTAAAGAACGTGATACCATAGATTAATGTGATTTGTAGATGGGCACTGGTAATGATGCCGTGGAGGTTGAATTGCAGGGTATTTTAAATCAATTTGCTTCTTCATCTTCTGCCAAAATTTTTAGCAACTATGTTGGAGTCAGCCTCCAGTTTAGCTGGATGCAGTGTACCGGTAAATACTATTAAATACGGGTTAATGCCGGTTAATACTGGTTAATACTGGTTAATACTGGTTAATACTGGTAAACACTGCTAAATACTGGTATTTACCAGTATTTTACATGGATCATCTGCCTGTAGCTGACACGTAAACTGAAATATGGTAGAATCTTTTCAATACTAGTTTCCAGTCTTTCGGGCTTTTGACTAACCATAACGACGGTCCTTCGAGTCATGTGCTTAAACAGCGATTGGTGCTATGTACTGGTCTGTATTCTCGATCATAGTCAATTAAAATGTTGGCGAGTTATTGTTTTTTTTTTTTAATTTTTAGTTGGTAACTATTTCTCGCGGTCCCGCCATACCTAAGAGGTACCATTTTCACTCAAGTACCATTTTCGCCACACTCGAAGCCAATCTGAAAATAAAACAGATACGCGCGTTTTATTTTTCGCATAAAATCTGTCCTTTCTACGTCTTACTCTTTGCGTTGCATGCAAATTCAACGTCGCCAACGAAAGGCTTATCTCCAAGGTGGGGCTCCGATTTCTCTGCGACATTTCTCTGTGCGTGCGTATTACTGCGGAGTGCAGAAACAACATCGTTATTGAAATGCTATACTGATATGTATCCTTAATTAGTTGTCTGTTTAGGCAAATTGCTTGCTTTAGCTTATCTTGGTAGTGGATTCTCGTATCTGTGCTAATTTGGTAAATAAATGTGAGGTTCAACTTGGAAGTCTGCTAACCGTAAAGTTAACTGCTGCAATTTTTCTCATTCTATTGTAAACACTCACTTTTTCGCTTGACCTTTATCTCACCAGAACGTAAGTGAAGATGTGGTCGACGGTGAAGCAGCTGCTTGCCTAGAAGTAACCTATTCACTCTTGACTTAAATACTCTCAGGTTGTAGCTTGTAGGAAATACAGACGCCGGCAGGAATTCCGCAACGTTAGCTGTACGCACAATTAAAGTATTTCCAAAACGTTTTAGTTTATGTGTTTCAAACTTTGGCTTTAAAGTCCCGGTCTGACACGATCTCAATTTCAAATACTACTATATTCAGAAACACCAACAGAACCCATGTCCAGCATGTTTGAATTTTTGTCTGTTTGTCGGTTTATCTGTTTGTCTGTTTATTTGTGCAGGCATCACATACAATTTACGAAACTAATGTAGATAACTTATACAAAATTTGCGTAACTTGAAGAATTACTAAGTTTTTGTTTCATCGCAATCGGTTTACTCTATCATAAGTTAGATGAATATTAAGTGCTCAATAAGAAAAATTATCACAACATATGCAATTCAGATACATAGACAGTTGAACTCCAAATTCGATAGATGGCGTTGTGCATTTGAAGTCATTTTCTGAATGGCGGTGTTAAGATTCTCCGCGAAAGAATTGGAATTCTAGAACAAAAATTGGTATGTAGGTAGGGTAGGCAAGAAGTTAAGTAGGGTAGGTAGGAAGGTAAGTAGGGCAGGTAGGCAGTTGACGGGAGCGAAGATCCGGGCACAGTTAATTTTGAAATATAATTGGAGAAAGCAGTTAATTAATTACTGTTAACTGATGTGTTAAGACTAAATTGTGCTTGCCTAGAACATTAAACTTAACTAAGGAGTTATAGTCCATTAAACCTGACTTGAAATACTCAATCACTGCTAATCAAATGTGAGCCAGGTTTAATGTTATAATGAAGCAGGACGCTCCTATAAGTCTTGTAGCTCGTATCAAAGGGCCGTCTATCTGATGGAAGTCTTCGTGACGTCACGACTTCCAATCTATGTGTGCATCAATGTGCTTAGTGCATTCCACTATTGGCTTGTTTATGTGGTTAATTTTGATAGGTATTGGATTTGGAAACTTTCACGTCTCGTTAAAACGTTTCTGACACATCTGAAACAAAAAAAGATGTGTTAATTCCAGCTCAGTATATTTAAATGGAGCAAGCACACTGAAACCCGGGATCAACAGTGAAAAACCCAATATACCCCGATTCAATGAATCTCGACGAGTCCTCAAAAAATCGATTCAACCTTCTTGGATCCCGCAACGATATTAAGCAGAAAAGAGCAGAGGAGGATTAAGAAAATATTATTTTAGGGTTCCGTAGCCTAATGGCAAAAAACGGAACCCTTATGGATTCATCATGTCTGTCTGTCTGTCCGTCCGAATGCCACAGCCACTTTTTTCCGAAACTATAAGAACTATGCTTTTGAAACTTGGTAAGTAGATGTATTCTGTGAATCGCATTAAGATTTTCACACAAAAAATAGAAAAAAACAATAAATTTTGGGGATACCCCCCCCCCCCATTTTTTTCATCAAACCCTTATGTGGGGTATCTATGGGTAGGTCTTCAAAAATAATATTGAGGTTTCTAATAAAAAAAATTCTAAACTGAATAATTTGCGCGAGAGACACTTCCAAATTGGTAAAATGTGTCATCGTCGTCGTCCCCTGTAACTTCTAAAATAAGATAATGATAAAACTAAAAAAATATATGATGTACATTACCATGTAAACTTCCACCGAAAATTAGTTTAAACGAAATCTAGTAAGTAGTTTTTTTTTAATACTTCATAAATCGTTAACCGCAATTTACCAAGTACGGAACCCTTCGTGTGCGAGTCCGACTCGCACTTGGCCGGTTTTTAACTTACGGTTGGTAAAGAGGTAGAGAGTCATGTCTCTGATAACTAAAGATTTAGCTGACTCGTGATAATAAATAAATAAATAATAAATTAACGTTTATTTCAGACTTTCTGTCCATAGGTACACTTACAAAAACATAGAATGAGATATACAAAAAACAATACAGACAATAAACAAAACAAAATACAACGAAGAAAACAGTTACAACACATAAAAATATACAAACAGACAAACACTGCGTAATTGGCGCCAATCGCGCCCGAACCTATCAGACAATCCCAAAGCTCCATGATAAAATTGATTAACAATAAATTCCTAATTAACAATTATCTCCCCAAACAAATTATTACCTTTAATGGTAATATAATGGCTACCATCACAAAATGAATTAACACTCATTTTACCACCTTTCTCCTATAAACTTTGTGCTAAACTGCAAGCACAGGGGTGCCGAGACTTATAGTATCCGCGGCCGACTTCAAATTATTTAGACATCAAGCTGCCGACTTCCAACGTTCTTCCACGTTTGTTAGTGTGTAATGGTCATATCTTGAATTTTAAAACAGACTGCACCAACAGATTGAGCTGAAATTTTGCATACACATTTGATTTGGATGACTATGCAAGGTTAGCTAAAAGACATAATTTTAGATCGAATACAGCAGACAGCAGACGATAAAATAAAAACTACCTATAATAAATAATGAAACAGGTAGGAAAAAACAGCGTAATACTGAATTTAATTTAGCGACTGCACATGGCCCACACACTCAGATATAGAGGTAGCTAAGGAATTTGATAACTTTTTTGTTAATGTTCCACTTAAAACTACAGCAGCCTTAAACTCCTCACCTGCACTGTCTGCTGCCTTACTTAGAAAGATCGTAAATGCGTGCCTTTCGGAGTTCAAGTTTCAACATACAAACCCCCAGGCTATTTTAAAAGCTTTTAAAGATCTTAAAATTAAATCAACAGAAGATAGAATAGAATAGAATAGAATACTCTTTATTATGTACACCATATAAGTAAAAGAAAGTAAGTGTAAGATCTTTGGGGACTATCTGTAAAAATGTGTAAACCAATCATTGAAACTGTTGCACCCTATTTAACTTTCATATTTAACTAACTTTTTATTTAATTTTAATTTTTTTATTATATATTAATATATTATATATTTTTGTTTTTTTTTTTTTCATATTTTTCTTTTTTTTTTTAGAGCTATTCTGGGTGCATCATCCTCACATATATTGATGTATGTAAATATTGTAAAACACCATTTTTTTTTTTAAAAGATTAAGTATGGAGTTTCTTGTGCGTTCTTCTCCATAACAATCTACTTTCCGAATGCACGGTTGAATCTTTTTTTTTTTTTTTTATTACTTGTAAATTTTAATTTTAATTTATGTGACGTTCAAAAGTGCCGTTTATTGGCCTTATTGAATAAATATATTTGACTTTGAGACTCCCAATGTTGGCGGACCAATTATTTACCATATGGTATCAAATGAAAAGGTTTGCAGAGCAAAAAAAAAGCTAAAACAATTTTTTATTAATTAGTAGCTTCTACTAGCGGCTTCGCCCACGTGACATATTACAGAGATAAAATGTAGCATTTGTGCTATTCTAGACCATAATCTATCTCTGTGCCAAATTTCATCCAGATCCGTTCAGACGTTCTGGCGTGATTGGGTAACAAACAAACATCCATCCATCCAAAATTACTAATTTATAATAATACTAGCTGAACCCCGCGGCTTCGCTCCCGTTAAAATTATAGCCTATGTTACTCGGGAATAATGTAGCTTTCCATAGGTGAAAGAATTTTTAAAATCAACAAACAGACATACAGACAAAAAGTTACATTTTGGTGTATGTACCGTATATATTATACATAAATACGTACATTTAGTAAAAACGGTTATTCCAATATTACAAACAGACACTCCAATTTTATTATATGTATATATAGATTAGTAAGATAAGACTAGCTTCTGCCAGCGGCTTCGCGCGCTTGAAAATCGAAAATTATCCCGAGGGAACATATGGCCGGGATCAAAATCCTATGTATCCTATGTGCTTTTCCTGACTATAATCTATCGCTGTGGCAAATTTTATCCAGATCCGTCAAGCCGTTTGAACTTGAACAAACACACATACACTCACAAACTTTCGCCTTTATAATATTAGTGTGATTAGTGTGATGTGATTTAGATAGTCCAAATGAATAGCACAAAAAAAAAACGGCCCCGAGTACCCGGCAGCCCGTCTACCCTCGACTACGGTAGCGGTCGAGGCGATGGCGTGGCAAGGGGTGCGAATAATCCCCGGAGTGAACCCGGCTACCTCAAGAAACACCGACGACTGGCCCTGGCAACATACAACACGCGAACACTCCAGACCGACGAGAAGATAGCCGAACTCGAGGAAGAATTGAGCAGGTTGCGATGGAGTATTATAGGGTTATCTGAAGTCCGAAGAGAGGGGGAGGACTCGATAATCCTTGAATCCGGTAACCTGCTCTATTTCCGAGAGGGAGACCGGCAGTCCCAGGGTGGTGTCGGGTTTATCGTCCACAAGTCTCTTGTGAACAACGTGGTGAAGATCGAGAGTATGTCGAACAGGGTGGCGTACCTTATACTCAGACTATCCTCGAGATATTCGCTGAAGGTCATACAGGTCTACGCACCGACCTCGGCACACCCCGACGACGAGGTAGAGACCATGTATGAGGATATCTCCAGAGCCATGCATGGTTTCAAAACTCACTTCACCGTTGTCATGGGGGACTTCAACGCGAAACTGGGCAAATGAGACGAGGATGAGCTGCAAGTGGGGCAATTTGGAGTTGGACGTCGGAACCACGGGGTCACCTACTGGCCAGTTTTATGGAGAAGGAGGGCCTCTACATGATGAACTCCTTCTTCAGAAAGCGTGAGCATAGGAATTGGACCTGGCAAAGCCCCGATGGTGCAACAAAAAACAAGATCGACTTCATCATGTCAACCAAGAAGCAAATGTTCAATGATGTCTCTGTGATCAATTCGGTGAACACCGGGAGCGATCACCGAATGGTAAGAGGCACATTGAACATTAATATCGAGCTTGAAAGGTCTCGACTGATGAAGTCAACGCTCCGTCCAGCACAGATCCAGATCCAAAACCCCGAGAGCTTTCAGCTCGAACTCCAGAATCGTTTCGATTGCCTAGGGAGCTCCGTGGACGAATACAGCGACGGGTTCGTGGAAGCTGTCCATACGGTCGGGTCTAAGTTTTTCAAGACCCGCCGTACAGATATGAACAAAAAGATCTCTGATCCTACTCTCAAGCTTATGAAGAAGAGGCGTGAGATGATCCTGCAGTCTTCAGAAGATGCGTTGAAATACCGGCAGCTTAATAGACGGATCTCAAAGTCCTTGAAAAGCGACCTCCGCCGCTATAATACTGAGCGTGTTAAAGACGCAATTGAGCGGAATAAGGGCTCCAAGGTCTTTGTAAGAGATCTGTCTATTGGGCAGAGCCAGCTCACGAAACTGAAGACCGACGATGGCAGGATCGTATCCGCCAAACCGGAGCTTCTGAGGGAGATCAAGAAATTCTATGGGCAGTTGCACACGTCAACCAGTAAACCCGTCGCGAATCTAGTAAAAGACCCTAGAGCTAGATTGACCCGTCACTATACCGAAGACATACCGGACGTCAGCCTGTACGAGATTAGGATGGCTCTTAAACAGCTTAAGAACAACAAGGCACCGGGTGATGACGGCATTACGGCCGAACTCCTGAAGGCGGGTGGAAAACCAATACTTAAGGCCCTTCAGAAGCTGTTTGGTGCCGTCATACTCGAGGGGAAAACGCCACAGGCATGGTGCAGGGGTGTGGTGGTACTCTTTTTCAAGAAGGGTGACAATGCCCTATTGAAGAACTATAGGCCCATCTCACTTCTTAGCCATGTCTACAAGCTACAAGCTGTTTTCAAGAGTCATCACGAATCGTCTCGCACGCAGGTTTGACGATTTCCAGCCTCCCGAACAAGCCGGATTCCGAAAAGGCTTTAGCACCGTAGACCACATACATACGCTGCGGCAGGTTATACAGAAGACCGAAGAGTATAACCTGCCTCTCTGTTTGGCGTTTGTGGACTACGAGAAAGCCTTCGATTCAATCGAGACTTGGGCTGTACTGCAGTCTCTCCAACGGTGCCAAATCGACTACCGGTACATCGAGGTGTTGAAGTGTTTGTACAAAAACGCCACCATGTCAGTCCGACTTCAGGATCAGGCCTCGGAACCTATCTTTCTGCAGCGAGGTGTGAGACAGGGAGACGTCATATCTCCGAAACTGTTCACCGCTGCACTGGAGGATGTCTTCAAGGTTCTGGACTGGAGAGGGCTAGGCATCAACGTCAATGGCGAGTACATCACTCACCTTCGGTTTGCCGACGATATAGTGGTCATGGCTGAGACCATGGAGGACCTCAGTATAATGCTCGATGACCTCAGTAGAGCTTCCGAAAGAGTGGGTCTTAAAATGAACATGGACAAAACCAAGGTAATGTTGAATGCCCATGTACCACCCACTCCTATCAAGATTGGAGACTCTACACTCGAAGTTGTGGAAGATTATGTCTACCTGGGACAAACGATCCAGTTGGGTAGGGCCAACTTCGAGAAAGAGGTTAACCGTCGAATCCGACTCGGCTGGGCAGCGTTCGGGAAATTGCGCGGTGTCTTCTCGTCCAACTTACCACAGTGTCTCAAGACGAAGGTCTACCAGTGTGTGTTGCCAGTGATGACCTATGGCTCTGAGACGTGGTCACTCACAATGGGCCTCATCAGAAAACTTACAGTCACGCAAAGGGCAATGGAGAGGGCTATGCTCGGAGTATCCTTGCGTGATCGAATCAGAAATGTAGAGATCCGCAAGAGAACCAGGGTTACCGACATAGCCCGAAGAATTGCCAAACTTAAGTGGCAGTGGGCAGGGCACATTGCTCGCAGAACGGATGGCCGATGGGGCAGAAAAGTTTTGGAGTGGCGACCGCGAACCGGAAGACGATGCGTTGGAAGGCCTCCCACCAGGTGGACCGATGACCTGGTGAAGGTTGCGGGGATTCGCTGGATGCGGGACGCACGGGACCGGTCAATGTGGCGACACTTGGGGGAGGCCTATGTCCAGCAGTGGACGTCTTTCGGCTGATATGATGATATGATGATGATGATGATTTAGATTGTCTACTTACATCTTAGGAATATCTGCGATCGGCTCGGCAAGCTATCGAGTTCACCATTTGAGCACCCCTGAGACGACTACAAGCAGTAGCCGCTCCCTACAGCATGTTCTCTAATGAATGTACCAGCTAGAACTGGCTCGGTGCAGTTCATGGTAGCGGAGCACGCGAGACCTGGTTCTACCGAACATTAATAATTTATCGGTTGCACTTAGATTTTCTGTGATAGTAGGTTAAACTGTAGGCCTGTACCTACGTTTTTTCTGTAGTGATAGGAATGCTGTTTTATGTAGCTTCGAAGATTTCAAATTTATCAAGTCATATGCACGAAAGTTGCTCGTATCGTTGAAAAATAACCAGTTGGAATAAATCTATGGATACTCTGCAGTCAAACTCTTTGCTTTTTAATACAAATATGCTTCGTGCTCGTTTTGTAGATTTGTTCAAAATTGCAACACTTAAGAGGTTTTAATCAACAAAATGGCTAGCTTACGCTGATAACTGCAATTATCATTTATTATAATACTAGCGAGCCGCCCCGGCTTCGCCCGTGACAAATTATACAAGAATACCTTCTTCGTTTCTCACTCTTTCTATTGGTGAAAACCGCATGAAAATCCGTTCAGTAGTTTTTGAGTTTATCGCGTACAAACGCGGCGGAGGACGTTTTTTAATAAAATTTTGTGATTAGTAGATAATATTCGAACCCAATAATGCATTAAAATGTGATGTGTGTTGCGATCTCCACCGCAAACATTAAAAATAAAAAAATATGTTGTTCTAAGTTAGGTAATTATATCGAATTTGAATTCAAAAAGTATTGGTATCATACTTCAGTACATACATATGCCTTATACCATTAATTAGTGTTAAAACCATCAAAGCAAATATTAACAATTCGAATGTATCATAACTTAATTTGGAATTAATGAATAACTGAGATAATTTGACTGTTTTGGGGAAACGATAATGTTAGTAAATAAGCTTAGCTATAAAAAAACAAGTAACAAATGAAACAATAAGTAGACTTCAAACGCAAAATGTATTTTCGGGTTCGATCCCTCAAATTTACTTTTATCATTAATTCAATATACCTACTGTAATAAAATACGAAAGACAGGATCAATAAACTAAATTGATTTGTAAGATTAAATCAACGAACGTATTATACTGACCGGATTTGTGAATTAATCCATAATTCTGGCATTATGACATCTTATGACTAACAAACGTACTCTGACGGGTGCAGCAATAAAATCTTTAATTTAAGTCCCACAATCGTGCCTGTAAAGAGAATTTATAGGAGCTCGTGGCTAAATAATAACAGCCGCACTGGTCGATCATCAAGGTTAAGCAACGCTTGACGAGGTCGGCCCGTAGATGGGTGATCATTTCAACATACTGAGTTTCCTCCGTGCCTCGGAAAGCACGTTAATCCATTGGTCCCGGAAGATCTTTGACAGTCGATACGGGTAGTCAGAAGCTTGAGATCTGACACCAGTCTAGCCAAGGGGTACCGTGTTACCCAGTTACTAGGTTGTGGAGGTCGAGATAGGCAGTCGCTGCATGTAAAACACTGGTACTCAGCTGAATCCAGTAAGACTGGAAGCCGACCCCAATATAGTTGGGAAAAGGCTTGGCAGCCTGTAAAGCTTACTTACCAAGTTTTAAAGTAGAAACAATACCTGCACATAATCCACAATTTATTTATCTAAGATTCAAGACAATTGACAATCGCGATAGTGGTTGAAAAGTGTCAAAAAAGTATGGGATTGTCAAGAGCAATCCAAATGACAGGAGATTAATCCCTGAATGTCATTATTACATTTCTGTTCAGGCGAAAATATCATTAAGTGCTTTAATATTATTTGTGAAGATATTATACTGTCTGGCCGCGAAGGTCAGTAAAAATATGCTTTGGTTCATAATTTAACAACGGGCACAAATCCAGATTAAGGCAGTACTTAATTGAAAACTTCTTATGAAAAACTAGATGTTGCCCGCTACTTAGTACGCGTCAAACTCGTAAAATTAATTGAATGTTTTAAGTTTTAATATTCCCACAAAAACCGGCACTTAAAAAGTAGCCTATGTTACTTCTTATAACATCAGCTATCTACCAGTGAAAGTCCCGTCAAAATCGGTCCAGCCGTTTCGGAGATTACCCGGAACAAATAGACAGAGAGAAATTACATTTATGGTTACACTTCAGAATTTCGACCATCACCATAACTACCGTCAAATGAGACTTGTCTAGAGCCTCAAGTAACAAATGTCATATCAACATAAAACAGAAAATCAGCCAGCCATATAATATCTAATAGATGAAATAAGCCATAGATATCTTGGACACGCCTTCGGAGACAGCCAACAAGCGGGCTGTCGCTGAATACGGACCAAAGTAGCAATAACTCTTTGAGTGCTAATTGGTAAGATGTAGCCTTAAGAAATGTTCCCCTAAAGGGAATTATGGAAGTCTGAATGGTCGTATTTGGAAATGCGATAAATTCTTTCACACTTACGCTGCATACCACCTGGGATTAGGATGGGATTAAGGAGGCTGTTAAGGTTGTGTCGTGTTTAACATTAAATACACTTAGGTAGGATTCTTGCGCACACTTCCTTATGTACGAAGTATTTCGTGTATGTAAGTTTTCGATAACCGTTATGTGAGGAGAACTTCATGGAGATTTAATAGGGTAGTCGACAAAAACATATACATATTAAGTCCGTCAGCTAGATAACCTAAAAGTATTAGACACGTTTTTTTTTCTTTTGACACGTAAACAAAATATTACGACGATACAGTGCGTTGAAATGTCGTGTGACGTCACGGTGTGCTACACTTTATACTGACAAAGTGACGTCACAAGCCCCCACTCCTGATGCGCTTTATCTTTGTCAGTTTTTATTTATTTGATAAAGCAAAATATACGAGCTGAGTTGAGCTGCTCGGTTATTGACTAATGCGTGCACTGACTGGACAGGTCCACTCAATCTGGCTGGTTCTTTCCTCAAAAGACCATTTCAGACATCAGTCTACATGGTCTTCACATGATCGAACCAAGATTTTGTCAGGACTTTAAAAGAGACTGTGACCTCTGAGTTTGTTTCGGCCTTTCTTCTCAGAGTAGTCAGATAGGAAACGCCGACCTCATCTAGTTTAAAAAAAAAAATATGTTAGACATGTAAAAGCGTTTGTACAAACCAACTTACAGAAATAAAATCATTTATCATTTACGGGTCCAATATTATTTGATAATCTCACTGACGGACTAAATGGAATTATCATTTTTCTACCCAGGCAACATCTCTATTTTGGTTTTGAATATGTACAGGCAAACTGCAGTCATCTTCTGTTCGAGTCGATAATGTATTACACATTTAGACCGCCACCTGCTTTGATCCTTATATACTTTTTTTGTTACATTTACGTACATACATCAAGTTATACACTGCTCTAGTAATAGTCTAGTAGTAGTCATTATCATCTTAGCTTATGAAATCGAATGAATAATATTTCATAAACTAAGACGACGTCAAGCAACCTCGAAGCTTTATGAGACAGGTGCGGTAATTACCTGCTGTGCTAATTATATTAATTAATGTCATTTTGAAATTTTATCGATAATTTCATTGATTAGGCAACTGGTAGCAAGCATTAAGTTTTAATTGTGCAATGTACAATATTTTACGGCGTCTCTCTTAGAACAGTTACTTCAACGACGACTTAAGCGTTAGCGAGTAGCTTCTGCATGACCTTGGTACTTGAGCGCAAAGAAAAATCAATGAGAACCAATGAGATTTTATCAATAGAGAAACCATACTCATTATAAATAAATAAAAACATGGCGATCGTGTACTATAGCTACCTACATAGGACCTATGGAACTTGGAACTTTATTTCTTTCACTGAATAGGTTAAAAGATCACATACAAACATACATAAACTCAAGCCTTTTTCCCATGGTGGTAAGCAGAAACTACAGAATGCCACCTGCTACGATCCTTACATACTTCTTTTGCTTCACTCACATTCATACATCTAATCATACACACACGCCGGTTATGAGTACTGCACACCTGGCCTTTCTGAAGAACATCACCAATAAGGTCTATGTATTTCTTTCTAGGGCGTTCCCTCCCGGCGTTACCATTCATGTCTGCCTCGTAAATACCTTTCGTTAGTCGCCTTTCATTCTTGCTCTCAACATGGCCAAACCATCTTAACATACTCTTTTCAATTTTAGTCACTACGTCTTCTTTTCAACCACAACGTTATCTTATTACAAAACTCCTCCATCTATCATTTAAAGTTACACCACACATACATACTTCACAAGGAACGCATTTCTACAGCATTAATCTTACTCTCATGTCTTTTTTGCCATACCCAGCCTTCACTTCCATACATAAGTGTAGGCACCAGCACGCTGCGCTGTTGTGAACGGCGAGTCGAGCTAGAGAAAGATCACAGATATATAAATATATATAAAAGATCACAGATATATAAATAGGACTCCGTTGTCAGAAAGAGATGAACATACTGTTCAAACGTACGTCCGTGCCGCGGCCAGACGCAGGACAGAATGAGTTCACTCAAGCTGGTCAGCTTGTGTTTGTAAATTGCCGCGCAGACCTCGGTAAAACATATCTACCTCAGTATATATATAACATCATTGGTGAGAACAGAAAATATCTGTATGATAAAATTAACTGTAACTGTAAGAGCTGTTTCAGTAAATAAAAAATACATACAAATACCTATACGCATTGAACTCAATGAACGGGTTCTCTAATCTTATCATAAGTACACCAAACATTCAATTATTAATACAATACAGTAGCATATGACCAAAAACAATGACCTTCCACTCTCAAAACCCACCAAAGTACCGCTAATGTAAGGGGCAGAGAACCAACGTACACTGGTCTTCCGAATGACGTGTATATTTTGTCTGAGAGCTCAAATTTCGGTCTTTAGAGCGGCGCAAATCGCATTTCGTGCTGAATTCTACAACAAAAGAGGTCAAATGCCGATAAGTGAACGAATTGTCGCACGTACTGGCTACAAACAGTCGACTTTTTGAGCTCTGTGTGGACTTTGGAGAGATATAGATGAAAGTGAACTTGTAACTAAGTTTTTGTCATTGGGATATATGCCAGATAAGAGATATCAATCTGTCTAGCCTTTTCCCAACTACATTAGGATCGGCTTCCAGTCTTACCGGATTCAGCTGAGTACCAGTGTTTTACATGGAGCGACTGCCTATCTGACCTCCACAACCCAGTAACTGGGTAACACGGTACCCCTTGGCAAGACTGGTGTCAGATCTCAAGCTCCTGACTACTCGTAACGACTGTCAAATGTCTTCAAATGACAGCCCGGACCAACGGCTTAACGTGCTTTCCGAGGCACGGAGGAAACCCGGTATGTTGAAATGGTCACCCATCCACGGACCGACCTCGTCAAGCGTTGCTTAACCTTGAAGATCGACCAGTGCGGCTGTTATTATTTAGCCACGAGCTCCTCTGTCATGCCAGATATGAGATGAAAGAAGAAAAAAGAAGGTGCAATATTGGTAATGTTGGCATACTCAATTAATAAGAAGCAAAGCGAATGATCCAGAGAGACGATAGGTTAGTAAATAACTCTACTAACACATTGACTGTATTTAGTTATCACTATCAATCTATACCAATATTATAAAGAGGAAAGATTTTTTTGTTTGTTTTTTGTACCGAATAGGCTCCGAAACTACTGGACCGATTTGAAAAATTCTTTCACCATTAGATAGCCACATTATTCCTGAGTAACATAGGCTATTTTTTAATCCCAAAAAAGGGTCCTATAGGTTGGTCCACAGGAGCGAAGCCGCGGGCAACAGCTAGTACAAAGTATAAAACAACAAAGCCGCTTTCCGCGTCTGGCTGTAGGTAGATCCGCTAACTTCTCCTAAACCACGAAACGCATTTTGATGCGGTTTTTACCATCGGTTAGGTAGATAATTTTTCACGGAAAGGTTATATATATACTTCTATATACTAATATTATAAAGAGGAAAGATTTGAATTTTTGTATGTAACGAATAAACTTAAAACTATTGGACCGATTTGAAAAATTCTTTCTCCGTTGGAAAGTTATACTATATATATTTTACCCCTGTATTAGTAGTTATTAGCATATAAAATAAATAAAATAAAATAAGCCTTTATTGCTGTTTTATCATAATTTACAATACAATATTATATTTATTCCTAACGTTCGGTTTTACCAACAACAGCTTGTCCTTCGACAAAGGCCTCCTCCAAAGACTTCCACCTATCTCTGTCTCTCGCAATTCTGATCCATTCTGGACCGGCAACTCTTTTGAGGTCATCTTCCCAAGGTTTTATTTGTCGACCTTTACTTCTTTTACCATCCCTGGAGTACCACTCTGTTATTGTTTTAGTCCATTTCTCCGTTTTCCCTCTAACCATATGTCCTACCCATTTCCATTTCAGTGTATTGCATACTTTATTCACATCTTTAAATTTAGTTTTATTTTTGATTTTGTTTTATCAAATTTTATATTTTCTTCTTACGCCAATTACACTTCTCTCTATTCCATTTTGACATACGATTATTTTATTCCTCTGTTAATAAAACCTAATTAAGTACTCGTATAATACCTACCGTGCGAAGCTGGGGCGGGTCGCTAGTAATTAATTATTTGTATCCACAGTCATGGGTAACAACTTTACATGAAATCGGTCTCAAATATGATGTTCATACGAGTACTTAAGGAATTTCAGGATCATCTTTGAAGAGCTAAGCATGAACAGCCTGACTAAGGCTGCTATGGCGAGCTTTCAATCGTTCCTTGGGATCCGAACACACCGCGTGAAGTGGAAATCAAACGTACACCTCACTCTACCCGCCTCTGTGACCATTTTCGCCAGTCTCATATAATCTAATACCTAACCAACACCTACAATTACCAAGCAAAAGTTCCCACCGAACTTCCTCAAGCCGAATACCAGGCAGATGACGTCACCAGTGTCTAGCGCTAGCCCGTCTAGTTTCCTTCGCTCCTAGTATCGTTGACCCGGTGCAGTTCGCCGCCGACCAGTCACGGACGCCGAAGGCCAGCGTGGCCGTTACACAAAGAGGCCGATTTTTAACAAAACATAGCTCATAGTTCAAGGCAAAAAATCTGAAGAAAATATGCGTTAAGGAAAAAATAATAGTCTTTGTTTGATTTAGGAGTCAGTTCGTCTGGTGTTGCTGGTGACTCTTTCAGGAACTGTTCTTTAAATGGTCGTTAATAGTTCATGTTCCAAAGAAGCCCTTGCTGATTTTAAGGCCAAAAATTCTGATGAAAATATTCGTTTAGGAAAAAAAACGGGGAAGTGCGAGTCAGACTCAAGCACGAAGGGTTCCGTACCATTATCGCAAAACATGGCAAAAAATCACGTTTGTTGTTTGGGAGCCCCACTTAAATATTTATTTTATTCTGTTTTAAGTATTGTTGTTATAGCGGCGACAGAATTACATCATCTGTAAAAAATTTCAACTGTCTAGCTGTCACGGTTCATGAGTTACAGCCTGGTGACAGACAGACAGACGGACCGCTGAGTCTTAGTAATAGGGTCTCGTTTTTACCCTTTGGGTACGGAACCCTAAAAATAGATCTTTTGTTTGGTTTAGGAGTCAGTTTGTCTGGTGCTGATAGTGACTCTTTCGGTGACTGTTTTTAGTTATGGTCGTCAATAGTTTATGTTCTGAAGAAGTCGGTGACGTTAAAACTGATTCTGGTTCAAAGATTTCTGTAAGACAAAGCTAGCACTTAGCCCTTTAGATTGGCAAATCGTAGCACTCTGGTGCCATAATCACGCTTAGCGCGCATGTTGCTATTCAACTTCGCTTGGAACACGTGATCGACGTAATCAGGACACATCAGAAAAAAAGAGAAACAAAAGGCCAACTATCATATATATGCGTTATTTTATGCGGAGCAAACAAATAAATAAAGGAATTGATGAAATTGCGAAAATATGTGTGGCAAAAACGGAGAGGACTTTCGCGCGCGCTTTATAACTCCATTGCAGGCTTCTAAGCGGAAAACCGCGACTAATTGGATCAACTAAGCTAACAGATTCAGTGAAACGTTACAGACGTTAGCTTTTCACATCGATAGGCACTACTGAAGCAGAATTTCCTTCCAGCTGTCTTGATTTAATGTCCTATGTCCTCTAGATGGGGCAGAGGGCGTCCATAGAAGTCTTCCATTTCGATCAATCTTGAGCTTCACGCTTCACCTCGCTCCACGTCATACCGATGCTCGTCGCTTCTGCCAACACAGTGCAATGCCAGGTTTGACAGGGACTGCCACGCATTCTTTTTTCTTGGATTCCAGTACAAACCTTGGTTGATGTGAGGAATGTGATCGGGACCCCTTCAGAGCGTGTGGCCAATCCATCTCCACTTGCGATGCTTGATGTGGTCTACCGGGCTCTCGTGGCATTCCTCCAACAGCTCTACGTTGGAAATGGTCTCGGGCCAGTAAATTCCGAGAATGAGACAAAGACAGCGGTTAACGAAGATTTCGTTGCAAACCCGTGATATTCTACTTATAATAACAATGTCAAAATATAATAATGTAAAATATTGAAATGGGCTACCGGAAGGTCTTGGAGTCTTGACTTTTAACAATCTTTATAGCCGACATAATATCTATACTTTGTTTACAACACGGACTAGATAAATTAAGTCCCTCCATCTGTATGAAAACCAAGCGTGCCACTTTTTCACAAACAATTTAAAAATCTCACCAATGAAAGAAAGCATTTCCAATGACTCGGCCAACTTTTTATATACAGTCTTTACAGCTCAATATGGCATACAAAGACATCTTTCTAGATTTCGGTGGATTTCCGGTGCCAATAATGCTAAATGAAAATCTCAAAGTACGATCATTGATCGTAACTGTACTTCGTTTTTTGGCATGTACTTACATACAATCGTGTCATCTAGTTAGATTTATATCTGTGGTCTACAGCTGCTGCAGTGCTATTCTGAAAACATTGCACCGTGAATCTCTCTAGGTGAAGTGAGCTGTCAAGCTGTTATAGGCACAGAGTGATATGACAATTCACTTCTCGCTTACTTCACCTGGTGACATTTTAACAGCAAAGAGTGGCTGACCGATAAACACCGTAACGTACAATGTGAACCTTCTACCTTCTCCGATAAGCAGTGGAGTAGGTATCCACGTCATGTCTCGAGTAACCGGGCTACATACATTTCGTCTAAGCCCGAAGGCCACCCGCCAAACTGGTTCGCAATAACTCATAAAGCAGTGGGCTTCTAAAAATACCTACAGACATTCGAGACACGACAAAAGGAATATTTAACTATTTTCTACGAATTATTGTGTTTGTATTCATTGTGTTTGCACATTTAATTGATTTAATGCGTGTAAAGCTGTGTTCACACTATGTTAAGCAAACAATATGCAGATTAACAGAATTAAAACAAAAAGAAAAATTCATTGGTTTCTATTTCAGGTTATTTTTATGTTCATCATCCCCACTGCTGGGACACAGACCTCCTCTCTGTGAGAGGGAATGGGCCGTAATCCACCACTGGTGGATTGGTGGTTGTCACATGTTTTCGAATTTTTGGTTCTAGGACATGCCGGTTTCCTCACCGTTTTGAGAGCAGTGGTGATGAAATAATTTACACAAATAAAGTAAAGCGCCTGTGCCTGGGTTCGAACCCACGACCTACGACACGTAAGTCGCGGCCGTTACCACTGAGCTACCACTGCTCTATTTTTTTATGTATATGAGGTTAATATTGTTTGGTAGAAGATAATTTGGTTTTTGAATATTTATGACTTTTTTATTGCACGTTCAAAATCAATAGACATTTAAAATCGAACATTAAAATTTTATTATACTAATTTAAATGTTCGATACCCACCATTTGTCTACTTCCATTTTAATTTTCTTTTTACTGCATTATTATCACCCTAGTTATACGTTTTTGTGACTATAATGATAATGGTGCTATCCAGCTGGTTTCGGCCACAGTGACCGCAATCATTGGTAACTCAATGTGGTTGAGAGCCCAGATTTGCTGCTCTGTTATGTGCTCTCATGTGACTTGCATATCCATCCTTGGTCGAAAAACTCCGAGCACAAAGCGGACACGTCAGAACACCGTTGACTACGTGATAAATAGTAGCTGTTGGTGGTCTAGCTTTGAGGTCGTCGCATTTCTGGTCCAATTCTGACCTCCTTCTATCTACAATGACCTGCCGCTGCACACGACATCTCCACTCGGGCTGATTTTGTGCCTGATTCTCCCAAAGTGTAGTAGAGTCAATATCGCCTCTCTTCATGTGTCTATTCGGAATATCCTTGAAGCGCAAGAACTGCCCACCACGCCTCCGTTTCCCTTCCTGGAATTCAGAATAGAATATACGCTTAGCTAGCCTTTGTTCCTGCATCCTGGAGATATAAGCCCACACCACCTAAGCTGACGTCTCATCAGGTAGGCCTCTATACCAAGGACCTACCAAGTTATCGTGGCAATGTGCCTATCAAGTCTCGGGACGGTTCAGAACATCTATTGTCTAGGGACGAGGTTCTTAAGCGCTGGGCTCAGCATTGTCTTTTAAGGTGTGACTATAATAGGACTCATATAAATGTATTGACATTGACATTCCTAATAGACACGTTGGTATCAATTGAAATAGTTCTTTATGACATTTAAAATATCTAAGTTACTTAAGTACTTACAATATATTAATACCTTACCAGTGAAATCTTAATTATTCTTACGCAAGGTCCACGCTTGAGTACAGTCGGTAACACAGATTCTTGAACTATCCCCGTCCGAGCATAGCATAATCACCTCTATATGCATAATTTGAGAGGTTATTTTTTCGTATTGTTTTTAAGTGTGATGGGTAACTTGAGAAGGTCGGTTCTCTTCGTCACGGGAGGCGAGTATGGCGTAACAAACTCGACGCGCTACGCTTGCTCTGCTTTGGGTGGTGAGCAGATAGATTTGGTTCAACTTTTTAGGGTTCTACGCACGTGAGAAAAACATTCCTAGGGTACGGTTGGTTGGTAGAGTAAAACAGTAGGGGATAATATGAATGAAGTGGGTGTAGTCAAAAAGTAAGTGAATATCTTTAATGACAGAAAATAGCTGACATAAAATGAAGACGTAACATGTCAGCAGTAACTGAGTAACTATTAGATATCCTTCCATTAAGCCACATGGAAGATGGAGCTACATATATCATCATCATCATCATGATCAGCCTTATAATGTTCCCACTGCTGGTACACAGTCCTCTCTGTGATGAGTGGTGGTGTCTCCCTGAGAGGGAGCTACATTTTCTATACTAATATTATAATAAGCTGAAGAGTTTGTTTGTTTGTTTGAACGCTCTAATCTCAGGTACTACTGGTTGGAATTGAAAGATTATTTTTGTGTTGGATAATCCATTTATCGAGGAAGGTTATAGGTTATATAACTTCACGCTACAACCAATAGGAGTGGAGCATAAATGAAAAATGTTGCAAGAACTGAACAAGATATTCCTTTTTGAGAGCTTCCGTTGCGTGCGCTGCGTAAGCGGTTAAAGTTACGCAACATTCATGTATGTAGGGTAGGTAGGGTAGGGTAGGTAGGTAGTCAGTTGACGTTAGCGAACCCGCGTGAGACCGCTAGTTTAGTAATAATATGGAACAATGGTTCCATACATATAATTGAAAAATAAATACCAAAAGCGATAAATAAATTAGGTCTTACTATGTTTAAATGAGAATCTAATTCATTGCTGCTGGTGATTGGTGAATTTGGTTTTATTAATCACTAGCGGACGCCTCGCGGTTTCACCCGCGTAGTTCCCGTTCCCGTGGGAATACAGGGATAAGAAGTAGCCTATGTCACGCGGGGATAGTGTAGCTTCCCAACGGTGAAAGAATTTTTGAAATCAGTCGATTAGTTTTTAAGTTTATTCGTTACATACAAACATACAAAAATTAAAATCTTTCCTCTTTATAATATTATTATTATTATTCACCCGCGTAGTTCCCGTTTCCGTAAGAATACAGGGATAAAAAGTAGCCTATGTCACCCGGGGATAGTGTAGCTTCCCAACGGTGAAAGAATTTTTGAAATCGGTCCAGTAGTTTCGGAGCCTATTCGGTACAAACAAACACACAAACAAACACACAAACAAACACACAAACAAACACACAAACAAACAAACAAAAAAATCTTTCCTCTTTATAATATTGGTATAGATTATTTTATTATTCTGTGGCATTTTTCCTGAAGTGCTGAGAAAGAACCCCATTCGAGACCAAAAGGGGTTATCCTTTTGGACTCGAATGGGGTTCTTTATCAATTATTACTGTAATTTTTGGATTTTTCTCGTATGTACGGGTCGGAAATTAATATTTTTCTTTCTTTCATTCTGGCTGATATGCCACAGATTTTGCATAATATGTATATCCAAGTGTTTTCAACCAAAAAGTATTACACCAATACAAGTCGATAACAAAAACAAGTTAACAACGGTCATAATATTAAATACAAAGAAGCAGTACCCTAAAACAATGCGCTCAGAAATTCGAGAACAAATTGCTGTTCAACTCGTGGGATACTCCGCAAGTCTGTAATGAGCGCTTGCGCATAAGGATGTGAGCACAACGGCGAGGTTTTCGACAGTTAATTTTGGTAGAATGTCGAATTTTAGATAAAGCATTGTTACCTATCGTGAAATTTATCTACTAGACTACTATCATGACATCATAATATCATAAATATATAATACTAGCTGACCCTCGGGGCTTCGCTCCTGTCAACCGGCTACCTACCTACCTACCCTGCCTACCCTGCCCACCCTGCCTACCCTGCCTACCCTGCCTACCCTGCCTACCCTGCCTACCCTGCCTACCCTGTCTACCCTGCCTACCCTGCCTACCCAGCCTTCCCTGCCTACTCTGCCTACCCTGCCTACCCTGCCTACCCTGCCTACCCTGCCTACCCTGCCTACCCTGTCTACCCTGCCTACCCTGCCTACCCAGTCTTCCCTGCCTACTCTGCCTACCCTGCCTACCCTGCCTACCCTGCCTACCCTGCCTACCCTGCCTACCCTGCCATAACTTTTGAACGGCTGAACCGATTTTATTCAAACATAGCTAAGAACACTCTTGACAAAATCACCTTTTAAACAAAGTAATGTTAAAATCGGTTTATCCGTTTAGGAGCTATGATGCCACAGACAGACACACAGATACACAGCGACACACGTCAAACTTATAACACCCCTCTTTTTCCGGCGGGGGTTAAAAATAGTAAATATTTTCAAAGCTTTTTCCAAGACATCTCTTCGAGGAAATTTTAAGTAATTGTAAGCAGTTCTTGATAAAGCTATTCATCAAATCATTGGTTTCAACTCTTTGTGTGAGATTTTCCTAATAACAGTGAAACTTGAAAAAATTGCGAGGGAAACAGTATTTCTCATTAATATAAGTGTTAGTATTGTGTGTGTATTTAATTGTACGATTAGAAATACACAAATTATATTAGTTCAGATTCAAATAGATTACTGATTAATGATTATTTTGTGTTATTTTACAATCTCCATACAAATACCGATTGGGAATTATTTAGCACTATATCTAGCAAAAGGAGACGAATACATGCCTAAAAGGCAATTTGATGCTGTAGAAGGAACTTTAAATTTTGAACAGTTGCTCAATTTAAAGAAAACAATGTAGTCAAAAATATATGGTACATGTGTATGTATGGTGGTTGGTATATCTACGAGTACCAACAAATTTTTTGATTTTTACAACAGATTCGTCGAAAAAAGTTTTCGACAAAAACAATCATGTGTCTTTCCCCTTATACTACAGACATGTGCGTCCACAATTACACCTGCACACGACTGTACCAGTGTGCGTAACAATGAGTTCTGGCCGCAACTGTACCGGAACATAAATTGTTGTATCAAATTACCCGTTTCTTACCTAATTTAGAGACTTATATTATGTGCGTGACGTAAATATTACTTCATCTTGTTGATTATGTCATTTGGAAGGTAGATTATGAAGTAATCGAGATAAGTTTTAGTTAAGGGACCTAAACAAATATCCACGTCTGAATTATGTATGTATTGGTGTTACTCGTTTAATGACTTTAATCAAATGTATTGGCTTAATGCCCCATAGGGCATAGCTTCTTCATCCGATCTTCTGGCGTTTGATAATAATTAAGACAAAATCAAAAAATAGAAATTATCAGATTACTGTACAGGGATATCTTTCATAGATACTAAATTGAGAACCTCAAGCAGACTTATGCGCATTTTCTATAACACTATCAAACAATTAAAGGTATTTTAGGCATTCGTTGAAATGTTTCATTTTCAGCGCCTAGAATTATAATAAAAAAATTGCGGACGCCTCGTGGTCTCACCCGCGTAGTTACGGTTTCCGTGGGAATCCAGGGATAAAATAAAAAGTATGTCACCCGGGGATAGTGTAGCTTTCCAACGATGAAATATTTTTTTAAATCGGTCCATTAGTTTTTAAGTTTATTCGTTACATACAAAAATACAAATCTTTCTTCATAATATTATTAGTACCAATAGACTTATAGGTAGTGCATTTCATTTTAGGCATTCAATTATATTATGTATTGAATAGTGTAACTGTGTGCTTTACTTTGTGTAAATTATTTCTCAAAACGATGAAGAAAAACATCGTGAGGAAACCGGCATGTCCTAGAACCAAAAATTCGAAGACATGCGACATCCACCAACCCGCACTGGGCCCGCGTGGTGGATTACGACCCATTCCCTCTGCTTGCCTGTGTCCCAGCTGCTGATGATGTGATTTGTGTGTGATGTGATTGAATAGTGTTATGGAATAAGGCATTAATTTAGCTGGTTAACGTCACTATGAGGGTGTGCTCTTAACATAAACTTAAACAAGATCACGGAATTAGGCTAATTGAATCATTAGTTTATTTGTCAGGCAATCGTGTCCCGAGTATTAAAATGGTTGCATTTATAAACTTGGCACGTGGACTTACCTAGCAAAACTGCTTGCTTAAGGTCCTACATACCCTTTAGTGCCGTAAAACGGTAACTTTCTAAAGCCTTAGTAACGGCTAGGTTAAAAGGTTTGAAAAAAAATATATTATTGATTCATGTACAGAATTTTGAACACAAGGTATTTTCGGGTAACTTATAGTTTTATTTAAAAAAATAATTAACAACACGATATTTTTTCGCAAGTTTTGGAAACTCCTCTAAAACGACTTGGATGTTTAAAAATATTTTTACACAGAAAAAATTATGGCTGGCATTTCTTCATAATGTAAATCAAATAATATTTTGTTAAAAAAACTGTTCAAAAGGAGGTTCAATATTAATATTTTGGCATCGAGCGGGCGCACGGCCAGTACTGGGTTAACATTGGGGCGTATAAAGCGCCTTAAATCGAACTTAGTCGTAACTTGTACAACAAATTGTGACTGTTTGCGTTTAAGTTACCTGTTTTACCTCGGTTCCAGGCCGGAAATATCTATTTTGTCATTGAGTTATATTTCGTTTTGCTGTCAGAGACAAAATAACAGAAATATTCTGAAATTACAGTTACAAAATACTGATTGTTTATGTAAATTATTGTGAAGGTTTTATTAACAAACTGTGTTTATTAGTCTTTGTTTAACACATCCAGCACTGGTAAGCAGTATGTAACCTATCCGCTCTTCAAGTCAAGAGTGAATAGGTTAGGTTACAACGACCACACATTGGTTACTTCTAAGCAAGCGTGCTCCGTCGTCGACCACATTCTTGATCTTTTAACATCAGGTAAGATAGTGGTCAAACGCAAGCTATCTCTCAACTCAATAGTAAAATTGAAACCGGCTTCTATTTGGAAGTCGGTGTCTTTGGTACCTATTTATTTTTCGTTTTTGACACCGACTTGCGAAAAGAAAGTTATTTTTCGCTTTGTAGTGTTTTGTTTTGGAAGTCGGTTATTTTTTTTTTTGTTAAAACGTTTTATTTTTCTTTTTAGTTTGGTACATTATTGCGATGAAATTATTAAGGACTAGCTGACCTTGCTCCCGTCAAAATTATAGCCTATGTTACTCGGGAATAATGGATCTTTCCATAGGTGAAATATATTTTTGTATCGGTGCAGTAGTTTCGGAGCCTATTTGGTACAAACAAACAAACAAAAAAACTTTCCTCTTTATAATATTGGTATGGTATAGATAACTTGAAAACTACTCGTCAGATCTGATCAAATTGAAATGGAATGGAATTGAAATGGAGAAGCACCAGGATTCAAATAAAAAAGAATCATCAAAATCGGTTTATAATTGGCGGAGTAATCGCGTAAAAAACATACAATCGAATTGAGAACCCCCTACATTTTGAAGTCGATTGAAAAACGTCTCATTGTAAGTTTGACCGTCTGAGTCTAAGATTAGTCTCTTGCCCTCACAGTATGTCTCCATCTCCCAATACATTTTGATAAGCCTCCAACTCAGTATTCACCCCGTCTTTGTAGTCTTTATCCAGAGCCCGACTTTACCAGGTGTGCCAGGGACTATCTGCGATGGCAAAAATATCTAGTCATAATTTTAACACATATCTATATATCACTTCGTTTCTAGAGGAGCTCGTGGCTAAATAATAACAGCCGCACGGGACCATCTTTAAGGTTAAGCAACGCTTGACGAGGTCGGTCCGTGGATGGGTGACCATTTCAACATACCGAGTTTCCTCCGTGCCTCGGCAAGCACGTTAAGCCGTTGGTCCCAGCTGTCATTTGAAGATCTTTGACAGTCGTTACGAATAGTCAGACGCTTGAGATCTGACACCAGTCTAGCCAAGGGGTACCGTGTTACCCAGTTACTGGGTTGTGGAGGTCAGATAGGCAGTTGCGCCATGTAAAACACTGGTAGTCAGCTGAATCCGGTTAGACTGGAAGCCGACCCCAACATAGTTGGGCTAGGCAGATGATGATGATCTACTTCGTTTCTAAGGTCTTCTTCTATTCAGATAGCCCTCCATATTCAGTTTCAAGAATTGAGCGTTATCCAAAGTCTCTATATTTCTCACATGCATTTTCAGCCAGCGCCTTGAATCAAATTGGAACCCCAAGTTTCTCACTTGCCTTGCAGACTCCCAATTTGTGTAGAATTCAATAATTGAAGTGTTTGAGCATCCTAGACTTTTACAAGTGCCTAGACCGACTTCTAGTCTAACTAGATGATGCATCTGAAGAACACTATTGTTATGACTTTTCCTACTTATAAAACACTAGCTTCGAACGCAATAAGTGTTTTATTATTCCAAGAGGGCATACAACTGGAATATACAGTGTCCTATGTCCAGGTCTACCTGTATGAAAAGTACCATCCAAATCCTTTCCGCCGTAAATGTGTGAAAAGATTTACTATCTCAATGATATGATGTAGTCCCCCTTCCCGATTTAAGTAACGGCGACTTGCCTAGCGTGTTCCCTATTTCGATTAGCTAGACCGAATTTTATTATAAGTACCCGGTGATAATTAGAGCGAGAGAGTAAGTATATAAGTTGAATAAGTATGTACCAACGAATAAAACAAAGGTAGCGAACATGCATTCAGAATATGAACATAAAGTACCTTTATGACATATTTTGACATTTTGGCCGAAAATGGAACTTGAGTTCAGCGACACAGAAATAATTGTAGAACATATATATAAAAAAATGATATCTCAATACGATGGAAAGTACAACCCCATTCAAAGCCAGTCCAATTCTAATTTAAATCGCACAGTAACTACAAAAATAGAAAATCAAACAGGTAATTCTCATCTACATATTCATTCTGCAACCACTTTAAAAAAAAACTAAACAATATAAAGCAGCCATCTTACAATCAAGCCTACCCTTGTTCTACAGCCTGCAAAAAGTTCAACAACGGCCAAGATTACTGCGCACACGCAAATAGGGTTACCATATAAGAAAAGAGGGAATGTTTGTCTAGTATGTCTATAATGATAGTAGACCATAACGAAGCTATCTTCGTACACACCAGCATCTATAGGTTGGTGTGTGTTGTTGTTAGATGTGTGTTGATAAAGAGAATCGAAAATGAAAAAAGCCCTTTTTAACGGACTTCCCAAAAAGGATTCTTAATTCGGAAGATAATATTTTTAATTTTTTTATGTTTTTTCGGGCATAACTCCGTCATATGTGATTGATTTGCAAAATTAAAAATAAAACCGACTTCTAAAGCAAAACACTACAAATCGAAAAATAACTTTTTTTCCGAATTCGGTGTCTAAAGAAACGAAAAACAGTAGGTATTAAAGACACCGATTTCGAAAAATAATATTTTTCGATTTGTAGTTTTGCTTTAGAAGCCGGTTTTTATTTTTTAAGTTTTTTTTTATCTATACAATTTTCATAATGGTATTTTAGTAATAGTTAAAATAATATGTATATAAAACATAATAAAATAATAAAAAATAAATATTTATATAAAATAATAGTTTAAATAAAAAAATAGTTACAGAATATTTTTGATTTGCAAATAAATGATTTCTGATTCTGATTCTGAATGGCTCTAAGTTCAATGTGCTTCTTAGTAAAGGTTCTAATTCTACCAACTGTTTCTAATTACTTGAAACTTCTCCAATTAAATCCTTTGTGTGCTTTAATTTGGCGTTCTATTTCTTGTAAGGTTTTCCACTGCTGTTTGTCTTTTCTCTTCTCTTCTTTGAAAGTTCCTGATATTTTAGTATTCATTAATCAGACTTTTATTCAAGCTATAGGCTGACTTTTTAAAATTTTGTTTTTTGTTTGGATCGGCCGCGACTTACAATTTATAGGTCGAACAATAATTTACAAACAGTAAACTGTTTGTAAATTATTTCATCACCACTACTCTCAAAAGGGTGACGGAAAACATCGTGAGGAAACCGGCATGTCCTAAAACCAGAAATTCGAAGACATGTGACATCCACCAACCCGCACTGGGCTCGCGTGGTGATTACGGCCCATTCCCGGTCATATAGAGGAGGCCTGTGTCCCAGCAGTGGGAACAATAATAGCCTGATTACCCAAAATCTCTGTCTCAGACCAATGTCGCCTGTCAAAACTTCAGAATGCCTGTCAAAAGCGGCAACCGCCTGTCATAACATGGTAACCCTACCCACAAACACTTGGCACATACAATCCCCCGCTGGGCCCAAGAACTACGGCGTCTATTTATCTCCGGGAGGGCTTCAAGCTCTCGCCATTCTTTACAATAAGCACTATCTTTTGTAAAATATGGCGATTTTACGGCGTTTATAAATAAGTTTGCATTCAACGCTTTCGCGAAATAGCTGCGATGCCCACGATGGCTACGATTCGAGTTCTGAATACAATAGCACCACATCCTAGTGTGTAGGCGGCTGCTCCGTGACTCACTAGGATACCTAAGAGATGGGGTACACCGCAGGACTTGGCTTTGATAAAATCTTGGGTTTTCCCAAACACGTCAGACTGCAAATATGTATTTTAGGTCTCTAGTTTTTTGTGAATGCGTTGTGTCGGATGTGCCCGACATAATGCTTAAATTATATGATTAAATGACAACCAATAAAACTCTTTTAAAAAAAAAATGATATCACTTTTTCAACTGAATGTACGTAAGTAGAGCACCAGAGAAATATCGAGCACTTAAGTAAGAAGAACACTGATTGTCTTTCGATAATAAAAATATCATCATCATCATCAGCCTTATAATGTCCCCACTGCTGGGACACAGACATCCTCTCTGTGAGAGAGGTAATAAGCCTTGATCCACCACGCAGGCCTAGTGCGGGTTGGTGAATGTCACACGTCTTCGAATTATTCGTTCTAGGACATACCGGTGTGCTCACGATGTTTTCCTTCGCCGTTTTAAGATCGATTGTTGGATCCGTTACCGCTGGGCCACCACTGCTCTAAAATAAAAATAATATAGTATTTATTCAACATAAATGTACAACTTTGAAGTTGTGTAAAATACACAGCATCAAGACTAAACATAGTTTAAAGCTTCACTAACGGCCCCCAATCGAGTCCAACTCGTGTACAACTGCCCTAAACACATTAAGCCGCGAATCTAAACACTACAGCGGCAGTGTACTCCAATCTTTATGTAGGTGTACCTTTCTAATTGACGTAAATCTAGAAAGCTGACTACATTAATATTTCTCGTCTAGTGCTCTTAGTGCATTTTCTATTTTATCATTGTAATGAACTTCAGTTAAATGTTGCACTTGGATTAATTCAATATAGAAATGAGTTTATTTCTACAAACAGAGGCGTATTGCGGATCTTTTAGAGGGTTGATTTTAAATCGTGAGAAAAATTTCAGACGAATAAAATGGCAGGTTTAGTAGTTTACATAATTATGTATGTCAAACCACCATCTATCTGCCTCAGATAAAAGTTATCTGACTATTAAAAATTAACCCTCAGAGTCGTATCCAGGAATTGTTTACACTTTACGGGACAGACCGCCTCTCGACGTTATAAGGGCGTTGACCTTTATTTCATGAATTTTGGCAAACCGTTGATAGCCGTTGCTTGCCCATAAAATTGCTAGGAAGCACATGATCTAGTGTCACATTACGCGACTTCATTTTTTCGTAGGTGTCACGGCACTCTTTTAGAGACATTATTTAACACACACATACACAATGCTTATGCATCAAAACAACACATTCAAACCACAGACAGGCGTAGACTGAGCCATACAAGTACAATGATGTTGATATTTAGTGTCGTCATCATTTCAGCCGAAAGACGTCCACTGCTGGATATAGGCCTCCCCCAGGCGTCGCCACATTGACCGATCCCGTGCGTCTCGCATCCAGCGCCTTCCCGCAACCTTAACCAGTTCATCGGTCCACCTAGTGGGAGGCCTTCCAACGTATCGTCTTCCAGTTCGAGGTCGCCATTCCAGAACTTTTCGGCCCCATCGGCCATCCGTTCTGCGAGCAATGTGCCCTGCCCACTGCCACTTAAGTTTGGCAATTCTTCGGGCTATGTCGGTAACTTTGGTTCTCCTGCGGATATCATCATTTCTGACGTGATCACGCAAGGAAATTCCGAGCATAGCCCTCTCCATTGCCCTTTGGGTGACTTTAAGCTTTCTGATAAGGCCCATTGTGAGCGACCACGTCTCGGTCCCATAGGTGATCACTGGCAACACACACTGGTCATAGACTTTTGTCTTGAGACACTGCGGTAAATTGGACGAGAAGATACCACGCAACTTCCCGAACGCCGCCCAGCCGAGTCGGATTCGACGGTTGACCTCTTTCTCAAAGTTGGACCTACCCAACTGGACCGTTTGTCCCAATTAAACATAATCGTCTACAACTTCGAGTGTAGAGTCTCCGATCTTGATAGGAGTGGGTGTTACATGGGTGTTCACCATGACCTTGGTTTTGTCCATGTTCATTTTAAGACCCACTCTTTCGGAAGCTCTACTAAGGTAATCGAGAATTTTACTGAGGCTCTCCATGGTCTCAGCCATGACCACTATGTCGTCGGCAAACCGAAGGTGAGTGATGTACTCGCCATTAACGTTGATGCTAAGCCCCTTCCAGTCCAGAACCTTAAAGACGTCCTCCAGCGCAGCAGTGAACAGTTTCGGAGAAATGACGTCTCCCTGTCTTACGCCGCGCTGGAGAAGGATTGGTTTCGAGGTCTGATCCTGAAGACGGACTGACATGGTGGCGTTTTTGTACAGACACTTCAACACCTCAATGTACCGGTAGTCGATCTGGCACCGTTGGAGAGACTGCAGTACAGCCCAAGTCTCGATCGAATCGAAGGCTTTCTCGTAGTCCACAAACGCTAAACAGAGAGGCAGGTTATACTCTTCGGTCTTCTGTATAACCTGCCGCAGCGTATGTATGTGGTCCACGGTGCTAAAGCTTTTTCGGAATCCGGCTTGTTCGGGAGGCTGGAAATCGTCAAACCTGCGCGCGAGACGGTTCGTGATGACTCTTGAAAACAACTTGTAAACATGGCTAAGAAGCGAGATGGGCCTATAGTTCTTCAGCCTGTCAACTGTAGTTAGTAGTTTTCTCCAAAAGTTAACCTACGATGAGACTGAACAACTCTTTGCAAAAAAATCTTACGAACGCATCTAAAAACAGATTTAAAGTGCTCCTTTATTTTATATTATTTTATACTGTGTAATATTCCAAACACACACACACACTCACACATACACTCACACACACACACACACACCCACACATACTCCTATTCCTATTGTTTATGCTTATTGAAATACTACAAGGTGCAGCCAATTGTAAATGAACTGTAAGAGGAAGGCGCCTGTGTCTGGAACACAGTTTATACTAGCACATACACAGACGTTCACTCTGTCTCAAATAATGTATAGTGTTGTACATCATAACATGGCGTTTTTATGTTTAATTGAGATGGAAAAATTGTATTTGGCTTTTTTGATAGTAAACTTTATTTATTTATTTATTATTTATAACTTACGAAAATGTGGGTGCGAGATCTGCATGTCATCATCATCTGCCTAGCCTTTTCCTAACTATATTGGGGTCGGCTTCCAGTCTAACCGGATTCAGCTGAGTACCAGTGTTTTACATGGAGCGACTGCCTATCTGACCTCCACAACCCAGAAACTACGTAACACGATACGTCATGGCTAGACTGGTGTCAGACCTCAGGCTTCTGACTACAAATAATACGAATAATAATAATAATAATACTACGAATAATCCAGATAAATATATAAAAATTGACATGAAATCAAATTTCAGTTCTGGAATGTGTACACTTACGTTTCGAAAAATTTCATTTTTGTTATTTGTTTTACAGATATAGGTATATCGAGTTCACTGTACTTCTGCCGTAAAGCGAATCTGTCATAAAGCGAATCTGCCTTAAAGAGAATCTGTCTTAAAGCGAATCTGTCCTAATGCGAACAAAGGCTCGTAACGACTGTCAAAGATCTTAAAATGACAGCCGGGACCAACGGCTTAACTTGCTTTCCGAGGCACGGAAGGAACTCGCTATGTAAAGATGGTCATCCATCTACGGACTGACCTCGGCAAGAGTTGCTTAGCCTTAAAGATTGACACGTGCGGCTGTTATTATTTAGCCACGAGCTGTCACATATCTTTGAACTTTTAGTTTAAGACATGCCGGTTTCCTCACGATGTTTTCCTTCACCGTTTTGAGAGCAGTGGTGATTAAATAATTTACACAAAGTAAAGCGCCGGCCTGGATTCGAACCCACGACCTACAACTTGTAAGTCGCGGCCATTACTGGGCCACCACTGCTCTCTGCGAGACATACACACACATATGATACATGCACATACAAGACACTATGCCGGGGTATACAACCTTGATTCTATATTTATTAATTAATTAACGGTTTCTCTAATTTTATCTTTCATTGTGTGTGTTTTTTTAAGCAACGCTTGACAAGGCCGGTCCGTAGATGGGTGACCATTTCAACATACCGAGTTTCCTCCGTGCCTCGGAAAGCACGTTAAACCGTTGGTCCCGGCTGTCATTTGAAGATCTTTGACAGTCGTTACGAGTAGTCAGAAGCTTGAGATCTGACACCAGTCTTGCCAAGGGGTACCGTGTTACCCTGTTACTGGGTTGTGGAGGTCAGATAGGCAGTCGCTCCATGTTAAACACTGGCACTAAGCCGAATCCGGTAAGACTGGAAGCCGACCCCAATATAGTTGGGAAAAGGCTAGGCAGATTGATTGTGTGTTCTTTTTACAAATATTATATGCGGTAGGTATGTCAGCACTAATAGTTTTTGTGTCTGTTTGAATTTCCAATTAACGCCAACTATTTTCGTCAAATAATGACAGGTCTGTTATGATAATAAATTATACATGTTTGTCTAATTATTACGGTAACTAAATGATCTATCATCATCATCATTTATCTTTTAAATTATTTAGTGGAAGGAGAGCATTATTTATTCGTACAAAAAATCTAAGTACCGACATTAGTAGATGAGAAAAACAGGAAACTAATATACTTAAAAAAATAGCTGCTTTATTATTATTTTAAACTGGTTTTAAAAAAGGTTCATCATTAATGTCGGCATTACAAACTGTACTTGCGGTTCTGTCCACGTATTTTTAGGGTCCCGTACGCGAAGGGTCCAACGGAGCCTTATAGCTGTGCTGTTACTGACGTGTCTGTATGTCAATTTTGTTTTGAAGATTTTTTTAACTTTCCATTGACCTATGAACTTGAAATTTTGTGAAAATGTTTATTATTACGTATATTTTACTAACAAATACCAATATATTGAAAAATCGGATTTATTCTTTGGTGCGGAACCCTAAATGTGTGAAGTCCGACCCGCACTTGGCCGGTCTTTTTATTTCTTTTTTTGAAAAAAACTTTGCCTCACACTAGGAATTTCTTCCTGTATCGTGGGTGCATTTACAAACATTTAAACTCACATACACAACACCCAGAACCGGAACAACTACCTGTAGGTCATACAAATATTTGTTCCGTGCGGGAATCGAACCCGCGACACGCAGCGCAGCAGTCAATCGCTCAACCACTGCGCCAACCGTGCGCCCATTTACTTTACACTATCCTGTTTCTGGGCAAACGCCTCACATTATTTATTTATTTATTTGTCAACGCTACTAAAGAAAATTTAAAATAAAAGAGCGGTATTGGATTTGTGGATTTGTGAAAAAACTTGAAGAGAAATGCATTGATAGTTACCGATTGTAATAGTATAGTAGTACTAGTACTAGTATATTGTTAGTCTCCAATGCTTAACGTGATTAGTTACATTATACACATACATACAAAGAAAGACGTTCATTTGTTTTCTCCTCGCCGAAAAAGACCCATGCAATATGGTTTTCCCTGACAATTTAATGGTGTTGCCCACATATTTATTTTCAGACTCTTCTGTCCCACTGCAGGGCTTTTATAGCTCCCGGTTTGTGGACCAATCCGTCTGCCGCGATGTCGCCGGAAATTTTCCGGGGCGCAAATTGTGGTTGATTTAGCGCATGAACCGTTTGACATGCGGCCGATGCGATCTGTTCGGTGCAGTCCCATTTTAGCTCGGCTGCTTTTTGGTTGACGTCGGCGATTTTGACTCCTTGTTAATGCCCGAGTACTTTTTCCTTTTCCAAGACTCAAATATTCTTTTTACACCAGTCAAACATAGAACTACTACACAATGTTGCATTCAAATAACAAAAATAAAACCCAACTATATCTACCACTCCGCATTTCTATGCAAACTTGGCGAAATTGCTTGGCGAGATGGAAGCGTTGCGTTCTCATATACATACGAATAAGTTATCCAAGTAAGGCCTGACGCACACGATCAATTTACCACATAACCGTGCGACTGAAATGGGCTGTCGTTTGTCGCTGTCTGATAGTGACAGTTTGTTTGATCGTCAGTCAGACCCTCAGGTCGATAGCTGATCATCTGTTCTGCATGTTACGTGAGACTCAATCCTTTATTGGAACAGTTCTACACTTTATCAAAAGTCACTTTTGTATAGAAAATCGCTTGAAATATGTTTTCTTTTTGTTTCAGGTTGACGACGCTGAAACGAAGGAAAAAAAGACAGAAAAAAAACTACAAAATGCACATGTTGTAAAGAAGTTTTAAATAATGATAAGCAAATCTATACTCTATACCATACCAATATTATAAAGAGGAAAGCTTTTTTTGTTTGTTTGTTTGTATGTTTGTTTGTACCAAATAGGCCCCGAAACTACCCGATCGATTTAAAAACTTCTTGCACCATTAGAAAGCTACATTATTCCTGAGTGACATAGGCTATTTTTTAATCCCAAAAACTGGTCCTGTGGGGTGGTCCCCTGGAGCGAAGCCGCGGAGAACAGCTAGTTTTAAATAAAAACAAAACCCTCCCTTTTGCTTCGCCGTAATCGGATAAAAAGACAGTGGTCAGATTGTGCGAAAGACGACACGTTCAAATTGATTTCAGCAACAATGTGGAAACTTTCTTTGATAGAAATGAATCGTATAAGGCATGCTGAATCAATCTTAAATACTCGTAATTCAATCTTAAATTATAGAATCGAAGTACTCTGGTCGTAATTACAATTTTACCATACCTATAGTCGTCACAATATAAGAAGTCCGTTGTTGTTTCTCATTTTACATGCCGCGATAACTTTCTACGTAAGAAATTAATAATCTAATTCATAATCCTAATTAATTACTATGTTACCCATACACTATAACAACGAGTATTATTCGCAAATTTAATTATTATTAAGTACTAGCTGACCCGACAAACTTTGTTTTGCCATAAAAACACCAAACATTTATCTACCCTACCTACCCTAACTTACACTACCTACCCTACCCTACACTACCCTACACAATCCTACCCTACCCGACCCTAAACTACCCTACCTTACACTACCCTACCCTACCTTCCCTACCCTAACCTACCCTACCCTGCGCTACACTACCCTACCCTACACTATCCTACCCTACCCTACCCTACACAACCCTACCCTACCCTACCCTACACTATCCTACCCTACCCTACCCTACACAACCCTACCCTACCCTACACTACCCTACCCTACACTACCCTATCCAACCCTAAGTTTATTTATTTTTTTCTTCACATAAACCATCTGCTAAATACTCCGAATAAAGCCTAAAAATTTTGTTTGGATTGGTGAGCCCGTTCTTGAGTTATAAAATAACAACGAAAAGTGGCATTGATTTTTATATACGAGTACTAGCTGACCCGGCAAACTTTGTTTTGCCATAAAAACACCAAACATTTATCTACCCTACCTACCCTACCTTACACTACCTACCCTACACTACCCTACCCTACCCGACCCTACCAGACCCTACACTACCCTACCCTACCCAAGCCTACACTACACTAACCTTCCCTACACTACCCTACCCTACCCTACCCTACCTTCCCTACCCTACGCTACACTACCCTACCCTACACTACCCTACCCTACACTACCCTACCCTACACTACCCTACCCTACACTACCCTACCCTACAGTACAATAGCCTACAAAAAAAAAAAAAAACGTAAAAATCATCTTTGAACTTCAACGAACATTTAAAAAAAGAATAGGCCAAATTGGTCCAGGCGTTGTTGAGTTATGCGCTTACCAACACATTTTGCGATTCATTTTTATATTATAGATTTTTATAGCTGTCAAAACGGGCCTTTTATTTTTTGACAACTTTAGTAAGTGCTACAACTCCAAAATCTGAAGAAATTTTATCAAATTAGGATGAGAATCAGCATTTTTTATCATAAAAATTACATAAGACAGTGTCCCAAAATGGCCGCCTTTTAGGTAACTAACTCTGACCTTTAGGTATGTAGCCCATTTATGTCTTGAAGTCGTTAATGTAAGAAATAAATCTTATGTAAGGCGAATTTCCAGTTGTTTCTAACGTTTCTATGCTAAGCGTGGGTGGCTTACAAAGACGAGCTACAGTAGCCTCCGGGGTCAAAGTTCGTACAACTAAGCCTACTTAACTAAATAATAATGGCCCACGAGGTTTATAATAAATATTAAATTGTGTTATAATATTGTTAATCTTCTTACTGGTTGACTACGGTCTGAGTAAGGCTCAAAGGTATTTTTAATAGTATTTTATCTAATAGCATATATTTGCAATTAGGATCAAAGTTTTCAAATTGGTTTTTTATATGTTTTTTTTATTGACGACGAAATAGCAAGGAATAAGATTCTTTTTCGAGACTTGAGTAGGTAGTGAAAAATATTTTTTTTTAAAAGAGTAAGTATGGAGTTTCTTGTGCATTCTTCTCCATAACAAGCTACTTTCCGAATGCACGGTAGAATATTTTTTTTTTAAAGTGTAAGTATGGAGTTTCTTGTGCATTCTTCTCCATAACAAGCTACTATCCGAATGCACGGTAGAATATTTTATTTAAAAAGAGTAAGTATGGAGTTTCTTGTGCATTCTTCTCCATAACAAGCTACTTTCCGAATGCACGGTAGAATCAACTTTTATTCCATGTAAATTTAAAAAGTATGGAGTTTCTTGTGCATTCTTCTCCATAACAAGCTTATTTTCCGAATGCACGGTAGAATCAACTTTTATTCCATGTAAATTTAAATTGTGACATTCAAAAGTGCCGCTTGGTGGCCCAGTTGAAATAAATATCTTTTGTCTTTTGATTCAACGTCACTCAGTTTATTCTAGAAAATCCTTGATTTAATAAAAACAGTTATGAGAGCATTGGTGGCGCATTGGTTACGGCGACGTTTGGTTTGGTTACGTGAAGTAGGTCATGGGTTGAACCCAGACAGGTACCTACTTTACTTGAAAACGGTGAAAGAAAACATCTTGAGGGAAAAGGCATTTCCTAGAACCAAAAAAGTCGAATCTATCATTTTGATTCGCCACATCTTCTTAATTATTCTTAATCTTCTGAAATGAATCTGTCAATCAAGTTCAACTTCAATCCTTCGTTACAATCAAGAGAACATTAAGATCTACGGGGTGCTTACTATCCAGCGGCGTCTTCGATACGTTAATGTGTATCGACAGAGAACCGGGTCGGATCGGCGAGAACCAGCCCGATCCGGCAGATCCGGTTCTATTGTCTATCTATTACCGGTTGTAGGCGGCGGAGCTTCGATGACGTATGTATGATGGGCCCATTTATATGACCCGATCTTCTGGCAATATTTTTTACTTACGTTCAAAATAATAATTCCATCGAAGAAATTAGATAATTTTGGACCTGTTTATGCAAGGAGAGAGCGTGTTAAAGTTTCAAGAATAACCGAACAACGGCCTTTGGATATATGGATGGTGGATGCAGCTCCACGCTGAAGTGTAGCTGTATGTTTTAGTTTTATATCTGTACCTACTAACACTATTTTTATAAGTAAATTGTTACTAATCCCATGGACTTTGTCTGAAATAACTGTTTTAATTTTATTTTATTTGTTCTCAATGTCCCAACAACGCGTTTATAATTGTCACAGAATCAAAGGTTTAGAATTTATAGCCATTCATCAGCACATGGAAGCCAATTATTATAAGCTACCGTTAAGCTAAATTAGCAGGAATTGTCGTGGTGGCCCAGTGGCTAAGCGTCGCCTCTCGTGCTTGAGGTCGTAGGTTCAAATCCGGGCGAGTACCAATGTGAATTTTTCAAATTCATATGTACTTTCTAAGTTACTCTTGAACATCACAGGTAACGATGAAGGAAAACATCGTGAGGAAACTTGGACTTATATAGTTGATGTTAGTCTGAAATAGCCAAGTCAGAGGCCTGTGGGGTTCCCAGAGGAGGCTTAATTAACTCTGACACCAGAGGTGGCCACATGCTCACACGAAAAAAAGAAGAAGCAGAAAATGATCTTTACCTATTTAAGAAGATTTTACGCATATTTTCGCCTGACTGTGAGGGTGTTTAAGACTTCGCATCTCATTTTAAGGTGCGGGTGGAGGTAGCACCTTTTCAAAATTAGAACAGGCTTTTGCCTTGGAATGCGACAGGTACACAGTCTGGTATTTCTTAAGTCTTCATTTTTCTGTGCTTTTAAAATCGTGTGTCCGTATAGTGAAATCGTGAGGTGTAAACCGTCTCTAACGGCCTACCACGGTCACTTCGCGGGTCACCCGTATACAATAAAATCAGTGATTCTATATCAGGTTTCATTTATAGGTAATAATGACCTATGTTTTAGGCAACTGTGAGTAAAGTAGTGGCCCACGCGTTGACTTCGTGTGGTTTGTGACACAAGTAGTTACTAAGTGGGTCAATGCACCCAAATTAAGTCCCAATATGGCTTGGGTCAGTTTAATAGGTAGGTATTATACAACTTTAGGTATTATAAAGGTCTTTATTTTTCGTTTTAAACCTTTTGGGGAAATAAAAGCTACCATAATCTTAAAGTACTCTGGTTTTAAAAATCTTCATATTGTGCCTTACAATCTTAAAATACTTAAGGAAACTTATGAATTTTCAATATTTTAGGCTTTTTTATCGATATATTTGCATGCATAACAAAGTTAAGGACCATGTTTTTCTCAGGTATTTTTTTTTCTGAATCCTGATTATAACGCGAAATGTAGTCGTAACCTATTTGAATGAATAAGAAAACCGTGAGTCTCAATATTCGATATAATATTAATGACTCAAGCATAATAGAATATTGTCCAAAGAAAAGGAAAGTCACTGAAATGAAGGCCTTTCTACAGTCATCGATTAACAAGAAAATGGAAACCACAAAACAATTTTAGCATCCGGATTCCGGAAGTATTTATATATTGTGGTAAACTGGTGACTCATTTACTGCAATTGAACATTTATGTTCAGTGGCAATTCCCTTATAATTATCTCTTACAGATTGTGCCTATTTTATTTATTTTCAGCCCACTTAGGGCTGAGACCTCCCTTTTTACCCGACTGCCGAAGGAAGGTAATGTGTTTATCAGTCTATGTATGTATGTTTGTTCTTACAAACTAGCGTTCTAACACCAACTGGCGTTCTAGAGACCATACGCGTTGGCCCATTTTGATGGTCATTCGAATCGACCCTGCGAGTGTCACTGGCTACATTAAAATTGGAAAATAGAAAAATGGCGGCTTTTGGGTGCCATATTGGGGGTCCAATTTTTTTTCTTCCAAACCCTTCGTGTGGTGTATCAAAATAAATATGTGTGTGTGAGTGATTTCAAAAATATATTTATAACAGTTATATGTTTAAATGTACATAATTCAAAAAAAAAGTTACAAAAAAAAAAGTTAAATCAAAAATGCCGTGCAGGCGGAGGATACATCTGGTTTTGGTCAGCCAGCCCGCGAGTATGTATCATCCGACTGCACAGCATGATTTTCTCCTTGTTTACGTCTTTTTAGTTCGCTTTTTAAGCAGTCGGTTTACTTATTTAACTTTTTTCCCTCGGATACTCCTGGTTTAGGACAATTGTGGACCTATCCCCATCGATAGACATCAAGCTCGTGCCGCCATTTTCGCCTTTTATTTTTTAGGCGGGAAATCGTCCAATGACTTCACCCGCTCTGGGTGAAGCGGAAGGGCGTGTCAGACTTTTACTGACTAAAACCTACCCGTGTTCCTTCAGTTGCTTGTACCAGGGCTGCTGTAACTCTCTTTCAAATTTATCCGCGCCTCGCCATTTTCGCCTGAGTCTGCCACGATGTCGCTGGTCGGACATTTCCTGGAACTCACATTGTGTTTGAATTTAAGCCATGAACCGTTCAACATGCGGCTGACATTTTCGGCCCTCAGACCCATTTTAACTTGGCCGTTTTTTAGGAACAAAATATACAACAAAATAATTGAAGTCATTTACAACAAGTTGGGGGCATCGACCTCGTTAAAATTAGATTAGTTAATATAAATTATATACCCAAGTTGGGTCAAAATATTGGCCTTATGTTCATGTTGGTTACTGTACGGTATGCATTGTCGGTTTAGTTCATACTTGGGTATTCGTCTTAAGAATAAAAGCAGCAATGGATTCGATTCAATTGCCAATAAAAGTATGATTGTTGTAAGTTCAGAGAAGTTCGATACGTTATTGATTGCTCATTAACAGTTCTGTTAGTGAACGGTAAATAGATGTAGTGCTATGTACCAAAGTACTTAACTTTGCGGTTTGCACAATATTTATAAAGAAATGCTGGTCATAATTGTTACGATTCTTGAAACCGCAGGCGAACGTGATCTGAAGTAGGATCCGTTTTGTCAAAAATTGATTGGAAAAGATCTAAATTCTTGTATAAAGGCCTTCATGCTTAAATAAAAGAAAAAAGACCGGCCAAGTGCGTGTCCGACTCGCGCACGAAGGGTTCCGTACTTGGTAAATTGCGGTTTACGATTTATGACGTATTAAAAAAAACTACTTACTAGATCTTGTTCAAACCAATTTTTTTCGGTGGAAGTTTACATGGTAATGTAGATCGTATATTTTTTTTAGTTTTATCATTCCCTTATTTTAGAAGTTACAAGGGGGGGGACACATTTTACTACTTTGGAAGTGTCTCTCGCGCAAACTATTCAGTTTAGAAAAAAAATATATAAGAAACCTCAACATCATTTTTGAAGACCTATCCATAGATATCCCACACTTATGGGTTTGATGAAAAAAAAATTTTTGTTTCAGTTTCAAGTATGGGAACCCCCAAAATTTATTGTTTTTTTTCTATTTTTGTGCGAAAATCTTAATGCGGTTCACGGAATACATCTACTTACCAAGTTTCAAAAGCATAATTCTTATAGTTTCGGAAAAAACTGGCTGTGACATACGGACGGACAGGCAGACAGACATGACGAATCTACAAGGGTTCCGTTTTTTGCCATATGGCTACGGAACCCTAAAAATGAATCACCTCCTCAGTGAGTCTAACAAATTTCAATTTGAATGCTTATTATTATTTAGGTACGATTTTTTTTGTATATATAGTCTCGCACTTGACCACTATCTCATCTGCCAGCCGGATGCGAGAAGCATACAACCAGTCTACATGGTGACAATTTTAGGAGACCTATGTGAGAGGCTTACCTCATCTAGTTTAAAAAAATATGTTAGACATTTAAGTGTTTGTACAAACCAACTTACAGAAATAAAATAATTTTCAGCCAATATGATGTCGACTGTCCTGTCGCAGGTCTGCTGGAAGAAATGTCTTTTGAAATAAGCAGTACCTTTGTGTTCTTCTATCTGTATTCTTTATTTTCTCTGTAAAGTGTTTTGTGTGTACATAAATATATAAATAAATAAATGATGATACTCGTACCGCAATACTATCATAACGCTGATACAGCCAATATTCATTTTCACAGAATAGAATAGAATACTCTTTATTATGTACACCATAAAAGTTATAGAAAGTATACACGAAGAAAATATTACACTGGGTGACACAATAGGCGATCTTTTCAAGACAACCTTACACAGACTCACAGACTTACTAACCTAATAAAATAGCTAATAAATAATATTATATATTCTCGTTAAAATATTCATTGATATAATAAAATAAAAACTAAGTATCTGCTTATGAATATATATCCTATTCCGCGTAGGAAACGATCACAAGACCAGATTAACGGCTTAAAATACCAGGTATATAGGGTGTAATCCCGGATGAGACAATACCTATAGAACTAGGCTAGATAAATTTATTATGACGTGGTGTTAGGGATGGCAAAATGTTTTAGCAACGGTTATTTTACTCCAGTTAAGACGAAGACTAACACCAACGACCTTGAGGGAACAAAACGGGCACCCGTTTCACACCCGCGCGACCCAAAATTTTGTAGATTTTTGTACTTTCCTTATTATTCTATGACTTTAAAAAAAAAACTTCAGATCAAAATGTAGATACTTAAATTGTCTTTGAAATGGTGTCAATTTCATTAAAATACGCCCAGCGGTTTTGGTGCGATTGTCGTGTTTTTGTCCGTTTTAGACATAACTTTACAAATTAAATACACTATGTTATACGAATAAAACTCAAAATTTGCTTAAATCAAATTATTAAGAAATTGGTCTAATATAACATATTTTTTTTCCAAAAAATTACGATTAGCCGTTTAGACGTGATTCTCATTAAAAAATCAGCTACTCAAGGGAATCGGTGCCTTAAGTAGGAACAACGTGCTCTGTCTTTAAATTAAGGTAAGTGATAACTTAGTACGGACTGTAACTTGGAACTGGATTTTTCGGCATTTTAGTTTTTTTTTCAACATGTAATCTAGCTCATACTAGCATTTTGTCAACGACTTGTAATCCTCTTTACCCTACCTTTACTATGGAAATTTATAAAAAGCCGTACTTACTTCTTGTGTACATAATACATCACGATCACAAGGGTCACCGTACAAAATTTCATCTTTCTAGGTTAAAGTTTTAGGCCGGGCGTTGATGATTTAGACAGTGAGTGAGTCAAGACCTTTCTTCCTATAATTTACTAGCCTGTTGCCCGCGACTTCATCTGCGCAGCATTAGTTGTTTGAATAGCCTACTTTTTTATATCGCGCAATAATATTGTAGGTTTTCCATACAAACTTCCTTCCACATGTCCACCCCGTTAAGGATGATTTCCAGAATAAAAACTATCCTATGTCCTTCCTAGGGTCTCAAACTATCAACATACCAACTTTGATCTAAATCGGTTCAGCGGTTTAAGCGTGAAAAGGTAACAGACAGAGTTACTTTCGAATTTGTAATATTAGTATGGATTGAAGAATTATTATTATTTTAGCTGACCCGGCAAACTTTGTTTTGCCATAAAAAGACCAAACATTTATCTACCCTACCCTACCCTACCCTACACTACCCTAACCTACCCTACCCTACCCTACCCTACACCACCCTACCCTACCCTACCCGACCCTACACTACCCTACACTACCCTACCCTACACTACCCTACCCAACCCTACCCTTTCCTACCCTAACCTACCCGACCCTACACTACCCTACCCTACCCTACCCTACCTTACCCTACCTATATAGCATATGTCCTTTCCCAGGTCTCAAACTATCTTCATACCAACTTTCATCTAAATCGGTGCAGCGGTTTAAGCGTGAAAAGGTAACAGACAGACAGACAGACAGAGTTACTTTCACATTTATAATATTAGTATTAGTATGGATTGTTCAAATCAAGAAAACAATGACGGCTCATCCTCCAAAACAATATTTACTCATCTCCACAAAAAAAACTGAAAGATATTTTAAAAAAGAACAGCACGTGTCAGCCCTGAATGTGACCCAGCATGTCGCACGGCGTGTGGGCGAGCCACTCGGCGCACGCGCATGTCAAGTGAACCAGTACTACTACCTACCTAGATAAGTTAGTTTTTACTTACTATTTTTATTTGATCCATATAGGTGAATGTTAACGTAAATAAAGCTAAAAAAGTATGAGATCGTAATAGGAGGAGAGGAGCTCGTGGCTAAATAATAACAGCCGCACTGGACAATCATCAAGGTTAAGCAACGCTTGACGAGGTCGATTCGTGGATGGGTGACCATTTCAACATACCAAGTATCCTCCGTGCCTCGGAAAGCACCTTAAGCCTTTGGTGCCTGCTGCCATTTGAAGATCTTTGACAGTCGTTACGGGTAGTCAGAAGCTTGAGATCTGACACCAGTCTTGCCAAGGGATTCCGTGTTACCCAGTTACTGGGTTATGGAGGTCAGATAGGCAGTCGCTCCATGTAAAACACTGGTGCTTAGCTGAATCCGGTAAGACTGGAAGCCGACCCCAATATAGTTGGGAAAAGGTTAGGCAGGTTGATTGTTTGAGTATGAGATCGTGAAAGGTGGCGTTCTATAGTGTCTAGACAGAAATGGTAATAAGGCTTGATTTATTTATCAAAACAAATCAAATATTTTTATTGACAAATTTACACCAATATAATTGAAACCCTGACCTGAGCTTCAGAAGTCAGTGTCTTCGCCCCTTGTTGACACTTGTAATGAAAAACATGGTCAAAATAAGATTAAAATAACGTGTATGGTAGTGGTTTATGTACCTAAATAGTAGTAGATAGTTGTTTAGTATTGTACAGCACGTGTGTGGGTACTATGTACCCAACTGTAAATCTACCATTTGCTATACCTATGTGTCATTCGTTGACTTGTGTGTGCCCTGGCAGTTGAGTGTGTCATGCTCTCTCAAATGTCTCTCTGATGGTGGCGCGTGTGTTGGATCATTCGGTTCCCTTCATGATGATTGAGCTGGGTGGTGCCGATTCATGCTTCATGTTCGTGAACGGGCGCCGTCAGTTGGGATTGGTCATAACTTAACTGCTTCGGATGTTAATGTTTTTCTAGTACCTATTATATAACTGCACAGTACATGTGTGAGTACTTTTAATACTTTATACCTTTACGTAGTATAGTGTAGAGTGCTATTCTGGGTGCATTGTCCTCACATATGTGAATTTACTCATGTACCTAAATATTGTAAAAATCTTTTTTTTTTTTAAAGTGTAGGTATGGAGTTTCTTGTGCATTCTTCTCCATAACAAGCTACTTTTCGAATGCACGGTAGAATCAACTTTTATTCCATGTAAATTTAAAAAGTATGGAGTTTCTTGTGCATTCTTCTCCATAACAAGCTACTTTCCGAATGCACGGTAGAATCAACTTTTATTCCATGTACATTTAAATTGTGACATTCAAAAGTGCCGCTTGGTGGCCCAGTTGAAATAAATATATTTTGTCTTTTGAAATGAAAATGCAACGCGACATTGTGAGCCGCGACAACGCGACACGAGTTAGTAATATATTTCCGTTAAACAATTTATCATGACAATGAATTTTATGTACTCTGATTTTCTGCTGATTTCTGCCTACTTTATATTTCTGTAATTAAATCTTATGTATATATGTGTAAGCTTCTAAATTTACAGAATAAGAACCTAAACATTTATTTTTCTTAGGTAATTTCAATAACACAAAAATTGGACGGCACATAGATTAGGGGGCTAAACATAAGCTCTTAGAATAAGATAACTTTGAGTGTGACTTGTATACGATATAGTCACATCCACAAGTAGTGTTGTGAAGTTCCACTAACTTGTGAATCACTATTTCGAAAACAATTCGAATCTTATCCTAATTTGACTTTTTGTTCTTTTACCGTTTTCTGAATTAAACCAAATAAACTTTCCTAATTTTCCGAGAAAAATTCAAAAAACTTTGTTAAATTCTAATTTTGTATTCCTTTATTCTAACCGCAATCTCGTCTTTAAATCCGCGCTAATTATAATTAGTTGTAATGAGTCAGTAACAATTACGTAATACAATGTTGTTAGATCAATAAAACACTTTTCCCACGTTTATTATGTATCTATTGTTGAATCACACTAATTACGATCTGTTGAGTTTATTGCACTTATTTATTTCGTTTTAAATTAACGAGATTGTAGGATGTAGTTATTACAAAAAGATTAAATTTTTTGATAAGCTACTTCTTCTAGGTTGTTGTATCATAACCCTTTTTACCCGACTGCCGAAGGAGGGTAATGTGTTTATCAGTCTATGTGTGTAAGTATGTATGTTTGTTCATTTGTGGCGTTCCAGAGACCCAACGCGTTGGCCGATTTTGATGATTCTTCCGTCAATCAATTCGTCTTTACCTTGCACTGGCATTAAAATGGGAAAATAGAAAAATTACTGTTTTTGGGCGCCATATTGAGGGGGCCAAATTCTGTTTTTCAAACCAAACCCATTGTGTGGGGTATGAAAATAAAGAGTTTTAAGAGATGATTTTAAAAAATATACAATACTTATATGTTTAAATGTACCTAATTCGAAAAAAAATGCTAACTAAAAAAAGAAAAAGTTATAAATAAAAATCGTTAACAAAAAAATAAACAAACCCGACTGCTTAAGAAGCTAACTAAAAAGACGTAAACAAGAAGAAAACCATGCTGTACAGTTGGAGGATACCTGCAACTGGTTTTGGTCAATCAGCTCGCGAACATGTTTCCTCCTACTGCACAGCACGATTTTCAAATCTTGGCCTTACTTCTAGCAATGGATACCTATAGGTCAATTCAATTTAGTACTTCTTATTAAAATTGTCTTGTATACTACTATTGGTATAGCAAAATTACAGATACAAAGGACGGGTTTCTTAATTGAGTATTTGTATTTAAGAACGTGTCAAACCATACTTAAATACCAAAGTTTGACAGGTTTGCAGGCTAAAGTAGAGTTTGACAAATACTCAACTTCAAATGCCTACTCAACTTCAACACTATTGTTTGCTGGCTGAATTTTCACGAAAATATCCATATTATTATCTTATTCCCTGTTTACAATCACATGGCATCACTGAATCAGCTCAACGTTTAGTTACGAGTAATTCACACTTCATTCTTACAAAGAAACACATTAACATACAATATTTCATTGACCGTCAATATCCGTATAGAGATGCGCACGTGACAATAGTCTCAACAAGTTTCTTATAAATAAATTGTGCTAATTAAAGAGTGACATTCAAACTAGATCTGTCACTCTTGAGATGAGATGGAAACAAGTACCTAGGACTTAGTTAGGAGTCTAAGTTACCTGGTTCCTCGAACAGTTCGTGTACGTGAGGTACGCACTTGACATCTATTTGCTACTAGCCTCTGTAAATCCAACGCTGGCTCGCGTTCACCACTTCACCGTTTGGTTGAGACATATAACAATGCATTTAATTCAATCGACATTCTTTTTCTTAGTAAACATGCATTTAAGAGGCAATCCGAGCAACACTAAAGGATCAGCAAATTAATATATAATAACGTAATGTAATAACGTAATGTTTAAAAATATACGCACACAAATTTACTTTTTTAGGGTTCCGTACCCAAAGGGTAAAAACGGAACCCTATTACTAAGACTCCGCGGTCCGTCTGTCTGTCTGTCTGTCTGTCTGTCTGTCTGTCTGTCACCAGGCTGTATCTCATGAACCGTGACAGCTAGACTGTTGAAATTTTTACAGATTATGTATTTCTGTTGCCGCTATGACAACAAATACTAAAAACAGAATAAATTAAATATTTAAGTGGGCTCCCATACAAAAAACGTGTTCTTTTGCCGTTTTTTGCGGTAATGGTACGGAACCCGTCGTGCGCGAGTCCGACTCGCACTTGGCCGGTTTTTTGTTTTTACCCGACTGCCGAAGGAGGGTAATGTGTTTATCAGTCCATGTATGTATGTTTGTTCCTATATGGCGTTCCAGAGACCAAACGCGTTGGCTGATTTTGATGATTCATACTTCAATCGATTCGTCTTAATCCTGCGAGTGTCATAGGCTACATTAAAATTGGACAATAGAAAAATGGCGGATTTTGGGCGCCATATTGTGGGGGCCAATTTTTTTTTTTTTTCCAAACCCATCCTGTGGGGTATCAAACTAAAGGGTTTTAAGAGGTGATTTCAAAAATATATAACACTTATATATTTAAATGTATCTAATACGAAAAAAACCTAACTAAAAAGTCGTAAACAAGGAAAAAATCATGCTGTGCAGGAGGAGGATACATCTGGTTTTGGTCAGCCAGCTCGCGCTTATGTATCCTCCGACTGCACAGCATGATTTTTTCCTTGTTTACGACTTTTTAGTTCGCTTTTGAAGCAGTCGGGTTTTTTGATTTTTTGATTTATTCTTTTATATATTGTTTAAAAATCCAGATATTATGAGTTCTGGGACAGTAACCGTTGCTTATTGTATCTGTGTTACTAGCTAGTTTTAAATACTTTAAATAGTAATCTGTGGAGGACGTAGTGGGTAGCATAATTGTATAAATGTAATATTTAAGATGGTATGACTATTTCTTATTGTGCTACTGTTTGTTTTTCCTTAAATAAGTAAAATAAAAAAGTATGTATACGTCATAGGTTTGGTGGGTGTCGCCCTGTAGAAAGGAAGTACAATAACCCAAAGTTGGCAAACACACAATTAGGTACCTATTTTTACAGTAAGTCACACGGTCACACTCATATGCTATGTTCATACAATAGATTTACACATGCGTTGAATATGTACAACGCCCGATCAATATATATAAGAAAGTGAGGATTTTTCCAAAAATAGTTGACAAAAACTTGCTCACACTATGTATTTATTATTATGTATGTACTATATATTTTTCAAGACATACATAGACCTTATAGGTGATGTTCTTCAGAAAGGCCAAGTGCGCAGTACCCATAACCGACGTGTGTGTATGACTAGATTCATGAATGTGTGTGAAGCAAAAGAAGTATGTAAGGATCGTAGCAGGTGGCGTTCTGTAGTTTCTGCCTACCCCCATGGGCAAAGGGCGTGAGTTTATGTATGTATGTATGTATATATTTTTCAAGAGCTCGTGGCTAAATAATAACTGTCGGTCCGTGGATGGGTGACCATTTCAACATACCAAGTTGCCTCCGTGCCTCGGAAAGCACGTTAAGCCGTTGGTCCCGGCTGTCATTTGAAGATCTTTGACAGTCGTTACGGGTAGTCAGAAGCTTGAGATCTGACACCAGTCTTGCCAATGGTGTTACCCAGTTACTGGGTTGTGGAGGTCAGGTATGCAGTCACTCCATGTAAAACACTGGTACTCAGCTGAATCCGGTAAGACTGGAAGCCGACCCCAACAACAATTGGGAAAAGGCTAGGCAGATGATGACATATTTTTCAAAGATTGACACTTATTCATAAAAAAAATATGGAGGCCGTTTCTCGTGAACTGTTATCAAAATAAATTAAATGCTTACTTATTTTTCAGACTAGAATACTTTGTTTCTAGTTCTATATGATTCTGAACTCAGGGCGCGCCTCAAAGAGAAGTCAGCAAAACTGACGGGGTCCGCTAGGGCCCGATGCCTGTCTGGGTCACGGCTAAATTTGAAAGAGAGTTACCGCGGCCCTGGCACAAGCAACTGAAGGAACACGGCTAGGTTTTAGTCAGTAAAAGTATGACACGCCCGCTCTGGGTGGGAGGGCTTCACCCAGAGCGGGAGAAGTCATTGGATAATTTCCTAACCCAAAAAAAAAAGGTTTATTGAACCTAACGAACTTATCGCCCAATGATCCATGGGAAACTGCCTTCTATCAACAATTACTTCCGTACGATTTAATGACAAAAAAATTAAAGCAATGATAAATTATAGCTGTTCACCGTCGCTTCATACTGGTCACATGAAAATTGAGTAAAATCTACGTAAAAAGAATAATAATAATAGACATTTCAAGTCATCATCATCATCATATTAGCTGAAAGACGTCCACTGCTGAACATAGGCCTGCCCCAAGCGTCGCCACATTGACCGGTCCCGTGGATCCCCGCAACCTTCACCAGGTCATCGGTCCACCTGGTGGGAGGCTTTCCAACGCAACATCTTCGGGTTCGCGGTCGCCACTCCAGAACCTTTCTGCCCCATCGGCCATCCATTCTACGAGCAATGTACCCTGCCCACTGCCACTTAAGTTTGGCAATTCTTCAGGCTATGTCGGTAACCCTGGTTCTCTTACGGATCTCTACATTTCTGATTCGATCACGCTAGGAAACGCCGAGCATAGCTCTCTCCATTGCCCTTTGAGTAACTGTAAGCTTTCTGATGAGGCCCATTTCAATTGCACAAGAGCTCAAGAAATATTGCAGTCTGATAATAAATAGTTTTATGTCATACTCTTGTTTGGAGAAAATAAAACTATATTATCTCTGTTCGAGCTCCTTTAGCAGTATTCTCAGAAAAAAGCCAGAAGTATTGGGAACCCATAAAGAAGAGTATATTTCGCCGCAACATAAGTTAAGGTCCCCATTTATTTTGTAGTTATTGTTATTTCCAGCGATATGATAAGACGACTACCGCGAATTCGTCGGGTGAATGAACTCTGTATGGCGTGACCTGTGAGTCGAATCAAATGGCTGTGTAGCGATTTTGTGTGAGCACGACTTTTTCTTACTTCGCTATAGCTATTTAGAGCTAATGAAGTAAGCAGGTCTTCTATATTATACGCTGTAAACACATACATAAGAAAACCAGCCTGTAACTGATCCACTGCAGCAGCGCTAAAGCGTCTTCATATATAGTGAAGGCCTTTAACGCCAAAGAATGAGCCGCCCACGTAATCCTAGAATGCGAGGCCGTGGCATCTAAATGTGAAGAAATCCTCGGCACAGTGACGTCGCTCCGTGAATCCTGTGAAGCTCCCAGGAAGCTTCTGTGCTGTTGGACGGAGCTAGGCTGGCTACGTTAGCCAGTACCCCCCACGCACAACGGATTGAATGGGAGTCTAAGAGCAGAAACGGGAGTCCCTACTACTTCTACTACTAGATAATGCCTGGTTAATGCTACGGGAATCCGCTGGATGCGAGACGCACAGGACCGATTGGTGTGGTGACACTTGAGGGAAACCTATAATAAATAAATAATAATAATATCATTTATTTATAACATAAGGCACATTTTACAATAAAATATCTTAAACATATAAAAGAAGACAGTTTCTTATTTGCCTGAACTAGGTTGAACCTGTGTTTCAGGGTATAAAGTGCTTAAAACTTATAATATACGTAAATAATAATAAATTAGCGATGGGTATGGTATATGAATACTTAAATTAAAGACACAGCAAAATTATTATTTAGTTACAGCCAGGAGATCTTCTGTCTCTCCGTAAGTGATGCCAAGTAGATGTTCAAGGATAGTCTTTTAACAGCTAAAATAATTTAATTTATACATACTTAATATTCTATTTAATATATTGTACAGAAATGGACCAGTAGTATTAGTCCAGTAGTAGTATGTCCAGTAGTGGACGTCTTTCGGCTGAAATGATGCTGATGATTTAAAGAAGGCACGTGCACACCCCAGGATTGGCATATTTCAACGTCGCCGTTCGTGTATTAATATCGACTGTCGCAGAGGTTACAACGAAGTCTTTGGTTGGTGTACTCGTCGAAGTCAATGTCGCAGGTTCGTGTATTAAATAGTGCGTCTGTTCGTGTATTAATTTACAAAACCGCCGGCGGTGCCGCTTACAAGCTTCGCCGATGTCAGTAATTGCACTAAAAAATTAGAAAGTGCCTATGAATTTAAAAGTCGGAATTTGAACATCGTCCGTCCTCATGCATAAGGTGCACAAGGCTTTCGCTACTGGGCCATCAGTAGACAGTTATTTTTAACCCTCGCCGGAAAAAGAGGGGTGTTATAAGTTTCACGTGTGTTGCTGTGTATCTGTGTGTCTGTGTGTCTGTGTATCTGTGTATCATTGTATCTGTGTGTCTGTGTGTCTGTCTATGGCATCATAGCGCCTGAACGGAAGAACCGATTTTGATTTAGTTTTTTTTGTTTGAAAGGTGATTTTGTCGAGAGTGTTCTTAGCTATGTTTGAATAAAAGCTGTTCAAAAGTTATGGGCGTTTTAATGTTTGAATCGGGGTGTTTTTGCAAGATAAATATGTCGGGGTTTTTTTAAATTTTGAAATTTTACTTGTTGTCCGTTCGGTCAACATCATAGTATATCTAGATAATAATGAACCACGATATATATAGCAGAAAATGTATTAATCAACTGCCACAATATGAATTCACTCTCTTAGTTTTTTTTGTGTTCAAGTTAAGTTTTTGTTTGCAACTCAATGACCCCAGCAACATAATGGATGAAACCACAAATTATTTAATAAATAAATGATGACTGTGGACACGTATTGATATTGTAGCAGTAAAATGGTAGCTATATTATTATTAATTAAAGTTCTTTGCGGTCACTTCATTAGTAACAACCTCCTTATTATGTACAGTTAACGTACACTCGGCTCAAGCGGTATACCTATCTATATATCTATCTATCTAATCCCTTTTAACGAGCAATTCTTGTATATATATTATATAAGTTTTTAAGCTGACATTACAATTCATATTTGTTTCAGGATATTTACCATGTATATTTTGAATTTGGTTGAGAGCTCGATATTTCGGCACCGTTACAAGCGCCATGATCACGAGAACTAAAGTCTTTGCGGGTGGGTGTTATTTACGAATTGACATATCTGTCTACCCTCTTCCTCATTCGTTTTTCATGCACGATGCCGCTACTACTAGAACTCGCCTCACTAGTTACTCGACATTGTTCACGACAGACGATGCTCACTGTATCCACTTTTGACACCCGTTCAGTAGTTTTACGACCTTTACATAGTTGCACCACTGGATTCCAGGCTCTCGACAAATGAAACCCGTCAATTCAATTGTCAATATCAATTGTATATATTGTGGTATTTATTCCACATCCACTTACGTTTCACAACACCCTACAAACCATCTTCATATCTTTTGATATTGTATTAATTTTTGTAACTCTTTTATAAGTATTCTTTGATATATTTATTACCAGTAAAACATATTTTTAGTTATCTCTGATTTATTTATATTCTTCAACTTAATTAATATTGCTTATTTGCAAAATTATGGATTTTTTTATACTCTGACATTTTTATCTGACATGACATCTGTCTATTTTATTTTCTTAAGCCATAGATATGCCATAGGTACCATGGACTACCTAGACCTTTCCTTAAGCTAGTTGTACATTATTGTAAGGTCAGCGCAGACTGACCAGCCTTTGTAAAGCCGTTTTTATTCGATCTGGTCTTATTGAGATTTGAATTTGAAATTTAGAAGGGATGACAGAACGAGTGAAACACGGGCTTCAGCTTTTTAGTCTTGAATCTGGTCTGAACGCTAGGAGTCGGTGATACTGTGTATTATAATACGATAGTAATTTTCTATTTCCAAAACTCTTAAAAACTGTGAGTTACCAGCTCATGTATAACTAATATTATCTGAAGTGCTCCAATAATATATATTGTGTGTGATATACAGAGTATCATTTGTCTGAAACCTGCCTATCATATACCTTCGTATCTACGGCGTGAAACGCCACAGCCCCGATTCCTCGACACTCCTTGTTGCCTACGTCACTACATGTGAAACAACCCTTCTGCCCGATTGCCTGCCTTGACCATCTACCCGTGTGCCTGCCTATCCGTCCTGCTGTCTACACAACTACCTACCTGCCCGATTGCCTGCTCATCTGCCGTTCTGCTGTCTACACAACTTCGTACCTGCCCGATTGTCTGCTCATCTGTCTACCTCGGGCATACCGCATCCTCCTGCCCGTCTTGCTGCCTGGTAAGCTGCCTACGTCGCGCGAAGCCGGACCTTATTTTATTATCATATCCTTTTTTAATTTTCTTAGCTTTAATTTAAATAACCTTTTATCTTAATTTTATTAACGTGGCTTACGTATAGTTCTCCGGCGCTGTACGTCACGTTACAATATGTACATATATAATCTGAATCTCGGAAACGGCTCCAACGATTTTCATGAAATTTAGTATACAGGGGATTTCGGGGGCGATAAATCAATCTAAATAGGTTTCATTTTAATAAAACGTCGTTTTCTCTATTTTCGCCCGAGAAGAGGGTATGTCGCCTAGGTACTTTTGTTAAATTGTAAAAACCACGCGAAGCATGGGTGGGTCGAACTCCAGAAATATAATTTCACTAGGATGCTTTGGCTATGTCAATATCAACTACGTGACCAGAAAAGTCGTCTGAAGCATATTGAAAATATTAGATTTCAGGTCGCTTAACTTGCTGAGTGCTTTCAGTCTTATATTTCATAGAGAGCCAGGAATAAAATGTGCACCTAATATAAATCGTGTTTCCAACACTCGGTTGACTTCTTTTTCTTTTCATTATGTTTCAATATCTTATCAATTAAATTACACATTTTTTCTTAGAGCAGTGGTGGCCCAGTGGTATCGGCTGCGACTTATAAGATGTAGGTCGTGGGTTCGGGCCCAGGCAGGCGCTTTACTTTGTGTAAATTATTTCTTCAACACTGCTCTCAAAACGGTGAAGGAAAACATTGTGAGGAAACCGGCATGTCCTAGAACCAAAAATTCGAAGACATGTGACATCCACCAACCCGCACTGGGCCCGCGTGGTGGATAACGGCCCATTCCCTTTTCCATTTTTGGCTTGATATGGAGGGAAGTGGAAATTTACATTTTTCCTACTCCTACGTTATTCTTTTCTGATTAATTTCGTTGCGGGATCCAAGACAGGTAAATTCATTCTCCGGGACTTCGTCGAGCTTCATTGCCTCGGCGCTTTTCTGGTGGTCGCCACTGTTGATTCTGGCTTTCAGGAGTTGCAGTGGTTTGGGAATAGTGCGGTGGGATTGTCACAGAGAGGAGGCCTGTGTCCCAGCAGTGGGAACATTAATAGGCTGATGATGTGATGATGATTTTATCTTGGGGATCCAGTAACCCATTATGTTGCAAAATAGCTTTGCAGCGTAGGTACGAGGTTTGGGGACCGGCCAGGCTTATTATAATCCATAGTTCGTATCTTGCTTCCATCCAAATACTGTAAAACTGGTCAAGTGCGAGTCGGACTCACTCACGAAGGGTTCCATACCATTATCGCAAAAAATGGCATATAATCACGTTTTTTGTATGGGAGCCTCACTCAAATATTTATTTATTTTGTTTTTAGTATTTTTTGTTATAGCGGCAACAGAAATAAATCATCTGTGAAAATTTCAACTGTGTAGCTATCACGGTTAATGAGATACAGCCTGGTGACAGACGGACAGACAGATTTTTAACCTTTGGGTACGGAACCCTAATAAGATTAGATCCTGTTTATTCTCCAGAAAACCATCTGCGGAAGGCAGAAAAATCTATTAAGTCAAAGTCAAAGCGTTTATTGCGAACTAAGTGTATAATATTGGTGTTATATTATGTTAGTACTTATAACTTAGCAGCCTTTTACAAGCATTGCAATTATCATTCTATTAAATTATTATTATACCATTCCCCCTCTAAAAAGCTTATTTTATTCACTGAAAACAGTGAATAAAAAGCACTTTTAATCACTGTTTTGGTGTTTGAATTTGGAACACATCAATGTATTAGACGTCCATCTCAATGCTATGTAGCCTCCTTGAGCAAAAAAATACTCGATACAAACTTCTTTTGCAGAGAATATTCGACTTTCAAACTCCTGCTTCGATTTTAATTTTGAGTTTTTTTTTTAATTTAGGATTTTAATAATGATTTTGATTTTTATCTAAGATATTTATTGAATACTTATTTGGATTGTAATTCTAATATTAATTGCAATGGTGTTTAATTAATTATAATTATGTAACTTAACGGAGGTGGTCACTGGCCCCTGAAACACAGGTGCTGTTACCTAGCTCAGGAGTCAGAATTTCACATTATTTGTAAATTTTGAAGGAAATAAACCATTTATTTATTTCTCGTAATATCCCTTGTGCTTTTCGCTTAGATCTTTCTTTTTCTCGAAGTCATGGTATAAAATATAGTATGCAACTCTTGAATAAAACGGATTTATATCGAGGGCCATGAATCACTCGCGTCGCTCATGATTCTAACACTTGAATCACTCGCTGTGCTCGTGATTCAATCATGATGAATCACTCCCTACGGTCGTGATTCAGTTGTTAGAATCCTTCACTTGCTCGTGATTCATCTATGGCCCTCGCTTTAAATCCGTCTTTTATTCACTAGTTGCATAATATACTATTATTATATTATTTCTTTCATTAGAATATGTTAGTTTTCCGACCAATTTATCTTTTAATTTATCCTTTTTATTCATTTTTTTTATATTTATTTTCGTCTTCAATCGTAAAACTGCAAACCTTAAGTGTGTGTTTATCCCGTTACTAAAAATAGAGAGCGGGGTCCACACTGTACATTTTGCTGAATCAACAAAATGCCGCACATCAAAAGCCTTGTGCGATAACTACTTCAAAAGGCAAACTTCCACCATGAGTGTTAACAAAAGCGTAAAATATCAAAGCTTTATTATAATAATAGAGATAGGTACATCTGTCAATCCTAACTCACATCGGAGACATAAAAGGAACATCGCTTTGAGAACTTTAGATGTGAAATAACATCAAAGGACATCATTATTCGCTAACACATAAGTACTATTATTATAATAATGAATGTTCTACTAAAGACCTAGATAAGGCCGAAACGCGGATGGTTTTGGTTCCGCTACTTTTAAGTTTTTGGTATAAGATGATAATGGTTTCGGCTTTCGGCATCCCATTGCCGTTCCCATATTGAATCTTATCTTTGTACATTATTTTAGTTTGTATACTAAACATAGATTAAAACATCGTTCCTATCATGTCCGACGCCTCCCATTATGACTATATGATGCGACTATGTCAGCGTGCTATAGCTGACCAGCAATATATTAACAATAATTAATTTTAGCAAGAAATAAAGAAATACATATTTTCATGTTACATTACTATAATATTATGGCATATTTCTGTTCAATCCTGTGAATATTGGCCCCAATGCTAGGAAAATCCTGTGTTAGGGCCAACCATTCGTCCGTTATGGTTATTAAAAAAACTTTGTAAGCAAAGACGTGTAGCAATAAAATGTGGGCAAGCTCGTGTGCAAATTGTGTGTTTGTGATATTGTGTAGTGGAGGGATGAGTGTTAGTGTGTGGTGTGTGTAGTGGTTTGTGTTTGTGTGTTATGTGGGAGCGTGGATGTTGTGTGTTTGTAAGGAGTGTGAGGGTGATTTGCGGTGTCTGTAGTTGTATAAGTGTACGTATACGTGATACTAATTATTATTTATTGGCTTGGCGGTTTAATCTGTGCTTCTGTTTCATCATAGTCTAGGTTCAGGAGGTATTCTTTAGTTATTTTTTTATTTTAAATTGTTGATGTATTTTGTTATAAATAAGAGCATTTAGGTAGGGGTAGTGGCGTCCAGCAAATGTAGTTTTTGTATAAGTTGTGGGACAGACCAGTTTGGTTCTTCATAATGTGCCGGTAATAAACAAAATAGACATTGCCATAAGTCCTCGGGAGAATTTTGTCTGCTTCGTTAGCAGCACACTTTTAAGCATCCATCTGATATAAACGTTCTTCCAGACGCTGTAGCGTCTAATACACATATATAAATCTAACTAGAAGTTTCAATTATATGTAAGTACGTCGCGTGTCAAAAACGGAGTCAAATCGTACTTTGAGCTTTTCATTTAGCATTATCTACACTGGCAAGCCACTGAAATCTAGAAAAATGCCTAATTATACCATAAAGACTGTATAGTAAATGTTGACCGAGGCATTGGAAATGTTTTCTTTCATTGGTAAGTAAACTTGTTTTCAAACTGTGTGTTAAAAAGTGGCACGGTTGGTTTTCATACAGATGGAGGGACTTGCGTTATCTAGTTAGGTTTATATTACTGTGGTCTGATAAGAGTAAGCGACCTTCCACATGGCTCGACGTGAATCGATTTATATCACACCGATAAGTGTTTTTTATTTAGCGAAAATGCAAGTACGTGCACATAAACGCAATGTTATGCAATTAAAGTGATTTTCACTTGAAATTTTCTTAGTAAAAAACGTTTATCTACACCAATACTATAAAGAGACAAGATTTTTTTGTTTGTATGTTTGTTTGTACCGAATAGGCTCCGAAACTACTGGAACGATTTCAAAAATTATTTCTCCATTAGAAAGCTACATTATTCCTGAGTGACATGGACTATTATTTAATCCGGCAAACGGGTCACGGGGGCGAAGCCGCGGGGAACAGCTAGTCTATATGTACGCAATTTAAATTGCGTTGCGCCATCAGAAAAATCCCTAACCTGACTAATACCAACTACGTAAAACATACGTATTGCGGCAGATGAAGACACCATAAGATATTCCTTGATGATATTAAATATAAAGTAGCAAAAGACATTCCCGGTATAAAATACTAGATGAACCGTACGAAAGCCAAAGTTCCTTAAATCCACATGTTATTGTCAGTTTTTGAAACCACACAAAGAGAAAACTTTAAAAGAGAGATTTTTTTTTCAGTTGAAAACCAGCGTCAGGCAACTCCCAGTTGTCTGGCATTTTGCTGAACTCGACGTTTTTGGCGCAACCGCGGGGCACACTATTTAAGTAATTGGTTTTTTTTAAATTACGTTTCCTTTTATTTGTACCTACATTGTGTGTATCTGTGTGTGCCAAATAAACTGGTTTTCGTTCTTTCTTTCTATTTCTTTAAAAACTTTATGATGGATTACCAATAAACGTGGCAGTAAATGCGGACTGCGGATTTACGATACACTCACTAGGGTTCTCCTCAATTTCTGGTTTCGGCTTTGACGGCTTTCATACTTATTGAATTCTCGCTGTGGAGATAAACCTTTCATTAGTAAACTTAATATGTTCATCAGTAAAATTAATCTTGGTAAAACGGAACGCTTCATCAAAATACGAATCTATGCGCCATGCATCGGTACATGGTGGACATCCCCCATACGCACTAAATGTTTTGGGAATGCTTTAATTATCATTATCAGGTGAGATAGTGGTCAAACGCCAGACTATCGTTAATAAAAAATAAAAACCACTGTCCTCTTCTGCAATTCATTTCAGCTTTTATATTTTATAGATTCGGCTTTTGGCCATAGTCGAAACCTACCAACATTATTTTTGGTATCGGTTTAAGTAAATCATCGTTCTCTTGCCATAATCCGGTTATATTTTATTTTTACCCGACTGCCGAAGGAGGATAATGTGTTTATCAGTCTATGTATGTATGTATGTATGTATGTTCCTATATGGCGTTCCAGAGACCAAACGCATTGGCCGATTTTGATGATTCATACATCAATCGATGCGTCTTAACCCTGCGAGTGTCATAGGCTACATTAAAATTGGATAATAGAAAAATGGCGGATTTTGGGTGCCATATTGTAGGGGCCCAAATTTTTTTCTTCCGAACCCATCGTGTGGCGTATCAACAAGGAAAAAATCATGCTATGCAGGCGGAGGATACACCAGATTTTGGTCAGCCAGCCTTCGAATATGTATCCTCCGACTGCACAGCATGTTTTTTTCCTTGTTTATGACTTTTTAGTTCGCTTTTGAAGCAGTGAAGTTTTTAGTACTCTAGTCTAAATATATCGCAACTCTGAGACCAATTTTGGTCCAGATTATGATCTCAGGAAATATCTTTAGTGCATGTCTAAATAAAATCTTGCTACACAAGGTATTGTTAACGCAACGATAACTAACGAACATAAAACTGCTTTATTTATGTCAGCATTCGAAATGGTATCGAGTAACAGGATAGTAAAATTATTATTGTTCGGATTAGATACGAGTATCCTTGTCATGAATATCAGTTAATATTATAGGAGTTGTCTGTAAATATATCATTTGGTAACAAAACTAGAGACAGACCCCTGAGACTCTGTTGGTCTCGGGTTCGTATGCGCGACTGTAGGGCTTAAGCCGGGTCCCTCAACGCTAAATTATCGCAAAATTAATGTGACAAATTGTCAATCACGTGTCATCTGCTGAGATTGGTTGAATGAATTTTTAACAGACAATCACAGCAGATAACTGGTGATTACGTTAACAGCCTCACAATCGAGTTTTGAGAAACCTTGGGTTAGCAATATAACAGCTCACAATGTTAGGACCCATTAATATTAATGCTAATTTTCATCCGTGGTGCTAGGCAACTGAGCTTATCCCAGTTGTAAACGACCCTTTGTGCCTTTTGGCCTTGTTGGTTCTGTCTCCTGCTTGATATGGAGGGAAGTGGAAATTTGTTTTTTTTCCTACTCCTCCGTGATTCTTTTCTGATTAATTTCATTGCGGGATCTCTGACAGTTAAATTCATTCTCCGGGACTTCGTCGAGCTTCATTGGCTCGGCGCTTTTCTGGTGGTCGCCACTGTTTATTCTGGCTTTCAGGAGTTGCAATGGTTTGGGCATAGTGCGGTGGGATTGTCCCAAACTGGGGGTTAGTCACACGTTCGATTCCCAGTATTTCCCAGTGATAGAGGAGATAGTGAATCTAGTCTCCGGGGGCATTGGCCGCCATGTTCGAAATTTAGTTTGTAAGACTATTGAGGATATACTTTCACTCAGCTAAGCTCATTATTACTTCCATAGAAAGAGTTATTCAGTCCATCCAAAGGTTGTCTGTAAGAAATTGCCCTGTGCGATAAAACCGCTATTAATTGTACACTTGTTTTTACAAATATGCATGAAAGCCTTATTGGTAAGCTTCCTACATTCGGTCTGCCTAGTGGTCTGTGCGTTTGGATTGCAGACTTCCTGAGGGACCGGTCCATTCGAGTGGTTTTTGATGGCCGCTCGTCTGACCAACTGGGTATTAATGCCGGGGTCCCTCAGGGGTCGGTACTCTCAGCAACATTGTTTTTGCTGCACATAAACGATCTGCTAAAACCTGGCACCTTTGGGTATGCGGACAACAGCACTGTTGCTGAGAGATACGTGTCCGACGCGCGTGCTACTGGACTTCAGATCCGGTCTCTCCGGGAGGCCATGGTTGGGCGCTTAAATCTGTCCTTGAAGGAAGACTCCGAATGGGGCGATGCCAATCTGGTCAGGTTCAATGCTGCTAAAACCCAGGCGTGTCTTTTTTCCGCTAAAAGGAGCCAATTCCACCCGGCTCCTTCTTTCCGAGGTGTGACCGTGCCGATATCGGACCATCTTGAGCTTCTTGGCGTAACGTTGACATCGACACTCAATTTCGGCCCATACATTGAGGCTAAAGCTCAACTGGCTGCCAAAAAGTTGGGGATCCTTGCGAAGGTGACACGGTACTTCACGCCAGAGCAGCTGCTTAAATTGTATCAAGCGCAAGTTCGATCTTGCATGGAATACTGTTCTCATCTCTGGGACGGATCTGCCAGGTACCAGCTTGATGCACTAGAGTCGATCGTAAAACGGGCCAAGAGGCTCATTGGCAATGTGGCACTGGTTGAGTCAAAGCTCCAGAGCCTTGAACATCGTCGCCGAGTTGCCAGCTTGTCGGTTTTTTATCGGTTGCATTTCGGGGAGTGTGCGATGGAATTGCATGATCTAATTCCGCCTAGCCCGTTTCATCATCGGACTACAAGACGTACGGCAATGCGCCATCGGTACATGGTGGACATCCCACCCATACGCACTAAACGTTTTGAAAATACTTTCATTATGCGTACAGCTAAGGAGTGGAATTCCCTGCCGGAGTCTGTGTTTCCCGATAGCTACAACCTCGGGGTTTTTAAGTCAAGAGTGAATAGGTTACTTCTAGGCAAGCGTGTTACACCGTCGACCACATCATCGCTTACCATCAGGTGAGATAGTGGTCAAGCGCGAGCCTACCAATAATAAAATAAAAATAAATAAATAATGTCTAATAGTTAGGTACTTATTAAGTGGCGTACAATAAGGCACATAATACGAGTAAAATAAATAAATAAAATTGTTGAAACTTATAGCATGTTGTTTAAACAATATCTACCATAAAAGTTATCATTTTAACAACCTAAATATAATGTTGAATCGGAAACCTCTGAATCAACTTACCCTAAGGGAAATACAACCCGGAACGTACAAAACAGTAACCAGTAAATAAGCGTGTTTCCTTATATTTTACGTGTCTAATGTTTGTTTAATAAACATACTTTGTAAAGCTGGTGTTGTAAAGTAATTCGTCTTATTTCTCCAGGGAGATGCAACAAGAGAAGCTCGGGGTGTGCGTTCATGAATTTTGTGGAGAAACTACTCTTTGCTTGAAAAAGTAATTAACTTTTTATAAGTTTCATGTTTGATACGAGAGTTGCTGTCCCAATTTATCACACTGTGAGTGTGTGTATTTGTATGTTTGTTACACTTTCACTCTAAAACTACTGAACGGATCTTGATGAAGTTTGACACAGAGATAGATTATAGTTTGGAATAGCACATTGGATACTTTTTATCCAGGGAATATGTTCCCTTGGGCATAGATAATATAATGCTAGCATACAGATGCCTCATCCCATACAAAGAAACCAACCGTGCCGACGTAACTAGCGTTTTTCTTCGAACCGAACCGAACATCGATCGCGTTCGGTTCGATTCCACGGTTATAGATGATGCTAGCAGCGACTTGCAAGTAAAAGGGTTAACTCGGTTAGTGAAAACATTTTTATTTTAATATGTTTTGTTTTCTATTTTTTTTTTGCACGATTTTACAGGTTCATTGTATCAAAATGTGCAACAAAACAAAATTGAGTGGATGTCTCAGAAATTTAAAAACGCGCCATCTATTGGCATCAACTTTAAATGATCCATTCAAATAATCTTAGAAATGTGAATTAAGAGTCCAATATTCCTTAATTTTGTGCTTAGGGATGTTAATTAAAAAAGAACATACATTTTTGTTGATAGTCTTTATAAAATCTTATATTTCACAAAATTCAACAACAATTCTTATCACGCCATCTAGTGAAATTTATTGGAACCAAATTTTCTTTCTTACGTTTGGTGCCCGTGCCTTGGGCAAATTTTCGACATTCACGCGGGTGAAGCCGCTGGTAGAAGCTAATCAGAAATAAATGAGTAAAGCTGCACTGAAATGAATGTGCATAACTCCAGCTTCCTCATAAGTGTTAGAATAATTCTATCTATGCCAATATTTCAGGCATAGTAATCGAATCTTCTTTTGTTCAGAAGATATGACATGGCAGCTGGGGTGACGTCACATCAGCTTACACACACGTTTTTTTATCATAGTTTCAACACTTTTTAAGTATTATCGTTCAGTTCTTTCCTTCCATGTGCAGCTATTATGCCTTATTTTTTTGACTATATTCCAAAACCCTAACATCACTAGTTTGCCTGTATTGAATGAGGAAGCTGGGGTGACGTCACTCCAGCTGACTCATACTAAACGACACATATTAGCGAAGTTTTTGTGGCAGCTAAATAAAGACTTGGAACTTTGATTGCTGCTATTATGCCAGAAATATTGACATAGATAGAATTATTCTAACACTTATGAGGAAGCTGGAGTTATGCACATCTGAAATGACATGAAAAAATCACATTTTATTTTTTCATTCATTGGCATAATGAATTGACCATTATTGCCACGCTAAAATAGTACTTGCCACTATAGTACATAAATGAATGTTCCATGTTCCGTATTATTTGTCTAGCCATCCCACAATACTCCCCGCATATTATCTAAATCTCTCTTATCTCCGCGACAGTTAGACCGCCTCCGTAACGGCTTATCTCTCGAACAATGGCAATTCGTTCTTGGTGCATTTAAATCTTACTTTATAAACATTAGAGGGCCGATACAAAGGCTATTTTAAGAATCGGGCTTTAAAACGAGCGGGCTATATTTATTATACTGTCTGTACAACTTCAGGACCAGGTGGACCGATGACCTGGTAAAGGTTGCGGGGATCGGGGACGCTTGGGGACGCCTATAGTGGACGTCTTTAGGCTGATATGATGATGATGTACTGCTTCAGTTTTAGGGGTAAATACTTATAAATAGGAACATCTCGCAAAATAATCAGCTATGTTATACATTTGTCAGATTATACTGAACACCAGATTGTGTTTCATATTTCAGATGTTCATTTTCCTATCTCAAAGTTAATCCCCTCGCAAAGTTAATAAATTTGCATGAGTACATACTTTCATCCTTAGAAAGATTTCCAAAGAATAAAAAGGCATCCTGTACTTGAAATTGCCAGCAAAGTTCACTTTACATTTCCCTTAAATATCAAAATCAATTAATATACTTAAAAATTATAAGTCTAAATTGTACAAATACCTATTGGTTACTGTTGATCTAGGCAAATATGCTACAATATTATTATGTTACGAGTATTGAGTGCAATGCCGAACTATGGACTGTTCCGATGGAAATTAACATCACAAATTAAATTATAGGCTTTTTTAGGGTTCCGTACCCAAAGAGTAAAAACGGGACCCTATTACTAAGATTCCGCGGTCCGTCTGTCTGTCTGTCTGTCAACAGGCTGTATCTCATAAACCGTGATATCTAGACAGTTGAAATTTTCACAGATGATGTATTTCTGTTGCCGCTATAACAACAAATACTAAAACCAGAATAAAATAAATATTTAAGTGGGGCGCCCATACAACAAACGTGTTTTTATTGCCGATTTATGCAATAATGGTACGGAACCCTTAGTGCGCGAGTCCGACTCGCATCTGGCCGATTTTTTAAGCATTGTGTTCACCACTTTACAAGCGATTAGTCTGCCCAAATTATAGTATATTGAAAACGATGCATTTTGTAATCCTCATTCTCACAGCTGATTTCGGGGCCCCAACATCTAAGTACAAACGACAAATCCCCGCAACCATTCCCTATTAGAAATTTTAATAAAATTTGTTAGCAGCACGAATAAAATGTTATTTCTAACGGAGCACATTCTCAATCAATTTTATGGTTAGTAACGTCTAGACGCACTTAGCTTTATTTTTATGACCTATAATAAAAAAATGTACAGCTAGTTAATCAATCAATACTGTTTATTTACTTCTTTTTGAAGCGACCACATTATACACTTTTTATTGAAATACATTTAAAATTTTATTAAGAAGTTTCGGATCGGATGGTATAAAGACCGTTATACCTGATCACAGCGTCTATATAAAAATAATAGTTTTCATTTTAAATTTAGTTTATGCCAAAATATTAAATTATAGAAGTTTCGTCACTACCTAAAAACACAAGAAAAAAACAGGCCAAGTGCGAGTCGGATTCGCGCACGAAGGGTTCCGTACCATTATCGCAAGAAATCGGCAAAAAAGCACGTTTTTTGTATGGGAGCCCCACTTAAATATTTATTATATTTGTTGTTATAGCGGCAATAATAAATACATCGTCTGTGAAAATTTCAACTGTCTATAGCTATCACGGTTCATGAGATACAGCCTGGTGACAGACAGACAGACAGACAGACAGACGGAACGCGAAGTCTTAGTAATATGGTCTCGTTTTTACCCTTTGGGTACGGAACGCTAAAAAACCTCATACCCTATGGTTTTGCGTTGCCCGTGATGACCATAAATTCTTATCCATCATCGCCTGATTCTAAAAGTGCTTTTTGCAGCAATAGAGCAGCATGCATGAACGCGTGTTCGTTTGTCCTAGAATGTAGTTATCGCCATGAGACGCATATAATGGAGTCTGCATGTAACTTAAACGTAAGCTGTAACCATTTAATGCACATAAAATTAAGATACCCTTTGTTTATTGCTCAAATACGGCATACAATAACTTCAACTTATACTTAGCTTCAAATAATGCACCTATCTTAATATCTTAGGCCTAAGAGTTAAGTTATAGTACATTCGTTTAACTCAGTGGTTCCCAATCTTTTTTTTGAATTGGAACTTCGATCTCTTTGTGGTCCAGAAGAAATTCTGGACCCCTTTTTATTTAAACTAAGTTGGAGTAAAAAAAAGTTTATTCTATTCTAAACTGTGTTAATTAAATAATAAACTTGTATCATAATTTCATTATAATTAGCATAATTATTCAATCAAAAACAAACAAGCATTGAAATAAAAACACAACATTTCTGAAATAAACTTGCTTGCTTGTTTCAATTATTTTTGAGTTGAAAATCTCGATAATCGCGGACCATATTTTAGATTTGCCAGACATCCAGTGGTCCAAGGGTGCCATACATGGGGTCATCTGGCGCCCATGTGCTGGTTTGGTCCCTGGGGTGGTCACGGTTTGCAATGTGTTCTGGTGCGTCGTTGATGGGGTTATTACCCCAAAGGAGGCCGCGGCGGGTTCGCGGTGAGATCCAACGCGTGCCCGCGTGTTCCCGCCATAAGCGGCACTGGAAGACACCGTGGCGTTTTAGTGGATTGGAGTCCCACATAACTGCGCTATCTCCCTGTGGTAGCGCAGTATGCATGAGCATTGCTCCACGATAAAAAAAAGAACTCCAGTGGTTCGGGGACCTCAGGTTGGGAATAAATGGTTTAACTTAATGTGTCTTCAAAAGGTAGTTTATGAATGCATTAAAATAATTTATGATTATTATTGTACATTGGTAGCTCCGAGCACTGAATGCCATTGTTCTGAATCCAAAGAGCGTTCAATTGTTTTTGTAATTAAATTATTTGTGTTTATTATTAGCATTCACGTTAAATTTTATTGTTTTCGGGAAAGAGATATTAAAATAATGAGATAGGTAACATCCGCATTCTGCCTTGACTCAACCTCGTAGTAAATTTTCTTTTCAGGAAAAACATTAACAATTTGGCATTAAATAGCAAGAAGCTTTCATGTAAACACTCAAATCAAAGTATTTGATTTATTCATCGATTCTAAATATAGGATAGAATCTCCATAGTACTAATATTTAAAACGTGGAAGTCTGGATGTTTTTTAATCAATCACACCTCAACAGCTGAAAGGTTTTGTTTGGACGAAACCAAAGTAATTTGGATGAAGGATATTGTTTATCAGGGTTGTATATTTTGTACATTTTCATGTGGGCGAATTCACTGGTTGTGACTCTGCCTTGCAAATTGTACTTACAGTAATCGATTTTTTTAGGATTTTCACGATTTTTGCAAAAAAATATATCTCAAGGCCTCTCAAGGAGCTAATCTAAACATAAAAAAAATATTTTCATGTTTTTTCTTATTTTTAGGTACATTTCAAAAAATATATAACATTGACTTGTTGTTTAGGTATCAATAAATAACTTTACCCCGTTTATCTCCAAACCGCCATTTTGCAAGAACTGCGTTTGCAATTAGGAGGGCAGAACTAAGCTCCAACTTCATAGAATTTTGTCTATACTCCATGTTTAAAACTATGGCTTCTAAGTCCCATTAAGAAGATGTCATCTTATAAAACCTTAAACAACCTCAAAATATACATACAAATGACCAATATGTCAAGAATAACGCGTTAATTGTGACAGTTATTGACTGTCAAAAGGCAGTTAACATTTAAGATTATGTCACTTTGCCTAAGTGATTTATTCGTAAATGTAAAGCTTTATCATATTGATCTAGAATATTTCCATATTGAGGTGGGAACTCCGCAAATCGATTACTGGTGAGCATGCATCCCGTTTTAGCCGATAGATTGAGGCTAGATCTTGCTGTGCATTTAAACTAGGAATATCCATTCAGTGCAATGGAATGCATGCAATTACCGTTCAAGTCTTAAATAGAAGTAATTCACAAATAGTTAAGCAAGATAAACTTTAGGTCCTTATCTCGCCATGAGCACTGTAAGAGAAAAGATACCTACTGTCGCGGTCGTTTGTCTAATTAATTAATTACTTCTAGGTAAGCGTGTACACCGTCGGCCATATCATCGCTCAGGTGAGATAATGGTCAAGCGCAAGACTAAGAAAAAAAAATAGTATAATAAATTACTAACCGAACAAATTCTAACATACGTCAAAACCAGTATAGCTTTAAAACGTCAAATCTGTCAAAAGTTAACACAAATTGTGTCTACTAACGTTTCAAAATTTGAGATTTATCAAAGGTCACGTCACTTACATACCTAAGTAATCGGTGACCACTATATTTTGACAGATCACAAAGAGCACTGTTTCCATTGTCCATCTATACTTCTATAATACATACAAACAATATTATAAAGAGGAAAGATTTGTATTTTTGTATGTAACGAATAAACTTAAAAACTACTGGACTTATTAAAAAAAAAAAACACTGTTGGGAAGCAACACTATCCCCGGGTGACATAGGCTACTTATTATCCCTGTATTCCCACGGGAACGGGAACTACGCGGGTGAAACCGCAAGGCGTCCACTAGTCTTAAAAGTTAGTAAACTCAATCTTTAAAAGTAATTCCATATTTTGCCGTGGACCATGTTAAACTGGGCAGACTCTTAATTGGTCCAGAAAGAGGCAATAATTGACAGGAGAGAGACCTTCACATCAAACTTTCGACAGTTTAAAAAGCTGTCGAAATAATCGCCTAACCTGTTATTATCGTGGTTAAATACGTATAATTACAGATTGGCCCTCTCCGGGACAGAATGACCATCAACTTAGCCCTGCATGTCATCCGCATCCTACGGCCCTATGCTTGTTGTTTGTTTCTAATATTTCTTGCAAAATGTTTTCATTTCTCAAAAAAAAACAAAGCAAATAAGGTAGCTTGGAGGATTGCGGACAAATGCGTTTCCTTTTTTGAAAATCGGTCGAATGGGTTTTTTTTCGGTGTTGGCTCATGCCGCCAGTATTTGCAACATTTACAACATACTCGTAATAGCTTCTGATAGCGGCTTCGCCTGCGTGAAAACTGTTTTCTTTGCCCAAGGGAACACTATACCGCGACCGGGATGATGATTTATGTATTGTCTGCTGTACACTTATTTGTGTAGTTTATTTAATTAGTAAGAATTGAAATTTCATGAGTTTTTAAGTTTCTATAGTGTTAAGCTCGCTTTTGTACATAAGTTGTCCTTCTGTATTTGTATATGTTTGTTTTGTGTACAATAAAGAATATGATTATGAAAAGTAGACTAAATACTATTTCAGACTATAATCTATGTCTGTGCCAAATTTCATTCAGAGCTGTCCAGCCGTTCTAGCGTAATTGAGTAACTAACATACATCCACACATCCACCATGCAAAGGCGAACGGCAGGCTTGCATAGGAATTTCGTACCGCTAATAAAATTTCGTGTTTTGGGATATTTTATGTTTTAATTGTTAGTTAATATGATAGATAATCCCTTTTTAAATTCTTAGATTTTTAGAACTTGGGACGTAAAAGTTATCAGCAGTTTTATTTTTTAAGATTATGTACTAGAGTACATATAGGTACATGTTGCATATTGTTATATAATGTATAAATTGTTTGTTGCTGTGTTTGTAGTGTTTTACTTACTATTATTTATGTAGATTGAGATGAGGATCGTACCTACTCAGGGCATTAGGAGATACATATATCCAGCAGCGGACTGCAACTGTTTGATAATGATGAGTTTGATTATATTTAATGTTATTTCTATTTCTAAACAATGAATTAACATTTCAATATTAGTGTTATTTTACATAAGGCAACTTCTATAGTACATTACTGCCGCGGTCTATAATGACTACTTTGCTGGTCGCGCTGATTATGGCCGACAGCGCAGCGTAGCGCAGCTCCAGGCCGACACAGCGCGGCTTCGCCTGCGTGAAAACTGTTTTCTTAGCCCAAGGGAACACTATACCGCGACCGGGATGATGATTTATGTATTGTCTGCTGTACACTTATTTGTGTAGTTTATTTAATTAGTAAGAATTGAAATTTCATTAGTTTTTAAGTTTCTATAGTGTTAAGCTCGCTTTTGTACATAAGTTGTCCTTCTGTATTTGTATATGTTTGTTTTGTGTACAATAAAGAATATGATTATGACATAAGGCAACTTCTATAGTACATTACTGCCGCGGTCTATAATGACTACTTTGCTGGTCGCGCTGATTATGGCCGACAGCGCAGCGTAGCGCAGCGTAGCGCAGCTCCAGGCCGACACAGCGCGGTCGGTGTACAGCACTTGATGGACGAGCTGAGATAAAGGCCGAAACCGTAGGTTGAGGCCTTTACAGCGAGGACAGCAAGGGCTGCAATGATGGCCAAGCTGACAGGCCTAGAGCGTAGCTAGGCTAGCTCGAGGCAATCATAGCGTGACCAGCGAAGCAGTCATTGTGGGCCAAGGTTTGTATAGTGCTTTACTCAAAAATGCAAGTACCTAATCTAAATAAAACCAACAAGTAATTTAAATTAAAAAAAAAAAAAATACTAGAATTTTAATTAAATGAAAATTATGAAAAGAACAGTTACTAAAATTCAACGGGGAATTTTTAACTGCACCTCTATTTAGAAATTTAAGCAAACAAAATATCTCCACTAATAACCTACTGCAAAACAATATTACTCACCGTAAAACAAAAATACTGATTTGCACACAAATTATTCAATTAAATATAAAATAAATGTGAATTAGTCCAAGAGCGAGCGAAGCGAGCTCGGGAGCTTAGGGCACCCCGACACGGATAGGTTAGGTTCGAAGGAGATGACGGGAGCTGAAGTGAGCGAGCAAAGCGAGCGAACTCAGCTCCCGTCATCTCCTTCATGTTAGGTTACTTTAGACCCTGCAGACAGAAATAGGAGCCCTGCGCAGCGGGGCTCCGTCGACTTTGTTTCGTTTCCCCCCCTCCCTTAAAACTTAAATATTTTGTTGCACTCGAAGAATTATTAGATTTACTTTTAGTTAACAGATAGTTATTCAGTAAAACAGTTAAGCTTTAAAGATCTAGCAGTATAGTATAATTCATTTATTTGATGAGCAAATTTAGTGTGCAATTCAGTATTTTTGGTAGTAATTTCGAATATTTTGATTGAAAAAAGGGGAATTACAGTTAAAGTATTAAATACCACCCAAATTCAACACCGACTTTCCCGGTTTGATATTAGTAATAGTTTGCGATAATTCTAATGCGGTGTTTGACTGCTGTATTATTGAAAAGAAAAACATTTTCGGATAAAGATTTAGATTTCCTACTGATTTTCCGCTGCACAAATTTTTCATATGCAAAGGAGATGTTCGATTTTGGGCCATCACTATGTACACTACATAGATAAATAGGAAAAAAATAGGGGAATTCCATAAAAATACTAACAAATTAATTTGAAGAAGGGTACAGGAGTAACAAAAATGATCATTTATAGTTTTTAATTAGATAACTCTATTTTTAGGGCAGCCATGACAGTTGTGTTTGACATGACGTCTGACGACTTTGACAGTTTTAAGAAGTGACTTCTTTGAGTCATTCTTTGCTTTGACTTTGAATTGGATATGTTTCGGAGTTTTTAGTGATTGTTTTACTACTACGGACATTAATTGATTGCTTCTTTATTGCAATTGAATTAGTGTTGTTTTTAATGACGCAGGTATTACGATGACACGTCAAACAAATGTCATTGTCAAAATGACATTCTTCGCATACTGTCACTGTCAAAATGACTTTTTCGCCTACTGCTGATCTGACCCACCATGTTTAATTGTAAATTGTGTTGCTCTACTTGACAAAGTTAATTTGAGTTTACATTGAAACGAAGTGAAATAAAAAAAAATAACAATAAAAAACAGTTACTATACTATACAGCAAGTTATACATAAAGTGTACTTAGAGCTGGCCCAGGCTCCATACATTTCTGGAACATCTCCTTTATGTTTTTCCTTTGAGATTCGCGGTATCAAATTTTCAACCACTAATTTAGCTTCATCTTTAATGTCAGGTGGTGTTAAACACATTGAATCGGAAGAATTTTCGCTTTGAGAGCTCATTTTTAGCAAAAAAGTCACTAAATAAAAGCAAAATTTTCGCTAAACCGCGTTTTGTTACTTCTTTGTTTTTTTTAGAGCAATGGTAGTTGGAACTATACAGCCTAATATGGAATAAAATCTTTTTGTGCCTATCTCTATATATACAAAAAGCTGTGTTTTAAATAAAATCTTTTTGGATTTGATTTTTTAAAACGTTGAAACGTCAAAATAGCGGCCGGCAAAACATTGCCGGCCTGTTAGAGCGGCCAGCAAAGCTTTGCCGGCCGCTCCTTGAAACAGAACGGCAAGGTCGACTTTGCTCAAACAAGGTTGTCAAAATAATGACCACATTACATGCATTTTTGAGTAAAAAATTTAACTGCGTTTAGTGTAGGTACGAATTTATTACGTTTATTTATTAAAATGTTTTAATTGATATTACAACAAAAAAAGTATGCGGTACAAAATCTGCTGTTCACCTTTCAAATTTATTTTAGTTAGATGTCCATGAAAATTATATACCTATATAATTTTTTCCTCAATCTGCCAATTTTATAAACACATCAATATCCTGTTGATTCCAATACCAAGCCCCTTAATTGATTCTAAAAGTTCGCGCAGAACGAAGTCAATTGCAATTACTATAGACTATAGCATGCCTTCGGGCAGACCAGGTGGCTCGAATTAAGATAGCCTTTAATAAAATTACATTTAAACTTGGAATAAATTGAATACTTCTGCAGACACGCTTTACATTCCAAATTGATAGAATGTCCATAGATGGTCGACAGTCTGTGAATTTTGATGAAATATTTGAGAATAATTTAAATAGCTTTCAATGTAATATTTTGTTATATTGCTGACGTACGAATTTTTAGCATATTGCCCACTGTTATTGGAAAGAACACTATTGATTTCATTAATAGGTAGTAAGCTTAAAATCATTATATAGAAAGGCTTAGAACAAAAACCAGTCTGCCTTAGAGTCAGGGATGCTGCCCCAGTTCCTAACGATAGGATTAACCCACCTGCTCTATAAATCAGGTAGTGCTGCGGAACCTAAAAATTATAGACCGATAACGTGTTTACCGACGGTCTATTAATTCTGAGAGCGAAAATTTATCAACATATTGACAATAACGCCATCATGTCTGCTTCTCAGAATGGATGTAGGAACGGGTCCCGCGGTACTAAGGAGCTGCTCCTCGTAGACAATGCCATTAGCCAACAGGAATCTTCCCTATCCTTTTTCTTGCTTTCAGTTTATCGTCATCATCAGCCTACAGCAGCCCACAGTTGGACATAGACCTCTCAAATTACATGCCATTTATATCGATTCTCGGCAACTCTCATCCAGCTACTACGCCACACTATGAAGATCCTCGCTTCACCTCTTTACAGTATATCCTACCTTACGTTTCCAACAACACGTCTACCTCAATCATCATGGGGTATCTAATAAAAATCACTTAAAAACAAGACATAGACAAACAAAGTTTCAAATAGGACCAAAATTGAACCACCTTACAGTTATTTGGCCATTTAACAACGGGTCCTAAACTGTATATAATTCGTATCAATTTGACTAATACATCTTGCCGAGGACCATCCAAAACCGCGAATCCCTGACATGGTTCCGAGTGAGGTAACGGTTCTGTTTTCCATATGTCTGCTTCGATCTCAAGATTTATCTCATCGCTCATTGGTAGTTTAAGAATCACCTGTAAGTGTAGAAGGTGGCTAGGAAATTTTCTCAAGAAGTTTAACCACATCATACCTAGTTTTATAATCTACAAAAAAAAACCGACCTGTTGCGCTTCGGACTCTGCAAATTTAGGGTTCCTTTGAAATCGTATTTGTTAGTAAAATACACGTAATAATAATAAACATTATTACCAAATTTCAAGTTCAATGGGAAGTAAAAAAATCCAAATTGTGTGACAGAAGACGGACATACAGACAGACGGACACGTGAGTGACAGCAATAGAGAGTTCCATTTGGACCCTTCGGGTACGGAACCCTAAAAAGATGGTAGCTAACTTTACCAATCTAGACTTTACAAGACAAGCATCGCATAATATAGTCCTTTCATAACTGGTACTTTAAAACTTAAAAAAGCGTACTTTAAAACTTAAAAAAGTTTATTTCAACAATTAGGTCCATGTCATATGCAGTCTAAGCTATGGGCCCATATATCGCAGGACTGAATCCCTAACATAGCTAGACGGGAGATGGAAGTTAAGATTGCAAGATGTCTTAAATGGTTTCCTTGATATTTGGTGAGATGAAACCCACTGACAAAAAAACTCTAACACTAAGAGCAATGGAATGAATGGGGAAAGACGTATACCCAGGAATGGAATCCAGGCGGTAATAAAAGAACAGTTGTGCAGTTATCTGCATTCTAGAAGCTGTAATCTTCAATCAGTTGGAGATGAAGGAATTTAAATTATGAATCCTTCATTGTTGCAGTCTTTGGAGTCAGCAGATACTTATACTAATATTTCCTGGCTGGAAGATGATAAATAACTATCAGGGCTGTACCTATTCATCATACTCTAGCTTCGGGTATTTCCACTTAGCTTCGGTTCAGATAACGGCAGTACATCCAATATGCCCGTCGCGCTTTCGCGGTTGATCTCTCGCCCAAAGGTCAATCTTACGATTTGCGGTTACATGCGTCATCTTCGCAGAATCACTTATCTGGTCCTCCGTGGTCCTTCGATACCGGTATCATGGATTTGTAACAAGCCTTTTACCGATTCGTACTAAATGGTATTCTCGGTGTTAAGACTACCTTTTACGCGAAAGTATTCATTTCTGTCAGTCCGTTTGTTAGGACGTTTTCATGGCTTACACCAGGGATGTTATGCATATGATATTTCGGATCTGGATACGGATACGGGTATATAAATAATATTATATCTATTTCGGATACGGTAACTAACGGATAATCAGAAATAATTTTATAACCGTATAAAATTATTTCTGATTATCCGTTAGTTTCGGTTACGGATATTAGATAATTTTAATAAACAAACCTAAAAAAAAATTCAAGTGACGCGTGCGGCTACTGTGTTGGCTCGGCCCGGCAACAAAACCTGTCATACCGTGTCTCATTAAGACTCCGCCTCTATCCGATATTATCCAAATCTTTTATTTCGGATTCAGTTACGGTTAAGAATACATTTATAGGTAAGTTTCGGTTACGGTTACGGAGCTCCTTAACATCCCTGGCTCACACATAAAAATGGTTTACTACCCATTAGAAATGGAATCCGGAAAAGCCTCCCAGGTTTCGGTAGTTAAAGTACATTCCAGAGTTAAACGAATGCAACTGATGGAATTTGTGGATAAGGTCAAGAAAAGCCGTTATAACTTGAAAATTAACGCACTTACAAATTGCATTAAATCTATCAAAACCTGCCGACAAAAGATAATAGCAGACACTATAATGCATCACATTAGTCGAAGCTTGGTAGATTAATATAAGTACAAAAAATCAATTAACTACAATGATATAGGTAAACTCGATAAAGAAAATTTTACCGTAATGTATTTCAAAAGATTAGAATATTATTTCATGTTCCCTACTAATGGAAAAAAATACTTAATCTTAGATACTTAAGAGATATGAGCATTCCTATTGGCCTAGCGGCACTGGTGGCGCATGAATTACAGTAGTGAATAGGCACAGATTTTAGAATAAAATCTTTATGAAATCGAATTTTAGTCTATTGAAAGAAAAATACGACAAAAATGTTCGTTATTAAATTGTCTATCCATTAATGTAAGTACAAAAAATAATTAATCAGCACTTTACGAGGAGATGCATGCTATCAATAATTATTTCTCATTTTTATGGTTTTGTTGGAAGGCGATTAGTGAAACATACCTATACCTCTACAAAAAAAAGAATACGACCATTTTAGAATCAGTAATATGTAGAAATTTAATGTATTTTTATTAGTTAATATTTCTTTTTAAATGACGAGTAGATAGCTCCTAAAAACAGCACGAAAAACGGCTAGCGCGGCATTTTGCTCGGGGTACCGCCTTAAATATGAAGCACAATTTTGACGTATTTTCCAGTAGGTGTAATACTAAGTCAATATTCTCGTTCAGAAGGGGTCAAGTAAAACAGGCATCCTTTCCCCATTTTATGCAGTTTCAAATCTTATGAATCACTTTTCGCAGAAACGCTTATTGGTCTTTGTGGTCCTTTGATCTCTTAATGGTCCTTCAGAATGGCACCTTTCTCTGAATCACATGTATTTCGTATATTCTGCTACTATGATTCATAAATTCAAGTTGTTCTGCAATACCTTTTATTTAAGGAAAGTGTCTGGAAATGACTAAAATATGCTGAAACCAAACAATCGACGATATGCGGCAATCAAACTGCACTGGGCCTACCTAATTGTTTACACAGAGAAGATGGCTGTATCCCAGCAGTATGAGAATTATAGGCTCAAAAATCAAAAAATCAAAATCAATAATTTTTATTTCACATAGGCCTACATGGGCACTTATAAAACGTCGACAATATGCACGGTTCGGGTTGGTCGATTCCTATGGAGAAGAACCGGCAAGAAACTCCATGGTTACTCTTTTAAAAAATTGTTTGGTTTTACAATATTTCCATGTTACAGCAGTACTTAGATGGGGGGACAACGCAGGCCCGATAATAAGTCGTAAGAAACTTAAACAAGAAGTGATTATATAATAAATAAACAAAAGATTTAAAAAAAGTAAAACGAGATAAAATGTTAACAATCTAGACTGACCATGCTAAGCTCTAAACTCAAAAATAAAACACCTTTTTTATTATTTTTCAGCATTTATGTCTTTCTTTGAACCTATTTTTCTTGGGTGCGCCAAAGTTCACCTAAATTTTCAACTCCGATAATTGGAAATCCGAAAATGTTCTTCCTAACATTTTTCATCCTAACAATCACAATTCCTAACTACTCCGTCTCTAATGTTCAAATTCAGAAGCATTCAACTTCATAATGTCAGTAGCAATAAACATTTATTATACTTTTATTTGTTTTCCTATATTTTCTCAACATAACTATCTTTTACACTATTATTCAGAGTCATATCTTTTTTGTTTAGATTTCTTTTTATTCATAATAATCAGTATTATATACATTAGTTTTGCGTAACTTTATTTTCAAATAACATGTTTAACATATAAGAATAACAGGTACCATGGTAAAAGTAGTCAAATAAATACATGTTTTCATATACACATTTCAATTAAATTAGTTTAATATTAGCGGCTATAGCTTTCAAATAATCACTTTTATTGCTGTATTTTGCTTTAAAATTCAAAATATATTTTATATCATATTTGCCGTTGATTTGGAAGTTCATTTTATTTTTGTAGGTAGTACTCATAAATAGAAAGCTTTATGAAAAATTTCAAGACTCGGCAATGTTATGTTTTTTTGTATGTTTTTCGTGAGGTAAAAAAATGAGAATTATTCCAAGAGCGAGCGAAGCGAGCTCGGGAACTTAGGGTACCCCGACACGGATAGGTTAGGTTCGAAGGAGATGACGGAAGCTGAAGTGAGCGAGCAAAGCGAGCGAACGCAGCTACCGTCATCTCCTTCATGTTAGGTTACTTTAGACCCTGCAGACAGAAATAGGAGCGCCGCGCAGCGGGGCTCCGTCGACTTAGTTGCTTAAATCTTAAACTTTAACCATGGATATCTTCCATAACCATGGGGTTCCGTGGGGTTTGGATGGTACAGTGAGGTAGTCCCTCTACCCTCCTTTTCCTTTCCCCCTTTCGCGCCCCTTAAATCGATGGAAATTTATGGATTTTTTTATTCTAACCTGAAAACTTTAACCATGGATATCTCCATAACTATAGGGCTCCGAGTGGTTGGTGTGGTACTGAGGGGTAGCCAAACCTCCCCCCAACCCCACTCTACCGTATCCGCGCCAAAAATCAACGGCATATAATCGAAATTTTAACCTTACACTTATACTTTTTGTTGCTTCTTAATTCACACGCCCAATATTGTTTATCCACTGTTTTTCGGTTTTTGCACGGTAGAATCAACTTTTATTCCATGTAAATTTAAAAAGTATGGAGTTTCTTGTGCATTCTTCTCCATAACTAGCTACTTTCCGAATGCACGGTAGAATCAACTTGTATTCCATTTAAATTTAAATTGTGACATTCAAAAGTGCCGCTTGGTGGCCCAGTTGAAATAAATATCTTTTGTCTTTTGTCTTTGTCTTTGTCATATGTAAATCCATGTACGTCTAATTTTAATCCTCCGCGACTGGTTTTAAATGATTTTAAATAATTTTTCTCTATATTATTAAAGCATTAACACAAACGTGCACGTAATGATAATACACCGACATGAACTTAACAATAGACACAACTCAGTACGTTATGCAAAGCATACCCCAAATAATAATCATCCCTCAAATTAAAACTATAAATATCATCTTCTACCCACATATATTTTTTATTACAATTGGTAAATGTTTCTTTCTGAGTATGAGTGAAAATATTATGGTAATTAAGTTTAGGGATAAAAGCGTTATGATAATAAACAGTAGGAGTTTAAATATATTTACATTAATGATATTAGTAATTACAACTTTCGGAAACATGAGTGTTATGAACATCGCCGGTAGCACTACAAATAGTATGAATGAAAACTTTAGGATGAAAATTTTTAGGAAGAGTGATCATTCGGATTACAAATCGTTAGGAAGAACAATTTCGGGTAAAGAACTTTAGGTGAGCCAATATGGACCCATTTTTCTTTTCCTTCTTTTTGTCTTTTAACTATAATTTAATTGTTAAATATATACATAGTTTTTGCCCATTTACTACTAAGCGATCAGTTACAAAAACGCCAACTCAACCCACACTTCCTCCTTATTACATTATCGTAGACCCCAACGACACAAACCCGTTCCCTCATTAATCTTTATCGCATCAACATGACGTGGTTTAAGAAACCAGTTGAAGCCAGTAGCGCCACTATGCGCCAGCATTGACCATTCATCCCCATCGCGCGCTAACGAGCCACAAAAACTGCAGCGGATACAGTACATCTGTATGTACATCGCAGTTACTGGAATACATCAAGTGTTGTACAAATTGGATGGAGCGTCAACGTGCGGATGCTGTAAGAAAAAGCTCCTGTTATTTGTAAAAGAAACGATGGTCTTTCTTTAGATCAAATGGGCGTAACTAAATTGAATGAGTTCAAGCACAACAGAAAGAATTAAGAATTAAGAATTTCCGTTTTCTGAAAACCAAAAATGTTAGGTCCAATAGTCATCCTTGTGGTGAATACCAAAAGGTTTTTAATTCTTTTGTTTTTAGTGAAAGATAATATATGTTAAGAGCAAAGGAAGAGTTGATACTAGACTATCTCTCTTCCCATAATCGTAAATTCCGGTGAAAGGCGAACGGCAGGCTTGTATGGGCGTTTCGTACCGCTAATAGAAATTTCGTGTTTTGGGATATTTTTGGTTTTATTTGGTAGTTAATATGATAGATAATCCCTTTTTAAATTCTTAGATTTTAAAACTTGGGACGTAAATGTTATAACCAGTTTTATTTTTTAAGGTTATGTACTAGTGTACCAATGTAGATTGTTACATATAGGTAAATGTTGCATTATGTGTTATGTAAATTATTTGTTGCTATCTTTGTAGTGTTTTACTTACCATTAAGTAGGTAGATTGAGGTGCGGATCTTACCTACTCAGGGCATTAGGAGATACCTATATCCAGCAGCGGACTGCAACGGTTTGATAATGATGAGTTTGATTATATTTAATGTTATTTCTATTTCTAAGTAATTAATTATCAATTCAATATTTGTGTTAATTTACGTAAGGCAATTTCTAAACATAACTGCGTTTAGCGGACGATTTTATAACGTTTATATATTAAAATCTTTAGATTGATGTTATTAATTAATCCGAAGTTTTAAAAATAGTAAACTTACATGCAAATAAATGGCTTAGTTGACATAATAAGTGGTACAAATTCTATAACCGAACAACAGAAAAAGTATGCGGTACAAAATCTGCCATTCACCTTTGGCATAAAGATAGATTATAGTCTGTAATAGCACATAATATACTTTCATACCGGAAATATGTTCGATCAGGATAATTTTCAACTTGCTGGCGATAACTGAACGCGGGCGAAACCGCTGGCAGAAGCTAGTAATATTATAAAGGCGAATGTGTGAGTATGTTTGTATGTTCGTTACTCTTTCACGCAAAAACTACTGAGATAGATTATTGTCTGGAATAGCACATATGATACTTTATATCCCGGGAGTATGTTCCCTTGGGATAATTTTCGACATTTACGCGGGTAACGCCGCTGGCAGAAGCTAGTTGAAATATAAACGCCTCGATTCAGTTTTGATCAATTCGCCCAAAAAAACAAACAAAAAGCAACTGCCACGTCAAACAAAAACAATTTAATAATATTCCATACCAAAAAATGATCTGTCGATCGATATCTTGAACCTCACCCCCCGTACTGTTGACATTTCCTCTCATAATTGGTATTTCCCTAACACTATAAAGAGGCTACAGCTAAACAATCACGCGGCAAGATATAGATCTATCAGTAACAGCATCAGCTCCAACGACCCGCAGAAAAAACTGAACAAAAAAATTACGTGGAATTGTGTCAAGAATGGGTAGTGCATGTGAGAAAGTTCCGTAGGTTTAAGATGATGAAATTTCATATCACTCAAACATATAAAGTTCCGTAGGTTTAAGAGTAAATTTTCATATCACTCAGGCATATACAGTTCCGTAGGTTTAAGAGTAAAATTTCATATCACTCAAACATAAAGTTCCGTAGGTTTAAGAGTAAAATTTCATATCACTCAAGCATATACAGTTCCATAGGTTTAAGAGTAAATTTTCATATCATTCAAACATATAATGTTTCGTAGATTTAAGATTAAAATTTCATATCACTGAAACATATAAAGTTCTGTAGGTTTAAGAGTAAAATTTCATATCATCATCATCATTTCAGCCGAAAGACGTCCACTGCTGGACAAAGGCCTCCCCCAGGCATCCCTCAAACATATCACTCAAACATAATTATGTCGACACGGTTGGCGTAATGGTTGAGCGATAGACTGCTGCGCTGTGTGTCGCGTGTTCGATTCCCGCACAGACCAAATATTTGTATGGCCTACAGATAATTGTGTCGGGTTTTTTTATTTTTTTTTCACCCCAAAATTATACGATACATCATTTAGAATGTTATAACAATTTTATTACTATTGTGGGAGACTGGTGCCTAAACTTGGCTGCAGGACAACAGATAGAGATTGCCCCGATTCTGGATGTCTTGTGTATGTGAGTTTAAATATTTGTAAACACACCCACGACACAGGACGAAATTCCTAGTATGGGGCAGGGAAGGACGTCCACTGCTGGACATAGGTGGAGCGATGACCTTGTCAGGGAATCCGCTGGATGCGAGCCGCACAGTACTGATCGAGGTGGCGACACTTCGGGGATAAGAGGTATCATGAAGTAATCATTTATACCAGGAATTCATTATTTATTTATAAGTGAACTGACGCTGGGGCCTTTTGCGAAGTAGTTGGATTTAAGAGATTTCGCGAACCTGCTACAAAGTTTTGCTTTTTAATAAATGGCAGGCTCGTGTTGGACCGCTTTCTCGTCTGATGGTTAGCCATGAAGTGGCTGACGATGGCCCCCGCTTGCTTAGAAGTATTTTTTTTACTGTTGACTTTGAATTTTAATGTCTTTCAGATTATAGCCATCACGAAACCCATACTTCGCGCGCACTTTACACACAATGGTGTGCAAAGTGCAATTAGTTCTCAAAACTTTGAGTAAAAACAAATGGGTGTGATGTCCACCATATTGTTGTTTGGAATGTAGTAACACGAAATCTTTTAACTTAAATCTATAATTTAAACCTCATACCTCCAGTTACAGATATTTTAAATATTAAACCAGATTGAACTTATATCCAACTTTACACTACTTAATCCTAAAACAACACTTACAAAATGGACCTCAAGAAAATACTCACGGATCTCTGAAACCAGACCCCGCCCGCGGCGACCCGAGCGTACACATGTTTTTGTACCAAGGTTACCTTTTGGCGAGCCGACGTTTACACACACAGACACACAAAATTTACTATATGTAGTAAAGAATAGTACCACGGCTGTCTGTTTCTCGATTCAAGCTCAGGAACGACTTAACTGATTTTTTTACCGTTCAAAAAGAAAAAGGTTGAAGCAGATTTTTTTTACATGATTTCTGCGTTAAAGCTATAAGATAAGATAGATATTTTTTTTTTCATTTTTTTTTTTTACTTCTTTCTAAACAGTAACGCCTGCTTGCGGCACCCAGGTTATCTTATTAACTTCGAGTTAGAGCTAACCCGGCCAATAATGTATCATTAATCTCGTGTTAGCAACTAACTCTGACCTATGTTTTTGGCGCAAGTCAGCCTAAACCAACTAACAGTATGATCATCGATTCTTCTTTACTCTGAATACCATTGCTATAGAATAGAATAGAATTTCTCTTTATTCGAGTATCCATGACTCAAAAGATGGTTAGTGTAGCCAATCGGAGACTCGGAAAGGGTAGAAGGATGAATGCAAGACTTCAGTAGACAATGGAAGGCAGGAGAAAGCATAGCATCTGGTGGTTGTCCGTAGGAGCCAAAACAAACGTGACCGCTCTCAATGACGGTCGGGAACAACTGAAAAACTGCGCAAAGAAAGACGCGCGGCGCGAGCGGCCGTACCCCTCCCGCGCCCCGCCAACCCTTCAATGACTGCGGACAGCACCGAATGCTAACCCTTATTTAAGGCTTCATATTTATTTACAAGAAATAAACACAAAAATTACAAAATATGTCTTTCACATATTAAACAAATGGACAACTAAGGTTTTATTTTACCAATATTCAAAACAAACAGTACAATTTATATTTCCTTTAAGCAAAGTAAGTTCGCATCGCTAACAGTTAGTAAAACTTACAACTATGTTAGTTGCACAGATATTAATATACTGACACTACAAAAACAAAACAACAAATAACAGTGGATCACCGTCGCGACAGCCTATGAGAGATGGCGCGACAGTGACCTACGAAAACACAATCTAGGGGACACGAAACCATACTTAGGACCCACTCATAAACTCTTAAGTAAAATCCTTTTTTTCAAACAAAACTGGGACTTTATGCTATATAGTGTTATGTTTAAAAGACCACTAACCATTTATACACTCACCACAAAAGCCTCAAACTTGCAATTTTTATGTTCAGTATTTTTTAATAACACAGGCATACAACTAAGAAAGGATTTTCCAAGATTCCGATTTCAGACCCCCCAAGGCGTTCCAAATGGTTTAAAACTTTCATGAGTATACGGTGAAACAGCTAGTATTATATACTCGTATGTACGTACATATACACGGTATGTATTGTCTGTCTGCGCAATTAATAATTTCATTCCGTAGTTTACGAGCGACCAATTATATTCCACAAGCACTGTGTTTACTACCTCACCCGCCGTACTATCACTTCGGGGAATTTAAGCTTTTTATAAGATTTTAAGAGGACGTAATACGTGGGACACTCAGAAAGTTTTGCGACCTAAAAAAAATTGTTCTATACGTACATATATTTTTATTAAATCTTTTCAAAGTACTTTCCACCAGCCTCTATACAAAGATTCATGCGCCTAAACCAGTTTTCAAAACACTTTTTCCAGTCCGCCGCAGACACCTCGTTTACAGCCTGCTCGAACGCAGCCAGCGCATCTTCCGGCGACGAAAATTGTATCCCATTGAGCTGATTTTTTATTTTTGGGAATAAAAAGAAGTCACACGGTGCTAAATCAGGGCTGTAAGGAGGGTGACCCAGGAGTTTGACTGGCGTGCTGTCCAGGAAGTCCCTCGTTTTGAGTGCGGTGTGCGCAGGTGCATTGTCGTGGTGGAGCAGTAGCCCGCGGAGCCCTGTGTTTGGTCGCTTGTTGCTTATAACAGAGAAAACTTCTGGCAAACATTTGGTAGTATACCATTCGGCATTAATGCTTCTTTGATCCCGTAAGGGAATTGATACCAAGTGGCCAGTCAAATTAAAAAAGCTAGCGATCAAAATCTTACCCCCGCTTCTAGATCGCTTCACTTTGGTAGGCGTTGGCTCATTTTGAAACACCCAAACAGTCGACTGGCGCTTGGTTTCTGGGTCGTATTGATAAATCCAGGACTCATCACCTGTAACGATGTCGTAAACACGCCGAGACGAGCCTGCTTCAAATTTGTTAAGCATATCACGGCACCATTCCACCCGGGCCTGCTTCTGAGCATCGGTGAGGTTGTGCGGCACCCAGCGTGATACTATCCTCCTCACGCGAAGATGGCTGTGTAGAATCTCGTGAACGCTTCCCGATCCAATCTTCAATATGTGTTGAATCTCCTGATATGTAATTCGCCTATTGTCTTGGATTAAATTTTTCACTGCTAGCACGTTTTCTTCGGTAACAGCCGTCAAAGGGCGACCGCTTCTTTCGTCATCCCCCAAAGTTGGTCGACCGCGCTTGAATTCGTTATACCAACGATACACGGTTGCCTTGGAAGGGCCTTCATCCATGAATGCCATTTGAAGTCTATCGTACGATTCATCCGGTTTCAGGCGACACTTGAAATCGTATAAAATCATAGCTCTAAAATGTTCCCGGCGCAGATCCATATTTCAGTGAGACACAATACTTTGAATTAACTCGCAAAAAATGTGGAGGGAAATTTTGAAATTGGAACTTACTTATTTTTACTTATAAATAATCATATTTTCGAAAAACATTATAACTGGCCAGTCTCCCATATATAAAAACTTTTTTTCGCAATACTTTCTGAGGGGCCTGGTATTATATTATGTAATGAAAGACACATACATATAAATCATTGGAGTTATGTTGGTATGGAATGGTCTCGCCGTCTCGCCTTGGGGAACGTCTGGGTATCTCTAAATTGTTATACTCAAGTATGTTGAAGTTTGATTATCTATTATATGCATTTATAATTATTGATCTTAATAAAATAAAATATATGAATTGGTTCTGCCTCGCATTTTTTAAGGCTCGGTATATATTCCGGCTATTAAAATAGGGTGAAAAAGTACTGGTATAAAATTGCAGAAGACCAGGACTAGTGGAAGGAGGGGAAATCAAGCATTTGCCGTGCGGTGGCATAGCACAGACTCAATAATAATTGTGAGCATTTTTTTCTCAGTAAAAACAAACTTAAATGATTATCATTTCCTTGGATATGCAATATATCTGTGGGTCTTTTTTCCTTGTATTTTTTTTTACAACGAGATAACAAACCTTTCGTTGTAATTATTTGGGTACAGTTGCTTTATTTGGCTTAAGGAAGTGTAGATATGTTACTGTAAAAGCGCGAACTACGGTAAATCCTAGGATTTAGCGGTAAAACCTAAGATTTATCAAGTCGAACTGGTAAAAGTATGGAAGTTTTTTTTTTTTTTTTAAATTTATTCATGAATAAGAGACAACCATACAGAGTAACTTAACAATAAACACAAAAATAGAGAAAATCGTTTAAAGTAATTTTGACAATAAAATTTAGGCAGGTCAACAGTTGGATAATATGAAAATTAGATTGTAAAAAAATAGCTTGGTTGTCTTAGGAGTGATTCGCCCTATCCCCTCGTACTAGTATAAAACTGTATCACGAGTGGATAGTCTTCCTCAGCCTTAGAACAACAGATTCCCACAAGGTTCCAGTTACGGTTAAACATAATCAAGCAGATTGATTATTTGATGAAATGATCTATGATAATCGCTAATTTCGAGCTTTTACTAGCAATCACGTGGTAAATCTTACAATTTACACAAAAATTAGTTCTAAAAACAATTAAATTTAAAAAACAGTTCTCTTTATTAAAATTTTCAAAGTTTGCAATTCTCTGAGGGAAATCCTAATTTACCGTGTGATTGCTGGTAGAAGCCCGAAATTAGCGATTATTATAGAGAGAGAGATCATTTTGGACTTTTACCAGTAAGTAAGACTTGGTAAATCTTAGGATTTACCTGAAAATCCTAGGTTTTACCGTAGTTCGGGCTTTTACAGTAATCTACACTTTCTTAAGCCAAATAAAGCAACCGTACCCAAATAATGATTATTGACGTAACAATTTATATTTACTCTACAGATATGTTTATTTACGACCACCAATCTTTTTACTGGCGCAATAAATAAACCTGACATTCCGAGCATGAGAGAAGCGTGACATTTAATCTTAGTACAGCGATATCTCCGTGATCTAAATGTTGGCTCATTGTGCACAACTTTCTTCTGTTTGGTATCTTTTTAGGGTTCCGTAGCCTTATGGCAAAATACGGAACCCTTATAGATTCGTCATGTCTGTCTGTCTGTCTGTCCGTCCGTATGTCACAGCCACATTTTTCCGAAACTATAAGAACTATGCTGTTAACTTGGTAAGCAGATGTATTATGTGAACCGCAATAAGATTTTCACACAAAAATAGAAAAAAAAACAATAAATCTCGGGGGTTTCCATACTTGAAACTGAAACTAAAAAAAAAATTTTTCATCAAACCCATAAATGTGGGGTATCTATGAATAGGTCTTCAAAAATGATACTGAGGTTTCTAATATTTTTTTTTTCTAAACTGAATAGTTTGCGCGAGAGACACTTCCAGAGTGGTAAAATGTGTCCCCCGCCCCCCCCCCTCTGTAACTTCTAAAATAAGAGAATGATAAAACTAAAAAAATATATTATGTACATTACCATGTAAACTTCCAACGAAAATTGGTTTGAACGAGATCTAGTAAGTAGTTTTTTAATACGTCATACATCGTAAACCGCAATTTTCCAAGTACGGAACCCTTCGTGCGCGATTCCGACTCGCACCTGGCCGGTTTTTTTTTTATTTCAATAGGTTATACATTAAAAATTCATAACTGTCTGTCTAGCTTTAGTTGTTTGAGTGAAATATTTCGCGCATCCTTGGAATGTACTATATTAACATAGTACTATGGTATCGGTGCGGTTAAAATTGTGTTTGATATTGATAATCATGTTCTTTTGTAGGTTCCAAGCTACATATTTCCTTGCTGTAGCTGTCTCGTCAGATATTCATATATTTGGCAATAACGAGAGTAGAAAAACTAGAATATTCGAGACAGTGGAAATTCTCGCCGATTCTTCTCCTTTGGAAACTAAGTGTCTATGTTAGTTTAAGGCGGTACCCCGAGCAAAACGCCGCGCAAGCCGTTTTTTGTGCTGTTTTTAGGAGCTATCTACTCGTTATTTAAAAAGAAATATCAATTAATAAAAATACATTAAATTTCTACATAATATTGATTCTAAAATGGTAGATATTTTTTTTTTTAAATGTTGTATATATTTCACTATTCAACTTCCAAAAAAACATAAAAATAAGGAATAATTATTGATATTATGCATCTCCTCGTAAAGTGTTCATTGAATATTTTTTGTACTAACACTAATGGATAGCCAATTTAATAACAAACATTTTTGTAGAATTATTTTTTTCAAAAGACCAAAATTCGATTTTATAAAGATTTTACTCTAAAATCTGGGCGTATTCACTACTGTAATTCATGCGCCACAAGTGCCGCTAGACCAATAGGAACGCTCATAGCTCATGCCAATTTTTTGGTCAGGGTACCGTCTTAAGTTGAATAAAATATTTTTCATCCCACCATCTCGGAAAGAGTATTTTTAATCTTCAATATCTGAGTGGAAAAGCCGTTTTTATTCACTAGAGGATAAAGTAAATTGAATTTATAGAACATCGTATGCACTAAGTTTGTGAATTAAAAAAACATTAAACCTATTTACTGCTACCTCTATGGTGCCAAATATATCATTCAACTTTTTTTTAATTTGTTAAAAACTCAGACTCGGAACCTTCTTGGTGTTCTTTTTTCAATTTGCTTTGTACGCGGTTCTAACCATCTCCCTCTCTCTCCAACATTCACGCCAAGGGAATCCGATGAATCGGTACAACTATTAAGTATGACAGATAGTTTACCGAAAAACAGTACACAAGTGACTAACACCAATATTACAGTACCAAACAAAAATATTACACTCAATTTAAATAACCGTAGCAACGTTACTTTAATTTTTTTTTAATTATACCTTAGTATTATTTTGTTATAATTTAAAAATTATTCTGTAATTACTTACTTTTTTATTTCTTCTTTTTTATTTTTATTACTTACCTGTCATAATGTAGTAATTAATACCTAAACTGAAATAAAAGTGTACCTATCTTGTGATTGTAAACGTTTTTTTTTTTTCATTTAGTCATTTCCTCGCTGAGGTGGAATGAAAAGTTACGTGTTGCACTCGAGTGCAAAGATTTTTCACCTCGTGCTCTTTTGATTCCCTCGCTAACGCTCAGGATTCTAATTTTGAATCATTCGCTGAGCTCGTGATTCAATTTTAGAATCCTTCGCTTGCTCGGTCATCAAAATTGAACACGCGGTTAAAAAGCAACTTTGCACTCTTGTATAACAAATAACTATTAAATTTGACGATAAGAATATTGAGATAGAAAAGACTAGAATGTCAGTGCAAGCCATTAAGGTTACACTAATCAAAAATTCTTCCATACAAACGTAGTTTAGCGATTACTCCACTGTTTGACGATGTACGTTCAAAATAAAAAATGATATCAATTTGTCACATCATTATCTAGCCCTGTATGGAAACAAAAAAGTAAAAAAAATATATATTTGAAAGTTATGAGCGTCGACATTTCCATATTTCAACACTAATTTTAACGCATCTTTGGGCGAAATTAAATACTATTAGAAGAAGGAAAATTGCAAAACGGTCTCCATACAGGGATAGATTAGTAATTCAACAATGCAAATAATTTTATTTTGAAAATATACACATAGTATTTATGATATCTTGACTCCCAAAGGTCTGTTTATAAAATTTCGCGCGCTCGTTTTCATCCTAAATCATCAACCATTTCGATACACTTTTGCAAAATTGCTAATTAAATTAATTAATAATACGCGAACTAGCTTCTTACTGCTCATCACAGCATCTATCTCTTTCGCACGTGTTGTCGGATGAGATAGCATGCATTTTAACCTCGCGCACAAAATAGTTCTTGCCGTCGACTAGTGGAACCTTAAACCTCTACTTATACCCAAAGGCATACAAAATGTGTCTTTGTTTTAATTAAAACATAGGTGATGTAAAAAAAAAACACTTTCATAAAAAAATATTTTGTGAAAATCTTGACGCGTTGATGTCTTTTGAACGTTGTAGTGAAAAAAAAAGTTCCCTTACAAACGTGACGAAATGAAACTTTATCAAATATCATTCAATTCCGTGACGTAAGTAATTATTGTATTATTAAGTTACTGTTTTAAAGGTTTCAATTTTTTGTCAAAGTATTGTTTTAAATAGCTGTAAAATCCGTCCAGCAGTTTTCAAGATATGGAGTATACAACCGAACTCCTTAGCGACAAACAGCATGAATGTTTAAATTAAGTTATTATGGGTATTTTGTCAATTCTTTAGGTACCGTAATAAAGAAATCGCTCATTTTTAGTGATGGTGTACTAAAACTAAAAAGAGAGAAATAAAAAAAAATACAAATACAAAAACCGACTTCAAACTTTCGTTTCGGAAGTCTTTGGTACCTCCTGTTTATATCATTATTCGACACCAACTTCCGAAACAGAAGTAACTTTGCACTCTTAGTCTTGTGTTTTTGAAGTCGATTTATTTTTTTTGTGTTTTTTTATTTTTCTATTTTTAGTTTTAGTACACCATCACCAAAAAATAGCAAGAAAAATTATGAAAGTCTATACTAAAACCATTGTTGCTCCAACACCTAATTAGTAATAAATGTAATAATGAACCCTCCACTAGCCTTGCAAAAGACATAAACCAATTAATAAACGTCAAGTGCGCTGTAAACTACTGCTCACTTTTATTAATCTCCTCAAAGAGATCTTGAGTAACGTACGACTTAATAAAACAATCGATTTAATTACAATGAGAATGTAATGAGACTCGCGTATAACTTATTTGTTTTATTTAAGCCTTCAAGTATTCATTCATTCATTTATTCGTATTTATATATATATAGAAATCACGTTTCATCGTAGTGTCTACGATAAAACATGATTGCCTGATTTCCACGAGAAACTATACTTAAATTTACGTCAGGATTTTTTATCAGGGGTCTGTTCGATTCGTACTGACTAAAACCATACAGTGTTCTACAGCTACCTTTATCCGGGGTACTGGAATGCTCCTGCTTGAAATCATACGGACCCCGTCACTATCTGCAGCTGCATATGGCTGAAATACCTCTAGAGAGGAGGAACACGGCGTACCGCTATCTTCAGCATTGACTGTTCAGGCAAAAGACTCACATCAGGCTTATCCTGCCCAACTCTTTTACCTAATTTATCAGCCTACAGCCTAGTCCATTACTGGACATAGATTCTCCAATCACATGCCATTCAACTCAATTCTTAACAATTCTCATTCAGTTACTACCAACCACCCTGCTCAGTCAAAGTCATTTCCCGATTCACAGTCTCCAGTCAACTAACTTTACCGCCCTGTCTTAGCATAAGAAGTGGTCATAGTTTGTGTCCATACGAAAGAGAAGTATATGTTACTTTAAATCATCCAACAATAAAATAAACAACTCCACTGCCTCTCACAAGTTGGAGCACAAGTTCTTTCAAATCTGGTGTACTGAAGTGGCCAGCATAGCCCAGACTAACAAAGGCAAGTACAAACGCTTACTGTAAACGCAAGATCACAGGACAACCTGTGTGGACAGACACACAGACAATCAGGTCCAAAACAAATATTGTTGGACGTGGCAAACATTTGTCCCAGTGTGGGAATCGAACTGGCGATCCTGGGGATTGAAAGCAAACAATCAGCCACCGCGCCATTTGGGCTGTCAAATATTTGAGCATCCATTTGGAAAAGGAGACTGGAATTTCATTGCTACTCTGCAAAGTTGTTACAAATTAGAGTTGAGAATTGATATTAAGAAAGAAATGGAAAATAACCGGCTTCAAAGAGTAAAATGCGTTTAACCTGAACCGATTTTCATCAAACATAGCTAAGAACACTCTCGATTAAGACACCTTTGAAACAAAAATAAAACTAAATCAAAATCGGTTCACCCGTTTGGACGCTATGATGCCACAGACAGAAACACATATACACAGATACACAGCAACACACGTGAAACTTATAACACCCCTTTTTTCCGGCGGGGGTTAAAATAGGAGTAAAACGTACTGGCTTTTACCAGCTTTTTCAACTGCAGTAAAGTTGAAAATAACCTGACGGGAACGATCCCCGTATAAACGCCTTCTGTGTCCTTTCTCTTATATTCTCCTCTGGGAATCTTTGTCGCATGTATCTTTGTCCCAATGGATTAGGATTAGAACTATACACCATGGTGGATGGTCTACAGACTATAGCAATCATAAATTAGATGGATAGGATAGGAAGTAGGATAGGGTTTAATGAAATAATAAATGTTTTCACAAGAAAACTCTCTACACTTTCACACCCAATATATCACTCATAGCTACTGTGTACAACTACTTATTTCGCCGCACGTTTACTAAGAATTAGTGTAAAAACGTGTTAGGCCATTTATTACACGTAATTGGTAAAATAATACATGTCAAAACGTGCCATAAAAAGTGGAAAACAGCAAAGTTAGCGAGTTCTCGGTACGCTTTCAGAGCAAAGCAAGATTAATGTTCGCTTCTGCGGCGCTACCTACAATCCAACTCACTTTACTACGGTTTTAGTATTAATATTTATTACGTTTCGTACGTTTTGCTAAACCAATGAGTTGTTGCCCGTAATGGACCGTTTTTCACATTTTTATGATAATCATTTTGTACTTTTAATTGAAAATGGTTCATAGAAGCTGCTTATAGTGTTTAATGCTTACTCACGTCCTGAAACATTTTGTTCATCATCATTTCAGCTGACAGACGTCCACTGCTGGACATAGGCCTCCCCCAAACGTCGCCATTTTGACCGATAACGTGCATCTCGAATCCAGCGCATTCCCGCAACCTTAACCAGGTCATCGGTCCACATAGTGGGAGGCCTTCCAACGCATCGTCTTCCGGTTCCATTCCAAATTTTGTACACTAAATTATAACGCAGAATTCTACAGACATTAGTACAAAAAGTACAAGCTATATAACTAAAACTTGTTATCCTTTTTCTTTAGGATTGCCCCTCTTCTGATTATGTCAAAAATTCCTAATCCAGACCGTTTTCCTGCCACAGCGCGGCGGCCAATTTAGGAGACTAGTCGTCGAAGTGGGATATATCTAGCGCACAAGTGTGTGTGCACAGACAAGTGCACTTTGTAAGCAGAACTGCAAGTTTAACTGTTGTTCTTCAAAAAAGCATAAAACCCAAAATAAACGCATTCATCATCAGCCTTTTAACGTTCCCACTGCTGGGACGCAGGCTTCCTCTCCGTGAAGAGAGACTGGGCCATAATCTACCAAGCGGGCCCAGTTCGGATTGTTTTTTTTTACGAATTTTTGGTTCTAGGATATGCCGGTTTCCTCACGATGTTTTTCTTTACCGTTTTTTAGAGCGCATAAACGCATTATAAGAAGAAAATTTGAAAACAACAAACCTTAATTTCCACCTGGCCAAAACACCTTGATATCGGAGAAATAAACCCTTCGAAAAGGGTTACCACCTACTGACACGGCACATTTGTCATAAACGTGCGTGTCGCGTGTGACCCTAGCTCGTTCCACACACGACTGGGCCGCGGCGATTTATGTACTACTCGCACTTTCACGCCGCCATGTTACAACGTGTTGCCGAAATACACTAACACCCGGTTTTGCGAAAGAATCACAAATTGAACACAAGTCAAGTCATGCGATTGGTTGTTAAAATTAATTCACATTGCGATAATATTTGCCAGAAACTGAACCAATTTCTCACACTAGCTTCTGCCAGTGGCTTCGCCCGCGTGAAAAGTGTTTTATCATCCCAAGGGAACCGGGATAAAAAACTATAATCCATCTTTGTGCAAAATTTTATCCCGATCTGTTCAGCCGTTCTGGTCTCATTCAGTAACAAACATCCACCTTTCCATCCATTCATCCAAACTTTAGCTTTTGTAATATTATTTCACTATCTATAAGAGATATATTTTTTTTGTTTTTTTCACTATCACGTCAGTATTTCCAAAATTATTGCACACTAACATTAAGCAGGTTCCGTGAATTAAGGGGCAGCTTTATTTTACCATAGGCATGTTAGGCACTTATTCTAGAGTCTCTGGGCCTTTAGGCAAAAGTGGTGGCCAATGTTTTTTTTTATCCTCTTTAGGCTCGCGTTTGACCATTATCTCACCTGATGGTAAGTGATGATGTGGTCGACGGTGAATCATGTTTGCCTTTAAAAACCCATTCACTCTTGACTCAAAGACCCCTATTATTGTTGCTGTTGGAAACACAGACTCCGGCAGGGAATTCTGCAATATAGAATAGCTGTACGCATAATACGAGCTCGTGGCTAAATAATAACAGCCGCACGGGTCGATCTTCAAGGGTAAGCAATGCTTGACGAGGTCGGTCCGTGACCGTGACTATTTCAACATACCGAGTTTCCTCCGTGCCTCGGAAAGCACGTTAAGCCGTTGTACCCGGCTGTCATTTGAAGATCTTTGACAATCGTTACGAGAAGTCAGAAGCTTGAGATCTGACACAAGTCTAGCCAAGGGGTACCGTGTTAACCAGTTACTGGGTTGTGGAGGTCAGATAGGCAGTCGCTCCATGTAAAATACTGGTATTCAGCTGAATCCGGTTAGACTGGAAGCCGACCCCGGGGACTTTGGGAAAATGCTAGGCAGATGATGATGAGCTGTACACATAATAAAAGTGTTCCTAAAACGTTTTGTGCGTATGGGCGGGACGTCCACCCGTTTTCCTATAGCACATCGCCATACTTCTACTAGTCCGATGATGAAACGGGCTAGGTGGAATTAGATCATGCAATTCGATCGCACACACCCCGAAATGTAACCGACAAAAACCGACTAGCTGGAAACTCGGCAACATGTAAAAATGTAAAGGATTGGTTACGTAATATATCGATAGCACTTCAACTCCCTTACATTTTTCTAATCGCTATCACTACGCTATGTCGCTTAAGTCCCAGGTTCTCAAACGAGGCAGATGGTATCTAAACTTGTATACCATATATTACAATTGAGTGTAAAACGTTTGAGGCTAGAGAAATAGTTAGTATGTTTAGATGCAATGATACTCGGTATGCCTACCTGAAAAGGGAATATCATCAATAGTGCCGATCTCTAAACATAAGTTCAATATCACTTCAAAGTAATAGAACACACAAAGGAGCACACTCTGCTTTTGAATTGTATGCGGTCTCTTGGGCGAGATCCAAAGCCAATTTTACAAAATGCCACCTTTCTTCTGTTTTTCTTACCATCTCCTAAATAAACATAATTTCTAAGTTCACTTTCATGAATCCATTATTTATTCAAGTTTGTTACAAGTTTTACTCAACAGAAACTACATTTGCTTTTATCAAATTCTATTTACTAACTCGAATCTGTTTAACTTGCAGCTCAAAACTTGCTCCTTCGTAATCCTACTTCAAACACTCCCAGTTGGCGGCGTCTAATCTTATTACAAATATAAAGCCGAAGAATAAATATTCAAACAAGAAACAGATCCATGGAATCAATTCAAAGGAAAACCCAAGACCACAAAACGAGGCACACGAATAAAGTCCCTCAATTAATCCGGAACATTTTATTTAAAAAGCCGCCTCGAAGGACCGCGGAGTGGCATTACAGTTCGAATTTCAATTTCAAATGAATGTACTTCTACTTTAACGATGCTCTTTGTAAGGAACGCGATAATATACATATATCTTTTGCTACATAACTATATACATTTCTGGCAACTCTGTTGTGCTGAGTTTTATGAGATTCGCATTGTCGTGGTTTTAAGTTCGCACTTAGTACTAGCACTAAACGTTAAAAGTTTTTCAAAGATGTTTCATTCCGACGTGCAGGAATTCTCTTGAACCCTGCATGTTCCCGCCCATTGTCAGAGCGTGTTTTGTTTAAACTAGTCGTGTGATCGTTAGCAAGCGAACGAACATTCAGACATCACAAAACTGAATCTCAATCAGAGACTCTAGGACAAAGGGTCCTTCTAACAGCGATGGTTTTGGTTGAAATTTCAAAATGACGTTTTGGACATTTTAACGTCTCGCCATAGCTATTGCGTTATTGCGTTTAGTTGTTAGAATGTCATTTGTCTAGAACTAAGATGAATTCTTTATCAATTTTTTTATTACTGGTATCGAAAACCAATTATATTTTTAACTCTTTATAGCAAAGTCACGCGCTCCTACTACATCTCGACGAACTAAATTGCTAATTAAGTCGGTATTATGCTACTACGAGTATAATCACTTTATACAACACATCAACAAACAGGTTATCGGTAACATAATAGCTACCAAATACATGTTATTTAAATATAAATGAGCATAATCCTTAGGAAACCAGACGTATAATACAGGATGTAACGGAAATGGGTGGTCTTATTTTACAAGCTTTTATTTAACTTGCAATGTATGTATGTATGTAAATGTCATCATTATCATCATCATCAGCCTATTAATGTTCCCACTGCTGGGACAAAGGCCTCCATTTTGTGAGAGAGGGAATGGGCCTTAATGAGAGAGGGAATGGGCCCCGCACTGGACCACGCTGGCCCAGTGCGGGTTGGTGGCTGGAGTGGTGGCTCAGTGGTATCGACCGCGACTTACAAGTTGTAGGTCGTGGGTTCGAGCCCAGGCAGGCACTTTACTTTGTATAAATTATTTCATCACCACTGCTCTCAAAACGGTGAAGGAAAACATCGTGAGGAAACCGGCATGTCCTAGAACCAAAAATTCGAAGACATGTGACATCCACCAACCCGCACTGGGCCCGCGTGGTGGATTACGGCGCATTCACTCTCACAGAGAGGAGGCCTGTGTCCCAGCAGTGGGAACATTAATAGGCTGATGATGTGATGTGATGTGGACATGCCGGTTTCCTCTCGATGTTTTCCTTCAGCTTCTAGCAGTGGTGATGAAATAATGTTACACAAAGTAAAGCGCCTGCCTGAGTTCCAGCTCACGACCCACGACATGTAAGTCGGGGCCGTTACCACTAGGCCACCACTGCTCATGTATGTAAGCGTGTTCGGGTCAAATCTTGCAACTGATTTTTAAAGCAATTATCCTCAACCGATTAAGATGAAATTTTGCATACACGTTTGTTTTAGATGACAATGCACAGTAGCTGAGAAGGTCTTTTAAAAAAATATTTTTTTATCGAAAAGAATATTTAAAACTACTTCTGCCCATGGAATTGAACAACTTTCGTCAAAGAAGTATTAATAATGCCCAAAAAAATGGATTTAACATACAAAGCTGATCAAAATTAGTATGGGACGTAATTTTCTTTTTTTGAGAATTCACTATGGCTTGTTTGAAGAAATTGGTTTATTTCCACTGGCAGCAGCAGTTTTAAAATAAGACTACCCATTAGCGTTACACCCTGTATATACAAAGGTTTACTCGGGGTTAAGTCAAAAGTTTTTAACAAACTGTAATCGGATTAAACTTATTTTTATTATTATTAATAAACTTGTGTTTGACAACTATTTCACATTATTATTATTATCATTTATCAGTTTATCCTCGCACTGGAACGCCTTGCAGCAATTACACCAATGGAGCAGAATCTTATAATAAACTCACTATAAGTTCAGGTTTCTCCACGATGTTTACTTCACCGTTGTCAACGATGTCCAAGATTTACTTAGAAAGTACATATTAATATGAATTAAAAAAATACACTGGTACTTGCCCGGATTCGAACCCACGACCTCAAGCACGAGAGGCGAGGTCTTAGCCACTGAGTCACCACGACCTACACATGATGTTAAGCGATGATGTGGTCGACGGTGAAGCACGCTTGCCTAGAAGTAACCTATTCACTCTTGACTTAAAGACCCCTAAAATTTGTAGCTATCAGGAAACACAGATTCCAGCAGGGAATTCCATTCCTTAGCTGTTGCGCGCACAATGAAAGTATTACCAAAACGTTCAGTCATTCATTCGTCTCTCTTCTGATGTCAACCACGGTATTGTGGACTTGAAACCAATCTTTTATTACGTGATCATGAACTTCACGACCACAGTTGAGAATGTCTCGACCACGAAAGTATTTTATTGATATTTCTGTGGCGTTAGCTGATTAAGGCCCGATTTCACCTATAAAACTAATCGTGATTAGTTCAACTAAACTCAGTTTATGCAAATCAGCATCATCAATCATCATCATTAGCCTTTTTTTAATTTGCCCACTGCTGGGAAACAGGCCTCCTCTCTGTGAGAGGGAATGGGCCGTAATCCATCACGCGGGCCCAGTGCGGGTTGGTGGATAGAAGAAAGAAAAAAATAAAAATTGTTTATTGGATGCCACATGTATTTGATAATTCGCACAAAGTAAAGCGCCTGTCTGGGTTTGAACCCACGACCTACAACTTATAAGTCGCGTGATACCACTAAACCACCGCTGCACTGCAAATATAGCGTGCAAATACAACATTCTGATAGGTTGCGACCGCTGAGAAACTGACAATCAGTACGCTGCATTTGCATAAACTGAGTTTATTTATTTATTTAACCATTAATGTACACACAAAATAAAGAGACAAGAGTTTAGTTAAACTAATCGCGATTAGTTTCAATGTCGACCACATCATCGCTTACCATCAGGTGAGATAGTGGTCAAGCGCAAGCCTATTGACGATAAAAAAAAAGTGGTAAAACGGCCCTAAGGCTGTGAAAATATCAGAAATGAGAAGTGTTGAGTTATGGTAAAGAATTGTGGTCTGAACCGAATGTGGTTACATTTAACATGTACAGTATAGAATAGGAATTAGAAATGTATGTAAATACTAACAGGATAATCTTTACGAACAATAAAAAGTCTCATTAAAAAGCCTTATATTTCATCAGCTCTTGATACTGACCACACATTATCATTATCTCGACCACAGAACATTAACTGACCACAAATTATCATATAAAACTGATGACAATAGGCGAGAAACAACAACAACTGTATTGACTGTGGTGGACCATAATCCAACCGCAGACCTCTTGTATGTACGAGTAGATTTAAACTTAAAGGCGGCTCAGAAAACGAGGCTATTCGCTGCGGAGAAGCAAATTCATGTGATAGTGGAGGTAACGTGTGGGGTGCTTTGCAGCAAAATTCTCTCAAAGCCGCTATTAACTTTGAATCAACCTGTGATACATGTTCATAACTTGACTTCCAAGAAAGTAAAAGCTTTACGTAACGGTTACTGTGCCTTAATTACTAGCTGTTTCTGATAATCATACTAATTATAATATTTAATTAATGTTTATTTTAATACGGAGTAAATTGCCTGCCGTGTTTTCTAAATTATCTGATCGGGGAGTTTTAATTAAAATGTATATTTTTTATTGTAACATGAGGCGTGGTTTATCGCTAGATTTTTGTTTCATCTTATAACTTTTTCAAATACTTATGTACTTTCTAAATTTATCTTGGACATCACAGGCAACGGTAAGGGAAAACATCGTTAGGGAAACCAAGATTTATATAGTTAATGTAAATCTGAAATCAGCAAGTCAGGGGCCTGTGGGGTTCCCAGAGGCGGGTTAATTAACTCTGACACCAGAGGTGCCCACGTACCCACATGAAAAGAAAAAGAAGATGACGTGTCTGCTCCCGTGACTGTGTATTCTCTTGGCGTAATACCGTTTACAGTACAGGTTTTATACATATAGACTACCCAAAGAAGTTTTTACTACACAAAACGCTTAGTACTGATGGCCTCTTACTCCCTGGATTCAACACGATTTTTGACAGAATAATAGAAGTGGTGTTCCAATCCAGTCAACTGCCAGTACTAAATTTCCTGCTGTCTAGTTACAACTTCTTTGAGTAGACAATATACAGTTTCATAAAAAAACATTTTTGCAAAAAAATACTACCGACTTACAAACAAAAAACTACAAAGTGAAAAATAACTTAATTTTGGAAATCGGTGTCTTTCTTGTTTCCCATTTATTTGCGATATGGACACCGACTTCCAAAATTAAGTTTTTTTTCACTTTGTAACTAGTTTTTTGTTTGTAAGTCGGTAGTATTTTTTTGCAAAAATGTTTTTTTTATTTTTCCCTTTTTAGTTGTACCTACCTAAAATAGGCAAGTTGTTTAGTAAGGTACCTATAACGCCAGAATAGATTACCCGAATAACACGATACTTGAACATAACCGGTGAAATGAGAGATCTGCGTACCCTTTTTGAGCGTACTGGCGTGATGTTATGTTATGAAATGGTATCAACAATAAACCCACATGCGATTGCAGCAATCCCGAATGATTTGCCGTCATTTATTGAAGAGTTCTGTTGTATATCTCCGAAGTTCTTCATCAGTTCTTCACCAAATTAAAATGGGACCAATTTCAAAACATACTCTTTCAAACAAAAAAAGAATTTTCAAAATCGGTCCATAATTGACGGAGATATCGGTGAACATACATAAAAAAAAAAAAAAAAAACATACAAGAAGTCGAACATAGAACCTCCTCCTTTTTGGTAAGTCGGTTAATAATATTTATAAGCCCAAAAACTGCACCTGATGCCACTGTGCCTTCAAAATTACAATAGGTATCACTTTAGACCCTGACTGCGTTTTAATCTGACCCACCATCCAAGTATGACAAACACATAATCTAATTCCACACCCACAACTAATACGTTTGAGGACTACTTATTTTAAACAAAACTTATTCCGATCCGACTAAACAAAAACCCAGCTTATGTTAAACATTGGAATAAGCAAATAGGAACAAAGCTTTTGGTCAAGTGGTAACAAGAGCTACTGCTGTACATCAGATCCTGTGTTTGAATGCCGAGTCAGGCAAAGTGTAATTTCTAGGGTTTTTTCCATCTGGAATTTCTTAGTAGCTACCAGAAGTGACTGTTACATTAGACCATTTTCTTAATAATTAGATCTATGAACATTTTGAGTTTTATTCGTATTAACATAATCGGTGTCAAAAACGACAAAAAAATATGATAAATACCTACCAAAAACTACGAATTCCGAAAAGAAGGTTACTTTTCGATTTGTAGTGTTTTATTTTTGGCCGTCATTTAATTGTTTCGTTAAATAGTTTTTCTAGACTTATCAATTATCATCCTTCACGCAATCTATCCGTGATTTATTTGGTCTTGTAGCAGAAATAACTGCTCAGGGTGCACCCAAGGGCCACTAAGGATTGTAAATCATCTTTCGTGGGGGGTTTTTATTTTAATTTAAGGTGCCCGAAATTCTTCTCGATTATTGCTGATGTAGATTTTACAATACAATTGCTTATAAAAACATAAATTAATTAAGAAACGTGCAGTTTTCGTGGGCTCACCATTTATGACCTGGATTCGGCTCCCATGGCCCGTCGGAGCGGTTTTATTTTGACTCAATACTTTACTTTTACTACTCGAATGACCTCCGGACGAGTAAACGAGAAAAAAATACTGAAGGGCTCCGCCGGTGTATACCCGACTGACGAACGGCTACGTGGGACGACGCAGGTATTTTGTGGCGTAATAAAAAGTTAGTTAATGTCGAGATAGTTAATTTTATATTTAGTGCTATGTAATATTAATTGATTTAATGCATTAAATAATCCTGTGTTCATTTTGTTAAGTTTGTAACCGATGCTTAAGTTTATCGCAAAAGTTCACAAAAGTTTCAAAAATCGTTACAAAAATTCAGAGTAGTCATTTCAGAACGTAATTACCCAAGAGCCCGGTAGGTCTCACGTTTTTCTACAAAATTTGCCAGTAATTGCCAGTTCCGTGTGAAATTGACTTTTAAATTTTATGGTAACCATAAAATTTAAAAGTAAATTTCCTAAATACTCTCCTGCAGGGGAAAACAAATTCCATAACTCGTTACAACTCACAAATCCAATCCTCATACCATAAGAAATTAAATAGATATTAATTTCAACTTATAGTACTACTTAACTATGTTATTGGAAATAATTACAGTGCCAATCCGGCTCGAAGGACCGAAAGTTTGTCGGTCCTGAAGCCTTCTGAAGACCAAAAAAAGGTTTTTATAAAATCAGTTTTTCAAACCACCAATATTTTCATAAAAACCTGTAAAAAACCCAAAATCCACCAATCAACTTAACTCTTTCCAGCTTCATTTCTAGAAGCTTCGTCAGTCGAGTATGCGCATAGCAACGGGGGCTGCGCGGCGGGAGAGAGGCGCGCCTACCTGCGCAGACGCTCCCAAAACGAACAAGAGCGCGCATTCCTGCCGCGCGCCCGCCGCCCGCGCACCTACACCCCCGCACCCGGTGCATAGGGGTGGCGACGAAAGGTGAAGTTAAAAAGTCGAAGAAAAATATGAATTGGGAAAAAATATTGAGACAAAAAAATATTAAAAAATAAACATACCTATAGATATCTCCGCAACACATCAGATTACAGTTTCAATCTCGATAATGTAATGAAAATGATGCTTTTTCTTTGATCTTGATACTATTGAAAGAAGAAAGAAAGTATTTTCGACACAAACAACACGCCTTTACAGACACATACATGACAAATAATACGCCTCTTAATTGATTTGACGTTGCCTTCGTTTCGTCTTATATACTTGAGCTTACCAAGGAACTGGAGTATCCTTTAAGCGAGCATTCAATTTAATCGGACTACCGTTTATAATCACCACTATTTGATTCCACTTTATTAAACACTAGTTCTTTCCCTCGACTTGGTCCATCCCGCAGATACCATATATTTCCTAGGCATAAAAATGGCCTGTAGTTTTCAACTCGATTCAGTGAAATAATTTCCACAGTCGGATCAATACTACATTAACGGAAAGCGTTGCGTTGGAATCCCTACCACCAAGTGGACCGATGACCTGGTGAAGGTTGTGGGGATCCACTGGATGCGGGACGCACGGGAACGGTCAATGTTGCGACGCTTAGGGGAGGTCTACGTCCAGCAGTGAACGTCTTTCGGCTGATATGATGATGATGCTGATAATCAATACTACCAGACATTACCTCTTTCAAAATAACTAATAATTTTTACTCATTATAATACCTGTTAATCTAGAAACATGTATTCTGCCGCCACACCAACTAACCACTAAAACATTAAAATTGAATTTAACCAACTGAATTTGAAAACCAAGCGCAAGTTTGACCATGCATCTCCATGCTGCAGTACTCCTACTATGCTCAACTTTGGGACGGATCTGACAAATACCAGCTTGATGTACTAGAGTCGATCGTAAATGGGTCAAGAGACTCGTCGGCAATGAACTACTGGTCGAGTCAAAGCTCTAGAAAATTGTATATCGTCGCCGAGTTGCCAGCTTGTCGGTTTTTATCGGTTACATTTCGGGGAAGTGCGATTAAATTGCATGATCTAATTCCGCCTAGCCCGTTTCATCATCGTACTACCAGATGTACGGCGATGCGCCATTGGTATATAGTAGACATCCCACCCATACGCACTAGACGTTTTAGGAATATTTTTACTATGCGTAAAGCTAAGGAGTGGAATTCCCTGCCAGAGTCTGTGTATCCCGATAATTACAATCTAGAGGTATTTAAGTCAAGAGTGAATGGGTTTCTTCTAGGCAAGCGTGCGTCACCATAAACACACATGGTGAGATAGTAAAAAAGACAATAAATAGAGAAATTCCAAACCAAATTAAAAGAGACAGAATAGGCAAACTGCAGAATCTCGCAACCGCCTCCCAAACCAGTCCATCTTGGCAACCCAAAACATCAGTAAAACTGATCACTCTGTTCGTTAGTAAATTGCTCGAACGGTTTACACGCAGAATGTTAATTAACTCAGTATAATTAACTGCGGCCCAAAACCGTCCGTCTGTCATGAACTATACTATTGAACCTGGACCCAAGGTTTATGAAGCCCTAGTAATATTAAAGACTTGCTGACCAACTTTTGTTTCTACCGGCGATCTAATTAAATTTTAGAACACCTAAGCTGCTATTGTGACTTAACTATGATAGTGAGATATATTCTCTCTCGGACTTTTTTGTAGTTAATAATGAGTACTTTAATCATGTAGTACATATTTTTAAATTATCATCAATAGTTTTCTCAGCGCACGCCAAATAATGAATTTTATAGGCAACATTTTACTACTTTGGGTTACATTATTGCAATTTTAATAAGGACTTCTAATTTTTTTGAAAATAAATTTTTGCCTATATAACTCGGGAATAATGTAGCTTTCCATAGGTGACAGAATTTTAAAAATCAGTCCAGTAGTTTCGGAGCTTATTCGGTACAAACAAACAAAAAAATCTTATTAAATTAAAATTTTAGCATAATTACTCATTTCTGCCGCCGACGCAACCCAGAAAAAGGAGGCGAAACGATCGAGACGCCCACTGGAAGATCTGGTTCGAGGCAGCTCAGGCAAAGAAAACTTCCAAGGATTTAGGGTAGGCCTTTGCCCAGAAGTCGGAAAAAAACTGCCAACGGCTTTGCCCGCGAAATCTACACACCGCAATCTTATTATCGGAACGAAAAGTATCCCATGTCCTAACCCAAGACATGGTCTACCTATTGGCCAAGTTACCTACATCTGGATCTGTTAATCCGTTGACGCGTGAATGCACGTGATTTATGAACGAACATCAAAACAAACTGACTATCAGATTTATAATATGAGAGGGATAGGTACTATCTAGTGTGTTTTGTGTCTGTATATTGGTATTATTTATTAGATGAGAAACTGCTAAAGTAAGTCAGACACCTTCTATAGTAGGAACAGTTACGGCTCCGTCGGTTCATTATTTGCTTTAATAGAGAATCGTGATTGAAAGCATGGAGCTGAATCATAAACCTCTTTGCTGAGCAATCAATGGCTAAGTCCGGCAGACCATCATTACGTTCCCTCGTACCATTAATCCCATATGAAACATCGGGTATACATGAAGTAACGAGTTAATATTTACAATTCAGTACTGAAATACAATACAGTACAGAGCTAGTACATAGGTAGCTAGTAGGTACCTATATTATTATTGTTTCAATAAAATCGTCTTTTTAAATCTATCTACGGCAACACCTAACAGCCAGTATCAACAGTGGGGACTACCAGAAAATCGCCGAACAAATAAAGCAGTTTCCTTTCTCCAGAACTTTTAAATCTCGCAACGAAATTAATCAGAAAATAAGGCCCACCATAAACTTTTCAAATATTTGCCGGGTTTTTTCTACTTTTTCCATATTGAGCTGGAGACAGAACTGAGCTAGGTCAACATAAACGAAGAGACGTTTACATCTGGAAAGAGCCCAGTTTTGATGATGAATTAAAATTAAATTTTATATTAATAGGTCTTAAATATCGGGCTGACCAATATTTGATTACAACCATCAGCGAAAACTGTTACTGGACTCCAAAAAAAAATATTACTGGAATAAATCCTTTTGCCAAATTACCTGTTGAAAAGTAAAATAACTCTTCTGCGCCAACCCTAGCATGGTCCTCATCCCCTGCATCCCGACACAATGCGGACCTGTTGCCGTCCCCCTGCGCCCCTCTACCCGCTCTCCCCGCGGCCACTCGCGCAATGTATCCTATAAATAATTCAAAACGAAGTCCGATTAATTCGAGGCCCGTACCGATTCACCTGTCAATTAATGTGGTCGGAACATCGCGTTCCTGTCCGAGTCGCATGGTACCGCGGGACGTTACATGTGATAACGAATCAATCTGGCCGCAGTTACAGAACTATGCGGTTCGTTTGAATTCTCTCGTGTGGGGAGGGAGGTAACAATTAGGACGCTATTTCGAAGTTTAAAAAAATATAGGAGTGGTTTTACTTGCAAACCTAGAAGCACCTCCGTCTTAGCCATTAAAAAGATGGATTTAGTTCACTCTGTAGATATACACTCAAACGCACTAAACGTTTTGGAAATACTTTCATTATGCGTACAGCTAAGGAGTGGAATTCCCTGCCGGAGTCTGTGTTTCTTGGGGTCTATTAGTCAAGAGTGAATAGGTTACTTCTAGGTAAGCGTGCTTCACCGTCGACTACATCATCGCTTACCATCAGGTGAGATATTGGTCAAGCACGAACCTATAGTTTATAATAATAAAAAAACTACTTATATTGTCCTTCAAACAATGATTCCATACAATGACTGCTAGCGGTAGGGAATTAGGAATCATTAGCAATTGGAATTTGATAGAGTTCATTCTCGTACTTTGAAAACGACATGGTATACTTACTTCCTTACGCGTTGACACGCGTGACTACTTGTGACCACGAGCAAATTAGGGATTAACATCAACTCCATATACAGACAGAACCATGCTCCTGTTCATGAATAACATTACATAGTAAGGAACAAAAGACCAGACATCAGACACACATTTTCAATTGACCACTCACAAATTCAAGAAAAAAAACTCTGCACAAATCGCTTCTAAGAATAATGAAAAATATGGACCAAATATGAAGGAACCTGCACCTGTAGCTAAGTTGACAATCTACAATTGACAACGCTAGTAGAAAACGAATCGATGTATGGGAATGACACGATAAGTCACGTGGTCAGACCATACAAATAGAAGGCGTTAACAATTGTAGAAAGAGATTCGATATCGATACGAAACGTTTGTAACTTGGCTATGAGAATTAAGGGATGTGAGAATTAAGGCATTTAACCTAGCAAATAGACTAAGAGAACAATCTTTTCTTTTATCATCTTTAAACATCTAGCCAGTTTAAAGCCTAGATCTTTGAGACCAATTAATTATACAGAGTCGGTTCAATGCGATAATAATGAAACAACTAGTTTCGTATCCAATTAGCCGCTCAAATACAACAATAAATCAAGGCTGTGATTAAAATCGCTTGCTTTTAGCTAAACTACTCAACCCATTGCGACATATATAGCAGATAAATTACTTTTGTAAATAAACCAAAGCAGTATCCATTAATTTTGCATTTTCATTTCGTTTTAATTGATATATTTACAACTTATGTCGCATTAATCAGTCGGTGATAACCTCAACACGACGATGATGAAGACGCATAATTAGTTTTTAGTCTTGACGCCATTATAAATTTTTCCCATAGCTCCGCCTGTGTCTTCTTATGTGTTTCGAGATCTACTTATGTTCGTGTCTTTCGACTTTAGATGAATGGCTGTTTAGTATGTCTGTATCAATTATTACAGACATTTATGCTTTTCATTTCTATGTACAGATAACAAAAGAGTTTAGTGGGTATACGAACAAGATTATACTGCCAAATGTGACGCACATAATCTATACCAATATTATAAAGAGGAAAGATTTTTTTGTTTGTTTGTACCGAATAGGCTCCGAAACTACTGGACCGATTTCAAACATTCTTTCACCTATGGAAAGCTACATTATTCCCAAGTAACATAGGCTATAATTTTGACGAGAGTGAAGCCGCGGGGATCAGCTAGTTAACAAATAAATGAATAAAACCTATCTTAATCTTACGCTAGTAACAAATCAACCCAGACAAGTCTGGGACTGCCAGCTGCCCCGTCTCTATGGTCATGCCATAGGCAATGACACTGACTAACAATGACATCTGATATGAACACAACGTTGTCAAAGCCATCCACTAATAGTCGTAATCCCCAACGAACACTGGCTGAATAGACGAAACAGGCTCAGTTGCCAAAAAAGAGAAAAATAAACAGCCATCAACAATCTGCTAGCATACCGATCTGTTTTATCGAATGTACCTACTTATTGTGTGGACTAGCGCATTAGTAACATCCCTGTTAACCCTTCATCTCATAATTATGGGTTCTCGAGGTTCAAGTATGAGTCCGCCGCTAAAGTTCAATAGGTCGGGCTTGATCTCACGTTCAGATAATGCGTTAGCCGTTGGGTGTTGGCGCTTTTTTGTAATTTTAGTTCGAAGAATTGATGTTGTAATGTGATGATTGCTTTGGTATAAATGATGTGAAACTTATATAAATATACGAAAATTCTACGGAAAATTATCCGCATTTTTTTTTTCATGATCTAAAAGAAGGAATTGCATTCGTCATTTATTTATTAAAGAAAAACTTACTTATTAAGATTTTTTAAGATGATTTAATTTCTTAAGGTTATGACAAGTTTTTTAATCTTCTACTGGGCAGAAAAACAAAGCCCACAAAAATGGTAATTAAATCCATCGATACCTAAATAAATTACCTTCATTCTATCCGTGTCTGCGCTTAATGCTGAGAAACAACGTGGCCAGTTCCAAGAACAGAATCCTAAAACTACTGCTGTACCACGACACAACTAAGAGGTTTCTTTGAACCTAAACTAATACCTGATGCAAAGGCTGAATTTTGCATCACAGAAAATTTTGCTGTAATACGGCCCAGTCCCTCTTACAGAGAGGCTTAATTCCTGTGATAACATTATAAGTTATTGATAAGCATTAATAACTTACTTAACTACTTATAAGAATGCAAGCAATACTCATGATACCGGGCCAGGTGGAAGACAAACGCACTAAAGATAGAGCACCGGCAAGAAGGTGCGGTGCGGGCAGCATGTCTCGAATGGTCCACACTCCAGAAGAATACATCATAAACCTCAGCAGAAAGGGAACTACTAAGAAGATAAACCCTCATGACTGTCAATGCCTAACCACCGATTTCTGAATTTGTCAAACTCTAGTTTAGCCTGTTTATCTGCCAATCTTGACAATAAAGCAGACATTAACGTTCGTTACTCCAAATTCTCATTTCGTAAACCGGCCCTTAGACCGTTTCAACACAATTAGAACTTGTTCAGAAGTGGCCAGACTTATTTAACTAATGGAACCTCTAACTTGTATCATACTATAACATAACCAGGATAAATGAATCATTTGTACTATTAAGTGGTTAATCTAAACTTTGCAGATAAGTTATTAGCTTCGAGTAGTGTTCAGTATTCGTTTAAGTACATGATTCAATTTATTAGAAGTCGTTTGTTAAGTGAGGTGAACTTTGCGTGGTTGCATTGCAGGTTGACTTGCTGGTGACTGTTTAGCGGATTTGCATATTGTGAAACGTTAAAGTGACTTTTAGATTTTTATGTGAAGCTCATTCCAATGAGGATGTATGTTTGTTTCCTTTAAATGAGGTCCTCAGTATACATCAGAGAGCAATTACTGTATTTTTAATGACACTCACATATAATTCTCAGCCTCTATCAAAAATACTGCTTATATCTCTATTTATAAAAAGTTATTGACATTAATTGTCGCCTAAATGTTGACCTGTCATACTGTATGGGTCAGAATATTGGACTGTGAAATAAATGGATGAAAAGAGATTGCATGTAACATGTGCGTTGTGACGAGAATGGATAAAGTGAGAAATGAGTAGTGAGATTAGGGGAAGTTTGAAAATGGCGCCAGTGACAGAAAGGTTGAAAGGAAACCGTTTGTACTGGTATGGTCATGTGATGAGGAGGGATGTAACGCATGTTACAAAAAGAGTTATAAATATAAATGAGGATGGACTGGGAGAGGAAGGCCATAGAAAAGATGGATGGACTGTGTGAGGAGTGTTATGAAAGAAAAGAGTGTCAGTGATAACGTGACAGGGGACAGGACGGTATGGAAGAAGAAAACGTGTTGCGCCGACCCCAAGTAACATGGGATAAGAGCAGGAAGATAATGATGTCGCTATGTTGAAAAAATAAAGTTCAAAAATACGGCCAAATCCGGACATACCACCAGTAGCTAGAATACATAACAAGTATCGCAGCGAAACTTCTCCAAATATGCATTTTCGTAACGAGCTTAACTTTTACGAAATACGCTATTAGTAGCAGTACTAATAGCGTATTTAAACCACAGTATTAGTAGTACCACATAATAAATACTAGTACAAGTAGCACTACTTGTACTAGTATTTATTATGTGGTACTACTAATACTCGCCCACAAATTAAGCCCTATCTAAACATAGACCTGTTTATATTTACAGTGTACTCGAGCAGTCAGTTCACGTACCAAATACAAGTTCTTCACCGCTAGTCTGAAGCCCCGTTAAACAACATGGTACTAGTACCATAATTACACCATAATTAAACAAGGGATAAAAACTAACATCCAAGTCACAGATATAAATCTAACTAGATGACGCGAATGTATGTACAGCACGGTCAAGATAACTGAGCACCCAAAATGTCAATGTCACTCTGACGTTCGACTCTCCCTATTGGCTCACGAGACGAACGCGGGGTGCCGCACGGGTAGGCGGGAGTGAGGTCGTTTGACATTTCGGGTGCTCAGGTTGTTTTGACAGAGTTGTACTTTGCGTGACAAAACCGGGAGTAAAAGTGAGAGCAAATACTCTTACTTTCAGCTGTTTCATTAACCGTTTTCGGCACCGGACATCAATCGAAATCTAGAAAATGCCTAATTATGGCTGTATTGAGCTGTAAAAACACTACGAAAAATTTGACAATGGAAACATTTTCTTTCATCGGTAAGGAATTTGTCTTATAAATGTTATGTGTGAAATTCAAATTCAAATTCAAATTGTTTATTTGCAAGAAAATACACAGTTTACAAGGGAAGATCTTACAGCCTTAACGTCATTGTATTCTGCCTGCAAGCAAGCGTGCAAATTATTTATGTTTAAATGGCATTATTATGCAGAAATATTATTAGTACATTATTATCATATTATTATCACATTATTATCACATTATTATCACACATTATTATTACATACAAATGTCATCAATTTATTTACAATACATTAATAATCAGAACAAATATTTTTATGTTCCAAAAATTCCTTAATGCTGTAGAAACAGTTTTTTTGTAACCACTCTGACACTTTAGTTTTAAAAACATTCCCTTGCAACAACTTCAATTCGTTTGGTATCGTATTATAAATGATTATACACATATTGAACACATTTTTCTTATAAATATCTTTGTGTGCAGCTGGCTGGAAAAAGTGATGCGCTCGCGATATCTAGGTAGATTTATATCTGTGGTCCAAGTAATGTACAGCTGCTTACCTTCCCGCCATACTTATGGGAATCGATAGAAAACTGGTCTGGACTGGGGTTATTTTTAGGAACTAGGTTTTGCTAGATAGCCTGGATAACGGGTTAGTGGGTCTTAATTTAGTACGAACAAGCACTAGGTGACGGACATACAAAGAAATGCTTTGACTTGAACGGTGATCTAGGTTGGGCCAAAGAAACCAGCAGCTTAATTGCGTAAGTGATGTCGGCAGTCCAAAGGATATGACTCCATGAAAGAGTATGACAAATTTCGTTTGATTAATTAGGTGTTGCCAAAAACTATTGGACTTTCTCGAAAAGAGTATCTTCAACAATGAAAAGAGTATCTTCACCAATTAAACCGCCCATTTTTTTAAAAATAATTAGTTATTGCCAAAAAAAATAGACTCTTTCGAAAAGAGTGGCTTTACCAATGAAAGCGTCGATCGGGATCTCGTGGCATTTCTCCAAAAGCTGTAAGTTGGAGATGTTCGCGAGCCAGTAAATGCCGAGAATCTGACGAAGACAGCGGTACGGACTTGGATTTGGCGTGAGATGTACTTTGTGACCTTCCGTGGGACAATAATGGGCTAATACAATACACGTGTGAATGAGTAGAAACTAAGAGAAATGTATTTCTTTAGAATCAACGAAACTTTATATTATTTTCCAAGCATCCAAAAAGATAAGCGTGAGTGGATTCGCCTGTAAAACCTAAAAAAGCAACGTCTACATTGTATGTAATTAATTTCAATTATACGGGACACCGTATAATTGAAATTAACTATATACATAAATACGTACATACTATAATATACGCTGCATACTACGCCGTACACCATACTATTTTATATATGAAACTACTACGTTTTTTAAGCGTAGAACACACGATGAAGATATAAATCTTGTGAGATGCAAAGATATTAACCATGCAGATAATGCTTTATTAAAGTTAATTGACAGGTGTCAGTTGTGCGGTTTTAAAAATGCGCCGCGTTAAGAACATAAAAATACGGGTTTTTGGGTGAGAAAAAAGAAAAAAAAGGAAGGGTTATGGGACCAGAATCAATCGGTAAGTCGAAGTTTGGATGCGAACAAAATTATTAATAGGATGTCAAAAGGTCTTTTTACCCGACTGCCGAAGGAGGGTAATGTATTTATCAGTCTGTGTGTGTATTTATGTTTGTAAGAATGTATGTATGTATGTATGTATGTATGTTTGTTCCTATATGGTGTTCCAGAGACCAAACGCGTTGGCCGATTTTGATGATTCATACATCAATCGATGCGTCTTAACCCTGCGAGTGTCATAGACTACATTAAAATTAGACAATAGAAAAATGGCGGTTAAGTTATAAATAAAAAAACTTTATTCAAAAAATCAAAAAACCCGACTGCTCCAAAAGCGAACTAAAAAGTCGTAAACAAGGAATAAATCATGCTGTGCAGGCGGAGGATACACCAGATTTTGGTCAGCCAGCCCGCGAATATGTATCCTCCGACTGCACAGCATAATTTTTTCCTTGTTTACTGCTTCAAAAGCGAACTAAAAAGTCGTAAACAAGGAAAAATCATGCTGTGCAGGCGGAGGATACACCAGATTTTGGTCAGCCAGCCCGCGAATATGTATCCTCCGACTGCACAGCATGATTTATTCCTTGTTTAGGACTTTTTAGGTCGCTTTTGAAGCAGTCGAGTTTTTTGATTTTTTGAATTAAGTTTTTTTTTACGCAAAGGGACAGGGTCTCTTTCACCTGGGTAAAATAAAGCCTTTTATATGGTATAGATTTTTAATATGTAACAGGTAGCCAATTGAGGACGCTAAATCATTGATTCGTCTGCGTAGAAAGCAATATTATGATGCCTATAGGATACGACATATTCCATAGCACCTTGGCCACAGACATAAATATAACTAGATAACGTAAGTCCCTCCATCTGTAGGAAAACCAAGCGTGCCACTTTTTCACAAACAATTGTAAACAAATTTACTTACCAATGTTTTAAAACATTTCCAATGCCTCGGCTTACTTTTTCTATACATTCTTTACAGCTCAAATGGCATAAAAAGGCATTTTTCAAGATTTCAGGGATTTCCGGTGCCGATAATGCTAAATGAAAAACTCAGATTACGATCATTGATCGTAACTTTACTCCATTTTTTGTCACGCGAAGTATATAAAATCGCGTCATCTAGTTAGATTTATGTCTGTGATCTTGACCGTGTGTTCCACGCTTTACAACCGACTTTAAGTAAAATATTCGTATTTGTTCGCTCCACCGGAAATAAAGACAGGTTTTTGTACCGAATCGAACTTAGTTAGTGATGCTGAGAACTTAATACGTGCTCCAGATGATTGGCAATTTGTATGTATTTTGTGGCCAGCGGTAAATACTCTCGGCAATAAGGATGCTGGCATCGCTGTCCTAGTTAATGAAAAAGCTGTTGATGACGGCAAAAAAAAGATACATATTAAATCTCTTTTGTTGTCACGAAAATCCCCCAATTAAATTGAAATAAGGCAATGTGGCAATGCTGAAAGTCTTTTGGGCACATTACCAGTGGTCAACGAGGGGGAGGAGTTTTTCGACGCCATATTTTAGTTAAATATATTTTTAGGTTTAGTTAGTGAGTAGTTTTTGGTTTAAGTGTATATGTTTGTAGTCTTAGTTAATTAAGTATTTTATATACTTGTATCTATGTAAATAAAAACACACACAATCACAACACACACAGCTACAATCTAGGAGTCTTTAAGTCAAGAGTGAATAGGTTGCTTCTAGGCAAGCGTGCTTCACCGTCGACCACATCATCGCTTACCATCAGGTGAGATAGTGGTCAAGCGCGAGCCTATAATTTATAAAAAAAAAATAATCTTCTTCTACAACTACGATACGATACGATACAATTATGCCTTAGCATAATCTGCAATATCACTTTGTAGCTGAGAGAACTTTTTGTATATAAAATCGCCGCAACAAAGTATTTTACCAATAACTTTAAAAACAGCATCGCTATAAAGAAGAGATGATCGTTAGTCTCAGTTTTACTCCCATATTGACTCATAAAACCTAAGTTCGTTCTCAGAACCATTATACCTACCTTTCAAAACTTTTTTCTTTTGTAAATCATATACTTCGTATCTGCGAGTCATCGCCTCAGACAATAGGTACTTGGTATTATGTACTCCTGGTATATAGCGAGACTAGACGAGAAGACAATCTTCGTATAATCTCGGGCTTGTTCGTGACCGAGCTCTTGCGCATGTGGGCGTGGCTACAGGCGCGCGTGTGTGTGTGTGTGCGCGCGCTTGTCCGTTGGCACGTTTATTGGACAAACATTTTTCTTTTACTATTTTTGTGGCAATTTTTATAACCAACGGGAGTCAGAGTCAGTGTTGAATGGATTTCTTAAAGGAATGTGACAGGATGTAAAGGATTTTAATAACTTTGGGTGTATTTGTTATACAACGTTAATGGTATGGCAAATTGAATGAGATCTAACGAAGCTATCAAAGTTCTTTTTTCATTCAAGGTCCTGAATTTACAAAGTCCTTAAAGACATTGATTGTCGTGCTATTTATTTGAAACTAGCTTCACCAGCGGCTTCATTTAATTGAGGGTCGATAATGCCCGGGATAAAAAAGAAGGAGAGGATACAAAATATCATATGTGCTATTCCTGACTATAATCTATCAATGTGCCAAACTTCATCCAGATCCGTTCAGCTGTTCTGGCGGGCAGAAGTAACAAACACACTCACAAAATTTTCCCTTAAAATATTAGTGTGATCCAAATGCATCTCTTGCATTAGAATATTACTTCTGCCATTTGATTAGTATTCCAGATAGAGCAGCATCAACTTGAAAAAAACCAGCATCCAACAGCAAATAATTTCTATCTCCAGTCATCCCCATTGACCTCCCTTCTTCAGCTCAACCAAAAACCATCCCTATCCCTTCTAGAGTATAAAAAAACTTTCATAATTCATCAAATATATATCGGATGTCAATGGAACCGTACAAGAAACTCGTTCGAGTATACACAGTACACCAGCACGTCTAAATGGTTCATCTGCGGAGTCAACGCTCTGCGCAAGATTCGGAGCTGCCCGTGTTGCTGATTTTTTACTCTACATGTACCTACCTATATACTGTAGATATGTATCGGTAGGTATTTATTGTACAGTTCGCAATAGCGGTTATGAGGTTCAAATCTCTTTAAACGTTATGGCAAAGTGGTCTAACAGATTTTTTTGTAAATACAAGCCTTCAATAGATATTTGTCTTGATTTTAAGTGGACAGACGACCTGTATGGCTCTAGATAAGTAATTTTCGATATCAACGCAGGCGATTCTCGAAACACCAAAATGTTCTGGATTGACCATCTGACATTTCGATTGGGCGGCCACAGATAATATAATACTAGTTTACAAAGATTTTTGACTTTTCGGCAATCGTTTTCGCTGGTAGAATGTCGCTTTGCCTAGAAGCTATTGTTCAAGTTACAGGCAAGGTATAAAAAACCGGCCAAGTGCGAGTCGGACTTGCGCACGAAGGATTTCGTACCATTCTCGCAAAAACGGCCAAACTATCAAGTTTGTTGTATGGGAGCCCCACTTAAATATTTATTTTATTTTGTTTTTATTATTTGTTGTTATATCGGCAACAGAAATACATCATGTGTGAAAATTTCAACTGTCCAGCTATTACGGTTCATGAGAAACAGCCTGGTAGCAGACAGACAGACAGGCAGACGGGCAGTGGAGTCTTAGTGATAGGGTCCCGTTTTTCCCCTTTGTGTACGGAACCCTAAAAATAAAGTAAATTGGAGTGCAATAGAGAAGATCTACACTCAGCTTAGAAGGATATATGTAGAAGAACAGAGCGACAACATGAACCAATGGTGGCAAACTTCATATTGTAGTTACAACAAACGACATCGGATTCGAAATTGGCAATACATGACAACAATAATAAGGCTTTTCCTCCTCCCCCATGATAAGTGAACATCATCCATGCAGCTGCAAATATTACGGAACCAAGACTTCTCTGGGGACACTGATCATATATCAATCCTAATCCCTTAACCGTTTAAGTGTATATATATATATAGTTCCACCTAAGGACATACTGATTGAAAACCCACGCATCTAGGTCAGGCACCATAAAACTTTTGATAAATACTGATTTATTAGAAGATTCCCAGTATCAACATTTAAGTACACCAAGATTTATTAGAATACGAACTTAAATCATCTTCAGATCGTTTGTCAATTTGGCCTATTTAGAGCTCTAATATCTGAGTATTTATGTCCAAAGTTATGATAGAAAACTGAACAAGGATTTTGACATATTTTATTATTATTCAGATTCAGTCTACGGACATTCGCAGGGTCGTTTAAATGCCATTTTATGGCAAACACAGATCAGTCGGTGATGTTCTTCAGAAAAGCCAGGTACTGTACTACTTTACTGCGAGCGTGTATGAACTGAGGGCCTAAACAACCGGGATTCTATCAACGAAAGAATAGTGATAGTGATTGGAAAAGTGCCAAAAATACATAATATATATACATTTGTCATTTCGACCATCGCCATCGGTGACAATTTGACCCTTTATCAAGAACCTCAGGATCGAATTAGATCTCAAATAATTAGTCATTCTTGTTACCCATAAAATGAAGGTTTAAGAAAGAAGGCAAGTGACTGAACCTACTGTCCAAATGCAAAGGCGCAATTGTTAGAAGACCTATGTCCAAGAGAAAGCTAGATAACAAATATTCTGTCTTTATTCTAATTACATTCTACAAGCTGTAGATAAAGCTTTAACAGAAACTGTAACAGCCAATTAATCCACCTCACCAAACTACCTTCCCTCCCAAAGTTCCCGCCATTAAACGACCGAAAACCCACCAACATACATATACACAGAATATATCAAAGTCGTGAGAGAACAGGGTTTGGGAGCCAGGAAGAATTGTGTTGCGAAAAAACTGGCTTCGGTCGGACTCGGAACCCGATGAACCGGTCCGACCGAACCCTGCGACGGACGCCGCGGGCCGCCGGCTATAGCAGGGAAGCCGAACCAACGGCACGCATTTTAGTGGTGGCAGAGAATAAAATAATTCGGGCACGCCAAATTATATATTAATTTAATGTTAATTTGGCATGCTCGAATTATTTTGTGACACCGGTTTAACTTGCGTTCTGTTAAGCAGTAACAAATAATGAGCGTTTTTAACCGACTTCCCAAACAGGAGGAGGTTCTGTCTTCGACTGTGTGTGTGTTTTTAATTTATTTATTTTAGTACATGGAGGACTTACAGCTAATAAATACAGATAAAAAAGGAAACCATAGTCAACAGAAAGCCAATTTAATATGATGTTCACCGATGTCTCAGAGATATCTGAACCGATTTTGAAAATTCTTTTTCAAATTTTAATTCGTGTTTGATATGCTACTTTTTCGAGGTGGTCCCATATAAATTTAGTGAAGATCTGACGAATAGCTTTGGAGATATGCATTAGAACTCTTCAATTGTATAGTACCTGGGCGACCGTTCTCAGCTCGGGTGAAAATAGAAAAAACGAAGTTTTCTAAAAAAATAAACCTATCTAGATCGATTTATCTCCCCGAAACGCCCCGCATACAAAATTTTATGAAAATCGTTGGAGGCGTTGCCGAGATTCAGATTATATATACTTAAGTTTGTAAATGCACCCACGATACAGGAAGAAATTCCTAGTGTGGGGCAAAGTACAAAAAAAAACAATAAGTATATACATATATACAAGAATTGCTCGTTTAAAAGTTAGATTACTATAAAACGAAGAAACAATACCTGAAACACCGACTTCCGAAATTCAAGTTAATTTTCACTTTTTAGTGTTTTAAACGAATATTTATTTATTCGGCAGTCGGTTGTATTTTTTTACAAGTAAAAATGTTTTTGTCAATAAGACATATTAGCATCTAATTTGCAGCAGCAGCAAACATAACATATTCTTTTATTACTATTGAATTGTTGTCTATTATAATTAATCAAGATTCTTTGATAACACGCCAAGGCCACAACACTATTAATTATTTTTTTATAAGAAATGTCACGATCACCAACAAAGGTTCGACATCCCTGGTCTATAGCATCACACGTTCGTACGGGACGCCCGCCCGGTCCACTCTTATTATTCCGATATAACTTTTTGTTCGAGATGCTTATCGAGTGATCTGAGAATTTGATATTATTACTTATTGGGCGTTCGTTGGGTATTATTAGGTTGTGGTTTGAGAATAGATCTGTTTTGCTTTAGGGTGTAACATGACTTTGTTTGGTAAAATCGTTATAGGAATGTTTAGAAACAATCAATAATCGTCATGATTAGTTATTATTTCTCGTGATACAGCGTGGTATTTAATAATATTTTTTTGTATACCTATTGAAAAGATTAATAAGCAGTAAATAGGCAGAAAACCAAGCTTGTGGTGATAGATCGTGCGGGAAAGCTAGCAGACGCCAATAGCATCCAGGACTGGACTGTATTATATATCTGGGCTCTAGTATTAATAATGAAGGCAGCTGCGTCCCGCGACGGATAGCCATGGCTAAAGATGCCATGACGCGACTCCAGAACATCTGGCAAAATCGCGGTGTGAGTTTCAAAACCAAAGCCCGTTTGTTTGGTCAGAGCACTGGTTTTATGGAGTTGAGACATGGACAATCCGAGCAAGAGAAAGACAGAGGATAGACCCATTCGAAAGATGGTGCTGGAGGCGGATGCTCCGAATCCCATGGACAGCCAAACGCACAAATGTGTCTGTGTTTTCACAACTCAATATCAAGTCCCAATTGTCCACAGTTTGCTTACAGATTATTTTGAACTACTTTGGCCATATAATGCGAAGGGGAGATAGCAGCCTTGAAAAGCTGGTTATTGTTGGCAATACCGGAGGAAAGAGAGCAAGACGCCGGTCCAACCCAACAAGATGGTCTGACCAAGTGAAAGAAGCAGCAATTGGTGATGCCACTTTGGACCGGAGTCAATGGACGCAGATTGTCCGCTTAAAGGGCTTCAGTGACCACGATCCTCAGTAATGAGGGACCGACTGAAGAAGAAGATTGAAAAGATGATGCTGGCAATCATTATTTTGTGACCATCTCCTGGTAATTTCGTTTCATAGAAAAATGTTTATGTAAACCCTAGAATTTAAAATCTCTTGTTGGCCTTGTGGCAATCTTCATCCATCCAGCTAATTTCTTATGATGACTATAATTAAATAAAGCAATAAATATTACCATTAAAAATCTAAACTAACCTTTGCAAAATAAACAAGTAAAAAACCTCAAGAACTTAAACAGCTATTTACATATTCATAATGTGTTATCAAAGCTATAATAATCCTATCATAAAGAGGTCTCGACAAAATAAAAGCAAAAAGGCGTGGGGTGCCTCATCTGAAGTAGTGCATTTATATTCAAAATGAACGCCACTCCATCGGGAAGGGATTTTCATGTAGTTCTTTTTTTAATGCTGGTAGGCTTGCGTTTGACCACTATCTTACCTGATGGTAAGCGATGATGTGGTCGACGATGAAGCACGCTTGCCTAGAAGTAACCTATTGACTCTTGAGTTGAAAAGACCCCAAGTTTGTAGACATCACGAAACACTGTCTCCGGCAAGGAGGAATACCACTCCTTAGCTGTACGAACAATGAAAGTATTACCAAAACGTTTAGTGCATATGGATAGGATAAGATGACCACCATTTACCGATAATGCATCGCTCGTAGTCCGATGGTGGAACGGCAGGCTTATTACGTATCTTTTGCTAGAGCAAAACGATAGCAATCAAATGCTTAATGTCATAAAAATCGGAATTACCTGCAGTTTAGGTATGGTAGGTCCTACACAAGCGTTTGCTAATCGCTTGCTGTTTGTCAAATGCACTTATTTAAAAAAAAACCGCCAACAACTCTAAAACTTCTGTATGGAAGAGCAATTATTGCGCAAAAATCGCTATCTTTTTGCTCTTGCTAAAGATACGTAATAAGTTTTCCGGCTAGACTGCATTAAATCGTGGAATTCCATCGCACTCTCCCCGAAATGTAAACGATAAAAACTGGCTGGCAACTCGGCATCGATGTCCAGACTCTGGACGAAAAAGCCATTAAAGGTTGAATGCGAGCAGTAAAGTCAACTTCGGTTAACAAAGATTAATTAGGAAGTATCCCACGATACTCAGAGGCTTGTAAAATTATTGATTTACGAACATACTTATTACAAGGAGTAAGAATTATAGTCTGACGTGAATTGCCAATCAACGCACTGTACTTAGATTTTAATTAAATAAACCCGAATTACTGCTAGAACCTTTTGCTACACTGATCATGGATACGCCGAGATGCATCGAGGGCAACAACTAGATACGCCATCATTATTGCCTGTCTAGTATTTTATCAAAACTTGGGCTTACAGACTAACCATATACAACTGAGTACCAGTATACAGAAGATAACTTCCACCCTTTTTTATGGGTTTGAAATCATCCAATGACTTCTCCTACTCTGGGTGAAGCGGGAAGGCGGGTCAGTATTTACTGACTAAAACCCACCCGTGTTCCTTCAGTTGCTTGTGACAGGGCCGCGGTAACTCTCTTGCACATTTATCTGCAACCCAGACAGGCAACGGCCCAAGCAGACTCCGTCAGTTTTGCTAACATTTCTTTGAGGCGCTTGCCTACAAATAAATCCTAGGTCGGTGCCGGTAGATTCTACTTTGCTGCAACATGTCTAAGGTGAAAGAAGGAAAGGAAACTAGTTTATTTGGCACACACAGATACACACAAGGGGGAGACTAAGAGAGATACAATCCGCAGGGCAGCTTTGTGGCGAGCTAATGGGTAACGCCCCACGGACGCCCCGGCTTGCCTGTATTGACCGGTCGGTGTGACCACTGACGGGGAACAGAGCTCCCACCTCTCTCTTGTCTTAATTGGCTGGCTTGAGTGGAGATTCGCAAGAGCTAACCTGCTCGGAGGAAGGATGTTAATCCCAGTAAGCTGGTATGGACCTTGACCGTACTTCCGGGATTGTCCTGATAGTCGTGACATAACTCTCCACTCCTCAAGCACCTCCGTATATGTTGCCCCTTTGGCGCTACGTCAATAAAGTGCTAACGACTGTTTATGGAGGGGCATTAATTGGGTGTGCAAGTCATCCCATGCCATTTTATAGCCGTGTAGATCAACAGTGGTCAGGCAGGGGCCAATAGTCCTTGTATAGTTTTAGGTATTCGATCCACGAAACCTTCCAAACCCACAGCCCAATGTGTTTTGTCTCCATATCTATTAAATAATATATTCATTTCAGTATTTTACAAGGAGCGGCTACTGCCTATCTGACCTCCACAACCCAGTAACTGGGCAACATGATACCCCTTAGTAAGACTTGTGTTAGATGCCCTGTCTTCTGTCTACCCATAACAATAATAAATGGTAACCGGGACCAACGACTTAACGTGATAAGATGGTAAGACCCATCCACGGACTGACCGCGGCAATAGTTGCTTAACCATGATCATCTACCCGTGTAGCTGATATTATGTAGCCACGAACTCCACCAACAACATTATTAATAAATGATATTCGTGCCCCCGCATCTTGCGCTGAGCACAAGTGTTGGACGTCACATGCATACTCAGAATTGTATTCAGAGAATGACCGGGCATTTTGATGACCACGCTTGTTCTATTGCATAGAAAGTATTATACCAGAGAATATTAACATTATAAGTATTTCTATATACTAAAGTCCAATGAAGACATTCCCCCAGCATTTCACAAGAGAAATATTTCAATAATTGAGTGATCTGCCGAGATTGAACATCAATTGGCGATTCAATCATCATTTTCATTTCCTGAAGAGAATTATCTATCTGTGCAATACCTACGCCTTTCGCAAACCAATCCAGTTACTCAGTAATGTTAATGGTAGCCTATTATTCCAAATGCTAAGGTTTTATGATCGTCTTTAGGCTCCAACCCGATCATTTGTTGTCCATCATTCCAGTTTAGTTGGCCCGAACAGTCATCGTCATTAGCTCGCATGATTAACTTTTGTGCATTTAAATTGCCACTTAGTTGGAATTGCGATACTTAGGCAGCCTTGCTACTGTGCTTGCTGGCTGGTATTTTTATTGAACAGGAGCCATTCTCATTTTGATAGTTCATAGGTACATAGTTCGTACCATTTCATGTGGGAGGAGAAGATAGAAAAGTGATATTCACTGGGCGATAGTGATTGTCGAATAAATACCAAAAAAATGTTTTGGAATGACCTCATGACATTTTACAAGCTTTTATTTAACTTGCAATGTATGCATGTATTAAGTGTGTTAGGGTCAAATCTTAAAACTGAATTTCATTGCAGTTATCCTCCACCGATTTAGATGAAATTTTGCATACACGTTTTGTTTGGATGACAATTCGTGGTTAGCTGAGTGACGTCATTCTAAATTCAATATGGCGGACGGCCCAAGATGGCGGACTAGTTATTTTTTGTGCACTGCCATAATATGGGTATCAAATAAAAGGGTTTGCTGATAATAATTTTAATCAATAATTTCATTTCCAACAAGCTGTCACGGCGACAACCCGGCATTACCAGAACCAGTATACAATGCTATGTCCATTTTGGTCCGTCTTTTGTTTCTATCAGTTCGCAAAACGTATGGGAAAATGAATTTTCTATATAATTTTTTTTTTATATATTCTGACCGAATGTCACTTATCTAGCTAGAGCTTCCAGTCAAAGTTACATGCAATAGACGATAGTGATTATTGAAATGCGAAAATGTTTTGGATTGACCACGCCCGCCCGTGACATATCGGTACCGTACGTCAATCCCATGCATTTTTAACTTTTCGACAATCGTTGCCACTGTTTTTAAATTTTTATATATTATAGGCTCGCGCTTGACCACTATCTCACCTGATGGTAAGCGATGATGTGGTCGACGGTGAAGCACGCTTGCCTAGAAGTAACCTATTCACTCTTGACTTAAAGACTCCTAGATTGTAGCTATCGGGAAACACAGACTCCGGCAGGGAATTCCACTCATTAGCTGTACGCATAATGAAAGTATTTCCAAAACGTTTAGTGCGTATGGGTGGTATGTCTACCATGTAGCGATGGCGCATCGCCGTACGTCTTGTAGTCCGATGATGAAACGGGCTTGGTGGAATTAGATCATGCAATTCCATCGCACACTCCCCGAAATGCAACCGATAAAAGTCCGACAAGCTGGCAACTCGGCGACGATGTTCAAGGCTCTGGAGCTTTGACTTAACCAGTGCCTCATCGCCGATGAGCCTTTTGGCCCGCTTTTCGATCGACTCTAGTGCATCAAGCTGGTATTTGGCGGATCCGTCCCAGAGATGAGAACAGTACTCCATGCATGATCGAACTTGCGCTTGATACAAGCTGAGCAGCTGTTCTGGCGTGAAGTACCTTCTAACCTTTGCAAGGATCCCCAGCTTTTTGGCAGCCAGCTGAGCCTTTGCCTCAATGTATGGGCCAAAATTGAGAGTCGATGTCAACGTAACGCCAAGAAGCTCAAGATGGTCAGTTATTGGCACGGTCACATCTCGGAAAGTTGGAGCCTGTTGGAATTGGCTCTTTTTAGCGGAAAAAAGACACGCCTGGGTTTTAGCAGCATTAAACCTGACCAGATTGGCATCGCCCCATTCGGAGACTGCCTGCAAGGACAGGTTCAGGCGCTCCACCATGGCCTCCCGCAGAGACTGGATCTGAGGTCCGGTAGCTCGAGCGTTGGACATGTATCTCTCAGCAACAGTGCTGTCGTCTGCATACTCAAAGGTGCCGGGTTTTAGCAGATCGTTAATATGCAGCAAGAATAAAGTTGCTGAGAGTACCGACCCCTGAGGGACCCCGGCATTGATATCCAATTGGTCCGACGAGCAGCCATCGATAACCACTCGAATAGACCGATCTCTCAGGAAGTCTGCAATCCAATCACACAGACCACCGGGCAAACCGAATGAAGGAAGCTTACCAATAAGGCTTTCGTGCCAGACCCAATCAAAAGCCTTCGAGATGTCGAGGGAGACGGCAAGCGCTTCCCCGTGCTTCTCGATGGCCTCACTCCAGATGTGAATGGCATACGCTAGAAGATCCCCAGTAGACCGATTTCGGCGGAAGCCGTATTGACGGTCACTAAGAATATCGTTAGCTTCTAGGTATGCCAGGAGCTTTATATTAAGTACACGTTCCATACTCTTACAGAGTATGGAGGTTACAGATATGGGTCTGTAGTTGGCCGGGTCAGCTCGACTGCCCTTCTTGGGCACGGGCTGTACGTTAGCTTGCTTCCAAGCATTCGGCACTTTTCCAGCCTCATACTAAAGGCGGAATAGACGTGTCAAGATCGGAGACAGTTCAGGCGCACAGGTTCTAAGAACAATTGCTGGAATGCCATCAGGGCCGCTAGCCTTGTTCACGTCGAGGTGGCTCAGCACCCTACGGACGTCCTTTTGGTGGATACGAATGTCCGACATACTCGTCTCGCATCCATCAGGAGAAGGAGGGGGCTGCGCGTCACCAGGATTCAGACGTGAAGATTCCGCAAAAAGAGAGGCAAATAAATTTGCCTTCTCCTCAGCGGAGTGTGCCAGCGACCCATCGGGTTTCAGCAGTGGTGGTAGTGAGGGACGGCAAAAGTTCGACTCGACCGACTTAGCCAGGGACCAAAACGCTTTACTTCCTGCTGGGTAAGAAGCAAGTTTGGCCCCTATTCGGCCAATGTGATCGAACCGAGCCCTTCGCAACACCAGCTTGCAGGACTTGGCAGCCCTGTTGAAGGCCTTCTTCTTCTGACCCACGTCACTTGCCTTGCGCGATCGAGCGTCGACCCAAGCCAGGTACGCCTCATGTTTAAGCGCGTCAGCGCGCCCACATTCGGCGCCAAACCATGGCCGGTCAACGTTGGACATTGTTACGTCAGAGAACGGAATGTAGTACTCCATTCCCTGACGCAACACATCGGTCACGGCGTCTGCGCACGACGATGGATCAGTCGAAAAAAAGCAAGTAGGCTGCCAAGGATAGCATGCGAAGAATGATCGCATACCATCCCAATCTGCCGACCTGTACCGCCAAACCCGCCGGGTGCCTCTTGGGCTGGGATCGGGCGGGGAATAGACGGACACAGACTTCACCAGACAGTGGTCGGAACTACCCAAGGGTGAAGCTATCGACACAGAGTATCTGTCCGGATCTGTTGTCAGCAGAAGGTCCAAGCAATTCGCTGTGTGCGAATCAACATCCGGTACCCTCGTTGCCCCCTGGACCAGCTGGGTGAGGTTTAGCGCAAGCACACCACTCCTGGTGGTGGGCATTAAAGTCCCCCAGTAACACTAATTGGGCGGAAGGGTACCGCTGCTGTGCCGCATCAGCCGCCTCACTGAGGTACTCTGTGAGCCTGGATGTCTCCTGATCTCCACTGTGCGAACGGTAGACACAGGCGTAGATGACTTTATCCAAACCTGTGTCCACCAGAGCCCAGAGCGTTGAGAATCTGGAGTCCTCAAGGTTACGGAGACGCCGATAGGAAACGTCGTCACGGGCATACATACATACGCCCGCCCGCGGTTTAAAATTGTGCTCCAGGGTGAACCCTGGGTAAGACAAGTACGACACGTCTGACGGATTCGCTATCTGCGTCTCCGTAAGGAAAAAGAGCGCTGGTTTCTCAGCCTCCAGATGGTAGTGGACTGCAGTGATATTTGAGTGCAGACCTCGAATATTAGTGAGGTGCACTTTGTGGGGGAGGGGGTGCAGCCGCTGTTTAACACCATTATTCTTTTTCCTTTTCATTTAAAAAGAGTGAATGGAATAGAGGAGAAGGAAGTGAGACGAGGTTCCACGCTGCTAACCTACAGACACGCACTGAAAGGACAGCATCATTGGGGCACTAGTCTGGAGACTGCGGGGACGCCCGAGCCCCCCCGGAATGTCCATCGGGCCCTCCCGTCTGGTCGCCAACCAGCACGATGGTGCATTCCGGGATTTTTCGACAGTTGGCGGGGCAGCCTTTCGTGTGTGGCTGGCACACTACTTGGGCCCCCAACTACCTGCGGTCGGCCAGCGGTGCCTCGGATCCCGCTACCCTCCGCGACTAGTCTCCCGATACATCCTTAACAGCGCGCGTCAGACTGGTCAGCCTGCAGTGGAACAGCTATCTCGACCCAACTCCTCTAGTTGGCTACACCGAGCATCGTACCGGAACACGGCTAGGCCGCTTGGCGGTACGTCTTTGCCCGGTGGGTGGTCACAAGCCTTCGGCCGAAGCCTACCACCAGTAAAAATAGTTTATAATCTCTTCTCTTTGAAACATTCACCTTTGAATTCAAATATTAATAATCAAATTGTTCAGAATTCTCTTTGTGAAACAACTGGTGACTTATGTACTTGTTTTCATTGCAAATTGGTAGTTTAAAATTAACTACAAGACTGATGCGTGAGATGAATTCTCGGACAGTTTGTAGATCCTTGCGACGAGGCTACTGCAATTGAATTAGAAAACGCATTATTAAAACATGTTTAGAATGTTTCACGTAGATATCTTACAGTTCAATATTTACATTCTATACAATAGCATTAGGACAATTAGGGTATCTGAGTTAAATAAAAGAAACATTACCCACACACATCATCGCATTAACGTAAACGTGGTAGCAGTAAGCGGTAACCCTTTTTGTTGTATACAAATTGACATAAAATAATATTTACGTTAACGCGATCGAGTACGTTAAAAACTCGCATTAAGGCCTTATATCTCATTAGTCTGCTGACGTTTTTGACCATGGGAGTTTTTGCAGAATAAGCAGCCGCTTAAAGACATCACAGTGAAAAGCCAAAACCTCTTCTTCATATCCCGGTACTGCACAACACATATGGTTTTCTTTGTGAATTTTCTCTCAAATATAATGTTAAGCTCTGCTTTGTTGTGGAGCATCATAAAATAGCCGAGGGTGACCACATCAAAGGACTACAGTGTAACACAATGATTAACATATATCTCCATATTTATATGGATGGCACGGTGACTTCTTTTCATCGTTCAAGGAATCTTTGAAAATCATCTTTAGAAAGATCCTATCCTTATCCCAATTTATTATCATCTCTTCCGTTCTCTCAATAGTCAGCAATTTGAAATAATAACAGTTATTGCCGGTGATCGCATAAGCAATGAGATACAAAACATTTAGCAGTCGGTGATGTCAATTTGCCGAATATCAGATTTTTTTTATGGAGGCAGAGGTATATGCTGCTCAAAGAAATTTTTACTACACCACACGATATTTAGTACTGGCCACTTGACGGGACCACGATTTTTGAGTAGCATTCAAGAAAAACAAAACAATATCGATCTTTGCATAAACACCAAAGTTCGTTACCAAACAATTGCTTGAACAATACCAGTATGCCTTTATTATTGAATTTAATAAGAAGACAGGCGAACAATGACACCCACTTAGAGTTAGTAGGGCAGCAGTTGGCAGTCGGCACGCCAATACATACGTTGACATGGCTTTGTACTTTACCTACCGTACTGCCAATTAATGTTACAGGATAATAGTTACTTTTCTTTGGAATAATGACAAAAAGAAGATGTATAAATAAATGCATATAATTGTGGAATAGACGTACGAATACAAATTGCAAGACAGTCATCAGCCAAATCCAAAAAATTGTTCTCACTCAATAACAACTGCATGCATTAATAAAATCATATAAAAATGACACTGAGTGCAGTGTAATTTTCATACGATTTTTCACCACGCATCAAACCTTTCATTCAATAACTCAATTCACACATTCGTGTTGTTTGTCGCTAAGGAGTTCGTTTGTATGCTCCATATCTTGAAAACTGCTAAACCGATTTTGGTGAAACTTGCACTATGACCTAAGTTGAGAAATACATAGTCCAACAAGCAAACATTTTAAAAACTAACCCGACTATGGATATATATATTTTTTTAGCCTATAACAAATCGATTGACACCTTATTCATCAAAATCGGATGAATAGTTTAAGCAATACGTAACACACGTAAATACATACATTGACTGCTCAAATCATAACCCTTCTTTTTGGCTTCACCGTAGACGGGTAAAAAGTAGTAAAAAGTCGGTGTTATTAATTTCGTTATAGACAAAGAAAAAACTATTTCAGGCAAATATCCAAGGTTGTGCGGACATGTTTTTACATTTATCAATGCCTGACCTAAAAATGTTAATATCTCTTCAGACATAGACAATAGAAATCTAACAGACCATACACTTTTATTGAGATGTCAGTCTTTTGTCTTTTCTCCGCACAAAAACTCGTAAGCGGATTTGGACGAGTCTGCCGCTGTTCGAAAGCTTAAGACCGAGCTTAAAACCTAGGCATTTAGTACTCCCACCCACACCGTACTTATGACTCTTGAAGAATAGGCAATAACGTCATAAAGTCGGTGAATGAACCCTATTCAAAAGTAGGAAACATAGATTACGGCCCTGGCTTTGGTTGTAGCTCTCGTTGAAGAAAAGATAGATAAATTATAGTGAAAAGTCGACGTTTCTGAGAAACGCTGGACAGTCCACATTTCTTGAGACAAACCGACCACGCTACTCCCAACCACCGCAACTCTTGAGAGCCAAAATCCACAGTGGTGACCACAAAAAAAGTACCGAGACAATGAAACTCGTGGAGTCCAAAAGTCAACTGTCTTGAATACCGCAACGAATTTTAACAGAAAAGAACATCGGTGAAGTTATTTTCGCTGAACCAGTACCTATGTACAGTCACAGATGATTATATACGTCTTTTTTTTGTATTGGGAAATCATCCAATGACTTATCCCGCTCTGGGTGAAACGGGAGGGCGTGTCAGACTTTTACTGATTAAAACCCACCCGTGTTCCTTCAGTTGCTTGAGCCAGGGCCGCGGTAACTCTCTTTCACATTTATCCGCGACCTAGACAGGCATGATTATACCTACGTTGGCAAGTTATAATCAGCTACACCACTGCCTGCCTTACCGGGCACTACAATCAGCGTGATGACGCTCCATATTCCACGTTTGCGGTCAGCATAGAGTAAGCCCCGTACGTGATTTTGGCGTACATTCAACGATCAAGAGCTTGTGGTTACAGCACATAGTAGCGGGCAGTGTGTACTGGCCAATTTTCGTTTAAATAATGTAAACAACTCTGAATTAACATAACAGTATACCTGAATTCACCGAAGATGCAGAGACCTATAGAACTTCCACATATCTACAAAAACTCTTAAAACTTTTAAGACTCTGAAAAGTTACAGAAGCTTTCATTTATTTTCTGGATCTTTTACACCATTATTAACCCCCGCCGGAAAAAGAGGGGTGTTATAAGTTTCACGTGTGTTGCTGTGTATCTGTGTGTCTGTGTATCTGTGTATCTGTGTATCAGTGTATCTGTGTGTCTGTCTGTGGCATCATAGCGCCTAAACGGATGAACCGATTTTGATTAAGTTTTTTTTATTTGAAAGGTGATTTTGTCGAGAGTGTTCTTAGCTATGTTTGAATAAAATCGGTTTAGCCGTTCAAAAGTTATGAGCGTTTTACTGTTTGAATCGGGGTGTTTTCGCAAGATAAATGTATCGGGGGGTTTTAAATTTTACTTGTTAGATAACGTGGATTAAAATGACAACCAATATAATGAGCTTAAGATTAACCATATATTTTTACAGGGTTCAGTTTATCATACTCTGTTATCAGAGTTAATTAAGCCGCTTCTGGGCACCCCACAGGCCTCTGACTTGGTTATTTCGGACTTACATTAACTATATAAGTGCAGGTTTCCTCACGATGTTTTCCTTCACCGTTGCCGGTGACGTCCAAGATAAACTTAGAAAGTACATATGAATTTGAAAAAGTCACATTGGTACTTGCCCGGCTTTGAACCCACGACCTCAAGTACAAGAGACGAAGTCCTAGCCACTGGGCCACCACGACATATGCGTTTATTGATAAATGTGTAAAGGTTCCCCTTATGTGCAGAGTCAAAACTAGGATTAGAATTGGAATGATTTTCCCATTGCTATAAAATCTGTCAGCCCTCTTTCTACATTCGTTACTATGTAGGAGCATTTCTGCCTTACCCTTCGGGGAAAACAGGCGTAACCTTGTCTAAAGGTGCGAGATAAACGCGTGACCGCGACGCGCGACCGAGGCAGGCGACGCGCGAAACCACTAATTGTCCTTAGGTTTTGTATGGGAAAGGGATCGCGCATGAGACCGCGTACCGCCGATCTCGCTCACGGACGAGTGGTGCGCGGTCGCGCGGTGAACTCGCACCTTAGGAGGTAGCTAAAGTAATTGAATTAGGAATACACATGAATGCAATCACCATTATGCCTGTACTCATTTCAGGTAACTACAAATAAGGGCCTTTAACTAATGTGATCGCCAATCTAAATAGAAACAAGCCATCTAATTAAAACAAGTCACAAAGGCGCTGGCGGCCAATGCGTCTGCGTAGAGGTATGCTATATATCTGTGGTAGAGGTTTGACTATTTTTGTCTGTATGTTTGTTTGTTTGTACGTTAATATGTTATTAGTTTGTAAAAGAATATCTCTGAAACTAATAATCCGACAACGAAAATTCTTACACTTACTACAATTGAAAACTAATCGCCGATCTAAATAGATATAAGCCATCTAATCGTTGTACATGTATGTTTGTTGTATGTTTGTGTGAACGTTTGTTTGTATAGTTATTTGTTTTGTATTTTGTAAAACGCAATCTGTGGCAGGACTATTACGAAAATTCTTTCACTAGTTACAAATAAGAGCTCTACAAATAATCTTATCACCGATCTAAACAGATACAAGCCATCTAATTGAAACAAGTCACAAAGGTTGGCGGTATGGCCGCGCTGCATACAGGCGTGTCTATTCACTGTTCGATACTGCCCGTTGCGTTTGACTGCCATTGTTTCGTAGGGCTGTTGAGAGCTTTTGTTTTATGTGTCAACGTCATCATTACTTCAGCTAGTAGGTATGAGGAATGTTAACTATAGGTATGTTGTCTGCCACTCCGGTGTTCATCTTAAGTTCTAATTATAAAGCTCTATAAAACTTAAAAAATAAGATGGAAATGGCTGTATTTCCCGTAGAGATGGACCTGTAAAAGTCTATATTATATAGGATGATGGTTATATAGAATGATTAAATAGGATGTTATGTAGGAGGTTCAGGCTATTGCCATTACCACCAGCAGCTGCTTCAAAAAAAAAACCAGATAGAAATATCCAATATCGCTTAGCCCGACCCGGGAAACGAATCAAGGATCTCATGCTCAGCAGACTCGCCTGTGACCACAAGACGGTATCTACAGCCTGCCAAGAGTATGGATGCGATGTATACAGTGGGAGTCTGTCTTCACCGCACCTTGGCGACATGTTCCCACCGGGTGAAACTTATGGCGAACCATAAGAGGCCAGATGAGGACAGCCTGCGACATAGGTGTCAACTTCATTGGCGCTACTGAGGATGTATGGCCCCCGCCTGACACGCTTCCAGATCGAGCCGGTCACGTCCCAGTCTAAGACACGTGAGTGACCGCAATAGAGTACGGTGCCCTAAAAATTTGGCTTCTGATCACTGCAACAGATAGAAAGTCAACATATTATATGATATAATATAACATCACGCCTTTTCCCAAAGTAACTCTTTAACAGAAATAATACATATAGTACTCACATTTTGATATAAATCTTTGAAACAGTACTTGTCGCAGCCCTGCAGCGTAGTCACCGCTGACATCGTTAAGTTTCTATTCTGTCGAAGGCCTAGATAGCCCGCAGTCGCTGCCAAACGCTAGCTATTGTTGTACGATCTCATTGAATATCTATTTATATCCAAGTATATTATTTATACCAGCCATTGTGTCATACTAACGGTATATCAGCATTTATTCGCGACTAGACGATAAGTTTAGGATTATAGTCGCGTTTTATGAACTTAATCTCGAAGTAACGACTAATAAGTACTCTTTGTGTAGCAGATATCAGAAAGCATTGAAATTCTTAATCAATTCTGTGGGCCATTCATCGGCCAAGGTTTTCATTGGTTAACTATGATCCTAACTTTGTTAAGAAAGAGATTCAAAGCGATCCTGATGCGTCTAAATTTCATTTTACCAGTACATTCCCAAATTAACTGAAACCCGAAAAATGAGACATAAGTCAAAGTCAATATTCTTTATTTCAATTACGAACGTCACTTTAGTACGCCAAAAATTTAAATTTAGAAGTAATAATAATTGACTCTACCGTCCAATCGGAAACGTAGCTTGTTATGGAGAAGAACAGACAAGTAACTCCACAAACAGACAAGAGACTCCACTAAGATATAGCTTGTTTTTATATTATAGATAGGCTCGCGCTTTTTTTCTACTACATTGGGGTTGGCTTAAACTTTAACGGACTTAGCTAAATACCAGATGTATTCATGGAGCAACTGACATATCCGACAGTAGTAGTTAGGGAACGTAAGCCTACATGACCCATTTTTTACAATTTTTTATCCCCGCCCCCTCCCTTGTGATCACCCGAAGTATATGCAAAAACCCTCCTCCTCTAGTTTTGACGTAGTAATTCATAAATATGGTTTTAAACATTTTTTTATAAAAAGAAAGTTAAAAAAAAATTGCTCAGAGAGTGGGTGCATGTCTATATGGTGCGTTGTGACAAAAATTAGTAACTGTCCAGCTAGAACTTCATACAAAGGGGCGTGTCCTTATTTATGAACAGTCGAATGGCTAGACAGTTGCTAGCTGGGCAATCATCCAATGGTTTCTCCCTCTCTGGATGTCATACTTTTACTGACTAAAACCCAGCCGTGTTCCTTCAGTTGCTTGTGCCAGAGCCACAGTAAGTCTCTTTCAAATGGATCCGCGACCCAGATAGTTTGAAGACCCTCCCTCCCCCCTGAACGGGTCACGTAGTATGGGTAACGTACCCTTACTGCGGTACTCCTTGATAAGAAAATTGGTCAGACTTTGAGGCTTCTAACTTCCAATAATAACAGTCAAAAATCTTGAAATGAACAGACCTATGGAACTGTTATTTCTTATCGTGCACTCCAGAAAGGACTGCTTTGGATAATGTTATTACCAATATATAAATTTAAATAGTATAAAATAAATAATGAACAATAACTACCTATATATACACTTAAATAAAAATAAAAAACTACTGACTCGTATAAAAAGTCAGAGGTCATTGGGCGTCAAAAAATACGTCCACATCGCTGTCAACGTGAAACGTGCCCAGAACGTTGGCAGCATTGCCACGCTGGATGGCAATGCTGATTCTCTGGCCGAGGAAAAGCCCAGCCCTCTGGTCACGTGAAGAGTCGACTAACCGTTTGCTTTTATCACGAAATACTCGATTAGCACTCGGACCCCATCCCATAGACCTAATGTTTCAACCAAAAACGGCTCAATTTATAGCTTCCAATAGGGTTGTTGTATTTTCGCCGTTTGAGGTTTTCTGCACCAGGAAAATTGTAGTCAAAGGACTTCTTTGACTACAATCAATGAAATCATCGTTATTCTACTATATTCGAAGTCTATGAAAAGTGCCACAACTGTGCGATTTCTCCACACACAACAGCACGTTCTATTCAATATATAATAAAAGAATTTGAACAATATTAATACAATTTCGTAAAATAATATCGACCTGCTTTCCAGACATAATAAATTGCCCATTCTTTGTCTGTGGAACTATAAATTCATTTATCATACATTAATTTATCATCGCTCGTGTCAGCGAGAAATCCGTCTGCTTCATTATACATAATGGTGTTATTGTGAGCTTTATTGCTTCACGATAAAGGCTCATTTAATTTGCATTGTATGTTATGACGTTTGTACATAGATATGTTTGTGTTTTCTGGCACAGTATGCGTCTCCTCAAAGAAGTAGGTTTTGTTTCTATGTGCCAAGATTGTATCTATTATATTTGTCATGGACCAAGTAAATAATCTCTAATGCTCTGAGACGTGGTCGCTCACAATGGGCCTCATCAGAAAGCTTACAGTCACCCAAAGGGCAATGGAGAGGGCTATGCTCGGAGTTTCCTTGCGTGATCGAATCAGAAATGTAGAGATCCACAAGAGAACCAGAGTTACCGACATAGCCCGAAGAATTGCCAAACTTAAGCGGCAGTGGGCAGGGCACATTGCTCGCAGAACGGATGGCCAATGGGGCAGACAGGTTCTGGAGTGGCGACCGCGAACCGACAGTCGCAACGCAACGTCGTTGGAAGGCCTCCCACCGGGTGGACTGATGACCTGGTGAAGGTTGCGGGATCCGCTGGATGCGGGACGCACGGGACTGGTCAATATGGTGACGCTTGGGGAAGGCCTACGACCAGCAGTGGACGTCTTTCGGCTGATATGATGATGATGATGAAGTAAATAATGAGTGCACTATGTATAATGCCCGGGCATTATAAATCTAGTCAAGCTAAATCGCCCAATGTAATAAATACTGATTTAAACTTCTATATTTATCACATTGTCTAGTCATAATGAATATTGCTACGTAACGGTTGGGCAATTCGATAATTATTGTTAATGAATTAGTCCAAGAGCGAGCAAAGCGAGCTCGGAAGCTTAGGGTACCCCGGCACGGATAGGTTAGTTTCAAAGGAAATGACGGGAGCTGCAGTGAGCGAGCAATCGTACTTAAATATTCTATATTAAAATTAATGTCAACATTAAAATAATTTAAAAAAAAACAGATATTTTTATTAACCGGCCCAATAAGTGATGGACATTATTCAGAAAGCCTGGTCAATTTAATTATTTCAATAGTTTTAATCATATTGGGCATTTCTCAAATTGCATTGTATTAATCACTTGGTCCATAACATAATGTATCTACAGCAGCATAATCCGCCTATAACGCTTTTGTGGCGTCCTCTCTGTTAGAGAAACAGGGCCGTAATCCACCACGCGGACCCCGTGCGGGTTTGCGGCAATCAGATATCTTGGAATTCTTGGTTAAAATACATGCCATTTTCCTTTACCGTTCGAACAGCAGTGTTCATAAAATTTATGGCACAAAGTATTGTTTAAGTTTAGAACTATGTTTAACTGGTAAATCTTTTTAGCATCAGAAAATGAAGGAGCGCTCTAAGTACACTATACCTGTTCATCATAAATAGTGAAATTGCTGTAATTAAGGAAAATAATGGAAAGAAAATTACAAATGAGAAACGGAAAACGCATTTAATCACTGAAAGAAATTCTGAGTAAGATCTGCATTTTAGTAAGATCTCTGCATTTCGAAAAGTTACTTATTCTTTGCAATTTCGACTACAATTATAAAATAATAGTCTAGGCAGCTTGACAAGAGTGTGATCAGGTCAATTTGGTGAACATTTTATGAGATATTTATCTGGCAACCTCTTTATCATAATGAGACTGCAGCAGTCCATTTCTGCACATAGGTGTCTCCAACTCCAATCACATAATATATTTCATCTTGATTTTCAGCATCTCTCATCCAGCTGCTACCTGTGACCCTACGAGGGTATTCTCTTTAGCTAGCCTAAGGTAGGATTATTACCCTCCGCCCGGATTTGTCCCGACTTGTCCGGACATTTAGCGTACTATCCGGACTTTGACCGGCCTTCTAATTTGTTCGGAATTTTCACTTACATAGATGGCAAATACTCATCGTTTTGTTTTTTTTTTTTTTTTTTTGTTATAGGTTCGCGTTTGACCACTATCTCGCCTGATGTTAAGTGATGATGTGGTCGAAGGATAAAAACAAATTGTCAGCAGTTATTTCATCAAAATGCTTTTCATCATTGGCGATTCCATTTCCATTAATTGAGCCTACAATTTTCTTAAAATCATTTCTGTCTGCCTTTTTGAACTGAATCCATTCAAAAACTTTAAACAGAAACTGCAAAATGTCCGGACTTTTTTTTAAAGGCCGGCTTTTTTTCAGGACTTAAAAATTTTCAAAATGGTAACCCTAGCCTGAGGTCATCCTTCTACTTACATGTATGTAGTAAATTAACAAGCTCCGAAGGTAAACTTGATAATTTAAAGCATTACCTACAAATTACCTAGTCTATGACCTAGACCATATAAATTCTAAAACCCATAAAACCAGTCTATATTTTCTCCCTAACCTACATTACAAAAGTAGTTTCAAATATGCAGAAAGCAACACTACCCACTAATCGAATCAACATTTATCATCGCTTACGATCGATTCATGTTCCTTACTAAATAAGGATCGAGTTTATCGATACATTGTAGCGATGGATCGATTATTTCGATAACAGCAATTACTAACTAATGCGCTGAATTTAATGAGGCCTTTGACATCGTGAAGACTGGTGATCGACACCCGTTATCTCTGTGGGGGACGACTGATCTTAAAAGTGGATCTTGATATTGTACAGGTACCTATAAGTTCTCGACTGATATTAATTTTAATCTGCGCTGCGTGTTCCAGTAGTAAACGTGTGTGTCTATTGGCATATATTGCCTTGTTCTGTCTCCTGCTTGATATAGAGGAAATAGGGAATTATGTATTTGTCTCTAATCGACTTCTCCGCTGTTATTTTCTGATCAATTTATAGAGTTCGTAGACAGTTAGATGTTTCAGGAGCTGCAGAGTCTGAGAATAGTTAGACTGTCTCACTGTCTACCTGTTCGAAAAAAAGGTATTAGATTTATCAGTAAATAAGAAGGTTAGCTTCTTATTACCCGACTGCAAGGAAGGGTTATATACGCGTATCTTGTATGTATGTTTGTATGTAATATTTTACATTACCTCATATCGTTCAAACCGCTAGACGGATTCACACAATTAAGACATCGTTAGATACATCTTGACTGCCCAAGACGTATTCTTAGATAGGTGAAGTTAAAAAAACAAACATGGCGGATTTTGGCCGCCAAATTGTACGGGTTCCAATTTATTTTTCAGACTTTCGAGTGTGTTATCAAAATGAAGGGTTTTAAGAGCTGATTACAAAAATATATATTTTTTTATAAGTAATTCGAAAAAGAAATGACTAACAAGTTGTAAATAAAAAAAAAAAAAAAAAAAAACAAAAAACCCGACTGATTTAGAAGCGAACTAAAAAGCTGTAAACAAGAAAAAATCATGCTGATCCTCCGACTGCACAGCATGATTTTTCTTGTTTACAGCTTTTTAGTTCGCTTCTTAACCAGTCGGGTTTTTTTTTTAAATCAAATACCTACCCACCTTCTGAAGAATGGCACTTACATTAATAATAATACAACTTTCTATTAAAGAGCAACATATTTCCAATCCACCATATTTCCAAAGTTCACAACATTTTTAACAACTTACCTAACATATTTTCTATTAGTTAATCATTTCTTTACAACCCGAATACCAACTATAAACGCACAATTTGTAATACCTAAGACATTGATGATGTAGTTAATGGAGTGCTATCCCGACAAGGATGGAACGTCGTTCCGGCAACTATCGCCGTCGTGTTATGCGGTTGCTTCATTGTTGGCCTAGATCTCGGCCCTGATAGCTATAACCTGGGAATCTTCAAGTCTCGAGTGTAAATGTTACTTCATGTTAAGTGTGCACCAGCAACGACCGCGCCATTACTTACAACCACAAGGCGAGTTAGAAATAATCACAGCCCACATAACACATGGTGAACCAATAAACATTCTTTTTTAGGGTTCCGTATCCAAAGGGTAAAAACGGGACCCTATTACTAAGACTCCACTGTCCGTCTGTCTGTCACCAGGCCGTATCAAATGAACCGTGAAAACAAGACAGTTGAAATTTTCACAGATGATGTATTTCTGTTGTCGCTATAACAGCAAACACTAAAAACAGAATATAATAAATATTTAAGTAGAGCTCCCATACAACAAACGTGATATTTTGCCGTTTTTGCGATAATGATACGTAACCCTACTTGCGCGAGTCCGACTCGCACTTAGCCGCTTTTTATTAACTAGAGAATATTTAAATAGAAAGAGGTTCAAATCTCTATCCCAGATTCCTTGCTTGAATTAAAAGAAATGTTCCCAGAACTCTCCCTTCTACGTCTTCCTATCTTCCCTCTGCGTAAGCAGAGGTTACAAGGCTTCGCATTCCATTTCTTCATACTCCACGATTAAAACTCCCTCGTCTATAAGGGTCAGCGCTAATTGAAACGAACCGACTTACTTACGACATAAGTGGCTCGTTTGTCCGAGCTGCGCGTAATGATGTAATTGCGTGCTCGATTCCTATTAAACTTATATTCTTGCGTTTAAAAAGTTTGTTACAAACTTACTCTTAGTGTGAGAATTTAGCTTACCAGGAAAAAAGTTTTGGGGGACTGTTTGTAAGAAATAGTAGATTATTAACCAAGGGGATAAAGCAGTGTCTTCTGTCGCGGGTGACGATTTAAATCGCGAGCGTAACGAAGGAATCGAGGTTTACTCCCGAGCGTAGCGAGGGTGTTAAAAACTTAAATCACGAGCGAAGCGAGGGATTTAAGACGAATCCTGAGTGTAGCGAGGGATTTAAGTTCACCTAAGACTAAGACAGCTTTATCACCGAGGAAAATACTCTACTTTTCGTACCATTTGCGAAAAAATTAACACAATAATAATATGAGATAAGCATTTATTAAAAATAATGACATAAAAAAATAAATTAAAATAAACTTAACGTTTATGTATTTGAAGAAAACAAAAACGCGGCAAATTCCTAGACTAATATTTTTTTGTCGGAAAAGCAAAGACATCAAGCTACATACGGCCTCGTCGGTTTTCGTAATTTTATTTAATAATCATAATTGCATAATAAATGCGTATTCCTTTTTCAAAAAGATGTATAATGCTCAACAAACTCAATGGTGTAAACACAGATGTAGTTCAGTATAAATTTCGGTAAGTATTCCAAATTTAAATCACATTCTCCCCCTAGAGGATGAATGCAATTCAGTACAATTTTCTTTCCCTGTTTTTAACAGATTAAAAATTACTATTGTTATGTTCGCTTTTTGTGGCACAGAATGTCACTTTTTTGAGCAAGTAGTACGAAAAAAAAATTTTGTCTGTCTTCGATATTTTCGACAGTCATTTGTTTTTCTGGCAATTTAATAGGTTCTAGCCGAATTCGGAGCACTGCACAGGTGCTCTTTGTTGAAGGCCCAAGAACATCTGTGTACTGCTCAATCTAGTTAGCACTGCAGTCTAGCACTGTTTTGAATTAATTTCAAACGCACGTCATCATCATCATAAGCCTTTTAATGTGCCCACAGCTGGGACAAAGCCACACAGGCCTCCTCTCTGTGAGAAAGTAGGGGCCGTAAACAACCACGCGGGCTCAATACGGGTTGATGGATGTCACATGTATTCGAATTTCTGGTTCTAGGACATGCCGGGTTCCCTCATGATGTTTTCCTTCACCGATATGAGAGCAATGGTGATGAAATAATTTACACGAAGTAAAGCGCCTGCCTCGAACCCACGACCTAAGTACTTCTAAATCGCAGCCAATATCACTACGCCACCACTGCACTTCTAATGCATACTTTAACTAATTAAAACAATATCTTGGTAGAGAGCAAAATAGAAAAGATTGAAATAAAATAATCATGAAATAAGTACTAATAAGAAGAAACAGAAGCCGGAGAAGACAAAACACCGGGACGTGGAAAGCTATGGGAGAAACCTTTGCTCTACATATGCTAAATAAAATAAACCCCCTCATATATATGCTTCACCAAAACTTACTGTGTTTTTTGAACCAATTAAAGACCACAGGTAAGATAGCGTGAGAATCAATATGAAATATGACCATAGTGACATTACTTTCTGACAGCTTTATAGACTCCACAGAAGGCATACGATGCTTCACATAAAGCTAAGTCACCAGTGTACATTGAATATGCATATATCGTATATTGAATGATCTTACTGCCATGTTGTGACCTATGACCACGACACGGAACCCAGTATATCTCATTAGTCATTGGGGACCTCTGTCACGGGTCATAAATTTCAACTGTGAAGGACCTTTATACACTAGATTTATGCAGGTATTATTTAGACAGTTGAAACTTGCTTTGCATGTAAAGGTAATCCATACACACATACATACAAATAAATAAAATTCAAAATAACAACATTTTATTAAATGCATATAGTACTGAAGTATATACGGTACTAATAACAAATACGCAATGTACGCATATATACAAATACCAAATATGGTGTTTGTCTATCTGTTTGCTCCGGGTAATCTCCAAAACTGCTGGACCGATTTTGACGGGGATTTTCACTGGCAGATAGCTGATGTAATAAGGAGTAAAAAAACAACAGCTAGTGTTTAAAGAATAATATCTCATTGTTAGGTGAGTTCATCAAACGGAGATTGTCATATTGACCAGATATGCGTCTATGGGGTAACATATCTTTCTATTCTTATCATATGTACCTACTACTCACCGTGGTATCTATTAACCAAATCGTCTTAGCCATGGACCAAGAAGCACAATTTCTACCTACTACAAACTCTGTGGAACAAACACTGTACAATTATCAGCACTTGAAAAATATTTCTTTAAAAATACCTACACTAGTTTAGGTACTATTTGCGTTGGCAACATTATTCTTCCCTATCATAATTTCATTTAAAAGACGTCCACTGCTCATAGGCAGTGACAAATAGGCCATGCCCAAGCGTCGGCGTCGCCACGACTATCCAGTCCTCCCATATTATATTATTTTACTCTTTGATCCAGTCCTATTGAGATGACATAATTATAAAAAAAATATTGTAAATATGGTTTCAAAATTTTGTCTAAAAAGCATTTATTCACCAAAAGACAGAATTTATCATAACACACACGAAATAATCTGTACATCAATATTCGAATGTCGATGATACTCGATCTGTTCCCGATGTTTCCCGAAGTCCCGAGTCATCAATTAGCCGGCATGACGCAAGCTGGTTTGAATCGACGCTGTGCCACCTAAATTGTTATTAAGCGATGAAAGGCAACCTCGGACAGGACAGGGGTTGAATGCGATAGTAATAAGATATGAAAGGACTTGAAATTATAGGTAAACACTTAACATGGAGCCAAATCAGGCATTCATTTTATAGTCCGTGGTATACCTTGCGAAAATCGCTCCGTTTGAATTTGCATCTGGTTTGGAAGAAGCCGTCTCCATTTTATTTGGCGAATGACTAGGCAGATTATTTGAATGCCTTGCAAAAAAATACCTATATTATATTTTCTTAGTTTCAGTTTAGGAAGAGTGAGCTTGTCGAAATAAAACTGTACAATTTCTTAGGAAGTTCGAACACATCTGAAGTATAAGACTCTGTCCCACAGACATAAATATAAATAGATAAGATAGACAAGTCCCTCCATCTATATGAAAACCAAGCGTGCCTTTTTTTCACAAACAATTTAAAAACAAATTTACTTACCAATGAAAGAAAACATTTCCAATGCCTCGGCCAACTTTTTCTATACATTCTTTACAGCTCAATATGGCATAAAAAGGCATTTTTCTAGATTTCGGTGGATTGCCGGTGGCGATAATGCTAAATGAAAAGCTCAGATTACAATCATTTGTCGTAACTTTAGTCCGTTTTTTGGCACGCGAAGTACATACAATCACGTCATCTAGTTAGATTTATGTCTGTGCTCTATCACCAAATTTTATTGGCCTATTTTGCTGAAGTATGTAGTATAGCACTAATACACCAGTCTAAAGGTACAACACATCTTGGGACACATACTGAATTTATAATCCCGTGCCCTTATAAACACTGACTAGGCTGGATAAGGCAGTTAAGCTCTAATACACCAATCTTGTACATAAAATCTAAGGACACATCCTGAGTTTATAGCTCTTGGTCTTTGCTCGATGCTCTGTAATAATCTGCTGATTTTGCAGGATTAGACAGCGAAGCTTTAAAACACTACTCTGTACACAAGCCAGAAACCCAAATAATTCCGTTATCATAATAAAACCTACCAGACTCTGTACCCTCATTTAAGGCCTCTATAACCCAAGGCTCGAGAAAGTACCCAATTTGCACTGCGAAGAAACACCATATAAGACCGACATTCAGATTTACAGCAACGATTTAAGGTCTATCTACACTTACACGGAGTAATTTATAGGAGAGTGTAGTTCTGCCGTATCTCGGTGAGACGCGAACATTTATACCTTGAGTGTGCTCGCGATAACGCGTTGCTTCGAGATAGGGCTGACTGATCGGCTATCAGAGGAGAGAGATAGAAATGTCGATTTTGTTCTACTTTTCCCTCAACAAACTCAATACAGGTTAGCGGATTCTAGGTCCACTTTCTCCTGGAGTTGTATTAGGTCTAATTAAGGCTTGATAATGTAGGTCTCTTTTGTCTAGCTACTGAAAATATCAACATATTTATAAAAATCCAGCTACCACAAAGCGTTCTGTTGAATACAGGCCTTCGGATCACAAAGCCAAGAGACAAACACTGGGGCCCATAGCAATGCTGCGGCTCTTGGATTCTATCAGGTCTATAACCGCAAAACTGCGGTACACAGCAGCTGTCAGCTCTGTTCGGTGGGTCTGTTTTTTAGCGAGCTGACACAGTGTTGCAACAAAATAACAAAAGAAGGAACGAAACGTTTTCGTTTCGAACACGTTCGGTTTATTAAGTCTTCTATCAGCCGCGAATAAAATAGACATATTCTAATTGACAAGTTTGTCTTTCCACCATGATTTAACCACGTCATTTTTGACCATTACAAACAGACGCGTCTGCCCATCGCCTGGGAAAGCTGAACCTAAAATATTAAGGCTAGGCAAAGATGGTCATTTTTGGCAACCCTGCTCGAAATAATCCGTATAATTCGAGCACGAATAACGAGAGTCGAGCAATCGTGTTTGCACTCGTATTCTATTTAATTTAGAACTTAAACACACATGCTGTTTTTGGCGTTGAGCGGCGTTCACGAATGTTTATGGATGTTACACATAGCCTAAGATCCCAATGCAGGAATATGCAGTTAATTTTGTTTTTGATTAAATTTAATTTTCATGAATCAGCATTGCCATCCAACGTGGCAATGCTGCCAGCCTTCTGGGCACTTTTCCTGTTTACAGCGATGTGGACGAAATTTTTGACGCCCTGTAATTGTACATATTTTTATTCTTATTTTAGTTCGAATATTATTCTGTAAATATTCTGTAAATAAATAAATAGGATTATGAAAACTACAGAAAAAAAACATGAATGATACTTGATTCTACAATCAAGTATCATTCATGTTTTTTTTTTTTAGATGTAGATTGTTGTAGATTGTAGGGTTCTCTGAGAATATCAAGCCGCAATTAACTTAAAAAAATAAATTAAAGTTTATGTTTTATAGTTGACCCCAAATATATTCGAATTTCAAGTGAATGCAACGTCATTTGAAAGCAAATGAAGGGTACAGGCAAACAACAGGGAATGTCCAAATTTTGTTTTTTATTTTGAGAAAAACGCAGTTACAGCCCGACCAACTTATCTGTGAAACGGACGTTTTAGGAACTTACATTTTGAATGGGACATAAGATCGGTTTTTGTTTATTTTTTGGTGAAATGGTGACGAACAGCGCCACACATAATTCACAGTAAAGTTGGTCGGACTGTAAAAGTTTAGAAGTATGTAATTTTTATCCTTCTTCTTTACCGGTATGTCATGGACATTCACGGTTCTTTTCGCTTCGGCCATAAACAAAAACGTCTTTCTTGCGCCTTGCGTTTACTTTTTGGAAAAGTTAGTGATTGAGAATAAAACTACCATAGATAAAGATTTGCTTGCACATAAAAAAACAGAAAAATGAAAACGTGTGGCATGCCTGTACCCTTCAAATGTAGAAAATAGGAGCATTACCTTTCACTATAATTTTATTTTTTTTCCTTTCTCGGTCATATATTCAATATTTATTAGTATATTAGATATGTTGTATAGTATGTACGTATTTTATGTTATTATGTATAAGTAAGTTATATTATATTGTACACTGACAGCCCTCAATTCTTCACCTATCGTTCAGTCCATCCAAAGGTTGTCTGTAAGAGATTGCCCTGTGCGATAAGACCGCCCATTGTACACTTTGTTAGAAAATATTTGTTCTGTATGTATTTTTTTTTTGTGGTGTACAATAAAGAATATAATAAATAATAAATAAATAAAATAGGAGACAATAAGGGGAGTTTTTGGCGGGATTTTTTCGAGTGAAGTTCAGCGGCTGTTAATATTATTTGCAAATTGATTCCTAGTGGATATTGTGATATAAAATTGGTGTAGTTTTGTGTCTCAACTGTCTACGCAACTGGACAATATGTGAAATCATTGACAGAAGCGATCCCAGGATAGTGGAGCGGAGAATTTTATTGTAGTATTGACTATACCTCCGCAAAGCTTACTGGGAAGGCTGACTCGATACAATTTGCTGCCAAATACTCCAAAAACCATTAGAATCTGTTAAACCCGTATTCTAATGCATAGAATGTTAAAATTGCACTGAAGACGAGGTGGTATGGTCCAAGACCTTAGCCTGCCAGAGAAGGGCGAAAAAAAAAAAAAAATAAAGGAGACAATAAGGTTACAAACTAGATATTGCCAGGCAACCCTGCAGTAATCAATTCTACTATAAAGAATCATTCATAAAAATCAAGTTTTATCAAAATACGTAAATTGTTGCTGTGGGATCTCATACTAAAATGTGTTTTGCGGTCACACGACGTTGTGACTCGGCTAGGAACGTTTGCGTGAATCCATTGTCACGGATTTTACACCTTATAAGGGAGCTAGAGTTGACGTTTGCGTGTTGTGTCTTGTGTGGTCTCGGCTTTAGAACTGCCACCTCGTGAAAGCAGGCTTTTGTAGGAAGAGAATATTGCGGTATTTTGTTGGTAACTGTAACATCACAAAGCTAGGACAAAGCTCTTTGCTAATCCTAGTGATCAAGGCTTTGTTCTTCTAATACTTTCTACTAGTATCTTCTTTTTAAAGATTATCCCTGTGAGATAGTCACAAACTAAAGTTGGAAGAGAAACTGAGATTTATTTAATATTATATTTAATATTATCGGCAACGACGCGCTGGTTGACTCAAAGCTCCAAAGCCTTGAACACCGACGACGAGTTGCCAGCCTGTCGGTTTTCTATCGGTTACATTTCGGGGAGGATGGAACTGCACAATTTGATTCCACCTAGCCCTTTCCATCACCGGACTACAAGACGTACGGCAATGCGCCATCGGTACATGGTAGATATTCCACCCATACGCACAAAGCGTTTTGAAAATACTTTAATTGTGCGTACAGCTAAGGAGTGGAATTCCCTGCCGTCTTTGTTTCCTGATAGCTACAACCTAGGGGTCTTCAAGTCAAGAGTGAATAGGTTACTTCTAGGCAAGCGTGCTTCACCTTCGACCACATCATCACTTAACATCAGGCGAGATAGTGGTCAAACGCGAGCCTATAACAAAAAAAAAAAATATTCATTTAAAACTAAAGTACAATTTTTTATTGGTAGGTAAGCACCATATATGCTAAAATCATGTATGACGGATGCGAGACGCACAGGACCGATCAGAGTGGCGACGCTTGAGGGAGTCCTATGTCAGCAGTGATGATGATGATGATGATGATGCTTAAGTGTGGTACACATACATTTAGAAATTGTTTAACTAGATGAAAATGTCAACACTCCAAGCATGATTCATTCCATTTAATACCAGACTCAGCAGGGCAGCCATAGAAGTTAAAATGTACTTAAAACAGATAATTAATAAATATATTAGTACGGCATTAGAGTGAAATACATCGGCCATTACAAACGAGAAAATTACGCTCAGTCTACTTTAATAATATAGACAACAAACCTTAGGATCCACTAAACGATATTGATACTACGAGAAAATCACACAAAACTTCTTCCAAATCAATTTTAAACTCCATTTCTGCGTTACAAAAGGTTGGTTTTTAAGTGGCAAGGTTTAAAGACACAGTATAGAAATATCGTGTTTGGAGACATAAGCAAACATGCAGTGTGAACAGTTTGGACAAACTGACAAATGTGTGTGATGAAGACTTAGACGTTAGGATGTCTTCTTGGGCGATATTGTATGGAACTCGTTCGGGAAGTGAGGCTATTTAGTATCTTAAGAGCGGACTCTAGTCAACAGGAATTTGAAAAATAGGTATTTGAAGAAACTATTGCCGTCGCGTCACCTCCAACCTCACCCCGTAAAGTGCGAAAGGGACAACTGCAGCTCAGGCTGATTTTACCTACAAAAACTTTGACTAAAAGACGTTTCGTATTCTGCTGTTTTCTTCATGAAAACTGGTCTGATCTAAAAAATTCTTATATCAAAATTTAGAGGAAAAGTATATCTATGCTCCTATCATTTCCTTTTTTGTTAAAAACTTATAAATTTTGTCTGAAAGTCTTCTGAACATGGCGGTAAAAACGGGCATTTTTTTCGGATTTTTGTATTGTCATATTTCTTTTTGTGATTATGTTTTGGAAAAAAGGAAATGATACAGGCACGTATTAATTAGACCTAGATTTTATGGAAAAAAATCATTGCACTAGAGGCATTATCCACGAAGAAAACAGCAGAATGTGTTTGTATGGAGAAAGTCTCACTAGAGTCCCCTCTTAAAGAGATGGACTTACAAATATGCCACAATGAATATGAAATTACCACCAGTAAGCGCCGGGACCACAGCGTCCGTGTAGACACTATCGACCAGAATAAAAATCTTCATGATAAGTTAAACCAGGATGTATCAACTAGATGTATCTAAATTAGTGATACTAACCTGCGTGCTCATTGAGGTAATAATGTTCTATGTGCGTGCTTCACATATTCACGTTTAATAACAAAATCAGAAACTGAATACTTGGGAAAGGTGAGTAGGAATGTTGTTGACTTCTTGTCTAATGTTTTCCTTCAATGCAGATATGGTTGATGGATTACTGTTGTACCGGACTCTTCAGATAGCCCTAAAAGAAAAGTCCGGAGGTGAGAGGTCTGGGCTACTCAACTTTGAGGCGCGTTTTCATGAATGTTAGAAATCGCTTTGAAGAGTTCCAGAGCCACGAAGCACGACATTTGATAATTTTTATTTCAAAAAGTAATTTTACCATGGAGACAACCATGGTAAAATTACTTTTTGTTTAGAATTTTGTAATTTAACGTTTATATATAAATATATTTACCGATTTAAAAAAAGGTGGTAATCAATTCGATACGTATTTATGTAATATTGTACAATACGTATTCACATATGTAGCTCTGAATGGGCTTCTACACACGTGTGACAAATTTCATAAGAGTAACGTCCACGTATTTTTCCGAAACTATCGGATCGTTATGTTTTATTTTGTTGGATTACGTATCTTTCAACTTAGGGAATAAGGCAAGTTTTATCAAAATCGGCTCAGCAGTTTTCAAGATATGGAACATACAACCGAACTCCTGACAAACAGCACGAACGTGTAAATTTACTTATTATGGGTATTTTATAAATCCTTTAGGTACCTTACTACAGAACTTGCTCACTTTTTAGTGATAGGGTACTAAAACTAAAACGAGAGCAATGAAAACTATTTTACAAAAAATAAACCAACTTCTAAAGCAAAACACTAAAATGTGCAAAAATAACATTCGTTTCGAAAGTTTGTCTTAAAAAACAATAAATCAATAGATACCAAAGACACCGACTTCCGAAACGAAAGTTATTTTTGCACTTTCTAATGTTTTGCTTTAGAAGTCGGTTTATTTAATGTAAAAAAGTTTTTGTTTTTTTTGTGCATCTACAAAAGTTAGTTTTTTCTGAGACACCCTCTATAAAGCTTGTAATAATATACGAGTATATAAATCCACTTAGTGGGTTTCAATCTGGCGAGCCTTTTCCAAACTTTATTGGGTTCGGCTTCCAGTCTAACCGGATACTGCTGAGTACCAGTTTTATACTGTCTATCTGACCTCTGAAAATCCACTTAAGTATTTCTTATATACTTTATTGTACACCACTAAAACATACAGGACAAACATTTACAAAAACAAGTGTACAATGGGCGGTCTTATCGCACTAGGCAATCTCTTACAGACAACCTTTGGATGGACTGAACAAGAGGAGATGAATTTAGGGCTGTCAGTGTAGCAAATATCATAAATAATATTACTTACACATAATAAAATAAAATACATATTTACAATACTACATAATAGACTAATAAATATCAAATTTATAACAGAGAAAGGAGAAAATACAAATTTTAGTCAAAGGTAATGCTCCTTTACCATTTTCTTAAATGTTGTAATAATAAGATTAATAAGAATTAATCATCTAGTCACAATTAAAGGACACCTTGCTCTCAAGCTATCGCAGTACCAAGTATACCATTATATCAACACTGTGAGTGACATCATTCCTCAAGAGCCGTTTGATTCAAATAAACAATTGAATGCCTATACCTGCTTCTCTGATGGGGTGAGTCATCAGGCTTTGGTCTTAGAGCTCATGCAATCAGGTTTAAAACAACTTTGTATTTAGGTATTTTTATAACTCTAATAAAACTTGTTGTGTGTCGATAAGAGTCTACTTTGTATTTTGAAATAAAAAACTAAATGATATGTGTGTGCAGTTTTCAAACTGGTAAACGCAATCGTTTAATGTTTAAACGAAGACAAAAAGACAAAAGATATTTATTTCAACTGGGCCACCAAGCGGCACTTTTGAAAGTCACAATTTAAATTTACATGGAATAAAAGTTGATTCTACCGTGCATTCGGAAAGTAGCTTGATATGGAGAAGAATGCACAAGAAACTCCATACCTACTCTTTAAAAAAAAAAAAACTACCATGCATTCGGCAAGTAGCTTGTTATGGAGAAGAATGCACAAGAAACTCCATACTTACTCTTTAAAAAAAATTGATTCTACCGTGCATTCGGAAAGTAGCTTGTTATGGAGAAGAATGCACAAGAAACTCCATAAAACCCGTAAAAATTAGGTTTTGGCAGCGCATCACCGTAATATTTAGTCTCGTGAAATTCATTCATTCTCAATTTCTTAAAGCATTTTTTCCGCGTGACTTTCGGAAATACTTTGTTAGACTTCCTACAACTGTTAGTATTATATTATCTGTGCTGCAGCGTAGCATAATGATCCTATAAGTTCCTACTGCTGGGACATAGACCTCTTGTCTGTGGGAGTAACTGACTGGGCCGTAATCCACCACGCTGCACGCTGGCTCAGTGCGGATTGGTGAACGTCATTTCTTAGATTTTATTGGTACTGGGACATGCCAGTTTTCTAACGATGATTTTTTCACCGTTTTGGGAGCAGTAAAACGCCTAGGTTCGAACCCATGACCTACAAAACTTGGAAGTTTCTACTGTTACCAGACTATAGACTATTCACTATACTGAAAAAAAACACAGGCAAAATTCAACATGCCACCTTAGTGTCCATAGCTGATAATTTAAAACCGAGTTTTACTCAAACATTAAACTCAACTCAAATCCAAATTAAGCTGCTCAGCCCCTTATTAGGTGTATCAAATCAATCTTTTTAGCTAAAGTCAGTAAGTTCGTGGCTAGTTAAGCGAAGGCTAGATATTTCGTGAATGCGATGCGATTGTTGCGCAGGAGTCTCCCGACGCTCAGTCACGACGCGGCGACGCAGACCGGCCCTGTGACGTCATGCATAACTTACACTGTTTCTTTTTTACTTTTTGGTATATTTGAACTGGCAGTTTGCATGCAAATCTGCGTGTATAAAAAAGCCCTAAAAGGACGACTTAATTTTCTTTTCCTCCACCTTTGTAAAAGTTTTGAAAAACTAAAATCTGTTTATTAGTTTTTGAGATTTGTTCAAAGACAGATTCAGTTTGGCTCTCTTCGTTTTATTAACCGACTTCAAAAAAAGGAGGAGGTTCTCAATTCGTCGGAATCTTTTTTTTTTTTATGTATGTTCCCCGATTACTCCAAGACGCCTGGACCGATTTCAAAAATTCTTCTTTTGTTTGAAAGGGTATGCTTGCTAATTGGTCCCATAGTCATCAGGTCAGGATCTGATGATGGAATCCTAGAGAAACCGAGGGAACTCCTCAAATATTATAGGCAAACATTTTGGTATTTTCATTTTTTTTTTTCATTACACATATTTTTTCTTTTTTTTTGGTATTTACACAACGATTTTGGTATTTTCATTAACAATGTAATCATTTGCACTCAGAAAGTATCATTTGGTGAAGTGGAACTGACGAAGAAGACCACAGATGGCCACTAGAACTCCTAAATGCTAATTATGTCACGGGCATAAGATATCTCGAATAGTTAACCGACTATAATGAAGCAAATACTTATAAATAAATGGTACTGATAAAAATGGCACCATGAATCTGATCTGATGATGAAGCCGGAAAGTAGGCACTGGAACTCTAAAATAAAACAATGTATCCTAGTCGTGTTTGGGTTTATTGGAATCGCCATGAGATGTACTTTGACCATAAATGATAATCATGTTAATTGGTGGTGCCTACCAAAACTAAAAAGAGAAAAATAAAAACTTTTTAACAAAATATAAAACAGACTTCCAGAACAAAAAACTACAAAGCAAAAAATAAATCTCTTCTCCAAAGTCGGTGTCAAAAAACGGAAAACAATGGGTAAAATAGACACCGACTTTGGGAAAGATTTTTTTTTTTTGATTTGTACTTTTTTGTTCTGGAAGTCGGTTTGATTTTTTGTTAAAAAGTTTTATAATATTATATTAAGGCATTGGCTAGAATTTGATCAGTTTATCATTTCTTAGATAGATTATTCTTCATGTCAGTTAAGTAAGATGTTGTTGGCCCAATACTTCGCCACTAACTTGTATCTCTGGTAGCGCTTAGGTCACAGTATTTGCCAGTTTTAGAGCATATAGGGCAGGGATAGGGAAATAGGCGAACTTTATGGTCTACGGTCCAACCCTATATCCAAACTCTTTAGCCGTTTCATTTGTTGGATCATTCGGTTCCCTTCATGATGGTTGAGCTGAGTGGTGCCGATCCATGCGTCATGTTCGTGATCGGGCGCCATCAGTTGGGATTGGTCATAACTTAGCTGCCTCGGCCTGTTATTGCATTTTTTTGGTGAAATTGTTACTCTAGACGCTTTTACGTGCACGTCTTTTTAAATCGTTCTCACATATATATTTTTTTTTTTCAACAAGAATTATGTAACCTAAAACTTGTAATTGAAACTGATGGAAAAGCGTGTCCGTGGAGTTTCTTGCAAATTCTTCTCCATTGAGACCTACTGACGCTTGCGAATGTGCAACTAGAGTCATCTTTTTATTTTTTTTTGTTTTACAATTCAAAGTACCTCTAAGGTTTATTTGAAATACACTATTTTTAACCCCCGCCGGAAAAAGAGGGGTGTTATAAGTTTCACGTATGTTGCTGTGTATCTGTGTATCTATGTGTCTGTCTGTGGCATCATAGCGCCTAAACGGATGAACCGATTTTGTTTTTTTTTTTTTTGAAAGTTGAGTTTGTCGAGAGTGTTCTTAGCTATGTTTGAATAAAATCGGTTCAGCCGTTCAAAAGTTATGGGCGTTTTACCATTTGAATCGGGGAATTTTCGCAAGATTAATGGATCGGGGTTTTTTTAAATTTTGAAATTTTACTTGTGATTTTGATTTTTTGATTTCAACGAGATATACATACATAATACATACTTCGCGGGAAAACATGCGTATAAAATTTGACTAAATAAAATAGTATCAAACCAGATCAAAATGCTTTATAAAACCCCTTTCTTCTTTCTGCAAAAGATAAATAAACCCATCAAAAAAAGATGCGACAGATATTCGCGACATCAAGTACAGCACATTTAGCCACAAACGCGAAGGCATCATTAAAAATATTCTCAAGACATCAATTACGCTGGGCAATTGTTTCAAGCGGGTCGTCGACCCCTCGAAATGGGCCGGCCGGCCAAAAAACCACCCAGTGGTCGCCGCAGGCTTTCTTTTACTACTTGGGTGGACAGTTCGTGTCGGTAAACTTGGGACTTGGCCAAATATGAACACTGTTTGTGTTTTGTCTGTATGTGAAGATAGAGTGAAGTGAGTTTAAAAGTGACTGAATTTTTTGCTATTTTCATGTCTAGAATATAATTCTTTATTAGGATTATAAAGTAGCTACCCTTATTATCTGATTCCATCTATTACGCATGACATTAAGACATTTAATTTATAAATATTTATGACCTAGTAATTTAGTTCTATGTTTATAGTGTTTAAGTAAATTAGGATTCTTTTATTTTTTCAAAATTATTTAGTCTTGTTACTATTTTAAGAATTTCTTGGGTTAAATATTGTTTAAATTCTCTTGTTCTAACAAAAGTATATTTTTAGAGCTCCTTAATGCTTGTGATCTGTGATACAGCATTACCTAGTACAGGCATCTTCCATTATTATACCTACATTAGTTATCTAAGATTCATACAGTGTTTTTACCATTTTACTATCTGAATAAAGATTATTATTATTACATTACATTAATATCTGATTGATTCAGAGAAGACAATTAAATTATTAAAAAAGCTAGCCGAGGACAAGCGAGTTGTCTCGGGCGATATTTACACAGTAATTCCTTCGAACTCACAATTGTATGCCAATAACCAACAAGAAACAATGAAACTTGAGCTGGATCTAAAAAAATTACAATATTCAACTTGACTTCAACTTCAAACATGAGGCCCAAACATTCGCACAATATTATCCTCAATAAAAAGCAGACATATTTTAAGAAAAATATTATGCAAACTTTTGTACAAGGAAAACGCCACCAAAAACTTCACGCCATTTTCTACAACACGCATATAATCAATTTACTCTCACCCGTCCACGCTGCATCATGTCCACACCATATTCAAATTCCTCAATCCGCAATCATAACCCAGTCCGCAGTCTTCAGAGTCCCCGGCACCTACATAAACGTACATCTATCAATAGCGTATAGCCTATAGGGTATCTCAGAGGACCGCATTCCTTAGCCCCGCGTCCCCCTCCCTCTTCATCCCGCAGACGTTACATGTTACAATACACACACATATATACAACACCCACCCAAAATTACATACACCTTGAGAAGAACCACATAAGGTTTGATTTTGTGTGAGATAAAGTTGACCAGCTGCGTACTTATTGTGGTATTTCGCCGCCGATCGGTGTCGTTTTTTTCTCGACGGCAGCGAAACCACGGAAAGGATTAATTCGAAACAAATAAAGTGTTATGTGAAATGTCGGCACCCAATGGTTTGGTGGAGTTAGGAGTATGAATGAGAGAAGTTATTATCATATAATAAATAAGCACTTAAAAACTTATAAAGCACTTAAAAAAAGCATTGGTGGCGAACTTGTAAAAAGCCACGACTTACAAGTTGTAGGTCGTGGGTTCAAACCCGGGCAAGCGCTTTCATCATCATCACCATCCACAGTCCGACTTTGCCCACTGCTGAGCATAGGCTTCTCTCTTCTCGTACCAATCACCACGTTCCCGTGCCAACCTCATCCAGGTTCACCCGCAATGGCAGCAATGTCATCTGCCCATCTCGCCGCTGGTCGACCTTCGAAAAAAAAAACAAACAAAAATAAATAAAATAAAATCAAACCTACCTTCTTCTACCAGTCCGTGGACGCCATTCAGTCAACACTTTACTCCACCTATCGTCACCGCACCTTGCCAGGTGTCCTGCCCAACACCATTTCAGTGCCAAAACTCGTTTTCCAACGTCGGAAACCTTCGTACGTCTTCGGATCTCAACGTTTGTAACTCGGTCTATTAGCCGTATGCCAAGCATGGAACGCTCCATGGCTCTCTGTGCAACTCGAAGCCTGTACACAAGCGCTTTACTTTGTGTAAATTATTTCATCACCACTGCTCTTAAAACGGTGAAGGAAAACATCGTGAGGAAACCGGCATGTCCTAGAACCAAAAATTCGAAGACATGTGACACACCAATCCGCACTGGGCCTGCGTGGTGGATTACGACCCATTTCCTCACAGCGATGAGGTCAGTGTCCCAGCAGTGGGAACATGAAAAGGCTGATGATAATGATGATGATGACTTAAAAATTTCGGCTTTGATCAGCCCATCAAACATTGTTTTCAGACGAAATTGAAATTCTTCCTCACACATAACTCTTCCCACCACTCAAAGGAAAGAAACCAGTGTAAGCCAAATAATAACAAGTTAACATGTTTTTCTTTTTTTCACTATATTTACTCCCGATGACCACCCTACAGGGCCCATTTTCGGGCTTAAAAAATAGCCTATGTCACTCAGGAATAATGTAGCTTCCTATTGGTGAAAGAATTTTTTAAATCGGTCCAGTAGTTTCGGAGCCTATTCGGTACAAACAGACAAACAAAAAAATCTTTCCTCTTAATAATATTGGTATGGTATAGATAAATAAAGGTCTACTTCGTTTAAATGTCAGAAACATTCCTCAAACCACGAGCATTTTCTTCTCACCCCCAATAGGAGCAATAACATGGGACTTAAACTTAACTAGTGAAATTTGGGTGTGCTATAGGTTCAAATCTACCTATCCCTTCGGGGTATATCTACAGGCGTGATGTTTTAAAATAAAACGTTTATTTTCTCTTCACAAAGTTTCTTACATTCTATGCCTTGCAGTTTAAACCAGGGTATATACAACAACCTTATCACACATGCTCACCTTCCACTACACACACACACATACATATTCACAGTATAAAAGAGTCACATAAATTATTGCGGCGGTAGAACGACACTGTTCATTAATTGTTGTAACATTTATAGTGTATAAGAATTTTGTGGCCGTTCACTGTTTCTCAAAATACAGGTTATCACCTAGTTTGAGAAGCAGGGTTTTAAAATTTTTGTACAGATTATACAACAAACCTAGTGAAAACTATATAACTGTCTGCCCATTGATTTTTGTGTAACACTCTGTAATTTTTGATGAATAAACATTATTATTTTAGGAAGTAATCTCTGGAAGAAACAACCCTGGTTTGAACCCAGGCAGGCGCTTTACTTTGTGTAAATTATTTCATCACCAGTGCTCTCAAACTGGTGAAGGAAACCAGCATGTTTAAAACCAAAAATTCAAAGACCTGTGACATCCACCAACCCGCACTGGGCCTGTGTGGTGGATTACGGCCATAGAGCAACATGTGGTCCGTGATGCTCTAAGATTACGGCCCACTCCCTCTCACAGAGAGGAGGCCTGCATACACAACAGACCAAATGAGAATCTAAGTGCGGAAAAAGGGTCCAACTATCCTATCCATAGGCCGTGGAAATGAAGCCACAGGAAAAACCGAGTAATTTATTCTGTGGCTCATGCCTGAACAATTAATTTATGATAATTTAAACACATTTAATAAAACATCCAAAACCCCGAGAGCTTTCAGCTCGAACTCCAGAATCGTTTCGAGTGCCTGGGGAGCTCCGTGGACGAATACAGCGACGGGTTCGTGGAAGCTGTCCATACGGTCGGGTCTAAGTTTTTCAAGACCCGTCGTACAGATAGAAACAAAAAGCTCTCTGATCATACCCTCAAGCTTATGAAGGAGAGGCGTGAGATGATCCTGCAGTCTTCAGATGAGGCGTGCAAATACCGGCAGATCAATAGACAGATCTCTAAATCCTTGAAAAGAGACCTCCGCCGCTTTAATACCGAGCGTATTAAAGACGCGATTGAGCGAAATAAAGGCTCCAAGGTGTTTTCAAGGGATCTGTCTATTGGGCAGAGCCAGCTCACGAAACTGAAGACCGATGATGGCAGGATTGTATCCGCCAAACCGGAGCTTCTGAGGGAGATCGAGAGTTTCTATGGGCAGTTGTACACGTCAACCAGTAAACCCGTTGCGAATCTAGCAAACGACCCAAGAGCTAGATTGACCCGACACTATACCGAAGATATCCCGGACGTCAGCCTGTACGAGATTGGGATGGCTCTGAAACTGCTTAAAAACAACAAGGCGCCGGGTGATGACGGAATCACGGCTGAACTCTTGAAGGCGGGTGGAAAACCGGTCCTCAAGGCCCTTCAGAAGCTTTTTGATTCCGTCATACTCGAGGGCAAAACGCCACAGGCATGGTGCAGGGGTGTGGTGGTACTCTTCTTCAAGAAGGGCGACAATGCCCGGCTGAAGAACTATAGGCCCATCTCGCTTCTTAGCCATGTTTACAAGTTGTTTTCAAGAGTCATCACGAATCGTCTCGCGCGCAGGTTTGACGATTTCCAGCCTCCCGAACAAGCCGGATTCCGAAAAGGCTTTAGCACCGTAGACCACATACATACGCTGCGGCAGGTTATACAGAAGACCGAAGAGTATAACTTGCCTCTCTGTTTAGCGTTTGTGGACTACGAGAAAGCCTTCGATTCGATCGAGACTTGGGCTGTACTGCAGTCTCTCCAACGGTGCCAGATCGACTACCGGTACATTGAGGTGTTGAAGTGTCTGTACAAAAACGCCACCATGTCAGTCCGTCTTCAGGATCAGACCTCGAAACCAATCCTTCTCCAGCGCGGCGTAAGACAGGGAGACGTAATTTCTCCGAAACTGTTCACTGCTGCGCTGGAGGACGTCTTCAAGGTTCTGGACTGGAAGGGGCTTGGCATCAACGTTAATGGCGAGTACATCACTCACCTTCGGTTTGCCGACGACATAGTGATCATGGCTGAGACCATGGAGAGCCTCAGTAAAATGCTCGATGACCTTAGTAGAGCTTCCGAAAGAGTGGGTCTTAAAATGAACATGGACAAAACCAAGGTCATGATGAACGCCCATGTAACACCCACTCCTATCAAGATCGGAGACTCTACACTTGAAGTTGTAGACGATTATGTTTACCTGGGACAAACGGTCCAGTTGGGTAGGTCCAACTTCGAGAAAGAGGTCAACCGTCGAATCCGACTCGGCTGGGCGGCGTTCGGGAAGTTGCGTGGTATCTTCTCGTCCAATTTACCGCAGTGTCTCAAGACAAAAGTCTATGACCAGTGTGTGTTGCCAGTGATCACCTATGGGACCGAGACGTGGTCGCTCACAATGGGCCTTATCAGAAAGCTTAAAGTCACCCAAAGGGCAATGGAGAGGGCTATGCTCGGCATTTCCTTGCGTGATCACGTCAGAAATGATGATATCCGCAGGAGAACCAAAGTTACCGACATAGCCCGAAGAATTGCCAAACTTAAGTGGCAGTGGGCAGGGCACATTGCTCGCAGAACGGATGGCCGATGGGGCCGAAAAGTTCTGGAGTGGCGACCGCGAACTGGAAGACGATACGTTGGAAGGCCTCCCACTAGGTGGACCGATGACCTGGTTAAGGTTGCGGGAAGGCGCTGGATGCGAGACGCACGGGATCGGTCAATGTGGCGACGCCTGGGGGAGGCCTATGTCCAGCAGTGGACGTCTTTCGGCTGAAATGATGATGATGATGATGATGATGAATAAAACATCATTTCAAGGGTGTTTAGCAACAAATTCTCTCACAATGACATATAATGGTATTATTTTGGTTACCTCAATGTGATAGGTTTCATCAGGAGTGTGAATGATTCCTGTGATAAGACCTTCTTCCATGTGCAACTTCACATCTGAAGTCTTCTCACCAAACACTCTGCCTGTGTAGAAGTTGTCTCTATCTGTAACAAGAAACTAATAAAACTATCTCACCATTATCAGAAAGCTACATGCAGTTCTGCTGGGTTTAGACCTTCTTTCTTTTCTGCCATACTAACTACTCTCTCATATCTTTGCATATTAACATCAAAGTATTATTATTAATTTCTTTTTATTTATTTAAGTACTGCCACACCTTATGCATTAGTTTACAAGATTATAAAAAGATGACACACTATTCCATTCTTATCTGATACATTTGAAGTGAATGGAAACCCTAATTTTTATAATATATAATGTTTTTCTCACCAACATATATAACTTTGTGAGAGACTGGTCCCTGAGTTATGTTCCTTCCACAAAGGATCCATCCTTGCTAATTTTATAAACGTGAAAGAAGCCGTCTGTTTGTCACCTTTTCAAGTCTTTGCCGATTTAGATGAAACTTGTCGAATAAATCATGTCCCGGACCATTATATAGGATACTTGTCATCCAGGTATAAGTCCTTGATATAATCTCAAACTTGAAGGCTTGAAGCTGATGGCAGATGCTTGTAAGAACTAATGCATTTCAGAGTTACGGCGACGTCGTAAAAGTTTCGTCTCAATTTTGCGCGTAAGTAGTAAGCCGTAATAAACTCCCACCTGACCATAAATACAATCTATAAACTTCAATATCAATTTAACTTATTAAATTCTATCAATTTTCACCATAATCTGAAATAGGATTCCTTTGCTATGAATATTTTATGTGAGTTCATATATTTATTTTACATAACTATAAAACAGACTTAATAGAGATCTATTAAAGTGCTCGTGAGAAAATAATGTCTGTTTTGTAATCGCTTACTAAGGGGTCAAATAAAAACCGGCCAAGTGCGAGTCGGACAAGCGCACGAAGGGTTCCGTACCATTATCGCAAAAAACGGCAAAATGAACACGTTTGTTGTATGGGGCTCCCATACAACAAACGTGTTCATTTTGCCGTTTTTATTATTTGTGTCTATCATTTATGCCACTTAAATATTTATTTTATTCCGTTTTTAGTATTTGTTGTTATAGCGACAGCAGAAATACATCATCAGTGAAAATTTCAATTGTCTAGCTATCACGGTTCATGAGATACAGCCAGGTGACAGACAGACAGACAATAGAGTCTAAGTAATAGGGTCCCGTTTTAACCCTTTGGGTACGGAACCCTAAAAATGAGTCTAAATGCGAAAAGTCCTTTGTTGGTTTTGTAGAATTTTGATAAAAAACCAACCGACCAAATTGTACTACAGAAAATTATGAAATCCACATAATTCCCAAAATCTAGTTTCCTTCTTTATTAAGTCAAAAAAATACTTATATTTGAGTTCATAATACAAGAGACTAACCAATTGCAGGGGTTTCGCCTGCCTGATAATCGGCAAATTGCCACCATGACTGTTTTACCCATGTGCCAAGCTTTATCCAATTCCGTTCAGTGTTCAGTGAATGATTTAACAAACATCCAAACATACAGACTTTCACATTAATAACATTAGTAAGAGAAGTAGAAAACCAGTTTTTTTTTAGGTAAGTGCCTCCAGAATTATTAACGTACAGTCAAAATCTTGTTCATCCCCGTACGTATTTTTATGACAGTGTTGCTGTTTATTTCATTTTAATTTGGAATGAATGAATTTTTAATTTAATGCTTATTTAATGGACTACTTGTGTCTGAAAATATACATCCATACTAATATTATAAATGCGAAAGTAACTCTATCTGTTTGTCTGTTACCTTTTAACGCTTTAACCGCTGAACTGATTTATATGAAATTTGGTATGGATATAGTCTATATGGATATAGTTCCAGGGTCTCACCCTGGAATGGACATAGGATAGTTTTTATCCAGGAAATCATCCTTTAAGGTGTACGGGGGGATTGATTTTTGTATGGTCAACTAATAATTTCTCAAGTAAGGCGGCCCACACACCTATAATATTATGGCATGATATAAAAAAACCGGCCAGGTGCGAGTTGGACTCGCGCACAAAGGGTTCCATACCATTACCGCAAAAAACGGCAAAGAATCACGTTTGTTGTATGGGAGTCCCACTCAAATATTTATTTTATTATTTTTTTAGTATTTGTTGTTATAGCGGCAACATAAATACATCATCTGTGAAAATTTCAACTGTCTAGCTATCACGGTTCATGAGATACAGCATGGTGACAGACGGACAGACAGACGGCCCGCGGAGTCTTAGTAATAGGGTCCCGTTTTTACCCTTTGGGTACGGAACCTTATAAATTGGCTATTCAAATTACTAATGCTACGCAGAAGAAATCGGGAACAACAGCTAGTTAGTCAATAAAATCAAAGAATTGCGATTTTCACCCATAGGTCAAGAAAATCCGACCAATTCTATTCCAAAATCTCAGCTTGCACAAGCTTTGCTAATAGTCATTATGAAACAAATTAGTTAAACACAAACCCGTTCCGACTAAGTCCAGTATTTGGTCTAGCTTGTTCGGAAATAGCATTCCACCGCAAGCTGGATAGGAATTAGGATTGAGACAAAGCCGGCTAAGTGCTGTAACTAATGCGATTCAGTTCGACTGTTTAAACCGATTATAGAAAGTTAGTTGTTTATGGGGAGTTGAATTTCTGTTAATAGTTTGATGTTTTAGAAATTAGATCTCTGCCTTTCACCTAATAGGCTTGGCTTAGCTTATCTTTAGCTTAATAAAGCTAGAAACCGGCCAAGTGCGAGTCGGAATCACGCACGAAGGGTTCCGTACCATTATCGCAAAAAACGGCTCAAAATCACGTTTTTTGTATGGGAGCCCCACTTAAATATTTATTTTATTCAGTTTTTAGTATATGTTGTTATAGCGGCATCATCTGTGAAAATTTCAACTGTCTAGCTATCACGGTTCATGAGATACAGCCTGGTGACAGACAGACAGACAGACAGACAGACAGACAGACAGACGGACCGCGGAGTCTCATTAATAGGGTCCCGTTTTTAACCTTTGGGTACGGAACCCTAAAAAAGCACAACTTTGAATTTAACCGCCTTTGTACATGAACTTTATGGTCATATATCAGTAGTGTATTATTGGGGGTTCTGCATCACTTGCTCTCGCTTCGCTCGAGCGCGTTATGCAGAACGCCCCAATAATACACTACTACTATGGTCTGCCTCAAATTTGCAATACGGGCTGAATATTTTTATTTCATTCAACAGTGCGATGTCGAGCATTGGAATAAATAATAGCGCGTTATGCAGAATGCCTCAATCAACGGTGCGATGTGTACTAAAAATTTATAAACAACCATATCAAGTTCGACTCGTTTGATCAACTTATGTCCCTATATTTTATATTACTTGACGAAAGTGTGATGCTTTTAAAGTAGTTAGGTAAAACAATGTAGAGTGCATCAATTAGTAGTTCAAGAATTTACTTGCATTTTATCTATTTTATTCTTTGGTCTAGCGATTTTAATTTTGCAATTGTTGAGCATGAGGAACCCAGTTTGATTGCCAAGGTCCAGTGTTATTTTATTTTCTATAACGTAATTCTTAATAGCGAGTAGTTTGGATCTGCACCCGATAAATTCCAGCAGGTTCATTAGGCACATGGGAACCGACGTTACACTTTATGCTATTAAAAAATAATAGATATCAACAGACTATTAGCACAAAGCCAAGAATAAAACGATACGATCCTAAGATTTCTTTCGTTGACAGACATACATTTTACAGACAGCCAGACCCGGAGCTAGTTGTAGATCATACAAATATTTGCTGTGTGGGAATTGAACCCACGACACGTAGGGCAGAAGTCAATCTAACCACTGCACCAATCGTACCTCCTTACCATTAAGTAAGTACCTAAAGAATGTTTTGAGCCAGGCTCATACTTGCTCATTTTTCAGAGTATTATTATTATTAAATTAAATAATGGTAAAAATAAAACATGAAAACAAAATCCAGACCGGAACAAATACTTATTTGTTCCGTGCGGGAATCGAACCCGCGACACTTGGGACATTTAGTAGCAGCACGTTTATAAACTAATATTTACATTGTGATGCAGCGAGACGAGCTCTTAAGCAATGCGCCATACGTGTCGTCGAAAAATGTGACAAAATACTGGATCGCTTTGAAGATTGGGAGATTTACGATAATCCTTGAATGTAAAATGCCATACATTTTCCTAAATGTAATGTCTAGGCTTAACTTATTTTGGTAAGTGTTTACAAAACCTCTTGCTACCATTTTAATGTGAGACTTCATAGACCGATATTGAATGGTCAAGGTACATGCAACTTCCTTTTTAGATTTTCGTCTCAGATTGCTGCGACAGAGTGTCGCCACCGCCCCAAAAATGGAATTGTAGGCTGTGTGCATAGTGTCTAATAAAGAACAAATGATTATAGACCTTATTTAAGGAGTGATGAAAATATAATTTACAAGTCAAATATTAGTGAAACATTAAAACAATAGTTGCAAATATTAATATAATCGCTACCTTACATAAAAGTGTTATAAATAAGTCCCTTCAATGACGCATCCATCAATCATAATCAGTTATTTGTGAATTGTTGGTGTTCTTGTGTTGGTGACGAGTTCCATCATCTTCAGTGATTAAGTGTGCAAATTTATATCTTCCACAACAAGTATGTACGTATCACATTATTTTTTTAGTTAGTAGTAGTTTAGTATAACTTACTGCACTTGCAATTTAGTGATGGTAAATGCAATAATCGAAAGTTAAGTCTAGGGTTCGATTCCCAATTTTAAGTATTGTTTATTTACGGGTTTAAACTTACTAGTAACTCAGTGATGATGTAGACTACAAGTATAACTGCTGAACGTAAAATCTTTGGCTCGACTCCAAGGTATAAATATTTAATGTGTTAATTGTTTTTATTTCTTACGTTCCCTGTAGCCCATTCAACATCAGTGTCACCGTCGAATGCAAAGTTTTGGGTTCGATTCCAGATCTAATTAAAATTTATTTTTGAGTTATTTTGTTTGCTTCTCGTGCAGTGGTTTAATAACCGTTACTACCATTTCACAACATGAAGTATTGACGCTGAGTTCTAGAACCAAATAACGACTTATTCAATTTTCTAAGTATTCAAGGATCGATTTCCAGATAGAGAAAATTGTTATAGAGAGTGTTCTATTACTCTGTCTATCCTTTTAGGAATCGTTCATTTGTATAACTTCTTATATACTATTTCTTTTTATTTTAGGTCGACATTTGTGAATCCATTTGAATCCGATGTAGAGTCGCATCCCAACGAGCCCTCTACATCGTTTAAACCAAAAAGAAATACAAAGCCGAAAATAAAAGTGGCTAAAGGCAAAGGCAAATCGAAGAAAGTAGCTGCGGCCTCAACTCCACCTGTAAAAGAATTATTTGGCAGTGAGTCTGATTCCGAAACCGATACTTCACCAAAGAGGCCTAAGAAAATCAAGCGGATTTGTGCGGCTGATTCCTCGGTGAGTAAAAAAAATATATATTTCATCAAACATGTGTTTAAGATTTATAATTACCTATAGGATTTCAATCTGACGGCTTGTTCCCACTGCTGGGACACAGGCCTCTCCGTGAGAGGGAGTGGGCCCGGGTGGCGGATACATGGGCCCTGTGCACATATCTTAAAATGTTTGGTTCTAGGACATACCGGTTTCCTCACGATGTTTCCCTTCACCGTTTTGAGAGCAGTGGTGACGAAATAATTTACTCAAAGTAAATCGCTAGCCTGGGTTCGAACCCACAACCTACAATTTGTAAGTCACGGTCGTTACCACTGGGTCACCACTGCTCTCCTCTGCTCCTCTCAAATATGTTTATCTAATGCTATTTTATAACAATGTTTACAGGAGGAAGAGGGAGATCTTGAACCGGTGAGGGCAGCTGCACTGCGATCGTCCCTGTCCAGAAGAACAGCTTCTGGAAACTCCTATCAGCAGGACCTAACACGGAGCGGTGATTATTATATCGAGCTCCGTATTTATAACCATAGGGACGCTGAAAAATTCGGAAAGGACCGATGGAAGCAAGCGCTCCTCACGTATAGGGCCTCTGTATACTCCGATTCAGCGACTTGGCGCGCCACTAATAATCTTGTATCTGCAGCGAAAGCAGAATTTAAGGGCGTGCAGCCTGTTCTGTATCCAAATAATATTATTTGATGGAATAAAATAATATTATTGTGATACCTATTTTACTCATATACTCTTCTTTATACTTATATTAAAACATTACTTATTAAACGAATGTAATCCACAATATTATTTACATTAGGTATTAAATTGTGATTTATTTACAGGAAGCTCAAATATATGAAACATTAAAAATCTAAATACTCGACACTAAGAATACTCGATACTATTTCAATAATAATATTCGATTTGTAATTTGTTTGTAACTTTCATCCACTTTAAAATATCATATTTAGAATACTCGATACTGACTTATACTAAAACATTACTTATTAAACAAATGTAATCCATATAATATACTTATTAATATTATTTTCATTATATTATTAATTGTGATTTATTTACAGGAAGCTCAAATATATGAAATATTAAAAATCTAAATACTCGATACTAAAAATACTCGATACCAAGAAAACTCGATACTTAGAATACTCGATACTAAGAAAACTCGATACTAAGAATACTCGATACTAAGAAAACTCGATACTAAGTATACTCGATACTAAGAATACTCGATCTGAGAAAAATTCAACAATGAGAAAACTCGATACTATTTTAATAATAATATTCGATTTGTAATTTGTTTTACATTTAAACTTTCATCCACTTTAAAATTCATACAAAAAATACTCGATACTAAAAATACTCGATACCAAGAAAACTCGATACTAAGAATACTCGATACTAAGAATACTCGATACTAAGAAAACTCGATACTAAGAAACAGAATACTCGATATTAAAAATACTCGATTCTGAGAAATCTCAACATTGAGAATACTCGATATTATTTTAATTATAATATTCGATTTGTAATTTGTTTTACATTTAAACTTTATCCACTTTAAATTTCGTTTTTTAATAATAATTTACAGGAAATTAATATCCGAAATCCAGAATATTTAAATACTTTAAGATAGTTTTTGCAATTACAATTATCTAAATATGTTTTTCTGTGAAGTCTGTAACGTTTCAGTTCCGAAATATTCCGCACACAAAAAAACTAATGTACACAAATCGAATTGCTTATTACAGACACGTTTTGATAATGTTCATATAATAGCAACAGCTTTTAGAAATCGGATAATCAGTTATAGAGTGAATCCTAGAATGGTTAACGTTTCACTTGAATTATTTTTAACACAAATTTCTGAAACGATTTGTTACCTTATCAAAGACCAGATGAAAAAACATAAATCGGTAAAAGTTAATTTTGAACTATTTGTTTGGTATATATTACCAAAAAATTATGAAAAATCTGTAAAGTCATTTAACACAAAGTATAATGTAGTCGTGCAAAACACAGATATTTTGTCCTTATATAAATCATTTTGTGGTAAACTTATTTGTAAATGTTCCGAATTTGAACTGTCTGAGTCAGGTTGGACAATTGAGTCTATCAGTCATTTAGAAATTAATATCGTAAAATATAATCCTTTGCGAGGTGGTTCTTATTTACCATTGCCTAAACGTATTGTCAATACTAAATCATGCCTAAACATAAAAAATGAAGACCAACATTGTTTTCTTTGGTGTATTGTAGCTGATATGTTTCCGGCAAAGACCAATCCAAACAGAACTTCTTCATATCCACATTATTCCGAATTATTTAATATTTCTGACATGAGTTTTCCCCCTAGTTTCAATGACATTAAGCGCTTTGAAATAAACAATTCTAATATCAGTATCAATATATACGGTTTAGATAATAATGTTACAGTTACAGGTCCCTTATATAAAACAAAATCACGTCGTTTATACCATGTCAATTTGCTTTACATTAGCAACAATAGAAAGAGTCATTTCTGTTTAATTAAAAGCTTTGAAAAACTTGTACACAAGCAATTGACCCAACATAAAAGTAAAATATATTTATGTGATGAATGTTTTATTTACTTTCACACTGAAGAGAAATTGAATTGTCACGAATGTGCCGGAATACAAACCATATTACCTGAGAAGGGTACTGAAATAAGTTTCATAAATTATGAAAGAACTCAAAGAGTACCAATAGTGATTTATGGTGATTTTGAAAGTTTATTGCGTGAATATTCTGACAAACATAAATCAACACATGTAGAAAATATTCAAGTTCATGAGGCTACGTGTTTTGCTTACTATATTTGTTGTAATTCAAATCCCGAATTAAATGATTTCGTATCTTACCGAGGGCCAGATTGTTCTAAGAAATTTGTCAAATCTTTGACTAATGATGTAAAACGATTATATAAAGTATTATTAGAGAGTGAAAATATGATACCGCTTACTGAGGATGAACATAGATGTTTTATCAACAGCACTGAGTGCCATATTTGTAAAAATAAGTTTTCGTGTAATGATAATACGTGGGACACTCAGAAAGTTTTGCGAAACTAAAAAAAATTGTTCTATACGTACATATATTTTTATTAAATCTTTTCAAAGTACTTTCCACCAGCCTCTATACAAAGATTCATGCGCCTAAACCAGTTTTCAAAACACTTTTTCCAGTCCGCCGCAGACACCTCGTTTACAGCCTGCTCGAACGCAGCCAGCGCATCTTCCGGCGACGAAAATTGTATCCCTTTGAGCTGATTTTTTATTTTTGGGAATAAAAAGAAGTCACACGGTGCTAGATCAGGGCTGTAAGGAGGGTGACCCAGGAGTTTGACTGGCGTGCTGTCCAGGAAGTCCCTCGTTTTGAGTGCGGTGTGCGCAGGTGCATTGTCGTGGTGGAGCAGTAGCCCGCGGAGCCCTGTGTTTGGTCGCTTGTTGCTTATAACAGAGAAAACTTCTGGCAAACATTTGGTAGTATACCATTCGGCATTAATGCTTCTTTGATCCCGTAAGGGAATTGATACCAAGTGGCCAGTCAAATTAAAAAAGCTAGCGATCAAAATCTTACCCCCGCTTCTAGATCGCTTCACTTTGGTAGGCGTTGGCTCATTTTGAAACACCCAAACAGTCGACTGGCGCTTGGTTTCTGGGTCGTATTGATAAATCCAGGACTCATCACCTGTAACGATGTCGTAAACACGCCGAGACGAGCCTGCTTCAAATTTGTTAAGCATATCACGGCACCATTCCACCCGGGCCTGCTTCTGAGCATCGGTGAGGTTGTGCGGCACCCAGCGTGATACTATCCTCCTCACGCGAAGATGGCTGTGTAGAATCTCGTGAACGCTTCCCGATCCAATCTTCAATATGTGTTGAATCTCCTGATATGTAATTCGCCTATTGTCTTGGATTAAATTTTTCACTGCTAGCACGTTTTCTTCGGTAACAGCCGTCAAAGGGCGACCGCTTCTTTCGTCATCCCCAAAGTTGGTCGACCGCGCTTGAATTCGTTATACCAACGATACACGGTTGCCTTGGAAGGGCCTTCATCCATGAATGCCATTTGAAGTCTATCGTACGATTCATCCGGTTTCAGGCGACACTTGAAATCGTATAAAATCATAGCTCTAAAATGTTCCCGGCGCAGATCCATATTTCAGTGAGACACAATACTTTGAATTAACTCGCAAAAAATGTGGAGGGAAATTTTGAAATTGGAACTTACTTATTTTTACTTATAAATAATCATATTTTCGAAAAACATTATAACTGGCCAGTCTCCCATATATAAAAACTTTTTTTCGCAATACTTTCTGAGGGGCCTGGTATTGTTAAGGACCATGATCACTTTACTGGAAAATATAGAGGACCTGCGCATGATATATGCAATTTAAATGCAAAGCAATGCACTTTTATACCCATAGTGTTTCATAACTTATCCGGTTATGACAGTCATTTATTTATTAATGAACTTTCAAAGATAAACGGTCGAATTCATCTCATACCGAGAACTCAAGAGAAATATATTTCATTTACAAAATTCATAACCATCAATGCAACAAATGTTGTAAAATTGAAATTTATTGACTCATATAATTTTTTAAGCTCAAGTATGGACAAATTGGTTAAGACTATGAACCCTGAAGATTTCAAACATTTAAAATCTTTTTTTAATAATAATACTTTATTTGATATTGTTCGAAGAAAAGGCATTTATTGTTACGATTACATAGATTCCTGGGAACGATATGATGAGAATAAATTACCAGAACCGTCAAAATTTTTCAACAAACTTACATCTGAATCTATATCTGATAAAGACTATGAGCATGCCTTAAATGTTTGGAAAACTTTTGATATAAAAAATTTGGGTGAATATACCGATTTGTATCTTAAATGTGACGTTTTACTTCTGTGCGATGTTTTTGAAAAATTTAGGAAAATGAGTTTAAATAATTATGGTCTGGATCCTTGCTATTACGTTTCATCACCATCCTTAAGTTGGGATGCTATGTTATTGTATACTAAAATCAAGTTAGATCTAATCTCTGACTTAGAAATATATCAAATGATAGAAAAGGGTATAAGAGGAGGACTTGCTCAATGTTCACTCAGATATGCTAAGGCAAATAATGAATATCTTACCGACTATAATAGTGAAGAACCTGATAGTTTTCTAATTTATCTTGATTGTGTTAATTTATATGGATATGCTATGATGCAAAAGCTTCCAGTAGGAGGATTTAGGTTTCTCCTTCAGAAGGAAATATTAAATTTTGATGTTATGAGCTTATCATCTGATTCTGATATTGGATTTATATTAGAAGTAGATCTTCATTACCCTGACTACTTGCATGATAACCATTCCGATTTACCATTTGCGCCCGAAAAATTTGTTCCGTTCTGTAGTCGAAATGCTAAACTTATTGCTAATCTTTTCAATAAACATAGATATGTTATTCATTATATTCATTTAAAAGAATGCTTAAATAATGGTTTACAACTGTTAAAAATATATAGAATATTAGCATTTCACCAAAGTAAATTCTTAGAATCATATATTTCTTTAAATACTGGGCTGAGGCAAAATGCAACTTCTGATTTTGAAAGAGATTTTTTTAAAAAACAAAATAATTCTATATTTGGAAAAACCATAGAGAATAAAAGAAAACAAGTTGATGTTAAGCTCGTAAATATATGGAGAGACAAATCTAATCGAACTAAAAAGTTTTACGGGGCTGAAAAATATGTTAGCGCACCTAATTTCAATAACTTTTCTGTTATTTCAGAATCTCTTGTAACAATTCAAATGAACCAAACAAAAATAGTTTTAGATCGTCCAATCTATATCGGATTTAGTATTTTAGAAATTGCAAAATGTCACTTATATAAATTCCACTATTCGGTCATGAAAAGAATTTACGAAAATAAATTAAAGCTTTGCTATACAGACACTGACAGTCTGCTATATTTAATACAGACAAAGGATTTTTACGAAGACTTAAAAGCACATTTAAAATATTTTGATACTAGCAACTTTGAAAAAGATAATGTATTTAATATACCAATGGTTAATGCTAAAACACCTGGTTACTTCAAAGATGAGATGGGTGGTGAAATTATATCAGAATTTGTAGGTTTGGGAGCAAAATTATACTGTATAGATTCTAAAATTTCCACTTTAAAGAAAGCTAAAGGTGTTAAGAAATGTGTTACAAAAAAGCTGAATATAGAAAAATATAAAAAGGTTTTACTGAACAATGAAATACTCAGAGATGATATGTGTATTATTAGATCTAAGAATCATAGAATTTTTACTCAAAAGATAAATAAAGTAATTTTGTCAAACAGCGATGATAAACGACAAATAATGGATGATAAGATAACAACCTTACCATGGGGTCATCATAAAACAATATTTTAAATGAAAACAAATTATTGATTTTTTCGAATATTATTTATTGCATGTATTTGAGCATCTTGTATTAATAATACCTAACTTGAATTGTTAGTTTGTAGTTTAAGTACTAATAATTATATATTTTAATATAATATGTGAAATAAATAAATTATGTAATCTTACAGCAGTTGTTTGATTTATTCATACTGTCTTATTATACAGGTATAACATGAACCCGATTAATTTAAACATTTCTTTTTGATTTAACAATAATACATTCAAATAATAATTAAATTCACTTTTACAATAATAACAATAACAAACATTACACATTAGATTTGCTTAACTTTTGTACTATTTTACTAACTAAATGATCAGTTTTGTCAACAATATCGTCATAATCACTTGTCACTAAATACTGCACATTCACACTCGCATTATCAGTTTCAGTGTCTATTTCTTCCATATCACGGCCTTCCAAATCAAAAACCATAATTTTTATTAACTGGCGAACACGTCCTTGCTCCTTACGCATGATAAAAGAAGAGTTTTTAAAAGATTTACTTTTTTTCTTCTTGAATCTTCGTTCCTCTATTTTTTTCTTTCGACTCTCCTCACATGTTTTAGCTGCTACTTCCGCATACCAGCTCTCCCCATCTTGAGCATAGTAAAACGGATTGGTGACAGGGTCTGAGTCTTCTATCGCATTCTGAAAGAATACTAAGAATATTATAACTAAACAGCATGAACTATGGATTTAATGTTTGATTTAAGATAATCTTATTAGTTACATACCGCTAAATTTTGCGGGGCGGTCATATCTACAACGGGGCTGTACGATGGTGAGTGTGACATAATTCTGTAAAAAAAAAAGGGATGCATTACATACTTATTATTATTAGTTTAAATAATTAAATTAAAAAAAAAACCTTACCTTGAAAATATAAAATCGTTAACAAAACGACCTCCTTATGCATAGAACACCAGCTGTGAAGTGATCGCTTATTTTTATAACACGTGCAAAAATTATTTGATTTGCGATGAGTAATATGGATCATTACGTAGCTCTTAAATATACATACCTATCTTGTAAGATGAGACTAGAACCATTCCTGTTGGGACAAGTCTAAAGATAGTCCCAAATAAAGTATATATGTTTATGTTAGTTAATAATTAAATTAATTGACAAGATGAAGTTGATCAAACAACCCATATCACTTAACGTTAAAAATATAAATCTTGGTGAGTCTCCTAAAGAGATTAGACATAGCGCTTTGTTGCCAAATACGATTCGTTGTATAATTTGTGGCCCCTCAAATTGTGGTAAAACAAACGTTGTGATCAGTTTGTTACTGCATGAAAATGGGCTCAAATTTCAAAACCTTTACCTTTACTCGAAGACTAATTTTCAACCAAAATATTGTTTTTTACGGGAAGTATTAAGAAGAGTGCCTCAGATAAAATTTCATGAGTTCAATGACGATAAAGATGTCATATCTCCGAGTGAAGCTTTACCAAATTCTGTATTTATATTTGATGATGTTGTATGTGAAAATCAAACAAATATCCGCAATTATTTCTGTATGGGTAGACATAAGCTAATTGATTGCTTTTATTTATCGCAAACCTACTCAAAAATCCCGAAACAGTTGTTACGCGATAATGCTAACTTTCTTATAATATTTAAACAAGATGATGTGAACTTAAAGCACATCTATGAAGAACATGTCAACTCTGATGTACCGTGGAATCAGTTCAAAGATATTTGTAAAAGTGTTTGGAGTAACCCTTACAACTTTCTTCTTATTAACAAAGACTCATCATTAAATAATGGAAGGTACAGACAGAATTTTGTTTTTTTTTTAAATTTGAATGAAAGCAAATACATGTACATATAAATGAATTGTATACAAAAAACATTGCTAGTGTTATTCCTTTCTTAGTTGAATACAGTTGTGGTTACATAATATGGAGAAAAATATTAAAATGGAATTAATTAAGTCTGTTGACTCCATAAAAAATAAAATAAAACATATGAAAAATCAGGAACATGCAATGAACTTGTCACTTGATAAAATGCTAAAACCGGTGACAGATCCTCTTCAGACTTTAGTTAATTCTAATAAATCTGCAGAAAAAAATAATAAAAATGAAAATACAACTCTAAAAAATTCCGAAGGAATCGAATCCGATGAAAATAATGCTAGTTCATCTATAAAGTTCAATGACTATTACGATCCAAAAATAAAATCTACCCAATTAGTCGAACAAAATGCTAAAAAGGAATCGATTGATAATTTAGAAATTTCATTAGAAGGTGATGACATCTTTGGTATTTATGATGGTATTAGTATACCGTTTGGAATCAGAAGTGAAAACAATACTTTATTCATGGGTAATTCAACAGTATCATTTTCTAAAGTTGATAGTTTGAATAACGAAAGTACCATTTTAATTAAAATCGGTGACAAAGCTTACAATTTAACTGCTGGTCTAAAAGAACTTTTACTCCGAAGAAAACCTGATTTAAAGTTAATATCGAGCGAAGATAAACTTGTCTATAAGGATATGTTACATTATACAAATGCACATAAAAGAGATTTTAATCCTAAAGGTCAAATAAGAGGTGACAAAGGTATAAAATATTGTAAAATAATCAAACACCTATTTTCCGAATCGTCAAACGATGATAAACTTGTTCACACTAAATTTGGAGGAAACTTGCCAAAGTTAAAGAAGTACAAAAACAACACCGACTTGATATATTGGGATGATCCCAATGAATTGGTTGAGAGATTAAAATTATTAGTAGCTTCGAGAGATGCTGGCAATACCAATCATGATAATGAAATTTTATCGATAGTTGAAGAATTAAAAGAAGCTGACATAATTCAATAATAAATAGTGGAGATACTATGGTTTTTATTCAGTATCAATGGTGGGTTCAAGACAAATGTTGATATACTGAATTAAAGATATGAGTAAAGCCGACGTAGTAAACGAAATTCATAAAAATGCAAGGGTAAACTTTCCGCGAAGACATGTTATTATGAAAGATATAGATGATTTATGGCAAGCGGACTTAATTGATATGCAATCAATTTCTAAAGACAATAAAAATTTTCGATTTATTCTTGCTGTTATTGACACATTTTCAAAATATGCATGGATCTTTCCTTTGAAAAGTAAGACCAAAGATGTTGTATGCAATTCTTTCAAGATTTTATTGGAAAAAGGGCGTATGCCTAAAAATCTGCAAACTGATAATGGGGCAGAGTTTTATAATGATAAATTTAAAAAACTTGTGAGATCTTATCATATTAATCATTATTCAACCTTCTCAACAAAAAAAGCTTCAATTGTTGAGCGATTCATCAGAACATTGAAGTCTAAACTTTATAAAGAATTTAGTCTAAAAGGAAGCTATAACTGGATCGATAATACTCTTAATAAAGTTATTTATGAATACAATCACACCTATCATCGCACAATTGATGAAATTCCCGCAAACGTGGACAATAATAATAAACAACGCATATTACAAAGATATTTCAGGCTGGTAAAAACCGATAGCATAAAAAGCAAGTTTAAAGAGGGTGATTATGTACGCATTAGTAAGTATAAGGGGACATTTGAAAAAGGATATACTCCCAACTGGTCGACAGAAATATTTAAAATTCGAAAAATTCAAAAAACAACCCCTATCACCTATTTAATTGAAGATGCAATCAGGGGCCAGCCCATTCTAGGTGCATTTTATGTACAAGAGCTTCAAAAGACAAAAAATCCTCATGTATATTTGGTTGAAAAAGTTCTTAGAAGGAAAGGAAACAGGGTTTTGGTAAAATGGTTAGGCTTGCCTTCTTCTGAAAACAGTTGGATTGATAAATCGAATATTTATTAAGTGTTCAGTCCAAATGTTTCAGTCTTATGATGGGTATTGAAGAGAGTAGTCTTCTCAATTGGATTATAAATCATTTACCATTTGAGTTACATTTACCGGGATACAATTATTGCGGGCCTGGCACTAAATTAATTAAAAGGCTTACGCGTGGAGATAAAGGTGTTAATAAATTAGACGAATATTGCAAACAACACGACATTGCCTATCACAAGTCTTCAAACCTAAAGGATCGCCACAAGGCAGATTTAGTTTTGTTAAATATGGCTAAAGAGCGAGCACTTGCCTCAGATGCGACTGTAGGAGAAAAACTGTCAGCACGCTTAGTAAGCAGCGCTATGTCAACAAAAATCAAAACTGGTTTTGGCCTAAAAAAAGATAGCAAAAAGTGTTCTCCCAAAATTAAACCTGAAAAAGCATTAAAAAACAAATTTAAAAATGTTATTAGAAAAACGAAAAGACATATCAAAAAATTAAAACCGAAATGCAAGAAAGTGGCAATAGAATTAGCTATGGCTGCTGCCAGAAAATTAGCTGATGATTCATCCGTTAAACTTCCTCGTATTATTCCTATACCAAAAACTGGTGGAGTATTGCCTTTGATTCCGATTTTTGCGGGCTTATCTGCGGTGGGAGCTTTAGCAGGCGGTGCAGCTGATATTGCTAAAACCATAAATGAATTCAAGATGGCAAAAAAATTATTCATAGAATCGAGGAGACACAATGAAAAAATGGAAGCTCTCTGCATCGGAAAAGGACTACACCTTAAACCATATAAAGGTGGACTCGGAATTTTTGTATCGAAAGAAAAAAACTAAGATATCGGCTACCCAATCGAGCCTTGAGTAATTTAGACATTTTGAAGTATGGGAATAATATTCCCTATTTCAGAGGCGTCTTTATGAGAGATAAGCTCCCTAAACACCCTTTTAAAAAAGAATGCGGTGTTATAAATTTAGATAGCTCTAAAAATCTTGGTTCTCATTGGGTAGCCTATGCAAAATACAATGATTATATTGAATATTTTGATAGTTATGGAAATCTGAAGCCTCCAAAGGAATTTATAAAATACTTGGGATCCAAAGTTCATTATAATTATGATAATATTCAGCGTGATCACCCTTATAATTGTGGACATCTTTGTTTAAACTTTTTGAACAATTTTTGGTGTAGTGGAAGAATAAAATAAACAGGATCTGCCGAAAGAAGTCAGTATAGAAGCATGTCTACTACGGTTACCATCTCTGGACATAAATCGGAATTGGTTTCATACTTTCAACCACCGCTGCATTTGTCAGATCAATATGAGTGCGGTTTGATATACTTTTCAGTATTACAATCAACACCAAATAACCCCATTATTAACAGAGGTCTGTCTGTAATCAAAATCGAATGTGATCTTGTTCACAGTTCGTATTGCAACGGATTACCAACTCATTTTATTCACGAATTCGTGTCTGATACTACTCCAGGCCATCAGTGTGTTGAAATACCGCAAAATGTTATTTACTTTCCAGTAAACAAAAATATAATTTCATCAATATCGGTTAAGATTGTAGATCAATTTGGCCACTGTGTTAACTTTGGAGAGAAACAAATTCAGTTACGACTTCATTTAAGAAAAACAAAATGATAGTATATTATAAAAACACTCAAGCGAATGAAAAACGTCTTAGTTCTTCTGCGATTGCTAAGGTGCAAAGACGCAAGAAAAAAGTTAAGAAATTGACTAAAGTAAATAAAGATTTTCTTAAAGCTCTAGGATTTAAAATATGAATATACTACAGATTGCTGAATTACCGCACTTTGACACTTCGATCGAAAGTTATGAAGTCCATTCATACAATCCCTACAATAGCAGCTTTAGAGAAAACGATGAAATCAGAATTCCCCTCCACCAGCAAGACATATACGTGCTACCATCAGCCAGTTCAATTTACATCGAAGGACACGCGAAGTTCTTCGGTAAAGATGGGAATCCAATCAAGAAAATTGTTACGTTCACTAACAACCCTGTTATGTTTTTGTTTCAAGACATTAGATACGAAATGAATGGTATTGAAATAGACCGCATAAAAAATTCTGGAATAACGTCAACAATAAAATCATACATCTCATTAAATGAAGCAGAAAATAAAGTTGCTGCCCTATGGGGTTGGTGTTTAGAGGGATTTCAAAGTGATGGGCATTTTAGTGCTGTGATACCACTAAATAAAGTTTTAGGGTTTGCAGAGGATTACAATAAAATAGTGATAAATTGTAAACATGAACTTATACTGAACAGAAGTAACACTAATTTAAATAGCATTATCCTTACTGATGATATTGCTAATTTTCAAATAGATGTGCAAAGAGTTCAGTGGAGGGTGCCACACATAAAAGTATCAGACCGAGAACGACTGTCACTTTTAAAACATTTAGAAAAAGATAAACCTATTCAGATGGCGTATAGAAATTGGGATTTATATGAGTATCCATTACTACCTAAAACAACAAAGCATTCTTGGTCTATTAAAACTGCTTCACAATTAGAAAAACCCAGATATGTAATTTTTTGTTTACAAACTAATCGAAAAAATAATAAAACTAAAGATAGTTCAGTATTCGATCATTGTGAAGTAACAAACGTTACGCTCTTTTTGAATTCACAATATTATCCTTATGAACCTTTAGGTTTAAAGTTTTCTGAGAACAAATATAGTATATTATACGAAATGTTTGTGAAATTTCGTCAGTCGTATTACAACTATCCAGTAGACCCGTTGCTTGACCTAAAGGAATTCAAAGAAAAAGCCCCTCTCTTTATCTTAGACTGTTCAAGACAAAACGATAGCCTGAAAACTGGTCCAGTGGACGTGAGGTTGGAAATTGAATGTTCTACAGCAATACCAGATAAGACGACTGCATATTGTTTGATTATAAACGATCGACTTGTAGAATACAAACCTCTCAGCAACATCGTGCGCAGGTTATCATGATTGCTATTGTGGATATTCAAGGCTTTAAAACAGAAACAAATGAATTTATAATAAAAGAAATCGCTATATTGTATAATAAAACATTACAAATATTTTTAATTAAGCCACCATTTCCATTTTCAAAATTAACGAAGCAAGAAAAAAAACAAGTAAGTTGGATTGAACGTAACAGAAAGATACGCTGGCGTGAAGGATTTGTTCCCTATTCTAATTATCAGAATTTGGTTATAGATATTTTAAGAGATAAATGTATCTACGTTAAGGGTTTAGAAAAAGTGTTGTGGTTAAAGCATATTTTAGGAAATAGTCATTGTAATATATTCAATTTAGAAGATAAAGGATGTTCAAGTTTGATAAGCTTATACGATCAATATAAATATTCTCAAGATTTATATAACTGTATTTATCATGACTCTGTATGTGCTTTAAAAAATGTATTGTGTTTAAATAAGTGGTGTGTTGACAATAAAATTCTAAAATAAATATTTTATTGTTTTTATTTCTGTAGTTAGGTGAAATGCATCTTAGTTTTCTTTCCCCTCCTCCTACTTCTGTCCAGTCTTTATATGTTGCTGACAAAAGCTGGACCATACCATTATACATTTGTACCTAATTGAATTAGAAAGTCAATAAAACATGTCTCAAAATGAATACAAGCCTCGATATGACATGTATAACACATTTAAAATGCGTGAATTTTCATTTAATTATTACTGGGGGACACTTAATAAAAAGAAAAGATTAGTGATGGAAATGGCTGACGCAGGATTCTTTTATTATGGAAATAGTATAAATGATATTGCAGCATGTTTCTCATGTGGAGGTGTTATTGAAGATTGGGAGATTTATGATGATCCTTGGACGCAACATGCCATACATTTTCCTAAATGTTTTTATTTAAACGCTGTGAAGGGCACAAACTATATTACAAAAAAGTGTTTGGAATACTTACCCTATTAAAGTGTATATGTATAGGATGTCACATTGCACTTAAAAATGAGTCAAATTATGGGTATATATTACATAGGCGTCGTGCATCACAGCAATTTAACTTTGAATATTACAGTGCAAAGGTTCAATATTAAATTTATTTCTTAAATAAATGATTACATTTATTGATGTTATTTATAATGTTTCACTCAGTGAAATCTAATTTAGATGGCATTCGTAAAATGATTTTCAAGAATGCTAGGGGTGAGATAATACATATTCAAGATATGCACCCTAAAAAAAAAATATCGGACGTAGGTGAATTAAAACACCAGGATAATGTTAAAACACAAACAGAAGATTTATTTTACCAGAAGTTGGAAGATCCAGAGAAATCTAAATTGAAAAATACTAAGTATCTTATACTCAAAAGCGAGTCTGGTGAGCTTCTTCGCACATTCGTTAATGTTAGCAACAAACAGGTTGATAATGAAAAATCGATTGCGAGTTCGTCAAAGACTAGTGGGAGTAGTATATCGACAGCAACAGCAGATTTATTTCATCAGGAGAGTGATACAGCCCGTGCGTTAGTTTTACCTGCATTAGAAGATATTGATTGCTACCAGATACTGCCAGGGAATGAAATTTGTTTCACATAAATTGTGTCAAAATTTGAGGCAGACCATAGTAGTAGTGTATTATTGGGGCGTTCTGCATAACGCGCTCGAGCGAAGCGAGAGCAAGTGATGCAGAACCCCCAATAATACACTACTTATATCTTCTTCTATCTATGCATCTTCTATATATATATCACTAGCTGACCCAGCAAACTTTGTTTTGCCATAAAAAGACCAAACATTTATCTACCCTACCTACCCGACCCTACACTACCCTACCCTACCCGACCCTACACTACCCTACACTACCCTACCCTACACTACCCTACCCTACCCTACCCTACACTACCCTACCCGACCCTACACTACCCTACCCTACCCTACCCTACCCTACCCTACCCTACCCTACCCTACCCTACCCTACCCTACCCTACCCTACCCTACACTACCCTACCCTACTCTACCCTACCCTACCCTACACTACCCTACCCTACCCTACCCTAACCTACCCGACCCTACACTACCCTACGCTACCCTACACTACCCTACCCTACACTACCCTACCCTACCCGACCCTACACTACCCTACACTACCCTACACTACCCTACCCTACACTACCCTACCCTACACTACACTACCCTACACTACCCTACACTACCCTACCCTACCCTACCCTACCCTACCCTACCCTACCCTACCCTACCCTACCCTATGTCCTTCTCCTGGTTCTAAGCTACCTCCCTGCCAATTTTCAGCTAAATCGATTCAGCCGTTCTTGAGTTATAAGTGAAGTAACTAACACGACTTTCTTTTATATATATAGATATATAAACGGCGGTGGCGTTCTGTAGTTTCTGCCTACCCCCATGGGAAAAAGGCGTGAGTTTATGTATGTATGTATGTACGGCAATATACGGCAATGTCCCGACTGACATATTAACGCCCAGCCTAAACCACTTAAGATAGAAGTTTGAAATTTTGAGAGGATATTTATTTTATTTATACTTTAGGTGTCATATAAAAAAGGATTTTCCGAAATTCATCTCCTAAAGGAGTAAATTAGGATGAAAGTTTGTATCGTATTTTTTTCTTTATGACCGTCTGGCAGCTCAGATAGATTTTCCAGAACTGACCAGGACACCAGAATCCTGAGGTAAAAAGAACCGGGGCTAAAATCATGAGTGGTACGGACTCTCGAACTACACTACAAAATAGAATCACTTAATCAGATCTACTAAATCAGAATCATGAAGAAGTAGAAAATCACAAAATTTATCATCATCATCATATCAGCCGAAAGACGTCCACTGCTGGACAAAGGCCTCCCGCAAGCGTCGCCACATTGACCGGTCCCGTGCGTCCCGCATCCAGCGGATCCCCGCAACCTTCACCAGGCCATCGGTCAACCAGAACTTTTCTGCCCCATCGGCCATCCGTTCTGCGAGCAATGTGCTCTGTCTGCCTACTGTCACTTACGTTTGGCAATTCTTCGGGCTATGTCGGTAACCCTGGTTCTCTTGCGGACTAAATGTTTATTGGGCAGCTAGTAAGAGTTAAAAATCCTTCGTTCCTCGCTTATGTCAACTAAGCTTTTCTCACTAGCTTGGTAAAAATATGTGAAAGAAGTAGGTCCAAGTCAGAATATTTTGAATGTTCTATTGTTATTTTAAAATAACAATAGTAAACAGATTATTAACACTACACTCCGCGTATTTTAACAAAAAACTTTTCTTAATAGAGTTCTTTTTTCTTTTGTATTTTGTCTGCATTATAGAAACTATTTGTAGACTCTGAACTCTACTTTTAAAAAACCCATATGTAATATATATATTCAGACTTCAATGCAAGTGAAGTCGCGATCACACCTAGTACACAACAAAATACTTGCGACCATACGTGGGACACTCAGAAAGTTTTGCGAAACTAAAAAAAATTGTTCTATACGTACATATATTTTTATTAAATCTTTTCAAAGTACTTTCCACCAGCCTCTATACAAAGATTCATGCGCCTAAACCAGTTTTCAAAACACTTTTTCCAGTCCGCCGCAGACACCTCGTTTACAGCCTGCTCGAACGCAGCCAGCGCATCTTCCGGCGACGAAAATTGTATCCCTTTGAGCTGATTTTTTATTTTTGGGAATAAAAAGAAGTCACACGGTGCTAGATCAGGGCTGTAAGGAGGGTGACCCAGGAGTTTGACTGGCGTGCTGTCCAGGAAGTCCCTCGTTTTGAGTGCGGTGTGCGCAGGTGCATTGTCGTGGTGGAGCAGTAGCCCGCGGAGCCCTGTGTTTGGTCGCTTGTTGCTTATAATAGAGAAAACTTCTGGCAAACATTTGGTAGTATACCATTCGGCATTAATGCTTCTTTGATCCCGTAAGGGAATTGATACCAAGTGGCCAGTCAAATTAAAAAAGCTAGCGATCAAAATCTTACCCCCGCTTCTAGATCGCTTCACTTTGGTAGGCGTTGGCTCATTTTGAAACACCCAAACAGTCGACTGGCGCTTGGTTTCTGGGTCGTATTGATAAATCCAGGACTCATCACCTGTAACGATGTCGTAAACACGCCGAGACGAGCCTGCTTCAAATTTGTTAAGCATATCACGGCACCATTCCACCCGGGCCTGCTTCTGAGCATCGGTGAGGTTGTGCGGCACCCAGCGTGATACTATCCTCCTCACGCGAAGATGGCTGTGTAGAATCTCGTGAACGCTTCCCGATCCAATCTTCAATATGTGTTGAATCTCCTGATATGTAATTCGCCTATTGTCTTGGATTAAATTTTTCACTGCTAGCACGTTTTCTTCGGTAACAGCCGTCAAAGGGCGACCGCTTCTTTCGTCATCCCCCAAAGTTGGTCGACCGCGCTTGAATTCGTTATACCAACGATACACGGTTGCCTTGGAAGGGCCTTCATCCATGAATGCCATTTGAAGTCTATCGTACGATTCATCCGGTTTCAGGCGACACTTGAAATCGTATAAAATCATAGCTCTAAAATGTTCCCGGCGCAGATCCATATTTCAGTGAGACACAATACTTTGAATTAACTCGCAAAAAATGTGGAGGGAAATTTTGAAATTGGAACTTACTTATTTTTACTTATAAATAATCATATTTTCGAAAAACATTATAACTGGCCAGTCTCCCATATATAAAAACTTTTTTTCGCAATACTTTCTGAGGGGCCTGGTACATAACTTTTCATCTACAATATTGTTACTTACTTACAATTGTGTCTATTCATCTCCGCACCTCCGTAACAAAATGAGCAATATCTGAGCAATATCTCGGGCAGTATCTACGAGCTATAGGATCGTTAGCTCGAAGCCACATACTGTGAGACAGATAGCCTGGCTGGTCATGTCTATGAATACCTTGATGTCCTGTTTCATCTGGAGGACTTGTAACGTTTCCCATTCAATTCCGATGTTGTCGACACCTATTGTGGAGATTGGAGGTACTAGAGCAAAGACGATTTATATAATATATTCTTTGGTCCTTCAAAGTGGACTGGAGATTGTAATACAAAGAACAAGAGTGGCAATGAAAGTTTGTTCCTCGTGAGAAGATTTTTTTTTTTCGATCCTAGGCTATTAAAGTAAGTAATGTATCCAATTGGCAATTCTTTTCGCCAGGTTTATTTACACTTATTCATTTACACTATTTCATAACATAACTTACATAATATTTTTCTTTTGACAGCCGACCATAGATTTTTTCCGTATTTTTAATAAACCACTCTTTGGTCCGCGCGCTCTATCGTTTGTCTATGGTTTCGACAAATGATCATTGAGCATCGCGTTTATATAGTTGCATTATACTTACACTTACTTTGACCCACCTTCAGTGTTTTATTCTATTTTGTTTGTTATTTATATATTCTTCTATTTTATTTTATTATATAAGTCCTGTTTCCGTAAGTGTGTCCGTGGCATCAACAGTAGGCCCTATCAGAATATCAGCGCAGCGTTATTACCTTTTTTGGATATCGCTGCACATGCTGAGATAGGAGCCTTTTGGGTCTCGCACAGGGTTTTTTATTTTATTATTGTTTAAGTGTATGCTTATTTTCTCGTGTCTCCTGTGCGGGTCACAAATAAATATTTTTTCTTTCTTCTTTCTTTCTTCTTAATGTTCCGTCGAAAAGGCCAAATGTATAGGGTGAATTAACCATATGATATTTCAGCACATCATCATCACATAATCAACCTATTAATTGTTCCCACTGCTGGGTCACAGGCCTCCTCTCTGTGAGAGGGAATGGGCCGTAATCCACCACGCGGGCCCAGAGCGGGTCGGTGGATGTCACATGCCTCGAATTTTTGGTTCTGAGACATTTCCTTACGATGTATTCCTTCACCGTTTTGAGAGCAGTGGTGATAAAACAATTTACACAAAGTAAAGCGCCTACCCGGGTTCGAACCCACGACCCACAACTTGTAAGTTACGGCTGATACCACTGGGCCACCACTGCTCTGATATTTCAGCAACGCTTATCAATACATTGTTATGGACTTCACTATCATTATCACTAATCTTTGAAGAAACTGTACCTAGATTGTAAGTGAACGATTTGGTCTCCTATATTTAGAAGTGCACTCGTCTCTATTCCTGTAAACTTGCATGTGATTATGTAGTCTTCTGTTCGAGATCCAACAATTTAAAAAGGCTTTGAACTGCATTGGAACACTTATTACAAGATGATATTGAACAAAGTTACTGATTGATTCAATCTGCCTAGCCTTTACCCAACTATATGGAGGTCGGCTATAAGTCTAACCGGATTCAGCTGAGTATCAGTGTTTTACATGGAGCGACTGCCTATCTGACCTCCACAACCCAATAACTGGGTAACACAGTACCCATGGCAAGACTGGTTTTAGATCTCAAGCTTCTGACTACCCGTAACGACTGTCAAAAATCTTCAAATGACAGCCGGGGCCAACGGCTTAACGTGCTTTCCGAGGCACGGAGGAAACTCGGTATATTGAAATGGTCACCCATCCAGGCCCGACCTCGTCAAGCGTTGCTTAACCTTGATGATCGATCAGTGCGGAAGCCACGAGTTACTGATTTACTGTTTGATTACTGGTTCCAAAATGTTCGGTTGTACGTCAGAGCAAATTATATTCAATCGTGTTCATTCATCTAAAATGCATTTAAAGATTTTCGTTTTTAATTGAATAATAGTCTGCGTCTGACAGTTGAGCAATTAATCGATATTGAATCTTAAGTTTTTGTGCAAAGAATAAAAACTGAAGGTCAAGAACATGAGCTGAGCGCTTGAATGTAGGAAGGATAATAGTTATTACTACATGTTGCCCGTGACTTCGTCCCATTGAGATAGGAAATATATGGAGGCGCCACGATGTTCTATACATACATTAGCTTATACAAATATGAGTGAAATATGATACAGAATGTGAAACATCGTTTTGTTTCATTATTTCTAATGTAGTAATCGTATTTGATGAAAGAGACAACAATATTTCAGTTGTTGCTCATTATGGCAACATTTTGTTATGACGTAGTGACGGTTGTAGGTACGTGCCATATTCGCCATTTTATGTGACGAATTTTGTGGTTGTGTTCGTGGTAGTCCTGCTGTCAAATGGTTGTTTACATATTGTATTATTGAGATTTGTGAGTGTGAGTGTGTTGCTTGATTGACACAACCTTAGAATCGGCGGCCATTTTATGAGACATTTTGAGATTTAGGTAGGCACGTTTTTTTCGTAGGTATTTCCAGTCCATATTATTTAGTATGTCCATGCTTCGTCCCCGTCAAACTTTTAAAACGTCACAAGTGTCAGTACAACACTTGTTACGTTTTTTGATATATTTACCTATGTTTATTATTTAGGTATATATAATCCAATGTGTGTATGTAAAAAAACCTAAGTTATTTTCACACATTTAAATACGGCAAGAACTTGAATATGTGAGATATACCTTAGCATTGAATCGGATTTTGTTCACAATTTTTGATTGCGCGGAACCCTAATTCTTTTTCTTAAATTATAGTAGCCTTAGGTAACACCCTTATAAAATTTATATGCATTTAGTAAAAAGCTAACATTACAAACAGACTCTTCAATTTTATTGTTTATTTATATGTATATGTACTATGTGTATGTATAGAACATTGGTAGGTAGCTAGACGGCTAGATTATCTGGTCATTGACCCGCGAGCCGTGCCAATTTGATACACTCGCTCCCTCCGCCTTACATCAACGTTATGTGCAAACTTTAATAATTGAAAACACTTGAACTCGCTTTTTGACACTTTCTGCTAGTTCTGTGCGCCTGGTAGTTTTTGAAAAACTTCTGTAACGGTAAGAACTTGATTATTTGTTAAAATTTTCAAATATTTAATTTTTATGGGAAGTATATTATAGTATAGAATATAGTGGAGAGAAAGTAGGAACTTAGAGGTAGATGCAGTATAACATTTTCTTAAAACACCATTTTATTTTTTTAAACCCCGTAGGCTTATTAACCCATGCTTTTTAAACCATATAATTCATCTTGTTGCTTTGCTCGACAAGCCATCAAAAAACGTAAATATAAAACGTAATCTTGCGAAAATATCCCGATTCAAAAAGTAAAAAGCGAACCCTTGAACGGCTGCACCGATTTGCATCAAACATAGCTAATAAGACTCTCGACAAAGTAATCTTTCAAACAAAAAAAGCTCATCCGATTAGATATACACTTACAATGAAATATACACATTTCAAACTTACTACACCCTCCTTTTTCCGTCGGGGGTTACAAATTAAAAGAACTTACGCATGCCTTTTACGAGTATCTAGCAGAAATAATAACGCCAGGCAAAATAACAAAGTTGCTTCTAGAACTTGAAGAATAATACTTATAATAATACCAAAGACGTTAAAAAGATATTGCCAGAGAAATAAATAGCTCGTTCGTTATCGTGTCCTTTCAATATGCTCTTAACATGATATATTACAACTGTTGCAATCAATATTGAGGACGGCACGAGACACGAAGACTTGACGCAAATCGTGTGAAAAGACATCATTTGCTTTATAGCAGTACACATAAATAATTAGTTACTTTGAAACTATGACGATAGTTGTAAATTATAATATACACTTTGCCATAGACTTGAGACATACTGGTTTAGGCGGTATTCCCTGATGGTATCGCAGGAGTGCACCTAAAAAAAAAACTTTATTCAAAAAACCAAAAAACCCGACTGCTTCAAAAGCGAACTAAAAAGTCGTAAACAAGGAAAAATTCATGCTGTGCAGTCGGAGGATACATATTCGCGGGCTGGCTGACCAAAATCTGGTGTATCCTCCGCCTGCACAGCATGATTTTTTCCTTGTTTACGACTTTTTAGGTCGCTTTTGAAGCAGTCGGGTTTTTTGATTTTTTTGAATTAAGTTTTTTTATTTATAACTTTTTAGTTAGTTTTTTTCGAATTAGATACATTCAAACATATAAATGTTATATATTTTTGAAATCACCTCTTAAAACCCTTTATTTTGATACCCTACACAATGGGTTTGGAAGAAAAAATAAATTTGGGCCCCCACAATATGGCACCCAAAATCCGCCATTTTTCTATTATCCAATTTTAATGTAGCCTATGACACTCGCAGGGTTAAGACGCATCGATTGACGTATGAATCATCAAAATCGGCCAACGCGTTTGGTCTCTGGAACGCCATATAGGAACAAACATACATACATACATACATACATACATACTTACATACATACATAGACTGATAAACACATTACCCCCTCCTTCGGCAGTCGGGTAAAAAAGGGGTGCACCTATAAGACGTAATGGAGACACCCTCACGCCCCTATCCACCGCACGCGCGCCTCAAAGCGATGTCAGCAAAACTGACGGGGACCGCGAGTGCCGATGTCAGCCTGGGTTGCGGATAAATTTGAAAAGAGTTACCGCGGCCCTGGCTCAAGCAACTGAAGGAACACGGGTGGGTTATAGTCAGTAAAAGTCTGACACGCTCTCCCACCTCACCCAGAGCGGGAGAAGTCATTGGATGATGGCCCTCCAAAAAATAACTAGGGTATTTCGCCAGTAATGTTTTTAAGTCCCATGTAAAATGGTGCCAGCCGGGCACAATGTCGAAAAGTGATCACGTGATCAATCCCTTACATTGTAGCATTTCGTCCATCACCATCGGTGATAAAGTGATACTTTGTAGGTATAGTTTCAGATTGCTTCTGGAAAAATTGTGGAATACCTAGGTGGTAACCTTGACCACCTCTGAACGACAGTAGAATTATATTCACTAAACAAGAAGAAAAATACTGAATGTGAGCCTCCCAATTAGCAAACCGAAGAAAGATCTTAAGCTAAAAGATTTGTGGTCATATAAGTCAATAGGTAAACCCATTAATTATATAATTTATGCTTGCTCATCAAATCAAGCAGACTTTTACGCTATGCTAACGGTAAGCACACTTGCATACAAAAGACATCAACGAGCGAGGTGCGCTCACGCAGTGTCAGGCTAATATTTTTTCTAAAAGTAACCTTTTATTCTGGTGCCGTTTTTAGATCCAGAAATAGATTATATCTACAATAAATTTCTACACACTAAAATAAATTATTTTAAAATCATCAAATAAATAGTGTGATATGATAGAACGCGTGACTGCATACAAAAGACATCAACGCGCTCGCTGCCTTTGCGCAAGTCACCGGCTTTTCTCAAGTTGTTATTAAACACTACATAAGTCAAGTTTTTCTAAACTTATTGTACGGTCAATTTAATATGTAAATAAAGTACAGTGTTCGGGCGTTAATATAGTACAGACGGCACGTTGGTGGTAACACTTTTACCTAAGGTGACCAACCTATAGGCCATATCGTTGTACGGAGTTTCAACAGAAAGCGAGGCCAGCTTATACTGATTTAGTTAAAGTCAGTCACACAGGTATGAGAGACACAGGCGACGATGAACAAAGAAAACTATTTCTAATACCACCAGATTTCACCAGAATTTGGTCAGCCAGCCCGCGAATATGTATCCTCTGACTGCACAGCATGATTTTCTCCTTGTTTACGTCTTTTTGGTTCGCTTTTGAAGCAGTCGGGTTATTTGATTTATCTTTTTTTTTATATTGATAGGTTCGCGCTTGACCACTAACCTACCTTACCTGATGGTAAGCGATGGTCGACGGTCATGGATATTCAAATTAGTTTGACCGCTATTACAAAAAAAAATATAGAAGGTACTGTAAAGTTATGTCAGCATAATGTCCATGACGGTTGCACTTCAAAAGCGTTTTGCACGCCCAATTTTAATGATCACTAACCCTTAACACAAAACTATAACCCTTTCTTTAACAAACAGGCGCGAAAATACATCCCAGTAGAGACAACAGTCATAGACAAACATTGTCCACCGGAAGGGACAGTCCTGTCACTATTGTTGGCTCAGCACTCTAGTCTGTTTGTCTATGGTGCTCGGTACCTACTCTTGAGAGGGCACTAACACACCAAATTGTACGCCTCGTCCGTGACGGGTAGACCTACCTAAGGAATACCACAGACTAGCTTTATAACGAACTAGTGACCCACCCCGGCTTCGCACGGAACAAATTATATACACAAACCTTCCTCGTTCATCGCCATTTCTATTTGGTCTAAAAGTCAAGTAAGGAGAGACTTTCTTTAGTTCTTTATTTTATGCCATAGATGCAACGGGCTAGTATTATTTGTATCTCAATTCCAAAATATTAAGGATTAAACGTACATTGATTTCTAATTCATTTTTTAATTTTAATTAATTATAGTCTGGATGGAGCTCGTGGCTAAATAACAACAGCCGCACGGGTCAATCTTCAAGGTTAAGCAACGCTTGACGAGGTCGATCCATGGATGGGTGACCATTTCAACATACCGAGTTTCCTCCGTGCCTCGGAAAGCACGTAAAGCCGATGCTCCCGGCTGTCATTTGAAGATCTTTGACAGCCGTTACGGGTAGTCAGAAGCCTGATTTCTGACAAAGACTGGTGTCAAAGTGTGTCCAAGAGGTATCGTGTTACCCAGTTACTGGGTGGTGGAGGTCAGGTATTCAGCTGAATCCGGTAAGACTGGAAGCTGACCCCAACAATAATTGGGAAAAAGGCTAGGCAGATGATGATGATGATGAATTAATTATAGTCTTAACAGCAATTTTTCAGATTGCGATTCGTATAAAATTGTATATAAAATGCTTATCATCCATTAAACCGATGGGTGACGGTCGCTCCTTACTCGGATCCTTCACCAATTAGTGTAAACCGTACATATATTATCTGTGAGCGTACCAAAATCTGCGGTTAAGTAAAAGTAAGCGGGGAAACAGACAAAGGTAGACAGTGACTTTGTTGCGACATTGTTTTATACCACTTCATCATCATCATTTTAGCCGGAAGACGTCCACTGCTGGACATAGGCCTCCCCCAAGCGTCGCCACACTGATCGGTCCTGTGCATTTCGCATCCACTGGATGACTACTTATTTAGAGATATTAGAGACAAACTTCTAAGAGTCTGTCAACGCGTGAGACCTCATAAAATAAAGGGGTGGCGAGAATTTGGGTTTGTATTTTTCTTGAAGCCTGCGCAGGTGAACCCCTACGTAAAGGCCTACCGCCCGCGATGTGTGTGTTCGACGACAGAATACCCTTGCCTAGAATTAACCCATTCACTCTTGAATACTCTTGATTTAATTACCTGGGGGATATAGCTATACAACTTCTCTGCAAAAATAATAATATATAATATGTCATCAGTTATGCCTCCAAAAAGTATTTTTAAGTTCCATAAAGTGACTTGCTAGAAGATGCAAGTAAGTACGGGGCTCCACATCGCTGTCAATGCGGTGGAGAAGTCGACTGCCTCGGACACCATGGCCTTTCCTGTAGTGAGAGTGCAGGTCGGATTGCGCGGCACGCTAGCATTAATGATCTCATCCGTCGTGCTCCTGCCACCGCCGCCGGGGGTGCCAGTTGTCTGATGGCCTGGCACGCGTCGATGGGAAGAGACCAGATGGTATGACCATAATGCCATGGAAGTTGGGTAGGTCTTTGGTGTGGGATGCAACTTGTGTCGACACCCTTGCACCATCCCATCTTCCTAGCACGGTGGGCTGCGCTGGGGCGGCTGCGGCAGGTGCTGAAAACTTCAAACGGCGCAAATACCACAATTTAATTGGTAATTATGTGTTTGAGCCGTTTGGGGTTGAAACACTAGGGCCATGGGGTCCGAGTGCACACCTATTATTTCGGGATATCGCCAAGCAGTTGGTCGACTCTTCACGAGACCAGAGGGCTGGCCATTTTTTTGCCCAAAGAATTAGCATTGCCATCCAACGTGGCAATGCTGCCAGCCTTCTGGGCACTTTTCATGTTGACAGCGATGTGGACGAATTGTTTGACGCCCCGTAATTGTACATATTTACGTCTTATTTTAGTTCTAATATTAGTTTGTAAATAATTATGAGTGCTAAATAAAAGTAATAAAAGTAAGTACGTAATTTCAATAACGATAAAATTCTAAAGTCTCTTTTCCCATGCAAAAAAGGTATTAAACTTCAGTCACAAATAATTTACATATCACACGTTATAAACGGTTCTATCAATAGGCACAATTACTGTCCACAAAGCAAGCGGGATATTTTATGTCATTACAAACAACATTCATTGTAAACCTGATTAAGCTGCTGGGGCTACAGGTCAGTCGATGTCGCGCGCATAGCTTTACTTGTAAGGCTCCCATAGACACGGGCGGGCGGCACGACAATGTGATTGTTGCAAGGAAGGAACAAATATCGCAAAAACGCGTTGCATTTTAGGATTGTACCTTATTTTTTAACCGACTTCGCAAAAAGGAGAAGGTTATCAATTCGAAAGTATTTTTTTTTATGTTTGTTACCTCAGAACTTTTTATTGGGTCAACCGATTTTGATGATTCTTTTTTTATTTGAACGCTGGTGCTTGTCATGTGGTTGATTTTCATCAATATCTGATGAAGAACTTCGGAGATTTACATCAGAACTCTTTAATAAATGACGGCAAATCACTCGGGATAGCTGCAATCGCATGTCTGTTTATTGTTTACACCATTTCATAACATAGGTACGCTCTAAAGGGGTACTTACGCAGATGTGAACAGTTCACCCTGGTATACTCTCATTCCACAGTTTTGTTTAAGTTTCATGTTATTGGGTTAATCTATTTTGGCTTCACTTTGGTCAATATAGGTAGCTAGCCTATAGAACTGGTTCATTATGTACCACAACTAAAAAGTGAAAATAAAATAGTATTTTTACAAAAATTAAATTAAAATTATTGTTTGGAAGTCGTTTGTAATTTTTGTAAAAAAACTTTTCTTCTTTTCGAGTTGATGATGGTGATTTAATCCTTAGACAGCTTGGGTGCAGTAGGTAACCACGTTTATACCGCAATCAGCAGCGTTTATCAAGTCGTCAAAACTGCAGGTAGCGTCTAGTCCTTTGTACACTACGAAGACACTCTCTTAGTCGAGAGCACAACTTATTTGCTGTAATTGTGGTGAAGTTTATATTTTTAATTATATAGTCGTACAATGCTGTTTAATCGAAGTGTACATGTTTATCCTTAGATTCTGATCATATACTTCAATGTTTTAATGAAAAAAAAAAAAAAAACAGAATGTGAACCATATTTCTAGTTGCTATAAGTATGAAAATCTGCTCAAAATAATTCACCAAGTTTTAATGAAAGCCTTATAAATAAAACAAGACCCGCGGCCCGCGAGCCTAAAAAGAACTTTGAAAGTAGAAAGTCCGTATAATGAGAAGTAACTTTTGCACCCCACAAAGCATTAGGCCTTAAACCATGTGCGGCCGGCAAAAGATAAAGCTCAAAGGAATTCCGCGAAAGTTAAACACATTAAAATTCTCAATGAACAAAGAAGACTTACTGTGTTGTTCATAAAACTCTCCGACACATACTCCATACATATTATTCATGTGATTTCTCGTAAGGACGCATAATCGCTGAATCTGTTTAAAGCTTAACAAGGGTGCTCAACTTTTTTGGAATGTGGGCTAAAATTAATATTTGTTTCGGGATATTTACCATGTATATTTTGATTTTTGTTGAGAGCTCGATATTTCGGCACCGTTACAAGCGCCATGATCACGAGAACTAGTCTTTGCTGGTGGGTGTTATTTACGAACTGACATATCTGTCTACCCTCTTCCTCACTCGTTTTCCACGCACGATGCCGCTACCACCAGAACTCGCCTCACTAGTTACTCGACATTGTTCACGACAGACGATGCTACTGTATCCACTTTTGACACTCGTTCAGTACTTTTACGACCTTTACATAATTTAACCACTGGATTCCAGGCTCTCGACAATTGAAACCCGTCATCCCTATTGAAATAATTTCAAAAAATAATAATTTAAAAATTATTTTTGCACTTGGTTATTTCAATTGCTTCCCGAACCATTCTAGGTATGTAATGGCGTTCTGTCTAGATCACCTGTGGGTCATGTAAATCGACAAACAAACAACAAACATGGTAAATATCCCGAAACAAATATTAATTCTAATGATTGTGACCATGTCAGCTTAAAAACTTATATTTTGTGTTAAAATATTAACTACAAAACAGTGTATTGATAATAATAAAGGCGGTTAACCGGTATGTCCTAAAACCAGTAATTCGAAGATAACGTCACATGTTATCTATCCACTGTCCCGTATTGCGCCCGTGCTTTGGATTGCGGCCCATTCAGAGAGGAGACCTGTATCCCAGCAGTTAGAACAGGACATTATAGGCTGACATTTATTTTCTATTAATAAGTAAAAGAAATTGTTATAGTTGTTTTTCTTAAATTTCTATGTTTTTTCTATATTTATCTTACATAAAAATAGTTCACCAAAGACTACCTACAGTACTGTCTTTCCTTTCATTTTTAAAATCCATCCAAAGGTTGTTTTGAAAAGATCGCTTTTGGCGATAAGGCCGCCCATTGTGTCACCCAGTGTAATGTTTTCTTCGTCTATACTTTCTGTAACTTATATGGTGTACATAATAAAGAGTATTCTATTCTATTGTTCCTGCCAAAAGGCTTTTACCAGCAAAGCTGTAAAGTAAAGCTAGATCCAAACTCTTATCGGGCCACGTCAAAGCCCGCGGGCCTGGGTTGGGCGGCCTTGCCTTACGGATTATCCGCAGAGCTAAGTGTGTCACACACTCACATGTTTCTCTTGATAATTATCTAAGAAACTCCTTTTTTATGTTGTTTGTTTATATTTACGCTTTTGACGAAGGCGAAGAAATATGTAGGGTTGGCATGTGTAAGGTCATAGGTCTTCACTTTGCATACGCTTGGTCTTAGCGCTAGGATAACCATTCGTCTGCTAATTATCAGGTAAGGTGCGTGTAGGATGGTAGGTTCCGGCTAGGGTTGCCAGATCGGAAAATATCTGGTCAAAATTTGAAATTTGTGAAAATGTAAATAATAAAAAATTGGCACAATATTGATGAAACATGCACTTAATTTTGAGGTTGCCACATGTTTCTGGCACTACTTTAATACCAATTCAGGAAAATATTTTAAAATTCAAACAATTTACTTCAAAGTGCAGTCTATTTACTAACTCAGCTTTAATTATATCAAAAGTTATACAATTTCTCTCTTTGGTATATACATTATTAAGCAAACTTAAATCTATTGCACATTAATGTTTACAGAAATTGGTAACACAAATGATCTGAAAGATAGAACTTTAAAAGAATTTGTTTGTCTGGAGATTTTGAGTTTTGTGGGGAGTCCTTTAAAATTTCGGGTGAATCCAGACTATTCCCGACCATCTGGCAACCCTAGTTCCAACTAAGGTTAGAGTGTCGGGAATCTAAGGAAATTTATTAACATATTTAACATTTACATTTGTCCTCTCTTAATTATAACTTACGAAGATTTTTATAGCTTTATGTTCTCTGGAAAGAGTGACAAGTCAACACTGAAGATAGGAGTTTAGAATTTGTTTAATTTAGTAGCCATGGTTAAGGCATGATTTCACTGTTATAATAAAAAAATGGTGACATTGATGGAATATTTAATAAGACATACATAACGTGACCATGCGGCTGAAACGTGGACCTTGCGGCTGCATGTGGCTGAGATGTGGAAAGACAGAAAATAGACGCTCTGGAATTGTGGTGCTGGAGAAGAATGCTTGGGGTTTCGTGGACCAAGTTTCGTACAAACGTCTCGATACTTCAAGAACTCGGTATTAAGCAGCGTCTGTTCTCAACAGTACAATCTCGCATCCTTACATTCTTCGGACACGTATCTCAGCGTGGTGACCAGTCCATAGAACGCCTTGTCGTCCAAGGGAAAGTGGAGGGCACTAGACCGCGCGGAAGGTCACCTACGCGTTGGACTGACCAGATCAAGTCTGCCGTAGGAGATTCACTCAATGAGTGCAGCAGGATGACCTCTAATAGGCAGCGGTGGCGAAACGTCGTGAAGCGCATCACATCTGCCTTCTAATATTACTACTACATAGCGATCACGACCGCTCTGTCAAGAGTGTACCGGATAAGAAGAAGAAGAACGTGACCATACGTCCCGTTTCGGGCGGGACAATCCCGCTTTCAGGCTGTCGGTCCCGCTGTCCCTAGCGAGGGCAAAAATGTCCCGCTATCGGGAACAGAATTTGGTTTATACTTACGAATAAACATAAACAAAACGATTGCTTAGTTAGATCTTAGAAGTCCTGTGAATAAGGCTAATAACCTAACTAATATGTACTAAGGCCCACTTGCATGAAAAACTTGACTCAGAGTTAGTTGCTAACACGCGGTTAAATTGACAGGTTGTCAATTGTCATGTAATATTGACCATTAAACCTTGTGTTAGCAACTAACTCTGAGTTATTTTTTTTTTGAGGAAGTGGGCCTAAACCTTACTTATTATTAAGTGTTCCACATTGTTTAATAAACGCTGATCCGATGCAAAAAATAAATGGTCACGTTAGACATACACGCGTTGTTGGAAATTTATTTAAATGGGCAAATATCATCTTTTAATCTTACACCAGCAAAATTAAAATGTAGAGGGCGCTGACTCATGTCATATAATTCGGCCTAGTTGGGGAGTAAGAGGCTTCATAAATCGCTGTAACCAATATGAAAGTAACAATACCTAAAAACGAGGATCCTGGGATTTTACAAAAAATAAGCAGCCTGGCTTTTCCTCAAACGCTCAGAATTTCTCATAAAACATTAAGCGAATGCAAATTGCAGTTGTTTTAATAATAAATTTGCGACATTACAGCGTTTTCTGAGCAGCTCGGCGACCGCAAGCTAATCGCGACCTCACCGCACATTAGGCTTCTCGTAATTAAGACGACGATTACAACGCATATCATTATAAAGGGGCTTCTATTTGCTGAAGTATACAGTTTTGGGTTCGTGGGATATGAGAATCAAGATTAAGGACAATAAGATACATAAATGATTTATATGGCGTCGGCCTGCTTGCGCCACCCTACTTTATCTTAAGCTAACCGGCAGGCTTTTTACCCGACTGCCGAAGGAGGGTAATATGTTTATCAGTCTATGTATGTATGTATGTTTGTTGCTATATGGCGTTCAAGAGAGCAAACGCGTTGGCCGATTTTGATGATTCATACGTCAATCGATTCGTCTTAACCCTGCGAGTGTCACTGGCTACATTAAAATTGGACAGTAGAAAAATGGCGGATTTTGGGCGCCATATTGTGGGGCCCAAATATTTTTTTTCTTCCAAACCCATCGAGTGGGGTATCAAAAAAAAAGGATTTTAAGAAGTGTTTTTAAAAATATAAAATACTTATATGTTTAAATGCACCAAATTCAAAAAAAGAAAAAAAAAAAAAAAAAAACAATAATTGAAAAAACCCGACTGCTTCAAAAGCGAACTAAAAAGGCGTAAACAAGGAGAAAATCATGCTGTGCAGACGGCAGAGTAGTTCGTTTAGTTCGCTTTTGAAGCAGTCGGAATTTTTGATTTTTGTTTTAACTTTTATTACGTATCTTGCATGAGTAAAACGATAGCGATTTTTGCGCAATAATTGCTCTTCAACATAGAAGTTGTAGAGCTTGTGGCGGTTCTTTTTAGAAATAAGTGCATATGACAAACAGCGACCGATTAGCACTGGATCGGTTAATGTGGCTACGCCTGAGGGAGGCCTATGTCCAGCACTGGGCGTCTTTCAGCTGAATTGATGATGATTATGAGCTATAAGCAAACGATTCTGTATGACCTACCATACCTACAAAGTAGGTAATAACAGACTTTTATGACACAAAGCGTTTGATCGCGCGATGATTGCTGATTGCTGTTTCTTACGTAATAAGCCTGCTGGACAATTATATATGACATATATGTTATTTAACCTCGTGTTAGCAACTAACTCTGAGTTACGTTTTTGGCACAAGTGGGCCTCTTAAGAAAACAGTGACACAACAGCTTATTATTATCATTATCTCGGCCTTTAACAACACCGACCACAAATAAATTGGGTGCAATACATACAACATCTTTGTTTTGTTCTTCCATATTTCTCCTTTGATCGACATCTCAGTTGTATCCCCTTTCTCGACATAACGCGATAATTAATCAGACCAAAATAATGCTCCCATACATCCCACTACGAGATTCTCGCTACCTGTCTATGGAATAGGGTGGGCCGTAATCTTACACGCGGGCTCAGTTCGTCGATTGAATTTCACATTGTCTTAGAATTTAGTGTTCTAGAACACTCGTTTCCTTATCAAACTGATATTTTTTCTGAACCTAATGTCTGGAGTATTATATCTGCCTAGCCTTTTTCCCAACTAAGTTGGGGTCGGCTTCCTGTCTTACCGGATTCAGCTGGGTACCAGTGTTTAACATGGAGCGACCGCCTGTCTGACCTCCACAACCCATTAACTCGGTAACACGGGACCCCTTGGCTAAACTGGTGTCAGATCTCAAGCTTCTGACTACTCGTAACGACCTGACTACCCGTAACGACTGTCAAAGATCTTCAAATGACAGCCGGGACCAACGGCTTAACGTGCTATCCGAGGCACGGAGGAAACTCGGTATATTGAAATGGTCACCCATCCACGGATTGACCTCGCCAAGCGCTGCTTAACCTTGATGATCGAACAGTGCGGCTGTTATTATTTAGTCACGAGCTCCTCGAGCAACCTAATGTCTGGAGTATATCAAGTAAAGACTACCGTCTTTTAATTTATCTGTACGTCGGATCGTCCAGACACATTCATTTTCTTTGCATAGCACTCTAAATAACACTGGCCATAACTTACACCAAGAAAGTCTCGATAGATAGGGATGGACAAAAGTGCGGATCAATTAGTTGAAACAAATTAAAGCGATGCGCGAGCGCTTGATAAGCGACATAAATCCTTCCTTCGCTGGAAGATAGAAAGTTATCTCTACTGCCAGTAACTTATACTTTGAGGGATTGGCCATATAATATGTTATACTTACACCTTTATAGGTAACTAGCTGATCCCCGCGGCTTCGCTCCTGTCAAAATTATAGTCTATATTACTCGGGAATAATGTAGCTTTCCATAGACGAAATATTTTTTTAAATCGTTCCAGTAGTTTCGGAGCCTATTCGATACAAACAAAAAATCTTTTTACCCGACTGCCGAAGGAGGGTAATGTGTTTATCAGTCTATGTATGTATGTATGTTTGTTCCTATGTGGCGTTCCAGAGACCAAACGCGTTGGCCGATTTTGATGATTCATACGTCAATCGATTCGTCTTAACCCTGCGAGTGTCATAGGCTACATCGATGCCTTAGTTCACAATTGCACTAACTACAAAATTTTCATTTTTGAGGAGAGAGCTTTAAAGTTTTTTAAAGTTTAGACGAGAACAGTAGAAAATCCAAGTAAAATAACAAAAAAAATATGCATCTATTCATAAGACTAGTCCTTTTACTCCATCATATCTCAATATTGTAATATTAGTTTAAACGTTACCTTTTCAAAATGGCCAAATAAACATAAAACCCCCCATTTAATACATTTGTGCACTAAGATTGATTATGCTGACTGGCATTAAGTGAAAAACTCTATACTATTGCAAATGTATATAATACGTTTGTGTTTTGAAATTTCATGCAGTTGAGAAACTTAAAATCAGTTAAAGTATATCTTGATTGGTTTTACAAAAATAAAGACCATTAGTATAATACCACATTCATGGAACATTAAACGAACTCATTTAATACAATTGTGACCCACGGTTTTGGTAGATAGAGACGGAATAACGGTATTTCGATGCGCGGAAACGAAAGAGCATGACATTTAGTGTATTTGGCATTAAAAAAGTAAAAATTGAAAATTTTGTAGTTAGTGCAATTGTGAACTAAGGCATCGACATTAAAATTGGACAATAGAAAAATGGCGGGTTTCGGGCGCCATATTGTGGGGTCCCAAATTTTTTTTTCTTACAATCCCAGTGTGTGGGATATCAAAATAAAGGGTTTTAAGAGGTGATTTCAAAAATATACAACACTTATATGTTTAAATGTATCTAATTCGAAAAAAACTTAACTAAAAACTTATAAATAAAAAAAGGTTAAATCAAAAAACCAAAAAACCCGACTGCTTCAAAAGCGAACTAAAAAGACGTAAACAAGGAAAAAATCATGCTGTGCAGGCGGAGGATACACCAGATTTTGGTCAGCCAGCCCGCGAATATGTATCCTCCGACTGTACAGCATGATTTTTTCCTTGTTTACGTCTTTTTAGTTCGCTTTTGAAGCAGTCGGGTTTTTTGATTTTTTTCTTTATAATATTGGTATAGACAAGTATAATAGACAGAGATTACTTAACTACTAACTCTTGTTTGATAAGCACAAGAGCACTGAAAAAAGACTGAGTAGCGAATAAATAAATACTTTCCAGAGAATGTATATCCCAAAACTAACATTCCTTGTTCATTATAAAAAAAAAAACCGTTGCCCCACACTAGGAATTTCACTAGGGCTTTTCAGGGTTCCGCACCCAAAGGCTAAAAACGGGACCCTATTACTGAGACTCTGCGGTCCGTCTGTCTGTCCGTCTGTCTGTCCGTCTGTCTGTCTGTCCGTCTGTCTGTCTGTCTGTCCGTCTGTCTCTCTGTCTGTCTGTCTGTCTGTCACCAGGCTGTATCTCATGAACCGTGATAGCTGGACAGTTGAAATTTTCACAGATGATGTATTTCCTTTGCCGCTATAGCAACAAATACTAAAAATATAATAAAATAAATATTTAAGTGGGGCTCCCATACAACAAACATGTTTTTTCTGCCGTTTTTTGCGATTATGGTACGGAACCCTTCGTGTGCGAGTCCGACTCGCACTTGGCCGGTTTTTTTTTAATTTTTACCTTTAGGGTAGCTGTGCATCTGTCTTATATATTTATGTAAATGGCTACGTACATATGATTTATTTTCGGCATAAGAAATACCTGCTCTTTATGAAACCAAATAAATATAAACACTAAGACATTTAATAAACGAAAATCTACCAAAATCTTGTTAGTTCGAAAAAAAAATAAAAAAATACAACCGACTTCCAAATAAAAACACTACAAATTGACAAATAACTTCAATTTCGGAAGTCGGTGTTCTTGTTTTTGTTTTCGTTTTTTGACATAATAATGACATAATGGACTAGTTCTATAGGCTAGGTACCAATAATGCCAAAAGTGAAGCCAGAATAGATTAACCCAATAACATGAAACTTAAACAAAACCGGTGGAATAGGAGTACCAAGGTGAACCTTTTACACCTGCGTACCTTTAGAGCGTACCAGTGTGATGTTATGTTATGAAATGGTGAAAACTATAAACAGAAACGCGATTGCAGCCAACCCGATAGATTTGCCGTCATTTATTGAAGAGTTCTGATGTATATCTCCGAAGTTCTTCATCAGATCTTCATGAAAATTAAATGGGACCACATGACAAGCACCATCTTGCAAATAAAAAAAGAATCATCAAAATCGGTTCACCTAGTAACAAGTTCTGAGGTAACAAACATAAAAAAAAAACAGTCGAATTGATAACCTCCTCCTTTTTGCGAAGTCGGTTAAAAAAATAATATGTACATATTATTTTTTTTATTTTTTTTACACTAGTCCCACGAGAAGTTGTGCCGTATAATATGGCCGCTCCCTCATCACGCCTAGCACAGAAGCGCAACATTTGATAAATGAATGCAGACGCTCCATACCTCTCACTGACTATAAATTGTGAGACTACCCGCGGGAACGGTGTGTACGACTTATCGTCTCTAATAACTTAGTGCACGTCCAAACTAGGAAATACGTCGCTTGTAATAGTAATATGTTGGAATTTGTAGATGCTACAGTCGATACCTGATATTGACTGTTGCATGTTACTGAGAGAAAATAAATCACCAAAATATGTATATTCCAGTGTACCTAGATGCCAGTATATAGATACTGGCTACGGTTTGTTTTGCAAAAAAAGTTAATTAAATCAAAAAACCTGACTGCCAAGATGTAAACAAGAAGAAAATCATACTGTGCAGTCGGAGGATACATATTCGCGAGCTGGCTGACCAAAACTGATTTGATTTTATTAACTTTTTTTATTTTTATTTACAACTTTTTAGTTATATGTACTTTTTTTTTCGAATGACTTTTAAACATATAAGTAGTATATATTTTTGTAATCACCTCTAATAACCCTTCATTTTGATAACCCACTCGATTGTTGACTCGATGTATCGAAGAAAAAAAATATTGCAGCCCCCACATAATGGCGCCCAAAAACCGCCATGTTCCTTTTTTATTAACGGCACTTATCTAAGAACACTTGGACGGCCAAGAACTATCTAACGATGTATTAATTAAAAAAATCTGACAAGTGGTTTCAAAGATACGAGGTAATAAAGAATATTACATACATACATACAAACATACAAGATACGGGCATAACATACAAGTCGGGTAGTAAAAAGAACACGAATCTAAATATAAACTTCAATCCATAAAGAACAATTTTGCCATGACGTCTAGTTAAGTTACTGACCCTTAACTCTGCTAGACACTGACCTGTCTCTACCAGCATTATGTTCACAAAATAATAATACCATAACCACAACTTATGTAAACTCCAATGATGTTTACCATAAATATCAACCATGCCTATATAACATATAACCCTTCTTTAATACGATAGATACTATCCCCAGGCAAGTCCCTACGTTCATTAGTTCCCCGGTCATCGCATCTTAAAGTCAGGGGTACTCAATGAATGGTATGATTTAAGCCCTTGCTACGAACACAATTCCTCTTCCTTAACGCGGTATTCACCCGACTCTTTGGAGAGTACATGTTTTCTATAATATTGCAATTTTACGGCGACATGCATTGGCAAGTTCTAAAAGATCGTCGGGGTAAGTTATGGTGGCATGGCTTTAAGAAGTGTCAACAAACTTTATTTATGGTTACTAAGATTAGGACGATGATGCATGTTTTGAAGATATATTATGGAGGGTAACTGTAACTATCCTTTGGAAGGTTGCCACCGTATAGTAGGTACCATCTTGGACATTAACTTAGACCAGTATTAAAAACTTACAGTGAAAAACACGAAACACCACCATCTTCTGTCCTGCCCTATCCTAATGTATTTATGGTTGACAGAACATATTTTCATCTGATTTATGTTCTATATGCTGTAGTGCCCTAAGTCCCCAAACACGTGCACTTTAGAGGACCTAGTGAAAGCCACTGAAGCTGGTATTGGCCTGGCCGCTTACTTGTCCCATAATATTTAAAGTTTTTTACGTCGAAACGAAGAGAAAAAGAAGATTGTTTAGCCTTATCCTCTTTCAAACAATCTATCCATCATTTTTATGGTCTTCTAAGAACTTTCCTTAAAACATTTTCCTCATTCCTCCGCAGTACATAGCCATGACAGTCGATTGCCGCACAGTTTCTTGGTCACTGGTAAGTGTTTCAGACTACCACTTAGGTACTAGTGACCGTGGCTAAATAATAACAGCCACACGGGTCGATCTTCAAGGTTAAGCAACGCTTGACGAGTTCGGTCCGTGGATGGGTGACCATTTCAACATACCGAGTTTCTTCCGTGCCTAAGGCTAGGCAGATTGACTTAGCTACTATTGACACCAAAAGTTCAAAATTGTCTAGTCTCATTTATATGTTCTTTCCTGTTTCTTCTTTGGAGAAAAATATAATAAATAAAACATACCTACCAAAGTTGTCCACCCCTGGTGCGAAAGACGTTACAATCTTTATGGTCCCATTTACGCGTCTTATTTTATACTTAATCCATTAATTGCCGGATTGGGACCTCTTTTTCAAAAGATTTTTTGCCTTTTTTTATCGAACAAGCACCTGTGTCTAAAAGCGGGCCCTTCGATGATTTGAATGACTGGTTATTTTTGTACAAATAGTATTTATAGGTCAACCGAATTTCAACTTTATCCCAATGAAACGAAGATTATAAATGTAACATGTAACGTGGTGATTTTAGTAAATCTTTTCTAAACCCGGGGCGAGAAGATGCGACCACTGACATGGCAAAGTCGTGCAGGTAGAAAATCGATTGTTATTAGACGTCAGGGCATCTCATAATAACATAAATATATTGTATAGAATCGATTCTGAATAGAATAAGGTGATCGAACGGCCACAAAGAAATCCACGTCAAATTAGCTTTATCATTTAGCTTATGATATATTGTGCAGATGTTAGTTTTTTTTCTATCTAGTTATTTTAAAGCTAGCCTTTGATAATAATATCGATGCCTATCGCAAAAAAAATCCTGTCTGGCTTAAAAATGGTGCGGCGTTACTTTACAAAAAATCAAGATGGCGTATTTAAAAGCGCGGGAAATCTTCAGGATGGCGGGTACAACCTATTTTTCTTTTTGCATGCTTTTATTATACCCTATCTCCTTGTTATTCAAATGTTTGAATACCAATTAGATACCTACTGTAATTTTGCTTGCAACCATCTAGCATTTAATATTCCCACTGCAGAAGTCAGGATTCTCCGTATCAAGCTCTCTGTATTTTGTTAATCAAAGCTTACATATTTTCCTTAGCGTGAACCAGTATGCAGGTACTTCACCCAAAGCCTGGGAGGTTTCACACGGCTCCTCCAAGCACATAAATTGCAATTAAGCTGTATGTCAGCTTGTCGCCCTGAACGACAGCGCACCTGCCCCTTACACCCCGTTTTATTATAAACGTAATTATGAATTAAGAACTGCAGGCAAATAAGATACGATACAGAACTGGAAGAGAACTAGTCTGGATGTATGAAACGTTTGACATGAACGAGATTGGTTGGTGACTCTGTCGTGTTAGGTGTTACGCCTGTACAGACGGATGGGTATGTTTCTGGAACATGACAAGATGTCTAGATTGGAAGATAAGACTGGTAACCTGATAACTTCTGCTTCAAACATTTCAATCAATTATAAAAACAATGAAACTTTTTACTTTGATTGTTTACTTGAACTGGTTGTTTTACCTTGGTTGATACTTTAAACAGACCTAACAGGAAAAAATGAAGTATTTTAAACATAAGTTCTCAAAGCCGCTTCTTACTTGTGACAGAGCGTGGGTATTTCCATAGACAATGTACGGTACATCTATTACTATACTCTATGGTACGGTAATTAATCGTCCACGTGTGACAGTTGTGTACGTTTACGTTACACTGATTTATAGAACGCGGTGTTTATGGTCCGGATAAACGGCGCGGGTGACGCTGTAGGACCGAACGGTGCGAGAGACGGCCGACAGACGCGATCAGGCTCGCAGTTAAGAAAAGAGGACTAGAGTTTAAAATAACGATCGGTGTCTAGGCACTGGGATTTTTGAGGACACCTATCTCGTTTCATGACTTCTGTACCTGGGTCAGGGCCAAATTTATGACGTAATCGCACAACGGAAATCACAACGGAATGTGTCACACTGGAAAATAAATGTAGCACAATAGAATTATTAAGGTGTTTATAAATTTGGTCCTGACCCACCTACCTCTTAGGTGTTAATATTATGTATGTTCACAGTACAAACTAAGTTTAGGTAGGCTCCTACTATGGCCAAGGTGAACTATGGAGAATAACAATAATGTTTTCGTATTATAATAGATACTTATGCAAAATATTATTTTGGTGCTGGGGGAGAAAACAAATGTCTAGCTTTCATTTCATTCCACAGCATAGTAAATTGCGATATCATATTGGTAACTCACTACAATACAAATCTACTAAATAGTAAGGGCACATCTTAATTTTTTGAAAAATTTCTATGTTAGATAGCATTGCTAAGTGGTTCGCAAATGCGCCTATTGCGCATTGGGAAGGTACCTAAGTCGAGCAAAGCATTACTGGAGTTTTGTACCCAGCCAGCCCTTTATTTCGTTCACAAAAAACCCACCGCACTATGCCCAAAACCACTGCAACTCCTGAAAGCCAGAATCAACATTGGCGACCACCAGAAAAGCGCCGAGGCAATGCAGCTAGACGAAGTCAATCCCGGTGAATGAAATTAACTGTCTTGGATCCCGCAACGAAATTAATCATAAAATCATAACGGAGGAGTAGGAATTAAGAACATAATTGCCACTTCTCTCAAAAACCGTAAATAATACCAACTGCCAAAATGTGGGTATAGGTAGGACTGCTACACCTGTGCCTTCATGGAATTGAGGTATATATGGTACTTGTTAAAGAAAATAAAACGAGCAAAAAATCTTAATACATAGTAACTACATGCACATAACGTAATGGATGGACCTATTCTGCTGTACTCTGGGTTAATTTACATGTAGTGCTTTGTTAACCATTAGTTATAGACAGGGCCGGATCTAGCAGAGGGCGAGCCGGGCAAATACCCAGAGTGGCATAAATGAGGGGCGGCCAAACTGCACTAACAGCCCTTTCCATTTAATCAGAAAACCTAACTTATTCGTGGTGTAGTGCTCAAATTTTCAAGCTCGCTTCGCTGTCGAATGTTATTGTTGTAAACGCACCGGGTGAAATTTACGAGCTCACTTCGTTTTCACTTCGCTCGAAGTTATCAAATAAGTGGCTTTATCCGATCCGCCGGTTAAAAACCGCATTTTTTTTCAGTAGATAATTTCAAGATTTACCTCCTTAGAAAGCATCATTTTACAGGGCGCCAAGGGCGGCAAATATTGTCTATCCACGAAAATGCTAGATCGGCAGGCTAATTACATATCTTTTGCAAGAGCAAAACGATAGCGATCAAACGCTTTATGTTATAAAAGTCGGAATTACCTGTAGTGTAGGTATGGTAGGTCCTATACAATCGTTTGCTAATCGCTCGCTGTTTGTCAAATGCACTTATTTAATAAAAAAAACACCTACAACTCTAAAACTTTTGTATTGAAGAGCAATTATTGCGCAAAAATCGCTATCGTTTTGCTCTTGCAAAAGATACATAATAAGCCTGCCGCCTGGCTATGGCCTTGGTATAGATGCTAAGTTAGCGTTAAGAGCATTAATTTAAGTAATTATAAAAGTGATAGAGATTAAATAAATAACACCAAGCCTATATTCGCCGAAGGTTTATGCAGAGGTACATCTATAGTACACAACACCAATAAACAAAAAAAAAACACAAGACTGCGGCAAGCCGTATCGCGTTTTGATCAGACAGAAGAAAGTACGTCGGAGGCTGTATGATAGCGTCGGCGGCAGCAACCGGCCCGACCGGTCCCCATTGTGGTCAGTTTTTGTACCGGCCCGGCTCCCCGCGACCCCCGCGCGATTCCTTCGCCAAAATGTTCTAGATCCTTTGTGGTCAATCGATTTTAATTGCTTTATTTCAATTCTGGCACTAATTATCATAGGTTTGTCTTCAGCACTTAGAATATTCCCGATATCTGGATTGAAAATTTGAAGTTGTGAATTTGTTGAACTCTATCTAATATATAAAAATAAGTCGGGTTTTCCTCCCTGACGCTATAACTCGAGAACGGACGAACCGATTTCCATGGTTTTGCATTCGTTGGAAAGGTCTCGGGCTCCGTGAGGTTTATAGGTAGGGCAGGGTAAGGTAAGGTAGGGTATGGTAGTGTAGGGTAGGGTAGTGTAGGGTAGGGTAGTGTAGGGTAGTGTAGGGTCGGGTAGGGTAGGGTAGGGTAGTGTAGGGTAGTGTAGGGTCGGGTAGGGTAGGGTAGGGTAGTGTAGGGTAGGGCAGGGTAGGGCAGTGTAGGGTCGGGTAGGGTAGGGTAGGGTAGGGTAGGGTAGATAAATGTTTGGTCTTTTTATGGCAAAACAAAGTTTGCCGGGTCAGCTAGTTTTAGTATTAAAACCTACCAAACTATGGCAATAAAGTCGGGTTTAAAACCGGCCTACAGTCAGTAATAATAGACAAAAGGGATTGAGAAGCTTGTAGGATAAAAAAGGCAACCAATATATACAGAACAAGGCAAGAATAATGTAACCAAATACTTTCTTATTAAACTTTACTGATGGAAAAGAGTTTCCGTGGAGTTTTTTGCACGTTCTTCTCTATAAAGACCTGCTGACGCTCGCGAATGTGCAACTAGCTTCATCTTTTGCTTGACAATTCAAAAGCACCTTTTATTTTATGGTTTAATTAAAAGTGCCTGGGCGACCAAGCTCTGCTCGGGTGAAAATAGAGAAAACGACGTTTTCTAATCTCATGAAACCTGGCTAGATCGATTTATCGCCATCGAAACCTCCTGCATACTAAATTTCATGAAAATCATTGGAGACGTTTCTGAGATTCAGATTATAAAGTTATATACAAGAATTGCTCATTTAAAGGTAGATATTATTATCTAATAATAATATTTTGAGAGAGATTTTGAGTTTGAGTTGAGTTTGAGCAGGAGGTAAAAAGCAGTAGATTTGCATCCAGTTTCTGGAATGAAGATGATCGCAAAATTATAGAGACATGTTTTCCACTAGTAACTTAACTTATACTGCTGTAATTGTTTGAATGAATTCTCAACAGCCAATCGACTTCACTTGTGTTTATCTAGACGCAGGAATCGATCATTTTCATTTAAGAAACGGGGTGTGTTGCCCTATACAAATAAGGCACTATACACAAATCGGCGCCTAGCCTTCTTAGTAACCTATACAATTAAATTTGGAAAAAGGCGCCAACTACTTAAAGGTTCAGCACTGCAGAAATAGCCTCATCAGTTCTGTTTTTCGCTAAGCAATAGATGCAGCTGTGCCCTGAGATGCCCAATAACTATATTGGTCCATTAAAGTAATTAGGCATCTCAGGACACACACACGACTGCACACTAACACCTGGGTGTGGAATAGTGTTCCCATGGAGTATAGAATAGGCCTATCATATCTTATCATCGACCTTACATGGTATTATAGGTATCTAAAAAGTTCTTCTACAACGTGATACACACACAGACAGACAGTGCCTTGCTTGATTATACGCACCAAGTAGGTATGTGGTGAGATCATGATTGAGGCCCATCAGTGATCGATATTTGACACAAGTAGCGCCATCTGTTGTTGCATCATTTTATTAACACCGGAAGATATTTTTGTTACGTTAAAGTCAAACAATAAGAAACCAGAGTCTTAATAATCAATTCATCATTAGCACATATGTCCAAAGTGGTTTTACTTTAACTGAATTTATTTTCGTTTTTCTATATTATTTCGTAACCAATATTTGACCATAAACAATGGATCAATGAAATAAGTTTAACAACTGATTCTTGAACGGCTTTCTCTTGTCTTTGGTTGGTATTATGTCTGATCTGTCAAAAAATGTCTTTTTGACTTGATTTGCCGATAAAATTATTTGGATAGTACACTTTTATAAATATGGGAGGTTCTCAAAGCACACGAAAAGTAACTGTGGATAACGAAAATGCCATCCAAGTGTCCCAAGAGGCTTTAGACCGGATACAAGCTCAGCTCACCTCCAAAGTAAATATGATGTTACATTACATAATTTTGATCAATGTCATTGCTTGTTAGGACATAATAAAAGGGTGTTGTTGTTATAAAAATCTACAACAAAATTTTACGCGATTTTTCGGCTTCATAGACTAGTTTGTTAGCATTTCAAGTTCATTACTAAACCATAACTATTATAGGTTATCTAAGCTGTTTCACAGAAAAAGCTGATTGATGTCAACATAACTGTATTCAATCAATTATTTTCAAAAGGTTCTTTCACTTTCATCAATAAAAACCACCTACAAGAGAATATCTATATATTATACTATAGTAACTCTTTACTTTGTATACCTATGTATAATATTTGATCTTTTAACACTCCTAGGTACTATCCTTTTGCAATTTTTATGAGGGAAATTGTTAAGTGGGATTACAAACCAAACTATGATAATATTTGCAAGAGAGGAATAACTGTTTTTGACATCACTTTCATAGCAAACAGTAGCTATTTCTAATCATGAAGATAGACAGTATATATTATTATTTAATATTAAACTGTGTCATCCCACTGCAGGGCAAAAGTTACCCTCCTTCCACTTCTCCAGGTCTACTGTGATTGAGGGTCAATCTTTTAAAAAGGATTCCAGGTCATCCCACCATCTCTTGCTGAGTTCTGCATTGTCATTTCCTTCTGTTTGAGATCTACTAAGAGGTGGTCTTTGCCCATTGCCCCTTTAAAAACAGACAATGTTTTAACATTTCTCATCAATATCATTCCAGCAAGGAGAATCAAGAGCCCAGCCTGTACAACCGTACATACCGCCCGCGTACGAACATAGACGCCAGCATGAATATGCAGCTGAGGAAGCCTACTGGGCACACCGCATTGAAAGCCTGAAGAGGGCACACGAAAAGATAAACAGTGGAATGCATTTGGAATACCAGAAGACATTGAAGGAAGCGAATGATTTATTTAACATGGTTCAGGAAGACAAAATTGCATCGAAGCTGTCACCATGCCAGGAGGAGAAAGCAAAGGTAAAAACATCCCAAATTTCTCCTGTGATAAGTCAATCAGTAAGATAGTTAGCCGGGCGAAGTGGTCTTGGTGCAGTGAATGTTGGTCCCTATTTTTTTTGTGGACTCTCCTCTAATGCAATAAATCACAGTATTTTTTAAACACTATAACTGACATTCACTAAAAAAAAATCTTTGGATGTCTACTGGCTAGTTAAGAGGTCGCCTACAATGACTATTCGACACTTTAAATGCAGGTGGTGAACGAGGCCACAAGGCCCAATTTTTTGATCAGTAGTTAACTTAACCAATGATTACATATGCTAACCAAAGGTTACAAAATTGGGTTAAACGCATTTATTCGACAATTTTTAGTCTGACAAACAGTCAAATAATTTACTCTCCAACTTATTTGACCATTTGTGAGCCAAACAATTGATCAAAATATGTATTTTACCAAATTTTGAGACCATTGGTTAGCATATTTAAGCATTGGTTGAGTTAACTCTTGATCAAAATACTGGGTTAAGATTAAGAGATCAGCAGTAAAAATAGGACAAGATGGTATTTCTGCTATATAATACTACATATGCTATCACTTGGGCTAAAGTTTATTGACCTCATTGTCTCATTAAATAATGTCTAGACATGTGTGACTCAAAAAAGTTGCCTGAAATAGTGAAAAATGAGTTCCAACAGTTCTGCTGATCTACAGTAATAAATTTCATAGACTAATGTTTAATATATTGAACATTAGTCTATGAAATTTAGAGCGTAGGCAAGCTGGCACGGGAATCTACTAATATTCAACATTATGAATTAATTGTTGGTTAAGCATTCACTGACGTAGAGTTGGTGAACCATTCTAGGTGAAGAGTCCTTTGAATGAAAAGTTAATGTCAACCAATGGTTCATGGACCAGTCAACTGTTGGCAAAACGTTACAGTACCTAACATAGGAAAAGGGCAGGAAGATGATGATGATATTCTCTGACAATGTATTACTTATAATATATTTTCTAATTTCAGGTCCTCCAGTGCTACACTTCAAACCCCAACAAATCACTTCTGTGTTCAGTGTTAGTGAATGAATTCAATGACTGTGTGTGCAAGAGCAGAGTAGCAGCCGTCGCGGCCTCTTCTTAACAACCGGAATTGTGTAAATACTTGTTATAGAAAATGTCCACGTCGTCACCAAGCAATACTGACCCCAGAGTTTGCATTCGGCCGCGGAGTAGATTTAATATTAATGCTGTATCAATAAACTGTTATTAATTTATATTTTGTCATTTATTTGGCCTTTTATTGTACAACAAAAAGAAAAGCGATATACTTTTCTTTTTGATGTACCTGATCAAAATGGGAATAAGTTTTGTTGTTTCCTTGAAACATAAGTTTTGCTTGCACACATACAGTACTGAGTAATATTTGTGATGATTATTTTGGGTGAATGAACCTGGAAGACCTAATTTGTGTCCTCTCATTTTACTATACCCTGTTATCCTGTCAATTTGTAACAGTCAGGCAAGAGAAATATTCCGTATAACATCTCCATTAGTTTTCCTTGTGACCTATTTATTTACTTAGTAAACATATGATTTGTAAACATATTTATGAGTTTAGTTATTTAGATAGTAGTTTGTAATAAATAAATCATATGTACTTCAATCATAGACAACCGTATCAGAAAATAAATGCCCATTATTTACAGTACAACCTTATTTTGTTTATTTACAACAATTCCAAAAGTCACTTTGACAAAACATAGTTTCTTGACTGTTATTGACCAAACAGCAGGTTCAATTAGTTTTAGTTACCAAAGCAACAATGCGTTAACGCCAATATATTCGCTGCTTAGCGCTACCAAAGAATAAATTATTGTTACCACGGCTTAAGAAGAAATCATTTACAATGTCACGTCAATTTCTAATCCAAGACAAGGAGAAACCGCTAGAGAAAAAGAGGCGTGTTCCCCTGTACCCTGGGTTCCCAGAGTTGGCGCGATCCGACGTCAGCATACATCCTGCTTACTCCAAATTGGCATTGGCATAGTAAGTATAAAAAATAAGTAGTGAATACCTTAGTAATTCAAATAGTTTAATTAGACAAATGGGCCATAATGATCATTTTATTTCAGCAGAGTAGTTTGCCGACACCGCTATCACTACGCCAAAGCGGCCCAACGCAAACAATTTATGATGGAACTGCACAGTTTTGAGAAACTGCAGTCGAATGCTTTGGACGGTGTGAGAGTTCATCGTGAATTCTCTCAAGGAATCCTCTCGCACCATATACCACCAAGGCGGTACATGCAGAAGTTGACGCCAGATCCTCTCAACTCAAAGCAAAGAATGCGCGTCGAAGAAATAATCAGTGGAAGAGTGGACTTCAGTCAAAAATAATAAAATTTTTAGGCCTCACTCTGCACCAGATAGTTTATTTTATTTTAGGACTTAGTTGACTTATCATGTAGGCACAAGAAGAAAAATAAAACTCAGAAATCAACTTAAAATGTTAACTTTATTCAACGGATTCCATTGCTTTCCTCTTCTTCATTTTCTTACTCTTTTCCACATTAGTCTGTAGATAGTGGGCCTCCTTCTTAGCCTGTGATATCTCAGCCCTTAATCTCTGTTTGAGCGCAGCTCTTTCATAGGCCAATCTTTCACTCAAGTGAATCCACTTAAATCTCGGGATGTATTTGACATTCCATATCATATCATAGTATCGTGATCTCTTTCTAGTACCAATCTTTGTATTGTTAAGTCTGGTTGCAACCATTTTAGCAACTTTTTTCTTTTTATATTCCACCCAACCTTCTGTGAATTGATTTGGTACCCGCTTGCGTTGTTCGCCTGGTTCTGTAAAAGTCAATTTTAAACTATGTATAGCTATTCCATGAAACATAACACAAATGCTTTTGTTATTACGACCACTGGGATAAACCTCTAGGCATCATAACAATGTATAATATCATAATACCAATAAATAGAAAGATTGTGATATAAAAACAATAACATAACCTCGAAAACTTACTGGCACTCGACTGCAAGTATATCCTCCCAACTTCACCGAATTCACTGAATATTTCACGTATTTTAGCCACATTCATGTAAGGAGGGATTGTTGACAAATATACGATCCCACGCTTTCTAGTCTTTTTCTTTATTTTTCCATCACCGGAGTCCGAAATATTGTCAGCATCTGACGCGTTTTGTGAGCTCTCGTCGCAATCCGAACCATTTTCTGGAACTCTGTCCATTTCAACATCACGCATTGTATCAAATAAATAACAAGATGTCTCTAAATAATTACTGGATTACAAATTTCGATGAAAATTTAAAACTATTTACAGCCATGCCATGTGATACTGACAGTGACAGTTAGTGTTAGCGGTGGGCGTTGAATGAACGAACTGTTTTTTTAGACTGTTTACTTGTCGTCAACTGTTCGACTGGTTTACAGTTCACGGATAAACTAGTTTACTCATGAACGAGATTTTAAGCATCGACTTGATTTCGCGTAGTCGACGCACGACGGAACGGAACGAGTGATGATTACGAAGACTGGTTTTGGTTTACAGTTCACGGATAAAATAGTTTACTCATGAACGAGATTTTAAGCATCGACTTGATTTCGCAAAGTCGACGCACGACGGAACGGAACGAGTGATGATTACGAAGACTGGTTTTGGTTTACAGTTCACGGATAAACTAGTTTACTCATGAACGAGATTTTAAGCATCGACTTGATTTTGCGTAGTCGACGCACGACGGAACGGAACGAGTGATGATTACGAAGACTGCCGAACCGAAGCATACTGCTTCGGTTATCTATAATTGGTGAATTATTTTTGTTTTGGATTTTGTTTATGTACGTTATGTTTTTATTCCTGATTTGAAATATGCATTACGTGTCGGTCAAGGCGAAATAAAAAACTTTGTCATTACCTACTTTTTTGTTCGCTAAAAGTGTAAAAAGTACTTAATAAATAAACAAAAATAACTAATTGTAAATAGTGGATTGTGTATGAGTGTATAAAGTACTAATCGACTAGTAAACCAGTTTTTAACAAAACGGCCGAATCCGTTCGTTCACTAAACGATGCTGTTCAGTCTATTATGTAAACTAGTCGAAAATTAAACTGTTTTATGAACTAGTTTATCGTAGACAGTAAACCAGTCTCGTTTCGTCGACTGTAAAAACGTCGACGACCCACCACTAGTTAGTGTTACAGTTTTTTTCGCATTGGCGACCACAGAGTACATTATACATTGGCGACCCACGACAATAAAGATTGAAACATACTATTAAAACCCGCAACGACGTGACGCCACGCGACGCCTTCTGACACATGGAAGTACTCATCAATCCTTAGATAATCTAATATATAAAATTCTCGTGTCACAGTTTTCGTTGCCAAACTCCTCCGAAACGGCTTGACCGATTTTGATGAAATTTTATATGTATATTCAGTAGGTCTGAGAATAGGTCAACATCTATTTTTTTTTTTTTCATTAGTAGGTTATGTATGTAGGGTAGGGAAGGTAGGTAGGGTAGGGTACGTAGGGTAGGGTAGGATAGATAAATGTTTGGTCTTTTTATGGCAAAACAAAGTTTGCCGGGTCAGCTAGTGTACCTATAGATTTAGCCATAAAATGAGATTGATTGATAGAGCGAGGTAGCTAACTTGCAGCCCCATTTAAATAATAAGGACAGAAGATTATGTTTTCTCTTTGTCACCATGGCCGGCTTTTGTTGTTTGTCGTACGCTAATGTCATGGCAGGTTTGACAAACTAACTTTGTCGTGTTTGATTTTTTTGTGATTTCGCGGTATTAAGTGTTTATTGAGACAAGGAATTGGGTTATTTATAGATAATAAGTATCAGTGCGATGATGGGTGGAAGTGTTCTAGGCTGTAAAAGCCGAAGTGAGCGAAAACTAGATGGAATAACATTTCACTCGTAAGTTGACGAAATTATCTTTCCTTTGGTTTTAAATCGCTAGATGATCAATTATGATGTTTTACAGTGATATTCAATGAGTTTAGCTTACACAATTTAGATTTAATACGTGTTTTCAATAACTTAAAATAAAATAACCTTAAACACGAAAGGTTCAGAGCTAATAAACTGTATTTAACATTTTAGATTTCCGTCTAATAGTGATATAATTGAAATTGTTAAAAGCATACAAATAATGACAATCATATTTGTTACTAACGTTCGCATTGCGAGGACTCGAAATCGTCCTAATTTAGACGTTTTTCTTTAGTCCGCGACAAACTAGACGTTGTGTCAAAAAACTATACAAATGCCATCTCGAAAAAAGAGACAGAACATATTTTAACTAAAATAGGTTTAATATACAAAAAATCTCTTGGGTTTATTCGTAAATCGTAATCATACATTTATTCAATATATTTATACCTTTGTTTGGGGTAATTTGCAAACACGGCAACACCAGAAATAACTAGTTTTGTTTCATGTGCGGCCACGCAATGGCTACATCTATAGGTACTTTATCTAAGCATCAATCCCATATATTTAATATGGTCAGAAACACAGTGTTTCCTACACATTAACAACACGCCATGTAATCAAACGCAATCCCACGCGGTAACATCCAGTCAGTCCAGTACGGCGTGTTACCGGGAGAGAGGGCACACACGCCAACCGACGCTTTGCACCTACCCTACTTACCGTACCTAACCTACCTATCCTACCTACTAATTTTTATCTATCATCAATAGTTTTCTCAGCGCACGCCAAATATATTTTTTTTATTATAAAAGCGTACACATTGACATCTAAACGAGCCACCTATTTTCTTGAACCCACTGATGCTTAGCATCCAAAGTTAAGCCTAATAATACTGTGTTATTTTCAGGATCCATTTCTTCGCCCTTTATCAACACATCAGTTTTCACCTGCCTAACGTGAGGTAGGGTAAACTTAATGCATTTGTTTTTTTTTCATTTTTCACTTTTGAGATCGCGCTATTAACATCGTCTGTAACCAGCTGCTGACGTTTAAGTTTAAACAAAAGTGAAGTATCATCTTCAAACAACACTATATCATGGTTATCATTTATGAGGTAAGGCAAGTCATTAATATATATACGAAACAAGAAAGGACCAAGAATTGAGCCCTGCGGGACTCCCAATGTTACTATAGATCCGGGTGATCTTTTTCCATTAACGTCAACAGTCTGAATCCTATTACACTCAAGTAAGAAGATCCAGAGTGCTGTTCCGGATCCCGTAGTAGCGGAGTTTCCTGATTAGCGTTTCATGAAGAACACAATCAAATGCCTTGGACAAATTACAAAAGATGCCCAAGGCATCGCACTTATACAACACATTATAATTAATATGTCCTAAAAGCTCAACACAGACATCAGTAGTTGAACGACTCCTTGTAAAACCGAACTGTTTGAATATGTAATAATTTATGTTTATTAAAAAATCTTTGCAATTGCTCTAAAATTAATTTCTCAAATATTTTACTAAACATAGGTAGTACTGAAATAGGTCTATAATTTGTAGGGTCTGATGTTCTGATTTATACAAAGGTATTATTTTACTATTTCCATTAGGTCAGGAAACTCCCCACAGTCGATACAATTATTAAAGATAATAGCAAAACTAGGTGCGACAATGTCAATAATAGACTAAGCAACTTCTATAGAATGACCCACAGATCTGCAGTCTTTTTAACATTTAAAGTGTGAAAGGTCTTAATTATGTCTCTACAAGTAATATGTTCAAAAAGAAATTCCGAATCGGAGACATTAACTTTTTCTTTTAGCAAAGACTCAGCTACAGAAGTTGATGAGTTTAGGGATTTAGTAGTTGAAATGGGAATATCTGAAAATAAATTTTCAAAGGCCACTGCGACTTGTGAGTCTGATTTTATGATGTTGTCATTAATAGACAGGCTGTAGTCAGTATTTCGGTTACCAGATCTTCCCGTTTCACTGTTAATAATATTCCAAGTCGTTATAATAACATTACTACTGTTTTTAATCTTCGAACTCAAATAACGCGACTTGGCCAAACAACAAACTTTTTTAAATGTTTCCAAACATTTATAGTTAATCAGCTAAATCGTGGCTAAATCACAATCTCAGTATTGTCAGATTTGGCGACCCGGTTTCGACAACCGAACCTCGCCTTCGCCCTTACCCCAAGTAGCCTAAATTTAAAACCTTTAAAATCAAGGTAGCCTTAATTTCCTAGTCTAGGGATAAGTACTCAGAGAGGAACACCGATAAAGCTTCCTTCACATTATTGATGACAGAGATTGATGTTTACAGTCGTTTCGTGACGTGGCGTGGGATTCACCAATCATACGAATCTGTTCAAGCCTATGTCATATCACAAAGAATCTTGTAGCCAATCAAATGCTTCACTCCACGCTACGACACGTAAACTTTAGTATTTTTCCGCCTTACGACGGAACCACACTTACATGGCATGGCGTGTCGTGGCGCCTTCTGACGCAGTTGATTGGCTACAAAACACGTTGCGTTATAACGTAGACTGGAACAGAGTCGTATGATTGGTGGATCCCGCGCCACGCCACGTAAGTGTGGTTCCGACTTTAAGCTTAGTTTAGAAATCGCAGTGCGTGCCAAGCCTTAACCTTTTTGTCATAATATTGTCATCTTTTGCTAAGTTGGTACCTAGCACGGCTTTTGTGTCAATGTCAAGCAAATTCAAAATTCAAAACAAGCGTTTGAAAAGCGTTCGTAACGTAACGCTAAATTTGTGTGCGCTACAAATAAATATAAAATAAACATGACCGAGTTCAAGACACCTATCAAAAACAAAGCCCTAGATATTAACGACAAAATCACAATACCTCCGTCGCCGTTTTTGAACAGACTTGGCTATGGAACAGGTAAAAGCACTAAGTTTTATGCGTTGTTTCTCCGCGTGGTTAAAACCTATGCTAAAATCATGTTTGTCTGCAATTCTTAGGTGTAAATGTGATGCAGCTGGTCAGATCCCCTCGTGCGGGTCAAATTCGTTCGCCATGGGCTCTCAAAATGCTGAATAAACGCGTGAAACCGAGTAAAGTGTATACCGACCGTATAAAGGCCGAAGCGGATCTTCTCCAGCGCATGTCACACCCTAACATCGTCGGTTTCCGTGCGTTCAGTAAAGGAAAAATCCTGTACTTGGGAATGGAGGCCTGTGACTTGTCACTTGGAGATATGATTGAGAAAAGAATTGAAGATGATGGTGAACCATTCCTTCCAAAGCAAATACTGAAAGTAAGCATAACAAATAGTTTCTGAATATGCATATTTTATAATAACTGATGCCTCAGCTTGTCAGGAGGATACTACTTCTTTTTGCATGCTATAACTACAAACTGTTACTAAAACTTAAAATAAAAACTATCTTAATCCATGTTTCAGGTAGCAGCAGACATAGCTAGTGCCCTATTCTACCTCCACACAAAAATGCAGATACTGCATGGAGACATGAAGTCCTACAACATCCTTGTAAATGGAGACTTCGTGATTTGCAAACTGTGCGACTTTGGGGTCACCCTGCCTCTCAATGAGAATGGCATGTTTGACAAGGAAAAAGCAGGGAAAGCTGTGTATTTTGGTTAGATATTTTTATAAGTTAGTATTGCTGGACAACATGGGCTAGATAATAGATATAGTTATTTTCCAATGCTGTTACTGAATTTTCTCTATTTCATGCCTAATATGCCTTTTGTACCTCTTCTTCCTTCATACTAATCTGTATTGGTTGGGTCATCTTATGTTCTATTGATGTTGAAGTTGATTTCACAATTAGAGTGCTGAACTTATAAGTTAATATAAGTTTGAAATCACAAAACTGTCACAAGCAAGCATGATAATCAATGCTTGTGCCTTCTCCGAAGGGGTGAAACCTTTGTTCTGCAGTGGGACAGTTACAGGCAGATATTATTATTATTATCAAATAACCCACTGCCTACCTATTATTTTCCTTAAACTTTCCCATAAAACTTTTATATTTACAGAACAAATCGGCTTCACTTTTCCCAACAAATCCATTTTTCAAATTCCAGGTACAGAGGCATGGAGTGCCCCGGAAGTTATTCATGGAGGGGAGATATCCTGCAAGACGGATATATGGCCACTGGGTCTCACACTGTGGGAGATGATGGCGCTGATGCCTCCTCACGTAAGCACTGAAGATGACACCATGGATGACAGTGTGCAGTGTCTTGATGATAGCCTTGAAAGTATGGAGGATCACTTTTCTGATAAATATGGTGAGTTTTTTAGGAGATTCATCATCATTTCAGCCGAAAGACACACAGTCCACTGCTGGACATAGGCCTCCCCCAAGAGTCCACTGATCAGACCAGCAAAAAACCTTTGAGTAAAACAATAGACGCCCTGTAGATGCACTGAAAAACAAATAGTCGAATACTTTTGTCGGCAATTGGCGGAGATAAGGGCTATCAGGTATAGTAGTCACAGCAGATCTTTGTGTCTCGAAAGTTCGCTGCAAGAACCTGCGCAGTTGCTATTTTTGTGTTAATGTTGGAGTAGAATATAGCATTGTATAACTGTCTCTTTCACTCGCTTACGTTTGTCGCATCGTCATATCTCGCTTACTCAATGACAAACCATATCGTGCACAATGGCTATGTGCATCTTTAAGCAATATTTAGGCAAAGTTAGCTCTGTGGATATCCGCTGTAACTTCTGTAGGTACGGGTCTAAAGTCAGCGGCGATTAGCATCCTTGAACAGCCAATGACAATGCAATCACTGATGTCTTTATACGAGGGTGGATTGAAAAGTAAGTTACCTTAACATGAAAACCAAGGAAGACACTAAAAATAGTATATTATGCAACTAGTGAATAAAGGACGGATTTAAAGCGAGGGCCATAGATGAATCCCGAGCAAGTGAAGGATTCTAACGACTGAATCACGACCGTAGGGAGTGATTCATGATGATTGAATCACGAGCATAGCGAGTGATTCAAGTGTTAGAATCATGAGCGATGCGAGTGATTCATGGCCCTCGATATAAATCCGTTTTATTCAAGAGTTGCATACTATATTTTATACCATGACTACGAGAAAAAGAAAGATTTAAGCACAAGGAATATTAATAAATACAAAATAAATGGTTTATTTCCTTCAAAGTTCACAAAAAAAATTAAAACCCTGATCCCTGAATTCGATAACAGCACTTGTGACCACCTCCGGTACGTTACATAATTATAATTAATTAAACACCATTGCAATTAATATTAGAATTACAATCCAAATAAGTATTCAATAAATATCCTAGACTAAAATCAAAATCATTATTAAAATCCTAAATAAAACAAACTCAAAATTAAAAGCGAAGGAGTTTGAAAGTTGAAAATTCTCTGCACAAGAAGTTAGTATCGAGTATTTTTTGCGCAAGGAGGTTATATACCATTGAGATGGAGGTCTAATACATTGGTGTGTTCCAAATTCAAACACCAAAACAGTGAGTAAAAGTGCTTTTTATTCACTGTTTTCAGTGAATAAAATAAGCTTTTTAGAGGGGGAATGGTTTAATAGTATATTATGCAACTAGTGAATAAAAGACGGATTTAAAGCGAGGGCCACAGATGAATCAAGAGCAAGTGAATGATTCATGATGATTGACTCACGAGCATAGCGAGTGATTCAAGTGTTAGAATCATGAGCGACGCGAGTGATTCATGGCCCTCGATATAAATCCGTTTTATTCAAGAGTTGCATACTATATTTTATACCATGACTTCGAGAAAAAGAAAGATTTAAGTGAAAAGCACAAGGAATATTACGAGTAATAAATAAATAAATGGTTTATTCTTCAAAATTTATATAAAATGTGAAACCCTGACCCCTGAGCTAGTTAACAGCAACTGTGTTTCAGGGACAAGTAACCACCTCCGTTACGTGACATAATTATAATTAATTAAATACCATTGCAATTAATATTAGAATTACAATCCAAACAAGTATTCAATAAATATCTTAGATTAAAATCAAAATCATTATTAAAATCCTAAATAACAAACTCAAAATTAAAATCGAAGAAGGAGTTTGTGTATCGAGTATTATTTGCGCAAGGAGGCGCAAGGAGGTTACATAGCATTGAGATGGACGTCTAGTACATTGGTGTGTTCCAAATTCAAACACCAAAACAGTGATTAAAAGTGCTTTTTATTCACTGTTTTCAGTGAATAAAATAAGCTTTTTAGAGGGGGAATGGTATAAAAGTATTTTTTAAATAGTCACTCACAGTGGCTTCAACCAACTCATTCAGGCCCTGATTTAGAGTCCTGAGCGCCCGAGACTAGCATTCGCCTGCCTATGAATATACTTTTTTTAGGGTTTAAATTTTTCCTTTGGGTATGGAATCCTTCTTTTTTTTAATTAAGAGAATTACTAAGACTACGCGGTCCGTCTGTCTGTCACCCGTGATAGCTAGAAAGTTGAAATTTTCACAGATGTTGTAATTCTGTTGCCGCTATAACAACAAATACTAAAAACAGCATAAAATAAATAGTGAATATTGTATTCCCATACAACAAACGTGATTTTTATGCCTTTTTATGCTATAATGATACGGAACCCTTCGTGCGCGAGTCCGACTCGCGCTTCGCCGGTTTTTTTCTATTTCACGTTTTCGCGAGTTTAGTTCCGATCCCGATAGTGTAATTAATCGTCAGTGAGTCAGTCTTAGCATGTAAACAGATTTGGCGCCCCGGGTCATGCCAACCCAAAACCAAAATAAAACAAAGGCGATTGCCCATACACAGCCCGTTATGAGGTATCGTGTCTGCGATTTCAATATTATACAAAGGATTAGGATTTATATTTTGTGTTATATTCCATCCGTGTCCTTTACTTTATATATACAGACAACAACAGATCAGGTTCCTTCACTTGGACATTTGTATGCACCTTATTGCATTGTAATAAGGGTTCATTTCAAGAACAGAAACATCGTTATATCTCGTGAACCCCGCAAAATAAATAAAAAATGTTTTCTAATTATGAATATAACATGTCTTTTCTACGATATACAACCAAATTCATCAAGATGCAACAATTTTTTCAAACGGGCCCAAGTTCCCTTACAAAATGGGCATTCTCCTTTGCTGTGATAATGATAGGAAAACATTTTTGAAAGAGCGGGCGAAAAGAGCTCGATTTTTTTCACATCAGATTGATGGCGTTTTTGACTTATGCAGAAAAGCTTCAAGAAAGGCAATGCAGAGTTTTTTTTTAATCAACTTATATTGTCCCACTGCTGGGCAAAGGTCTCCCCCGTAGCTTTCCACTCTTCCCTATTATTTGCCATCCCCTGCCAATCTCCCGTAAACGCTTCTAAGTCGTCACGCCAGCGTTTCCTAGGCCTCCCACGGCGACGACGCCCATCTTCCGGATCCCAATGCGTGACCATTTTGGCCCATCTATCATTATGCATTCTGCATATATGACCCGCCCAATCCCACTTCAGCCCAAAAGACTTGCTCCCCACATCGGCGATTAGATACACAGAGAATTTTAAATTTAATAGCGCACGAAGCTAGTTTGAAAATTTTAAAATCTTGCCATGGATAGGTTTTTTATTAGCACTAAATAGAAGTCAACTGCAGCATAAAAAATTGAGCACTAAGGGCCGATTTCACCAATGAAACTTATCGCGATTAGTTCAACTAAACCCATTTTATGCAAATAGATAGTTCTCATTGGTTGAGACTGCTGAGAAATTACCAATCAGAACGCTGTATTTACATAAAGTTTCATTGGTGAATTCGGCCCTAAGAATGAGAGCGATCAAAGCGATCTCGAAAATTTTAGCTCCTTCCCACGGAGAGGTCAATTTTTTTTAAGCTCATCTAATTGAATGTATACTGAAGCTACTTCTTATTTATATTCATAGGAGTTACTGTGCCGACTCGTGCAAATAATCTTGACAAACGAGGTTGAAAGAGCGAGTGAGGCAAGCTCAAAAATTTTCAGCACCTACCTTGCCTCGGACACAGATTACTAAATACCTCGGATTGGTAATATTTTGTTTTGACAGACAAGAAATATGGGTGGCAGGCTCCAAGGTAGAAGAGTCTAGTAGAGCTTATCTCAAAGAAATATGCTAGGCTGACAGGGCTGGATTGCGCCATCATTCGCTGCCTCCTGCCACTCTTGGCCCAAGGGTACATACGCTTATGCGTGAATGAGTCTGACGCTGACTGAAGTAGAACACGTTAAATTAATTGAACTCGTGTAATAACGGAATCATGCTATTTACTGCCGCCACCTCCCTATCAGGTGAATAGGGAGGTGGCGGCAGTAATTCAAACCCGCAATCACGAAGCCATTGTTTCTACACATGTTTGCACACGAGTATTTGTCTTGATGAAATAACACATTTTAACTTAGCAGCATTCCTGAACGTATTTCTTTGATTTCTTCATCCAAACGACGTAGTAGTTTGCAATAATTACCGGAATTTATCGTTTTACGTCTCTCATAGGATGCCTATGTCCCAGCTGTGTGATCATTAATAGTCTGATGATGATCATGATGATCGTTTGACCCTTTCCAGATGAAAAACGTATATCGCCAGGATTTATTTGTATGGTATGAGGCATCATTTTATTGTCTGTGTGGAAGGTGGATGATAGATTCACGAATATTACATCCTTTACATCTGAAAAAACCTATATATACGCTGCCAAAATTGAAATTGTAATTAATAAACTACTTATACATAATAAGCGTAATTTTGATTTACTTACCCCGAGTTTCCCAGCTCTAAATTATCAGAGAATTAATGTAACAAATTGTCAAGCACGCGTTATCGGCTGTGATTGGCTATTGAAAATTCATTCACCAATAACAGCAGATAACGCGTGCTTGACAATTTGTCACATTAATTCTCCGATAATTTAGAGCTGGGCAACTCGGGGTTAATGATATTATAAAGATATCGATTAGTGTAAAAATAAATTTAATTATTTCCTTGAATTTACTAATTGTTTATGTTGAAGTGGATTAGTACCAAGACATTACTAATTGCATTATCGTTACCTACCTGTTCAAAGATGCTATGCGCCGCTGACTTTAGCAACGTACTCGATAGCCCTTATCTCTGCCAATTGTTGACAAAGGTATTACTAATGGTTTCTTGGAAAAATCACTCAAAGGTTTTCTGGTTACCTTTAACTTAAGCTCGCCTTTGTACATAAACTACCTAATCACTGTTTACTACGCATTTCGCATTTGGTGACAATAAAGAATTAAAGATAAACAATAAGGTCCCGAACAAAACAGTCTGTAACAATAGCTGTTTTGGAGAAAGAAGGCCCGATAAGCAGCTTTGATAACAAAGGTGGGATTTCCAACGTCACTTGTTAAGACAGGAACAAATTGGGTTAAGAAAAAACAGCACCTCTTCACTGGCATGTTTTAATTGAATGAAAATAATAACTGAGGCGAAGGCGATGAACCGAATGACTCGAGTCAAAATAAATGGCTACAATGGGAGCCTACCCATTGTAGCCATTTATTTTGACACGACTCAAAGCTTTGACTTCGACGATCATAAGTTATTGCTTAGCAAATTAAACAAATATGATATATGGAGACAAGCTAACGATTGTTAAAGTCATACCGAATTGATAGGCGTCACACACAAATGTCTAAAGTTATCGATGGAATCAAATAGGCTAAAAATTCCAACTATATAACTAATGCAGTAGGAGTCCCGCAAGGCAGGGTGGTGGGATCGTTTCTCTTTCTATTATACGTATACAGAATGCATTTTTCAAGGGAGCATGGCTGGCCAAATCAATTATTATTATTAATTTAATATGTCATTGACAATGTCGGGACCCTGGGATCCCGGACCTTCAAGGTTTTTATACGGACTCCGTATCATTATTTCAGTAGGAACCTTAATTATTAGGTAACAAACAAATTAACGACTTGGTTTTAATTAAGAGGTCGAGCATGGTTTTCTTCTTGTTTACTTCTTTTTAGTTCGCTTTTTTTAATTATTTCAGTACTTACGGCAGCAAACGATTATTAAGTAAGCCTACCTACTCATTGAAGAATAGTACCCATTCAGTAATAAATTAATCTCTATTTCGCAGGCACCAGACCCTTAGTGCCAATGAACATCTCAGAGGAGCAGTACAAGAACCCGCTAGCCCTGTTCTACTTCTGCACGGAGAGCATGCCAGCCATGCGGCCCAGCGCGCAGCACGTGAGCGTCGCCGCTAGGGACATGCTCGGCGAGTGATGTTACGTGCCTAAATGATAGGAATATTGCCGGCAATAATAATTATTTCCATTCTATACAAGGCTAGAACGTGTGCGTTACCCCAGCCAGAAAATAGCGAATATGGTCATTTGAGTGTAATATATAATTAGGATATTAGCTTCTGTAATTGTTACGTTGATTTTTAATATTGTTATGCTAATCGTTTTTAGTTATTTGACAAACACATTTCTGGCTGGGGTAACCTTACCTTGGCCGAGTATTCGTGATTTTCTGGCGGGGATAACACATACGGCTAGAACGCAGCCATAGAAAGAACTGCTCCAGTATACATTGTACTACTATTTTTAAATCTGTGATTAAAATATATAGGTACGCGAATTTTGCGTACCCACTTCTCGCGTCTAGTTTATAACTTGTACGCGTCAAGTTTATACTGCGTCACTCAGGCCCGCTGCTAGCTATTTAAACGCCCGCGTGCAATACCGATTAAGTGGCCCCATGTAGAACTCTACGTTGAGCTCAATATCGGTAAATGGACTGGGTAATTGGAATCGAATTTGAGTTGTCTTAAAAACCCATTAGAAAATGAAAGAAATACTTTACAAGTAAAATGCTATATTTAGATATAAGTACATATTTAATCTAATTATATATAATTAAGATCACGGAAGCTGTTAAGTAACCGAAACATCGGTGTCGGTCTTTGAAATACTAGAGCAGTAATGTTATACCTAATCACACTTCATATTGGTAAACTCAAACCACAAGTGCGCTGTGCGTTACGTGAAAACAATTGAATTTGTTGGAGTCGCCTCGGTACTGGCGATAGTTTTACGTTCGGGAATCCCTGTGACCCGCGTCGGCGCGTGTTCGGTTTCAGGCATTTGTTACACTGTATGCGTTGTGTCCTGCGGTCCGGTCACTCGAACATTTACCGCACCAAATGTTCGAGTGACCGGAACGCAGGACGCAGAACGCATCCAGTGTGACAAAGCCTTCAAGCTCCGACGCGCTTCCAAACGTTGGCGTTTATTTTAGATGTCTTTATCATGATTTAATAATAATAAAATATATTTGACACGCAAATTACGAGAATGTTTCGTTTTCGTTTTGATATCTGTTTTTGCCGCCCTCTTGTAAATGGCGCCCGTGTGCAGTGCACGCGCCTTGCACACCAGCACGCGGGCGGCACGGCGTACCCGCCACTTATGCCCAAAAGTTTTATAAAGATTTGCCACCGTTTTTATAAAACTTAAAAGAGGTTTAAAATGTTATTTTTGTATATTAAATGTCGATTCAAAAGTCTTGTAAGTTATTTATGAACAAGGGTATTTTATGAATTTATTGATAAATATTTTATGTAATTACATTGAAACTTATTCATAGTATGATTTAATAAATAAGAATGACTTGTCATTTTATCAATCAAAGTTTTATTTAAAATAAAACAATGTACCTAAATGAACGTGCATTAATCTTAATTTTAAAAGGCGATTTTTGTGAAACCTTAAATGCAAGGTCATTTAACGTTTCACGAAATATCGCCTTTTCTTATTTATTTTTTTGCTCTGGATGCTTTTGGTGGCGGTCGACCCGTTTTTTTAAGACACTAGCATTTCAGAAGTACAGTTCAGTACGTTTCGTTACAGTATAATGTATTACGCGGCCGATTTTGTTTAACCGTCAAATTTTGGCAAGGTTTTTTCGATTAACTCTAATTATATTTAGTGTATTATACCTATAAAATTGAAGTTAGGTCCTAATTATTGATATAACATTAATTTAGTAAATCCACAAGAAACTCGGTTAATCAGTGGTGAAATACCCTGCGCATCATAGTCGTAACTGAATTGAAATTTCATCATAATTTATTAATTATTTACAGAATAGGTACTAATGAAACTTCACAAACATCTGTAGGCAGTAGGCTTTACATAAATTTGCAACTAGGTGGTAGGTACTTAAGTTTTTAGATTTACCTAGAGTACCTTTCGAAGCGCTAGGACCTATTATTTTCTATTTAGGTAGGTACTTATTTTCTAAACGACGCATGTTTTTAAATTGATAAGTAAAAACAAGCTGGCTTTACATAAATTTGCAACTAGGTGGTAGGTACTTAAGTTTTTAGATTTACCTAGAGCACCTTTCGAAGCGCTAGGACCTATTATTTTCTATTTAGGTAGGTACTTATTTTCTAAACGGCGCATGTTTTTAAATTGATAAGTAAATACAAGCTAATTCATAAGTCGTGTGCAAAAATGTATATAGGTAAGGATCCAGCAAATTCGTAAAGGTTCCCCCAGCAGTATCATGAACATCTTCGAAACCATGAAAGATACAAATAGGTACGAATAAAGTCACAACATTTACCTCGTATCGAGTTAATTACCAATGTAGCTAAGATTTATTTCAATATACCCTATAAACAAAACTTCTGGCCATGGTAACCAAAGTCAGAATTGTTTATGTCAAATAACTAAAAAGCTATTAAAACAAACAAATTTATAAATCTACGCAATCATTACAGAAGCTAATGATCTATTAGACTTAATTAACGATATTCGAGATTATCTGGCTGGGGTAACGCACACAGATAGTGTTGTTCCCATAACGCAGTTTATTAAAAATTATTACACAAAAAAAGATTACTCAAAATAACTATTTTCGGTGCTCAGCACACGGTCGAATTCCAGTAACATTATACTAAGAATGAGAAAGAGTAGAATAAGAGGCCGGCTTCTTTTGATCAACCTGCTGATAACATTGTAATCGGATAATATGCCGTCGGCGACCTTTTTGTAAACGTTATCTATAGGTGGCGTTTTTAAGTTATTATCTAATCATGTTCGCGGTAATCACGGTGTTCTTTGAACTGTTATCTAAACGTGTTTTGTTACCTGCAGATTTTGGCTGTTTGAATCATTGTCGTTATTATTTTAACACTATTTATCACATTGTCGCGAACAGGAACCGTTGGTCTGTCGTTCCTATAATGCGGAATCTTCCTAGGTTGCTACGATATATGCTCGCTTTTTTGCGTACTGCTGAAATTGAAATATTATATAAATATATATATATTGCTATAGATTGAAAGTCCTCAATAAAAATAAATAATTATAAATCAATCACATACATATTACACAGAATGTTATTCTCTATTCTCTGTAAAAGTTTTTTTTCTACCAATTGGTAGAAAAAAGTTGACCTAAACGTTTAAAACTTTTTTTCTACCAATTGGTAAAAAAAGTTTACGCCTAACTTTCATTTTTAATGTGGATAAAAATTCTATTGTAAAAATAAAAGCCATTTTTTTTATCAGGTCAATGAATGAAACGTCTCGCAACAATCATTGGTTCGTAGGTACAGTGATATGTCCAAAATCATTTTAATACATTAACTAAACTAAAGAATTAGCCAAAAAATATATTATTTATTCAACTAATATGCAATAGTTTATTTAGTAGCATTATAGCGACTTCCGTATAAGAGCGCTCAACTTTCACGTTTGGGGCAGCGCCACTGTCAAAATGTCCAATGTCCGTTACTTCTTCAACAGTCAAACTAGAACCAAACTGGTAAATTAAAATCGTTATGATTAAAATATGGTGCATTCAAAGTCTTATAAGACAGCAATCTACAAAACAACAGAATTGTGTCTGTACTTTAGAATTTGTGGTATATTGCTATTAGCAATATATTACAGAAAACAAAAGAAAGTATATTTAGTGGAAGTGATTAACATTCTTATTCGGTGGATAAGGCTCTAAGCTAAAAAAAACTACCAAAAGGAATAAACTGGTAGCTTTTTTAAACAAGACTTGCAACCTGCAACACTGCAGCGAGCGAGTTGCCAAATGCATTCAGTGTCCAGTTGCATCACTCTGTGCCAGTGCATCAGTGCGATAGGTCGCTCGCTCAGTTAGAAACGCGTATTAATTTTGTTTTACACATTTTAATTCTCAATATTCCACTATGGGTTGCGATGGAGGTACTATCCCACGTCGTGATGAGCTTGTGCGCCTGAAAAAGAAGCCAGAACAGGTAAATATCTTTGGAATAATTTTTAATTTTACTAAATTTAAACATTTCTTCAACAAACATTTCTTTTCTTTTTTTTGCCTGGGAGCTAATATTGTTATTTTCTTGTTGTTGTAGAAAGACAAAGATGCTGAACGTTCATTCAAGTGGCGTAACTGCGCTTTGTCTCAGCAACCGCTGCAGGCGCCCGTGGTGGCCTGTGGCCTCGGTAGGCTGTACAGCAAGAGCTCCGTGCTTGAGTCATTGCTTGACAAGGAAACCAAGCCCGAGTCCATCAACCACATCAAAAATCTAAAGGTAATGTTCAGAATTTTATATAATATAGATATTATTTATTTAATACTTCATGCACACAAAAATACCTGAAAGAGAGAGAGATATCTTCCTTAGTTTATGATGAATTGACTAAAATATTAATTTAATGCCCAATATAACTTTATCTTACTATCTGGGATGTAGACATATGCTTGACAGTGCTTGGCCTTTAAATCCTCATCTATAAGTTGCGGGGTAACTATGAGTTATCTAGCCAGTGTATAAAAATAGTCTGTACCTATTAAAAACTTTAAAGCTTGGAATCATAGAATAAATAATTGATTGATAAATGCAATATGGGTTATGTGCATTGATGTATTAAAAGTAGGAAGATACGTTACGCGCTAACTTCGTGATCAGAAAACCTGGGCTCGGCGCACGACTACATGCATCGAAACTCACACATCTATGTCACTAGTCCCAAACCTACAAGTACCGATAGACAAGGACAGAGATAGGAGACGGCGCTGTAGTGCGAGCGAAATCGCGTTAGCCGCCGAATGTTGTCCGAATGCTAAATGAATGAAATTACATTGCAATATGTGCGTATCGTGTCTCTCACGCATTTTTGTAATATCTATCTCGCTCTCACAAATATGGCGAAACAAACATTAAATATTATTGTAATTTTCAACAAATTAACATTTTTACTGTACTTACGAGTGGTAAGTGATCCCGTGTGACTTATTTTTTTTTCTGGTATTATTTAAACACTGTTTAGCTACACAAGAAGTCATTTTGATGCGTATTTATTGCAAATAAATATAAAAACACTGAAATTATTGAGCTGTGGGATCAACCATGTGCCGTGCGCGACTGAGTGCCCGCTGCGGGCATTCACTTAGATTAGTAGGACCAAGCGCTGTGAGCAGTCCCGTATCTACCTACTTTTAATACATCAATGGTTATGTGATAGATTTCCTTAAATCCTAGTAGTGTCAAGCTAGTGTTCCAATTTAGCACCTAGCATAAGTTTGGCCATAGTTTTTTATGAGTCCCATAAGATAATTATTTTGTTCGTGGTAAACATAGTCTAATAAACTTATAATTTACAGTACATCAAGGACTTGAATCTCGTCAAGAACCCTGCATACACTGCCGCAGACCACACAGAAGGCAACGTCGGCGAGGGCAACGCTCCATACATCTGCCCCATCAGTGGCCTCGAGATGTCGGGCAAGTTCCGCTTCGTCTTCCTGTGGAGCTGTGGTTGTGTGCTTGCTGAGCGAGCACTGAAGGAAGTCAAACAGAATCTCTGTCACATGGTAAGCATTAAAGCTTTTGTTTTTCTCAATTATTTAGATAGGTAAATTTTCGATAAAAATTGCTAGTACGGTTAGCGTAACTTGTTTTACCTTTATAAAGCTGCCATGGCAACAGTGATAAACTTGATATTTTCCATTCCCATATAAACTACTATTATTATAAATTTAGATTGGAATTTTGGTAAATTTTAGGTGATTTGTGAATATTACTTTTGACCTGAGTTTCAGCGAATTAATGTTTTTTTTCTTTTGCCCACAGTGTCAGCAACCATTCGTTGATAACGACGTCGTCGTATTCAATGGAACTGTTGACGACATCGAACAATTAAGGCAGAAGATGGCCGTTCGTGTTGCTAGCAGGAAAAGTGGCAAGAAATCAAAGGTGGACAAAATGGGCAAGATTGATATTAAAGTTGAGCCAGCGACTCCAGTGGAAACCACATCTGCTGAAATTGTCACAAAAAGTTCAATAAAGAAAGAAATTGACACAATACCATTATCCCTGCCTAAATTCAATCCTAACAAGCAGGCGAGAGGACATTTTGGTTCGTCAAAGCGCGTCCACCCTACAGAACTGGCTCAAGACCCATCTTACAAGAAAACCAAGAAGGATTACAGTGTCGCCAAGGATCCCCAAACTAGTGAAGTGTACAAATCGTTATTCACGTCGCACAGAACTGATAAAGATCAGAAGAGAGCTCACTGGGTGACGTACAACCCGTTTTACAATTAATGTATGTTATATAATAATGTATAACTATGTATGTTAAGGTTATATTTAGTTAATAAATGCTATGTAAATAATACAACATCATGTTTCATTTTATAATCCTTTTATCCCAATTCATATCATTAATAAATATTACACTAGAAAACTGCACATTAGGACTATTTTAGGTGATTTCTCACAAGTATAGTAGTATATTTTTGCGGTTAGGTATATGAACTTACAGCTAAGTCTACAGTCTACAACAAGATTAATATATTTTTCTATATTCATAAATAACTTCTTAACGGTGCATTTGTTTATTTGATAAGCAAATTCAAGCTATTATAATTCTTATATCAGTCACGTGCAAAAATTATAAAAACAGACTTAACCGTTTCAGAGATCGTAAACGTTCCCCCAGCACGTTCTTGAATATCTTCGCAACTGTAAAAGATACAATTTCAAAGTAGGTTTATTAAGTAGGTACATTAACTTCGTCTAACGAGCTAATTCTGTAGCAAATTTCAATGTACCCAACAAAACTTCTGGCCACGATAACGTTACCGTCAGAAACTCAGAACTGGTTTTAACAAATAAGTAACTAAAAAGCTACTAGTACTACAAATTTAAAAATCTGCGCAATAATTTACAGAAACTGATGTCACTATAGGAACAGTCAAATGATATCGACAATGGCAGGTGTAACGCACACAGATACGTGCGCTTGGTTGTAGATAGTTTAGTTCGCTTATCACGGTTAATTAAAAAAATAACAAAAAAAAGATTCAGACACAAGACTACAAACGCTACTTACAACTATTTTCGGTGCTCGGCACACGGTCGAATTCCAATAACATTATACTAAGAATTTGAGAGGCCGGCTTCTTTTGAATTACTGATAACATTGTATTCGGATGATACGCGAGCTTAAACGTTTTCTATACCGTCGGCGGCCTCTTTTGTTAACGTTATCTAAATTTTTTAAGTAATTATTTATTAATGTTCGCGGTAATCACTATGTTCTTTGAACTATTAACTAAACTCTAAATATTAATGCACTTGAAACGAAACACAAACACTAAAATGTTTACTACCAATTCTGGATGTTTGAATCATTATTGCTTATATTTTAACTAATACACTGTTTTATCACACTGCCGCGAACGTGTTGGTCTGTCGTTCCTATATTGTGGAACAAGTTACCTTAAGAAGAATATGCAATAAAAAAAGAACAAATAGGTACTTGCTTTTTAGCGTACTACTATGCAGCTATCAGCTATGCTATTAATTGAAGTCCTCCATAAAAATAAATACCAATCAATCAATTAGTCCTCCCCAATGATATTCAAATAAACAGATATGTTATAAGCGCGCGCATTGTGAAGACTCGAATAGTAGACAATTGTATGATTTAGTCTTTAGTTTATGTCACGCATGGCGAAGAGCGATACGCTTTGTTGAAAAAAAAACAAAATTAAAAAAATGCCATCGTGTGTATTTAGAAAGTGTACCAATTATAATACCAAATTACATAAAACAGAAGGGATCTCATACCATATATGTAAATACGCAATACACCTCAATTTACTAATTTATTTCAATTTTTTTTCCTAATTTTCTGATATTTGGAGGTTACAAAAAGAAAAAACATTGGTTGTCAGAATAATGTTTGTTAACATTCACACGCAAGTGACAAACACTAGCTGTCTCTTTTTTTCTTGTTTGTTTTATCAAGCCATCCCTTTCGACATTGTAGTGAAATGTCAGATGAATGAAAAGTGTGTATGTGTGCTGCCGCTGCTGCGCGGAACACTTTTTTCAATTGTTTTGTGAGTGTATAACGTATCTGTTTATTTGAATATCATTGGTCCTCCCTAAAAGATTGTTGTTTTTCTACTAATTGGTAGATAAAAGTTCAAGTTAGGTTTGAGTTTGAAACTTTTTCTACCAATTGGTAGAAAAACAACAACCTCCTTTATTTTGGTGGCTTTTTTTTATTGTATTGTAAAATATATATTTGGCTCTCATCCAGGTATGTTACCAAAATAAAATCCTTTTTTTCATCAGGTCAATGAATTAAACGTCTGGCAGCAATCATCGTTACGTACATTGTACGGTCCAAAATCATTCTAATACATTTACTTGTAATTAATTCAACTATGCGAGGCACGTTAAAGCATCTTGCAGTAAGATCGCTCCACTATGCACGCTCCGCGTTCAGGGCGATGCCACTGTCAAACATTCTAATGTGTGTAATTACTCCAGCAGTCAAACTAGAACCAAAATGGGCAATTAAAACCGTAATATTTCATGAGAATATTTATTCATAACATGGTACATTTAAATTCGAAGACAGTATAGGTATACAAAACTTAGTATTATTGAATGAGTTTTAGATTGGTATTTGCATTTTTTTTTTCCTAAAAGACAAAACATAGTTTTCTAATTAAATAAAATGTGAAAATCCCTAAAGACGGAAATACGTGTCGTGGCGTGGCGTGGCGCGGGATCGACCAATTTAACGACTTTGTTCCTGTCTACGTCATAACGCAATGAGTTTTGTAGCCAATCAACTGCGTCAGAAGGCGCCACGACACGCCACGTAAGTGTGGTTCCGCCTTAACATTTTGATTATTCACCGCTCTTAGCTATAAAAAAAATACCTTAAGGAATAAACTGGTAGCTTAGTAGCTCTTTTAAACAAGACTAGCAACATTACAGCGGTGCGGACATTCATTCTGTCATTCTCGTAGTAGTCTATGGTCATTCTGTTCCTTGGCAACACTGCTGTTCAGTCGTTTAGTGACGAAGTTGGACCAGTTGGACGAAGTCGAAGTGAAGTGACGTTTAGTTTGTGTCAGTGCGTCAGTGTGATCAGTCATTTTGTTTTGTTGTCTTGAATCACTTGCCTTAAAACGCGTAAATAATTTTATTATACATTTTAATTCTCAATACTCCACTATGGGTTGCGATGGAGGTACTATTCCACGTCGTGATGAACTTGTGCGCATGAAAAAGAAGCCAGAACAGGTAAATATTTTGAGAATAGTTTTATTTTTACTAAATGTAAACATTTCTGTGCCAGTGTGCTTATATTGTTACTTTCTTGTTGTTGTAGAAAGACAAAGATGCTGAACGTTCATTCAAATGGCGTAACTGCGCTTTGTCTCAGCAACCGCTGCAGGCGCCCGTGGTGGCCTGCGGCCTCGGCAGGTTGTACAGCAAGAGCTCCGTGCTTGAGTCATTGCTTGACAAGGAAACCAAGCCAGAGTCCATCAACCACATCAAAAACCTGAAGGTAATTTTTGAAATTTTAATTATTATATCTTACTTAGTTTATGATAAATTGACTAAACTGACAACAATCTTACTTAATTGTACCATTTTGGATCTAGACTTATGCTTGACAGTGCTATAGCCTTAAACCCTCATTTTTAAGTTACAGGCTAATAATCTATGTTTGATCTATTCAGTGTATGCGAATAGTCTGCAATTGATAAATGCAATAGTGTAATGGGTTTCACAATAAATGTCCATATGTGTTGTATGCCACGCACAACGGACCAAATGGGAGTCTCAGTGCAGAAAAGGGAATCCCTCTTCGTTGAATTGTGTGATAGATATCTTTAGATCCTATTTGTAGTGTCAAGCTAGAGTTGCAATTTAGCACCTAGCATAAGTTTGGCCATAGTTTTTTTATGAGTCCCATAAGATAATTATGTTGTCCTTTGTAAACATAGCCTAACAAAGCTAAAATTTACAGGACATCAAAGACTTGAATCTCGTCAAGAACCCTGCATACACTGCCGCAGACCACACAGAAGGCAACGTTGGTGAGGGCAACGCTCCCTACATCTGCCCCATCAGTGGCCTCGAGATGTCTGGCAAGTTTCGCTTCGTGTTCTTGTGGAGCTGTGGTTGTGTGCTTGCTGAGCGAGCACTGAAGGAAGTCAAACAGAATCTCTGTCACATGGTAAGCATATCATAGCTTTTCTTATTTCAATTATTAAGATAGGTGTAGGCTTTTATAGGCTTTTGCTCCATACAAATTACTGGTAAAGTAAGAGCAGTTACGCATCCCTATCCATAAACAATTAAATTAGAAAATCTACAAGTCCATGATTTGACCTGTCATACTGTATGTTGGGCTGTGAAAAAAATAAATGAAAAGAGATTGCATGTAGCAGAGATGAGTATGTTGAGAGGGTTGTGCGGCGTGACGAGAATGGATAAAGTGAAAAATGAGTATATTAGAGGCAGTTTAAAGGTGGCACCAGTGACAGAAAAGTTGAAAGATAACTGGTATGGTCATGTGATGAGGAGGGATGACATGCATGTTACTAAAAGTGTTATGAATATAAATATGGTTGTATGGAGAGGGAGAGGAAGGGGGAAGATGGATGGACTGTGTGAGGAGTTATATGAAAGAAAAATAGTCACGAGATTGAGTGACAGAGACAGGATGGTATGGGAGAAGAAAACGTGTTGTGTCAACCCTAAGTAACATGGGTGATAGAGGCAGGCAGATGATCATGAATTGCTGAGAAATTGGGCTACCATGCCAACAGTTATGAACTTGTTCCCATTCTCATCTCTTTTACTATATGTTTAGATTGGCAATTAGGTAAATTTTAGGTTTATTACTTTTGACCTAAGTTTCATTGAATTAATCGATTTTTTTCTTTTGCCTACAGTGTCAGCAACCATTCGTTGATAACGACGTCGTCGTACTCAACGGATCTGATGAGGACATCGAGAAATTAAGAGAGAAGATGGCTGTGCGTGTTGCTAGCAGGAAAAGTGGCAAGAAATCAAAGGCAGACAAGATTAGCAAGGTCGAAGTTAAAGTTGAGCCAGCCACTCCTGTGGCATCCTCATCTGCTGACATTGTCACAGAAACGGAAGTTAAAGAAGAGGCAGGACCAAGCTCAGTAAAGAAAGAAATTGAGACAATACCATTATCTCTGCCTAAATTCAATCCTAACAAGCAGGCGAGAGGACATTTCGGTTCGACAAAACGCGTCCACCCCACAGAACTGGCTCAAGACCCATCTTACAAGAAGACTAAGAAGGATTACAGTGTCGCCAAGGACCCACAAACTAGTGAAGTGTACAAATCATTATTCACATCGCACAGTACTGATAAAGATCAGAAGAGAGCACACTGGGTGACGTACAACCCGTTTTACAATTAATGTATGTTAATATATGTATATGTATGTTTAGGTTATAAGTTAGTAAATAAATGTAAATAATACAACTTCCATCTTTTATTTTATAATCCTTTTATTTCCATACTAATCATCAATAAATATTGCACTAGAAAATTGCACATCAAGAGTATATTAGGTACACAATATTTTTGTGCTATTTGGTTATATGAACTTACAGCTAAATAAATAGTGGAATGTCAAAAAATCACAACAGAAACACCATAATACATTCTTCACACATCACACACACACACATTATTATGTTAAGTATCGATCTGGTTTTAGTCACTATTAGAAAGTACAAAACGTACTATATCTTACCCTTCCAATTGCACCCTTAGAGTGAATGTGATGTAATTCAACATTAAAAACCCTGTGGTGAAAAAGATCCCGAAAGGCAGCCTATACATCGGTCACTTTAGTACAGAACTAGTTTTTTGCTCACTTTCTACAATTTACATTCTTTGAGTTAGGTCACTTTCAGTCGGAGGGTGCGAAAAAAAATAAAAAAATACGGCATTTGGTCCTGGGTTCGATGCCCAGTATTATTCGGTTCTTCCATCTGGAATTTCTGGGTAACAGCCCGGAGTTTGGACTTGTGCCAGTTTGATGACAATAGGCCCTTAATCGCCACCTATTACAGGGGACTTGAACATAAAGGTGCTCACTCACTTGGAGCATTTGCCTGTAATGTAACGTTACAGAGTCGAGCATTACATCAGTGAGGGAGGAGAACCGAGCATTACAGTACGCAACCTGTAATGTTACAGATTTGAGCATTTCATTGGTGAGGATAGAGAACAGAGCATTACAGTGCGCAAATTGATGATACAATGTGTGTAATATTTTGCTACAACTTGTAACATCATTGACCGCTTCGTTGGACATTGTGGACTCAAAAATGCGTAAAATCGTATCTAATCTAAATCAAAATTTATTTATTCAATTAGGCCATTAAGCAGCACTTTCGAAAGTCAAAAAAAAAAAATTAAAACTAATAATAATTGATTCTACCGTCCATTCGGAAATGTAGCTTGTTGTGGAGAAGAATGGACAAGAAACTCCACAATAAAAATAATGTTACGTTAAGTAAGGCGAATGCTCGTCAGTCAGGGAGGTAGTATTGTAATGTAGTGCTCAAAATCGAATCTGAAATATTACATTACAGGCGAATGCTCGTCAAGTCAGGGAGGCAGTACTGTAATGTAATGCCCAAAATTCAATCTGAAATGTTACATTACATTATAGGCGAATGCTCGTCAAGTCAGTGAGGCAGTACTGTAATGTAATGCTCAAAATCCAATCTGAAAAATTACATTACAGGCGAATGCTCTTCAACTCAGGGAGGCAGTACTGTAATGTAATGCTGAAAACCAATCTGAAAAATTACATTACAGGCGAATGCTCGTCAAGTCAGGGAGGCAGTACTGTAATGTAATGCCCAAAATACATTACAGGCGAATGCTCTTCAAGTCAGGGAGGCAGTACTATAATGTAATGCTCAAAATCGAATCAGAAATGTTACATTACAGGTGAGGGAGCAACATAACTGGCAAATGAGGGTTTAATATAGGTGCTCGTTTGCGCAAAGTTAAATAAAGGTGTGATTTTATATTAAGCTAAATATAGCTTCTAAGGGCCGAATTCACCAATGAAACTAAACGCGATTAATTAAACTAAACTCAGTTTACGCAAATACAGCGTTCTAATTGGTAGTTACACAGCAGTCTCAGCCAAACAGAACGATATATTTGAACTGAGTTTAGTTGAACTAATCGCGCTTAGTTTCATTGGTGAAATGGGCCCTAAGAGAAAAACTACTGCAAATAATAATATATTACTAAACATAATAAATAAATACTTAATAAACCATAATAAAACCAACTATAAAATAATGGCATTTCCTTAAGTTCACTGAGAGAAAGATTATGAGAGTATATATGAGCTAAATGTCATGACCCATAGAACTAAGAAGGATTGTCTTAGTGTAAAAATCAATGGGCAGTTTTTTTTACATAATTTTGAATCGTTTAGATATGCAGATTAATAATAATCAATATTAAATCGCTCTGAGGAACTTCAGAATACGTGGTAATCATGTTCAAAATAATTGTTTAGCATAGAAAAAATAGAAACATGCTAAAAATCAATGCAACAAAATTTTTTTATGAAAATAATAACCCGAAGTTCTGCAGGTATTTAATATAATTATATAAAACTAAAGAAATATTATCATTAAAATCATTATATTGCATATCCTAGAAAAAAATGGGCCATGTCATTTGGGACAGTTGTGTAACTAACCTAAGTAGTATCTTTTTGGTGAACACCTTGCTCTTTGGTAGATTCTTACATTAAAGTTGAATTACAAAATTTTAAGTCGGGTAACTCATTACTGAGCTGTAACTGTAAATGTTACATGTTGTAATTAAAAATCCTAGTGTGTACCTGGTTTGCGAGCAGAACATCCTACCCATACGCATTAACGTTTTGGAAATACTTTTATTATGCATACAACTAAGGAGTAAAATTACCTGTCGGAGTCTGTGTTTCCCCATGGTTACAATCTAGGGGTCTTTAAGTCAATAGGTTTCTTCTAGGCAAGCGTGCTTCACCGTCGACCACATAATCGCTTACCATTATGTGAGATAGTGGTCAAGCGCGAGCATATAGACAATAAAAAAGGAACATTACTGTTTCTGTTTAGTTCATCATCATCATCAGCCTTTTAATTTTCCCACTGCTGGGACACAGGCCTCCACTCTGTGAGAGGGAATAGGCAGTAATCCACCATCTGGGCCCAATGCGGGTTGGTGGATGTCACATGTCATCGAATTTTTGGTTCTTGATGATGTTTTCTTTCACCGTTTTGAGAGTAAATTGCCTGCTTGGGTTCGAAACCACGACCTACGACTTGTAAGTCGCGGCCGTTACCACTGGGCCACCACTTCTGCTTAATTTGTTTAGTTACAGTTCACTAATGAGTACCTGGCTTATATATAGTTGTATAAAGGAAATATTTAAGAAGCAGAGTCTTGCTGTACGGAGGCCAGGGTGGCTTCGATGATGAGGTTGAAGTCCAGTTCGTTGAGGCTGGCCTTAGCTGTCAACAGGTCCAGGAATGTGTCCAGTGGAGAGAGGCGCTCCCCTGAAGGTAGTGCTGCTATACCTGAAACCATGAAATGAATAGACTGAATAATGCTGAAATCTATTTCATCTACCTTAAGGTGCTCCTTCACTTGGGAGCATTCGCCTGTAATGTAATGTTACAAAATCGAGCATAACAGTGCGTAACTTGTAATATTACAGATTCGAGCATTACATTGGTGAGGGAAGAGAATCGACCATTACAGTGCGCAACTTGATGATAATATGTGTAATATTTTGATACAACTTGTAACATCAACGACCGCATCGTCTTGTGGAATCAACTAAATGAAATGCTCAAACTCGAATCTAATGTTACATTTGCCTGTAATGTAACATTAGATTCGAGTTTGAGTTCGGTTCGAGTTTGATTAGTTCGAGTTTGCTCGACAAGGCAGGAAGGTAGTACTGTAATATAATGCTCAAAATCGAATCAGAAATGTTACATTACTGGTGAATGCTCGTCAAGTCCGGGAGGAAGCACCTTTAAGTATTTTATATTTTTAGACTTTTTTTTGCTATCGATTCGCTAAGAAGAAGAGTATTGTATGGTTTGAAGAAATCTAACAAGGTCATATAGTAGTTAGAGTAAAGGAAAACTGCCTAGTCTGGTGGTCACAAGCGCTACTTCTGAGTATGGGTTCGATTCCCAAATGGGGAAAAGTGTTTTTTCCATTTGGTATTTCTCAGTAGCAGCTCTAAGTCTGGATTTATGCGCGGTGGATGGCATTAGGCTCACCCCATATTACATGGGACTTCACATAACTGGTGAAATGTGAGAGGAGGTACTATAAAATATAAATAGGTGAATTTCTGCCTAACCCTTGGGGGGATACAGGCATGATGTTATGTTTGTTGCTGAAAACCATTTCATCAACCTTATGAATTGTATCGACAACGACTCTATTGAGCGGCTCCTGGACCACAAGGTCAAGAAGAAATGATGGATGGGGTCATACCATTTGCCTTGTAGAATTCACTTACGCAATTAGGCTGCAGATCAAGTCTGCTACTGACCAGTGTCCTTGACGGGTCGGTGTCGGCTGGCCTCGTGGTGCGCCTGCGCGCCGCCGCTCAGCAGCGCATGCGCGTGGTCCCGCGCGCGCAGCACTAGCGCCGCCCTGTGGGGCCAGCCGGCTAGAGTATAGTGAGCCAGTAGGTTACTGACCGGTGTCCTTGACGGGTCGGTGTCGGCTGGCCTCGTGGTGCGCCTGCGCGCCGCCGCTCAGCAGCGCATGCGCGTGGTCCCGCGCGCGCAGCACTAGCGCCGCCCTGTGGGGCCAGCCGGCTAGAGTATAGTGAGCCAGTAGGTTACTGACCGGTGTCCTTGACGGGTCGGTGTCGGCTGGCCTCGTGGTGCGCCTGCGCGCCGCCGCTCAGCAGCGCATGCGCGTGGTCCCGCGCGCGCAGCACTAGCGCCGCCCTGTGGGGCCAGCCGGCTAGAGTATAGTGAGCCAGTAGGTTACTGACCAGTGTCCTTGACGGGTCGGTGTCGGCTGGCCTCGTGGTGCGCCTGCGCGCCGCCGCTCAGCAGCGCATGCGCGTGGTCCCGCGCGCGCAGCACTAGCGCCGCCCTGTGGGGCCAGCCGGCTAGAGTATAGTGAGCCAGTAGGTTACTGACCGGTGTCCTTGACGGGTCGGTGTCGGCTGGCCTCGTGGTGCGCCTGCGCGCCGCCGCTCAGCAGCGCATGCGCGTGGTCCCGCGCGCGCAGCACTAGCGCCGCCCTGTGGGGCCAGCCGGCTAGAGTATAGTGAGCCAGTAGGTTACTGACCGGTGTCCTTGACGGGTCGGTGTCGGCTGGCCTCGTGGTGCGCCTGCGCGCCGCCGCTCAGCAGCGCATGCGCGTGGTCCCGCGCGCGCAGCACTAGCGCCGCCCTGTGGGGCCAGCCGGCTAGAGTATAGTGAGCCAGTAGGTTACTGACCGGTGTCCTTGACGGGTCGGTGTCGGCTGGCCTCGTGGTGCGCCTGCGCGCCGCCGCTCAGCAGCGCATGCGCGTGGTCCCGCGCGCGCAGCACTAGCGCCGCCCTGTGGGGCCAGCCGGCTAGAGTATAGTGAGCCAGTAGGTTACTGACCGGTGTCCTTGACGGGTCGGTGTCGGCTGGCCTCGTGGTGCGCCTGCGCGCCGCCGCTCAGCAGCGCATGCGCGTGGTCCCGCGCGCGCAGCACTAGCGCCGCCCTGTGGGGCCAGCCGGCTAGAGTATAGTGAGCCAGTAGGTTACTGACCGGTGTCCTTGACGGGTCGGTGTCGGCTGGCCTCGTGGTGCGCCTGCGCGCCGCCGCTCAGCAGCGCATGCGCGTGGTCCCGCGCGCGCAGCACTAGCGCCGCCCTGTGGGGCCAGCCGGCTAGAGTATAGTGAGCCAGTAGGTTACTGACCGGTGTCCTTGACGGGTCGGTGTCGGCTGGCCTCGTGGTGCGCCTGCGCGCCGCCGCTCAGCAGCGCATGCGCGTGGTCCCGCGCGCGCAGCACTAGCGCCGCCCTGTGGGGCCAGCCGGCTAGAGTATAGTGAGCCAGTAGGTTACTGACCGGTGTCCTTGACGGGTCGGTGTCGGCTGGCCTCGTGGTGCGCCTGCGCGCCGCCGCTCAGCAGCGCATGCGCGTGGTCCCGCGCGCGCAGCACTAGCGCCGCCCTGTGGGGCCAGCCGGCTAGAGTATAGTGAGCCAGTAGGTTACTGACCGGTGTCCTTGACGGGTCGGTGTCGGCTGGCCTCGTGGTGCGCCTGCGCGCCGCCGCTCAGCAGCGCATGCGCGTGGTCCCGCGCGCGCAGCACTAGCGCCGCCCTGTGGGGCCAGCCGGCTAGAGTATAGTGAGCCAGTAGGTTACTGACCGGTGTCCTTGACGGGTCGGTGTCGGCTGGCCTCGTGGTGCGCCTGCGCGCCGCCGCTCAGCAGCGCATGCGCGTGGTCCCGCGCGCGCAGCACTAGCGCCGCCCTGTGGGGCCAGCCGGCCAGAGCTCGACGGGCTCGGCCCTCGCCCACCAGCTGGATGAGTCGCAGCTTGTTGTTCACCGTCGTTTTGTTTTCGTCATCTTTGGCTGGAAAGCGGATATGGTAATACTGAACTATGGTAAATGTATTAGTATTATGAGTCATTCATCGAGTACTGTGCCGAGTCACAAATAATATAATACTAGCAAACTGATGCCTCATCTCATATACAGCACGGCGCCGATGTAATTAGCGTTTTTTAACGGCCACGACGCGGAAGGCCTATCGATTGAAAGTTCATTGACCGCGTTCGGTTCCGTCTCACGGCGATAGATGGTGTTAGCAACAGCTTGCAAGTTGTAAGACGGTTTACTTGGTTCGAGAATATTTTTCTTTAAATTCAGTGATGATTACTTTTTATATAGTATTTTTGCACGTTTTTACAGTTACCTTGTGTAAATACAAATCCAAAAAATACAAGTGGAATACCTCTATAATTTAATACAGCGGCATCTATTGGAATGGACATTAAATGATCCTGTACGGTTCGTACACTTGCAGAGTTGTTGTTGTTGAGGTTGAAGCACGAAGAGAAAAGATCACTCAGTTTTCGTTAGATTTATTACGTATTTTTGTGTTTACAAGTAATACTGTTGACGATTCCTTTCTCTAATGTTAGTCACCGCGTAGCAGTTATCGTACTCATCGATTTAAAGTGTTTCATGTGTATTTATAATATTATTGGAATGACGCACGTATGGTGCACGGCACCGCGTCAGCAAAATATGTACAGTTTTAGACTGTACATCTTGGCAACCCAAAAAGAAGAAACCAACGAGAAGAGAAAGGAAAAGTCATCACAAAGTTAGTTAAGTAATTAATCAATCAAATAGAAAGGCGATGTTCCTGTTCCCAGGTTGAGGCTCCCGCCGCAAGTCCTTTGTTGTTTGTGCTGCGACGGTTTCATGCTGCTGGCACTCTGTTTTGCGGAAAACTTGAAGTTCAATATCTTCAGGTTGACTCGTAGTTTTGTTCTTAGCGTTGTGTGTGCAATAGTGTGGACAACGATTTCTCCCAACCACGACAAGTACGACTATGATGGCGATCGCCAGCAAAGAGTAACTTATGGCATATTGATGAATGTCGTGACTTGTTAGTGTTGGTAGTGAAGCTTCATTTTGCCGTTGAGTTGCAATTTTCTGATCAATTGTTACAATTTCCTGATCCGTAGCCTTTGACTGAAGGATATTTGGAGCATAACGATATGTTAAGTTCACTATCTTGTTAATAGATGTATCAAATGTTGGAGCTGTAAACTCATAATCCATCTTCATATGACTGCTGTATCGGCGTTGAGCGTAGATGGTTAAGTCGTTGGATTGCAGTACGCATCCCTGAGATAATGTCACTATGCTCGATAATGCAATGGTTTGTGATGTGACGTCGTTGCTACATATGATTCGTAATGCACACGTTTCGCAGCAAATCGCCAGCCAGCTGTTTTGAGTTTGTAACTCTATCCAAGTGTCTTTGCATGACGCGCGTTCGACGTCACAAGGTTCATTGTTTTGATGCGATAGCAGTTTTGCCTCACAAGGAGCGTTTTTGCTGTGTAGGTCAAATGATGGCAGGTTTTTCTTGCATAAGAAATTCTGCGATTTTTGTTGCATGCAGTGTTTCAAGTCATCTTTGGACATAGACACGTAAATGTTCTTCTTGAAGTTGACAGCGATGTACTCGTTTGATAACTGCACATATGTAGTTTCCTTAGCATTGTTAACCGGTAAAGGTATCGCTTGGTATATTACGAAATCTTCGTTAGCTACAAGTGGAATATGTGCTTCGAAAAGAAAGTAATTTTCAGTACCTCGTGCTTTCACATTGATCAGCTTGTAGATATCTTTAATGTTTTCTTTGTAGTTCTCAACTGGTAGCGATAAAGATTTCGGAAGGCTTCCGGATATTTCCGTTAATTTTTGAATCAGACGCACCGGACTTATCAGATGGACATCTACATGACCTTGGTAGACGTTAGTTAGAGTATTAAACAGCATCTCCTGGAACGTCCTCAAGCTGTTGATCAATAGGTACGTCGTTAACGAAGCAGAGTTGAGGTAGGTAGTAGCCGAAAGTATTTCCATTTCCGTTTCGATGGATGCTATATTTTTATTGGTCTGATTGATAAAGTTATCAATGGAGTTGAATTGACGCTGAATATTGTCTTCAGTTTGTTTCAATACTTGATTCTCAAGCTCCACAATCGTTGTTTGATTTTTTAATAACTCAAGTAAGTAGTTCTCATTGGTTTGCAGAGATTGAATATCGTTTTGATATTTCTTAGCGAATTGTTGGTCCAATATCCCAAACAGACTGTTAGCTATGTAGCCGACTCCGTCGACTAGACCCCGTTTCTTCCTGTTGCTCAGGTGTTTGTGGGGATTGATAAGTATAGAGTTGTAGTAGTTTAGAAGTTCTAGTTCATGATTTAATTGTTCCATGGTTGATCTGCAGTGTTGTAGATTCGTTTTTTGGCATAAGTTGTGAATATTCTCGAAGTAAGTTTGAGTACGACGAGTCCCATCCCAATAGTTTGTTAGGTTGTAGTACATCATTAGTATCCATTCATCGTGCACTACTTGCATTTTGCCGACGGTGTCATAGTATATGGGCCGCTCGCGTTCCAGACTTGTAATCTGAGCGGTCGCCGCCGGCGCTCCGCGCGTGCCATCGGTGGCGGTATAAGATCCCGTTACAAATGTAAACAATGATAACATTGTTATTAGTAACGTTGAGATAAGATTCTTTGACTTCTTCCGCCGTTCGTTTTTCGATTTCTGTGGAGGCTTATTTTTCATTTCGTTTTCTTTGGTTTCCTCAGTTTCAGAGTTCAATGGTAATGGCGACAGTTTTGTTATTGGGCGCTTTATGATTCCTGCTTGAGTTTTAACAGTAGTTACTCGAACATATCCATCAGATCCTGGATGTGTTTCCAGAATCCGACCTAGGGCCCATTTTCCCGGCGGTAGATTGTTTTCTTTCACCAGTACTACATCGCCTTCTTTAACGTTTCTAGAAGGCTTGTTCCACTTACTACGTGTTTGTAGAGTGGTAAGGTAATCGTTTGACCAGCTTTTCCAATATTGTTGAAACATATGCTCGGTAAGCTGCCATCTACGGCGTAAATCAATGTTTTTTACGTCACTGTAATCCGAGAGTGGCATGGACAATATTGGGCTTCCCGTAAGGAAATGTCCAGGCGTTAGGCAGTTGTAGAACTCTTCTGGATCTTCAGTTAGCGGGCACAGAGGTCTTGAATTCATGCAGGCTTCTATTTTTGCTAAAATCGTTATGAACTCCTCGTACGTTAGTTTTTGGTCCCCCAGTACTCGTCGCAGATGGTGCTTCATAGACTTGACGGCAGCTTCCCACAGACCGCCAGCAGTTGGCCAGGCGGGGGCGTTGAAATGCCACTCCACCTCCAATTTGGCCAGTTCGTTGAAAACATCTGGTTTCAGTAGTTGTTTGAACTCTTCGAATTCCTGACGAAGCACCTTTGCAGCGCCGATAAAGTTTGTACCACAGTCAGAGTACATGTGTTTCGGGGTGCCGCGTCTCGCACATAGTCTTTGGAAGGCCGCCATAAACGTTTCTGTGCTAAGGTCTGATACGAGTTCAATATGAACAGCTTTCGTCGCCATACATATAAATATGGCTATGTATCCCTTTGAAGTTTTTACGCCTCTACCCTTGTTGTGTTTAACATCCACATGACCGGTAAAGTCTACTCCTGTGTGCGTGAAAGGGCGGCACGGAGTGATCCTTTGCGGTGGTAGGTCACCCATCAGTTGATAGCTATCTGTCTTGTTGAAGCGATGGCAGCGTACACATCTTCGAAGTTGGTTCTTGACAGCCCGGTTGCCGCCAACGATCCAGTAACGCTGTCTAATATAAGTCAGCGTTAGCCGAGCTCCTCCATGTAATGTGGCTGAATGTGCTTGTTCTATAAGAAGTTGTGTAAATCTTCCTTTATGTGGTACGATTATTGGATTCTTCATATCCCCAGTTAATCTTGAGTGTTTAAGACGACCTCCGACACAGATGATGCCCGCTTTGTTTACATAAGGATTCAATTTGCAAATTGCGCTTTTCTTTGATACTGTTTCGTTGTTAACGATTTGTTTGTATTCAGAATTGAACTGCAATCGCTGCGCTTGAATAATGATACTAATGCGCGCTGCGCTTAGTTCACTTGTTGTTAGGTACGTAGTTTCCGATTTCGTCCTATTGCGCACATTTGTAATGAAGCGTAATATCCATGCGATGACCCTGTTTGCTTGTGTCAATGAGCTGCATTTGCTCAATAAATTGATAATTATATTATGATCGATATTTTCTTGCGTGATTTTAGCGTGGTTTAAGCCGCCAAAATTCGTTTGGAAAGTGCAAGGCATATCTGCCGGCGGATCTTGTTTTGTTAAGAACTCTGGGCCTTGCCACCACAGGTTGAAGTTTACTAGTTTGCTTGGCAAAAGACCTCTTGAGGCGCAGTCTGCTGGATTTTGCTCTGATTTGACATAATGCCACTGAGCTGCAGGAATGACGTTTTTGATCTTTGTAACTCTGTTGGCTACGTAAGTTTCCCATCTTGATGTTTCGCCTTGAATCCACGCGAGGACCACTTGAGAATCTGACCAAGCCCGTGTTGATATGTTATATCCACAGAATGTTTCCTTGGTTTTCTCCATCAAGTCAGCTAGTAGCTGAGCACCACACAGTTCCAGTCTTGGTAGTGTTGTTTTCTGAGTCAGTGGAGCCACCCTTGTTCGAGCAGCAAGTAGAGTTACGATGGGTTGGCCATGTTCGTTGAACGCCTTGCTGTAAATAACGCAAGCGTACGCCTTTACACTTGCGTCGCAGAAGCCTAGCAATTCGACACATTGTTGTGTGTCGCCAATCCATCTATTTATCGTTATTTTATTAATGAACGGCAGTTCTGTTTTTAGGTTCAGCCACTCAGATTCAATGTTGCTGGGCACTATGTCATCCCAGCTAAGTTTACTCATCCAGACTTTCTGGAATAGTAGTTTGGCCTTGACCGTTACTGGGGAGAGCCAACCCAATGGGTCGTAAAATCTTGATATGGCTGAGAGTAAAGATCTCTTTGTTAGTTGTTTGGAGTTTTCCACAGGCCAGTTAAAGTGGAAGTTGTCGCTGTTTGGATTCCAACCGAGGCCTAACGTTTTGCTTGATTCTTCCCCTTTAAAATCAAACATGGTTTGAGTTGAAATTTGATCCTTGCGTAAGTCTTCCAGTATAGCGCGGTCATTGGCTGTCCACTTCCGTAAATTCATGCCTCCTCCTTTTAACAGTTGGATCAAGGAGTTTTGCAGTTTTTTCGCTTCTGTGAGGTTGTTATGGCCGCTAATGACGTCATCTACGTAGCATTCTTCTATGAGTGTCTTGGCAGCTGCCGGATGTTTGTGACCGTCGTCAATGGCTAGTTGCTTCAATGTTCGCATAGCTAGCCATGGTGCGCATTTGGTCCCGTAGGTTACTGTGCAGAGATGGTAATCGCGAAGATGTTGATCTCGTGAGTCCCGCCATACAATTCTCTGTAGATGTTGTTGTTCTTTTGAAATCCAAATGCAGCGGTACATCTTTTCAATGTCAGCCGTAAATGCGTATTTATACGTTCGCCATTTCAGTATAAGGGCCTGAATGTCCTTTTGTAAGTTGGCGCCTTTTTCCATGACGTTGTTCAGGCTGACGCCAGTCGTAGTTTTTTGAGAGGCGTTAAATACGACCCTCAACTTTGTTGTTGTCGAGTTTTCTCTCAAGACCCCGTGGTGTGGTAAGAAGTAGACGTCAGTAGGTATCTGAGGTGCTAATTTCATGTGACCCAGATCCGCGTACTCTTCCATGAATTTTTTGTACATGGAGGAAAGCTTTTCGTTCTTCTCTAGCCGTTTTTCCAACTGTAGAAACTGCGAAACCGCAATTGTTCTAGACTTGCCCAGTTTCTCTTTGTAGTCTGGAACTAGAGGCATTTTGACGATGTACTTTCCGTCAAATGATCTTCTTACAGTTTCGTTATAAAATTGTTCACACTGGTCATCTTTGGGGATATCTTTAGTTTTTTGAATTTCTTCATTCTCCCAAAATTTTGTTAAATCCTCTAAGTTGACTACAGTAACGTGGCAGTTAAACGTTTGTTTCATCTTTCCGCATAAAATCCACCCAATTTGCGTTTGTTGTGCAACTGGGGAGCTGTTATTGCCTTTCAATACACCTCCTAGGATAATTTCGGAGTATACGTCGGCTCCTAGTAATAGGTCGATTTGCCGAGATACGTTGAAGTCAGGATCTGCAAGTTTCAAGTTTTTCAAGTGACTCCATGCACCTTTCTCGAACGTTTTCATAGGCAGGTTGTTTGTTAGCTTCGTCATAATAAGTGCTTGAGTTTCAAAGTTATAATCGGAGTGAATCGATTGACAGGTAAGTTTCAGTTTTCCCCTGCATTCTCTGGAAACAGAGCCGATTCCCGATACTGATGCGTTGATCCCGCGCCGAGGAAGACGTAATATTTGTGCAGCGTTTTCTGTTATCAAGTTCACCTGTGAGCCTTGATCGAGCAACGCACGTAGTGTTACATAAATCCCATCTGCAGATTTTATTCTCAGCTGGACCGTAGTCAGTAGAACCTCCATGTTGTCTTTAGACAAATGGTTAGATGTTGGTTGTTGAGATGAAGGGCGTTGTTCAACATTGTTTTTTCTAGTCGCTGACGTTATGGTTTGGTTGTCCGGGTTGTGCAATAGTGTGTTGTGTTTCAAGTTACATTCTTTGCACATTTTCGTGGATTTGCACTCGTCATTTCCGTGGCTGAATAAACAGTTTTTGCACAGCTGCAGTTTCGACACGGTGTCATTTCGCTTGCCAAAGTCCATTTGTAGGAATTTGTCACATTGGCGCAGAACGTGACTTCCGTTGCAGAATGGGCATTTACCGTAAATAGCATGATAGTTGTTTGTTTTATTTTGATTGAAGTTATAGTTATGTTTCTTCATCTGGGTTTGCTTGTTGAATGTTTTCCAGTTGGATGATTTTTCTGTGGCTGTAGGGTTCGCCCTTTTAGCTGATTTCATCGTTTCGTATGCCATGAACTGTGTTTCGAGGAAATACAGGAAGTCGTGGAGGTTCTGTAGTTCTCTGTGATCTTGAAGTTCTTTCATGTAGTCACTCAAAGTACTGGAGTCCAGTTTTTGTGACATGATGTGCACAATGATCGGGTCCCAAGTTGAAGTATCAATACCGATGTTAGAGATGCCGTTCAGGCATTCGGTAATGACGTCATGCATCTTCTTCAAATTGTATGAGTCTGCATGTTGTATGATCGGCAGATTTAGCATGTTGTTCATAAATGAAGTAAACTGGAGGCGACGATTGTCGTAGCGCTGAATTAATATATCCCAGCATGAGTTATAGTTTTCAGTGCTAATGGTCAGATGCTGCACTAAGCGTTCAGCTTCTCCTCGCAGCTTGGTCTTTAAGTGTTGCATTTTCTGCGCGTTGTTGATCATAGGGTTTTTGTGAATAGCTTCCAGAAATAGGTCTTTGAAGGAGATCCACTGACTGTAGTTGCCGGAGAACTCAGGGATTTCGATCTTAGGTGTCGATTTCTGGTAGTGGACGGTGGACCAGATTTTGGCATGGATTTTCCTCTTTAGCTCATCATATTGTTGTTCAATGTCCGTGAACATTTTGTAGTAATGTTCGTTGGATCCTTTCAGTTGAAAGTCTATTTCCCAATGAAGTTTATCGATGGGTTCCCATTTCGATTTCAAGGTTGCGAAGTGGTCTTCCAGTTCCCATCTTTCCGATATAGTGATTAAGTCAATCTTGGAGATGACACGGTGAATCGCGTTGAAATTGCATTCTTGCTTGTTAAGCAAGAGTTGTATGTTGCTGTCGTCATCTTCTGAAGTCCCACCTAGGTCGAACTTCACGTTTTGTTTGCTCAAAGTCGTCAGTTTGCTAGTTATGTCTGTTTTAGTTGATAAGAACATTTCTTTAGTTTTTTCGTAGATGTCGTCCTTGAAATATGCTATGTTCTTATCTTCTAGTTCGAGCAACAGTTGGGCATGCCTGCCTTCGAAGTCTTGCCATTGGTTTTCTAGCGACGACAAGCGTTTCTTCAGGTATTCCACAGATTTTCGTGATGATGAATCCTTGCGATAGTTGACACATAATGCTTTGATGTTATCGAAGCACGTTGACTGCAATTCTAGCATATCCATGTTGATGCTTGCTGACACGTCGTTGACTGTGGCAGGAGAGCGTTGCGTTGTATTGCGAAGGCTACTGCGTTGCTTGTAGTCTTCTCCGTTTCAAATCTTGAAATCGTTGACTTACTTGATTTGAAATGGTCAGTGGAACTCAGCACCCTTGCACCTCTGTCACGATATTATGCGACTTCTCAATCTAGCTGGGGCGACCCGCTTCTGGGAGACCAGCTAAACCGATTCGCTACCGTAAAGAGACACAGTGGCACCAAACATCCGGCTCGAAGGACCAAAAAATGTACGGTTCGTACACTTGCAGAGTTGTTGTTGTTGAGGTTGAAGCACGAAGAGAAAAGATCACTCAGTTTTCGTTAGATTTATTACGTATTTTTGTGTTTACAAGTAATACTGTTGACGATTCCTTTCTCTAATGTTAGTCACCGCGTAGCAGTTATCGTACTCATCGATTTAAAGTGTTTCATGTGTATTTATAATATTATTGGAATGACGCACGTATGGTGCACGGCACCGCGTCAGCAAAATATGTACAGTTTTAGACTGTACAGATCCCTTCAAATAATCTTTGCAATGTGAATCAAGAGCCCAATATTCCATTATTTTGTGCTTAATAGAGTTGACTAAACAAAAACATAAAAATGTTAGGTTAGGTTAGGTTAAAACGGGCTGTAGGCAGTGACCTGTCGCTGCCGGCCGTAGTCGAGTCTATGGTCGGCAGTGGGGAGTCCTGGGACGCGGTGGTATCCTTCTGCGCAACAGTCGTCTCGCAGAAGGAGGCTGCGGAGAGGGAGAGGGAGATTTCATCTGCTAACCCGATCCGCAGCAGACGCGCCGGGCGTCGGCGGAGGGCGGACAACGCCCTCTTCCAGCCTCCCTAAATGGGTCCAGGGGTGGCGGACTCGGGGATGTCCGTCGCCCCCCACACATCAGGACCCGAGGTGGCGGCGCGTAGTGTTCCACGCGCGCCCCTCTTAGACGTCGCGGGGGGAGTCAAACACCTCACTCCCCTTCCAACCCGAGACCGTGGCCCGCACAGGCGGGCCGGCACTAGCCGAGGGTTGCGGAAGTATCATTGTTCCCGCGACCCCCAGCGTAAGTGTGAGATGGAACACCGGGGTGGTTTTTAGTCAGTAGGAGTCTGACAGACCCCTCCCTGACAGACATCCGATGAGGATTTTCCAACCCGGAACAAAAAAAAAAAAAAAAAAAAGGTTAAAACGGGCTGGTTTCCGCAACTCCACGACCAAGCGCGTATTTTTTTTTTATTAATAAAAATGTTATGATCAATTCTAGTAAACTTTATTTGATACAAAATTCAATAAAAAAACGAAGCATATCACGCCATCTAGTGAAATTTATTTGAACGAATTTTGTTTATAGTGTTGACACCACGTGGGAACAAAAACTTAAAAATGTTTAGTTCAATTCTAGTAAACTTTATTTGATACAAAATTCAATAACAAATCGATGCATTTCACATCTAGTGAAATTTATTTGAACGAATTTTGTTTGTAGTGTGACACTCCGTGGTCTTAGTAGACTATGGCGAGAAGCGCACTAAGGCAAGTGCATCAAAAGTCGGGTACTGGTACTATCTATGTATATAAAGTCAACGGAGTTTGCTGCTTTCTTGGAAGTCTTGCTGCTTTCTTTGGTACCTAATCTTTTTCGTTTTTGACACCGACTACCAAACAGAAAGTTATTTTTTGCTTTGATGTGTTTTGTTTTGGAAGTCGGTTTAATTTTTTTTGTTAAAAAGATTTTATTTTTCTCTTTTTAGTTTTGGTACCATGAAAATACGCATTATTAAGGATAACTTAAAAACTACTCGGCAGAGCTTGATACAGCACCAGCTTTCAAATAAAAAAAGAATCATCTAAATCAGTTCATAATTGGCGGAGTAATCGCGTAACAAACATACAAAAACATACATTCAAATTGAGAACCTACTCCTTTTTGAATTCGGTTGAATATTCACTTACATGCAATAATAGCCTTCATGACATCGATCTGCAACTCGAAGACGTTGCGGTGAACGTATTGAACGAACGAATGGAACGGCAGCGTGCGGTACCCGAGATACGTGAAGAATGAACTGAACCCTTGAGGCAGGGGGAAGGCGATCGAGTCAGTTGCCAAGTAGTACTGCTCCAGAACTTTGAAGACTATGAAGGCGTGTGTCGGGTCCATCTCATCGCTGGAATAAAAATAAAGTTTTCGTCAGATTTATGACTCAAAATTAACTTTTTTATAAAATATAATTATATTAATAAGAACAAAAATGATATGTACTTTATTTAGGGCCTGTTTCAGTCTTCTGATAAGTAATAAAACTTACTATTAAATATACAAATTTACCACATACAAGTTATAATTAAAATTATTTGGTAAACAGGATCATGTCGTGCGACACCGCCTCGAAAAGAAGTATCATGGCTTCAGTACATTATTCTGAACCATCCTAGTGTTAGAATTTTCGTCGGCTATTCCTAATGTATAAAACAGCTTAATTTAAAAATCCTTAGTTAATGATAAATGATTTTATTTCTGTAAGTTGGTTTGTACAAACGCTTTTACATGTCTAACATATTGTTTTTAAAACTAGATGAGGTCGGCGTTTCCTATCTGACTACTCTGAGAAGAAAGGCCGAAACAAACTCAGAGGTCACAGTCTCTTTTAAAGTCCTGACAAAATCTTGGTTCGATCATGTGAAGACCATGTAGACTGATGTCTGAAATGGACTTTTGAGGAAAGAACCAGCCAGATTGAGTGGACCTGTCCAGTCAGTGCACGCATTTGTCTATAACCGAGCAGCTCAACTCAGAATTTAAGGAGCTCAACGATTCGACGAACAATACCAAAGAAAGGACATTCGGGTAGGCCGCATAAACTACTCAAACTGCCAGACCATGATTAAAAACTAAGATAAATTAAAAACTAAATAATGATCCACATAGTCTTCACATTCACAATAATTAAAATAAAATAATATAATAAGTTCCCTTTTCTCACAAAATCAGCAATGTAAATAAAATTCTAAAGCGTTAGCTATCAGCTGTTTTCTTATGGTTCACGATAGAAAGAAGGCCGAAAATAAAAGAAAAAAAATTCGCGGCGAGTCGAAAAAGAGCATAATTAAAAATCTAATTGGGTTATATAGAAATAACGATTTTAAACAGGTAATTTTTTTTTAAATTAGGAAAAAGCTGACGACAAATTTAAACGCTAGGGAGTTTAGGATCATTTAATGAATCCATGGTAGTCTTTTTCGAATCGGTGTCAAAAACACCCTGTATAATATAACGGGACCTTGTCCGCAGGTGGTGAAACAGGCCGTACATAAACACAATGTCAAAATTCGAGAAAAAAAAACTAAATATGAAGTGATGAAGTTGAAGTTTCGTTGCCCTTAAGTTGAACTGTGTGTAGGTTAGTTATTTTTTATTACATACAATTATCGAATTGAACAACACAACCAATGGTAGGTACCTATAATGAATTCCTGGTTTATTTTTTATTGTGCGTAAGAGACAAATGTATACAAGTCATTCACAACTGCTCCTTACGCACAATGGAAATGACCTTGCTTTAAGAGCTTATGGTAATGGCGTTATAGTAGGCTCTGGTCGTTAGGTGCTTCGTAAGGTAGGTAGTTAGGTGCTTCGCAAATAAGGTAATTAGATGCTTCGTAAACGAGTAACACCCACCGCTTAGCCAATACCACAAGAAACAAAATCGCAAAACAAAGACAACCAACACAACCAAATGAAACCAATGAACGAATAAAGACACTCTGAAAATAGTTTCCCATATTTATTAAGATTCTTTCGATCTAGTCAAACTCTAATGAAACCAAAAAACCTCAATCAATCAAACCAAATTACCTCATGAAATTGTGTCAAGCAGTAACATGAATGAGTTTAAACGTAGGCTTTTTGAATTATTGAATGACAAGGCGTATTATTCTGTTAATGAATATCTTAATGATACATTAAAATAATATTATATTTAAGTGTTTGATATCTGTCTGTATATTATGTTACTTCCATATGATAATGGTATTCTGACTTGACATTTTTAACTAAATTTTATTGTATTACGAAATTGTGACTAGTTACTATCTATTTGTTTATGTGCCGTCTTAATTTATTGAAACATTATTATTAATTATTATTTTTTGACATGAAATTGTGACATCTATTGACTTTATTTATTTTTTTGATTTTATTTTGTTAATGTGACATTCGATTACCTATATATGCCGAATATTTGTATGCCTTCTGGCGGGACATAGTATGGACCAACATTTTTTATTTATAACACCTGTAATTTTACCCTATGTTCACAAAATTAATAAATGAATTTGAATTTGAATTTGAATTTGAACCATTTCTCTACATATTGACTAAAAGAAAATTTTTGACCGAGTTTCAAATCAAACTTTTTCTGATAAATTATTCTAAATATTATTCATTTTTCAATCATCAATACATATGGAAAGACTGTCCGACGCCAAAAAAAAAACACGACACAAAAACCAAAACGGAATGAAACATCAAAAAGCCAAAACAGTCTAGTATCCGTGTTTCATAGTCATACATAAAGGTGAAGCCACGCTGCTGGTTGTTGTGCGGCGTGGCGGCCAGCGGGCGGGTGAGCGCGCGGCACAGCGCCCGCGCCGCGTCCAGCTGCGCGGCCGCCCAGCGCGTGCCCACCGCGTGCACGCCGCTCTCCACGCGCGCGCCGCCCGCGCCTCCCGCGCACGAGCGCATCAAGTGCACGCTCACCTCGCGCAGGTTCTGTGTGTGCCCGGCCGCGTCGTGAGGAGTTATGTGTTATATGCATGCTTTAGATAGGTATAATGTTAGAGCACAGATAATATAATACTAGCATACAAATGCCTCAACCCATAGACAAGAACTGTGCTTATGTAACTAGCGTTTTTCGACGGACTATTGACTAAAAGTTCATCGACAGCGTTCGTTTCCGTCCCACGGCGATAGATGGCAGTAACTTGCAAGTAAAATGTGTTTACCCGGTTTGTGAATATTTTTTCTTTAAATTCAATACGGCTTGTTTTATAGTATATGTTTGCACGTTTTTTACAGTTTCATTGTACCAAAATGTGTTACACTACAAATTTTAAAAATCTATTGCAAAATTCGATAATTTAATACAGCGCCATCTATTGGAATGGATGTTAAATGACCCGTTCAAATAATCTTTAAAATGTGAATCAAGAGCCCAATATGCCGTAAGTTTGTGCTTAAAAGAGTTGATTCATTTATTTATGTGCACACAAAACTCTTAACAGAGAAATAAATAATACAGATCGAAGAACACAAAGGTACTGCTTGATTAAACAAGAACATAAAAAAATATGGTAAATTCTAGAAAATCTTAATTTTACACAAAATTCAATAACAAATGATGCATATCACGCCATCTAGTGAAATTTATTTGAAATAAATTTTCTTTCTTTTGTTAAGACCGGGGTTAGAGACAACTTTTGCCGTGCGAAGATTCTGGCCAGCCACTTCATCTATTAAGGAAGTCAATGTAGATGTCAAAAGTAGTAAGTATATACATAGGCGCGGGTCTGATCTAAGTTAAGTATTACCGAAGTGAAATTTTTTAGACGGTGATTCGAGGGACGAAAATTTAATTACTGTCATATAAAATATCTCATAGATGAGATATTATATTATTATATTGCTGTCAATCACGTGTCCGTCTGTCCGTCCGTCGTCTGTTATACAAGTTTTACAGCGAAACGGTTGGAGCTGCAGTCTTCAAATGTTAAATGTTTTTAAGGGGGCCAAAGAGACAATGCGAACCCTTTGTGATGAAAAAAAATTGATGACAATGTTTAAAATTTTGAAATTTGGTGATAATGTTTATTATTACGTATATTTTACTGACGAATACCAATATATTGATAAATCAGATCTCTCTCAGAATAATTTTTCATTGAAATTCCCTCATTTTTAGGGTTCCGTACCCAAAGGGTAACAACGGGACCAGATTACTGAGACTCCGCGGTCCGTCTGTCTGTCTGTCACCAGGCTGTATCTCATGAACTGTGATAGCTAGACAGTTGAAATTTTCACAGATGATGTATTTCTGTTGCTGCTATAACAACAAATACTAAAAACAGAATAAAATAAATATATTAGTAGGGCTTCCATAAAACAAACGTGATTTTTGTACCGTTTTTTTGCGATAATGGTACGGAACCCTTCGTGCGCGAGTCCGACTCGCACTTGGCCGGTTCTTTCTTGATATTGCGGTTTGGTACGAAACCCTAGATGTGCGAAGCCCGACATGCACTTGACCGGTTTTTTATTAAATTTCACTTCTGTCACGTGCATGACAACCGAATCACATCCGTACACTTCAACGTAAGATTCAGTTGAAAACCAGCGTCAGGCAACGCCCAGATGTCTGGCATTTTGCTGAACTGCACCTTTTTGGCGCAGCCGCGGGGCACACTATGTATGTAATTGTTTTTTGAAATTACGTTTCCTTTTATTTGTACCTACATTGTGTGTATCTGTGTGTGCCAAATAAACTGGTTTTCTTTCTTTCATGATGCTGCACGCACATTTTTTAATGCTTTATGTTAGAAATTAATATAGGCATGCATTTGCAGTAATAGGTATATTATGTTCATCAATAAATTAGTAGTTAGTTGGCATTACGTTAATCAAGATGCACCATAGGTTCAACTTACCGCAGCAATGACATGCTCCTGCTTGCTGGCGGTGCACACGTCCAGCTCGAAGAAGGGCAGCAGGTCCTGCGCGCTGCCGATGGACGAGCGGCGCTGCGGCGCGCTGAGCGGCGGCGGCGCGGCGCCCGGGGACAGCGGCGTGCTGCAGCGGGACAGCGCCTCGGGCTAGCGACCAAGCACGACGTGACAATTATGTGTAGGAGACCCCCCAGGACCCTTATCACAGTAAGTGTGTTTGTGTTTCAATCACTAAAAACGGCTAAACGGATTTGGATGAAATTTTGCTCTCAGGTAGTTCATAATATATAACCTGCTGCTTTTCGTCCCAGTTAAATAAAACACTTTGCGCGCGGACTTTGAAGTTCGTCCAGAAGAGTAAGTTCTGCCGCCAAGCAGCGTTACTAGTTTTAATGAAGAAATTCGTCTGAATAAGTACGAGTAAGTTCTGTAAACATGCAGAGCTCAAGTGTTCGGGTATTAAGGATACCAGATGCCTTCGAAATGAAAGGCTCAAGATACATATCAGCTGTCTTTGGAAGTCCGAACACTTGAATGCCTCTGATTTTGTACATACAGCTGCAGAGAAACATCACCCCCAGAATAATAAATAATACTGTTATGTTTTTTTTTGTTCGCGATACCGGTGCGTTACTATTTTTTATTTCTTAAATGTTTTTTTTTTGTGTTTTATTAAAATATTTTAAAATGTAACGAATACAAAGAAATTCAATAAGGGGCATAATAAATAATACTACGTATATAAGTGAATCTCCTTTATTTTGAAAGACTGCCTTTTAAGCACCTGTTTTTTGTTTTTTAATTAATATGCCTATAAATTTTTATTTTTATTATACCTACTTCCCCTCAACCCGCAACACCCCTCTATATGCTGATACAGTGCTGCCTATATATGCTGATGTTGGTTAGCGCTAATTTTGTATCAATAACGTAAACAATTATTGTTAAATGGTTATCTTGCACGCTTACTTGTGGAATCGATGTCAATAACTACCCTCCTGTCATAGATGTCGCTTTTGATACATTACTAAGGGGTGAGGATTCTATGCTGCTGTATGTACATGTCTATTGTTAAAGTTGATTGAGGCAACTAACCATCAGGTGAGCACACACAAAACAAAAATCGTTTATCTGGGCAATAAAATAAACACCATAATTTAAAAAGTGGAAACAGAATAGGTTTATAATAAAAAGTTACCTGGTAACAATGCAAGCTGACCCGCAGCTTGTCTATAACCGCCTGTGGCTGCAACCTCTTCTGCGTTTGGTCGTTGAGCGCGACCCACAGGCGCGTCCATACGTCCTCCGCGAACTGGCACACGCGCTGCCGAGGAGCCAGCACCACCACCGAGCTGTTCCACAGCTTCTCCTGGCTCACTGATACGCACATGTCACGGACCTATAACATGAAGATGATCTCGATGACTGGATTGGGCAGCATACGGGCCTGCGCGGTATCTTCTCGTCTAACATACTAGTATCTCAAGAGGAAAGTCTGTGACCAGTGTGTGTTACCCAGTAATTATATACGGGACCGAAACGTGGACGCTCACAATGGGCCTCATCAAAAGGCTTTGTACGGTGAACCCGCACATTTTGTAATATTAAGTAGGTTAAGCTACATCAGCGTTTGCCTACGCGCCATCATTTTTGTCCACTTGCTTAGTAAAATAAATTAGTGATTTTACCACACTCAACACGGGCGGTTATTTCATTATCTCTCTCTCTCAAGTGTACAGAACTATCATCGTGCACTTGAACGAAGTGTACAGACCTTCGTCGTACAGGCTTCACAGTCACCCAAAGGGCAATGCTGAGAGCTATGCTCGGACACAGATAATATAATAATAACATACAGGCCTCATCCCATACAAAGAAACCGTGCCGACGTAACTAGCGCTTTTCGTCTGATTAAGATGATTATTTTTATAAGTACTTCGAACGCGCTCGGTTCCGTTTCACGGCTGTAGATGGTGGTAGCAGCGACTTGCAAGTAAAGAGGTTTTCTCGGTTCGTGGCTATATTTTCTTTAAATACAGTGACGTTTTGTTTTATAGTATTTTTTTGAACGTTTTTACAGTTTCATTGTACTAAAATGAATTACAATACAAATTTAAAAATCGAGGGGCATGCCTAAGAAATTTAAAAACGCGCCATCTATTGGAATCAATTTGAATTATCAGTTCAAATAATCTTTGAAATGTGAATTTGTTAGCGCTGGGACCCCGTGGCATGGAGTTTCGAAATCACTTGCACCACGGGGTCTCATTGCTAAGAAAGAATATTTGGTTCAAATAAATCTCACTAGATGACGCGACATGTACACACAAATCAATAGAATTGTGTTAAAAATTAACATTATCTGGAATTGAACATAAACATTGTATGTTCTTGTTTAATTAACTCTCCTAAGTACAAAATTATGGAATATTGGGCTTTATTTTATTTTATTTATTTTATTATTTTCGGAAAACTTACAGCTAGACAGACACAATAATTTCGTTAACAACAATAATATGGCCAATTACAAGTTTTCACAAATAGCTAATGAATCGTCAAATAATAATAAAAAAGGACTTAAACCAAAATACTGTGGTAAGGATCAGTAAAAAAAATAACAAATATTGACACAGTACAATGGTTATGCATTGTCGAAGAAGTGGTTGCAAAGAGTCTTCTTCAATTTAGACACGCTTGTATTAAACATGTCGATCTCAACCTCCCGGCAAGCAGCATTGCACATACGGCTCGCCCTAATCATGTACGAGTTTTGCCTGTAATTAGTCCTTGTCGTTGGTATGTGCAAAAAACGAGATTTACGAAGAAACGAACAAGGTACACGCAGCCCTATCCTGCTCAGCAACTCAGGAATATCACTGGATCCGTTCGCAAGTTTAATTAGAAAGGCCAAGTCGGAGATCTTTCTCCGTTCGTATAAAGGAAGAATATGAAACCTTTTGCATCGTTTAAAGTAATTTGGTAGATAAATTTTGGAACGAAATTGAATGTACCTTAAGAACTTTCTCTGTATGCCCTCTAATCGTGCGATATAGATATTGTATTTAGGGTTCCAGACTTGAGAGGCATACTCGAGGTGACTACGAACGAATGAGCAGTATAAAATTTTGATAGTTTTGATGCTACTGAACTCTGATGCGACCCTGCAAATGAAACCTAGAGCTTTAGACGCTTTGCTAACAATATTATTAATATGGGTGTCGAAAATAAGCTTCGAGTCAAAAGTAACCCCGAGGTCTCTGATTACATTGACCCTTTCTATTGGGGTATCTAAAAGTTTGTAGGGAAAATGTAAAGGGTGTGGTTTGCGGGTGAAAGTACAGACATAGCATTTGGAGACGTTTAAGTCCAACTTATTTAATTTGCAGTAGGTTTGAAAAGCGTTTAGATCCGCCTGCAGTAAGAGAGCATCCGTCTGAGTAGTAACCTGTTTCATGATCTTCATGTCGTCTGCATACAACAATATTTTACAGTGCTGAAAACAGGAAATCACGTCGTTGATGAAAATATTGAACAAGAGATGCCCCAATAACGATCCCTGGGGAACTCCCGAGGGAATACGCATAGCTCTAGACGAGTAACCATTCAGCACCACAGTCTGGCATCTACCCTCAACGTATGACATGAACCATCTGTAGAGGTTACCCCTGATACCCATCGCCAAGAGTTTTCGCATTAAGATTACATGATCGATTCTGTCGAAACACTTACTGTAATCGGTGTAAATAACATCGACCTGGGATCGATGTGACATAGAATCCGACAGGAATTCACTGCATAGAATCAGATTAGACGTGGTAGACCGACCCCTCAAGAAACCGTGCTGATGCTCGCTAAAACTATTTTGAAGAGCCGAATAAACTTGTTTGAAATTTAATTCACATTTCAAAGATTATTCGAACGGAGCATTTAAAATTGATGCCATAGATGGCGCATTTTTAAATTTCTGAGGCATTCAACTCGATTGTTAAAATTTGCATTTTAACACATATTGGTGCAAAAAAACTGTAACAACGTGCAAAAAAATACTATAAAACGAACCTTCACTGTATTTAAAGAAAATAATATTCACGAACCTCGTAAACCCTTTTACTTGCAAGGCGCTGCTAACACCATCTATTGCCGTGAAACGGGATCAAACGCGATTGATGTATTCACAAAAATAACAAGATTAAGCAGATGAAAAACGCTAGTTACGTCGGCACGGTTTTTTTGTATGGGATGAGGCATCTGTATGCTAGTATTATATTATCTGTGCTTGCACCAAAAAACACTAAATACGTTTAGTGATAAATGAATTTAAAACATCGTTTGAAGATGATAGAGACCTAATTATTCGTGGTGCAAGCGCACCTGAAGCCTCATTTAGATATTCGCCGAGAACAGACGAATAGGCACGAAAACGAGTATGTAAACGCAATAATCAGGTGTATTCGGTACTTGCCACGAATACTCGAATCGATTATTCGTATGTATCAATGCACGGTGTTTACATATTCGTAATTGTTCAGTTGACTCGTGAACTTTGCTGTTTACGAGCGCGCTAGCGGTCGTTTCAAGCGGTTTATTTTTTTGCGATGGATTGGACGAACGAGAATATTTTAAAGTTTACCAGGGACATCTCGTGATATGGGATCCTAAACATCGGTTGCACAAAGATTAAAAGCCGTTAAATATGTCTGTATGTGACCCATTGCGAAATTATAGAAAAAAAGATTCACTGATGGTGTCTGGATGGTGAATCTGAATGGTGGTGATGGTGTAGTAATAAGTCGATACACATTAATCTATACTAATCTATACATTAATAAATGTACTAATATTTTAAGAGGTAAAGTTTGTGACGTTGTATGGGGCAAATCTCTAGATCTACTGAACCGATGTTCTTATTTTGATAATTCTTTCACCAGTAGAAAGCTACATTATTCCTGAGTGTCAGAGGCTATAATTTATTTTCATAACAATTAGAGTTCCTTATGAAAATTGCAATAATGTAACCCAAAGTAGCAAAATGTTGCCTTTAAAATTCATTCTTTGGCGTGCGCTGAGAAAACTATTGACGATACATAAAAGTTATGTTCTACATGATTAAAGTACTCATTATTATTTTAAAAAAAGTCTGCGAGAGAATATTATAACTATCATAGTTAAGTCACAATAAATTGTTCAAAATTTTAATTAGATCGCCGGTAGAATCAAAAGTTGGTTACATTCGTATTGTAGTATAATTCTTATTCAAATAAATAGTTTAACAAATTAGTAGGTAGGTAGGGTAGGGAGGGTTGGGTAGGTAGGGTAGGGTAGGTGGGTAGAGTAGGTATGGTAGATAGCCAGTTAACGGGAGTGAAGCCGCGGGGGTCAGCTAGTAAGACATAAAGCCGTAGCAGCCAATCGCACGTCATCCATGTATGAAAGATGTATGTTCACTGAATATAGTGCACAAATTATTCGCCGAAATGTTCGCCGATAATCTAAATGAGGCATAACTATAAGGTAAAATTATAATAGCAGTGCCTAATTGGATTGTGAATTGATTGGTAGCTCGGGCTGGTCGGTGCAAATCCAATCTGGTCGAATTGGGCTTCAGTCCCAAACACAATGTGATTGAAAAGCCCCTTCACAGAAAACGTTGTATATTGAGAATATTTTTTATTAACATATATACAATTGAAAATTCTAAAAACAAAACTATATACAAATACAAAAGGGAGACGGAAAAGACCACATTGTGCATCAATAAATTCGTCCACATCGATGTCAATGGGAAACGTGCCCAGAACGCTGGCAGCATTGCCACGTTGGATGGCAATGCTGATTCTCTGGCCGAAGAAAAGGCCAGCCCTCTGGTCACGTGAAGAGTCGACGAGCTTTGTACTAATTTCTCGAAAAACTCGATGCGCACTCGGACCCCATGGACCTAATGTTTCAACCCCAAACGGCTCAAACATATAACTCCCAATAAGGTTGTTATATTTGCGCCGTTTGAGGTTTTCTGCACCGGCAGCAGCCGCCCCAGCACAGCCCGCCGTGCTAAGAAGATGGGATGGCGCAAGGGTGTCGACACATGTTGCATCCCACACCAAAGGCCTACCCACCTTCCAAGGCATTATATAAATATATATACGTTGTATATTAATTCCTATCTGAAAGGCACAACGAGAGCTGTACGAGTACAAGCTGTCACCTGTCTGACCAGACTGGTACAGGAAACATGCCATTTATATAGTGAACTAATAAAATCAAATAGTAAACCTCATTCCATAACCACTATTGACCTGACTGAAGATTCCTTATTAAATGAGACAAATAGGTATAAAGTTAGTCATAAAAAAATGAAAAAGTATGCAAAATTTAATAAAATAATTAGAAATTATACCCAATACAGGAAACAACACAAACTTTTCATAAAAAACATTCCACTCAGAAAAGAACGTGTTGACCTGCTTAATAAATTAAACAATTACCAGATAAAATTAGAAGACAGCATAAAAATATATGAAATTGACACACAGCGTTTACAAAATGATATTCAGGTACTTGAGGACAAACTGGGCTCCCTTTACAATAAATATGTTAGCTCCCAGTTACAAATTAAAGAACACATTCTGGCCGCAAATGAGTTGGTGATGTGTCAATGTAATTGTCAGATAGTCTCAAACCTGAAGGCTGTCCAGCCTGAGGCAACGGAGGGCCCGGCCCAGGCTGAGAGGGTGTCTCAGGTCGGTGTCTTTGACCAAGACCAAGACATAACTGATATTTCACAGGAAATGTCTCAAGTAGACCAGCCTGAGACTGCTTCCTTTGCATCTAGTGATAGTAATCATGGGTCTCATTCGGTTATGTTTACAGATGGTGTTGGAAGAGGTTTAGGAAAATTATTAAATAGCAATCAGAATCATTTGACTTTGAATTATTGTATGCCTGGGTCATCTTACAAGCATATCATGAAATCTGTAACAAAGAGTGTATATAAATCAGATACCAATTTAACTGTCTTTATAGGTAACAGTTTGTATGTAAAAAAAGATGACATCACTGAGTGTGTAACTGAGTTGATAAAATTGAATTGCAACAAAATTATATTGTGTGCTTTTCCATATTTGGAAAAATCTACTAGTACTCCGCCTGTTTTTAATTACCTAATTATTGTATTTTTAATTGTTTGTTTTACTGTAGAAGCTTTTAAGTGCGTTACTTTTTTTTTGTTTTTTTTTACATCGTTCTCACATGTATGTATTTTTTTTTTCCAACAAGATAATGTAACCAAATACATGTAAAACACATTTTTTTTTAAAGAGTATGTGTGGAGTTTCTTATCCATTCTTCTCCACAACAAGCTACATTTCCGAATGGACGGTAGAATCAATTGCCCCCGGTTTCCCAGCTCGGAATTGTCGGGGGTTTGGTGTGGCGGGTTGTCGGGCGCGCGTTGTCTGCTGTGATTGGTTGAATGAATTTTCAACAGCCAGACGCAGCGGATAGCGCTTGCTTGGCAGTTTGTCGCATTGATTCGCCGATGATTTTGGGCTGGGAAACTGGAGGTTAGTATTAGATTCAATTTTTTTTTTTTTTTGACGTTCGAAAGTGCCGCTTAATGGCCTAGTTGAATAAATAAATTTTGATTTTGTCGCTTTCAGTCTATTTATAATCTATTGAATATTGTTCCTGGTATGGTCATGTGATGAGGAGGGATATGAAACGCACGTTACTAAAAGAGTTATGAATATAAATGTGGATGGATGGAGAGGGAGAGGACGGCCATAGAAAAGATGGATGGACTGTGTATGAAAGAAAAGGGAGTCAGTGATGGCGTGACGGGGGACAGGACGGTATGGAAGAGGAAAACGTGTTGCGCGGACTCCAAGTAACATGGTACAAGGGCAGGAAGATGATGATATTAAATATTGTTCAAAAAAAAAATGTGGGTTTACGAAAAGACGGAAAATGTCGAAAGTCTTACACAAAAACATATTTTGCCACGTATTTTTAAGAACAGTCAAAACGCTAAATTGTACCAAAATGCTAAAATACAGACAAAAAGTTCATCAAGTCTCACCTTGACATCAGCAAACTTGAGATGTTGCGTGAAGGGTAACATCTTCATCAAGTTAAGCGCCGACGCGGGCAGAGAGCGGCGCGTCACCGCGTACGTGGTGCCCACGAGGTACTCCTGCATCACGCGCTGGAACGCGCCGAACCCGTCGCGTTGGTTCAGGCACATCCACGATATCAGCTGAAATATTACGTTACCCTATATTAAGATTCCGGTCATTTGTCCTAAAGATTAATAGGTACAATAAAGACAACATTTTAATGCCTAGCTCCGCAACTAGGCTTTCAGGACTGCCCGTTGAAGCACAGAGGGCCAAATTCGAAAACAAAAGAGAGGTTTGAAATAAGAGTGAAATCGTAAACAAAAAAATGGAAATCCTGGGTGGGCTTATTTTTAGACTTTTTGCATAGGACTGATGATATATTTTTTTAAAGCCAAAATTTACGTTTTTTTAGGCACCGTATATTATCTTGTTTACATTTCTTAAAATTCCGTCTCTCAAAGTAGTGTGTAATAAGGGTGCCTTGCCACCAGAGATGTGCTATGCCCGTTTCCACCAGTGCTATGTTATATGGACTAATGAATATGATTGGTGGATACCAAACGCAACCATAGCAATGTAGCATAGCATATCACTGGTGGAAATGGAAAGGCACTCTTTACCCCTTGAGTGATATTAGCCGACACAATAGTAAAACAAATTGTTTATATATACCTCGCATAACACTGTCACAACACCAACATACCACGACTGCTCAGCGACCGTATGTCTCAGCAGGGATCCAGCAGAATATCAGCGGTATATTTACCTGACTTGTGCTGAGCTGGACTCCCATTTGGTGCAACCTTGAGACGCACACGGCACTGTGTTTTAATCGTTATACCTATCTACTAATTGAAGTAGATATGTTACTTGGCACCTTTTTTCCATACACCTATATGTAAATTAATTTAATTGTGATTTTGTATGTTGTGCTGTGTATTTTGTGTGCACTGACTATATGGTTTATCTATCTATCTATCGTATGATACTAAATTAATAAATTACATGCTGCTACAATGCTGCCCTTCTATATTAAAAATAACTACCGAAAAACCGATTATATTATCTATATATATAAAAGAAAGTCGTGTTAGTTACTTCACTTATAACTCAAGAACGGCTGAATCGATTTAGCTGAAAATTGGCAGGGAGGTAGCTTAGAACCAGGAGAAGGACATAGGGTAGGGTAGGGTAGGGTAGGGTAGGGTAGGGTAGTGTAGGGTAGTGTAGGGTAGTGTAGGGTAGTGTAGTGTAGTGTAGGGTAGTGTAGTGTAGGGTAGGGTAGTGTAGGGTAGGGTAGTGTAGGGTAGTGTAGGGTCGGGTAGGGTAGGGTAGTGTAGGGTAGGGTAGTGTAGGGTAGCGTAGGGTAGTGTAGGGTAGCGTAGGGTAGTGTAGGGTTGGGTAGGGTAGGGTAGGGTAGTGTAGGGTAGGGTAGGGTAGAGTAGGGTAGGGTAGTGTAGGGTAGGGTAGGGTAGGGTAGGGTAGGGTAGGGTAGGGTAGTGTAGGGTCGGGTAGGGTAGTGTAGGGTAGGGTAGGGTAGGGTAGTGTAGGGTAGGGTAGGGTAGTGTAGGGTCGGGTAGGGTAGGGTAGTGTAGGGTCGGGTAGGTAGGGTAGATAAATGTTTGGTCTTTTTATGGCAAAACAAAGTTTGCTGGGTCAGCTAGTATAATAATAAATAAATATCCACTTACCTCCTCAGCCAAATCCATATTCCCGTCATGCTGAATCAAATAATGCAGAATAGCCAGCTTATTTTCAACGACCGTGTTACTTTTGAAGGTGGCCGTCAGGTCTTTATCTGGTACATTCATGGTGACGACATCAAGAGTGTTCAAGTCCACCATGGCATGGGCCCCCCAGCCGAGCACTGGGGCCAGGCTGGGCCCACTGTCACACTCGTCCATGGGTATCACGATGTGACAGCATGGCTCGTGGTATAGACTGATGTCAATCATTTGGGTGTACAGCATCGGAATGTTTACTAAGAGATGATTGTCTGGAAAAGTCAAAATATTTTTTATTTTACGTTTTATTTTTGGTACTGAAATTTTTTTTTTCTGTTTGTCTAGCTCTGTTGTTAACTTAAAAAATAAAGAGACAAAATCGTGAGATTAGTTAAATAGATATAAAACTATCTGCTATAATTAAACCTGTAAAATAATTTGGAAATGGCATTCCATGCAAATTAGATAAGAGTGCGGGATGGACGATATAATTCATAATAACCAATAAATTAATCCCACTAAAACACTTCATGTTAATTGATTGCCAATACAAGCTCTTAATCTGATCTCAAGTGGAGCCAAGCCCCATAACTCTAGAAGGACTAACTCTATAAGCCTATCTGTTCCCTAAATATTTACCCTCCTTCGGCAGTCTGGTAAAAAGTATGGCTTGGCCGTGAAATGTTCTTAATGTCACATGAATTCGAATTTTGTACATGGCCGGTTTCCTCACGTTTTCCTTCACCGTTTTGAGAGCAGTCATAGAAATATTAAATATATCTATGGAGAGCAGTGGTGGTGAAATAATTTACACAAAGTAAAGCTCCTGCCTGGGTTTGAACCCACGACCTACAACTTATAAGTCGCGGCTGATACCACTAGGCCGCCAACACTGAACATGCAGTTTCATCTCAACCTAGTCGACGGCACGAACTATATTTGGGAGTCTAGATATCATGAAAAAACGACTAAATGTATATTTTCTAAATATAATTATTTGCATTGTTGAATTCCTAATCTATCCCTGTATGGAGGCCGTTTTGCAATTTTCCTTCTTATGGTATTTATTTCCGCCCAAAGATGCGTTAAAATTGGTGTTGAAATATGGAACTTCCGACGATCATAACTTTCAAATGTTGTATTTTTTTACTTTCACAGGGCTAGATAATGATGACACAAATTGATATCAGTTTTTATTTTGAACGTACATCTTCAAACAGTGGAGTTATCGCCAGACAACGTTTGTATGGCAGAATGATCGACTAGTGTAACCTTAACCATAACAATTTATAAATCTAGGTTCTTACCAGCGTAAAGAGTGTAGGAAGGTCTCAAAGACTTAGCCAGCGACCACGGCAGATCAGGCACCACGCTGTGCACCACACAACCGTGCTGCAGTAACGTTATCGAGTAGGCGAAGTTCACGCCAGAATCCTTCAGGTCAGCGCTATCTTCTAGGACCAAGGAGGTGGTAGAGTCATCGAGAGGCTGTTGAGGTAATAATGGTTTTATACTACGTACTTTATAACAAGTCTGTATTCCACGAAGAGAAAGACAGAGGTGGCCTATAGTACAGTCACGTTGCGCCAGTTATTTTCCTATTTATATTTTAGCCTATTTCCGTCAACCGGCAATAAATCCAGACGGTTAGATTTATCTTGATCTCAATGTGATTGGTCAATTTTTCATACTCTTTGCCCATTGCCTTGCTGAATTCATTACGCAATAAAGCTGCTGGACTGCTACTGGGCAGTTCCAGATGGAAAAACCCCAATAACACTTTGCCCTACCCAGGAATCCAACTAAGGACCTTATGCTCAGCAGTAGCCAGATAACAAAAAAATTAAGTCATTGATCTGACCCTCCATAACTTAAAAACATGTTTTTTTTTTGTTTATTGAGTTGATAAATACGAGTATATAGTAGATTAGTTAATCCTTACAGCTAATATGATAAATAGATAGTTGATTAGTTAATCCTAACAGCTAATATGATTAATAAATAGTTGATTAGTTAATTCTAACAGCTAACATGATAAATGGATAGCTGATTAGTTAATCCTAACAGGTAATATGATAAATAGATAGTTGATTAGTTAATCCTAACAGCTAATATGATAAATAGATAGTTGATTAGTTAATCCTAACAGGTAATATGATAAATAGATAGTTGATTAGTTAATCCTAACAGGTAATATGATAAATAGATAGTTGATTAGTTAATCCTAACTGCTAATATGATAAATAGATAGTTGATTAGTTAATCCTAACAGCTAATATGATAAATAGATAGTTGATTAGTTAATCCTAACAGCTAATATGATAAATAGATAGTTGATTAGTTAATCCTAACAGGTAATATGATAAATAGATAGTTGATTAGTTAATCCTAACAGGTAATATGATAAATAGATAGTTGATTAGTTAATCCTAACAGCTAATATGATAAATAGATAGTTGATTAGTTAATCCTAACAGGTAATATGATAAATAGATAGTTGATTAGTTAATCCTCACTGCTAATATGATAAATAGATAGTTGATTAGTTAATCCTAACAGGTAATATGATAAATAGATAGTTGATTAGTTAATCCTAACTGCTAATATGATAAATAGATAGTTGATTAGTTAATCCTAACAGGTAATATGATAAATAGATAGTTGATTAGTTAATCCTAACAGGTAATATGATAAATAGATAGTTGATTAGTTAATCCTAACAGGTAATATGATAAATAGATAGTTGATTAGTTAATCCTAACAGGTAATATGATAAATAGATAGTTGATTAGTTAATCCTAACAGGTAATATGATAAATAGATAGTTGATTAGTTAATCCTAACAGGTAATATGATAAATAGATAGTTGATTAGTTAATCCTAACAGGTAATATAATAAATAGATAGTTGATTAGTTAATCCTAACAGCTAATATGATAAATAGATAGTTGATTAGTTAATCCTAACAGCTAATATGATAAATAGATAGTTGCTTATTTTCTTACGCCTTGATATCTAAATCGCTCAACCGATATTGATAAATTTTGGTACAGAGGTTGATGGGACTCTGGAATCGGCTACTTCTTTTTGCATAAAGCTAGAACCTAACCTGTGTTATACAATACTTTGATATTAGTTGATCAAGCTGTTCTAAATAAATGATTTGTGACCAAATTCATACTAATAATATAAAGGCGAAAGTAGTCTGTCAGTCTGTTTGTTACCTTTTCGCGGCTCAACGGATTTGGATGAAACTTGGCACACGGGTAGACCATGACCAGGGTTAAAGCATTGAATAGGTATTTCATATCTCGATAATATGTTCCCTTGAGATAATCCGTCTGTTACGCAGCCGCTGGCAGAATCTATTAGGTCATGTTTCCAACATAAAATAGACGTTGGACAAACAAACCAGATACAGATTTCCCACTTACTTTGTAGAGATAATGATGGCAGATACACAAGACTCCTTTCTGGTCACAGACGATCTGCAGGTCGAGGCTGCAGTCATGCACTCGTAGTGGTATGGGATCGTCCTCGTAAGCCCCGCAAGCGGCGCCCTCGCCTGAGCTCGACACGTGGGGCAGGCTCAACGGGATGTTTAGCTGAGATACAAAAGAAATTGATGATGTATCAAACGTTTAAGTCAAGTTGCACTACCTTTACTTAATTTATCTGGATGATCGTTCGAAATCCGATTGCACTTTGTTATTTTATTTATCTAATACTAATGGATCATCATTATTATCAATGCATGCTCGATAGTACCTATTGTAGCATAAATGCTACAATACTTATCGGTTTAGGCCCTTTTTTTATTTGTCAAACTGGCTGGTTACATTTTTCAAATTTCGTTTGACAAGAAAAGAGAACACAATTTTTTTTTTGAAGGAACGTCGTTTATCGAAAATTCATTCATTTTTAGATCTTCAACCTGTTTCTGCTGTTTTTTGTTTGTTGATTGTGGTACGGAACCCTTCGTGCGCTAGTCCGACTCGCACTTGGTCCGTTTTTAGGGTTCCGTAGCCAAATGGCAAAAAACGGAACCCTTATAGATTCGTCATGTCTGTCTGTCTGTCTGTCCGTCCGTATGTCACAGCCAATTTTTTCCGAAACTATAAGAACTATGCTGTTGAAACTTGGTAAGTAGATGTATTCTGTGAACCGCATTAAGATTTTCACTCTAAAATATAAAAAAAAACAAGAAATTTTGGGGGTCCCCATACTTGAAACCGAAACTAATTTTTTTTTTTTTCATCAAACCCATACGTGTGGGGTATCTATGGATAGGTCTTCAAAAATGATATTGAGGTTTCTAATATAATTTTTTTCTAAACTTAATAGTTTGCGCGAGAGACACTTCCAAAGTGGTAAAATGTTGGTCCCCCCCCCCCCCCCGTAACTTCTAAAATAAGAGAATGATAAAACTAAAAAAAATATATGATGTACGTTACCATGTAAACTACCACCGAAAATTGGTTTGAACGATATCTAGTAAGTACTTTTTTTTTAATACGTCATAAATCGTAAACCGCAATTTACCAAGTACGGAACCCTTCGTGCGCGAGTCCGACTCGCACCTGGCCGGTTTTTCTTTTTTATAACGCCACTCTATCTACAAGTAGTTGTCCGTAGACTGAAGCAGGCCCTCACTATTCTAGACAATTTATTATCGTGCTTCGAAGCGTTTCATCATTATTCATCATTATTTAGTTCAGTTAAATTTGGTCCAGGTATCTCCCAACCGTAGTCCAAAAGTAAAAAAATAATATGTACCTATTTCTAAAGTGTGCCCATTTTAGATAGGGTTAGTTTAGTTTGTTTGATAATGTGGGGGGTTGTCTAAATCACTGTCATTAGTAGAAATTAAAATGGATAGTTACGAATACTATAACCATTTTCCAAGTGGAAATCTTGATAAAATTATAATAAGCGTAAGCTAGCCGCCATTTTAAGAAAAAACACTCCATAGAAAGCATAGTGACTCTCTCGTTAATTTGCATACGATAGTTAACGATGCGAATATTAAAAGAAACTTTTCAAAGTAAATATCAAAGTACAATACAACAGTTTTATTAAAGTTTGGTTAACTAACTAATTACTTGAGTTAATTCCCGTTGGCATTCATTCAGGTTTGTTACATTATCGGTTATTTCAAGTGTGCCACGACAGTTATTCTATAAATAGTATTTTGTAAAAAGAATAAATAGTCGCGTTCGGGCCCACCGACTAACACATTTATGAATGTGTACTAATTTAGACTAGATTGCGCAGAACCGTATTATTTATAGTGAAAGTTGCTACCATTGTGCAACTGAGCACTCGTTACTGAAGTAAACGATCACTGTTTCAATATATCTTTGGTATTTTTTGCTACCGCAACTTATAATATATGAAGATATTAATTAATATTTTTTAATTATAATAAATTAATAGATAAAGACAGTTGCGTACCTATAATGTTGTAGTTATAATATAAATAAAATTAATTTCGCTTAAAAGAGTTTTGTTTTTTTTTCTATTATATATTTATATAATATCCGAATGATAGGTTAAACCTCATCGGTCATCGGTTAGACCAAAAAATAAGGGGAGCTGTAACACGACACAAAAAGGTTCAAAAAGTATGCGACGGACTAAAAGATAAAATGCGCTAAAGAAACACGACATTAATTTGTTTATAAGATTTCCATGCGATGTGAACCTTTCTTGTATACTTCTCCTAGATGAATCTTTATAACTCTTTCACGCAAAAAATACTGAAGTTATTTATATGAAATTTTGCAGTCAGGCAGTTTATAATCTGGTTTTTCCAAGTAGTAGGTTGCTTTGGGATAGTTATCGACTTCCCGGGGAGCGAAGCCGCTGGCAAAAGTTAGGGCTATTTTCTTCTTTTCAATAAATCAATCATTTATTACATAAGATTAGATAAGTCTTTATTTGCCTTAAACATGGTATAAAGTTGTTACAGTCAGGTATTAATCTCAAGTCCACATGTTTAGCTATACAGGATATGTATCAATTGCATACAAATTAAATAAATAAATAATTATTAGTTGATTGCTGTTCAATGTCACAGATAAGCTCAATACAATAATAATAGGAATAACAATATTTCGGACATAATATAATTATGACTATGTTAGTAAAGTAAGTAGAACTTTTCGTTTCGACGTAAGTGACCACATTTACTGCAGCGCCAGACGCGCTGTGTTGGGCATTTAGGGTGCAAGTGAATGTACTATTGGGACACTCCAGCAGGTGAGACATAGTCTGTACAGAGGCACCACACTCGCACCGGCCGGGCGAGCACGGCCTTTGTGATAGATAGGCTTGAGTCACGCATTTTATCACGGTTTTTACTCCCAACTGTGATAAAAATATGTGACTAAAGCCTGTCACAGTAGGCCGTGCTCGCCCGGTGGGTGTGTTATAACAAAAATAATAGGTTTAGTATTGAATACATACAACAGTCTCATGCGGCAGGTCGGCGTGAAACTGCAAAGCGGATAGCGTCGGCGTCATTTCCGACGGCGATTTCACCTCCTCACCTTCAGCGAAACTCTGTGTCGGCAGGCGATAGTGGATATAGTACAGCACCTGAACAAAATGTACGGTCTTACTAATATTACATATGCGAAAGTTTGTTTGTATGTTTGTTACTCAATCACTCCAGAACGGCTGAACGGAGCTGGATGAAATTTGGACAGATTATAGTCAGGAATAGCACATTGGATACTTTTTATCACGAGAATATGTTCCCGCGAGATATTTTTCGACATTCACGCGGGCGAAGCTGCTTGCAACAGCTGGTCTATACTATCTAATATTATAAAGAGGAAAGATTTGTATTTTTGTATGTAACGAATAAACTTGAAAACTGCTGTACCGATTTAAAAAATTATTTCCTTGTTGGGAAGCTACACTATCCCCGGGTGACATAGGCTACTTTTTATCACTGTATTCCCACGGGAACGGGAAATACGCGGGTGAAACCGCGAGGCGTCCACTAGTATTTTATATTAGTACTAGCTGACCCGGCAAACTTTGTTTTGCCATAAAAACACCAAACATTTATCTACCCTACCTACCCTACCCTACGCTACACTACTCTACCCTACCCTACCCTACCCTACCAATATACGTAAAAACCATCTTTGAAATTCAACAAACATTTAAAAAATAAATTGGTCCAGGCGTTGTTGAGTTATGCGCTTACCAACACATTTTGCGATTCATTTTTATATTATAGAAGATTGTAAAAAAAATTATTTAACTAGTATGTACCTATGTATGTTTGTTAATCAATCACGCCAGAACGACTGAACGAATCTTAATGAAATATGGCATAGATATGGATTATAGTCTGGAATAGCTCATATGCTACTTTTATCCCAGGAATATGTTCCCTCGGGATAAGAAAACACCTTTTACGAAGGTGAAGCTGCTGGGAGAAGCTAGGGTTAGGTGGAGTTGCATCCACATTCCGCAAGTTATGTTTAAATTCCATGTAATACATGCGTCGAGCTGATTGCCACCAATCAGACATAAAACCAGAGTCCGGTCTGATACACTGAGAAATTCAAGATGGAAATACTCAAAAACACTGCCCGATCAGGGCATCAAACCCGGGGCCTCATGCTCACCAGTAGCATTTGCTAACACTATACCAATGAGGCACTTCTTCACTATCTATCACAACATATTAGAAAAACATATTTTATAGCAATGTCCCCGCCGCGTCTGTACGCAATAAACTTAAAACCGGCCGAGTGCGAGTCGTACTCGTGCACGAATGGTTCCGTAGCATTATCACAAAAAACGTCAAAAAAATCACGTTTGTTTATAGGAGCCCCACTTACATATTTATTTTATTCTGTTTTTAGTATTTGTTGATATAGCGGCAACAGAAATACATCATCTGTGAAAATTTCAACTGTCTAGCTATCACGGTTCATAAGATACAGCCTGGTGACAGACAGACATACAAACAGACAGACAGACAGACAGACGGACCGCGGAGTCTTAGTAACCGTTCCGTTCCGTTTTTACCCTTTGGGTCATCATCACCATCATTTCAGCCGAAAGACGTCCACTGCTGAACATAGGCCTCCCCCAGGCGTCGCCACATTGACCGATCCCGTGCGTCTCGTATCCAGCGCCTTCCCGCAACCTTAACCAGGTCATTGGTCCACCTAGTGGGAGGCCTTCCAACGTATCGTCTTCCGGTTCGCGGTCGCCATACCAGAACTTTTCGGCCCCATCGGCCATCCGTTCTGCGAGCAATGTGCCCTGCCCACTGCCTCTTAAGTTATCTTATGTTAGTATAAGTTGCCTTTTGGGTACGGAACCCTAAAAAGCGTAGAACAATATAATATTTAAAGAAAACGTATCAAATATCGACACTAAGAAAATGAAACAGTATCTCCCTAACTATACATTTTCATAATTCTAATTTTAAAAGACATAAAATTAGGTATACCTCGCGGTACGTTAATAGGTAGGTATACGACAGTTACGTTACAAAGATCTAGGCTCAAACATAATAATAGCATTTATTTAATAATTTGATCCCCTCCTATTGAATGATGTAGACAATTTCATGGGAGTTTCGGAAGTCGCGGTAGCCCCGCGGTTGGCGGTATACGATTGTGACGCGATAGCGTATCATCCCGAGTTCGAATCCGGGAGTTTGACCACTGCGCTTTTTAATAATTTATTCCACAACATTTTATCTGCGGTTTAGGTTGAGATAAACAAAAATGTAATTATTGAATTGAAACTAAGAATGTTTTATTGGAACAAATTAGTGCTGAAATGCAGCTAATGATGCAAGGCAAATTTCTTATTATCATAGATTGCACATTCTTTTAATTTTGTATGTAACCACTTTAGTATTTGCTGTAATAGCAGTTTTTAAATTGACTCGAAGTAAAGTTTATTAGTTTGGCTGATTGAGAGTATTCTGTTCTCGAAATCTGTATCAGTCTAGTAAAAGTGCCTACCTACATGATTTTTTGTGAGTTGTTACTTATTGATATTTTATTAGCATTTTTATTTATTACTCTTGAAATTAATTTGAACTAGCAAAAAGATTAAAAACTGTAACCTGACTACGGTTTTTAGGGTTGCATACCCATAGGGTAAAACGGGGACCTTATTACTAAGACTCCACGTCCATCTGTCTGTCTGTCACCAGGCTGTACCTCATGAACCGGGTTAGTTAGGAAGTTTAAATTTGCACAGATGATGTATTTTTCTTGCCGCTATTACAACAAATACTAAAAACAAAATAGAATAAATATTAAAGTGGGGCTCCCATACAACAAACGTAATTTATTTGCCGTTTTTTGCGATAATTGTACGGAACCCTTCGTGCGCGAGTCCGACCCGCACTTGGTCGATTTTTTTTTAGCCTGATTTACAACTTAATCATCAAAACCGGATGAATAGTTTAGGCGCTACGGACGAACATACGTAAATACAAACATACATACATAGACTGCTAAAATCATAACCTTTCTTTTAGCTTCGCCTTGTCGGGTAAAAGGGCAGAGAAAGGCCTATGTTGCATAGCTTTCTTAGTTATTTTGTAAGACGGAATGACTTTAAATTGCTTAATTGGCTTACCTGATTAACACAGTCCCACTGTGCCCATGAAAACACTTTGACAATCTTCTCAGGTTCAGGGTAAATGCCATCAAAGCCCCACTTGTCAGTGCCATCGTCACATTCATTTAAGAACATAGGAGTGCGGTAGATTTTGATGCCTACAAGTTTGCAAAGGTTAGGTACTTGATTGTATTTTTATTTAGATTTCATTTTTATTAACCTAGTGACATCTTGGCCTACTGCCAGAGTTGGCACCAGAATGAATACTATGATGTTTTATTAGAAAGGTAGTGGCTATTTGGTTTATTTGTAAAATAACTAGTGTCGGGTTTAACACTAGGTGCCAATTAAAAATTAATTTAAATATCAGGTGTATTATTTTACCCCTCAATTGAAGCTTAGTTGCCTCTTAAAACACCTTTCAGGGCTGGTGTTTCAACAAAGACAGACAACAAAGTGTGTGATCTAGTAACATTTCTTTATACTTACACTCCAAATGCTTGAATAGCAAGAATCTATCATTCCTTATTCCGGGACTGTATTTAGTGCTTTTCCCATAGACATACTGAACCATTATTTGCTTAGGAGAAGGCTCCTCCACTGGCTCAGGAGTCCTATCACTCTCAGGCATCAAGCATATCAAATAAGGACAATACAATGGATCCTTAACTTCACTATCTTCACTCGTAAGACTCTTCACAATGTAAACCAACAAAGTGTGTGTAGCATTCACTGATGCTTGTATAATATTCAACTTCTCATCAAATGTGTGAAGAGTGATCAAGGTCTTGTTCTTATTGGTATAAGATCCGATGTTGAGGACCTCTTTTCCCTCCTTATCTGACACCCAGCTCAAGACTTGCGACCCATCTTGTTCCTGGCCTAAGAGACGCCATTCTCGCGCCGTTACCTCTGAAAATACAATTATAACATAATACTAAACTGGCCTCAAGGAATTTCACGGCTGCGTAACATGATTACTGCGTAATTCATTGCAGAGCGATGTTAGATTTTACGCAGATAGAAAGAGTTTAACGTGTATTTGGATATTTTAAATAAAGGCTTATGTTAGCCTTTGCTGTTTTAGTATTATATTGGGTTACAAGGACTCGTATTATGACAATAAACAGTGTTGATGTTACCTTCTTCGCCCTGCGCCTGCAGCACACCACACAACTTCACTGCTATATTTTGAACTGCCATATCGTTACTTTAACCGATATTTACTAGAAATTCACCTGCCGTTCACATAACACATAAATATGTCACCGTATCGCCACGTTATCAATACCGAAATAGCGCACCTTTATTGACTTTTCTCGCTCAATTTTCTATCAGCTGGCGCCCAGCTGTGATACAACGTGAATATAGCGTATAGTTGGATGCCAACAACAAGGACAAACAAATTGTCTATTATGGTGGTAGCACTGCGGAGATAGATGCATAAATCAACCAATAGAAAGGAAGCGTTGTTTTTTGTGTGAAGTTCCATTTTACTCAACATTGTACATAATATTTGAACTATTATTTTACTCTTTCATACTATTTAATTCAATTAAAGTTATTTCAAAATGATTTCAAATAAAAAAGATAAATAAGTAGCCAAAAATATAAAAACATAAATTATGATAACTTAAGCATCATGTTTACCTGCATAACAACTGTTTAGTTAAAAGTTTTAAACTAATTTTGATATTTATTAACAAACAAAATTTGTTTAGTATTAGATAAGCATTTTTTTAATAACACTTTGTTCTATTTCGTTCACATAAAATACGCACATTTTCTTCATGAAACGGACTGCGTGAAAATACTGACATTTCATTTTCAGAAGAAACAAACGTGAAGTTAGCCGATAGTCAACCCGCTGAGTACCGAAGTTTTACCGCGACATTTTCGCGCGGAAAGCCGGGCGTTATCGAGCCGTGAAAAGCTGAAAAGTACCATGTAAAATTAAGAAATACAGCAATTGTATCGTTTTTACTCATATTCAGTGAATATAATCTTATATGTGACGAAAATACAGTGTAATCCGTTATAAATGTGTTGAAAGTTCATACATCGTATCTAGTACATGAGCAAAGTACGTTTTGTGTAATTTGGAATCATTTGTGAATGACCAGGTATGTTTTGGACTTTCATTTCTTTTCTTAATGATATGGTCTAAAATGCACAGTAAAATATTTCCAAAAAAATCATTAGCTAATAGGCATAATTAGGTTATAAACCTTTGGTGGGCGATAAGCCAAGCCAATTATATTGTCAACGGTTAGCTCGTATAAAAGGGATTCATTTCGGTTTTAATCATTTAATTTCAATAATACAGTAGTAATGTGATGATATTGTATCGTCCGAGTGCTATTTTTATCAATTTCCATAAGTGGATGTGCCGAGAAACCCAAGCTTGCGACGTGTCTAATGGCGCTGACGGGAGAATTTCGCGCGCGATTGTGACGGATTCGTGGCATTTTTTACCGCAGCTGATTCATGTAATCCTATATTTTTATCATCCTAAATCAAAGCTTATGTATTCTAGTGAATGTAAAACGCTTTAATATGCGAATTTCTAGTAATTTACCACCCAAAAACTGCCTCTGAAAAAATTTCTCCCGCCAATCAGCAGGGGGCACGCTGCGGGATCCACCGCCTACAGAGGGTGTTTTACGGCGAAATATCTTATAATAACGATGGAGATTCTATTCTAGACAGCTCGTTATTAAAATAGAATGCATGCGTTTTATGATACATTTGGAATTATGCCCTCAATTACGGTTGTCAAGTGACATAACCCTATTTACAAGTTGAACATGACATGCGGTAATTTTAGGCCACAAAACCAAAGTTTTGATGACCGATAACAGCATAATCGACAAATGTACTAATTGGTGGTTTTGTTACAGGCTGTGTAGATAGAGTGCCAGTTGATATAGTCCAACTACAATGGCACAAACTGGGTAAGTGCAGTGTTGTTGCTCCTACACCCAATACTGACCTTGGTGGATGGGGTTTGTTTACTTACAGTCTTCTACACTTTTTACAGTTCCTTCTGTGAAGCCAGTGATAAACGTTTGACCTTGAAAAGAAAAAGAAATTCCACTGACGATGAGGTTTGTACCTTTTCATTTTGCCCATTTATTGTGGATTAAATGTAGAGTCTAACTTACATTACCATGTTGTAGTTAGAGAATATGCCACCGGTAAAGATCTCATCTGTACTAGAAGAGGAACTTCATGACCAACCAGCACACAATGTAGTGGTGGAATCATCATCCTGCTCCAGTGATGATGAGGGCTCCCAGTATGGCCCAGTGGACCAGCCAAGAAGCGTTTATACAGACCTAGATTACAACCCTGATAGCTTTTTAAGCCCACCGAGTATATCTGACCTTCCTACTTGTGTGCTAAGCCCTTTAGAAAATGTGGCTAGAGGCGAGTCTACACCACACTCCAATAAAAGGCCCAGGTATGTCCCTACTTACTTTTATACAACTTATCACATTCCTTCCATACAACATAGGTTGCGAATCTTACTTAGCATTTCAGGCCAAAATGAATTTGCAAGTTAATCGGAATATGAGTTTCTGTTTAGCCTAGAGCTCTACTTAAAATGATATGGTGTAAGCAAAATACAGTCAGTATTTTGCTTACACCATCTACCTTACCATAGTATGAAGTAAGGGCTTCTCTACCTATCATAGTTAATAGAGCCCAGACTGCTAAAAGGTAACTAACAATAAATTGACCTTCCTTAAGAGATTGTGAACACACCTATGTGCATAATAAATAGACTATTACAACATACTGCAGTGTGTCCTAGAATAACCTTCAGATCTGTTTACAGCTGATTGAGCCTGATTGTGTGCTAAGTTGTATCCTTTATTTCAGCACAAGTAAGCTACCATGCCCCTCATTGCCCAAACGGAAGTGCCCTCTGCCAGGCCTGTCCTGGGCGGACCCAGCAGATGTGTGGAACAGCATGTGTGACTGTGATGCCAGATCTAGCAATAAGAAGAACCCTAATATGTTTGACAATCACCCTAATCTACAACCTAGGATGAGAGCTATCCTTCTAGACTGGCTGAATGAGGTAAGATACATTCTCACATTAATTTCACTCATTCATGAATGACTTAAAATGATTACAAGTAGACATAGAAAAAATCATTGACACTAAAAGAGAATGTGGGCTATAAATAGATTGGGGGATTTGTAAATTCAGTGCCAAGCACTTCTGTATAATATCTTAATTTATCTTTAGAAAATTTTGGGATAAGAACACTTTTTGCAGTAGGAAGTAAGAAATTGGAAACTCCTGAGAATTTGTGATAATGCTGTTGTTTAATCTACTACCAGACAATTTGTAATGAGACAGACAGCATTAGCATATAATTATGTAATTTATACAAAAACTTAAGTTTAGTTGTTGTGTGAATGAGTGTTCAGCTAATGGTCCACAATGTAAAAACTTCTGCATGATTCTATTCTTAAACCCTCCCTCTTATTTCCATGCGGCATTCCAGTGATTTTTGAACAGGTTCAGGTAAGAAAACTTTTCAATTAGCCATGTATGAAAGTAATGAACTATTGAGGTCATTGACCCCTTTTTTGCCGTGTTCGTTGACCTCTTAACCAACGCGTTTTGAAGATGCCACTTTCGAGTGTTTTCACTTTAAATTAAAGCACAATTAAAGGGTCTTTATGGAATAGATTTTTAAATGATTTTAAGCTAGGTCATTAGAAGGTTTAATCATCTTTTCCAAGGTCGTTATCGCAGCAGATGGGAAGTCGATAAGTGGCATTGACCCCGCGGTATTAGACAAACGTTTATTCAAGTATCCTTCCTAATTCTGCAATGATAATGCCATGAAATGCGCTTGCCCGTTCAGTCAGACATGTGGCGATTAATTTCAGGCTTTGCGAATTCGCTATTTATAGAATAGAAGACGTCAAGACGTGACCTTCACCGGAAATATCGCAAAGAAATAGATAACGGTCTTTCCGGATCCCGGACTGTAAAACACCACATGACATAAACGTCTTTGTCGGAATTTAGTTTTAGGCTCTTGTGGCCGTCGTATTAGCAGAACTAACGATAACTTATTCAAATCATTGCACATTATTTTCCTTCGCACGGAACTTGAATGTAACGTACGCGCAAAGCTTTGCTTCTTTTTAGATAAGACGCGAACTATTTATGTGCCAGTTCAACGCAGGTACTAATTTAATTTGTTGTGAAAGTGGGACACTTCTATTGTACGCATGTATATATGATAAGGTTTCTTAGATTAAATACTTCTAATAAATTTCGTGAAGTATTGACGATGGGATGAAGGAGAACCCTATACGATTGATCAAGACGCTTAGGTTCACAATTTTTTGTCTTCTTAAAGGCTTTCCCGCCACTTTGAAAACCGTTGACCTTATTAGCTATCGCTCGATCGGTCCTATATTGATGCTATGGCTGGATTGTCGGTTTACACGGAGTTTAAAACTTTGTGGGATTCATTCAGATGTATCGCAATTACATATTTCCACACTGGGATCTCGGTATTTGGCGCCATTGTAGTCGGGGACAGAGATATAATTCATTATGTTGCACTATCGATCACATTGCATTTATTTATACGACAAAACAACGAATGAAATCTATCGATTTGATTAAGATAATACATCGATACAATTGGACTGCACCGACCTGTTTTTTTATATTTCTATGGCACCGCCTTTTAATTTGCAAAACTAGCTAACTGATCACTGAATGTTATCCTTTGAACTGTTGAACATTCGAGTATTCTAACAGCGAGTCTGTTCTGATCTGTCTAAAATTTAGCTAATTAGGGTTGGTGATAGGTCAATAGTCAATGATAAGGGCTAGAACTACGACCTACGTAATATGCTAATGTATCATCATCTAATTACGTAAAGAATTCTTGTAAAAAAATGCAGGCCATTTAATATGGGCTTTCGTACGACATGAGACACGTAATTGAACCGTTCATTTTTTCGGTAACGTCCCATTCAACGTGAAGCACCGATCGATCCGGAACTTTAGGCATATAACAGTACATTTAACTTAGTGGTAACAAACTTTTTGCGACCGTCTCGTCAGCCTGCCGATAGACGGTTCACGCGCGTATTTAGATGGGTTTTCCTCAATCGTGTGCTCTATAGTGGTATCAAATTATTATCGCGAATCCTTGCATTTCCGGCGTAGGATTAGCATAACGTATTATGAGGTCATGCGGCTATCTGTAAAGGATAGTGCAGGCGTATATTATGAAGTGCCATAGGTTTAAACCTATCCATAAAAGTTGTATATTCTGACCGACGACGTAACATTTGGCAATATAAAAAGAATTTATCCCATTCAGTTGTACCGAATTTCTTAGAATATAAATGTGCATTTTTTGTATCGATAACTGAACCGTTCAAGTCGCTCGAGTACTGTTTAGGACTTGCCGAAAATGTGCGGGGCCTCCAGTTATTGATTCGGACACATTCAGATAACAGTTTGTTGTTTCGACAAGTACGATTACATCATTTGTTTACTACCGATTAACGGGATTTGAAATCCCAGTCATTTAAGCTTTATTGTGATGCCAGAAGGGGTAAATAATAACAGCCGCTCGTGATGATCGTCAAGGTTAAGCAACGCTTGCCGAGGTCGGTATGTGTATGGGTGACCATCTTTACATAGCGAGTTTCCTACGTGCCTCATAAAGCACGTTAAGCCATCTTGAAGATCTTTGACAGTCGTTACAGGCCCCAGTCAGAAGCCTGAATTTTTGTCAGTCCAGACCAGTATTGCCAAGGGGTTTCATGTTACCCAGTTACTGGGTTGTGGAGGTCAGATAGGCTGTAGCTCCATGTAAAATACTGGTACTCAGCTAAATCGGAAGCCAGACTAGAATACAGACTGTTATTATTCTATGGCCTTTCATCATAATAACAGCCGAAAGACGTGTCGACGAATGTGGCGACGCTTGGGGGAGGCCTATGTCCAGCAGTGGACGCACTGCTGGACATAGGCCTCCCCCAAGCGTCGCCACATTGACTGGTCCCTATTATAGGGCCTTTACAGCTTATAATTTTAATAATAAATTAAACACCAGCTTAAATACAGCTCTTAAAGACCAATTAACTCATTCAAATTCATATAAAAGCTTCGCCACGATGCGTCATAGTAATAGAGACAGGAACGAAGTAGACAATTTACCTAATTTATGTCTTAGCCGAAATTAATCTCGCTTTAGCCATTAAGACGTCCGGGAGTGTCCGGAGATAACCCTGGGAGAGAACAATGAAATAATACGGACAAATATAACCCTTGTGCGATAGTCATAAACAAAAGTTTGTGACCACAAACCCTGCAGGTCGGAAATTTGAGACCACTTGTAAAAACTTTGTGATAGATACAAAATATTTCAAAAGTACATGATCTTTAAAAGATAGGTACAGCCCCCGTACCCTGACGTGTCAAAACTATCACAGTTCGACTGTATAAAAGGGACAGATGTATACAAGTCAAATACATCTGTCTCTTACGCAAACTCAAAATAACCTTGCCCTAAGAGCTTATGGTCACCCCCGTTTATTATATTGTTATTAACAAACGTCTAAAAGTCATTCCTTTATTTTTATTTTTATGTGACAACACATACATAATATCACACCTGTATTCTCCGAAGGGGGGAAGTAGGTGTACACGTAGAGGTGTACCTGTACACCCACACACATTTTGCCAGATCTGCAATTATTTTTATAATAGTTTCTGCCAACGGCTTCGCCCGCGTGAATGTCCAAAATTATCCCGAGGGAACATATTCCCGCGATAAAAACTATCCTATGTGCTATTCCTGTCTATAAACTAACTCTGTACCAAATTGTATCCAGATCCGTCCAGCTGTTTGAGCGTGAAGAAGTAACAAACATACAAAAACACACACATAATCAAAAACTTTCGCCTTTGTAATATTAAGTGTGATTGTCTTACCTTCAAACATACAAAAACACACACATAATCAAAAACTTTCGCCTTTGTAATATTAAGTGTGATTGTCTTACCTTCAAACATACAAAAACACACACATAATCAAAAACTTTCGCCTTTGTAATATTAAGTGTGATTGTCTTACCTTCAAACATACAAAAACACACACATAATCAAAAACTTTCGCCTTTGTAATATTAAGTGTGATTGTCTTACCTTCAAACATACAAAAACACACACATAATCAAAAACTTTCGCCTTTGTAATATTAAGTGTGATTGTCTTACCTTCAAACATACAAAAACACACACATAATCAAAAACTTTCGCCTTTGTAATATTAAGTGTGATTGTCTTACCTTCAAACATACAAAAACATACACATAATCAAAAACTTTCGCCTTTGTAATATTAAGTGTGATTGTCTTACCTTCAAACATACAAAAACACACACATAATCAAAAACTTTCGCCTTTGTAATATTAAGTGTGATTGTCTTACCTTCAAACATACAAAAACACACACATAATCAAAAACTTTCGCCTTTGTAATATTAAGTGTGATTGTCTTACCTTCAAACATACAAAAACATACACATAATCAAAAACTTTCGCCTTTGTAATATTAAGTGTGATTGTCTTACCTTCAAACATACAAAAACACACACATAATCAAAAACTTTCGCCTTTGTAATATTAAGTGTGATTGTCTTACCTTCAAACATACAAAAACACACACATAATCAAAAACTTTCGCCTTTGTAATATTAAGTGTGATTGTCTTACCTTCAAACATACAAAAACACACACATAATCAAAAACTTTCGCCTTTGTAATATTAAGTGTGATTGTCTTACCTTCAAACATACAAAATCACACACATAATCAAAAACTTTCGCCTTTGTAATATTAAGTGTGATTGTCTTACCTTCAAACATACAAAAACACACACATAATCAAAAACTTTCGCCTTTGTAATATTAAGTGTGATTGTCTTACCTTCAAACATACAAAAACACACACATAATCAAAAACTTTCGCCTTTGTAATATTAAGTGTGATTGTCTTACCTTCAAACATACAAAAACACACACATAATCAAAAACTTTCGCCTTTGTAATATTAAGTGTGATTGTCTTACCTTCAAACATACAAAAACATACACATAATCAAAAACTTTCGCCTTTGTAATATTAAGTGTGATTGTCTTACCTTCAAACATACAAAAACACACACATAATCAAAAACTTTCGCCTTTGTAATATTAAGTGTGATTGTCTTACCTTCAAACATACAAAAACACACACATAATCAAAAACTTTCGCCTTTGTAATATTAAGTGTGATTGTCTTACCTTCAAACATACAAAAACATACACATAATCAAAAACTTTCGCCTTTGTAATATTAAGTGTGATTGTCTTACCTTCAAACATACAAAAACACACACATAATCAAAAACTTTCGCCTTTGTAATATTAAGTGTGATTGTCTTACCTTCAAACATACAAAAACACACACATAATCAAAAACTTTCGCCTTTGTAATATTAAGTGTGATTGTCTTACCTTCAAACATACAAAAACACACACATAATCAAAAACTTTCGCCTTTGTAATATTAAGTGTGATTGTCTTACCTTCAAACATACAAAATCACACACATAATCAAAAACTTTCGCCTTTGTAATATTAAGTGTGATTGTCTTACCTTCAAACATACAAAAACACACACATAATCAAAAACTTTCGCCTTTGTAATATTAAGTGTGATTGTCTTACCTTCAAACATACAAAAACACACACATAATCAAAAACTTTCGCCTTTGTAATATTAAGTGTGATTGTCTTACCTTCAAACATACAAAAACACACACATAATCAAAAACTTTCGCCTTTGTAATATTAAGTGTGATTGTCTTACCTTCAAACATACAAAAACACACACATAATCAAAAACTTTCGCCTTTGTAATATTAAGTGTGAGATTGTCTTACTATAATAGGGTATTGTTTCGACCCAGTAGAGTTAATACAATATTTTATGACCTGTGATTTCTTAGCTCATTACTAATTATTTTGCTTTTGTTTCGCGTCGCCCTAAATTCGGGACTATCTTAGCTTCCTAAAAAGTATTTATTACTTGAGTTTTCGAGATTGAGGTTTCGAGGACAACAAACTTTGAGGATACCGAAGCAAATCTGGAAAAAGCTTTGGCGGATATCAATGGATACTACGAATCCGTCTAAAACTCAGTCATGTTTATTCCACCTGAGAAACCGCCAGGCCACTAGAAAAATGAACATCAAATGGCGAGGCGCTGATATAGAGCACAATGATAACCCTGTGTACTTGGGTGCCATCTTAGACCGATCACTGACATACAAAAAGCACTGTATTTAAACTAAACTTACAGTCAGCACCCGCCATAGTATGCTTCGCCGTCTGACATCGACTGTATAGGATGCCTCTCCACACGTGCTTCGTACAGCGGGCTTAGCACTTTGCTTCTCGGCTGGCGAATTCGCATGCCCAGTGTGGCATCGATCCGCCCATGCCCGATAATTTGATGTAGCCCTCAATAAGGCTTAATAATTATGGGCTGCCTACGGTTCCGTTTTTACCATAGGGGCACAAGGGGCACGTGTTCATTAGGGGCGCCCGAATTTCACGAGACAAAAAAAAAACTCAGAAAAAAAAAGAATATAGCTGGAATGGATGTGAAAGATAGTCCTCATTATTTACGTAGATAGGCACGTATTCTATGCATTTCATGTTACGAGCTATCTTGTTTGGTAAGCAAGTAGACAGGATCATTGTCATCATCAGCCTTTTGATGTTCCCACTGCTGGGACACAGGCCACCTCGCTATGAGGAGGCGAGAGGGAATGGACCTTAATCCACCACGCGGGCCCAGTGCGGGTTGGTGGACGTCACATGTCTTGGATTTTTTGGTTCTAGGACAGGATATTTAACGATATATGCAAAAAGCACGAAGCATAATAATTTCACAACGAGGCCCTACAAAATGTGCCCGCTTTTCATCTTTCCGGGGCCCATTGCCCATAACTGTGTTTACCGAGGACTCCCGTATGAGATAAGACGGCCCTGACCGCCCCCCCGGAGATCCGAAGAGAAGTGGCCTGTTATCCCGAAAACCACAAGCAGGAGACAGATAGACGACACTCTTTATATAATGTGAAGGAGCCAATTAAGGAGCAGATTGAAGAACCGGAAAAGCTTTCTGAGGTTAACTAAACCAATTAATGACAGCAGGTCTAGTGAGGCAAAGAAGAGATGGCTCCTCAAATATCTTGCTCCGACTGACTACGTTGAGCCTGCTGAACCAACACCTACTTCCATGGCCCACCTGGAAATCTTTAAACCGTCTCCGAAGCCAAGTGGGTCGCTGCAGGCACAACTTGTTAGATGGGGGTACTCCAATGACCCGCAGTGTGATAGCGAAGTTACATCCCAAACAACGCCTCACCTCCTAGCTGTGCCTCCTAGTGTGTTTCCTGTGCTACAACACCTGCAGCCTGAAGGACCTTTGTGAGGCAAATGAAAACGCTGTTCACGCGGCTGAGTTCTGTTCAAAACGTGTAAAATTGTGTTATGATCAATACGACGAAGAAAACAAAGTGCCGATTTCACCAATGGAAACTAATCGCGATAAGTTTAACTAAACTCAGTTTATGCAAATACAGCGTTCTGCTTGGTGATAGACGTCTTAAAATGGAAAGAGCCGCGAAATTAGAAGATCAATTCGGTCTGCCATAGTTGTTTTACATCGCGAAGGCAAATCGGAACTAGAACATGGCCTCTCGGCTTAAGTTTTCGAAGACGTGTTCAAAACACCATTACTCGGTATTAGGAGACAGCCATATGGCTGTCTCCTGGTACCAAGATCGTACAAGCTCGGGAAGGTCGAAAGCTACTTCTCGCGAAGTGAAGTCCCGAACTGAACCTGTGTCATAGACACGTTAGAAATAAACTTAAAGTTGGCAACATAGTAGGACTATGGGGATCCCAGTTCCTCATAAAGGTCCGTATATTGGTACTCGGGTGCGCCTGTAGTAACATCGTTAAATGTAATTCTATTAATCTAATCTGCCTAACCTTTTCCCAACTACGTTGCGATCGGCTTCTAGTCTAACCGGATGCAGCTGACTACCAGTATTTTACATGGAGCAACTGCCTATCTGATTTCCACAACCCAGTATCTGGGTAACACGATACCCCTTGGCAAGACTGGTGTCGTAACGACTGTCAAAGATCTTCAAATGACTGGCGCCACCGACGGCTTAACGTGCTTTCCGAGGCACGGAGGAAACTCATGATCACCCATCCATGGACCGACCTCAGCAAGCGTTGCTTATCCTTGAAGATAGACCTGTGCGGACGTTATTATTTGGTTTTGCTACTCCGTTAAATGTAATGGTATCTAGATCCAAATTTCGTTCGTCTATCTACATTTTTGCCCTTTCTTTCAACAGGTATGTGAAGTATACAAACTGCACAGAGAAACATTTCATCTCACAGTGGACTATGTGGACCGGTATCTATCAAATACGGAAGACGTGCAGAAGGGCCGGTTGCAGCTAATAGGTAATGCACACAACACTACTCATAGTGTTGATCCACGAAATAGAGTTGCCAACTACATAGAACTACCGTCAACCTCAACAAACGTTTATAAAATTATTTCCTTCCAGGTATCACATGTCTGTTCATCGCGGCGAAAGTCGAAGAAGTGTACCCACCTAAAATTGGCGAGTTCGCGTACGTAACAGACGGCGCGTGCACCGCCGACGAGATACTTCTCGAGGAGCTCCTCATCCTCAAGATCCTGTCGTGGAGCATCACGCCCATCACCATCAACAGCTGGCTCAACGTGTACATGCAGCTCGCCAGCGAAGGCCGGAGTGCTAAGCGCAGGCTGCTCGGGGAAAGTGACGTCGGCGCGAACGCTCTCAGAGGATACACATTCGTATTCCCCCAGTATTCTTCCCTAGACTTTGTGATATGTGGACAATTGATTGACTTAGCAGTGTTACATGTGGACGTCAACCTATTCCCGTACAGTGCAGTCGCGGCCGCGGCCATGGCGCACGCGTTCACCAAAGATCTAGCTTTAAGGGTATCAGGTGAGTTCAATTTTATTGTTAATATTAAATGATATAATCTGTATGGAAGGTCGCAAGATGTGCCATAAATAGCGGCTTTTTTTGTTTGCGCGCGTGGGTCGCGTGTGTTTCAGCAATTTGTCACTTCGGTTGTAAAAATATAATGTTGTTATCTGACCTTTACAAATAAACAATAGAGATGAAAATTGCATGTTTAGTCCCTTTTTACCCAGCTGCAAGGAAAGGGTTATGTTTTTCGCGCGTAGCTTGTATGTATGTAATATTCTTTATTACCTCATATCTTTCAAACCACTTGACGGATTTTTAAAATTAAGACATCGTTAGATAGGTCTTGGCCGTCCAAGTGTTCTTTGATTAGTGTCGTTAAAAAAAAGAAACATGGCGGATTTTGGGCACCATATTATAATGATAACAATTTTTTTTTCTTCGGAACCCTTCGAGTGGGGTATCAAAATGAAGGGTTTTTAGACGTGATTACAAAAATATATACTACTTATATGTTTAAAAGAATCTATAAAAAAAAAACTAGAAAGTTGTAAATAAAAAAAGCTAATTTACATAAATACAGCATGATTTTTTCTTGTTTACAGCTTTTTTAGTTCGCTTCTTAAGCAGTTGGGTTTTTGATTTTTAAATTAGCTTTTTTTATATACAACTTTTTTATTCATTCATACTGCAATGGCTCGAGAGATCGTAAGGCTGGTTGTACACACGTGTTTTTTCCACCGTAAAAATGCCTGGGTATGCGAAGACACAGGTCATCTGATGGATCACTGAAGCAATGACACAACAGGTCTAAAGATTTGTGGTATGTAGGTTACAGTTGGGAGGCGCTGGAGCCATGCTGGCGGTGGCTGGCGCCGTCCGTGGAGGTGGTGCGCGAGGCGGGGCCCGTGTGCGTCGTGCGCAACGGGGACGGCGAGTTCATGCAGCGCGCCGGGGGCCTGGACCTCATCTGCCCCGACGTCAACCTGGACGAGAGCCACCGCATACAGTCGCACAACGTCACCCTCGACATGTTTGTGAGTATACACTACTGCTTACCTTAATCTTGACTAATATTATCATCATCAGCATATAGCAGTCTACTGCTTGCAGGGGCGGATCGTGAATTTGTAGGGCCCTGGGCCTACCACTATTCCCTAAATTGCCTAAACTACCTCACTAATTGACATATTGGCAAAATCTTTTATTTATTTTTTTGACAGTGTGCCTAGCTTTTCTCGACAATGATTGATCAAAAGAGAGGTAAAGTTTGTGGCGCAAGAGTGTGACCCCAGCCCTTTTGTTTCGTTGTCTGAGAAACCCTAAAACTGCAGCCTTTTAGCGTAATCCATTCGGCAAGGCAAAGGTCAAAGAGTATGAAAAATCCACCAATCATCCGTCGATTTTTCATATTCTTGGCCCTTTGCCTTACCGAATTCATTACGCAATAAGGCTGCTGGTCATAAGTTACAATGGCTAACCAAAAAGCCTTGACTTCGAACATAGGTTGGTTGACCGAACCTCGTAGCACACGGCCAGTAGCAAAGCATAACTTCGTGGTCGTGGCTCTAGTGCAAATAATATTGAACAACTTTTATGTTATTAACTAAATGGCCAACCTTATCTTGCCGGTTTTCGGCAGAAAACCGCAAATATTTGCCATTGTGGTAGCCTATTGGCAGTAATTGATTGCCCAAACCCAGGGTTCGTCGGATGTCATAGAAATTGAAATGACCTATTTAAAAGTACCTACGTTCCCAGGGACGTCATAGAAATAGGAATGACCTATTTAAAAGTACCTATTTTACCGTAAAATTTTCATGACCGCGAGATTTTTGACCTTTCCAACCTTTGCAGTTAGAAAGGTCAAAAATCTCGCTCCCAGGATCGGTAAGGTTAGATGTTTTGTCATTTCATGCAGAAATGATAATAACAAAGTTTACTTATATGCAGAAAAGCTTGAAGAAAGAATTGAAGGATGGAAAAACGAGCAAAGCGAGCCCCGCTTTTTAGTAGATACTGCGCCTTGTGTTAGATTTTCTTTTAACCTGTTGTCTTCTTATTTAGTAAAGGTTATGATTCAAGGTAACTTGGCCACATGAGAGCAAGCGAAGCAAGCTCGAAAATTTTAGCGCCTGCTCCGTGTAGATAACATTTTCCTTTGAACTTTAAGAAAGTATTATGACTACTACCCTTACCCCTACGTATTACCCTTTTTGACGACTCGAACCCTAGACTAGTCGTCAAAAGGGATTCTACTCGGCCCTAGGCCAGGGTCTTCTGGGCCCGATTAACATTCATAACAGAAAGAGAGAGCAGTGGTGGCCCAGTGGTATCGGCCGCGACTTACAAGTTGTAGGTCGTTGGCTCGAGCCCAGGCAAGCGCTTTACTTTGTGTAAATTATTTCATCACCACTGCTCTCAAAACGGTGAAGGAAAACATCGTGAGGAAACGGCATGTCCTAGAACCAAAAATTCGAAGACATGTGACATCCACCAAACCGCACTGGGCCCGTGTGGTGGATTGCGGCCCGTGCCGTCTCACAGAGAGGAGGCCTGTGTCCCAGCAGTAGGCACATTAATAGGATGATGATGTGAACAGTCTTTTTTTGTCTGTCTCAGTCTTATTCTATTTAAATCAGAAAGCACTATTGTCAATTTTGTCATCATGGGGTTGTGGGCCCTTTATATTCACGGGGTCCTGGGCTGCAGCCGAAAAAGTCCCTTATACTAATCCGCCCCTGACTTCTGGACATGGGCCTCTCCAATTGCACGCCATTTGTTTCGATCTTCGGCAACTCTCATCCAGTTGCTACCGGGTGACTGGGTAGCAGCTGGCTTTATAAAATTAATAATACTACGTACTACTATAATTTTATAAAGTTATTAAAATTTTATGTTTGTTTGTAATGGGTAATCTCTGGCAGTCTTGATCCGATTTCGAAAACTGTTTCACTGATAAAAAGCTACAATATCGCGACTTACAAGTAGTTGGTCCTGGGTTCTAACACAGGCAGGCGCTTTACTTTGTGTAAATTATTTCATCACCACTGCTCTCAATATGGTGAAAGAAAACATCGTGAGGAAACTGGCATGTCCTAAAAATTCGAAGACATGTGGCATCCACCAACCTACACTGAGCCCGCGTGGTGGATTACGGCCCATTGTCTCTCACAGAGAGGAGGCCTGTGTCCCAGATGACGATGAGATGTAATGGACCAAAAATGTTGCATTTATGTAGATAAAAATTACAAAATTCCTTTCTACAACAATAATTCTGAAAATTAACTACCGGAAACTAATTTCTTCACGCTACTCTATTATGTTTCCTATACGATTTATTGTGCATTACGAATTCGTTATCTAGAATAATACTTTTTCTTGTCTCGATAATTTATCAAATGACTCGTTCGTCAATGATTACATCGAGCTAATAATAATGTTGTGAATATTTTGTTCGGCAGGATAAAGTGTACCAGATAATGGTCGAGCAGCAGTCGTCGACTGCCGAGGACCCGGCGGCGTCGACGTCCGACAGCGCACACGCGCACATCTACCCGCCGACGCCGCCGCAGTCGGACCACAAGAGCCCCAAGACGCCCACCAGCAAGACGCCGTCCACGCGGCACGCGGAGCCCGAGCCCGAGAGGCGGCTCTCCACCGAATCCCACACTTTACATTAAGGTGTGCTGTTGTTGTTTGTTATGTTCCATTACGGACACTAAGTTGTTTTAAGAGCAGTTGTTTAATACTCTATTGATTTGGTACAATTTGACGTCATCTAAAGTTCAGTTGAGCTCCTGTTTTTTTTTTATCATTGTACTGTTGTTTGCCTTGAGCACGAAAATTCGTTACGTCCGTTTAGGTAGATTGATCCATTACTATAAGCTAAAGTCTATTCTCACTCTGAAGATTACAACGCAAACTTGACTTGGCGGTTAAAATAAGTGTATATTTACAAAAGTGATTCTGCTATTGGTATAATACGCAGCTTTTTACAAAAATAAATCGTACCAGAGAGTCACATATCAAATGTCATATTTTTATAGTGATGAAGTATAAGACTAATATTTATTTGCATTATTTAGTTACCTACTAAATTTGATATCGAGGAATGCGAACAAACACATCGCATATAAGTACATCAATAAGAAGTAGATAAAATATTAATAACTTTATCTATTACATACACATTGTCATCACATGTGGACCACCAAGGAAATAGGTTACGGACTTCATTCAGCCAAACAAATGGATTTATGTAGAAACTCTACTGATAGATATGTCATAAAATATTTATTGACTACTGCGGACACGCAACTTGAAACGAGCCGATTTCCCAATAGTGACTCTCGATTGAGCGTTTAGTTTTGACTAATAATCCATGAGTTTCTAACGCGCGTGTGCATGTGAGCCGCTTATTAACACCACTAGGCACTAATGACGCTACTGCAGTGTGCATGTTACTAACATTTCAATTGAGAGATCATTCGACAATAGGCTTTTCTATATGAGTAAAAGATTGTTTTAGATCTGGAGAGGATATTAAAGGTGCAAACGGGTTGCTTTATATTCCTCAAAATAGGAAACGCAATGATTTAAGGGTCGAAGTACACCTGAGATAGAATCGAAGCAAAGCGATACGTCAAATTCTGTAGGATTCGCGCGCATTCCATTGTCTTCGTGTATCAGCTGCTTCGATTCGCGTACATGCGCGAAGCATCTGGTCGCAGACGAATTCGATCGAGTGCGCGCAGCTTTTGTTTATCTTCATAGGAATCTATGCATCGCTATTATGGAAATAGTGGTCAATATTCCATGTTCATTTTTAGACCGACGCTGTCGCTTCGCTTTGAATCTGTTTATGTGGGCTTTGACCCTAAAGGATAAAAATAATTAAAAGATCTACATCCAGAGGTACCAGGAATGAACTGGTACTGTTATGTTATAAGTATATTTGTAAGTATTTAAGTCATTATAAAACATAATAAAAATAGCTACACTGAGTGGTACTGGAATTTATTGATACTTTATATGTAACAGACTGTTTCATATTTATGTAATATTCTTCTATCTGTATATTCCAGTATGATTTTAATAGCTCGAAAAAAATGTAGTACATACAACAAATAAAACTGTAAATAGTATATTGTTCCTACTTATGAAAATTTATTAAGTATCGATGGTTTTGGATTATCTCTGGCAGTAGGCCAGTTCATACTGCTTGAACATTCCATACAATTTATGTTGTCACTAACACCATGTTTAAGTAGAGAAGTTCCACCGTATTATTTTTAACACAATTATTTTATTTCAAATCGAGGTTGTGTTCTCAATTCTTGTAACATCTACATTATCTAAGGCTGTTTCCACGTCAGCAGGAAGCAGCCATTCTTCGTTTAGTAAAGATCAACTATTGCTAAGTACACCACAAGAAATTATCGATGTGGACGCATAATATAATATTTTTGTGTAAATAAAAATACGAATGCATTGCAATGAATCATTTTTCAATCAACACTGTATTCTGTATCTTTAACTAACTAGTTAAAAATGGCCGTTCGATCGTGCATTACAGTCTCATGTTACCAAACAATCATTTTCTCTTTTATATTCTAATTATATTCTAGAGCATCCAAATCAAATGCCAATAATTTATATCAAAATTATAATCTTTAATAAACTGCTCCATTTCTTACTAGTGAATTAAGATGTTAACTTAGTCCTTGATCTTCTCGATATTTTGTATATAAATTGATGAATATTATAATTTATTTCTATTTGATGATAAATGAACGCAAAACGTTCATGAGACTGACAACTAGAGCTTTTAGTCAACTGATTTTTAAAATTGATATAAAATTCTAATAATTATAGTGAAAATGTCTTTCGCGGCTTATTTTAACCAAAGACTGCCACAAGATTGGTACATCTGTCCTACAGTGCGTGAGGGCTGTTTGACTCGGCATACTTAGAAATGAAGTAGCATAACATGGACTGCCTTATGAGTGAGTATAGCACTAGCCATTGAACTGAATGCATGAACTTCTATCTCTTGACTATACAGCATATTCTTAGGTATTAAGTCGGTAACAGTGCTTTACATGAATCGTTATGTTTGATGTGCCACTTCTAAGTATGTTGAAAGTATCTCTTGCAAAGCAAGCTGCTTTATGAGCACTTTTGACAGAAATTGATTTTTCGTAACCTTTGCCCTTATTAGGGCGGTTACGCACTACATTCGATCCGAGTCCGTGATTTGAGTTCAGAGTTCTATCCGAATTGAAAATGTTCTGAATACTAGAATGTTTCCTGTGTAGAAAAAACATAATTATATTTAGTCCGTCATTGAGATTATCAAATAATATTGGACACGTAGTTTTTGCTTTACCAATTCAATAAAAAATTACAAAGTTAAATCGCGTCAAAGTTCAGGAGTGGGGGCTTGTGACGTCACTAACGCATTATATCGTCGTCACTTTATGTTGATTATGTTTACGAGTCCAATATTTTTATTAATCTACCTGACGGACAAAAAACTAATTTTCAGTAAACTACCTACCCTATTATGACGGATTGAGTACTAGTACTACGGCAGCATCGGAACCGAAATTTCTCGGATTCGGATCGGATGTAGTGCGTAACCGCCCTTACTGTAACTTTAATTATTTTGATTTATACAATACACTACCACAGTAGTAACTTGATACTTATATTTCATCCTACTAAATATACACCCTACTAGTTTTATATTTTGCATATCTGTTGTTGGTTCACTATAAAACTAAACTTTTTTTGATAATTTCTAGATTTTGAAGTCAAGAACACAATACATTTAAAAGAATTTCATCAATTTTGTGTTACGCATTAACACATATTCTTATGTAGATAAACTGTAATGTATTTGCAAGAATATTAACAAACCAAGACTCCACTGTTCATCTAAAATCCTGTATCTTTCCATTTTACTTCACAACTACTATAATATGTAAAGAAAATATTAATCTGTTGTACAAATCGTATTCACCATATATTATGGATTTATTGTATTTTTTATAATAATATATAATACTGTACAGTGTACCTAACTCCAATAGAACCGGGTATTGCTCGTTGTAGTAAAATTCAATGTAGAATTAAGTTGAACGATTACGCTTATCCACTAAGGCGATGCTGGCCTTATAAATAAGACTTAGATTTGTTACTTTATATTAAAATAATTTAAAATTATATCCTTAGCAGAAAAATGAGTAGAATTTCTAGCTGTAAGTTATTTTTATATCAATTTATTGAAGTTAATATAAAAAGTACCTAATTGTAAATGGAAGGACAATATTGTAGCCCGAATTTCATTGCATGTGATCTCATGTCATGGATAATTAAAGTAAATCGGATGTAATTTGTGCAATAACTGCATCGATCACATTTTTGTATGTACAGTCAATTCACGGCGACATAGTATTAAATAAATGGTGTTGATTATTTATTTGAAAATGTTTTTATTTTCCTTTTTTTGAACTATTCTCACTTACAAAATGGTATAAAAAGAATTAACGATGTACTAAGTAGCATCGAGGAGATTTTCGAACATACGATCTGCATCCTAATTTCGTAAGTGAGTTCGGCAGGGCAAAGGGAACACTCCATGAAACAGTATGACGTTTTATTATTATTATATTTTTTGGAATAATTTAAAAAGGGTACGTTCTGCACCCTATGAGTTGAATTCACATATCTTTTCCATGACGTATCCCTTTTTGAGTGTATTAAGCAATACGAAGGGGCCTTTACTGGGCACTTTGGAACCAACTACATGCTCATGAAGATGGGTCTAACCGCGACACCCATGTGCAGGTTGTGTGGGGAACATACGGAACGCATGTAGCACCTTCTGTGCACATGCGATGCACTGGCTGGTAAGCGAATGAGTCTCCTAGGGGTTGGATATCCAAAACCAGAAGACTATAGGCTCATATCTCCTAGTCTCGTTGTAAAACTCATGAAAAGAGTATTCAACGAGATTGGAGAGGAGTAAGTTATCTAGGGGAACACAATAGATCCCATGGGTCGAAGTGTCCGAGTTACTTCTCGGCCCCTCCACAAGATAAGATAAGCAATACGAAAGTCGTTATTTTAAAGATGTCGTCACCCATACGTGTTTTTTTATAAAAATCCAAGGGGGCACCAACCAAATTTTCATGGATATCGTTTTCATGGTTTTTATGGTCGCTACATGCTATTATGGGGTTAAAATGAATTCAAAGATGGCGCTGACCAAAACTTTTGAAACTTCCGTCATGAGTATCATTTTCATGGTTTTCGGGGTCGGTAAATGCGAATATGAGGACAAAAAAATCAAGATGGCGCTGACAGAAATTTTTGCAACTTATGGCATGGGTGTAATTTCCAGGGTGGCTAATTGCAAATATGGGGTTAAAATTATTGAAAGGGGGACAAATCGAAAGGGCGCCGACCAAAATGATTGAAATCCAAATATAAGATTGCGCCGACCGAAATTTCTGAAACTTCACAGTGAGCTCCTCGGACCACCACGGACAAGTAAATTTAGTTTTAATATTTTTTTTTGGGATGGTGATTTTACCAGCTTCTGTGATAATATTTATAAAATTTACAACTGTTTCTTCTAATTTTACTTTACTGTTTATTTCTTTTATTATTTCTAAATTGATATTGTCTCTAATTTTTAATTCTTGTAGTTTGATCTTAAAGTCTTCCCAATCTGCTTTTCTGGTGTTAAAGATCCTAGTAGTTCTAGTGATGCTAACACCTTTTTCCCTTTTTATATTGACGTAAAAAAATATCGTGTTGTGGTCCGAGGATGTGGCTCCTGTGTCGACCCGCCAGCCGTCCACCAGGTCAAAAAGTTCGAGCGAACATGCCGTGACGTCCACGTGGCTTTTATAAGCTCTACCACCTCTGATGGTGTCAAAGGTGGGAGCGTCACCAGTGTTTAGCACCTGAAGCTCGAGTTCTTCCAGGGTAGCGGACATTTCCTCTCCCCTGGGATCTTCTTTGATGCTGCCCCACCAGGCACTTTTCGCGTTCGCGTCGCCACCTATCAGCAACCTACCGTTGGCCACTTCCGCATTGTTCCGGGTCATATGGTCCAAGTATGGCCCTATGGGTTGGTCTGGTTCGAAGTAGTAAGAGACTACTGCGATTTCCCAGGCTTTGGTTCGGATCCCCACCACAACGATGTTATTTGTGGTGAGTTTTGGGTAGGGTATGACGTCCAAGTCATGATCAAAGACGGCTATTGCCGCCTTAACCCTCCTACTTCCAACGAACTCGCACTGGTAAATTCTCGCTCCACGGTAGCTCTTCATTCCTCGTGCTCTCCTCACATACGGCTCCTGAATCAGTGCCCACGAGATCTTCCGTTCACTGGCCTCTAGAAAGAGTTCGGTGGTCGCCAGTTCCTTGCGTTGAAGGTTCGCTTGGGCCACTCGGTATGGTCTTGCTGTTTGTTGGGCAGGAGTCACCGTGGCGCCCTTAGCAATACGCTATGGATGAGCGGGCTATCACGTCCCATCTTCTCCTGACTGTGCACTCTGTGCTGAAGGCGTGATGATGCGTGCTTTCAATCTTCGCTGAAAATGACAAGAGTGATCGAGGAGAAATTTGATATATTTTCTAAGGAACAGGAAAAACGCTTCCAGGACTTAATCAACACAATTAAATAAGTCAATGCCCAAAATGTCGAGTTACGAAATAGCGTTGAATTAATGTCAAAAAAATACGACGAGTTCTTAGTTAGATCGCGGCTCGAGTCTGAGAGGGTAGAATCAGGGGCGTAGATACCGCCGTATCTGCCGTATCAATTATACGGGCCCCCCGGGCCACGGGGCCCCCAACGTGCGTAAATTAAAATTACAACTGATAAAAAATTACCTAAGAACGTCGATGTGACATGAACGCCTGTCAGACCTGTCTTTATTTTGTCCATAGAGGCAGAAACTTTAGAAAAACTAAAGTCATCATCAGCTATAAATGATTTAATATATCTGTTTGCGGAAAAAAGGCAAGGAGAGTGTATATTGAATTTGAATTGTTTGTAAACATTTTGGAAAAAGTGACAGATAGATATTTATGATGAATAAATATTTCTTTAAATTTTATGCAATATTTTTTTTGTCTTTTGTGAGAAATCACCCTTCATAAGGGCCCCCAAACAATTTTTTATACTGAGCCCCGCCAAGGCACGCTACGCCACTGGGTAGAAGATAAGAAATATATTAAACTACTAGAAGAAAGACTAGAAACACAGGAGCGTAAGGCGCGGGGAACCGGTATCGAAAACCGAAACTTACCAAAAACCCACGGGGAAACGAAAGTCAATCTATGCAACGATGTCATTGAAATTGGGAAAACACTGGACCTCAAAATCGATTGTTCCACAATTAGGGACATCTATAGAATACCCGCAAAAGATGGCTCTAATCCGGTTATTGTTGAGTTTACTACCGTCTTAACAAAAGACAGTGTATTGCGAGGGGTCAAAAGTTTTAACAAATCTAAAACCAAAGGACATAAATTAAACACAACTCATGTTAAGTCTGACTACCCCCTAAAACCAATTTACATTTCGGAAACATTGACGCAAAACACACAAAAGTTATTCTACCAAGCAAGAATGTTTAATAAGAACTATGGATACACATTTTGTTGGACCTCTAATGGTATAGTGTACCTTAAGAAAAAAGTTAAATCAAAAAATCAAAAAACCCGACTGCTTCAAAAGCGAACTAAAAAGACGTAAACAAGGAAAAAATCATGCTGTGCAGTCGGAGGATACATATTCGCGGGCTGGCTGACCAAAATCTGGTGTATCCTCCGCCTGCACAGCATGATTTTTTCCTTGTTTACGTCTTTTTAGTTCGCTTTTGAAGCAGTCGGGTTTTTTGATTTAACTTTTTTTATTTATAAGTTTTTAGTTAAGTTTTTTTCGAATTAGATACAATTAAACATATAAGTGTTATATATTTTTGAAATCACCTCTTAAAACCCTTTATTTTGATACCCCACACACTGGGTTTGGAAGAAAAAAAAATTGGGACCCCACAATATGGCGCCCAAAATCCGCCATTTTTCTATTGTCCAATTTTAACGTAGCCTATGACACTCGCAGGGTTAAGACGAATCGATTGACGTATGAATCATCAAAATCGGCCAACGCGTTTGGTCTCTGGAACGCCACATAGGAACAAACATACATACATACATACATACACAGACTGATAAACACATTACCCTCCTTCGGCAGTCGGGTAAAAACGTGGACACTTCCCAGATTCGCATAGCCAACGAAAATGCCTTAGAAAAGTTATGAGTCTCAGAATGACTATTATTAGTAAAGCTTAGTCATACTTCTTTATATACGTTTTTATTTTTTTATGTTTACCCTACTAAAATTATTTTGTTTTACACATGCACACTCTACACAAATCTCGCTAATTTAAGTCTATATTGCGGACTACCGTATACACACAACCACTGAAAAACTATTTAATAATAACCTCAGTAGTGACACCTACATTCTACGAAAAATCTTTTTTGTGCTTTTTTACAATTTTGGATGTTCTGAGATGCTTACAGGTATCCCTCTGATAATATTTTTGCGCAGTTTGCAAATTATCTAACACGTTCATGTTTTACTATTTATGTCATAACATATTCAGTCTGATTCCAACCATGGTTATGAAGAAATAACCTTATTCAATCACATTCAATAGTCTGAACGAACCGTCGGAAGACATAGATAGGGTAACCATCTCACAATCGCAGACTGCTCATATTGAAGAATGTCACAAACTTATAACCTCATCGTCGGATAGCCTCTTACTTCTAACTCAAAACATACGCAGCATCAACTGCAATATGTCAGCACTAGAAATATTATTGGCCAGACTTAAGTTGGACTGTGATATTATTGTAGGTACTTACTGAGTGCTGGCTTTCACGTTCTTCAGTTATTCCCAACCTTAGTGGCTATCGTTTTGAGGCAACCAAAAGTAACCGTAAACAAAATGACGGTGTGGTGATCTATTATAGAGAAAACCTTCGTCTTACAGTAATAGAACCAAATTTTGAAGAAAGTAACTGTCTGGTTGCCACTTTAGATAATCGCACGGCAATCATTGCTATGTATCGCTCTCCTTCTTTCCACAACCTAGATCCTTTCCTACAATCTTTAAACGAAGTTCTCTCAAAATATTCCTGTTTTGAGAATATTATTGTCATAGGAGACATAAACATTCCGATCAACCATAACAAAATAGAGGTAAATGGTGAACGATTCCTAACCCTTGCTGCTTCTCATGGCCTTCTTTCAGCCCATACTCTTTTAACACGTAGTGAAAGTGATACATGCATTGACCATGTCCTACTTAAAACTAAAAGCTCTGCTATGACCATTGTGCCTACCACATCATTGACTGGTCATTACCCAGTTTTGCTGAACCTAAACTTCAAGAAGACTACCCAATTCTCCCTTACATCCATTAAAAAAGTTGACACTGAAGGCCTAGAACATGATATTCTTAATATTGACCTTAATCCTATTTATGACTCACCAAATCCTAATGTTTCCCTGAAATATCTCACCGAAAGTCACCAAGCCATAGTAAACAATACTAAAGTGATAAACCTATCAAAGCGAAAGAAAATAATAAAGCCGTGGATTACACAAGGCCTTCTACGCTGCATGAAAAACAGAGATAAACTACACCTAAAAGCTAAACTTTCTCCTGATAACCAAACCCTAAAAAATACCTACACGCGCTATAAAAACTTTTGCAATAACCTATTAAAAAAAGTCAAAAGAACCTACGAGAAGGATAAGATACAAGCTGCGCAGGGGTATAACGGGAGGCTATGAAAAGTGATAAAAGAAATTACAAACACTACTAAAAATACAAACCACCCCAATGAACTGCTGTCTGAATCAACTTCCCCTCAATCATCACTAAATGAAATTAATGGATACTTTGTAAATGTGGGTAAGTCACTAGCTGATAAGATCAAAAAAAAGAAAGCAGGAAAATTTTCGACTGCTACTGGAGGCAGCTCTCACTCTCTCGCGCAGCTGAATTCTTTCGTTTAGGAGGGTACCACCGAGGAAGGGGTGGAATGTCTCATCGCCAACCTAAAAACAAATTGTGCTACAGGCTATGACCAAATAAGCAGCTCTTTCTTAAGGACATTTAAAGGGTTTCTAGTTCCTCCGCTGACCTTCATTTTTAACTCTTGCCTTCATCATGGTGTTTTCCCTCACAGCCTGAAGAAGTCTGTTGTATGCCCCATACATAAGAGCGGTGACAGGAGTCGTATCATTAGCTACAGGCCGATTTCAATCCTCCCAGCACTTTCTAAACTTCTGGAAAGAATAATAAATACGCGACTAGTGCGATATCTAGAAAGCAAACACCTGCTTTCACCAAACCAATACGGTTTTCGGGAATGCAGATCGACAGATCAAGCTGTTAACAACCTCATAAACTTTGTTAGCAACAATCTCGACAAAAATAAGAAATGTATAACAATTTTTCTTGATTTAGCCAGGCTTTTGACACGATTTCTGTCCCGATTTTACTCAACAAGCTGGAATCACTTGGTATTAGAGGTACTCAACTGGATCTTTTCAAAAGCTATTTGACCGGACGGCTTCAAAGTGTTCGGATTGGCAACCTTAATAGTGGAGACCTTCCAGTTACGTATGGTGTGCCACAAGGAAGTATCCTGGGACTAACACTATTTCTCGTATACATAAACGATCTCACGAATCTCAAGCTTCCCCATGGCAAAATAATCTCTTTTGCAGATGATACTGCTCTCGTGTTCTCTGCCGATACATGGGAAGGGGCTTTAGATGCTGCCCAAATGGGTTTTGATGCTGTTAGGGAATGGCTTGAGTACAATATCTTGACTCTAAATGTAGAAAAAACTATGTATATTTGCTTCAGTATACGGACAAACACAAAAATCAATTACGATCGTCAGTACATCATTCCACATCTCTAAAGAAAATTGTTCTTGTAGTAAATTAGAAAAAGTTAAAACGTTTAAATACTTAGGAGTTATAATAGACAACAACCTCAACTTTAAAAACCACACTAAGACCCTCTGTGGTAGGATCAGGAAATTGATATACGTCTTTAAGACCCTCAGACACGTTGCTGAACCCTCTGTACTGAAGCGAATATACTTTGCTCTCTGTCAGTCCCTCATCACTTACTGCATATCTTCATGGGGTGGATCCCCTAAAACTATTTTGAAACCTGTTGAAATTGCTCAGCGTGCCATTTTGAAGGTAAAACCTTCAAACCAATATTGTTTCCCACCGCGCTACTCTACGAATTTTGTGGAGTCCTAACTGTAAGACAGCTTTTTATTCTTCATGTTATAACAATGCAACATAAAATCTCACCTACGACCCACTCATTTTAAATAGACGTACAAAACACTTGGTTTGTCCTCAACCGATTGCTTTTAAAACCAGTTTCGCCACTAAATTTCCTTTAATTACATTATCAACAAGCAAAATAAAATTCTTAATTTCTACCCGATGACAAGAAAATCTTGTAAAATCAAAGTGTGTGAATACCTTCAGAAACTCACGTACGAGGAGACAGAGGAATTGCTTCGAGTTCCTAGATAGACAACAATAAATAATACCATATTATAAACTATGCTATAATTTTGTAAATTAATAACGAAGATAGTCATAAGATCAACAAACGGTCCGCAATCTCACACACCCTCTCACACTCACTCATCTCACTTCCATCACACACCTGTGGGTTTCTATTTTTAATGCCCTGAGCCTCCAGCTCAGGCGCCTTGCTAAGCCTCTCTCGAAGCTTACGCCTTTCTTCTTCGGTGCGACAGCACATTATGACTTTCCTGTCTTTTGCCTTGCGTACATTTTCAACCTGTATGCCCCCCTCCTTGGCGTTCACTACTTTCTAGATCCTGTCCAGCAGCCTAATTGTTTAAGTAAATTCGGCAAACGAAACAATCTGTTTCTTTCCCAAAAACACACACGTACACAAAAAAGTTCAATCTTTATTCAACTTTTTTGTGTATGTGTGTGTTTTTGGGAAAGAAACAGATTGTTTCCGTTGCCGAATTTACTTACACAATTAGGCTGCGGGACTTGCTCTCCGGATTCCTCCTCGTCCTTGGCCGTCACTACGATCGAATGCAGTGATGAAAGTTTTGGCACTTGAATGGCAGGCCGACCTGCCGCTACACTGGCGTAAGAGAGCTTCTCCATGTGCTCTTGGCCAGTTTGTAGTGCCTCCTTCCTAGGGCAGGTGATTAGGTTGATAGAGTAGGGTAGGTAGGTTGATCGGTAGGGCAGTTGAATAGGTTGACAGATAGGTAAGGTAGGTAGGGTACATAGGTAGGTGCTAGGTAGGTAGATAGCCAGTTGACGGGAGCGAAGCCGCGGGGGTCAGCTATATAATGTTTAAAAGAATAAATTGGCTGACTTATTGACTGATCGATCAACGCACAGTCAAAACCACTAAACCTAGAAACATGAAGTTTGGCAAAAAGGTTTCTCAAATGACATAAGTGAGCACTAAGAAAGGATTTTTGTAAATTTTACTTAAGTTACAGTTAAGTTTACAATTTTAAGGATCTCCGCGGAGCCATTGGTAAGCAGATGAAAGAGGTAAAGGACCAGATCCAGCAACACGAGACCCGCATCGTCGAAATGGAGAAGTCAATACGTGGCCTCAAGTCTGGAGATGGGATCGTGGCAGCTGCGGTAGTTACACCTTCGCCTCGTGGTTTGAAAGTACCTTTCGATGGCTCTTCGTCATGGTCCGCCTACAAGATTCAGTTTGAGGCCGTTATGAAATCGAATGGGTGGACTAACGAACAGGCTTTGACTGCTCTAACCTTGGGTCTTCGCGACCAGGCCTTGACTGTGTTAGAGGCGCTGGGACAAGACGCCACTTTCGAGAAGCTTCTGGAAGCATTAGAAGCTAGATACGGCGACGCGCACCTGGAACATGTGTTTCGGTCCCAGCTGGAAGACCGATCGCAACGGGTTGGTGAAACCTTACAGCAGTGGGCTCTGGAGGTGGAAATACTGGTGCGGAAGGCCTACAAGTCTTCACCTGTGCTGATCAACGGGAATCTTGTACAGGCTTTCACGGATGTGATCCGCGACCTGGAGGTTAGGGCTGCCGTGAGGCTAGGTCATTTCAAGAACCTTAAGAACACCCTAGCCTACGCTTTGGAAGTGGAAGCTGTACGCAAGACGATCGAGCTCACCGCATAGGGGATGTTGTGACTTCACCCCGGTGCTATAGTTGTTGAGAGAGAGGCCACATCCGGTTAAGCTGCCCGATGCAAAGGAGCCCGCATTGTGGAAGTCAGTTACTAGCAGCACGAAAACCAGTAGACGCTAGGACTAGGTGGCGGTTGGTGACTGGTGATGAAAGAGTCCCAAGGAATTCAATTATAATAATAATAATAAAAAAAATATTGCCAGATTACAATTTCAATGTCACTATGTGGTTAAACAAAACTAAGATTTAAATTGAGAATTCTACATAACACAGAGTTATACACCTCTGACACCCAAGCTAAGATTGAACTTGTGTTATGAGTGTCAGGGCTCTCTAAGTTCACTAGGACAATGCATACAGTTCGGAGTAAAGTACACGTCAAACAGGAAACATAAGGGTACAGACAATATAAATTATAAAAACAAAAATATAAATTATCAAAATAGAAATATAAATTATCAAAATAAAAATAATTAATATAGAGGCAAACCGTGTGTATGTATTGTGTTTATGTTTTGTTTTGTTAGTGTGTATTTGAGGAAGTGTGGGATGGACGAAATTTTGGAAAAAGGAAAGCAGAATACGGTCAGGCGTTGAGAATTCTTTCGATCTCATCATAGCAAAGAGTGATGATCCATTTACTGACTAGAGTCTTGCAGTCAAATTTATTACACTTGTAAATGCCGCACTGTTTGTTAATAAAGTTGTATATACGACTACCTAGTACCATATAATGTCGTTGCGCAAGCGTGGTTCTATGTCTTACGGATGGACAAACGTTAGCAGTCCTACGAATTGCCGGACGATTAGCGTCCAACATCAGGCCGGTATGTTTACGCAACGTACAGTTCAGCACAAAGAGCTGTCTCACAGTCAGTACCTTACATTCTTTGTACAGTAGTGCTGTACTATGCTGGTAGTGTTTGAAAGTCATGACCTTGAGGACAGCCCTCTGCGCTAATTTCGCAAATTGTGTGTGAGTCACAATCATGTGAAGGGAACAGAACGTCACATGGTGATGTAGATGCTCTCTCACGTAGGTCATGTTCCGATCAATGTGAGCCCTGTGTCAGGCAAGAGGCTGAGTGCGCAGAATTTGTGAGGATGTTGAGAACGGATCTTAGCGAAGAGTGGAAGGCAACCTTGCAGAGCGCTCAACAAGAAGACAGAGACCTAAAACCGATCCTTGAATGGAAGAAATCAGGTGCTCCTAGGCCTCACTGGAGTGATGTTGCAGCAACCAGTTCCATCACCAAGAGTTATTGGGCACAGTGGCAAAGCTTGGTTATCCAGGATGGAGTTATGTGCCGGAAATGGGAGAACGCTCGCGGTGACCAGTGTCATCTACAAATGGTCGTACCTAAAGTTAAGGTGCCGGAGATCCTACAGCTCTACCACAATGGATGTTCAGGGGGTCTAATGGGAGTTAAGAGGACTTTAATCAAGATCCGAGAACGATTTTACTGGATCCATTGTCGAGAGGACGTTGAGGAATGGTGCCGCAAATGTACAAGTTTTGCGGCTGTGAAAGGACCACAAACTCGTAGCAGAGGGGCACTAAAGATTTACAATGTTGGTGCACCATGGGAACGTATAGCATTAGATGTTACTAGGCCATTTCCGGAAAGCCAAAGCGGGAACAAGTACTTCTTGGTCGTCATGGACTACTTCACAAAATGGCCGGAAGTGTTTGCAATCCCCAATCAAGAAGCGGTTACGGTGGCTGATAAGTTAGTTCACGAAGTGTTTTTTCGGTTTGGGGTACCCTTGGAAATTCACAGTGATCAAGGCCGGAACTTCGAGTCAGAAGTGTTCAAGGAGACGTGTCGTGTGATGGGTGCTCACAAAACCAGAACTACTGCTTATCATCCGCAATCAGACGGGATGGTTGAACGATTCAACCAATCGCTGGAGAGGTATCTGGCAAAGGTTGTGGAAACCAGACAGAAGGATTGGGACAAACACATTCAACCATTTCTCCTGGCATATCGGAGTGCTGTTCATGAAAGTACAGCAGTAACACCAGCTTTTGCTAATTTCGGAAGAGAACTACGATTACCTGCAGATCTAATCACCGGTACCCCACCTGATTCTCCACGCAATGTAACAGATTACGCGAATGAACTACGGAATAGGATGAATGATGTATATGAGCACATCAGACAGACAGGTCAGCAGATGTCTGATAGGATGAAGACTCGCTACGATCGGAAGGCGAACAATAAGGGCTTCGATGAAGGATCTCTGGTATGGTTACATAACCCGGTACGCAGCAAAGGAAAATCGCCTAAATTGCAAGCCAAATGGGATGGACCATATCGCGTAGTTACCAAGATCAATGACGTCACCAACCGAATTCAAAAGGGACCACGAGGTGCACCGAAGGTCATTCATGTGGATCGGTTGGCCCGTTATCATGGGTCTAACAATGCTCGGGACGAGCATGTCTAAGAAGGAGGCAATGTTACAAGATAGGGCAGCGACATCTAGTGACGAGTAGAAGAACTAAGTAGTAACTAGTGGCGCCATCTAGTATCGAATAGCGGAACTAATGTTCTCGAAAGTTCGTGTCGAGTAGAATTTTCCAGAATGTTCGAACCGAACATTCTGGAAGTTTCTAGTCGCTTCGGGATCGATGAGTTCAAAAGTCGATTGTTCTGGAAGATTCTCGAAGTACCTAGAACAGTATGGAACGTTATAGAAACATCTTCCGGGCTATATAAAGAGCGGTCGGGTTCGTCGTGGGTCAGTTTCGATTGAGAAGCGATACAGAGCGATCAAAGCAGAAAATAGTGCGAAGTAATAGAATTGTATAAGAAGTGTTTTTGTAATAAACAGTGATTAATTGAAGTCAGCTGTTTAAATAATTTATCCCTGAACCCCAGCTCGTAACAATATCACCACTGATAGGAATACCGCATAATAGCCATTCCCGGAAACTCGCCCGGGCCACCCTATGACTGTCGCTAACGATTTTATTCCAACCAACAATGAGTTTAGTTAAGTAAATTCGGCAAACGAAAGAATCTGTTTCTTTCCCAAAAACACACGCATACACAAAAAAGTTGAATATTCAACTTTTTTGTGTATGTGTACTTTTTTTAGGCTGCAGGTGTGAGCAGAATAAACATAGAGCTAAAATCATTGTTGGTTGGAATAAAATCGTAAGCGACAGTCATAGGGTGGCCCGGGCGAGTTGCCGGGAATGGCTATTATGCGGTAGTCCTATCAGTGGTGATATGTATGTCGCAGGGACATGATGAAAACAGGGAATTGATCAAATCTCTAAGCGATTTGATCAAATCACGGAGGATGTTAAAATAATAACACGTTTTTATCATTTCCCTAAACAAATCTGGTGATTTGACAAATCCCAATAAAGAAATCTAGTGATTTGAACAAATCTCAAAATTGGTTCAGTGAAATGACAAAAATAACTTTTCTGTAGTAATTTAAAGGTTTATTTTGTACTTTGCTTTCCGAGGTAATCGGCTGCGTTATGTTATATGGTCAAAGAATCAGTCCAAGAGCGAGCGAAGCGAGCTCGGGAACTTAGGGCACCCCGACACGGACAGGTTAGGTTCGAACGAGATGACGGGAGCTGAAGTGAGCGAGCAAAGCGAGCGAACGCAGCTCCCGTCATCTCGTTCGTGTTAGGTTACTTTTGACCCTGCAGACAGAAATAGGAGCCCCGCGCAGCGGGGCTACGTCGACTTTGTTACATGTTTTATTATCTTTTCACTGAATCAATTTAGGGGTTTGTTCAAATCACTAGATTTCTTTATTGGGATTTGTCAAATCACCAGATTTGTTTAGGGAAATGATAAAAACGTGTTATTATTTTAACATCCTCCGTGATTTGATCAAATCGCTTAGAGATTTGATCAATTCCCTGTTTTCATCATATCACGACGACATGTATACCAAGATGTGCGAGAGTAGAAAAAATATTTAAATCGCGTTTAAAATGGTGTCAAAAACATCAAGACCAACTAAAACTGGACGTTCTCGTTGCTAAGCATAGCTTGAAAGATTTCAGTGGTTTTTGGAAAAGTACCAATCGCTTGGGGACTCGGCCGGCAGCCAAATTGTGTAAGTAAATTCGGCAAAGGAAACAATCTGTTTCTTTCCCAAAAACGAATTGATTTTACCGCCCTTGATACATCTCATTATCAATCATGGTATCAACATATTCCCCAATTTTTCGATTTTTCGATTTTTCAGACATATCTAACTACAGACCTATTTCCTTGGCAACAGTATGTGCGAAAGTGTTTGACAGTACTCTGAATACACAATTGAACAAATACATAAAATTGCATGATAATCAGTTCGGATTTCGACCGGCAGCCTAATTGTGTAAGTGAATCCTGCAAAGGAAACAATCTGTTTCTTTCCCTTTTAGAATTATAGGTTGGAATGTGGGGTGAGACATGGGGGTTTGAGCTCGCCTTCCATTTTAATTTGTACATTAATGGGCTGATCGAGGCGCTCAGCGAGCAGCATATTGGCTGTCATATAGATGGCATCTGTTTCAATAACATCAGTTACGTGGACGACATATATCGTTCTTCTGAGTGCCTCGGTCTGCGGACTCAGAAAGCTGATTAGTATCTGTGAGCGTTATGCAACTGATCACGGACTGTTGTATAATGTAAAAAAGATTCAGTGTATGGTATTTCAGGGAGGGCAGAAAAAAGTTATTGAAATGGCAGCTATAAAGCTGAATGGCACGTTACACCCTGTTCGCGACGATACGTCACCATTTAGATAGGTAGTCGTATGTAAAATGTAAATAGTATTGACAGACACACGTCTGCTCACCCCAGAGCGCCATCGCATACTAAGCGATGTCGGTAGGTGAAAAAACCTTTTATAGTAAAGCTCGTAACTAATTTTTGCTCATGTTTTTGAGACACTAAAATTATATTTTATGTGTCTATCAGTATGTAATAGAGTTATATAGTCTAATAACAATAAATTAGAAGCATTAATATGCATACTGACTATGTTATTACGGAAAGAAACAAGTATTTAACTCCGTAAACACAACCATCATCAACGAGCGTTTAGTTCACAATGACCTGTAAGAGGGCGGCACCTTATATTTATACTAAAACCAGTTATTGTAGAATTTTGGTAACTTTAAACTCATGTTTTGGGGGCTTTTACATAGTTTATAGTGCGCATATAGCGCTTATGTGTTAGAGTTATGCATAAGGTACCTTAGATATATGATAAATGTATAGTTTTAAGGAAATAAAAATATTTTGTTTACTTATTTTAGACCCCCCAAAATTGGCAGGGTATCAAGTAGTGCTATAGGTATTATATTCACCTACCAATCAGATTATTTCCTTACACGTAATTGTTTAGTTAGGAAACATCATCTAGGTGTTCTAGATAAGATAGCTGGATACCATGACTGAGAAATTATACATAATAGCAGTACATGGCCAGTCTTAATACAGTTTCACTCTGAAAATGCAGATATGCATACATTTTTGCTCGAGTAAGTATTCAGAAAGTTCGATACAAGCCTTTTAGCACTTCTGGGTGACCTAGAATTCTGTCTAGGCTCCTATATAGATAGCGCCTATGTAATTCTAGTACATAGGCGTCACTTACTTGAGAGGATGTGTCTGTGCATGGACGTTTCTATGCGTCTGCCGATGGGTCACTGCGTCCAGGGACATTTGGTGCCTGGACAGCTATAGATATGCTGTCTGAAGCATTACCTTCGTGGACCCTCAGGCAGGCGCCTACACTCAGTCATGACACGGAGCTAGTATATAGGGGTATGTAACGCACACAGACACATTAAAGCTGTGAGACGACGTAAAATTTAGTATTCGGCCGCTTCCCGGCACCTTAAGCTGCGGAAAGGCTGGTGGTACACCCATCAGGGTACCGCCGTCAGACAGCCTAGTTTTCCAGCTACCCAACCACACTTCCGGAAGGAGCTTAGCTCTGGTGGTTGAGGAGTTAAGCGACCTGATATGGTGCGAGGTTACATGGATTTGCTATGTAAACAAACTTGTAACAAACGATAGCTCATCGGGGGTTGGACATGTAGCTACCGGACTTCTACCTTGGGATAGCCCATCACGAGGGCTACCCGGGTGTGAATGTAACTTGAAAATCCACCCAGCGGTCTGAGTAGGAATCGAGTTTATGTGCCAAGATCAGGGGCATAAGCTAACTTCTCGCACCATTTCGCGGCTGTACGCCTGAAGGTTTTGAATATCACTGTAACACTTATGTGTGTCAACGGCCCAGTAGGAGGGCTCCAAGTCCCTCGCTGGTACCCTAGAGCTAACATGTCTAGTTTTAGGAGAAACTCGATTGTAAAGCTTCAAACTGGCGGGAATTCCCTTTCTTTGACGTTCTCCTTACGAGAACTCCCTGATGGTAGGGGCTAGGGACCTGGATCAAAGACCGGAGGGAAGGTCTCCTCGAGACCTATCCAAAAGTACAAGTTTCACCAGAATCGGTCCAGTGGAAGGGTAGTTCCTGTCAGTTTCACGCTACGAGTCTTAGGTTATATTTTTTGAAAAATAAAAGTTTTTGCGGTCGGAATGTTGTAGTCCTCGTCGCAGTCGAGTTTGCCTGTTTAATAGTGCGCAGGCGCGTGATCATATCGTAGCCATTATTTCACTTAAAGTATTTCCACGCATCATTGCGCATCGAGAACCATGAAGGAACGTCGCTTCTGGCCATGATCAAATAGTTTTTATTTAACCTGGACATCACGTTTTCACCTCAACCTACTTGGCAGCCTTCAAGTGTCTCCAAGGTCCATAGTTACCAGATGACAACTGAACAATAGGTGCAAGGGGCGTCAACGCGTTCAAGCAGGAGCCTTACAACCTCCTGATTGCCTGTCGGTCTTGGACGATCACGTCCGTCCCGTACATTTGCTGGTCCTTCGTACCGGATTCTCTGGTAAAATACCAGACCTGCGGACGCTGTGAAGATATAGGCCAACGAAGAGCCTTGTTCCCGAGAACAAAGAAAACTGATGTCCCGGACGCTGTGAAAATATAGGCCAAGGAAGAGCCTTGTTCCCGAGAACAAAGAAAACTGATGTCCCGTTCCTGTGAAAAAAGAAGCCTGATGCCCTGGGGGCACGAACGCTGCCCTGAGAACAAACAAGCCTGATGTACAGTGGCCTTATATACTGAGGTTACATTCCTGTTTCTTGGGTAATGTCAAAACGTATCGTTCCTGTGTAAACTAGTACCTGAGAACAAAGAAAACTGACGCTCACGCCTGTGAACATTCGTGAGAACAAAGAAAACTGATGCTCAAATATCTCAAGGTACCCTCAATATAAATCTGGTAAGATTACACACCACACAAATGTGCCAACTGGGGTACTAAGCGTTGCGTTCGTGAGAAAAGTTCCAGGGAAATAAGAATACTGACGTTCCATCTCGTAAACCTTACAAGTGCCAGGGTTAAGATCATGTTTCTTTAACAGTCAAAAACATAGCGTACACTCTGGGACGATAGAAACCCGTTTCCTGGGTGAGATAACCCAGTTACTGGTCAGCAACCGTATCACTGGGTGATTAGCGTCGTCAAAAGGTGCAACGTACTATCGTCTCATAGTAAAAACTTCCAGAGCGACTACAGTCGTGAAGAGTGCACGACCGGATTAGGCCCACGCGTGGACTACCTGGAAGACAACCATTTTGCTGGGACACAGCAGCCATTCCTGAGCTATTCCTGTGGTTCTACCTACTTCCTGAGAAGCTAAACGTTCCCGCGTGATTACCGTCGCGAAAAGACGGTTTTTTGAGCTGTTTCTGTTGTGTAACCTGCTTACTGAGAATTCACAGTAATCGAAGATTACACAGAAACTGTATCCTGAAGGAATATAGCATAGCCTGAAGAGTTATCGCTAGGAAACTCATAATCGGAGTTTTCAAACAGCGTGTTGGGAGCTCGTTTAGGAGATAGAACGAACATACGACGTTTATAGAATTCCTGAAGGGTTACGGCTGAAGGATTATCGCTGAAGCGTTATCCAAGAAGAGGCTTACACACAGAAGCATATTGAATAGTCGTGTGGGCGACTTGTTCTATAAAATAGAACGAAAAAATAGTTGCTGAAATTTCCTGAAGCGTTATAGCTGAAGGCTTATTTTCGACTTAGAATTTGTTTAAAAACAAATAGTCGTTATCGAGATAGAAGCTCTCGATCGAAGTCTGGAGTTTCAAACCTGGATATCTGGAGTCTGAAGTGACTACTAACATCAAGAGTTGGACCAACAGTTTAGTGATTGGTACCAGACCGGCTGCTCATCCTTGGAGGCTGCTGGACAAGTTGACACTTAGACAACAGTAAGTACAGTGAAAACATATTGTTACGAGCTGGGGTTCAGGGATAAATTATTTAAACAACAGACTTCAATTAATCACTGTTTATTACAAAAACACTTCTTAAACAATTCTATTACTTCGCACTATTTTCCGCTTTGATCGCTCTGTATCGCTTCTCAATCGAAACTGACTCACGACGAACCCGACCGCTCTTTATATAGCCCGGAAGATGTTTCTAGAACGTTCCATACTGTTCTAGGTACTTCGAGAATCTTCCAGAACAATCGACTTTTGAACTCATCGTTCTCGAAGCGACTAGAAACTTCCAGAATGTTCGGTTCGAACATTCTGGAAAATTCTACACGACACGAACTTTCGAGAACAGTAGTTCCGCTATTCGATACTAGATGGCGCCACTAGTTACCACTTAGTTCTTCTACTCGTCACTAGATGGCGCTGCCCTATCTTGTAACATTGCCTCCTTCTTAGACATGCTCGTCCCGAGCATTGTTAGACCCATGATAACGGGCCAACCGATCCACATGAATGACCTTCAATGCACCTCGTGGTCCCTTTTGAATTCGGTAGGTGACGTCATTGATCTTGGTAACTACGCGATATGGTCCATCCCATTTGGCTTGCAATTTAGGCGATTTCCCTTTGCTGCGTATCGGGTTATGTAACCATACCAGAGATCCTTCATCGAAGCCCTTATTGTTAGCCTTCCGATCGTAGCGAGTCTTCATCCTATCAGACATCTGCTGACCTGTCTGTCTGATGTGCTCATATACATCATTCATCCTATTCCGTAGTTCATTCGCGTAATCTGTTACATTGCGTGGAGAATTAGGTGGGGTACCGGTGATTAGATCTGCAGGTAATCGTAGTTCTCTTCCGAAATTAGCAAAAGCTGGTGTCACTGCTGTACTTTCATGAACAGCACTCCGATATGCCAGGAGAAATGGTTGAATGTGTTTGTCCCAATCCTTCTGTCTGGTTTCCACAACCTTTGCCAGATACCTCTCCAGCGATTGATTAAATCGTTCAACCATCCCGTCTGATTGCGGATGATAAGCAGTAGTTCTGGTTTTGTGAGCACCCATCACACGACACGTCTCCTTGAACACTTCTGACTCGAAGTTCCGGCCTTGATCACTGTGAATTTCCAAGGGTACCCCAAACCGACAAAACACTTCGTGAACTAACTTATCAGCCACCGTAACCGCTTCTTGATTGGGGATTGCAAACACTTCCGGCCATTTTGTGAAGTAGTCCATGACGACCAAGAAGAACTTGTTCCCGCTTTGGCTTTCCGGAAATGGCCCAGCAACATCTAATGCTATACGTTCCCATGGTGCACCAACATTGTAAACCTTTAGTGCCCCTCTGCTACGAGTTTGTGGTCCTTTCACAGCCGCACAACTGGTACATTTGCGGCACCATTCCTCAACGTCCTCTCGACAATGGATCCAGTAAAATCGTTCTCGGATCTTGATTAAAGTCCTCTTAACTCCCATGTGACCCCCTGAACATCCATTGTGGTAGAGCTGCAGGATCTCCGGCACCTTAACTTTAGGTACGACCATTTGTAGATGACACTGGTCACCGCGAGCGTTCTCCCATTTCCGGCAAATAACTCCATCCTGGATAACCAAGCTTTCCCACTGTGCCCAATAACTCTTGGTGATAGAACTGGTTGCTGCGACATCACTCCAGTGAGGCCTAGGAGCACCTGATTTTTTCCATTCAAGGATCGGTTTTAGGTCTTTGTCTTCTTGTTGAGCGCTCTGCAAGGTTTCCTTCCACTCTTCGCTAAGATCCGTCCTCAAAACCCGCACTAGCGTTACCTGCTTAGCTTCTTGTCTCGCACAATGTTTACACTGGTCTGGACACGGTCTTCGCGAGAGGGCATCAGCATTACCGTGCGACGTTCCGCTACGATGTTGAATTACGAAATCAAACTCTTGCAGTAGCTCAATCCATCTTGCTACCTGTCCTTCCGGGTTCTTAAATTGCAGTAGCCATTTCAAAGCAGCGTGGTCCGTTCGCAGGAGAAATTTCCGCCCCAACAAATATTTATTGAAATGCTGCAATGTTTTTACTACAGCTAGAAGCTCCCTTCGAGTGACACAGTAGTTCCTCTCAGGTTTGGATAAGGCTTTGCTGAAGTACGCAATTACAACCTCATGATCTCCTTTTCGTTGAGACAATACCCCACCGATTCCAGTATTGCTGGCATCTGTGTCAACTATGAATTCATTTTCATTGTCAGGATAGCCTAGGATGGGTGCATTGCACAGATGTTCCTTCAGCTTCTGAAATGCAACGTCACAGCTCTCATTCCAGCAGAACTGTATCTTGTCTTCAGTTAGCTTATGAAGAGGTCGGGCAATGTCAGCAAAGCTCTTCACAAACCGCCGATAGTAGGAGCACAAACCGAGAAATGCCCTGACTTGCGTTTTGTTCTCCGGAACTGGCCAATCCTTGACGGCAACGAGCTTATCCGGGTCCGTTTGAATACCTTCTTCGGAAACCACATGTCCTAAAAAGTTCACTTGCCGCCTGAACAACGCGCACTTCTTTGGACTTAGCTTTAGATTGGCTCCTCGTATCTTTGACAGCACACGTTCCAAATTGCGGAGGTGATCTTCAAACGTCCGTCCCACGATTATAATGTCATCCAAGAAAACTAGGCAGGCGTCACCAATCAGCCCAGTAAGTACCCGCTCCATCAATCTCTCAAAGGTGGCAGGAGCATTACACAGTCCAAATGGCATAACATTGAATTGCCACAATCCTTTGCCTGTAGAAAACGCTGTCTTTTCTTTATCCCGAGGGTCTATTTGGACCTGCCAGTAGCCACTCTTCAGATCTAGGGTGGAAAACCACTTCATTCCTGTTAGCGTATCCAGCGTGTCGTCGATCCTCGGCAACGGATAACTGTCCTTCTTCGTTATGTCGTTTAGACGGCGATAGTCCACACAGAAGCGCATGCTTCCGTCCTTCTTCTTCACCAGCACTACCGGTGAACACCATGGGCTGGATGAAGGTTCAATCACGCCATCTTTCACCATACCCTTGACCATGTCGTCAACTTCACGTTCCCGTGCCACTGGCACACGTCTTGGTCGCTGGCGGATTGGTACCTCATTTCCTGTATTTATTCTGTGTTGAACTAACGCAGTCTTCCCTATGTCGGCATCATTTGTTGAGAAAATGTCGGCGAACCTGTTCAACATCTTCTTAACCTTGTTCTCTTCTTCTTCCGACAGATTATTCTGGCAGTCCCTCAAAAGCGATGACACATCGAATCTTGTACTTTGAACTTTGGCGTTGGTAGGTTGTTCGTGGCATCTACGCATCCAAACCACTCCTTCACAAGTGCCTAACATTGTTCCTTTCTTGAGCACCAGGTCCTGGTCACTTGTGTTGAGTGCACGTACCGATGAAACACTAGTACCCCTCACCAATGTGCGTGCAATTTTCCATGAAGCATCGTTATCTAAACCTTCTATAAGTACACATCGGTTTTCCCTACCAGAATTTCTTGGTAGACAAACTGGAACGATTGTTTCTGACCTTGGTTGAAGAGTAACCTTTTCCAGGCAGTACACCTTCCCCGAAAATGCACCTTCCATGAAGACTTCTTCTGAGCCACACTTCAACACTCCTTGATAAACGTCAATCTCACACTGATGTTTCCTCATGAAGTCTAGACCCAGAATGCAGTCGTCAACTATGTCAGCCACGATAACATTGTGCCGGTAAACTTTATTCCCTAACTTCATTTCCACCACCTTCTCACCTCGGACGGTTATGTGCTGACCGGTGGCTGTTCTCAGATGTACACCTTCATGGTTCCTGAAGAAGTCCCCAAGAAACCTTCTTGCTAGTTGGAAACTGACAACAGTCCGAGAAGCCCCAGTATCCAATGTCAGCTTGCATGGTGTTCTGTTAATTTCGCCCTCGATGATCAGGCTGTTCCCGTCACAGGATTGTGAGATCGAGATCCTTGGGGCTCTTCCATCACCAGCCAGCACCCGCCCCTTAGTCCTGGCATCTACTCGTTTCCCTGCTGCTGTTGCCCAGCAGGGACATCAGGTGATCCTTCCACTGGCGACTGCTTACCAACGTGGGGAGGCCTTCGCTTCGGGCAGCTCAATCGGATGTGGCCTCTTTCTCCGCAGCCATAGCATCGGGGTGAAGTCGCAACCTCCCTGATTCGGTGAGTTCGATCGTCCCGTCGAACTGCCTCCACCTCCAAAGCGTGGGCTAGAGCGTCCTTGAGGTCCTTGAAATGACCTAGCCTTACGGCAGCCCTAACCTCCAGGTCACGGATCCCATCCGTGAAGGCCTGTACGAGGTTCCCGTTGATCAGCACAGGTGACGACTGGTAAGCCTTCCGGACCAGTTTTTCCACTTCAAGAGCCCACTGCTGAAGAGTTTCACCAACCCTTTGCGATCGGTCTTTCAGCTGGGCCCGAAACACATGTTCCAGGTGCGCGTCGCCGTATCTAGCTTCTAATGCTTCCAGAAGCTTCTCGAAAGTGACGTCTTGTCCCAGCGCCTCTAACACAGTCAAGGCCTGGTCGCGAAGACCCAAGGTTAGAGCAGTCAAAGCCTGTTCGTTAGTCCACCCATTCGATTTCATCACGGCCTCAAACTGAATCTTGTAGGCGGACCATGACGAAGAGCCATCAAAAGGTGGTACTTTAAAACCACGAGGCGAAGGTGTCACTACCGCAGCTGCCACGATCCCATCTCCAGACTTGAGGCCACGTATTGACTTCTCCATTTCGACGATGCGGGTCTCGTGTTGCTGGATCTGGTCCTTTACCTCTTTCATCTCCTTACCAATGGCTCCGCGGAGATCCTTAATCACCAAGAGCTGCTCCTCCTGACGGCGAGCCTGCTCTTCCTTGTCACGCTGCAGCTGCTCCTCTAAGCGGCGAGCTTGCTCCTCCTGACGGCGAGCTTGCTCCTCCTGACGGCGAGCCTGCTCTTCCTTGTCACGCTGCAGCTGCTCCTCTAAGCGGCGAGCTTGCTCCTCCTGACGGCGAGCCTGCTCCTCCTTGTCGCGCTGCATCTGCTCCTCCATGCGGCGAGCTTGCTCCTCCTGACGGCGAGCTTGCTCCTCCTGACGGCGAGCCTGCTCCTCCTGACGGCGAGCCTGCTCTTGCATGAATGCCATAAGGGCGGCTAAGTCAGGCGACGCCGACGATTGAGCTGGTTCCGCTGCAGCCGCGGAATCTCCATGTCCACCTGATGACGGTGAGGGAGCGTCTCCAATGCGCCTTTGGTCTACGTCTTGCTGGCGCTGACTCCTGGTGCGCATCCCTTCCTTTTCTTCCTTCGGTAGAACCGGCATAATTTATCCCACTTCTGACACCAATTTGTTACGAGCTGGGGTTCAGGGATAAATTATTTAAACAACAGACTTCAATTAATCACTGTTTATTACAAAAACACTTCTTAAACAATTCTATTACTTCGCACTATTTTCCGCTTTGATCGCTCTGTATCGCTTCTACATATCTGATGACTGACTCACGACGAACCCGACCGCTCTTTATATAGCCCGGAAGATGTTTCTAGAACGTTCCATACTGTTCTAGGTACTTCGAGAATCTTCCAGAACAATCGACTTTTGAACTCATCGTTCTCGAAGCGACTAGAAACTTCCAGAATGTTCGGTTCGAACATTCTGGAAAATTCTACACGACACGAACTTTCGAGAACAGTAGTTCCGCTATTCGATACTAGATGGCGCCACTAGTTACCACTTAGTTCTTCTACTCGTCACTAGATGGCGCTGCCCTATCTTGTAACAATAATATGCTCATGTGCTTACCCATTTTGTGTTGAAAGTCTTATAGTGAACTTGTTTACGTATCAACATTGAAGTTTGAAGCTGATTTGGAACTTATAGTTTTGAAGACTGACTGGCGACTTATAGTCTGAAGAATAACCTGGAGTTAAGAGGGTCGGATATAACCCGGAGTTTAAACTAACCCGGAGTTTGGAGATACTTTTCGAAGTTTGAAAAAGGAAGCGAACCCTCTTCAAGCCGACGACTGAAATCGGTCTTAACCCAGAGTTACCACTTAGCAGTTTTCAAGAAAAATTCGAGTTTGGACATAGCCGTTTCGAAGCTCGAAAATAGATGTCAACCGGTTCGTGTTGAAGTCTAGAGTTGGACTCAGCCGATTCGAACTGACATTTTGAAGAAGTCTAGAATTGGACTCAGCCGTTTCGAGCCGACGTTTTGAAGACAAGCTGAAGATTGGTCTTGGACTTCGCGTATTCAAACTGAAATTTTGAACCAATCAGGATGCCGACTACCAGATCCCAGGACAAGAGGCCTGAATCATGGACAGTCCCCATTGAGCGCCCAGGTGCGGGCATACAACATCAGCTGCCCCCACGCTCGCCGTCTACTACTGAAGGGACAGAAAAGTCCATACCAGTCAGAAGCCCACCAACGTCACAGATAGGTGACAACACGCCCACACATGAGGAGGAGGAACCACAAGAACCAAGCACACGCAGGAAGGCATCGAAATCAGAAGATTCTTCAGAAAAAACACTGAAGCCTTCTGGCAGAAAACAAAGGATCCGGGATAAGACCTTTGTTCAAGGAGAAGTAATGGCTACCCGGGGTGACGCCCGTATCGAACATACTGGACCGCCGTCAACTAGCAAGTCGACCCGGTCACGTAAGAAAATTTCAAGAGCTCGTGAAGACTTATTGAAAATAAAGTTGGAACTCGCTAAGTTAGCACTTCAAAAAGCAGAAGGAGAAGCTTCTGAGGATGAATATATGGATGACAGAAATTCTAATGAAGAGTATGTCCGTTCGTGGCTCGAAGAGGCGCCAGAGCCCACACCTTTGAGGGAGAATGACGTCGCCAAAGGGGACAATGACAATTGGACCCCAGCTGCGGCCGTCGACGCTATAGCGGACTCCCGGAAACATATCGACCATATAGAACATCCACAAGTGAAGTCTAACATCGAACCACCTAGGACAGAGCCGTCCAACGTGGAGCCGCCAAGGCAAATAGAAGCGAAAGAGTCACTCCGTCCTTTTCTAACGGAGCTGACATCCGCTATAGCGTCGCTAACCGACAGAAAAATCGAACCATGGGCGCCTAACCGATCGGCGTCGCAGGTTATCATGACTCTGCCGAATTTCGGTGGAGCTCATACAGAATGGCTATCTTTTCGAGCCATTTACGAGGCAACTCATGCCTACTTCAGCGACATAGAAAACACGGCAAGACTCAGAAGGAGCTTGCGTGGTCGCGCACTGGAGACAGTGAGCTCAGAGCTCATCGGGAACGCAAAGCCGGATGAGATCATGAGAGAATTGGAACTACAGTTTGGACGTCCTGACTCAATAGCTCAGGCCGAAACGGACCGACTTAGAGGGCTACCAAAATGCAGCGAGTCGCCCAAGGACATCTGCACCTTTGCAAGTCGAGTCAGAAGCGGAGTTGTCACTCTGCGAGCTCTCAAGAAGGGGCACTATCTGCTCAATGCCGAGCTGGTGCGCCAGCTAACTGAGAAGCTACCCAATTCTCTGCGTGTACAATGGTACAGAACGTACACGGAAAAGTACCAGTCGCTGCCGGACCTGTCACTCTTCAGCGACTTCATAACCGAGCAAGCTCACTTTTGCAGTGCATTCGCCCCGCCTGAGAACATTAAGGAAACGGATTCTTTAGCGGGAAAACGCGTCATACAACGGACGCATACAGCTACCGACAAGCCGGTAAACAAATGTCGAATTTGCGACAAAAGTGGTCACTACGCGTCTGACTGCCAAAGGTTCAGAGACGCAGCAAGTGACAAAAGATGGGAGCTAGCCAAGAATTACAACTTGTGCTATCGCTGCCTTAGACAACGTCGTGCTGGACACACTTGCAACAAGAAGCAGTGTAGTCATAAGGGGTGTACAGCCACGCACCATCGACTTCTTCATACAGACAGGACAAGGAAGCCTGCTGTTCCAGAGAAGAAGGAGTCTCAGGAGACGGTGGCCAGTTCGCGAACTGAATCGAGTCAAGCTTTCCTGAAGATGATACCGGTCCGGGTAATAGGACCGGCGGGAGAGGCAGACACATACGCACTCCTTGACGACGGATCCACCGTTTCGCTGATCGACGAAGCAATCGCTCAGCGAGTGGGAGCAGTGGGCCCAATCGACCCTCTGAAGATCGGTGCTATTGGAAACACCATGATCGACACTCCCTTATCGAGACGTATAACCGTCACTCTCACAAGTCGTATGAGAGATAGGGTGCCCTTCAAGGCGCGCACCATTTCGAAGCTCAACCTGTCACCACAGGCAGTCAGTCAAGAAGACGTAGCCCGCTGTAGGCACCTTCGAGACTTGACGTCGCAGCTTACGTATCCTGCTGGAGTGCCAAAGATACTCGTCGGCCAAGACAACTGGCATTTGTTGTTGGCCACTGAAGTCCGCAGAGGACCTAGAAGCCAACCCATCGCGTCGAAAACCATGATGGGCTGGACATTGCATGGCGCGCACACCAGAACACTGGGCCAGCAGGTGCACTATATCAACGGGTGTCAGTCCGTTGACGCAAGGCAAGATGCGGAACTGAACGAGCAGCTCCGTGAATTCTTCGCTATCGAGTCGTTGGCTATCAATCCACGACAACCAGCTTCTGACCCCCAGAAGAGGGCAGAAGATATCCTGAACCGTCACACAAGACAGTTAGGAAATGGGCACATAGAAACCGCTATGTTATGGCGGGACGAGAAAATAGAGATGCCCGATAGTTACGAGACAGCATTCAAAAGGCTGGTCTCCATAGAGAAGAAGCTGGATAAAAACCCCGCTCTTCGTGTGAAATACACACAACAGATGGACTCCCTGATGGAAAAGGGATATGCTGAGAAGGCTCCCAAGTCAAGCACGCCAGGAAAAACCTGGTACCTGCCTCATTTCGATGTCTTCAATCCCATGAAGCCAGAAAAACTTCGAATAGTACATGATGCCGCCGCAAAATCGAGAGGAAAGTCACTCAACGACTTCCTGCTAACCAGACCAGACTTGCTGCAGTCGCTGCCCGGCGTCATGATGAGATTTCGTAGACACTGCGTGGCCATCTCCGGAGACATAGCCGAGATGTTCATGCAAGTAAAGGTGCGAAGTGAAGACCGAGACTCACTTCGCTACCTATGGAGAGGCAACAGAAGAGATGGAGCCCCAGAAGAATATCGCATGACGTCCATCATTTTCGGCGCGGCCAGCTCGCCGTGCACCGCCATCTTTGCGAAAAATTGGAACGCAAGAAGGCACATCGAACAGCATCCAGTAGCAGTGAAAGCTATAGTAGAGAGCCATTATATGGACGATTATCTGGACAGCTATAAAACAGTCGAAGAGGCGACAGAAGTCGCGACGATGGTGAAAAAAATACACCAACAGGCGAAGTTTGACCTAACAAAATGGGTATCAAACAGTAAGTGTCTGATAGAAAACATCGATCCGTCACAAACCTGCACTGAGGTTGTGAACATCGGAGACACAGCAGGCGCAGAGAAAATACTCGGCCTGATTTGGAGACCTAGTGAAGATACGCTAGGTTTCAACCTAACGCCTGCGAGACTGCCGCCAGGAATTTTGGAAAAGGAGGCCCCTACAAAAAGACAGGCTCTCAAAATCGTTATGTCGTTATACGACCCGCTAGGACTCGCCTCATGCACATGTTACGATTCGAGCAAAACAAATATTGCAAGAAGCTTGGAGGCGAGGCGTAGATTGGGACCAGCTATTAGATGCTGACCTAGCAGCTCAGTGGAAAAGCTGGATCGAAAACCTGCGACAGCTCAAGGGCATCAGCATACCAAGATGTTACCCTGGTTATAGTGATGCCACAGAAATACAAATACATGTATTTACCGACGCAAGCGAGATGGTATACGCAGCAGCTGTATATTGGCGAGCCACCACAACAGAAGGCACACAGAAGGTGAGCCTAGTCATGGCCAAAGCGAGAGTAGCTCCATTAAAGCTACAATCGATACCGCGCCTCGAGCTGCAGGCAGCGGTGGTGGGAACCCGTCTGGCTGCAGCTGTGAAACGTGAACACGACAACAATCCATCGTCGGTCACGTATTGGACAGACAGCAAAACAGTCTTGTCGTGGATAAGAAAAGGAGCACGAACCTATAAAGCCTTCGTAGCTCATCGCATAGCTGCCATAGAAGAAGGTAGCAAAGTGGAGGATTGGCGATGGATATCCACGAAGTTGAACATCGCCGATATAGCAACTCGCGACGTGCCGCCGAGATTTGACTCGAAACACGAGTGGTTCTGTGGCCCTAGGTTTTTGTATGAAGACCCTTCTTCATGGCCATCAGAAAAACCTCCAATTGCAGAAGAGACAGGAGAGGAAAGAACACTCACTGTCACAGATAAAGAAAAGTCTGTTTTGGAGAAAGGGACAGACATACATACACTTCGAAGCTCATAGAGGCTATACCTAATCCCGTCAACTTTTCGAGATGGGAGCGGCTATTACGTGCGACTGCTAGGTACCGTCCTACGTTTTATACATCTCTGTAAACAAAAGACAGAGAAAACGTTCTATAAAAGAACCCAGAAAAACGCTGAGGAGGACACGGACTGGCGAAAGAAAAAGAAGACAGCGACTGCAGCAACCAAGCCGTCATACATAGCGCCAGAAGTCCGAAAGCAGTACATAGATGCGAGCTTTCTTCAAAAAGCCGAGAAAATACTCGTTTAATTTGTACATTAATGGGCTGATCGAGGCGCTCAGCGAGCAGCATATTGGCTGTCATATAGATGGCATCTGTTTCAATAACATCAGTTACGTGGACGACATATAATATATCGTTCTTCTGAGTGCCTCGGTCTGCGGACTCAGAAAGCTGATTAGTATCTGTGAGCGTATCGTGTAAAAAACTAATAATGATAACATTAATTGTTTATCGAGGTTAATATTTATGTCAAGTTTAATATTTATTAATCCAAGAAATCAAATACTTCCGTACAAACTTCAACACCCTCTATATCGTCTACTGCTGGGGGTCGTTTCAAAAAACTATTAATGACAACCTTTATTGTTTATTAGGTTGGTATTTAAGTCATGTTTCAAATTTTGTTAACCCAAGAAATAAGATTCTTCAAAAACACTTTAACACCCCGTAAATCGTCTTTTGGGAGTTGTTTCTAAAGACTAATAATGATAAACTTTATTGTTTATTTAGGTTGGTATTTAAGCCAAGTTTCAAGTTTATTCACCCAAGAAATAGGTTTCTTCAAAAGACTTTAACTTCGCCTAAATCATATTTTTGGGGTTAGTTTCAAAAAATAATAATACCCTTTCACACTTTAAATGTTAAAAAGACTGCAGATATGTGGGGTAATTCTGTAGAAGTTGCTAAGTCTATTATTGATGTTGTCGCACATAATTTAGCAATTATCTTTAATAATTGTATCGACTGTGGGGAGTTTCCTGATCGAATGAAGAATAGTAAAATAATACCTTTGTTTAAATCAGGTAGTACATCAGACCCTACAAATTATAGACCTATTTCAGTACTAACTTTTAGTAAAATATTTGAGAAATTAATTTTAGAGCAATTGCAAAGATTTTTTAATAAGCATAAATTATTACATAGCAAACAGTTCGGTTTTACAAGGGGTCGTTCAACTACTGATGCTGATGTGTTGAGCTTTTAGGACATATTTACAATGCATGGGAAGATAAGTGCGATGCCCTGGGAATCTTTTGTGATTTGTCCAAGGCATTTGATTGTGTTCTTCATGAAACGCTAATCAGGAAACTCCGGCACTACGGGATCGGAACAGCGCTCTGGATCTTCTTACTTCTTAGTAGGATTCAGACTTTTGACGTTAATGGAAAAATATCACCCGGATCTATAGTAACAATGGGAGTCCCGCAGGGCTCAATTCTTGGTCCTTTTTTGTTTCTTATTTATATTAATGACGGCAAGTCATAAAGGATAACCATGATATAGTGTTGTTTGCAGATGATACTTCACTTTTGTTTAAACTTAAACGTCAGCAGCTGGTTACTGACGAAGTAAATAGCGCGATCTCAAAAGTAGTTCACTGGTTCAATGTTAACAATTTACTCCTTAATGAAAAAAAAACCAAATGCATTAAGTTTATCCTACCTCACGTTAGGCAGGTGAAAACTGATGTGTTGATAAAGGGCGAAGAATTGAATGCTGAAAATAGCACAGTATATTTAGGCTTAACTTTGGATGCTAAGCTTCAGTGGGCCCACATATAGATAAATTGTCAAAGAAGCTAAGCTCCGCAGCATATGCTGTTAGAAAAATTCGTAATTTAACTGACATAGAGACAGCCCGTTTAGTATACTTTAGCTATTTTTATAGTGTAATGTCGTACGGTATTCTGTTGTGGGGAAATGCCGCCGAGATCCAGACTATCTTTGTTTTGCAGAAATGAGCTGTTCGATCAATTTATAAATTAAGCCCGAGACACTCTCTCAGAGAGAAATTTAAGGAGATTAATGTAATGACTGTGCCCTCTCAGTATATTTATGAAAATCTTTTATATAAAAATATAAAATTGTTACAAAAAATTCAGTGATATCCATAACATAAATACTAGGAACAAACACAAATTTGTAGTACCTACAACAAGGCTCAAGAAGATAGGTGGCTTGTTTAGATGTCAATGTGTACGCTTTTATAATAAGCTTCCAAGCCACGTACAAGATCTAAGTAAGTCATAAACGGCACAAATATGTGGTTATTTATATACACTTTATTGTACACCATAACAAACAAGAAAAAGAAACTTAATACTAAAAATATACAATGGGCGGCCTTATCGCATACCGCGATCTCTTCCAGGTGGTTGTCTCTAACTATTCTCAATCTCATTAATTCTTTTTTTTTTTTACCCTTCTTTTGATTATTCTTTTTACAATGGTTTTCAATCATGTTCATAGCCCTTTGCTAAGAATAGTTACAGCACTGATAACAATATTTGTGCCACATGTTAGATTTAGTCTTTTTTAGGGTTCCGTAGCCAAATGGCAAAAAACGGAACCCTTATAGATTCGTCATGTCTGTCTGTCTGTCTGTCCGTCCGTATGTCACAGCCACTTTTTTCCGAAACTATAAGAACTATGCTGTTGAAACTTGGTAAGAAGATGTATTCTGTGAACCGCATTAAGATTTTCACTCTAAAATAGAAAAAAAACAATAAATTTTGGGGGTCCCCATACTTGAAACTGAAACTATTTTTTTTTCCATCGAACCCATACGTGTGGGGTATCTATGGATAGGTCTTCAAAAATGATATTGAGGTTTCTAATATTTTTTTTTCTAAACTGAACAGTTTGCGCGAGAGACACTTCCAAAGTGGTAAAATGTGTGTCCCCCCCCCCGTAACTTCTAAAATAAGAGAATGATAAAACTAAAAAAAATATATGATGTACATTACCATGTAAACTACCACCGAAAATTGGTTTGAACGAGATCTAGTAAGTAGTTTTTTTTTAATACGTCATAAACCGCAATTTAACAAGTACGGAACCCTTCGTGCGCGAGTCCGACTCGCACTTGGCCGGTTTTTTTATTTTACTTTTGTATAGATTCCTTTACCGATTGTTTTGTAAATGTGTGAACATTGTAGGCCTTCTAGATGCTTGTTAACATTTGTTAACTTTTTAACTCGTTTTATTTTCTTTTGTTTAAATAATATGTAATTATTTTTTTTTTGTTTTTCTTACGACTTATTGTCGGGCCTACGTTGTCCCCACATATCTAAGTACTAATGCTGTAACAAGGAAATATTGTAAAACCAAACCATTTTTAGGGTTCCGTAGCCAAATGGCAAAAAACGGAACCCTTATAGATTCGTCATGTCTGTCTGTCTGTCTGTCTGTCTGTCTGTCTGTCTGTCTGTCTGTCTGTCTGTCCGTCCGTATGTCACAGCCACTTTATTCCGAAACTATAAGAACTATGCTGTTGAAACTTGGTAAGTAGATGTATTCTGTGAACCGCATTAAGATTTTCACACAAAAATAAAAATAAAACAAAAAAATTTGGGGGTTCCCATACTTGAAACTAAAACTAAAAATATTTTTTTTCATCAGACCCATACGTGTGGGGTATCTATGGATAGGTCTTTAAAAATGATATTGAGGTTTCTTATATATTTTTTTTCTAAACTGAATAGTTTGCGCGAGAGACTCTGCCAAAGTGGTAAAATGTGTGTCCCCCCCCCTTTAACTTCTAAAATAAGAGAATGATAAAACTAAAAAAAATATATGATGTACATTACTATGTAAACTACCAGCGAAAATTGGTTTGAACGAAATCTAGTAAGTAGTTTTTTTTTAATACGTCATAAATCGTAAACCGCAAATTACCAAGTACGGAACCCTTCGTGCGCGAGTCCGACTCGCACTTGGCCGGTTTTTTAAAAGAGTAACCATTGAGTTTTTTGCCGGTTCTTCTCCATAGGAAACGACCAACCCGAACCATGCACCTTTTGTTGACGTTTTATAAGTGCCCATGTAGGCCTATATGAAATAAAAAAAATGATTTTGATTTGGAAAAGTCTTAATAAATTCAAATCATTCATTAAACGTAAGTTGTGCCAGAAAGCGTTTTATACTATTATAGATTACGTTGAGGACAAATAGGCTTGAGATTGAGCTGCTCCAATTAATAAAGAGGATAAACCTTTTGTAAAACTTATTTCAAGAATACAATTAGAACTAAAAATGAAAGGAAGGGATAATAAAAAATTTGAAAATACAGAAATTTGTGATACATTTTTAACAATAAAAGTTTGTTTTAATTGTGGACAGAAAGAACACATTGCAAAATTCTGCAGATATAGGGTCCAAGAGCTTGAAGAACAATAGATTTATTAAATGCTTCAAGTGAGCGAAAAATGGGCATACAAATTCTGATTACAAAGAAATATATAATTGCGTGTTTTGTAAGTCAAACATATTATTCAAAATTTTGTTTAGAAAAACCACAATTTTCGGTAAGTAAGAAAGTGATGATTAGGAAACTATTGAGTTCAAACTACATTCTGGAGCTAGTAGTCATATCATTAATTCTGAAGTATATTTACATTCGAAAGAAAAGTGCAATTACAAAATATCGACAGCTGACGGCAATACCCATATTATTGACACTGTGGGAAAGGTGTTATGCAGGTCTAATACCAGTTCGCATAAAATTACATTCAATGATGTGTTACTACTAGTCCCGCAGCCTAATTGTGTAAGTTAATTCGGCAAAGGAAACAATCTGGTTCTTTCCCAAAAACACACACATACACAAAGAAGTTGAATAAAGATTGAACTTCTTTGTGTATGTGTGTGTTTTTGGGAAAGAACCAGATTGTTTCCTTTGCCGAATTAACTTACACAATTAGGCTGCCGATGTCGAAGAAGAACCTAATTTCAATTTCAAAAATAGCAGATAATAATTATAAATTTTTATTTTTCAGAAATGAATGTAAAGTATTCCAAAGAGATGGTACGTCTGCTTACTGACTGGTGAGTTAGGGAGTGACGGACTGTATAATGCAGAGCTGTCAGCGACTCGATCAAATACAAAGTCAGTAAACTTAATTTCTTCTAATAATTTTAATTTTTGCCATCGAGCTTGGCACATACATCTATTTCAAAAACTCAAAAAATAGTTATAAGTATAAATTCAAAACATAGTGATAACAAAATTGACACCTGTGAAGTCTGCACACGTGCAAAACTTTGCAGAAGACTATTCAATACCGAAAGGTATAGAGCTTCTAGGCCATTAGAAATAGTTCATAGTGACATATGTGGTCCAATAGTTCAGACACGTATCATGGTTTTAAATACATATTTTATCACTTTTCTAGACGATTATACACATTTTGCAAAAATTTATCTCATCAGAATTAAGAGTGAAGCTTTTTCGAAAATTATGAATTACGTTAATTTATCCGAAAATCATTTTAATTTAAAACTTAAAACATTTAGATGTGATAATGGTGGTGAATATACATCAAATAATTTCAAAAAATACTGTGTAAAGGAATTTTAATAGATTATACAATACGGTATACTCCACAACATAATGGGAAGGCAGAACGATTAAACCGAACAATTATGGAGCGAACTCGTGCTCTTCTGTTCGACATGAACTTGCCGAGAGAGTTATGGGGCGAAGCGGTGTTAACAGCAACATACATAACCAATAGGTGTTCCAATACAATTAACGAGAGAACGCCATCAGAAATGTGGTTTAATAAAATTCCAAATTTAAAACATTTCAATATTTTCGATTCTTTGGCTTATTACAAAATAAATACAAAACTAAATAAATTAGATTCCAGATATAATAAGGGTTTGCTAGAAGGATTTACGAACGATGGGTATAAGATTTGGGATTTGAAGGTATGTTATTCAAGAGATGTGACTTTTAATAATAATGCGAAGGATGTTTTGGATTTTTTAAAGCAATGTAACAAGAGTGCTAAAGTTACAGATTTATATAAATTATTTAAAGAAGAAGAGGAGTTGGAAGAACAAAATAAGAATAGAAATGTGATTACAGCTGATAGTGGTTGTCAAGTTGAGAGGGGAAGATTTTATAGAGAAGGTCAGAAGAAGAAGACAGATGTTGAAGCAACGGAGGAGGAATTTTCTATTTTAGAAGAAGAACGAAATGATGTCATAGAAGAAGAACGAAATGATGTTATAGAAAATGAGGGAATTGATGTTTTTGAAGATAGTATTGCTGAAGAATTATTGGATATAATAGTAGAAGAGAAGTTAATTTGGAAGATAGTAGTCAAGAAGTGAATAATGGAAATAAAATTGAAGATAATAGTAGATTGACGGTGGATGGAAATGAGTTGTTTGTAGGTGCGGAGGAGTCCGTTGAAGAAATTAGTGGAAAAAGGATTTTGCCGAAAAGAGATAGAAGATTACCGATAAGGTTAACGTCATTTTTAACTTACAGCGAGGTGTTGAAGAGTGATGAGAGAAGTTTATGGGAGAAAGATATTAAAGAAGAGATGGATTCTTTGGAGAAAAATAAAAATTGGGAAGTATTTAATAAAATAGAAGCTGGAAATAGAAGAATATTAACCAGTAAATGGATTTTTACTGTGAAGCCGGAAGGAAGATACAAAGCATGACTTGTTGCTAGAGGATTTTTACAAAAATATAATATAGATTACAAAGAGACTTATAGTCCAGTAGTGAATACTACTAGTGTAAGATTATTGCTTTCGATTGCTACACAAAAAGGTCTAAAATTAAAACAGTTTGATGTAAAGACAGCATTTTTGTATGGAGAGTTAAATGAGGATATTTTTATGGAAATTCCATTAGGGAACGATTATGGTGAAAATAAAGTATGTAAATTAAAGATGAGTCTGTATGGTCTTATAGTCTAAGATCCCGATATACAACGACCTTCACCGAGCTGGTTAATGGATCAAACACATTTTTTATGTAATTTAATATATCAAAAAATATATTATAAATGGGTTGCCAGTCCAGGATATTTTTAATTAATTTAAAATATATTTTTTTTATTTTTATTTCTCCGGTTTGGTTAATATATAAATTATATACCATATTTAAGTATGCAGCCCATAGTATATGCAAAAGTTAGGTTGCCTATTTTTTTCCTGTCACAACCCTTGGGTTGCCAGGTATGAACAGGTAAATAGATACTAGTAATTTGCACCGGTCTGGTTAATGAATGAAACTTAAATAAAAATAAAGTTTATTTCATTACGAACACGGTGATCTCGTATAGGGTTGCCTGCGAAAAATCAGTCCTAAACACCAGTTGCCGAATTTTAAAAGATTAAATTTTGCTCCGTGTGAATGTGTGCGACTGAGAGGTCCCTACCAACCACCCCATGCGATAGAAGAGGACACAACATAACAGCTGTTTGTAGCCCGGCCTTTTAAAGAGAGAAAGTGCGCATGCTCTCTGCTCTTGAAAACAAAAAGGATAGCAATAGACGCGTACATGCTGAGCATCATTTTGTAGTAGTTTCATATTAAAATAAAGGATTTGTTTTTTTTCATCTATTAATTATATATTTATTTTGTAACATTAAAGTATTTAGGTATACATCTTTAGTAAATAAGGAGGTTATAGCAATACTTATATAATTCTAATCTTGATGATTGATTGGTTTGATTTTTAATTTTTGAATGTTATTGAGATGCTGAGTCATTAGACAGATAACTGTGATCTCCAACTTCAGAACCTTCTTCTTCATCGTTTTCTATTTCAGTTGTTTCGATATCGTCGATCCCCAATAAATCCTATTGGTTTTAAATTTTATACGAACCAACCGCAGTTTTTAGGCTGATGTTTTACACATAATGGATCCGTTGCATTAAGCCACATGGCATTAACGAAAATAATTCGTTAAATTTTCCGAGTCAATGACATTCAGCATGGTGGTATGGAGTTGGAGTCGAAGTCTTTTTTTTATTCTTCGTTAAATTTATTTTTCAAAACGGTGACTTTTTTGTAACACGTGGTATGATATAAATAAAAAAACCATAAAATTCAAGTGAAGCACTGGTTAGCTCAACAGTACTGTACTTTAATGAAGAGTTTTTAAAAGTTTCATCATTAAAATCTATCACACCTCAGATGAAGAAAGTACCGTAGGTATAGGTCTACCAGAATCTCATGGCATTTTTTATTTTTTTTAAATTGTGATTTTCATATGGCAATGTCAATTGTCACCTATCAAATCAAAGTACTTGATGTGTCAACCGCTGCTGAAATTTTTTGATATTATCTTGAAAATTTGTTATTTTTGTAAAAATGACGAAAAACCCACTTCGATGTCAAGCGAGACATATTGTTTTCAATGTGTATCATAAAATAAAGGAAGACAAAGGCGTAAATCAAACTCAATCTTTGATTTTAAAGTGCGTCGTAGAGTGGACCGGTAAGTTGGACTGACTTGTTTTGATACTTTTAGTTTATTTAATATTTTTCTTACTTAATTTTTATTTCTTTCCATTACTATTATATGGTAAATCGTAGGTCAGGGCACATCGAACGATGGCCGGAAGGAAATGGCAACAGTAATGTAACTTTTTTTGTCTCTCAAGATACAGGTTGCCCTAGTTTGAGAGGCAGGGTTCATTACTCAAAATGGTTGCAATGAAATAATTCTTGCAATATAGCTGTACGTTAACTGTATTGTAACCTTTCTTTTTGCACCAATAAACATTTTTTTAATTTTTATTTTTATTTTTATAACTGTTACTAATTCTTCGACAAGATATTTGTCTTGTCTTGTCTTTGTTTATTGTCCAGTTGCGTAGACAGTTGAGACACAAAACTACACCAATAATATATCACAATATCCACTAGGAATCAATTTGCAAATAATATTAACAGCCACTGAACTTCACTCGACAAAGTCCCGCCAAAAACTCCCATCTATATACACGTCCCACTGCAGGGCGCAGATTATTACTTAATATTTTTCTTACGTCAAAGATTCTCAATCTCCGTTAAAATCAATATCTTGTCGAAGAATTAGTAACAGTTATAAAAATAAAATTAAAAATTAAAAAAATGTTTATTGGTGCAAAAAGAAAGGTTACAATACAGTTAACGTACAGCTATATTGCAAGAATTATTTCATTGCAACCATTTTGAGTAATGAACCCTGCCTCTCAAACTAGGGCAACCTGTATCTTGAGAGACAAAAAAAGTTACATTACTGTTGCCATTTCCTTCCGGCCATCATTCGATGTGCCCTGACCTATGATTTACCATATAATAGTAATGGAAAGAAATAAAAATTAAGTAAGAAAAATATAAAATAAACTAAAAGTATCAAAACAAGTCAGTCCAACTTACCGGTCCACTCTACGACGCACTTTAAAATCAAAGATTGAGTTTGATTTACGCCTTTTTCTTCCCTTATTTTATGATACACATTGAAAACAATATGTCTCGCTTGAGATCGAAGTGGGTTTTTCGACATTTTCACAAAAATAACAAATTTTCAAGATAATATCAAAAAATTTCAGCAGCGGTTGACACATCAAGTACTTTGATTTGACAGGTGACAATTGACATTGCCATATGAAAATCACAATTTAAAAAAAAAAAAAAATGCCATGAGATTCTGGTAGACCTATAGACCTATACTTTCTTCATCTGAGGTTTACACCATTGAGTTTTTATATAAAGCATTATACATCTTTTTGAAAAAGGAATACGCATTTATTATGCTTATGATTATTAATTAAAATTAAGAAAACCGACGAGGCCGTATGAGCTTAATGCCTTTGCTTTTCCGACAAAAAAATATTAGTCTAGGAATTTGCCGCGTTTTTGTTTTCTTCAAATACATAAACGTTAAGTTTATTTTACTTTTAATTGTCATTATTTTTAATAAATGCTTATCTCATATTATTATTGTGTTAATTTTTTCGCAAATGGTACGAAAAGTAGAGTATTTTCCTCGGTGATAAAGCTGTCTTAGTCTTGGGTGAACTTAAATCCCTCGCTACACTCAGGACTCGTCTTAAATCCCTCGCTTCGCTCGTGATTTAAGTTTTTAACACCCTCGCTACGCTCGGGCGTAAACCTCGAGTCCTTCGTTACGCTCGCGGTTTAAATCGTCACCCGCGACAGATGACACTGCTTTATCCCCTTGGTTAATAATCTACTATTTGATATATTAAATTACATAAAAAATGTGTTTGATCCATTAACCAGCTTGGTGAAGGTCGTTGTATATCGGGATCCTATACTATTAAGCAAGCACGGCACCGTTCATGTGGAATAAGCCGCTAACTGAATATTTAAAGAAATTGGGATTTGAACAACTGAAATTAGATCCATGTTTGTTTTTGTGTAATGAAAAAGAAATTTACTTGGCAATATAATGTCGATGATGGAATTTTGATAGGAAATTGTGAAAATGAATTGAATAATATCATGAACGGAATGCAAAAAGAATTTGAAATTAGAAAATTTGATAAAGTCGAGAAGTTTAACGGTCTTGATATAAAGGTTGGCGAAAATTATTTGAAAATTTATCATCATCATCATCATCATATCAGCCGAAAGACGTCCACTGCTGGACATAGGCCTCCCCCAAGCGTCGCCACATTGACCGGTCCCGTGTGTCCCGCATCCAGCGAATCCCCGCAACCTTCACCAGGTCATCGGTCCACCTGGTGGGAGGCCTTCCAACGCATCGTCTTCCGGTTCGCGGTCGCCACTCCAGAACTTTTCTGCCCCATCGGCCATCCGTTCTGCGAGCAATGTGCCCTGCCCACTGCCACTTAAGTTTGGCAATTCTTCGGCCTATGTCGGTAACCCTGGTTCTCTTGCGGATCTTTACATTTCTGATTCGATCACGCAAGGATACTCCGAGCATAGCCCTCTCCATTGCCCTTTGCGTGACTGTAAGCTTTCTGACGAGGCCCATTGTGAGCGACCACGTCTCAGAGCCATAGGTCATCACTGGCAAAACACACTGGTCATAGACCTTCGTCTTGAGACACTGTAGTAAGTTGGACGAGAAGACACCACGCAATTTCCCGAACGCTGCCCAGCCGAGTCGGATTCGACGGTTGACCTCTTTCTCGAAGTTGGCCCTACCCAACTGGATCGTTTGTCCCAGGTAGACATAATCTTCCACAACTTCGAGTGTAGAGTCTCCAACCTTAATAGGAGTGGGTGTTACATGGGCATTCAACATAACCTTGGTTTTGTCCATGTTCATTTTAAGACCCACTCATTTGGAAGCTCTACTGAGGTCATCGAGCATTATACTGAGGTCCTCCATGGTCTCAGCCATGACCACTATATCGTCGGCAAACCGAAGGTGAGTGATGTACTCGCCATTGACGTTGATGCCTAGCCCTCTCCAGTCCAGAACCTGGAAGACATCCTCCAGTGCAGCGGTGAACAGTTTCGGAGATATGACGTCTCCCTGTCTCACACCTCGCTGCAGAAAGATAGGTTCCGAGGCCTGATCCTGAAGTCGGACTGACATGGTGGCGTTTTTGTACAAACACTTCAACACCTCGATGTACCGGTAGTCGATTTGGCACCGTTGGAGAGACTGCAGTACAGCCCAAGTCTCGATTGAATCGAAGGCTTTCTCGTAGTCCACAAACGCTAAACAGAGAGGAAGGTTATACTCTTCGGTCTTCTGTATAACCTGCCGCAGCGTATGTATGTGGTCTACGGTGCTAAAGCCTTTTCGGAATCCGGCTTGTTCGGGAGGCTGGAAATCGTCAAACCTGCGCGCGAGACGATTCGTGATGACTCTTGAAAACAGCTTGTAGACATGGCTAAGAAGTGAGATGGGCATATAGTTCTTCAACACGGCATTGTCACCCTTCTTGAAAAAGAGTACGACGGCACCAAACAGCTTCTGAAGGGCCTTAAGTATTGGTTTACCACCCGCCTTCAGGAGTTCGGCCGTAATGCCGTCATCACCCGGTGCCTTGTTGTTCTTAAGCTGTTTAAGAGCCATCCTAATCTCGTACAGGCTGACGACCGGTATGTCTTCGGTATAGTGACGGGTCAATCTAGCTCTAGGGTCTTTTACTAGATTCGCGACGGGTTTACTGGTTGACGTGTACAACTGCCCATATAATTTCTCGATCTCCCTCAGAAGCTCCGGTTTGGCGGATATGATCCTGCCATCGTCGGTCTTCAGTTTCGTGAGCTGGCTCTGCCCAATAGACAGATCTCTTGCAAAGACCTTGGAGCCCTTATTCCGCTCAATTGCGTCTTTAATACGCTCAGTATTATAGCGGCGGATGTCGCTTTTCAAGGACTTTGAGATCCGTCTATTAAGCTGCCGGTATTTCAACGCATCGTCTGAAGACTGCAGGATCATCTCACGCCTCTCCTTCATATGCTTGAGAGTAGGATTAGAGATCTTTTTGTTTATATCTGTACGGTGGGTCTTGAAAAACTTAGACCCGACCGTATGGACAGCTTCCACGAACCCGTCGCTGTATTCGTCCACGGAGCTCCCTAGGCACTCGAAACGATTCTGGAGTTCGAGCTGAAAGCTCTCGGGGTTTTGGATCTGGATCTGTGCTGGACGGAGCGTTGACTTCATCAGTCGAGACCTTTCAAGCTTGATATTAATGTTCAATGTGCCTCTTACCATTCGGTGATCGCTCCCGGTTTTCACCGAATTGATCACAGAGACATCATTGAACATTTGCTTCTTGGTTGACATGATGAAGTCGATCTCGTTTTTTGTTGCACCATCGGGGCTTTGCCAGGTCCACTTCCTATGCTCACGCTTTCTGAAGAAGGAGTTCATCATGTAGAGGCCCTCCTTCTCCATAAAACTGGCCAGTAGGTAACCCCGGTGGTTCCGACGTCACTGGTTCCGATGTCCCCCATGACAACGGTGAAGTGAGTTTTGAAACCATGCATGGCTATAGAGATATCCTCATACATGGTCTCTACCTCATCGTCGGGGTGTGCCGAGGTCGGTGCGTAGACCTGTATGACCTTCAGCGAATATCTCGAGGATATTCTGAGTATAAGGTACGCCACCCTGGTCGACACACTCTCGATCTTCAACACGTTGTTCACAAGGGACTTGTGGACGATAAACCCGACACCACCCTGGGACTGCCGGTCACCCTCTCGGAAATAGAGCAGGTTACCGGATTTGAAGATTATCGAGTCCTCCCCCTCTCTTCGGACTTCAGATAACCCTATAATACTCCATCGCAACCTGCTCAATTCCTCCTCGACTTCGGCTATCTTCTCGTCGGTCCGGAGTGTTCGCGTGTTTTATGTTGCCAGGGCCAGTCGTCGGTGTTTATTGGGGTAGCTGGGTTCACTCCGGGGATTCTTCGCACCCCTTGCCACGCCATCGCCTCGACCGCTACCGTAGTCGAGGGTAGACGGGCTGCCGGGTACTCGGGGCCGTTTTTTATTTGTGCTATTCATTTGGTTTGGGGGGTTTGCCTTAATCGCCACGCTTGGCAGGCGGGTTGGCGATCGCAGTTTGTTGTTGAAGAGCACAGAGAACGCTGCTGCCCATTCTCTGGTGTATCCCTTAGTCGCCTCTTACGACACCTACGGGAAGATATGGGATGGTGAGATTCTTTACGTCCGACACCATACGGAACCAGAATCCATCCATCCATCAGGAATCTTACATTGATCAAATGTTAAATAAATTTGGATTTAGTGAGTTAAAAGAAATTATATTTCCGAATAGTTCAGTCGATACATATCAAGAGGGGAAGGGTAATAGTACTGATGTGCATTGTTATAGGCAGTTGATAGGGTCTACACTATACTTAGTAAATAAAAAAACGGAAATTCACGTTTTTGTATGGGAGCCCCACTTAAATATTTAATTTATTCTGTTTTTAGTATTTGTTGTTATAGCGGTAATAGAAATACATAATCTGTGAAAATTTCAACAGTCTAGCTGTCACAGTTCATGAGATACAGGCTGGTGACAGACAGACAGACAGACGGACCTCGGAGTCTTAGTAATATGGTCCCGTTTTTACCCTTTGGGTACGGAACCCTAAAAACTAGACCAGTTGCTTCATTTCATGTTGGTTATTGCAGTAGACATGAGACATGTACACAAGAGTGTCCTAATTTAAATGATTTTATTAATATTAAAAATCTCTGTATCTTCTGGAATAGAATATTTGCGTGGTAATAGTTTTGTTTTGACAGCGTATTGTGATGCAGACTTCGTTGGTGATCCTGATATAAATCATATTTAAACACATATTTGGTGTAAAATATAAGCAGAATTTATTAAGCACAAGACATGACATTAAAAAACATTTTTAACAAGTAACAGAACACAATGTCAGTAATTTCAATAAATTGGAGTCGGCCAGGATTAGCAATAAGGTTTTAACCCTCCAACACGCCCTCTTAATCCTGGAGGACTTCAAGCATATCTCGTACAAACGACAAGTGCTTACAGCTAGGCAGTGCCTTCGTGAGCACATCAGCAGTCATCTGCTCTGTTGGCATGTACATCAGTTCTAGCACCCTATTCTCAACAGCTTCACGAATATAGTGATATCTAATGTCCACATGTTTTGTTCGCTTATGGAACACTGAGTTACTAGCCAGCTTCGCCGCAGACTGATTATCACTATACAGGGTTACAGTGTGACATTGACCTATCAACTCAGCAAGAACCGCACGGACGTATACCGCCTCTTTGGCAGCTTCAGACAAAGCTATATACTCCGCCTCGGTAGACGAAAGTGCGATACACGATTGCTTATAACAACCCCAGGAAATAACATTCCTACCTAGCTTATAAATATACCCCGTGTAAGATTTACGATCCGCCCCGTTAGCCCAATCAGCGTCAGTAAATCCATAAACATGAAATTTATCATGTTCATCACTTTTTCTGTACACAAGACCTAAATTCATTGTGCCTTTTAAATACCGCAATACACGTTTGGCCGCAGCAAAGTGTTCCGCTGTGTAGCAAGTATTAAACTGACTTAAGAAACATGCAGCAAAAGAAATGTCAGGTCTTGAGGTCACAGCTATATACAATAAACATCCTATCAGCTCCTGATACGGTAGTCTACTCTCGTGGGTGGCGCTATCAGAAAACTTCAGACCTACATCTAAGGGCGTCTTAGCAACTTTACAGTCACTCATACCGAAACGTTCAAGTAACTTTTCAATATAGGTTTTCTGACTAAGCTTTAACTCACGACTAGTGCGCTGTACTTTGATGCCTAGCATATGTTTAATCTCACCTAAATCTTTAATTGTGAAGTGAGACTTCAGTGACGTTTTTAGCTTATCAGCAAGCTCGTCACAGTCGTAAAAAACGAAAAAATCGTCTACATAGAGAGCAATAATAATGGTTCGCTTACCCAATCGGCGACTGAAGATACAGCTCTCATACTTGCTCTGCGTGAAATTCTCTGCGAGTAAAACTTCCTTTACCTTATCGTACCAGGCACGTGACGCCTGCTTTAACCCGTACACGGCTTTCTTGAGTCTGTAGACCATATGCTCATTGCCTTGCTTGACGAAACCTTCAGGCTGTGACATATAAATTTCTTCACTCAAATTGCCATTCAGAAAAGCAGTCTTGACGTCAAGGTGATCAATCTTCAGATCTAATTCAACCGCAAGAGACAACAGCATTCTCAACGAACTATGTCGCACAACCGGAGAAAAAGTATCCATGTAGTCAATTCCGAACTTTTGGGTAAAACCCTTTGCAACCAATCGCGCTCTATAACACGCCACTTTGCCATTGGCGTCACGTTTGATTTTAAACAACCATCGATTCTTGACAATATTCTTGTCTGCCGGTCTGTCAACTAGCTCCCAAGCCTCATGCTTATTGAACGAATCAATCTCATCTTGCATAGCTTGCCGCCAAAGCTTACTATCACTCGATTGCAAAGCTTCCTTGACATTCGTCGGCTCACTCAACTCTGTCTCGAGCGCAGACATCGTCCTCGGTACTCTCGCCCGTAAATTATAGGCTGGTCCGTCAGATGTTGGCTTCCGTGACATTCTGGTTGTATCAGTAGATGAACTCGGCACCTGCTCGTCAGCCTCAAACCACACTTCAGGCGCTACCGGTCTCTCCGCCTCAACCTCAGCCTCTACAGTTGGTAGTGATGGTATCTCCACCTCAAGCTCAGTCCCAGACTGATCACGAACATCCGCATCTTCAACGGTATCTCCGTCATCATTAGTCGGAAAGAAGATCTCCACGGGCCGTTTACTCTTGACACCTGGAAAAATTGTTTCGTTAAAAACAACATCACGACTACGAAAAACTATATTTTTCGCCGAATCGTAGAGCCTATATCCATTACCGTCATAGCCAATAAAAATACAACGCTTGCTTTTTGGTTCAAGCTTATTCCGCTTCACTTTATCAACGTGAGCATAAGCTTCGCAGCCAAACACACGTAGGTGTTTCAAGCTAACCTTCTTACCTGTCCAGGCTTCCTCAGGAGTTTGCCCTGAGAGCCTTTTCGAAGGTAACACATTTATTAAATGTGCAGCAGTACAGGCAGCTTCTGCCCAAAACTTGTGGTCTAGGTTCGAAGTATACAAGAGGCACCTTACTTTTTCTAGAAGAGTCCTGTTTAGCCTTTCCGCACAGCCGTTCTGTTGAGGACTATAAGGCACAGTTACCTGATGGACTATCCCCTTACCTTTCAAAAAACCTTCAAGGTCTCTGTTCACATACTCAGTCCCATTGTCCGACCTCAAAACTTTAACTTTGTCACCAGTCTGAGTTTCGACTAGCTTAATAAAGTTTTTCGTGTATTCACTCACCTCGCTCTTACGCTTCAGGAAATACACGAACACCTTCCTCGAATGATCATCCAAGAATGCCAGGATATACCTCTTGCCTCCAAGCGAATTCACCGGCAACGGACCACACAAATCGGTATGGATTAAATCCAACCGCTTTGCAGCCACAGACTTCTCAGGATTGCTGAGAAAAGGAAACCGAGCTTGCTTTCCCTTTAAACAAACTTCACAGGCAACGTCTTTCCAAGAGTCATCCTGAAAACTAATATCATTAGCAAGTCCCTGCCTCAAAAGCTTCATATTGTTGGCGCTTAAATGGCCAAGTCTTTGATGCCAAGTTGCAGTGCTAATAGTAAGATTCGCCCGTAGACTGCAGGTCTGAAGTCTGTAAGCCCCTCCAACGTCATTTGCCTTAATCAAAACATCGCCCAGCTTAGAAATTGTACAACCAGTAGTATCAAAATTAACAATACAACCATTCTTAATCAATTGCGAAACAGATATGAGATTTACAGACAGCTTAGGTATATACAACACATCAGTTAACGTCGCGCTATCCGACAACTTAACAGTACCTATACCTGTACACCGCAGTTTATCTCCACTAGCAATGGTGACGTGACCATCTCGCGATTTGAAGTCTGTCATCAAATCACGCCTGCCAGTCATGTTATTTGTAGCCCCCGAGTCTATGTACCACGAAGATTCCGAGTCAGTTCCAGTACTATATGCTGATAAGACACAGTTTCCTGAAGAATCCTTCGCGTTCCGGCAGTCTTTCTTCAGATGTCCTTTCTGTCTGCACTTCCAGCACCACGGTTCTCTCTTTCTAGCGGAATTATCCTTCGCTTTTGACTCATCCTTGTGCTGCTGCGCTTTTCTCGTCCAGGAGTCACTCGTACTAGCGCCTTTTCTTGTAGAATACAAGCACTCACTCGAATCTCCACGACTAGTCCAACGTTGATCCTGTAGCAGTTTCGATTTGACTAGATCAGCAGTAATGACAGCTCCGGAATGCTCTAGTGCCATGATCATGGGCTCGTACTCTGTCGGTAAACCTTTGAGCATCAACGCACCGAGAAACTCGTTATCAACAGGTTTGTTCATATTCGCCAATTGCTGCGCTAATGACAATACTTCATTGACGTAAGCTTCCATGCTAGAATAGTTCTCCAGTTTGACAGCGCACAAGTTCTGAAGAGTTCTCACTCTTGAACCGAGTCCTTTATCATCATATGCACGTTCCAGTGCATTCCATGCGTCTTTCGCCGTATCCGCTGACATCAAATGTGAAAAACATGACTTTTCAACGCTCAAGCAAATTTTAGATTTTGCAATTTCGTCACGTCGATTTTTCACTTCGGACGGTGTTTTGTCATCCTTACCGTAACCGCTTATACAGATCCATAAATTGTCGTGAATCAATGCATTTTTCATAACAAATTTCCACTCGACGTAATTTTCACGTCCGCGTAATTTTTCATGTGAAAAACTATGATTTTTCGTTTCCGACATATTTACAATAACGTTGCACTATTTTTGCTGAACCATAACCTGATATAAATCATATTTAAACACATATTTGGTGTAAAATATAAGCAGAATTTATTAAGCACAAGACATGACATTAAAAAACATTTTTAACAAGTAACAGAACACAATGTCAGTAATTTCAATAAATTGGAGTCGGCCAGGATTAGCAATAAGGTTTTAACCCTCCAACAGATCCTGATACTAGGAAAAGTACAACTGGCTTTGTAGTGTTGTACAGTGGTGGTCCTATACATTGGTGCTCGCGTAAACAATCCGTCACCGCTCTCTCCAGTACAGTACGGAAGCAGAGTACATCTCTGCTCTGACGCACAATGTATTAAAGATTTACTTTATGTTCAAAGTCTGATGGAGATTACAGGGCATACACCAAAAACTCTATTATTTGTTGATAATCAGTCAGGTACGAAATTTTAAATCGGAGAAGCAAACATATTGATGGGAAATATCATTTTATTATAGAAAAGATAGATCAAAATTTAATTGAAATTTTCCATTGTCCAACCAATTCTAATATTGCAGATATTTTGACAAAAGGATTAGACAGAACTAAGTTTTTACGTTTATGTAAGCATATTGTGAGTGATCAATGAGTTTGATGTGAACTTTAATAAAGTGAATTTAGTGGAATAATTAGTTAATTATGATAGGTGTTAGATGTTATATCTTGTAGAGATAATGTTTTGGAATTTATGTGAAATTTAGGTATAATTTATATTTGTTTGAAATTTATATTTAAGGGGGAGGTATGTAGAATGTAATGATAGGTAGGGAATACTAGTATGGGTTTTTATTTTTGTATTAATTATGTATTCAGTGTTGAAGTTGTATATTTATGGGGTGTTCTAGGAAAATATGTCAAACATAAATACAGGTTGATTTTAATTTTATTTGAGACAATATAAAATACAGAGGGGATGTTATTGGGTGTTTTTAGGGTTCCGTAGCCATATGGCAAAAAACGGAACCCTTATGGATTCGTCAAGTCTGTCTGTCCGTCCGTATGTCACAGCCACTTTTTTCCGAAACTATAAGAACTATGCTGTTGAAACTTGGTAAGTAGATGTATTCTGTGAACCGCAATAAGATTTTCACACAAAAATAGAAAAAAAACAATAAATTTTGGGGTTTCCCATACTTGAAACTGAAACTAAAAAAAAATGTTTTCATCAAACCCCTACGTGTATCTACGGGGTATCTATGGATAGGTCTTCGAAAGTGTAATTGAGGTTTCTAATATTTTTTTTTTTCTAAACTGAATAGTTTGCGCGAGAGACACTTCCAAAGTGGTAAAATGTGTCCCCCCCCCCCCTGTAACTTCTAAAATAAGAGAAAGATAAAACTAAAAAAAATATATGATGTACGTTACCATGTAAACTTCCACCGAAAATTGGTTTGAACGAGATCTAGTAAGTAGTTTTTTTTTAATACGTCATAAATCGTAAACCGCAATTTACCAAGTACGGAACCCTTCGTGCGCGAGTCCGACTCGCACTTGGCCGGTTTTTTTTACGAAATAAAATGTGTGCATGGACTAAGGCATTTTACTAAAGAATCCCAAAGATTAAATACTCCTGTGAGGGCAAAATTTCCACAAGAGTTAATAATGAGTACTTTAATCATGTAGTTCATATTTTTTATGAATCATCAATAGTTGTCTCAGCGCACGCCAAATAATTAATTTTATAGGCAAAATATTGCTACTATTTTCTAATTTTTTGGAAATAATTTATAGCATATGTTACTCGGAAATAATATTGCTTTCCATTGGTGAAAAACTTTTAAAATCGGTCCAGTAGTTTCGGAGCCTATTCGGTACAAACAAACAAACAACAAAAGGTTGATTTTTTTGTAAAAAGTTTTATTTTTTATTTTTCACTTTTTGTTTGTGGACCAATGATGATGATTATGATCATGATGATGGATATAGGCTTGGTACCAATAATGCCCAAACTGAAGCCAGATTAGATTAACCCAATAACATGAAACATAGACAAAACCGGTGGAATAATTATCAAGGTGTCCAAGGTGAACTGTTTACACCTGACCTGCGAACCCCTTTAGAGCGTACTAGTGTGATGTTATGTTATGAAATGGTGTAAAAAATAAACAGAAATGCGATTGCAGCTATCCCGAGTGATTTGCCGTCATTTATTGAAGAGTTCTGATGTATATCTCCGAAGTTCTTAATCAGATCTTGATGGAAATTAAATGGGACCACATGACAAGCACCAGCTTTAAAAATCAACTAAATCGGTTAACCCAGCCCAGAAACAAGTTCCTCCTCCTTTTTGGGAAGTCGGTTAAAAATAAACAAAATTCATCAAACTCTGAAATTCACATTGAGATAGGAAATATCAATGAGGTAGGATAACTATGGAGACGGCCTATTCTACTATATGAAGAATAGTTATACAAATATCTATCATATCGACACACACATGTCAAAAAGCGTTTTGTCTCTTTTTAACTAACCAAGAGCTGCATATGAAAAGAGAGACATCTAAATGTTTGTCAAGGACTAAATTTGGCAACACTTTTGTGTGACGTCAACATCATGCCTATGCGTGACCGGTCGCCATTTTATGCGCCAAAAGTACTCTTTGTTTTTGTGGTAGTTGTGCTGTCAAACAGTTGCTTTTTCAGAATATTTTTGTTGTTTTACAAGGAAATACGTCTAGAAACTAGTTATTTTGGTGTTCTGAGTGTGGACATTAATAGGAAAATCATGCCCTCGTATTGTTTAAAACAGTCTGGTATGAGAAAAAACAAAAATCAGCCTAAATTGACTCTGCACAGGTTAGTAACTAGTTTTCACTAATCCGGTCGAATTTTGTGTTAAATATTGTTACAAGATGGTATTTTTGAATATTATTCGAACCTGTGTCATGTTTGTATGGCATAAAACGTTATTATTTTCTTTATTTCTTTGCATTGTTTACATACAATAATTATTGACAAGTAAGGTTAGTGATGATCGATGTTCGCATAGATAAGTATCGATAAAATTTATAGTATGTAAAATACATTGCAATGATATTTTAATCCACAGATTTCCTGGAAACGAAATTTTAAAGAAGAATGGATAGAAGCTATTGGTTTAAATTTAAGAATATGCAGAAGGATTTCGTAAAAAGCAAATTGCCAAATCTAAAGGCCTACTTTAGAAAAAAGTATTCTGAAGAATTAAGAAAATTTGCCCTTACGCTTCAATTTGTTTTAGCCGAAAGCGTATGATTTTATAAGTAATACCGACAACACTTGTTTGAAACACTCGCACTTTGAGCATAAGGTACCAACATGTTAATGCCGAACCTGGCTTTATAGAAATAAATAAAATAGTGAATTTCAATAAGTTAATTTTGTTCAAAAATGAATAAATGTCTTTTTTACATAAAATATTGTTATTACTTTACATAAATTAAGTTGTTCGAAAAGTAGGAAGATATCAAAATATTATTATTTATTTACTATAAGAAGATGCATTTACCCTGCAGTGGGACAGTTACAGGTTGGTATTATTTATTATAACTACCCCTTTGGCCTATGTCTAGTGGATTGGGATAGGCTGATTTGACTTGATATAAAACAAAGTACATTTTAGTTTTTAATGGGTTAGGTATAGGGACGGCCAAAAATCGTGAATCTAACGAAACAGGGCGAAATTTGGGGCTTTTTCTAGCAGGTCAAAAGAAAAACATCTCCCACTATCCCCAAAAATCGCTATTTCGTTTGATCCACGATATATTTTTTGCCCACCCTGTATATTACCAGTCATACAATACTCTATACCCTTAGCTACTTCTGTTTCTATGGGCCTGGTTTGTTCATATTATATTGTTATTACATTATTATATCGTAGAACAACAACGTAAACAATTTCATGAAGGTCGATATTTACATCGATATCAGCTGCGCATGTTTCTCGCAGTTACAACCCTACAAGGCAGCCATTTTATGCGCCAGATTTTTGTAGGTATGCACGCTAATTTCGTAGGTATGGCAAGTCCATAGGTTTCTAAGTCAGTGGGAAATATATGGAAGCGCCGCGATGTTCTATACATACATTTGCTTATACAAATATGAGTGAAATACGATACAGAATGTGAAACATCGTTTTGTTTCATTCTTTCTAATGTAGTAATCGTATTTGATGAAAGAGACAACAATATTTCAGTTGTTGCTCATTATGGCAACATTTTTTTATGACGTAGTGACGGTTGTAGGTACGTGCCATATTCACCATTTTATGTGACAAATTTTGTGGTTGTGTTCGTGGTAGTCCTGCTGTCAAATGGTTGTTTACATATTGTATTATTGAGATTTGTGAGTGTGTGTGTGTTGCTTGATTGACACAACCTTAGAATCGGCGGCCATTTTATGAGACATTTTGAAGTTTAGGTAAGCACGTTTTTTTCGTAGGTATTTCCAGTCCCTATATAATATGTCTATGGAAATTCATCAACAAAAAGATGTCAGTTTGACGTAACAACTTATGTCAATGTCACTCACTGTCAGTCAAGTAAGGATACGTTCAATGTATAATCTATTGCGTTATCATTGCGTTCAATTATTTCGCTCGACCAAAATACCAGATCGTATTTTGGTCGTTGAGCAAGATAAGTAGTAAAGCTAGCTAGTCGCTGCTAAATATTTAAGCTCGTTTCTAAGCGTATGCTAGGCGTAGAGGGAAAGCTCGGTGGGAAAAACCTATTTGATTATTAGATCCTTCATTTTATTACAGTAAAAATATTTTATGCGATTTATATAATCAGGTTTTCTGTTTGATCCATTATCTGCAAGTGTAGTTAGTAACGTATCCATCCACTTACACAGTGGAATCGAAATGAAGTAATGTATAACTATGCGTCTACCTACCTCTAATTTAATAAATACTGGCTACTGCCCGTGGCTACACCCGCGGCTCCACCCGCGTCATATTAGTAATTTTGTACTTCTCCCAATATCTTTATAAATTACAGCATAAGTGTTATTCTGATGTTTAAGCTATATTTCTGTAAAGTTTCATCAAAATCCGTTCAGTATTGCGTCCATCCTGGATGGATGGACGCAATACTGACAAACTTTCACGTTTATAATAGTTATAGTACATAAGTAAGATTTTTTTCAAGTCTCTCGAGAGGAGATTTCATTTTCAGTTTAATCGCGACTTTTTTTTTTTACAAAACTTTTACTGATTGTGTTGTGAGTGGCCTGGCAACATTTTTTGAAAACGCCATTTTTTACGTTACGAAAATCACGAGAATTTGCGATTTGTTGTTAATTTGATCTAACAATCGATTGTGCCCGTGGAATCTCATTGTAATTGCTCTGTTTGCAATTGAATCGTGTAATCACTAGATAACTGTTGATTTGAAGATCAATATCAAGGTAAACAACTTTCCTTTGACCGAACGTTATTGAATTACCTACCTTACCCATTTTTTGTTTTTGCTGTGAACCATGCGTTTTACATGTAATCTGTCCTGTGTAATAAATAAATAGGAAAACCGGCTACTTAGGTTTTCACAGGGTTCCAAACTATACCTGATCCGTTTTCGTTTCCATAAGTTTATACCTCGTTTTGTTTTTAATTGGAGGGTAAACAATACAATTCGTTAGAAGAATCAGCACCTATTAAATCTAGTAGGTTAGTTGCACTGACTATTCCTAAGTAAATTAAATTAACTGGCGTATGTTCTAGATGCAATAGTTTGCCATCATAACTATCTATAATAGGTACCTCCTTTTTTCAGCTGTCAATATGAGTGATTCACCAGACCAACCTGAGCCTCCAAAGGATGTAAGTATTCTTTTCTTTGTACCATTACCTGAGTAAACCACTTAGCTTATAAGTGTAACAATATTATTGACACAAAAATAGCATATACAATCTTTCACTAGAATAGGTAGAATGCTGAAAAGAGTAATAATTTTACATCATCATAATACTTCTATTCTTGATACAAACTGACTGAGTATCAACAGCTATCTATCATGCTTGAATCAGCACTCATTCCATACTATTCTTAAAAGGTCATTTATTAACCTCTACGGAGGCCTTATTAACCTAAGTTTAGCATGCTAACTTTTCTTTACTTTTTGAGTGGATTTATGTGCCTGGGATACAAAACAACAAATATTCTGTTAATCTGTAAGTTTAAAGCGACATTAAATGGAAATTAAGTTTCAATGGATGTAAAAATAATGCTATCTCTGAATCTAGAAGTGTTAAACTAAAAGATAATCATCACTAAGATGTTCTGATGTGCAAAGATATAAGCTGACTAATGAATAAACAATCTGGCTTTTATTACCCAGTTTTGTGACTTACTGAAATGTTTATGTCAAAAGTTTGTCTGCTTAGCAGATTCTTAATGCAAGTTTTCTTTAAAGAATATCAATAAATTTAGAACCTTGTTTAGAAACCTATTTATAAATAGTAACCCTATCTACGTACAACCAATGAATGAGCAAGATGATCTACACAGAATTATCACTACAGTAGACCTGTATAGCTGTTTGTGAAGGCCCTCTGAAAACGAAAAAAAATATTAATATATCCAGAGCGCTTTTTTTCTTTTGTCTTCTGTGATGTGTCCCTGGATTATAAGCAAAATTGTTGTAGAATTTGGTGGAGTAGACGGTAGAGCAGTTTAGCATACCAAAATTTTTATGCTTAATTTTGGTATGCTAATCAACAGAACCGTGTCAGATGGGTAAACTCCTTTTCAGCTGAGTACAGACTTGAGTTTGGGGTGAGGCAGGGGGGGCTGTCCTCGCCCGCGTTGTTTTATCTTTACATGAATAATCTGATCAATGAGCTTAGCAGTACTGGCATCGGCTGTCATATTGATGGTGTATGCATTAATTAATATAAGTTATGCAGACGATATGGTTCTGCTGAGCCCATCGATCAGTGCTTTGAGGAAACTGATTAACGTGTGTGAATTGTATGCTGGGACCCATGGGCTCAAATATAATGCAGCAAAGAGCGAATTCATGATGTTTAAAGCAGCTGGTAAATGCTACAGCACAATTCCACCTGTTATGCTGTGCGGCAGACCTCTAATAAAAAGAGTTGCAAATTTTAAGTATCTGGATCATTGGGTCTCAGACGACTTAAAAGATAACGTTGATGTAGAACGGGAGCGCAGGTCACTGGCTGTTCGATGTGGGATGTTGGCCCGCAGGTTTGCACGTTGAACAGTGACGCTTTTCAAAGCCTACTGCCAATCCTTTTACACGTGCAGCCTGTGGGTGAACTTTACGCAGAAGGCATATGGTGGCCTGCGCACACAATATAACAATACGTTCCGGGTGTTAATGGGGCTGCCGCGTTTTTGTAGCGCGTCCGTCGGCATGTTTGCCGACGCGGACGTTGATGGTTTTGCGGCCATCATGCGCATCTCTACTACGACGTGTTCGCGCCAGCCCCAACACCATTCTTAGAGCGTTGGCTGATAGGTGGGACTCTCCGATCTTGGGGCGATGGATACGACTGCACGCAGTCAAATAGACATGCCCCAGGTTCGGCGTGCCTCTCACAGCTTAGAATAAATAGATTAAAAATTACTAACACTATTTTATAAGTTTACATTGTTACTAACAAATATGGAAGTGAGAAATAGATTTCAGAAATAAATTTATTTAATTTAATTAATTAATTTAATTGAGTACTGTTCTCATCTCTGGGACGGATCTGCCAAATACCAGCCTAAGTCTCAGACTAGAGTCGATCGAAAAGCGGGCCAAGTAACTCATCGGCAATGAGGCACTGGTCAAGTCAAAGCTCCAGACCCTTGAACATCGTCGCCGAGTTGTTTTTTATCGGTTACATTTCGGGGAGTGTGCGATGGAATTGCATGATTTAATCCCGCCCAGCCCGTTCCATCATCGGATTACCAGACGTACGGCGATGCGTCATCGGATCATAGTGGACATCCCACCCATACGCAATAAACGTTTTGGGGACATTTTTATTATGCGTACAGCTAAGGAGTGGAATTCCCTGCCGGAGTCTGTGTTTCCCTATAGCTACAATCTAGGGATCTTTAAGTCAAGAGTGAATGGGTTTTTCTAGGCAAGCGTGCTTCACCGTCGACCACATCATCACTTTCCATCAGGTGAGATAGTGGTAAAGCGCAAGGAAAAAAAAATGCGATTTTGGCGGTCTCTCCAGTTCCGTGCCTATAGCTCTCGCTGGAACACTCATACCGATGTGCTCCGACTTTCGGTACCAAGGGTCGCTTGTCCAAGGGGATGGTGAGGTAGACCAAGACGTAACGCACCGGATCAACTCGGGATGGCCACTGGAACAGCTTGCGACCCACGGATGCCCCTCAATTTGAACGGGAAAATTTACATGTCCGTGAATAGACCTGTCATACTGTATGGATGAGAATGTTGGGCTATGATTACAGATTGCACGTACAAGGATGAGAATGTTGAGATGGATGTGCGAAGTGACGTGACGAGAATGGATAAAGTGAGAAATGAGTATATTAGAGGAAGTTTGAAAGTGGCGCCAGTAACAGAAAAGTTGAAAGGAAACCGTTTGTCCTGGTATGGTCATGTGATGAGGAGGGATGAGGCGCATGTTACTAAAAGAGTTATGAATATTAATGTGGATGGATGAAGAGAGAGAGAGAGGGACTTTGCAAGGTCCATTATAGGCTATTTTTTCTTCCCCTCACCTTACCAATATCTATTTATAATTTTGGCAGTTATGATATAAGTGTGGATGGATTCTTTTTTTCTTCATTGTTCTAATGAAGTAGTGTTTATCCTTTTTGTGAGATAGCCCTTTTTGGGTTTCAAGGGCAGTGTACTTACACTATTTACCATCTGCCAACTAGCCTATTTCTGGACGTGGAGTTGCAGAAACCAGCCCAATATACAGATTAATGTATTTTACTATGTTATATTGTTACAGCCAAAAGAGTTGGAGAAGTTAGAGGAGGCGAAGTTGAAGGCGAAGTTCCCAAATGCGATGCTCGGGCGAGGACCCGGAGGACACTCTGCTTTCCTGCAGAAGAGGCTAGCCAAGGGGGTCAGTATTTATACTACACATATTCATTCTCAAATGCTTCATAATATGTCAAGAGGAAGCAGCCGACTCAAGTGTTTGTTTACTCATTCCATTCAATGGCTATGGATTTAATTGGTATAGTTCTCGCCAAGCTTCTTGGCCGCCCTGAACTTGGCTACAATGGCTGCGCAGTAGTAAATCTCATACAAAAACAGCACCGATCCATGCCTTTCATATCAAAGCCAACTTTAAGGCGCCCAAGAAGTTTAGGTAGAATTATATTCATATTCTTTATTTTACACAAAACATACATACAGAAGGTCAACTTATGTACAAAGACGAGCTTAACGCATAATTGGGTTCTCTGACAGCAATACTCTCTCTATAATGGCTGATGCTGCAGCCAGGTGCATATAGTGCATCTTTGATACAAAGGATCTGTTTTCTTGTATATATGATATCAAATCTCATTATGTAGATTAGATTGGATATCAAAATAGTAGTAATAGTGATGATCTTCTTTAACATTTTTGTTTTACTAATAACAGCGGTTATCATTTCGTCCTTTTTTTATTATAAATATGTAGGTATTTGTTAATTTATAGAGAGTCTGATCTGAAATTTAGAACGACCAAGCCTCATTGGGCCATGTTTTTCTTTCTATTCACCCTTATTTATTTATTAAAACTTCTTGCAACATAAAGGTAGAAAGACGAATCCTAGAGCCATAACAAACCCCATAATATTGATTTCAATTACAGCAAAAGTTCTTCGATTCCGGAGACTATCAAATGGCGAAGCAGCGGCCGGGCAACCTGTCGCAGCCGTTCAAGGCGCCGGCTGCGCCCGCCAAGCATACCACCGGCGACGCTATCCCCACGCCTGAGACCGTCCCGCTGCGCAAGACGTCCATCATCCAGCCCAAGTTCCAGGCGCCCAGCCAGACCTCCTAGCCCACAGTGCCCGTTGTTGACATTAGGCCGTGTCACTAACTAATATTCCAGAAGGCCTGTACAATGTTCTCTTCTACAATAATTTATTATTTCTAATACTTAGAGGTGTGGCTTCACTACGTAAAGAGTATCCATCTGTTTCGTATATTTCGTTATTGTTTAAACATAGCCTCATACTATCATTCTTTCTTTCTTTTTCATAAAACATTGTTGCCCCACGATGAATTTCTCCTGTATTGTGGCGTTTACAAAATTTAAACACACAAACAGCCCGACACGGAACAACCATCTGTAAGCCATGCAAACATTAATTGTTCCATGCGGTTATCGAAACCGCAACGCACAGCTTAGCCAGCTTACCGCTTAGCTACTGTACCAAATGAATAACGCAAGTTCCCATTCAAAGCTCTATTTAAAATGGGCGCAAATATTTCACCAGTATGCTATTTCCCTAGTGAGGCCTGAAGCCCTAAGTAGGTAATAGAATGTATGACAAAAGCCATCATTTTATCAAAATTACATAGCTTTTCAATCTCATACATTGTCATACTGTCTCAATAATGAATTGTAGAAAGTATCATTGTCTTTTTGGGCACATTTTTATTTTGCTACTGGCACTTACGCATCGCTTTTAATTTTATGAATGTTCACTTACAACATTGATGCATCATAATAATATCATTTCTAATCACGTAACATTTTTCTTAGCACCTTGATGGTTTAATATCGACATTGTGATTCGTAATTAGTATGTGTTTAAATTTAAAAAAAAAAACTTTTATAAGAACAATACTGTTATATTGATGTATAATAAATTAGGTTACTAGTGTTGAAGACACACTCTTGGATGCGTGTGAATTATGTTCTCGTTATACTCGCCTATATTTTTCTATGTTGCATCACTAGACAGTAGACATAGGCCGTAGGCTTATCAACTTGGGTTAGTTAGACATGGGAATCATGGGGGTGGGTCATATTGAGACTTGTTGCCTGAATGCCTTACTTCGCCGCACTCATTTCAGCATGTCATGATTGATAGTTTGTTTTCATCCGGAGACTGCTCATCCAGAGGATCTCGCCACAAATTCCTCACAATGTCTGTTCTCGTGCAATTACAGACGTCATTATTAGCATACGCCAGTGTCCAAAATAGTCACATATGTTAGTTTAGTAGTTCAAGTGATGAGCACAGTGATTATACACATTAGTTTTCAATATCTTTAGTTAAAGATTAAATGTCAGCTTAGAGCAGTCCTATACGCGCTAGTGGCGCGAATTGCCTGTAGGTAGTCCCTTCAGAGAGCGGCTGAACGCCAGCCGGCATTATAACCACCAGCTGTAATCAGTTCATATGAACTTCCTCCAGTGTTAGAAAACAATTTAATACTAATCATTATTGCTGTTTGTAGTAGAATGTTAGGTTAATCCAATCCAGTTTATTCCCTGTAATCGCCATCATTATTATAGCAACTATTTTCGTCACTTACCACCAGTAATGTACATAGTATGCGTCAGATAATACGAGGAAGAAGTTTATAATCCATGTGATAGTTTAGAAATAAACGTTAATCATGGTGTATCAATGTATTCACATAGTCGTTTATCCCATAATCTTTCGATGTGATGGCAGTAGAAAATCTGTATATATGCCATAGTACTGAGTAAATAAGAGAGTAAATAAAAAAGTACATGAATAAGGATTAAAATAAGGCAATGGACATGAGATCTGCTCTCTAGTGCGCTAAACACAAGATATGAGCATAGAAGCGATTTGTGCAAGGGTTTTATTTTTATAAATGTAGCTCATTTGTGCAATTTTATATTATATAATATGTTTAGTACATTTTGGGAGCCTAGAAATTTCATAGTTATTGAATATTAAAGTAAAAAATGCTTTCACTGCTAAGCTCCTAGAATGCGCCTAAATTCATACACGATGTGATTGTCTTCGACATCGTTTCAAACTTTTAATCACGTAATATCGATGTTCGTCTATAAAATAGATTGTTAAGCATTCTGTATTGCGTGTCAATAGCCGGGACCGGGACGTACAAACCACATGTATAACGTTCGCACGAGAGTGATATGTGTATGGTAAGGATTAAGCGAATGTTGAAAAGATAGCTACTATTAAATATAAAATAAATTCTTGGTAAAAAGAAAGCGTTTTATTTTTATTCAGACTGTGCGTGTTTTACGTAAGGGCTATACCGTCATAACATATTCGAGTAAACAATGTTAACAAAATGAGATTAAAGAATACAATAAATGGCACATGTTAAAACAAAAACTTAAATTAACAGCTGAGGGTACACATCATAACAGCGTCCGACGTCTCCTTAGGAATCCCTTTCATAGCGCGTCCGATCCTGTCCTGTTAACGTATTTATTTCCCATTTTCTTTTTGTCATGAGCGTTATATTTGACTGCTCTCTGAAATACAGAAAAATTATATGTAATTGGGGGCAATATTATCCAAGCTTGATGTGATCATGTGAGTTTCTTGATAAAGGACTGTTCAAAATGGACGACTGTCACGAGACTTTAATTCTCGGCAGTTTGTTGAACACTTTCATTTGACATAATCTCGAGGAGCTCGTGGCTAAATAATAACAGCCGCACGGGTCGATCTTCAAGGCTGAGCAACGCTAGCCGAGGTCGGTCCGTGGATGGGTGACCATGTCAACAAACCCAGATTCCTCCGTGCCTCGGAAAGCAAGTTAAGCAGTTGCACATCACACATCCCGTGCGAAGTTTGTCTCATTTTGACAAGAACAACTTGTAGAACAAAATACGAACAAAGTGACCTAATACAAGCAAATCTTTTTCAAATACCTGGATTCCAGTGCACATAGTCTGGAGTGGCAGCCGCCTGGTACTCCTGCACCAGGTCGTCGACCACGCCGCGAGATTCATCAAACTCCTCCAGCGAGTCCTTGAACATAGGCTCCTTGCGGAACACCTCCAGGAAAGCCTCGCGCTTACGCAGCTTGTCGAACTGCTGCAGGCATCTGTCGAACAACTGCACAGAGAAATTACTTCCTCCACTTTCCTCTTTTTGTGGTATATCGGTGTAGACCAATCCTTACAAGAGGGTCTTCATCACAACATCTATTTTTGGATCTAACGAGGCAGGTACAAAAATTAATGTTTCCAGTCACTTCAGATCCACAGGGTATGACTATATTATATTACGCTAGGCAATACACAAAATAATGCTTAAATGTTATTTTACTGTTCGATTTTTAACTCAAGGCACCGAGCCGGGGCATGAAAATCCGAGTACGTTACCCCAACAGGAAAGTGACTCCTAGAGAGATATGAGTGGAACGTATAATTCGTGCGTAAAAGTGTGTGTCGTCGTTTTTGAAAAAAGCGGAAAAATAGGTTCCTGCTAGGGTAATGCTGTTCCAGCAGGAAAATTCTAAACGAATGATCGGAATGAGAAATATTGTGCATGGACAGAGAGCTTATATTTGTGCAAACATTTACGCCAAAAATAAAACTTGTGCGTCATATAATTAATATATTTTAGACATAACGCACATACTTGTGGTTTACACCTACCTATCTTGGGTTGAGTCGGTTTCTTTTATTTTGCCGTCTAAGTTATGACACTCTCGTTTTGACTTTTAGCAATATTATTCGATAACGCAAGCATGTATGCTTTTAAAACTTTTTATGGTTATTACAAGCGTCAAGATGGACTGAATACAGTTTTCAGCGAGCTTATACGTTTTCTCATTTAGGCGCCGCGAATTCTTTTCGGGTTTTCGAAAAAGCGCAATTACTTGAAAATTATAAATATTTTCAATTAAAAATCTAATTCCGGCAAATCAAGAGCTACTCGTGTGTGTTTATTATACTGGCGCACGTACAATGGTTTTAGAGATACACGTTTCTACAAAACGTTACCCCAGCAGGAAATGCAATATCTCGAAAACCTGATGACGCACGAGTTATATTTTCGGCGCACATTTTCGCACAAATATAAGCTCTCTGCCCATGCACAATATTACTCATTCCGATCATTCGTTTAGAATTTTCCTGCTGGAACAACATTACCCTAGCAGGAACCTGTTTTTCCGTTTTTTTCAAAAACGACGACACGCACTTATTTTTAAGTGGCGCACATTCACAGCAGATTACGCACGAATTATACGTTCCACTCATATTCTCTAGGAGACACTTTCCTGTTGGGGTAACGTACACTGAAAATCCAAATAGCGCGATATTATTAAGGTATTAATTTAGGTCTCATCCAGTGATACTGAAAACGACAAATGTGACTATGACAGTTTCAAGACCCTACTAATTATAATTATTGAAAATAAATAAAATACATTATTTTCGTACCGTGCTTCATTTAAATTATACTGTTTTAAGTCCAGTAGGTGGCCAAGTTTATTGCTGTGTAGCGTCATCGGTGGCGTCGTTTCAGGTCGATTAGGGTGCAGGTAAACGGACACTTGACATGGCTGTTGAAGATTAATAGACTTACCGATGATATGTTGGTATGGTTGGCGAGCAGCAGGCCCGACACCTTGTGCGAGGCGTGCACGTAGGGCGAGCGGCGCGACAGGGCCACCTGGATAGACGCCGGCCCCCACGGGATGAACGACGCCAGCTTGCGCTCGCGGATGCGCTGCAGCGACTTGTGCACTTGGGATGGGTCTACTTCTCCCTGAAATATCAAGTGCATTTTAATAAAAATATTAACACAAGCTTATAAAATCAAACAAGTAAAATCTAAAATCCGCCGACACATTTTTAATTCATGCTACATAATTTATCTAGTAGACGACACGCGTCGATCGACAATCTATTGAACACAATAACTTGCAAAAACACCCCGATTCAAAAGGTAAAAAGCCCATAATTTTAGAACGGTTGAACCGATTTTCATCAAACATAGTTAAGAACACTCTCGATAAAGTTAGAAACGATAATTGGACTGTGTGCGCACTCTATATAAAAGAAAAGAGAGTCAGTGAAAGCGTGTCGAGTCGTCCTGTCCGGACGGTATGGAAAAGAAAACGTGTTGCGCCGACCACAAGTAACTTGGGATAAGGTCAGAAAAATTAAGATGATGACTCAATTAAGTCACCTTTCAAACGAAATCAAAATCGGTTCATTCGTTTAAGAGCTATGATGCCACAGACAGATACACATATCTATACCAATATTATAAAGAGGAAAGATTTTTTTGTTTGTTTGTACCGAATAGGCTCCGAAACTACTGGACCGATTTGAAAAATTCTTTCACCATTAGATAGCTACATTATTCCTGAGTAACATAGGCTATTTATTATCCCAAAAAAGGGTCCTGCGGGGTGGTCCACGGGAGCGAAGCCGCGGGCAACAGCTAGTATTATACAAAAACACAGGTACACACGTGAAACTTACGATGACATGAAAATCTTTGAAGAATATTCTAAACGGAATCAAAATTATTGTAATTCCGAATCTAGTAGGTACACAGAACAGATAAAAGAGGTTAGAAGGGCCTTGTTGGAGGGGCGGGCGCGCCGCTCATATAAGTGAACGCTCATATGTCGACCGAAATTACCGTCACCGGCCAACAATCGCGCTCATATTGTAACAACGTACGAAGCTCAAAAAAAGAATTATGCCGTCTTGCGCTATCATAACGTTTCGGAAAAGAAGCCAGATGTGTAGTGTAGCCTGAGAAGGAATTTCTTTTCACTGATAAGTCCTAAAACCTTATAATACGAGTGTTATTTGTAATTAATGACCGAGTTGTAATTATAAAAATACCCAATAAAAATGACAGAGTTGTAATTATCGCTAAAAAAACAATTAGTTGTACAACGATGCCAACTGCTTGGTATCTTGCTTCGATAATACAGCTATAATCGCTGTGTATCGTTCCACATTATATCTAAACCTTGCAAATTTTTACTCTACTTTAAATGAAATAATAACATCATTAAATTCCAAAAATAATGTTATGATTATAGGCGATATTAATATTGACACCAAACTCGGTAATACTGATCGTCGTTCGGATGACTATTTAACCTTGACGGCAACCCATGGCCTATTACCTGCCCATACTCTGCCGACAAGGTTGGAAACTCTCTGGACCATGTTATGATGAAAACTTAATCCCCTGCCAGAATTACCGTCCTGGACTGATCATCTACCTATTGCCATATTCCTCGATGTGGAAAAACCAGTGAGATCCCGCTCAAAAAACACCTCGCTTCGATATGACTATGAGGCTATTAAAAATGATTTAGGTAAACATGATTTCACTCATATCCTTGATACTACAGACCCAAACCTTGCAAGTAATCTTTTGATTAGATTGGCGATTTACAGTCTGTCATAACTAAGCATACTAAAACAGTTATTAAACCTTGGATGACTACTGGTTTAATAAGATGCCTTCGTAACCGAGACAGAATGCACCGACGGGTTGGGAAGTCTCCCAATGATTTAATACTAAAGGCGTTATATACCCGATACCGCAACTTTTGCAATTCTTTACTTTGAAAATTAAAACGGGCCTATGAGAGGACCGAATTTCAAAAAGCTAATAACCATCCGAGAGCTACGTGGAAAGTCATTAAGTCTATTACACATAGCAACAAACAGAAACACCTGCCTAATGCTCTGCTAAAATCCTCTACTGACCCTATCGAATCAGTAAACAAAGCCAATAAGTATTTTGTAAATGTTGGAAGGGACCTTGCATCAAAATTTGACTGCAGCAACCAAGCCTCCTACACATCTGCATCCCCGTCTCCAATGGACTCTCTAGCTATTCCATTGGTTGATGAAACACTTATAATAAGTACAATTAATAGGCTGCGCAGTGATTGTGCAATGGGATGGGATAACATCCCTTCTAACAATAACAAGCAATCTAGCAGAATTCTGGCTCCTTTTATTGCCCATATTTTCAACTGCTCCATCACTTCGGGCATTTTTCCGAAAGCTTACAAACGTGCAGTAGTCCATCCAGTGTACAAAGGTGGTGCCAAGGATGACGTTTCCAACTATCGGCCAATTTCAGTGCTTTTTTCTTTGTCCAAAGTACTTGAGCGAATCCTCAACACCAATCTGTCTAATTTGTTATTAAAAAATAAGCTTATCGCAAACAACCAGTGCAGTTTTCGCTCAGGAGTCTCCACAGAAGACGCTGTCTCTGATTTGTCAAACACCTTGGTCGACAAGCTGGACAATCGCCTTAAATGCTATGGTGACTTCCTAGATTTAACCAAGGCTTTTGATACAGTTTCCATTCCCAGACTTTTGGCCAAAATGGAGCACATAGGAATACGTGGTGTGGCCCTAAATATTTTCAAAGATTACCTTAATGCGCGTAGCCAAAGTGTTAAGATTGATTCCATTTTCAGTGACGAAGAGTTTATCGGCTACGGCATACCTCAAGGAAGTATTTTGGGACCCACGCTATTTCAAATATATATTAACGATCTCTGTCAATTACCGCTTATTCAATGTGACATTTTTACCTATGCAGATGACACAGCACTGTTGATATGCGATAAGGACTGGGACAAAGTTAAGCTTTAGTCATTAGTCATTTATTCATAAACAAGTAACTTGTATTTGAATTTACACACAAAATTAGACAAATACAGTATACAAACTAAAACAGATTACATTTGAATTTCTTACATAAACAAATTTAAAACAATAAAATTGACATTTCTTCAATAATTCATTTCAACATAAAATTAAATATTAAAATGGAAAATAAACAATATGGCCAACCCTTTAAAATTAAAAACAATAACAATAAAACAATAAATTAAAGAGAAATTAGCATAGATTGATTAATAATAATGCATTTGTGGTTAGTTTAATAACTCAGAACGAACTTGACTATCTCAATAAAATAAAATAAAATTACAGTTCTTCTACAGCATATAGACACTTATTCAATAGGAAATGTTTTAGTTTTATTTTGAAACCGCTATTGTAGACAGCACTTTTCATGTCTATAGGCAACTTGTTAAACAATTTTACAGACTGGTATCGTGGACTGTGTTTAACAATTCTTAGGTTATGATTTGTTAGATCTTTATTTTTCAAGTCCAGTCTACGCGTGCCTTCCCTTATCTGCCGTTCTTCTACTGTCTCATAGTCTCGTATGTTTTTGGCCATATTACTCAAAAGTACCAGTACATAAAGACTTGGTACCGTAAGTATGCCTAAATTGATAAAATGTTGTCGGCAGCTTTCCCTTTGTGAGATGCGAACCATGGTACGAATTGCACGTTTTTGTAGTACAAAAGCTCTTCTACTATTATATTCATAGCTATTTCCCCAAAAAAGTATACTATATCTAATTTTGGACACCACTAGCGCAAAATATACCATTTTTAGCTGTTCTATGCTAACTTCATTTCTCAGGGCTCTCAGAGCGTAACATGCAGACGATACTGATGCACCAATTGCTTTTAATTCTGGTTTCCAGTTTAACAGTTGGTCAATATGTATACCTAAAAATTTTACTTCGGTTACGAGGTCAATGTCGACTTCATTTACAAAATGCAAAATTACAATACATGAAATGCTTCTAACGAAGCATTTACCCTTTTCGTCAACTCTACCATGTCATTGGCTGCCACTATGGCATTTGTGTCATCTGCGAAAATTACTAATTTAATGTCAGGTAAAATTTTATTTAGATAATTAATCAAGTCATTAATAAATAACAAAAACAAAATAGGTCCCAAAATAGATCCCTGTGGGACACCCGTTGATATGCGTACAATTTTTGATTTATACCTTTTCTTATAATTATTCTGAGTTTTGTCAATTTCAACATACATCTGCCTGTTTTTTAAGTAGGACGAGAATAATAATAATAACGTTTATTGTTTCAAATAAATTATGTTAACAATATGAACACTGTCACTTAAACTAGGTTAAGGTACCTGTGCTATAAGCAACAGTAACAATTCGTGGTTGATCTATTTACTTAAAAAACAATGAATGTGCAACACCCCGTTATTATCATAAATTAGTTAATTAGGTATTAGGACATAATTAACTTTACAGTTAGACAATAAAAAATAAAGTAACTAAAAGTAGAATATTTGGATGAGACGTGTGTATGTATGTGTGTGTGCGTGTGTATATGTGTGTGTGTGTATGCTGCGTGTTTTGGAATATATATTTAAGTTAGTGTAGGTAGATATATAGGTATGTGACATGTAGATTAGAAGTTGCTTGTGTTGAAGGTTACCCAGGAACACTTAAGAGGTTTTCAGTTTCTTGGTAATTTAATACAACTAACAAGTTTTTAACTACTTTTTTAAATTTAAAATGCCGTATTTTCTTTAGGGACAAATTTTTACTAATTTTATTGTAAATATAGGGAGCTATTATATAAGGGAATCTTTTTGCAAAGATTGTCTTGTGTGGAATGGTTTTGAAAACAATATCTTTTCATCTTCTATTATCTATTTGGGAGCTGTTATTCGGTAAATGGGTGTGTGCATAAATAAGATTGCGTAATAAAAACAATTGACGCACAGTGAGGACATCAAATTCCCTGTAAAGTCTTGCAGTAGGATATAGCCTTGGTTTGGACATAATTACTTTGATAGCCGCTCTTTGTGCTCTCTCAAGCTTGAGAAGAAATGTCTTGTGAGACCCTCCCCAGACAGAAATACAGTATCCCAACACTGACTGACAAAGTGAATAGTAAACTATTTTCAGAACATTTAGATCCTCTATATGACGTAGCTTTTTAAAAATGGGCATTAGTTTCCGAATTCTATTTGTCAGAAGTTCAATATGGTGATGCCAGTTAAGATTTTTATCAACCCAGACACCTAGATATTTAAGCCTATCAACTCGATCGAGCTGAGTACAGTGGCACAGAGTGCTGTTATTACTATCGCAGGTGTGGGCTCTTATTTTTATTTTATCTTTTTTTTGGCGCTCCTGGTTTTGTAATAGAGAAGGTGAGATATTTAGTTTTATTAAGGTTAATAGTTAGCGTATTTTTATTGAGCCAGTATAGAATCTGCTTAATGCCACTTTCTGTGATGTCAGTTACTTCATCCCAAGTTTTACCGTGAAATACTACTGCCGTGTCATCTGCAAAGGTAACAATTTTTGCATTGTGAAGATGAAAGTTGCACAGTTGATTAATGTACATCAAAAACATTGGGGGGCCAAGTACACTTCCCTGTGGGACTCCATATGTTATTTGAGCTTCTTCACTTATATATGAGCCAATTTTTACACGTTGGGTTCTTCCATTTAAGTAACTAGTGAATATATCCAAGGCTATACCCCGTATTCCCATATTTTCCATCCTAGCAAGTAGTTTGGGTATAGAAACAGTATCAAATGCCTTCGCAAGGTCCAAGAATACTCCAATACATTTATATTTACTGTCAAGTGATTTAACAACAGTTTCAGTCAACGTTCTTAGAGCATCTTCTGTGGATTTACCAGAAATAAATCCAAATTGATTTTTTGACAACAGTTTAAAAGTTCTTAGGTAATTTGTTAATCTTTTGTTTAACAGCTTTTCGAGTATCTTGGACATCGCTGGGAGGACCGATATAGGTCGATAGTTGTTGACACTGTATCTATTCCCCGACTTAAATATAGGATGGATGAGCGCTGTTTTGAAAAGCTTGGGGAACACTCCCAAGTGGAGACTCAGGTTACATATATATGTAATAACAGGAGTTAGCACACCACTCACAGCTTTTAGTAACCTATTTGAAATACCATCTGTTCCTACAGCGCAATCATCTTTTAGGTTCATTATAATAGACAGTACTTCTTCATCGTCAGTGTCAAACAAAACAAAGGAAGTTGCTGACTGTTCACCTAAGTCTTGCTTCGATATACCATTTCCATCCATGTTGTCAATATTTTCAGCTAGTTTCTGTCCTACTGTTGCAAAGAATCTATTTATTATATTAACAGATTCATGGGGGCTTGGATCAATTTCTAGTAGGGTTTCGTTATTATCTTTTTGTTTATTAAGAGATGCTATTGTTTTTATTAATTTCCAGGTTTTTTTTGAATTATTTTTGGCCTTTTTAAATTCTAGGTTTTCATATGCACATTTTACTTTTTCAAGAATGGTTTTGAAGAAATTTCTGTATCTAGTGTAAATAATTTTAATTTCTATGTTTTCTGGGTTCTTTCTAACTTTAGTATGAAGCTTATCCCTGTGTCTAATGCAGCGTAACAAACCCGGTGTAATCCATGGTTTAATTATATTTTTCTATGACTAGTTGTTTTAGTTGTAGTGTTGTTATTTATTATTTTCGTAATAGTATCTATAAGAAATTTTAATGCAATATCTACGTCATTACAACTGTAAATGTGATTTAAGTTAGATTTTTCTAATTCCGAGATGACTTTAGGATAGTTAATGTGGGTTATTGTGCGTTTGTTACAGTATTCTGATAATTTTTTGCCCAGCGACAAACAAACTGTATAGTGATCGGTTATAGTTGTGCTTATTACTGTCGTATTACAGCATAGTACAGACTTTATCATCACATGATCCTGGCAATTTTGTTTTCTTGTTGGAAGCAGGTGACCGGGTAGTAGACCATGTGATGCCATTAAATTTAAATATTCGTGAGATCGCGGTTCGTTACCAATTTCTTTTATATTTATATTAATATCGCCCATGACAATAATGTTTGGATAGGACGACAGTGATTTCAACAGACCATCCAATGATTTCAGGAACCTTTCAATAGTGTGGATAGGAGGTCTATACACTGCAACAATAACCATATCAGTTTTAATTTTTATGATTAAGCAGTTAGCGTCCTCCAAAATATGCTCAAACACGAAATGCTGAACACAACTCTTTATGTACACAACTACACCTTCATTTTGGGTCTCATGGTCCTTTGTGGAATAATATGTATTGTTATTTATTATAGGTAGGGTGTTAGTATTTTTTAGCCAACATTCAGTTAACACTATTAGGTCGAAATCCAGCTGTATTTGTGTTAAAAGTATTTCGAATTGTGACATATTACATGAAATGCTTCTGATATTCTGGGATATAATGTTGAAACCACTATGCATGGAGTTTAAATGCGATTTAGCCTCTTGAGTATTGCATAACTTTATTTTTGAGACTTTGTAGTTATCTATCTCATCTGTTATTTCTTTTGAAGAACTCATTAAAAATAGTATAATGAATGAGGCACGACTGGGGGTTTAGTTTTTAACTTAATTACAGCCCGATTTGAGTGTAATATATGTTTTATAATTAAATAATATTTTAATGTGATCAAGTGGTCGCTGTAAGTGTTGATCTGGGATGTATACATGTGTTACTAGTATGAGTGGGTGTGTAAGTGTCAATGTATGTGATAGGTACATATTTGAGTTAAGTTGTTTTAACTCAACTCGTTCTAAAAATAGTCGTAAAGCATTTCCTCTTATTCCGTAATGACTCATTTTAGTCAGAAGTAATTCATGGTCAATTGTGTCAAATGCAGAGCTTAAATCTAAGAAAATCCCTGCAACTCTCATTTTATTATTAATTTTGCCTATCACATCATCCAATAACGTATATATAAAACTGCTTAGAATTGAACTTACTTTGCGAACTGTTATGAACTGACTTTTCACTAACCTACTGACGCTCAATATATCCAAGACCAAAGTAATTCTGTATCTACCGCCAAACGCACCTAAACCACCTTCAAATTCTAAAACAGTAATTGCACATATTTGTCACGATGCAGCATCTTGATACTGTACCTGTCTGACTATGGTCCCAAGCATTAAATACTTGAGTGTGCATATCGACGAAAGGCTGGATTGGCGTGTTCACACAGATTCTCTGTGCTCCCGTCTTCGTAAATTTATATATTTGTTTAAGGAGCTCAGACACTCGGCTGACATTAAAACGGCTTCTCTTGTGTATCGTTCCCTGTGTAAGTCTATAGTAAGTTACTGCATTCCTGTGTGGGGTGGGACTTTTAAAACCGTGATGCTTAGGGTGGAACGAGCTCAAAGTGATGTATTTCCGGCAAAGAGACTACCCTACAGCCCAGCTCTACTCCGATGCCAAGGTATTAACGGTGAGACAGCTATACATTCTCCGCACTGTCTTGCGTCGTCATTCCAAGATGCCATTAGACAGTAACATCGCTAGTCGACGAATAGGGTTTCCTGTATGTCCGTCCGTTTAATGTCGTTCTGCACTAGCACGACGACACTATGTTGCCTCAAGTTCCCACATTTACAACCGAATAAACAAGTTTCTAGCAATATACAGACTAACTGCGCATAGGGTCAAACATAACCTTAAGTCATGGCTAATGTCTCTCAGATACGAAGAAACTGAGCAGATTTTAATAACGCTCTTGTGACACCAATCCTTTCCTCAGTACATACAATTGATGTAGGTACACACCACACGCACACACACACTCACCATTACAGTTTATTACTAACAAACCTTTTTGTTTTTCTGTGTTTTTCTTTCCAAATTTGGTTTTAATTTCATTTTGATAATTATTGCATAAGATTGAACTGTATTTGTTGCCGGGAGAGGGCACTGGCTCCTGTAACACAGGTTAATCACCTAGCACAGGAGTCAGGGACTTCACTGAATTGTATTCTTTTTCTTATGTAAATAAAGATATTTATTATTATTATTTCCATTATTTAATTGCATTTCTTATTATATAAATTTAAAATATTTTTATAAAACGTAAAGAATTAAAAAAAAAAAAATGAAAATAGAGGCCCCACCGGTATCGGGAACAGGGTCCAAGCTACCGGCGGTCAGGGCTCCAGAGAGAGGAACCTCCTATCAATACTAGCCGTGTCCAGCAATACTGCTTTCTGGATCAGGCCCTTGATCCAGCCGCCTAACGAGAGCCTCCTAAGGTGTTGGTCGAGGCTCGTGGCTATTAAAACATTGGCTGACACGACTATTGGTACAATGATCGCTGTGTCCATATCCCACATGTCGACAACCTCACGACCCAAGTCAAGATACTTGATTTGTTTATCTTTCTCGGCTTTCTTGAGGTTTCCGTCATGCGGGACAGTTATGTCAACAATCATTGCACGCCTCTAGATTCGGTCCACCACCACTATATCAGGCTTATTAGCGATAATAGTCCTGTCAGTGATGATGGACCGATCCCAGTACAATGTTATATTGCCATTCTCGAGAACTGGGTCGGGCACATACCTGTAGTACGGTACCTCCGAATACACTCTTGTGGCAACAAGAGTGTATTTCAGAGCAAGTTGCTGATGGTTAATCCTGGCTACAAGGTTGTGCCTATGCAAGTACTCTTCATTAACTAGACGAGAACAACCAGAGATATTGTGTCGGATCGATTCACCAGGGTAGTGACATGCCCGACAGATGTCAACCGTGCCATCCTTCACAATAAATCTCCGGTAGTTATTCGTCATGATAACTTCGTCCATAATTGCACAGACAAAACCTTCGGTTTCCCCAAAGAGGTCACCGAAACGCATCCAGGCTACGGACGCTGATTGGTCAACATCGGACCCATGTAGGGCCCGGTAAAAGCGTCCGTGAAGCTCCTTACTTTGCCATACCTCCCTGCGGTCGTTAGTGTCAAGCACTACAGGCTTGCGCTAGTTCTCATTCGCCAAGGAGAGCGGGGTGAGTCCCTTGTCCACTGCTACTACATCTCGATGCATACCCACGTCTGTGCTTAGAAAATATTCCCTGAGATTGTATATCTCGCGGTTGTGGAGGTTTTTGGCATTTAAAAAGCCTCGGCCTCCACACTTCCGCGGAATATACAATCTCATGACCGACGATCGTGGGTGATGCATTCGATATGCAGTCAGCAGTGTACGGACCCGCCTATCCAGGGCGTCAAGTTCCGTTTGAGTCCATTTGAGTAAATTATTTGTGTGGGTGGTATCGGTGTTTTATTGTGTAAGTTTTGGAAAGTGATCTATTTGTTTTATGTGCTTGTTACTTGAAATATTTGTAAAGTTTATTATTTCTTTGTAATGACAAAGAAATAATAAATAGTGTCCGACCGAAAGTTCGGTTTCGGTTTCGGTTTCGGCGGCAAACGTGCCGAAACTGCGACCGAAACCGAAACTGCATTCGGGAGTTCTCGCGCTGTCATGTTCGACGCGTTAAATTCCTTCCAAGCGAGTAAGCGAAGAAGACATTTTGCCTCGTTATAGCGCGATAAATAGCGGCGAGGAGGCCTGTGTCCCAGCAGTGGGAATATTAATAGGATGATGATGTGATGTAATAGCGCGATAGTAGAATCATGTTTAACCTATCTAAATATTATTTATTTTTCCCTCAAAACATGATCCTTGTAAGGAAGTTTCGGTTTCGGTTTCAACCGAAACTGAGACTGTTGCCGAAATTCAGTTTCGGTTTCGGTCGGACACTATGACAGACTGATTAAAACGTGTTATAAAAGCTTATTAGTTTTATTTATAATAAAAACTAAAAAAATATCCGTATTATCCGCATTATCCGGGTACTCCGGATGGTGAAAAGATAATATCCGTTTTATCCGGCTAGTAAACATGAACGGATATTGCAAGCCCTACTCCCGAATAAGCCGGCTTCCGAAAAGGCTTTAGCACCGTAGACCACATACATACGCTGCCTAGCGTTTGTGGACTACGTGAAAGCCTTCGATTCGATCGAGACTTGGGCTGTACTGCAGTCTCTCCAACGGTGCCAGATCGACTACCGGTACATTGAGGTGTTGAATTGTTTGTAGAGAAACGTCACCATGGCAGTCCGTCTTCAGGATCAGACCTCGAAACCAATCCTACTCCAGCGTAGCGTGAGACAGGGATACGTCATTTCTCCGAAACTGATCACTGCTGCGCTGGATGTATTCAAGGTTCTGGACTAGAGGGGCCAGGCATCAACGTTAATGGCGAGTACATCACTCACCTTCGGTTTGCCGACGACATAGTGGGCATGGCTGAGACCATGGAGAGCCTCAATACAATGCTCGATGACCTCAGTAGAGCTTCCGAAAGAGTGGGTCTGAAAATGAACATGGTTTGTCCATGTTCATTTTCAGACCCACCAAGGTGATGTTGAATGCCCATGTTACACCCACTCCTATCAAGGTTGGAGACTCTATACTCGAAGTTGTGGACGACTATGTCTACCTGGGACAAACAATCCAGATGGGTAGGGCCAACTTCGAGAAAGAGATCAACCGTCGAATCCGACTCAGCTGGGCAGCGTTCGGGAAGTTGCGCGGTGTCTTCTCGTCCAACTTACCACAGTGTCTCAAGACAAAAGTCTATGACCAGTGTGTGTTGCCAGTGATGATATATGGCTCTGAGACGTGGTCGCTTACAATGGGCCTCATCAGAAAGCTTACAGTCACTCAAAGGGCAATGGAGAGGGCTATGATCGCCGTTTCCTTGCGTGATCGAATCAGAAATGTAGAGATCCGTAAGAGAACCAAGGTTACCGACATAGCCCGAAGAATTGCCAAACTTAAGTGGCAGTGGGCAGGGCACATTGCTCGCAGAACGGATGGCCGATGGGGCAGAAAGGTTCTGGAGTGGAAACCGTGAACCGGAAGACGTTGCGTTGAAAGGCCTCCCACCAGGTGGACCGATGACCTGATGAAGGTTGCGGGGGATCCGCTGGTTGCGAGACGCACGGGACTGGTCAATGTGGCGACGCTTGGGGGAGGCCTATGTCCAGCAGTGGACGTCTTTCGCCTGATATGATGACACGTAAAGTTCGGACCGCGCATCTGGGACTGCATTCCAAACCGCGGGTGGACATGTGCGGTTTGGACAGCGAATCCAACTGTCGTGCTAATTACAATTAAAAAATGTGTCTACGGTTTGGATCGCCGGTGAATCTTATATAATTAGGCAAATGATCCAAGCTGTGCGCGTAAATTGATTGTCAAGAGTTTCGACTGCAGTTTGGACTGGCGCGTGTAACGTTATAAATTTTAAAAGGTTTCCTCAAAATTAAGAAAAATGGATACTCCTTTGGTCATCGTGTTAGCTGGATTTTCAAGTAGAACATAACAAATTTGATTAATTCACCTGAATGATATTCAATATTGATATGTAGCAGTGTTGATTTGTTCTGTCTGGACTGAGTGAGACCATCATATTCTTTGGTTGGAGTAGCCTTTGCATCACGTCGAGTACTGTCGTTTTTCGAATTTTCGGTGCCTGTAAAAAACAAATTAAAAATGTTGAAAGGATTAATCAACTTAAGTATTGTTTTGATAATTAGGAATTGATGAATGAATAATCAGTTTAAAAATATCCATACAAATGAGTTGACATAGGTAATGTCGTCTCGCAGAAGGAGGCTGCGGACAGGGCGAGGGAGATTTGATCCGCTCACCCGATCCGCAGCATCCGCGCCAGGCGACGGCGGAGGGCGGACAACGCCCTCTTCCAGCCCCCCTAAATAGGTCCAGGGGCGACGGACTCGGGGACATACGTCGCCCTCCACACATCAGGACCCGAGGTGGCGCCGCGTAGTGTTCTACGCGCGCCCCTCTTGGACGTTGCGGGGAGAGTCAAACACCTCACTCCCCCCCAACCCGAGGTCGAGGCGGCCCGGCACTAGCTGGGTGTTGCAGAAGTATCGTTGTTCCCGCGACCCCCGACGTAGGTGTGAGATGGAACACCGGGGTGGTTTTTAGTCAATAGGAGTCTGACAGACCCCCCAATGAGTATTTTCCAACACGGAACAAAAAAAAGGTAAAATCGGCGAGAGCAAATTTCGTCCCGCCCAGTTACGGTGAAAACTAGTCTTTTAAATTTTGATCGAAAAATATCGGTAGAGGCAAGTATTACTGTGTTAATAACTTACGGTATTTAGTTCGTGGTCGGCCGTGAGCGGCGTGTAGCCCGTCATGAGGAAGTGAAGCCTCGGCGTCGGGATCAGCGGCGCCACCAGACTGATCAGATCGTTGTTCATGTACGACGGATACCTGAGACACAATACAGTTAGGGTATATACCGGGTCAAAATCGTATAGGGTACTGAGGATTTAGGGTTGTAGGTTTTTCATCTCAAAACACGAATTTATTTAATCAACAATTATAATTAGTCAATCTCAAATTGAAAATAATCACTTTTGGAATAATTAAAATTAAACAATAAAAACCAAAAAATATTAAATTTCTTTAAGATTACGCTTTTGCCCCGACACATGGAAAAACCGTATACTATATACGATATAGTGCCCGGCACGTAAGTTGGCAAGGTTTTGGCGTAGGGGAGGTAAGTTCACGTATATTCCTCGAAATGACCAACCACTTTATAAAGCGTACGGAACGTGAACGCGACACGATTGCTCAGTCGATCCTTGTGTCAACTGACCCACTCATTCTCAGTCAAATGTCAATCGCGCGCTCGGAACGTCCTAAACATTCCCCGCGCCCCGCTTCACTACCAAAGATACCTAAAAAATTACTTCTGCGCATCTAACGACTCTTGTCAACTTACGTGCCCCTGAAATTATCGAGAAGCAACGCATCTCATACATACAAAATCATCTAAAACTTCTGAGTCATAACCTGTACAGCATTCATGAGCCCAGCCTTTACACCCCCTACATTGCACCCAACCTTCATACATGCGGCTTGAACCGTAGACTTCGAGGCAGTACAAGCAAATGTTATCATTTACGATTTTTTGTTTTGTATTTTTGGTCTTAGGTGGCTGATTTAAATTAAGCTTCGGTGTTTCATTTTGTGAGATGGTTAAGATCAGCATTTTAACTGCACCTACAATTAAAAAAAAAAACAATTATGTTTATATTCTTTCATGTGGGGCAAAATCGTGTAGTGGACGGTTTTACCCCGTACCGTTTTGACCCAAATCAAAGTATATCACTCACTACTACATCTGCAACCCAATTTTGCCATTACAAGTATTTGTTCATTACGAGAAAATACACACACTTTAAAATAGTTGATTAGACACGTACCTGTAATATACGCTGAGCAGCTTGCGCGCGGGTAATTTGTATAATTGACAAGAATAAACATGCTGTACTGTTTTATATAGTTCCCGGTATAATTCTCGCCAAGATTCTTGGCCGCCCTGAAGTTGGCTACAATGGCTGCGCAGTAGTAAATATCATACAAAAACAGCACCGCGCCGCGCCTAGCACATCGGAAAGCCCAACACATGCCTGCATTAACACGTACAGTACAACTTTTTCTTAATTTACCTCGGCAATCATCGCATTTCCGAATACAAACGAATGCTAAGGTCCATCAATTATTAGATTTATCGTGTATAATAATTTGAATTCAGAACTAAGTACTTTATTGTTGTTTTGTTTTGAATTCTGTGTGAACTACATAGAGCTGTAAAAATATTTTTACCTGCGACTTTAGCAGCTTTCCTCCCATTTTTTAAATAAATTACATTAAGTTAAAAGAGTAATTACAACTCTATATGCTTCCAAGTTGATTGAGAGCTTCCGGTCTGCACCAAGTGCAAAGGACAACTGATAGAAATCCGACGACTGAAGAAACACGAAGTTTGCCGAGGGACATTAAGAAAATAGTTGTACTGTACATACCATTGCATGCATTGCATTTAGAAATTTTTTTTATGCCTTTTTTGCATGTGGTACGTTGCCAGGCAAAAAATATTAGAGGGCGAAACTACAAAGGCGTCAGACACATACTATGTCTGAACTTGACGTGACAGGGTATTAAATATTTCTACCACAGGGTTGGAATAAGTATTGGCCACTGAGGATTTTGATACTGAAAACATGAAGAAGGGGGAATGGGGAAATGTTATGTTTACCTTAGAACTTGGGTTGGATAACGGATGAGAATTAGATCTATGGGCAAAATGTCCTAAGCGACTGTTTTCTTTACATCTCTAATTAATTTTAAAAGCTATATAAATTGAGATCTTTTCTTCTTATTCTTCGCTTCGCTTTGACAGAGCGGTCGTCGTCACGATGCATTTTATCCAATCACTGGTGCAAGATTTTTTACCTGACTACAAACTAGGGTTGTTTCTTACCTAAGTGTAGCAGTACTGGCACTCATGATCGTCGAGACGAGCGTGTTGATCTGCGCGAAGGACGGGTTCTGTATGTGCAGGCGGTCGCTGGCGATGCGGTTCAGCGCGGTGTTGTCCAGCACCATCACGCAGTCAGCGCTCTCCGTCAAGCGCTTCAGCGTCAGCAGAGAGTTGTATGGCTGGACCACTACGTCACTATGGAACAACACGATAGGTAAAGGTTTTGCGGATATGCCATCGCACATTCGCACACTTACTCTTACCATATCTGACATTTACTATTACCATACCTGGTATGGTAATAGTAAGTGTATTAATGTGCGTCTTTGCTATATAATGCTATTTAAGTTTCGACTGTGCCTAAATGAGACTAAAATAAGTATTTTGGTCACTAAATCGAGAGGTCTCAATTTGATCTACGGGTAGTAGATCAATCAACGTAGTCTATGGCAAATTACGGCTGCTGTATAAAGAGTTATCCAGATTTCGCTACGATACCTAGGTTTTCTGCCATCTGCAGACAAGTCGGTTTTAAGATCTTAAAATGACTGCAGATGGAAGTAGTGTATACTTATATTATAAAGCTGAAGAATTTATTTGTTTATTTGAACGCGCTAATTTCAGGAACTACGGGTTGGATTTTTTTTTTTTCCTTTTTAAAAAAAATCGTTGCCCCACACTAGGAATTTCATCCTGTATCGTGGGTGCGTTTACAAACATATATACTCACATACACAAACACCCAGAGCCGGAACAACTATCTGTAGGCCATACAAATATTTGTTCCGTGCGGGAATCGAACCCGCGACACGCAGCGCAGCAGTCAATCGCTCAACCACTGCGCCAACCGTGCGTAAGTAAATTGAAATATTCTTTTTGTGTTGAATAGTCTATTTATCGAAGAAGGTTATAGGCTATATAACATCATGCTACGACCAATAGGAGCGGAATATAAATGAAAAATGTTACAAAAACGGGCAACATTATTCCTTTTTGAGAGCTTCCGTTGCGTGCACTGCGTAAACGGTTAAAGTTACGCAACTATAATGTATGTAGGGTAGGGTAGGTAGGTATGTAGGGTAGGTGGGTAGGTAGCCAGTTGACAGGAGCGAAGCCGCGGGGGATAGCTAGTCTCGTATAATTTTATTGATGTACGGAGGGTCCCCAAACAAGGAACTAATAAGGCTATTTAAGCCCTAATCCAATTGAATATATTACATTTGGTATTTTCTACCTTCAAAAGAGTAGTACAGATCACACATTAATCTGTTTTTAATGGCCCGTGCGAGAGGTAACAATAGCCAAAGACCGTGACATTGTAATGGCCGTAAACGGATAGTCGATGACCGCGCATCGCGTGACTGCATTCTGTTATGTCTTATTTTATACTACCGGGCTACTATTATTTCGGTTAACATTTATTGAATACTGAGAGATGGGTTTTTATGCTAAAAGGCTTAGTCAGAAAAAAAGTGTGGTCCTATTTAGAACGTCCTCCTTTTTTTGAAGTTGTTTAAACAATATGCAGAGTCAACAAAGATAAGGCGCCAGCTTAAATTTAACATCTTTGCTCCACACACTTCGGTACGCTCTTGGCAGAGCGATGTTGGTCATCATGTTGCAGTGAGACATCGGGCTGCCATAATTCGCCTCACGATGCGACGCCATCCTACTCGGCCGTCATTCGTGTGCACTCATGCAATGGGCCGCCTACCGCACACTTAATCTGATCGGTCCATCGCATGGGCGACCTGCCGCGCGCTCTCGTTTCTTCTACTCTACCGTGGACCACAAGTCGCTCGATGGAGTCACTGCCTCGTCGGGACACGTGACCAAAGAACTAGAGTATTCGAGCCTAAACTATAGCCGTTAGACGCTGTTTGATGTCGAGTTCTTGGAGAATGGATATGATGATGCGAAACTCAGTCCACGATACTCTAAGCATTTTTTACCAGCACCATATATCCAGAGCATCTGTTCTTAGCCTTCTCAGTCTCTCTCAGTGTCCAGGTCTCGGCTGCATACAGGAATAAGGGATACACAAGTGCCCGTATGAGCCGGGTTTTCGAGGTAATGCTGCTCTTCTTCCATATTTTTTATCCTTACCCATGGCAGACCTGGACATTGCGATGCGTCTCCACATACACAATGTATATATAATCATCATCTGCCTAGCCTTTTCCCAATTGTTATTGGGATCGGCTTCCAGTCTTACCGGATTCAGCTGAGTACCAGTGTTTTACATGAAGCGGCTGCCTATCTGACCTCCACAACCCAGTAACTGGGAAACACCATACCCCTTGGCAAGACTGGTGTCAGATCTCAAGCTTCTGACTACCCGTAACGACTGTCAAAGATCTTTAAATGACAGCCGGGACCAACGGCTTAACGTGCTTTCCGAGGCACGGAGGAAACTCGGTATGTTGAAATGGTCACCCATCCACGGACCGACCTCGGCAAGCGTTGCTTTACCTTGAAGATCGACCCGTGCGGCTGTTATTATTTAGCCACGAGCTTATTGATAATAAAAGCAATACTCAAAGAACTCACCTGATTTCATCCAAGTTGGGGAACACACTGTAAGTCTGCACCAGTTTCTTGGGGAACCTGTCTGATAGATGCTCCAGGATATAGGAGCCCATGCCTGATCCAGTTCCTCCAGCTATCGAGTGGCACAGCACAAACCCCTGCAGCAAAGATAAGGACTAAATAAGCTTCTAGTAAAGACATTTTATAGAAAACAATTGTAGCTTTGAAAACTATCTTTGTATTTTTTTCTAATTTGGGGCAAAACCAGATTATTGCCAGGATTTAAATCTTCTTCTTCATAGTGTGACAGTCAGTTGTCAACTGTCAACACGCGTAAAAGTGCTGTTGGAGATTTTCGTAATTTTGAGTTTAAAACTGCGTATCAGTGATTGGAAATGCAATAAAAATGTACTCTTGTTAGTGATAATCAAGTGTTATTGTTAGTAGCAAAAAGCTCTGGTGATTTAAAAAGAAAATAGTGATCAAAACTGGGAAGTGACAATCATCTTTTAAAAAGTTTCTTCAGATACCCACGAATCCATTTACTTTTTCCTGACAATCTATCTCGTCATGTCAATATGTCATCTGATATTTGGAGTAGTGTTGCCACTGTGAAACTTAAGTACAAAAACTACTAAGGAACCGCTTTCACCTAAGAACCCAGCTCGCGCAACCGCCGCCACAAGCTGCAAAAAGGCCATGACTTAACAAATATTTCATCCTTTTCTTTTTATCAGACAGAGATCTAACTCACTCACTGAGCCTACGCTCAAAGTATGTAGTACAGCCACTGTTCCTATAATGCTGAATCCAGAGGCAACACTAATCAATTCAGCCGAAACTGCATCTGATTCCCCTATGCCAATCATAAAAAAGCAGCCCCCCGCATGGCAGCGTGTGCCATCATCTAAAAAACGAAAGGTCACGGAGCTGTCACCTCCGCCCGCTTCAACCCAGACAGAAAACAGGTTTGCTGGCCTACCTATCGACCTGACAGAGTACGAAACTGATCTACCCAAGCAAGCAAGTAAACCTCCACCGATTATACTGTATGGGATAGAAGATCTTAAGGAACTAACCAAACTGATAGAGACGGTCATTAGCCCACCTGAATTTAAATACCGGATAGTCAACAAGAACAGCATATGCCTTATGATAAACACAACAGAAGCCTATAAAAAAACCATTGATATCATAAGAGAAAAACCCTTTATTTTGATACCCCACACGATGGGTTTGGTAGAAAAAAAAAATTTGGGCTTCCACAATATGGCACCCAAAATCCGCCATTTTTCTATTATCCAATTTTAATGTAGCCTATGACACTCGCAGGGTTAAGACGCATAGATTGACGTATGAATCATCAAAATCGGCCAACGCGTTTGGTCTCTGGAACGCCATATAGGAACAAACATACATACATACATATACTGAAAATGGACTTATTGGGCATACGTTCACACCAAAAGACGCTAAGTGCTACCGCTTTGTTATCAAAGACCTGCACCACACTACCCCTCATGAAGCTATAAGGGAAGCAGTCGAAGCCTCCAACAATGAAATCGTTGGTGAGATTATTAATGCTCGTTATGGCTCGGACAAAAAACCAACCTCGACCTTTTTTGTGAATGTCAAACAAAGTATTCACAATCGGGAGGTCAAGAACATCCAATATATCTTCAACCAAAAAGTTAAAATAGAAGACCCCCGCAAATCCAAAAGCATTGTTCAGTGTCAGCGATGCCAACAATATGGGCACTCTAAGAACAATTGCATGAGACCTCACAGATGTGTCAAATGCGGAGAAGGTCACAAAACTACAGAATGCACAAAAAAAGACAGAAACACACCAGCCAAATGCGCACTATGTACTTGCGATCACCCAGCCAACTATAAAGGCTGTGAGGTCTACAAAGAGATTTTAGCTCGAAGAAACAAAAACCGCACCCCACGAGAAAGGGTGTATACCCAAACTACTGCAAACGCTTCGGCAACAAACACGCATGAGAAATCCTATGCAGAAGCTCTATCCAGACCAAACTCTACCCATGACCTATCACAAACACACCAACAACAAAATCAGACACTACATTATATTCTAATGAAACAGAGCGAAAATATGGACCTCTTAATCCAACAAATAGACTCCCTAGTGGGTCTAATCACCAGCCTCGTCGCCAAACTTACAAAATGACTTCCCTATTCATAGCAGCCTGGAACATCAATGGCATTGCACCCAACACAAATGAGCTAGAAGTTTTCCTAAAATTAAACAAGATCGATATATGCCTGGTATCAGAATCACACACAACCGTAAGAAGTGATATACGCATCCCAAGGTTCTGCGTGTACCTTACCTCTCATCCGGACGGTCGAGCACATGGAGGCAGTGCTATCGTAATAAAAAAACACCATCAAACACTGCCTAATGGAACCTTTTGTGACAGAACACCTACAATCCACGGCTATAAGAGTAGAAGATGGTTCGGGTCTTATTAACATTTCGGCGGTATATTGCCCTCCTAGACACAAAATCAATGAGGAAATGTTTACCGAGTTCTTTAAGAGGCAAGGCAACAGTTTTATAGCAGGTGGTGACTGGAACGCCAAACATACGGATTGGGGTTCTAGACTCACCGTAACCAGGGGCCGTGAACTCAAAAAATGAATTGATGCAAATAACATGTCAACTCTGTCCACAGGCGAACCTACATACTGGCCTACGGATGTTAATAAAATACCTGACCTCCTTGACTTCTTTGTCACAAAAAACATATGCCACAAATTGACCCAAATAGAATGTAGCCTAGACGGGTCTTCAGACCACACCCCAATCATATTAAGATTGAGTAAAACGACCGCAAAATGTAACCCAAATAACGACTTGCTCTACAACTGCAAAACCGATTGGGATAACTTTAAAGAGTACCTTAAGGACGCTGTTACATTTTCGACGAACTCAAATTTAGGTATCTAGTCGCACACAGCAACATTACGCGTACGCACACATTGAAACTACTGAGCGCTCGATTTTATACATCACACAAATAATCTTGGTCCTTGATATTATTTTTTAATTTTATTGAAGTTGATTCAGGAAGGTTAGTTAGTTGGCACTTTGAAAATGCATTTGATAACTGTTACAAACCGTCGTCGTAAAAAGTAGGTTAATATTTTCAACCGACTTCAAAAAAAGGAGATGCTCTATCTATTCGGCCAAACTACTTATCCGATACTTATCGGGTTTTCATCGATAAATGTATGTGGTGGTATTTTCAGGGAAGTTTTTATTGTATAACATATTAGGATCTGATAAAGATCTTCGGAGATAGACAATGGAACTCTTCAATAACAAACAGCAAATGACCTGCGATTACTGTGATCGTATGTTTATGTTTTGTTTTAACCATACCATAATATATCATCACGCTTGTACGGTTTTAGGGGGTAAGCAGATGTATTTAGTATACCCAATATGGGGTACCTACAAAAATTTTAAAGAGAAAAATAAAAGCTTTCCTGTGACGAAAAACAATAGGTACCAACACCGACTTCCGAAAAGAATTTAATTTTTCCCTTTGTTGTAGTAAGTAGGTATTTAAAAAAAAAAACGCTACGTGAAATAAGTAGATACCTAAAACGAATTAATTTCCGGTCACAAGGATAAAAAAATGACTTGAACATTTTTCATTATATGGAATATATTAAATATTACTATCACATCATCAGTCACTATTCATTAATAGTGACTGATTATGTGATAGTAATATTTATTACAGAGAGGAGGCCTGTTTCTCAGCAGTGGGAAAATGTTCCCACTGCTGAGAAACAGGCCTCCTCTCTGTGAGAGGTAAGCTGTAACCAACAACACGGGCCCAGTGCGGGTTGGTGGATGCACATATCTTCGAATATTTGGTTCTAGGACATGCCGGTTTCCTCACGATGTTTTCCTTCACCGTTTTGAGAGCAGTGGTGAAGAAATAATTTACACAAAGTAAAGCACCTGCCTGGGCTCGAACCCACGACCTACAACTTGTAAGTCAAGCTAATGACATACTACCCAAAAACCATGAAAATTACACCCATGACGAAAAGATGTCAAATTTTTGTCGGCGCCAACTTGTATTTTGGTTTTGACCCCGTATTTGATATAAGCGTCCCCAAAATCTATAAAAATGACATACATGACGAAAATTTGACTAATTTTTGTCGGCGCCATCTTGTATTTTGGTTTTGACCCCATATTCGATATAAGCGACCCCAAAAACTATGACAATGACACCCATGACGAAAAGATGTCAAATTTTAGTCGGCGCCATCTTGTATTTTGGTTTTGACTCCATATTCGATATAAGCGACCCCAAAAACCATGACAATGACACCCATGTCGAAAAGCAGGCAAAATTTACGTCGGCGCCATCTTGTTTTTTGGTTTTGACTCCATATTCGATATAAGCGAACCCAAAAACCATGACAATGTCACCGATGACGAAAAGATGTCAAATTTTAGTCGGCGCCATCTTGTATTTTGGTTTTGACCCCGTAATAGATAAAAGCGACCCCAATAACCATGAAAATGACACCCATGTCGAAAAGCGGCCATTTTTTCGTCGGCGCCATTTTGTATTTTGGTTTTGGTCCCGTATTTGTCATACATACATACATACAAACCGGTTAAAATCATAAATCTCCTCCCACCCATCCACTTCTAAACTTCCCCGTCGGCAGCTTAACCTTACCCATCCAAATCCTAACCTTACTCAGAGCTGTTTAAACCCACCCATCTATTTCTCAACCTTGTCAACAACTGCTTAACACCAACTATTCAAATCCCGATCCTACCCAAAAAAATTCTAAATCACATTCTAATAATAATAGGAAACTCAAAAATACGGCATACGTCCGATAAAATATCAACTCCTTTCGATCACGACGAGGACGGTACTCACACGCATGCACACTACAATCTTTCTATTACTTTTATCGTATTTATTTCCTGCGAGAAAGCGATACGCCCGTCCTTTCACGAGCGCTTCTGAGCGCGGAATGATGAGCGGCGGGTACAAAATGTATGAAGACGTCGGCAAGAGATTTTATTTTAGCTAATAATTAAAAAATATAATTATTTGGGTGAAAAATAATTAGCTACACCTGTAAAGGACTATATATACCGCAATTTTTTATAATTTTGAAGATAAAATATGCTGTAAATTTGCCTAAACTGGAACCTATTGGGACCCTACTTTTTTTAATTTTTTGCGATTATTGTGATGGGGAAAACGTATTTGTGCGAAAATTTTGTATGATGTCATACAATTTTTCTGATGCATATCTGGAGCTGAATATATTATCTTTAAATTAAGATCATTATATCTTCACATCGGTGATTGCTTATACATTAAAATGGTACCTCAAAAGTACTGTTATTTGTAGAAAAATGTAATAGCGTCCTTAAGGTACTCTTTAAAGTTATCCCATACGTTGAGATTAATGTTATCTTCAATTGAAGATAACATTAATCTCAACCCCGACCGAAGTCCGAAGAAAAATCGCTGAGAAGAGACGATTTCGCAGAATATGGCAGTCATCACATAATGAACGGGACAAAACCCGTCTTAACCGTGCAATTAAGGAACTCAAAGACCTTCTTAAGAAAACTAAGAATGAAGCTCTTCAACACAGGCTAGTAGAAATAACCCCTGAAGCTAAAGGAATTCACTCCCTTTGGAAAGCAACTAAGAATCTACCACAACCTCAGCAACGTTTCCCCCTCATCAGATCAGATAATTCATGGGCACGTTCAGATCAAGATAAATGTGAAGCTTTCGCCACTCACCTTGCCAATGTCTTCAGGCCGAATAAATCTGCAGTTCCTGATGATCCTGAAATAGATGCCATTCTCAACCAGGACATGCAACTTTGTGCCCCTCTGCCACCAACATCCCCACGGGAACTATCTAGATTGATATCTAGGATGAACTCCAAAAAAGCACCCGGATTCGATCTGATTACTCCGAAAGTTCTTAAGGAGCTGCCAAGAAAGGGATTAGTATTTCTTACTATCCTTATCAATGCCTCTCTCAGATACTCTCATGTCCCTGCTCTCTGGAAAATATCTCAAATAGTAATGATCCCTAAGCCTGGAAAGTCGGAAAATGAAGTTTCATCTTACCGCCCTATTAGCCTTACTCCGGTACTATCGAAGCTATGGGAAAGAGTTGTCTTGAACAGGCTGAAACCTCACCTAAAAGAAAACCAAGTAGTACCTGATCACCAATTCGGATTTCGCGAGCAACACTCCACCGTTGAACAGGTACACCGAGTCAACCGCACCATAAGACAATGTCTAGAAAAGAAGAAGTATTGCTCGGCAGCCTTATGGACGTTCAACAAGCCTTTGATCGAGTATGGCATAAAGGACTACTGTGCAAGATAAAGTTGCTCCTGCCCCATTCATTTTACATGCTGATGAAATCATACCTTAGTGACAGGCAATTTCAAGTAAAGGTACGAGAGGCTAGATCCTCTCTCACCAGGTGCCTTGCAGGGGTACCCCAGGGCTCCGTCCTGGGCCCAATTTTATACAATATATTTACTAGCGACCTCCCTCAATGTCCTGACGTATTTGTAGCAACCTATGCTGATGATGCCGCATTCCTGGCCTGTAATCAGGATGCCAACATAGCAAGCAGCATGCTGCAAAATCAACTTGACAGGACTCATGACTGGCTTAACAAATGGCGTATAAAGCCAAGTTCACCAAAATCGCATCACATCACCTTTGCACTCAGACATGGAAATTGCGCCCTGGTCACATTGAGTCAGGACACTCTATCAGATCACCTAAAGAAAAAAAGAAAAGAAATAAACGTCCGATTCAAGAACTTGCTCTGGTTACTTGGTAGACAATCTTCACTCACCCTGAGTAACAAACTTAGAGTTTATTGTTCCATCATAAAACCAATATGGACATATGGGATTCCAATATGGTCTTCTGCAAGCAAATCAAACATCATGTGCATTCAAAGTAGTCAAAACAGTATCCTGAGGGTCCTAGCTGCGGCGCCTTGGTATGCTCGTAACTCAGAAATACATGAGCACCTGGAAATCCCAACAATCTTAGAAGAAGCGAAACGGTATCTAGAGAAATACAAAGACAGATTAACCAACCATCCCAATCACCTTTCACGATCACTATTGATGCCAAATCATACTAAGAGACTCAAAAAAGCTGATATTGTGCTGCCTGATTAAGTAGAATTTGGACACTGGTCTTGATTCTATAAAAATGTGATGTATCTTTCCACACATCTGATCATAGTCAGGGATGACTGATAGCAGATGAAACAAGAAAACAAAAAAAAAAAGTGTGACGATCGCAAATACAGTTTTCAAATATGTATTATGTTTGACCTAGTATTCAGCTACAACAACACCAGAGATTTAAATTATACTAGTACTTTGGCACATTGCTGTTTCAATCATAGAATTGTGTTCTGTCTACTTTCCATTACAGACATATTAAAATCTCTCAAAATAGTTGCTGTTAAAGTTACCATAATTATTAAGTTAAATTTAAGTTTAGTTATTAAGTTACATATTAACATCAAAACTGCCTATAGAGGAGAATGCCCATTTTAAAAGGGAACTTGGCCTCTTTGAAAAAATGGTTGTGTCTTTATGAATTTGGTTGAATATTGCAGAAAAAACATGTTATATTCATAATTAGAAAACATTTTTTATTTAATCACCCAGGTTCATGAGATATAACTATGTTTCTGTTTTTGAAGTTAACCCTAATTACAATGCAATAAAGTGCATACTAATGTCAAAGTGTAGGTACCTGATCTGTTGTTGTCCATGCATATAAAGTAAAGGACACGGATGGAAAAACACAAAAAATCATTCTGATTTTTAAGATAATATTTAAATTGCTTTATATATAGAAAACAAGTACATTAGACTTATAAGGAATATATACAGCAATAGCACGGTAAAAGTACAATTAGAAAAAATTGGAGAAGAATTTAAAATCCAAAAAGGAGTCAGACAAGGGGATCCTCTGTCTCCCAAACTTTTTTTGGCTGTATTAGAGGAAATTTTCAGAAAGCTAGATTGGGAAAGGTGGGGCTAAGGTAAATATTAATGGAAGTAGGCTGTCACACCTGCGATTTGCAGATGACTTGGTACTGTTCGCCGAGGATCCAGTCACTCTACAGGAAATGCTTTTACAACTGACAACAGAGAGTCAAAAAGCAGGTCTGAACATGAACACAACCAAAACAAAGGTTATGACCGATAGTCATCACCAAAGAATCTGTGTAAATGACCATGACATTGAGTATGTGAATGACTACACCTATTTAGGTCAAATAATTGCACCAAACTTGCAGATGGACAAAGAATTGCAAATATGGGTAAATAACACCTGGGCTCGCTACTGGTAGCTGAAAGAAATATTGAAGAACAAAAACACTCCAATGCCAATCAAGCGTAAAGTATTCAACATGTGCATCCTACCAATACTTACTTACGGGTGCCAAACCTGGGGCTTGACAAAGGCTCACAGCCAAAAAATAAAGGTATGCCAACAGGGGATAGAGAGAAGCATGCTACACATCAAGCTGAAAGACAAGTGGAGACTAACCAAAATCAGAAAGACCACAGGTGTGACAGATGTCTCAAAGAAAATCAAGAGACTTAAATGGCGTTGGATTGGTCATGTGGTTAGATCTGCCAAAGAAAAATGGACCAAGGAGGTCATATCCTGGTACCCCAGAGATGTAAAGAGAACAAGAGGAAGGCCACAAAGAAGATGGGAGGATGACCTACGACAAGGATGGCGCAGATCAACAATGGACAGACATAAATGGCGAATTCTAGAGGAGGCCTATGTCAAGGGAGGACAACCTGATGAATAATTAATGCTGGTGTTACCAATTTTTTAAGAACATATTGTGTAAAATAGAATTAAGTATTAGCAATAGGAAAATTAGTAATATGGCTAGTTAGTAAGAAATGTCAAAACAAAATCAGAGATTAAAGGCAATTTTTATTTTTTATTTTATTTTATTTAAATTGCACCCACAATACCTAATAACAGGCCTGTGTGTGGGCAATCTCCTTTTGAAACAAATAGTGTAAGTTATTTGGATTAACATCCATGTCCCACCTCTATCTGTGCAAAGTTATAATTAAGCACAATGTATTCAGTTGTTCCAAAATGACTATATAACAAATATTTTTTAGATCAAGATTACTTTTATAACTCTAAAGAACATACCACCATACATACCTCTAAGTTATCACTGCCGTCTGCCTCTCTGTTGATAATATCAAATACTTCCTCATTCAGCTTCTCCCCCTGAGCATATCCTGAGGCCCAGTTGTTACCAGCACCGCCACCATGCTTGGACAGGTAAACATTCTCAGGATTGTACAGCTGAAAAGGATAATATGGTTAAAAGGGGAATAACAGTGGCTGAAGCAAGAGAATAATAGTACTTAAATTTCAAAGAATCCGTCATTATTTAATGCTGCATAGTGGTATCTATGTACTAAAACATATATTTCAAATGCTAATCACAAGTAAAGCAAAATATTTATGTATTGCTCACACAAATGAAGACGATGTCATGTTTTGTTTTGTAAACATTATGTTAAAGGGACCCATACCTTAGCATACGGTGAGTTCATGATAGTGTGAATGACACGAGGCTCCAGATCCAGTAAGACCGCTCGAGGAATGTAGTGATCATCATCAGCTTGGTAAAAGAATACATCCTTTCGATCCGACCCCGCCGAGGCGTACTCCTCAAGTATCCCCTCAGGAGATATCCCATGTTCTATACACAACTGCTTCCAGAACTCGAAACCAACTGTTACAAATTAAAATTAATTGTTATTGCCGAAACAAATTTAAAATAACCGAACATTTCCGTAATTATATTACTCACTTTGATTGCCACATTGGCCAAGCTGCAATGTTATCATTTCACTCGGCATTTTGGATTATTTCCTTTGCAATATAACTACAAATTAACCCTAAATAATATCGTTTAATTTTCAAAACAACATAAACAAATCCATGAGCCGCTGTCGCTGTCGCCCATTACCAAGAATGTTGGTTTTCCATTTCAGTAATAAATTAATGACAGTAGTGAGTGATTTCTAACAACATAGCTCCTATTGGACAATTGTTTAGGACAGAATAAACTCACCAATCACAGAAAAAAGATATAAAATAATGAAAACAGTCTGACCTTTTATTTGAATGCGTTCATGATTTTTTGTTTGAAAAAACAAAGAAATAACATGATTGAAATTTAAGAAAAGCTTTATGTTTACATTTATTTACTAAATTAAAATCTTATATAATTATAAGTAATATTTATTTATTTATTTAACCATTTATGCACACACACAAAATATACAAACAACAAGAAGAAGATAATAAGAATAATAATAAGATTTTAATTGATATTAAATAATAAATATTAGTAGTCATACCTAATAACTAACTTACACGGTATTAAGGGCCCTGAATATCGGGTTGTTATTTAGGGAACCCTATCTTTCTAATATTTTTACACCACCCTAAATTAAAGTTTAGGGATCTGAATACCGTGTAGCATAGATAAATATACTCCTACCCGTGTAGTGTAATATGCCCTTAAATTAGCAAGTTGAAACAAATATACCAATCGATAAAACAAGCTTCAAATTACTGCCTACTTGTAATTGTGTTACTTCGCTGAGTTGTTTTAGATGACCGCGAAAGTTGTTCCATTTTGTAATTTGTATAATCCAAAAAAAGAAATAAATGAACGCAACCTAACTTAAACGTCAGAAATCTATTCGCATTTCGCAACGAAATGTCAAAGTTAGGTATAATTAAGTTTCCGTAAAAAGTTTCGTGAAATATTATTAGTTTTTTTAATAAATTTGCCCAATAAGAGGGATTTAAAAATTAAAGAAAGCTGTTAAATAGAATAAATAGTGCTTTTTGACGTATTTCAATGTGGATTTCATTCATAATCTTACTTTAAAATTGTTCAAGGTATGAGTCTTGGTCATAGTTGATGGCCTTCGATTAACATATTTCTCAACTTTGTCGTACACAGCCTACGATGTCAGAAGTTTAATGAGATATTGTCGACTTGTCGTAGGCGTGACTTTCATAGCCACAAGGTTCTCAAATCCTCCCATCTGATACTAATAAATCAATGTGATTACTGTGTAATGTTCGAAAAAGATTTAAATTCCTATTAGAATATACTTCCGGAGTTTACATAATGTATACGTTACACTGCCATAAATAAATAATAATAGCCTCTTCAAAGTGTTGTCAATCAAGTTTATATTATAAGCTTTTAATTTATTTTTATTCCTCTTTAATACACAGGTATTAGGTAATCTAAAAGTGAATTGAGCGCCGACCCGGAGTGCGAGCAGTCAAGATGCCGCGCAAACTACTCAAATTCCTAATAGTGTTTGATAACACATCATTGTTATATTTTCCTGGTCAATTCTTGTCTGGGAAAGTTCTAATGGAGTTGCAAGATGACACACCTGTGTTAGGTAAGTTCATTGTTTAATTATATTAGCAAACATGAGACTACCTATAATGTTTTGTAATAGCTAACACAGATGTGTAAACGGAACTACTTAATTCTGTTTCCTCATGCATTTTAATTAAAGGTCTACATTATTAGAAAAGTGGGTTATTCAATACCTATTTTAGAATTAAAATGCTCTCTATGCTTTTTGGTACTACTAATCTAAGAAATATTGATGTTATTATGAAGGAAATAACTTGCTAACAGTTGTTCAAAGCTTTAGTATTAATATCAGTTTGATACTGCCCCACTGTAGGACAAAAGCATCTACACCTTTTAATCAGTTTGAAAAGTAAGCAACTTTTATAAAAAATTAGGTCTTTGATTTGGTATCCTTTTTTAGGTCTTCACTTCCATGTTATTGGTGAGGGTGTGGTGCGAGTAGGATCCGGCAGACACGAGAGACTCTTTGACAAAGAGAATTACATAGACTTCCGGATGAGGCTGCTTGGTGAACCAGGTATTTTAATTTTTTTTTTGATTTTAACAATAGTTTTGCAGTTTCAGAGTTGTGTTAAAAATTCTAAGTTGCCCTAAGTGTCAATTTAGCTGAACTAATGTGTTAATTTTAAGTGTCTAAATTTAACAAAACTGCTGCTTATCTCATTTAGAGTGATGGTATTTCTGGTATAAGTCATAACAATAATAATATCGCTGATCAAAGTGATGAACATGAAACTGAAGCTTTAATTAATTTGGGAGAATGTGTGCAATGCACTTAGCCTTGCCAATGAATACTAACCATTACTACGTAAAGAAGCAACACTAACTTACCCCTGCCAATTTATTGTTGCCTGCGATAAGGCAAACAGCCAGGCAGTAAAGCTGTGTTGCATGCACACATTTACACATTATGCGTTTTATGTAGTAGTAGGGTATTCCGTGCGTATATTGGATGGTTGTATGGAGCTTCAGAGGCCGGGCCTTGCTGTAGTGTTTTTACCCCAATGCCGAAGGAGGGTAATGTGTTCATCATATATAAATCAGTCTATGTATGTATGTTTGTTCCTATGTGGCGTTCTAGAGATCAAACGCGTTGACCGATTTTGATGATTCTCACGTCAATCGATTCGTCTTAACCCTGCGAGTGTCACTGGCTACATTAAAATTGGAAAACAGAAAAATGGCGGATTTCGGGCGCCGTATTGTGGGAGCCCAATTTTTTTTTTCTTCCAAACCCATCCTGTGGGGTATCAAAATAAAGGGTTTTAAAATGATTTCAAATATATATAACTCTTATATGTTTAAATGGACTTAATTCGAAAAAAAGTTATAAATAAAAAATGTTAATTCAAAAAATCAAAAAACCTGACTGCTTAAGATGAAACGGGGGCAGAGAGCGCCGACTGAATTTCCTAAGTAAAAAGTCATAATTCGAGGTTTGGCTCTCGTCTATTTTCTCCTCCAATATTGAACCAATTTAAGAGATATTCCATAAACTGAAAATTAAAGATATAATTATGTCCCTATGTTTTTCTTTTTGATGATACATTATCTTTAGAAGCACTAGAACCCTCAAAAAATGCTCAAAGTGCGCTGTCAACAGAGGCTTAGTCACATACTACTTAAAGATACTACCGGGTTTAGTGTACAAATTTGACAAATATAAAGGAAAACATAGGGTTATAGTATACATATATCATACTTTACCAGTTTATGGAATATCTTTTTAAATGGTCGAATATTAGAGGAGGAAATATACGAGAGCCAAACCTCGAATTATGACTTTTTACTTAGGAAATTCAGTTGGCGCTCTCTGCCTATATTTCCTCTTAAAAAGCGAACTAAAAAGACGTAAACAAGGAGAAAATCATGCTGTGCAGGCGGAGGATACAATACACCTGGTTTTGGTTAGCCAGCCAACGAATATATATCCGACTGCACAGCATGATTTTCTCCTTGTTTACGTGTTTTTAGTTCGCTTTTTAAGCAGTTTTTTTTAATTAACTTTTTTTATTAGTTGTACCATTGATTGAGCAACAAAGCCTGATAAAATACATGTCATAATAAACAAACCACACATAAACAATATTTGTTTTGGTACAATAAATTATGTGTATGTTGATTAAACCTTCAAAAGTTCAAATATTTATTTTAATTTATAGACTGGCAAACATGAAGGTTAAAACAACACGCTGTATAGTCATTCAGATTTCTGTGGTGTAGTGTGAATTAGTTCCTTGTAAAGTTGTAATGACATCATCAGATGTGCATTGCATTTCCACATAATTCTTGTTAAGCCTTGCTCGTGCTGTAAGCAATTAATGTACCACAAAAGATTCTGGCTAATATTTGTTATTCAATATATGGGTGCGTCCAACTTGCGGTGTCCAGTTTTTGCACTCACTAGACAGATCCTCAATGAAAAAACTGCATGTTGATGGCAATAGATACCTTATCATTTGCTTTGTTTTCTTTCTTGCAACAAAAATCCAATTAACACACTATAAATTGCATGTGCGTCGCGATCACGATTGTCGCTCCTCTTCGCGTCGTATAATCTCATGTCTGAGGGTCGTGATTCCTTCGTGTGACGACTCTGTCACGAACATTGTCTCACCATCTGTGTCTCTTTGGTGACGTGGATCATGATTTTCAGGCTGTGTATAATAAAACGTCAATGTAATACCCATTTTCAAACCTTGCCAGGACACAGCTCATCAGTCCTATCGCCCGGCATACACAGCTTCCCATTCAAGCTGGGCCTGCCCATGGGTCTGCCGTCCACATTCCTGGGCACGCACGGCTGGGTCCAGTACTACTGCAAGGCAGCGCTGAGGGAACCCAATGGTCTGACTCACAAGAACCAACAGGTCTTCATTGTCATGAACCCGATCGATCTGAATTTGGAGCCGCCGGTTTTGTCTGTGAGTGCTTTAATTATTTTCCTAGCTTTTGCGAGCGGCTTCGCCTGTGCGAATATTGAAAATTATCCCAAAGAAACCTAACTTACAAACTTTGTGTGCCACATTTCATCCAAATCCGTTCAGTAGTTTTTACGTGAAAGAGCGAGAAATCCATCCATCCTCACTCACACACAAACTTTCGTGTTTATAATAGTATTAGGATGTAATGATGACTTGCTGGTTTAGGATTGATGCTAGTCCGCCTCGTTGATCTAGTAGGTATTAGCGCGACTAGAGGACTTCCTCCCACGGCCGAGCCAGTCTACTGGCTGGGGTACCTACTCTTGATGGCCCTTGCGTTGAACTCATTCTGCTTAAGAACTCTCAGAAGGAACAAAAGCCTCCGCTTGTGGCTTCCCCACCTATGAATCTCTGAATTCAAAAGATAGGGGAAAAAACTCAGTTACCCCTGACCCTGTGAAATGTAGTTGCCGTAAAGACACACGTCGACGTTGTGGTCATGCACATTGTCGACGTTTTATAAGTGCCCATGTAGGCCTATGTGAAATAAAAATTATTGATTTTGATTTTTTTTTTGACACTTTACCCTATCCGTTTATTGTAACTGTGATGCTATGATAGAAAAAATAAATGAAAAAATCTGTTTGTTTTGCGCCTATGGATCTAATGTAATTTCTCGTAGATAAATTGAAGTAACAGTTGCTTAAATAAAAGAAAACAATAAAGTTTATGCTGTCTCAATTCCTGACGTTCATAACCTACTTCATATCTATAGAGCGGAACTAATAATAACATCATACTTAATTCTGTGTACAACTACGTATTCTGTCACAGTGAGTAAGTACGTGCAGTCGTGCACTGAAGCGCATTAAGAAACTTCCATGCAAGTAATGCATCATGCTGCATGCACTATTACGTAGGTTGATTGATCGTCACGAGCAGTTTGAGCTACTGGAGTCAGCTGTCAAGGTCATAAAACATGAGACCACAGTTCGGTCAGCCCTGACCGAACTGAATGAGATGTATGCACATCCGAGCCTGTCAGGGAAGTGGCCAAACTGTATAGGTTGACCTCCTAGTTTTGAGTATGAGCGTGGATGGTTTATAGGGGTAGAGGATAGCCAAAGAAACGATTTATGTAATGTGTGATGAACCATCCTCACAAACAACCTCGATTCTAAATAAATTGGGTTGAGGGTAGGAGGATGATGGTGGCCTATATTTTGCTAGTTCAATTCACGTATAGGACGTGAATTGAACTAGCAAAATATAGGTAATATAGGGTCCATTTACCCAAAAAACACAAAATTCTGAGTGGACTGTCGACGACCACATGACCAACGAGTCAATCATGATGATAAGAACGATTTGTTTGCTGCAGCAACAGTTCGAGTGCAGCGTGGAGCACCGGCTGGGCGTGGGCTGCGTGGGCGGCGGCTCGGTGACGTGCGGCGTGTCGCTGGACCGCGGCGCCTACGTGCCCGGCGAGAGCATCATGCTGTCGGCTACGCTCGTCAACAACTCCCGCACCACTGTTAAGGCGACCAGGGCCGCGCTCACCGAGGTACGTACAGCATCAGATTGACGCGTGTCGCAGGACCGCAGCGCCTACTTGCCTACGGCTGTTTACCAATCCCGAAAACCATGAAAATGACTCCCATGACGAAAATTTGCCAAATTTTCGTTAGTGCCAACTTGGAATTTTAAAAGCCCATTATCGCTTTTAGCAACCCCAAAAACCATGAAAATGACAGTCATGATGAGAAATTGGCAGATTGCAGTTATCAAAATCTTGAAATTTGGTTTTGACCTCATATTTGTTAGCTACCTCTGAAACTATGACGAAAAGTTGAGCAATTTTCGTTGGCGCCATATTGATTTTGACCCCATATTCGTTATTGGTGACCCCAAAAACCATAAAAATGACATCAATGACATCCCTGTGGTGTTCACCACGGGTGAAAAACCGCGAAAAATAGCTAGTGTTCTTATAGAATTTTATTTAAAGTGTATCAACATGATGCTATAACCAGTAATAATACGCACAATACCTACAACCAGTAGGTATGAATGCACGATTTTAGATAATACAAAAAACATGTAGATCCAAAACACTTGTGAGGCAACCGGACTTTCACGCTTTTTCGCCTCAGCAAATCACGATGCATCGATATTTCTTTTGTTCGCTTTTTACTTAATGTTTTTGTACTGAAACTGGTTCGCGTAACATCGAAGAAGTTATAATTTAAAGTCACGATCGTGACCTATCGGTCAGAAGCCTTGTTCAATAGTCTTCTTTTTTTAAACACGGAAAAAAAAAATGCAATAAACTTTTTGTGTCTGCGCATCCTTTTATCGTTTGTGTACTAACTGATAGAGTTCTTCAATCATTGCAATTTAAACCTTATGTCAATGACTCAATGTTGATAAAACTCTACAGTGCATGAGCTAGAGTTGCAGAAACCTATAATGGTTATTCCAAGCACGAAGTTTTCAATCCTTTTTGAATAAGGATGTATGATGCAGTGATTGTGTATGTTATAATTATAACTGTATGTTTATGAACGGTTCTTGTTTCGTTTCCTCTTGGCGTGAGTACGGAATGCAAAAGTTTCTATAAGAAGGTAAAGTTTCTTTATTATATTTACTCCATGTCCTTAATTATGTGCCCATGAGCTGTAGCACTTATTCATTAAACACAGAAGAGAACTGCTGAATAGTGGGCGTTTTGAAGTTTACCTTTTGTAATTTTTTAACTTAATTGTATACTGATTGTTAGTTAAATTCGGATTTTTATTGTTATCTTTTGCTCGCTTACACTACTTCACATATTTTACCCAAATGTGAATCGATAGACCCTATTTCATATATGGAGGAGATAAAAAGATTTCAACGAAATAAGACTGACTAGCTGACTAACTGGTTTTTTTTTTAAAGACTTTTAATGAATTAGATATTTTAAAAAAGAAAAGAAAAAAAAAGGTAGACCAGTTATTGATCGCCTACCATATTTTTCTGTCGATCGACAGGTCATAGACCAAGGTTATGATCATTGACCGGGCTGGACTAACCGTATGCCGCGTGCGTAAATTTGATTGATTATTTGTCAGAAAGTGGACATGTAGCGGCACCGACGTCGCCAATAACAAACTAATCACATGAGGTCACATAAATCCTGCAACGCGCAAGCAAAGTTTTCGGCGCGATTTGAACACATACAACAGTCCAACAATAACCATTGGTCAGTTGCCCGGAACAGACACAACACCCGTTTGGTCGGAGGATGCTCCCCTTTCTATGGAGGATTGCGAGACTTTACACCTACCTCCAAAGATAATACTTCAATCAATTTAATGTTTTTATTCTGTTTTATTGTGGCCCACGAAATTTGTAACTACAGCTTTATGTAAAAAAGTGTAATCGTTTCAGACAATCCAATACTCGGCCCACGGCAAGATTGCAGCTAAGGAAGTGCGCGAGCTAGCGTCCCTGCAGCACGGCAAGACGCGGCCGGGCGAGAGCGACGTGTGGCGCAACTCGCTGCTGTACGTGCCGCCGCTGCCGCCCACCAACCTGCGCGGCTGCCACCTCATCTCTGTGCAGTACGACGTGTTTGTGAGTATCGAGTACACGTGTGACTGTACAACTGTAGACACCCGTAGCTGTAAGCACAAGACGCGGCCGGGCGAGAGCGACGTGTGGCGCAACTCGCTGCTGTACGTGCCGCCGCTGCCGCCCACCAACCTGCGCGGCTGCCACCTCATCTCTGTGCAGTACGACGTGTTTGTGAGTATCGAGTACACGTGTGACTGTACAACTGTAGACACCCGTAGCTGTAAGCACAAGACGCGGCCGGGCGAGAGCGACGTGTGGCGCAACTCGCTGCTGTACGTGCCGCCGCTGCCGCCCACCAACCTGCGCGGCTGCCACCTCATCTCTGTGCAGTACGACGTGTTTGTGAGTATCGAGTACACGTGTGACTGTACAACTGTAGACACCCGTAGCTGTAAGCACAAGACGCGGCCGGGCGAGAGCGACGTGTGGCGCAACTCGCTGCTGTACGTGCCGCCGCTGCCGCCCACCAACCTGCGCGGCTGCCACCTCATCTCTGTGCAGTACGACGTGTTTGTGAGTATCGAGTACACGTGTGACTGTACAACTGTAGACACCCGTAGCTGTAAGCACAAGACGCGGCCGGGCGAGAGCGACGTGTGGCGCAACTCGCTGCTGTACGTGCCGCCGCTGCCGCCCACCAACCTGCGCGGCTGCCACCTCATCTCTGTGCAGTACGACGTGTTTGTGAGTATCGAGTACACGTGTGACTGTACAACTGTAGACACCCGTAGCTGTAAGCACAAGACGCGGCCGGGCGAGAGCGACGTGTGGCGCAACTCGCTGCTGTACGTGCCGCCGCTGCCGCCCACCAACCTGCGCGGCTGCCACCTCATCTCTGTGCAGTACGACGTGTTTGTGAGTATCGAGTACACGTGTGACTGTACAACTGTAGACACCCGTAGCTGTAAGCACAAGACGCGGCCGGGCGAGAGCGACGTGTGGCGCAACTCGCTGCTGTACGTGCCGCCGCTGCCGCCCACCAACCTCCAGATAATAAAACACTTTTCACGCAGGCAGGTAGAAGGTATTTTACAAGCTTTTATTTAACTTGCAATGTATGTATGTTCGGGTCAAAACTTGCAACTGAATTTTAAAGCAGCTATCCTCCACCAATTAAGATGAAATTTTGCATACACGTTTAGTATGGATGACAATGCATGGTCAGCTAAGTGACGTCATTCTCAATCCAAGATGGCGTTATTTTTTATGCACTGCCATGATATGGGTATCAAATGAAAGAAAGGGTTTGCTGAGAAGAATACGAAAAAAAAATGTTTTTAAAAAGTTTCTTTATTTTATTCATAATTTTAGTTTATCCCTAATTTTACCCATTTTTCCAGTTCACAATCGAGCCGAAAAGCTTGGAGAAGGAAGTAAAGCTGCAGCTACCCATCCTGGTCGGCACCTACCCGTTCCGCGAGGAGACAGACGAGCCGCAGCCCCCCACGCACTACCCCAGCACGCTGCCCATCTTCCGCGCCTGGCTGCACGACAAGCCTGCTCACTGACACACACACACACACACACGCACATAAACGTACTGACGAACTGACACTTGTTTAGCATACGACGTAGCTGGCAAACGTATTCTTTGCTGTGTCTATTTTACAACATTGCACATACTAAACACTGAATATTAGCTCGTATTATGGAAAGTGTTGGAGCTATACAGGACTTGTACTGTATCTCATTTTACGACTGCCCTATAATTCAATTCTCAATTCAAAGCCCTAGTGTTTTTGCAGAGCTAAAACTAATGTTTGATGAAAGTAGTAGTAGTAGTCACATCGGATCTTTGTGTCTCTGAAGTTGGCTCTGCCAACCATTGCGCAAGAAATAGTTTGTCATCGAGTATACTGCATAGATTAAGCGAGATAGAACGATGCGACAAACGTAAGCGAGTGAAAGAGACAGCTATACAATGCTATCTTCACCATCAACATTGACAAAAAAATAGCTACTGCGCAGGGTCTTGTAGCCAATTGCAGATACACAGTTGTGAGTATTATAACCTCATTTTGTCCGGGAGTCTCAATCTCAGCTATAATTTTTTGAACTATAATTTCATATAGGTGCACATGGGCCCTTTTTACTGCGCTCTTTTATGATTTTTATGTCATACATTCCTTAATATTTAGAAGAGTTAGTTTAAAAGCTAGATTTTATACTTATCTGTTGTTAAGATGCAACATGTTATAAAAAGCACAGCTTAAAGCAATGCAATAAAAAAATATATCAATGGCTCTTTCGTTGACGAATTAGCAGAACGCGAAGCGAATAAATCTTTACAAACTAAAAAGACTGTTAAACTGTCTTCAAAATACTAACTGGAATTACTTTGAACTAATTTATATTGATACGAGTACTTAAACAAAAAAAAATACACTGCCGTAATTGTAAGATTAATAATTATCTAATTTAATAGTCGGATATTGATACACAAACTTGTGTTATTAAAAACGTCTTGTGAAATGAACACAAATGTTTTTGTAATTATACATCAGGGGCCTTACTATGACGTCTTAAAACCATCATGAACCCGGGGCGAGAGACAGAGAGAGACTGAGTATTACAAGACGAATAGCACTATCCTTTTTAGGGTTCCGTAAAGGGTAAAAACGGGATCCTATTACTATGACAGCCTGGTGACAGACAGACTGTATCTCGTGATAGCTAGACAGTTGAAATTTTCACGGATGATGTATTTCTGTTGCCGCTCTATAACAAAAAATACTAAAAACAGAATTAAAAAAATATTTAAGTGGGGCTCCCATACAACAAACGTGATTTTTTTGCCGTTTTTTGCGATAATGGTACGGAACCCTTCGTGCGCGAGTCCGACTTGCACTTGGCGGGTTTTTTCACAACGGAATCCTAATGGATTTGGTACTTCGTGGTACGGCCCCAATTATAAAATCTCTTTAATCATTTTTGCTCAGGAGTCTGTTTGACTATTATATTAATCTCTCGTGCCATTTAATTGTGTTTAACTTCAAAATAATTATTGTAATTGACGACGAATCTGTAATGAAGTATTAATTCCTATTGTTTAGATATTTGTAACGAATGTATACGTACTAATGGAAATGTATATAACTAACCTGTGATATACCGATCCGTCCATTTAATGTAGTTATATACCAATTTTATTATTATAAATATTTACATATTACTATATTCATTGTTTTATTTTCTGGTGACACCTAATATAGGGTTCCATACTATCTGCTAATAATAGGCACAAGTAAATATCAATCTTCCTAGTCTTTTACCATCTATGTTGGGATCATGGAGGGACTGCCTCCTTTCTGCAGCGCTATTCTCTAAGGATACAGCCTTGAGCGCACCGCTGCGCCAGTATCGAAACGACTACTTTTGAACTAGTTTCATCACCACCACTGACCTCCACAAACCAGCAACTGGGTAAGAAGATACCCTAGGTAAACCTAGTGTCAGATTTACTGGTTCTGGCTACCCAGGATACGATGTACCCTGGTAACGATATTTAAATACCTATCTGCAAATAACAGCCGAGGCTAACGGTTTGTTCTGTGTTTCCGAGGCACGGAGGAATCTCGTTATCTTAAGATCCGTCGACCCGTCCACGGACTGTCCTCGGCAGGCATTAACCTTGAAGATGGACCCGTGCGGTTGTTATTAATAGTCCTCCAGACCGAATTACGGCCTTCGCGACTAGCAATATTATAGTGCATAAGTGTATGCGCTGGCAGTACTAGTCCAACGCGACGGTACGGCGATCCGACACCAACGGAGCGAGATTAGGAGTAGAACCAACGGCTTAGCGCTTCTTTCCGAGGCACGGGGGTTTCACAACGTCAATTTCCAAACTCCGGGCTGCCAGAGAGCAATTCCTATTTGAAAAACCCAATGGGAAACGAACCCGGGACCGACTTGCGTGTCGTGGTTTCGGACTCAGGCAGGCGCTTTATTTTGTGTAAATTATTTCATAACCACTGCTCTTAAAACGGTAAAGGAAAGCATCGTGGGGAAACTGGAATGTCCGCTGCGTTTCCACCAGAGATGTGTGAGGATGTGGAACGGTGCGAGTGTTTCTACTTTCCACCCGAGATGTACTAGGCCGCTGACCGGTGCGAAACGGTACGTAGATGGGCGGTGCAAGGATGTGTAGCGGGCTCGTTTCAGATGAGATGTGCCGGGAGCGGAGCGGGCGCGGTATGCAATGTATATATCGCCATATCTCCACCAGCTGCTTTTAGCCTTGGCCCAATGGTTCAAAAGTCGCAGAATTATTTTTTGTCGCTAACTCATTTTTTTTTTTTGCGCTAACCCTTCATGAAATCCGCTAGAACTCCCGACAAAGTCGCCAGAACGGCAACACTGCTCGCATCCCTTCCTAACACACATCCTTTACTTGTTTTGTATGTACAAAAACCTCGCGCGGCTAAGCCGTTTCCACTAGAACTGCACTGAGGAAGGCTAGGTAAATGAAGTGATTCTATTGGTTCTTAACAAACACATCATATGCTACGCATTCTCTGGTGGAAACGGAGTCTTAGGCCCATTACCTCTCTTAAAGAGAGGCTTGTTTCCCAGCAGTGGGAAAATGAAAAACGCTGATGATGATGATGATGCACTAAAGTTTTGGTCATGATGGCAAATACCTTACATTCACAGAAATAATGGGTTATGATAAAATAAAAGTCGTGTAATTACTTGAAACTGTGTATTAGCACAAAACACTGCACTGAGTTGAGGCGTGTTCATCAGTTGTTCTGCCGAGATTGTTCCCAATAATTACAAGCAAGTCACGTCGAGCCTCCGAACGATATCATTCATTTGTGGAGAAATATTACATTATTCACAAATAACTATCACTACACGCAACCATATACAATATCACATATCCGCTTCCAACTCCTGTCGACCGATGCAATTTGAAAAATAATCTGCTCTTTACAACCCAAATTTCACCATTGCATCAGTGCATCGAGACTTACAAAACAGTACAAAATTAAACCAAATATCTTGTTGAACTCCTATAGATTGAAAACGAAGTTTCAATTTCGGGAACTATAGGCGAAGCCGGGTTGGGCAACGAAAGAGGCCTATTTCATCGTCATAAAAAGTTCTTCACTTCAAAATCAGTTCACAGGTTTCACTCCGAACAAATTGTTGACTACGCCCATATCGGTTCCACTGCGTCGTATGAACAAAACTGATCTTATTTATTGTAAAAAAATATTTCTTTAACCACATCTATGTATTAAACGAATAACAGAAAAAACAGCCAAAGAATATTAGACCATTTATTTGATTGCATTCCGCTGTTCAACAAGAGCGATGCTATTGAGCAATCTGCTCACGGATCTCACTATTTTACAACTTATTATCCAATTGGTTATAGACACCAAAGTACTATCTAGTTCTGAATGAAATGGTTATTACAATATATTGCTATGGATATGATCAACTACCCACTTTATGCACGATTCTTCGCAGAACCAGGAAGGTACTGAGGCAACCTTCCTCGCGTCTTATGAACTGTACATAGGTGTGGTTGGTAATGCAAATACTCCATAAACACGCATGGCCGTACCCAGCTTCTGGTTAGGTTAGGTGGGGCAAAAATTTTGCGAGCCGAATAACTGCACATTATTTTTCCATTTCTTACAACTGTTGTACCCACAATTTTAGCTTCAAGTCAGAGTGGAGGGTGGGACAATTGTCCCACTTTGCCCCACCATGGGTACATCCATATAAACACGTAAAGCTTGTCCTCACGCGCAGGAACTTTATCACACTATATTTTTACTGAACGGTAATTAACGGGAGTTGAATATCGGTTGACTTGGGCTGCGTTTATTGAACATTGCTGCTTGGCGGCGGTGTTATTCGTTTTACAGAGCGTGGATACTCCACGCCACATTCTTTGTAGATTAGCTGTGGCTCCTTTGTAGCAATCCATGATTTGGAGCGTCTGCTACACTCTGTTAAGATAACACCCTAAGAATACATGATAGACAAGCGTACATGCTTGACCTAATGCCGTACCAGCCGCGCCATTATTCCATAAACACTGCCTGACTATAAGGAGTAATTGATTTAAATGAAAACCTCTTAAGCGAGCATAGGATTTATGTGAACATAAATGTATTGAAGGAAAAGTTCAGTGCGATGAACCCTTAAGACATTTTCAGTTATTTCAATCTCACTTTGTAAAAAAAACTCATCCGCGAACCTGAGAGCGCTCGTACACGGTGCAAGTAAGTTGAGCATGTAAAGCTAAGGTTACACAAGCGGCGTGAATCACTGGTCGCGCACTCGTATCGTATATGTTCGGCGTGGTGACGTCACAGCGCGCGCGGGGCGGGCGGCGCGTGCGGCGCGGGCGACACGTGCGACACGTGCGCGCGTGACGTCACGGCGCACTACGCCATCTTGTTGGCGAGCGCCAGGTGCAGGCACGACAGCTGCGCGGTCCACTTGTCCAGTGCGCCGTACCGCGCGGCGCCCAGGGCGTGCGACTGCAGCTCCAGCACCGAGTTCACCTGGTCGATGCGCCCGCTGATTGTGCTGGAACAGGACAAAATCGACCAAATGTAATACCAGTGTGACTCTGGCCAGAATAATCAAAACTGCCTCAAATGCCTCAAAAAAAAAACATACTAGGTAAGTACAAGTTGGAATAGGTGACCAATACTTGGTCTATAAGCTAAACAACACTAAAAAAAACCGGCCAAGTGCGAGTCGGACTCGCGCACGAAGGGTTCCGTACCACTATCGCAAAAGACGGCAAAAAAAGCACGTTTGTTGTATGGGAACCCCACTTAAATATTTATTTGATTCTGCTTTTAATATTTGTTGTTATAGCAACAGAAATGCATCATCTGTAAAACTTTCAACTGTCTAACTATCATGGTAAATGAGATACTGCCTGATGACAGACAGACAGACGGACAGTGGGGTCTTAGTAAAAGGGTCTCGTTGTTACCCTTTGCGTACCTAACACTAAAAATCATGAAAGAAACCACCAGCATAGCAATCAGTTTATAAGTTTTCCCATTGCTGGGACACCTGCTTCCTCTCAGAAAGGAGTGGGCAATGGGTAATTTTAAACATGGGCAAGTGCAGATCGGTAAATATCAAATGTGTTAAATGTTTGGTCTAAAAGTGAGACCAGCATCTACTTACTTATCTAAAATACATGTGACCAGTAGATTCTCCACTTCTTTCTCATCAATATTGAGTTCTTTAGAAATAAACGGTATGTGGATCTTAGTGTACGGCCCAATCAGTTTGATCAGTACTTGAGTCCTGATGTTCCTCAGTAGGTCCTCTATGTGTTCTCTAATGAAGGGGTCGTCCATGATATTGTTCCTGTTGTGTTTGAGAATAGACTCGAATTCGTTTATGTCGTTATTCTGATATGCCATCACGAGGTTTGTCATGGCTAGGATCTCTGGGTCGTTCTTGTAAGGCTTCGCTTCTTGAGAGTCGAAAGGATTGATGCCTGATTTCATAAGCCTGTGAAGAATGAAGATGTATTTTACTTCTGTGTTTTTAAGCTAAAAATAAGTTCAATTAGATTATGTCAGAAAACTGTATATTAGATATAAAATTTTACATTCAATTAAAAGGCATTTTTTTTTATATTGGAAACAGATATTATAAAAAAATAAATTTATCATATAATTTAATTTTATCCTTCTGTGCCAACCCTACCAAAATAGGTATAAATTTTGAACGCTCACGCTCTTTATATAAGCTTACTCTCTGGGTATGTACTCTGTGTATAAGTGAAAATACTGACATGTTAGCTAAAACGAGGTATTTCAAGCACGTCGTCCGTCTCGGACTGCCGGACTCGTCGTAATTCTTGAACGCCTCGAAGAAGTCCGTATGAGCCTTCTCGAACTCACCCTCGCGTAAGTGCATTTTACCGCCACATTCTGAAACAAACAAGCGTTATCACTTAGAATGACTTCATATTAATCATTTATCAATCGAATATGCAATGTGCATTTAAATTTTGGTTGCTGCAGCAGATTAGATAAGAATAGTCAGGCAGGTTAGTGTTTTTAAAAAAAGAAGCATTTGGTGATAATCAAAATTAGAATGAAAGTGAAAGTATTAGTGGATGAAAATCGCCAGGAAGTCACTATGGAAGTCGCAAGGGCAAGGTCAGTAAAGAAACTCAGTGGTTAACAAATCAAGACGTTAAAATGGTGATGTGCAATACAGCATATTCTATGTTCTAGGAAATAACTTGTGCAGAAATATGATATTTACCTCTAATAACACCCATAATAAGTGGATGAGGTATAGCAGACTTGATGTGCAAGGACTGTTCGTACAGAGCTTTCAGTTTCTTGTTGTTCTTCTGCGCAGTGTACATCTGGATCTCCAGTGCGTATATCTCGAGCAGCTGCGTGCCCTTCTTGAGGTCATCCTCGCCTTCATCAGTCTGTAGTGGAAATATCTATATTATAGGCAACAGATAGTTAGCAGAGTAAACAACTGCAAACATATATTGCCTTTTGGTCTCTTGTTTCATGAAGAGTGCTACTGCAAAATGGCATTATTATCAAGGGCTTTTGGGAGGTTAACATAACTTGAAATAAAATGTTTAAAAAAAAAGTTTGAATGCTACAAGAAGTTTGATGTTACTTTCTTTGAAAAAAAATTGATGCCAGGCTGATTTTCATGTAGACAATGAATCTCACCTGGCAGCTCTGATGCAATTGCTTCAGAATCTTGGCAAGTTTATTGAAGTCTCCTCTGTCGTAGTACAGTTTCCCGAGCTTCGTGTTAGTCTTGAACCATAGCCTGTCGTTCTTGGCATCTTTCAAAGCCTCTAGTGTAGTTTCATAGAAGTCTTGTAACAATTCCATCTGCAAAGAACACTTTAACATATACATAATATATTTTTAAACACAAACCAATCGACTCGAAATCATAATAAAAAAAAAAGGTAGACAAACTATTTTCTTCTTTTTGACAATGATCTCTTATAGATCTAAGTCTAAATAGCTAATATAATATTATAAAGAGCTAAAGTTGGGAGTTTGTGAGGTTGTAGGGGGTAATCTCTGGATCTACTGAACCAATTTAGATGAAATTTGGCATGCAGACAGTTTGAGACCCTGGGAAGGACATAGGATAGTTAGTATTTCCTTGGGATGATAAAACACTTTATAAGCGAGCAAAGCAATGGGCAACAAATTTCAGCTAGTAACTAATATGTTGACCCCAATACACCCAGTAAATGTTATGGCAGATCCCGTAGAAGAAGGCAGTACTAAAAGAATGATGCAAGCTGTAACCAATAATCAAACTTATCATCACCTTACTCTAAAGTAAACTTTTCTGACACTTACATTTCTAGAAGTAGAGATGTAATCCAGGATGGAGTTGATAGACTTCTCCGAGTGGTTCCTAGTGACTGCACTCTTGATGTACGTCAGCAGCTGTTTGTACCTTGACATCATTTCTGTGAAGTTGCCCTGCAATTCAATGTTTGCATCATTTACAGAACACAGCATATTGAATTTGTTGTTTTAGTGCACAGAAGTTTATCTTGTTAGAAACTTACCAATTTAAAATTAATTTTGATCATTTGCTTGAGTGCCTTGAAGCCCCATTCACCCTTGTCCCCTCCCTCAAGCTCGAGGACTTTTTGGAAACTTGTGAGAGCTGACTGGGGCTCATCCTCCTTCAATGCTTTGCTATTATAGTACTGATTCTCCAAATCAACATCTGGTTCAGAGTTACTGTCTTCTGAGTATTCCTAGAAAAAATACATTGAAATGATTTAACAGCATTATCAAAGCAAGATCTAACAAAAACTGATGAGTTCAAACTCTAGTATGAAAAGTCATCTGCTGCACTCATTTGTGTAAGGTAACTGAGAATTTTGCAACCCTCATGGAAGCATAGTGTAACACAGCCATAAATGTAGGCAAAACTGCACAGTATCCTGGTAACATACGACATTTTCAAAAGCTTCTCCTAAAAAAGCAAGGTTAAAAGCCAGGAATTTCGACGATACTCGATAAAACGTCACACACAATAACACTACCAAATAATGTGATTTTAAATATAAATATATACTTACCAAGCCGTAATCTTCCTCCTCCTCGCACATATAATCATCATCGTTATCCGACATAATTGCTAAACTTTCCTATTTATTTATTTTACAATTTCACAAATTACAAAAGCGTATTTTTTAGAGGCTATCGCTAATATTTTCCCGAAATGACATGACACTGACATGACATGAATGACACACCGGTTTTGCACCAGAGACAAAACATTTTTTTAATTTTCTCGGTGCCAGACCGCAGATTAGATAAGATATAATAATCGCTGGAAAGTATTCATATATCGTTAAAATGAGAATTAATGTTTTTTTTTTTGTGGGTTTTTTTGTAATTTCTGTGCTCTTGACGGAGCGGTCGTGATCGCTATGTAGAACGCAGATATGATGCGCTTCACGACGTTTCGCCACCGCTGCCTATTAGAGGTCATCCTGCTGCACTTATTGAGTGAACCTCCTACGGCAGACTTGATCTAGTCAGTCCAACGCGTAGATGACCTTCCGCGCGGTCTAGTGCCCTCCACTTTCCCTTGGACGACAAGGCGTTCTATGGACTGATCACCACGCCGAGATACGTGTCCGAAGAATGTAAGGATGCGAGATTGTACTGTTGAGAACAGACGCTGCTTAATACCGAGTTCTTGAAGAATCGAGACGTTTGTACGAAACTCGGTCCACGAAACCCCAAGCATTCTTCTCCAGCACCACATTTCCAGAGCGTCTATTTTCTGTCTTACCACATCTCGCAAGGTCCACGTTTCAGCCGCGTATAGAAATATGGAGAATATAAGTGTTCTCACGAACCTGGTCTTCGTGGGTTTTGTTTTATTCCTGTTTCTCCTTCTCCTTCTCATATTTTCCGCATCTTGTCCATCACCGTCCTCGTGATGCCCATACGTCGTTTGACCTCATCGATGCATCCGCCACTGTTTGAAATCTGAGCCCCAAGATAAATATAAGATCGGACCACGTTGCATTTCGCGATTTGAGTCACTTGAGGCGCATTATTTCTGGCACGGTCAACAATCATCACCTTGGTTTTGCTGCAATTTATCTTAAGGCCAAACTCATGGCTCACTCGTTCCATCCTTGACAGAAGCTCTTCCAAGTGTTGCGAACTCGATGCAAACAAAGTGGTGTCATCTACGTAACGCAACTTTGCAATCCTGCATCCACCAATTGCTACACCGTCTGTCGAGTCTTCCAAAGTGATGCGCATTATTAGCTCTGTGTACAAGTTGAATAAGAGTGGTGATATTATGCACCCCTGGCGTACACCGGCACTAGGATGGAACTCACCTGATAGGACATCATCTGTGCGCACTGAAGCTGTGCCCTCTTCATAGAGCCTTCTTAAAAGGTGTACGAGATGTTTTGGTGTACCCATATCTAACAGGGTCTTCCACAACACCGGCCATCTCACCGAGTCGAATTCTTTGGAGAAATCAACAAAGCAAATGAATATGGGCTTATTAAATTCTCTTGACTTCTCCATGATCTGGCGTAAAATGAGAATATGTTCCCGAGTGCCTTTCCCTTTCACAAAACCGGCCTGTTCCGGAGTGATCTCCTTAGAGAAGTAGGCCTTCAGGCGCTCGTTGAGAATATGCAGCAAAGCTCCTGTCCCGCGTGCACGTTTTACCAACCCCGCTGCCTTACGTCCCACGTACACGTACGATTTTGCCAAGCAGTGAGGCCTAAATCCAACCAAAGTAAGGCCTCTTTAACGTAGACGAAGGGGGTCGCGTGCAGCGTGGCATCTCGCGGCGTGTCGGACGTTTTATCTGTTTACACGCAGGTGCCGCACGGCGCATGCAGCGTAAAGCTGTATTATCACACGCGCAAACACATATGTATGGCAATGTACGATTTTGTAGTATGAAGATGTGGGGAGTGAGAGCAAGTCCACACGGTGCGTTGCTTTGCGAAGCATATTTCGCAACGCAAATATTTTGACGCCTTGCCGGCACACACGGGCACTGCGTCGTCGAGACGTTGCGCCAGCGTTCCATCATCGCGGCGGCTATTCATCGCAGTTGCGCACACAAAAAGTGTTATTTGCTGACCATTGTTATTGATAAGTTTTTACCCGACTGCCGAAGGAGGGTGATGTGTTTATCAGTCTATGTATGTAAGTATGTATGTATGTATGTATGTTTGTTCCTATATGGCGTTCCAGAGACCAAACGCGTTGGCCGATTTTGATGATTCATACGTCAATCGATTCGTCTTAACCCTGCGAGTGTCATAGGCTACATTAAATTGGACAATAGAAAAATGGTGGCTTTTGGATGCGTTAATGTGGGGGCCCAATTTTTTTTTTCTTATATATCAAAATAACGGGTTTTAAGATCAGAAATATATAACACATATATGTTTAAATGTATCTCATTCGAAAAAAAACTAACTAAAAAGTTTTAATTAAAAAAATTAAATCAAAAAACCCGACTGCTTCAAAAGCGAACTAAAAAGTCTTAAACAAGGAAAAAATCATGCTGTGCAGGCTTAGAGCATGTGCAGGCGGAGGATACACCAGATTTTGGTCAACCAGTCCGCGAATATGTATCCTCCGACTGCACAGCATGATTTTTTCCTTGTTTACGACTTTTTAGTTCGCTTTTGAAGCAGCCGGGTTTTTTGATTTTTTGATTTAATTTAATTATTGTTTTCGTTTAAGGGAAATATGTATTTCTTTTTATGAAAGTAAATCTCTAACCAGAACACAAAAATTCTTAAAAATCGTCTCACTATCAACGCACAAATAAATGAGCGTTGCCGCACCCCGTCGCCGCGTCACAATGCGTACACCCCTCCCACTTCGTCTCGGGGGCTGCAGTGAGGCCAGGGAGCACACGATGCGTTGCGGCGACGCACCGCAAAGATTTCGCCGTCGTGTGTGCGTTACGTCGAAGCAGTGCACCGCTCGCGCACCGTGCGAAAGCGCTAGATATTGACACAACGCTGACGCCATGCGCCGTGTTGGCCGGGTGGCCCTCACAAGGTGCGTGGTGCGGGGCGTGATAATTTGGATACCGTAGTAAGTAACTCAGGTACTAAAATTGCTCAACTTTGGGGATGTGGTGATTACACCTTTAATGTGGGGTGCATTTTCGATATAACGACCTTAAAGTTTTATTACTACATTTCCGCAGCCTTATTGCGTAATGATTGTAATGAATTCGGAAAGAGCAAAGGGCAAAGAGTATGAAAAATCGACTAATCACAAACGGAAAGCCACATCACGTCTTTCATCTCGCAAGTGTCTCGCCTTTGCTCTTTCCGAATTCAATACGCATTGAGGCTGCTGGACATATTATCTACAATAACTATTTGATTTGCAGCACAAGGCACCGTGGATCTGGCCTACAGTATTTTGTATTACACAAAACTTCTGAGAAAAAAAAATGGGCTTCAGCTGGATAATTGTAGAGTCTTTGAAAACGCTCATTATCTTTAACACTGCAGGTAATTTCAGAGGAATAGGTTGTTATATTGGTGAATAGAGTCTGGCAAACGAAAGTAGAGACTGAAAAAGCGCGGCAAATTTAAAAAAATCTCGGCATAGCAACCCCAAAACTAGTATGAAGTACTTGGAATAACCTAATTTAGAATTAGAAATTAATAATAAATAATTCTAAAGTATCAAATTAGGTTATTCCAAGTATTTCATACTAGTTTTGGGGTTGCTATGCCGAGATTTTTTAAATTTGCCGCGCGTTTTCAGTCTCTACTTTCGTTTGCCAGACTCTAAGCACTAATATAAAACGAAATCCGCTTATAATGTGCCGTTTGTAATAGGCTACTATACTTCATAAAAGATAGCTTGATCACTGCGACAGCTGTCAGTCAGTAACAATAGCGCTTGACAGGCTAACACTCAATAACGTATACGTCAGTTTGACATACGTCGCAGAGATCAAGCTATCTTTTTAGAGTCTTTTATTAATTATGAAGTTTATTGGAGAGGGGCTCATTCAGATGACATAGGTAACTTTTGCGATCTATCTAAGGTGTTTGATTTCTAGTTCACGAAACATTATTACTCATAATTAAATGATAGTAAGCAGCTATCAGGGTGCAAAATAAATTGATTAGCAAAATTAAAATGTAGAAGAACTCGGCCGCGTGAAGGCGGGAATTACCCCAAGGGAACATATTCCTGGGATAAAAAGTATGTTTTAATCTGGGGTATGGTCTACCCGTGTGCAAGCTTTCATTAAAATCCGTTCAGCTGTTAGAATATGCAGACCTTTTTAGGGTTCCGTAGCTAAATGGCAAAAAACGTAACCCTTATAGATTCGTCATGTCTGTCTGTATGGCTGTCCATCCGTATGTCACAGCCACTTTTTTCCGAAACTATAAGAACTATGCTGTTGAAACTTGGTAAGTAGATGTATTCTGTGAACCGCATTAAGATTTTCACTATAAAAAAAAACAATAAATTTTGCCCGTATTTGAAACTGAAACTATAAAAAATATATACGTAATATATACGTAATATACTACATACAATAAACTCACGCCTTTTTGCAAGTATTTTTTTTAATACGTCATAAATCGTAAACGACTCGCACTTGGCCGGTTTTTTCTACTTTCGCATTGAGTATAGATTTTAGATATGGACTAATAACTTAAGATATTATTTATATATTATAGTATTATAAGATATTTATTAGATACTAGCCTCGGATAGGCTGGCTTTTTTTGGCATTTCATACAGAATAGTTACTTAATGTTTTATATTGACAAGATAAAAGAAAAATTATGAGTAACTTGGTGCAAGAGCGGGCAAAGCTCGTGCTCGAATAAACTCGACAATATTGTTTTTATTTTTTTTAACGGTAATTGTTAAGCCTGGTTAAGTTAGATCAGAGTCCATAGACGGGGGAAAAAGCAGCCTCTGGCTATCGAATCGAGGCCAGCTGCTGTTTTCTCTACTCGTTCGTTTGCTAAACATGATGAATGAGTTGAATGACTGAAATGTAATCCAATCTTTAAATTGAGCGCCAAATTTATTTAGTCCAGACTCCAAGTGCTTGATTGGTTGGCTTGATAACCAATAGAAAAATTGTATAAAATGTTTAGATTAGGCGCGAAACGCGTTTACGTGTGTTTATTAGATTTTTTTCTTTTAGGGTCAACTCAAAGATGATTGCAAAAGACACTTCAATATACGTAAAAATGTTACAAAGTGTAAGCAACAATTATAATACAGTTTTACTATAGAATAAATTAAAAGTATCCAAACCAAAGCAGAAACCGCTCTTTTCTATTTGCTGTTTTGTGAGTGGTCAATGAACTTTTAAACATATGATCGTTCCGAATCTCTTTACGAAGGTCTAAACCCACGTTAGTTTAACTCATAATTTAAATTTTTGATTCGGCGAAAAAATAGCAAATTATAAAATTTGAATTTTTTTGAGTAATAATTTACCTTATGTTCACTTTAGTATGTTAATATTTATAATGATATTTTTTTCTAAAGTATTTTCAAAAGTTATTGTTGTAGTCGTGTAGTGAATTCGGAACAAAACCAATAATTGACAAGTCACAAAATTGGAGGGAAATTTCCCTGTTTCAGCGTACCAAAAAGCAGGGGCAGCCGGCGAAATCTCATTCGCAAGCGCAACTGTGAGTGAACTTGTCCGTGTTGATTATTACTGAAAGTTGACTGTATTTCCATTGTTTCATTCGATCAAATCAAATCATAATGGCCCCAATTGTGGATAAAGAAAACCTGCACAACGAATTCAGCAACGTACAATTGAAGGTTAGTTTCTCTATTCATACTTGCTATTAAAGTTATTATTAGAACAGGTTGCGACATGTCAGAACCTGAACCTAACCATTGTTTGCTTTCCAGTCGCCGGTTAAAAACAATGTCTTGGCTGAACGCAATGACAACGATAATATGAGTGGAGAAGGCATGGAGGTTGAGGGAAAGAACATGGAGGTGGCGGTATTTGACCCACAAAAGGAGCCCCTTCTACGCGACAACCCGCGTCGCTTCGTCATATTCCCGATACAGTACCCCGACATTTGGGACATGTACAAGAAAGCTGAGGCTTCCTTCTGGACCGTAGAGGAAGTGGATCTATCAAAGGTTCGTATTTGTTTACATCTCGTGTTTATTTTCGTCATTAATCCCACAGGGTATTTTTGTTAGAAACCAGTCCAATTGAAAATGTTAACTTATTCACTAAAGTGCTCTCGTTATCAATCAACACAAGTTATGAAAGCTACAGTTAGTAATAAAATAACGACTCTTTTTTGTCGTTACAAATGGTCACGCATCACCACCCCCCGCGAACTATACGAAGTACCAAATTATGGCGCAATATCTGGCGTGGTGTTATTTTTCTGGTGTTTAATCCGTTTCAGCATGATGTATTGTTTAACCTGCAAAAAATCTAAACGGTAGACACGACAGGCAACAATTAAAGTCTCGCTAAAAGTTGTTCTTGCGTTTGTTAATATTCAACTACGCCTATTCTCTGGCTTAACACCTTAACTGCCAGATGCCCGACAAACAATACATTTTCTATTGTGTCTCGTTCTTACGGCATTATATGTGTTAAGTCAGTTCATTTAACTCATAAACTGCCATGCAACACCTCTAAAGTTTGTTATTGCTTCTTACTGAAAATATGTAGCAATGTTTTGTACACACAGGCATTCAAGTTTCTCACCTTACATTAAATTCTTTCATACAGGACTTGTCTGACTGGGAGAACCTCAAGGACAGTGAGAGACATTTCATCAAACATGTGCTGGCCTTCTTTGCTGCCTCAGATGGCATTGTCAATGAGAACCTGGTGGAACGCTTCTCACAGGAGGTTCAAGTGACTGAAGCAAGATGCTTCTATGGCTTCCAGATTGCTATGGAAAATGTGCACTCTGAGATGTACTCTCTGCTCATTGACACATACATTAGGGACCCTAATGAGAGGTAAGTTGAGCTTAACTGACTGAAATAACTTTTATTTCCTACTAGCGTAAAAAGTATTTTATAAGCCTATGGGAACATGATACTGGGATGAAAAGTGCATAATTATAATCTATCTCTGTACCAAATTTGTCCAGATCCATTCTGTTGTGATTGAGTAATAAACATACATCCACACACAAATTTGTCCAAACTTTCCCATTTTTAATATTAGTAAGAGTAAGTTATCAAGTTAAAGAAATATATTTAAAAGTATTCATAGAAAATTCTCTTGGTAAAGATATCAACAAACTAACCAATAGAATTTAGAAAACCCCTATTTGTTGTATTGGAACTTTTCTGAACATTCAATAATTATTCTCTAATAGCACTATGCAATGCAATAAAATCATACCAATCAAGCTACTCTTTATGCAGCTACATTTGATCATTACATCATAGGTGCAAAACAAGTAGGCATTAGACCACCATGACTCATGTGTTGTTTTCCATTACAATCATGACAATTGTTTTCCTTAAACAGAGACTTCCTGTTCAATGCTATTGAAACCCTGCCCTGTGTGAAGAAGAAGGCTGACTGGGCCCTGCAGTGGATTGCAAGCAAATCTGCTACATTCGCCGAGCGGATAATCGCGTTTGCCGCTGTCGAGGGCATCTTTTTCTCTGGCAGTTTCGCCTCCATCTTCTGGATGAAGAAGCGTGGTCTGATGCCTGGATTGACATTCAGCAATGAGCTGATTTCTAGGGACGAGGTTTGTATTTTAGTCATTCTTAAATGTCATGCATTTACTAGGTCTTTCGTAACTCAACTTATACCATTCTGATAGTTCTGCCACAATTTTTTTTAATTTATTGATAAAAACAGCTTTCTGTATGGGTAAACTTTTAATTTTCCTGTTATCTTCTTTACTTTACTAGGTTTTTGCTAAATAGTAAATACTTATTTATACCATTCAATCTGATAAGTTCAGCCAGTAAATTGAGTGATTCATCAATACAAACAAGCTTCAGTATCAGTTCAAGTTATCAGCAAAGAACTTAATAAGCTTGTTATCTTTAGTGTGTCTCCTCACGCAGACCCTTATCTGAAAATAACTGAAATACTAGCATGAACATAATAAAACTCACTGATAACAAGCCCTCATACATGTTATTTGCTTGTGTCCTATGTTTTATCACAAAATCGAATAAACTTTATCATCTTGGTAGCAATTTATTCAATGGGAACGCCCATATTTGTCACATTTTTCGAAAAAAAAAAAACATTTAATCATACAATTAGAAAAAAGACTGGATTAACATGTTAATTTAATCACAGGAAATTTACAACATTTACTCAACGTTTTCCTGAAATATTAAATCTGTATCAGCTCTTATTGATTAGAAAATGTATTATAATTCCTGAGCTAAATGAGCTCATCATCATAGGAAACCTAATGGGTTTCTATATCTTATCATAACTTGACGACTGAATGGCCCAATGGGCAGCCAGTACATATATTTCATCACTTAAGTATTAATTGTATTATATCTAAGTAGCAGTCATTTGCTACCTTTTTCAATGACAAGATTATCTAACTTGTTACTTTCCTCAGGGTTTACACACGGACTTCGCGTGCCTGATGTTCAAGCACTTAGTTCAGAAGCCCAGCAAGGAAAGCGTGCTGAACATCATCAAGGACGCCGTCGTCATCGAGCAGGAGTTCCTCACAGACGCGCTGCCCGTCAGGCTGCTTGGCATGAACTGCGAGCTCATGTCCAACTATATCGAGTTCGTCGCCGACAGACTGCTAGTGGAACTTATTGGAGAAAAGGTAAATTATTTACTTTACGTACATTATTACTGAAATTAACATCTATGCAGCCAGTTGTCACACTGCAGGGCAAAGTCTATCCACACACTTCAGCCATCTGTGTGTTTAAATAGGTCTTGATAAAACTAAAGATATGGAAAAAGGGAGGGCAAAGTCCTAGTTAGGAAAGGTCATGATGGACGTCGATAAATAATAATTTATTGTATCGGAAAATATAGGTCATCCAATATCAGTATGTTTTTGAAATATTGTGGCTGATAAGAACTGTTCAGCTATCGAAAAAACTTATCATTCTGGTTTACCTCATGTTACTTTTCCCTAACATATTGAGTGATGTTAATTGTGCTAAAGTTTTATAAAACTTGACTTACTAAATTGTATTATTTTGTCAACAGCACTACAACACGAAGAACCCCTTCGACTTCATGAACAACATCTCACTGGAAGGCAAGACCAACTTCTTTGAGAAGAAAGTTAGTGAGTACCAGAAGTGGGGAGTCATGGCCAACCAGAATGACAATGTATTCACACTTGACGCTGAATTTTAGACTTGACAAAAACTTAACTTACAAAACAAAAAACAAGCAGTAGTCTCAGTGACTGACAGTATTATTAATTCCAATCAAAGTAACAAAGTGTATGTTTGGAGGATGTGGTACTTGTACCGGTGGAGCCGGTAATACAATTACTTGGACTGACATTATGTTCACTATTGTCTGTACAACTTGATTAATTTGAATTGTGTTTTTGACGATAAATTGTGCATGAAGGAAGTGGTCCTTATAATTAAGTAGACAAGCACTTTAGATTTGCAATGTGTGTACCTTTGTGCAACTAGTTTTAATGACTTAGCTTATAATGAACTGGTAGAATAAATACTTAAACAATAATATATTTTATAGTAAAATGGAATCATTTCAAGATGATTTATTCTGTGATAGATAATAATAATGAGCGCATTTACTTAAAAGTGTAAGTGAAATGCTTCCTTGCTTTATGTATGATAGGCGTGTATATTTTTTGCTAATAAAGGTTCTTAACGACAGACAGTCTTTTATTATTTTACAGACACTAGGGTTTTGGTCTTGACTCCAACAGGCCAGGCTATTCATGACGACACGCGCTGAGATTTTAGTGCGTGTATCTGCGCTGCTAAACATGATAAGGCAGCGCTCGTTGAGTTTGCAGTGCGTGTTTGTTGCGTTGTATGCGCGTCCGTGGAAGTCCTCTAGACCCAGTTTAAAATAGTAATCTTTGCCTCTAGGTTATATATGTTCTGTGGTGAAAGTCGTCCGCCTCGAAGCGGTCGGCTTCGACACGGCAATTTCAAGATCGTTGATTGCATTGCTTCAAGCTGAGACTTATAGTGAACTACAGTCTACTTATGTCCGTGGTGTACGTAACCCCAACAGGAAACTGACTCCTAGAGAGATATGAGTGGAACGTATAATTCGTGCGCAATCTTCTGTGAATGTGCGCCACATAAAAAATAAGTGCGTGTCGTCGTTTTTGAAAAAAACGGAAAAATAGGTTCCTGCTGGGGTAACGTTGTTCCAGCAGGAAAATTCTAAACGAATGATCGGAATGAGAAATATTGTGCATGGGCAGAGAGCTTATATTTGTGCGCCGAAAATATAACTGGTGCGTCATCAGGTTTTCGAGATAATGCATTTCCTGCTGGGGTAACGTTTTGCAGAATCGTGTATCCCTAAAACCATTGTACGTGCGCCTGTAGAATAAACAAAAACGAGTAGCTCTTGATTTGTGCCGGAATTAGATTTAAGAAAATATTTATAATTTTCAAGTAAAGTTATTCGAGCACTGTTTTTTCTTTTTGGGCACCGTTTGGCACTATTTGGGAACTATTTTTTGAAGTATGAATTATGTTTGAAGCGTATACAGATTCTCCGGACGGAGGTGAGTATGCTGGGCGAAACCTTCGTCCAGCATACTCATCGAACTATGGCTATAACTTCGCAAGTACAAGAGCACTATTTTTTTCCTTTGGGCACTATTTAGCACTATTTCAGAACAGTTTTTTGACATTCATGAAATATCAGGATTCCATGGTGAGTATGCTGGACGAAGGGACACGTAATTGCGCCTTTTCGAAAACCCGAAAAAAAATCGTGTACGTTACCCCAACAGGAAAGTGACTCCCTAGAGAGATATGAGTGGAACGTATAATTTGTGCGTAATCTGCTGTGAATGTGCGCCACTTAAAAAATAAGTGCATATTTATTTATTTATTTAAACTTCATGTACAATGGTGATACATAGGCGGACTTAATGCAGCAAGGCATTCTCTACCAGTCAAACTTTGGGTTAAAAAGAACACAACAGTGGTAGGAGTCCAAAATAAAAATAAAAAATTAACAATAATTAAAATTGGATAATAAACTATCTAACTAATAAAATACATAAATAATTTCTAAAACAATAGAGTAATAAATACTATAGTCTAAACGAAACAGAAATTTTAATATAATATATAATGACGAGGACCGAGCTATGTAAGAGAGGACAAGTAATAGTTCCGGATTTTACGCTTAAATGAAAATTTACTCTCAGCTTTTTTTATGCCAAGGGGAAGCCCGTTCCAGAGTTTTATAGTAGAGACAGTGTAAGAATTCGATACAAACCCAGTGCGGTGAGAAGGAATATGGAGAAGTAAGTTTTTGGAAGCTCGAAGGTTAAGATCGTGAGAACTGCCCAACACTTTAAAGTATTGTTTTAAATAATCAGGGGTACGAGGATCGTTCATGATGTTGAAGAGCATGCAGAGGGATCTCCTCTGACGGATAGGCAGCCATTTAAGCTGAGAACGGAAGGAAGAAATGTGATCATATTTACGAAGCCCGAAAATAAAGCGAATACAGTTGTTAAGAAGTCGATCCATTTTGTTAAGAAGTTCTTGGGATAGATCAGAGTAACAAACATCAGCATAGTCGATTATAGGCAATATAAGAGCTTGAACCAAGGTGGTTTTAGTGCTAGACGGAAGAAAATGTTTGAATCTATAGAGAGACCGCAGTGAGAATGTGACTCTCTGGCTAATCTGAGCGACCTGCTTATTCCAGCTTAACTTGTCATCAATGTATAGGCCTAAGTCTTTAACGTGAGGAGAGAGAGGAATGACGGTATGGCCGAAAATAAGCGGCGATAGAAGGCCTGTGTCCAAGGTTCGTAGAAAATACGAACTACCAATAAGGATAGCCTGACATTTACTGACATTTACAGTAACCCCAAATCTGCTAGACCAATCAGCGATTGCTAGAAGGTCAGCATTCAACAGTGAGATGCAGTTATCCAGATTGAGAATGTCAGATTGCGCGTAGAGCTGCAGGTCATCAGCATACAGATGGTAGGAGCATTTGAGGATAGTAGTAATAGAGTTAATAAATAAAGAAAATAAGAGTGGAGAGAGTATACCGCCTTGTGGAACGCCTGTTTCCAGAGCGCACCAATCAGAGAATTTCTGATCAGCACGTACCGCCTGCTGGCGACCACGAAGATATGATGAAAACCAATCCCGTGCCGACAAAGAAACCCCAATTTGAGACAGGATGGCCAGGAGAATGTCGTGATCGACGGTATTAAATGCATTGGAGAAATCTATTAAAACCAACACCGTCAACCTCGAACTCTCCAAGCCGTTCCTGACGTCTTCAGTAACTTTAAGCAAGGCTGTGGCTGTACTATGGTCGGGCCGAAAACCAGATTGGAAAGGGGATAATAGGTTATTCCGGGACACGAAGGAGGATATTTGTTTCAGAGCAACGGCTTCTAGGATCTTAGATAGGAATGGGAGAATGGAGATTGGTCTGTAGTGATTAGATAAGGTGGGGTTGGAAATTTTTGGCAGAGGAATAATAAATGCCTTACGCCAGGTTGTAGGAAACTCACCAGCCTGCAGAGAGTAGTTGATGATGTGTGTGATAATGGGAAGGATACTTTTAAAAATGAGGGATAACATGGATATCGTCATTTTTGAAAAAAGCGGAGAAATAGGTTCCTGCTAGGGTAACGTTGTTCCAGCACGAAAATTCTAAACGAATGATCGGAATGAGAAATATTGTGCATAGGCAGAGAGCTTATATTTGTGCGAAAATGTGCGCCGAAAATATAACTTGTGCGTCATCAGGTTTTCGAGATATTGCATTTCCTGCTGGGGTAACGTTTTGCAGAATCGTGTATCTCCAAAACCATTGTACGTGCGCCTGTAGAATAAACAAACACGAGTAGCTCTTGATTTGTGCCAGAATTAGATTTAAGAAAATATTTATAATTTTCAAATAGTTGCGTTTTTTCGAATACCCGAAAAAAAAATTCGCAGCGCCTAAATGAGAAAACGTATAAGCTCGCTGAAAACTGTATTCAGTCCATCTTGACGCTTGTAATAGCCATAAAAAGTTTCAAAAGCATACATGCTTGCGTTATCGAATAACATTGCTAAAAGTCAAAACGAGAGTGTCATAACTTTGACGGCAAAATACAAGAAACCGACTCAACCCAAGATAGTGTAAACCACAAGTATGTGCGTTATGTCAAAAATATATAGTGAAAATATTTAGCTTGGAATGTTTCGCATTAGTAGATTTAAACAAAAAACTAAACATGTAAACAAAGGCTGATTATCCGACCAAATTCGAATGACTACATAAAAGCGACGGTTTCCTAAATAACGATGACCTTCTTAACTTTACTCACGAACCGGTTGTAGCGTGTTGTGCCTGAGTACACTGAGGTTGAAAAGTTATAAAAAAATTAACTTGTTATTGGATTATACGTATTCTACTAGCTGTTGCCGTGTCTTGCACTTGATTAGGTAAGTACATTAGAAAAAGTATTGCCAAGGTATAACCTATCTTCTTTAAAAATCCAAAGAACAATGGCGAGATTTTAGCTGACTTAAATTTGAGCGTCTGAAAGTGAGTTATATACGAAAGACGTTCTATTAATTGTCTACATTTTTTAAATATATTATTGGGCTGGTTCAAAACGGATAAAAAAAAACCATAATAAATAAAAAGTTATTTGATTTTTTAGTTAATTTCTTTAGCTTAGTGTTGCCATTATATATTTTATCTGCTAAGTGACAAGTAGTAACTATATTAATTAATAATATAATTAATGTATTTATTGCAGTAAATGAGTTAACAATACAGTTTATGTCTAAGTATAGATGTTCCTCGCAGGTAGGTAAGAATATTGTAGTGCAGTAGAAATAAATGAATTACTTTTAATTATTGGCAAAAAGACTAGTATCCAAGTTTAGAAAATATAGCTTAGTTGTTGACGAGGCCGACGACCTTTTGATAAACGTCAAAGTCGCTTAGTTTAAATAAATATAGGTACTCTTTCCAAAGAGTATATTATACATTTCATGCTGAAATTACTAGGTAAGGGAAATGCTAATGCGATATTCCCCTTTTACTTCCACGAAATTGAATAATATTACCTATTAAACACATTATTAAAAGTTACCCAGACATAACCTACAAAAGTTTATGACTGAATATCTATTATTCTCGACATTCTCGAACAAAAATTCTTGCACAAACTAATTCAGAACATCACCCTGAGTTAAACCAGATATTTTTCATTTAAAGACGTAGGAATTTAATCTCAGCTAAAAAAATGTATGGGCACCTGCCATTGTTCTTTCATTAAAATACATTCAGTATTTTTTGGATGTGTATCCAGACATTTGCCTTTATAATATTAGTAGAAAAAAGTAGAGACCAAAAATTTTATGGAGTCTGTTTTAAAAAAAAAAATTCAAGATATGTGATGAATACCTACCTACTACAAAAAATAACCTACAGATATAGTTTATTTATAAAAAGTCAATTAACACAACAGTAAAAAAAACAACGTAGGTAACTACATACATTGATTTACGTAGGCCTTAGATCAAATAAAAAGTCAAGATGGAACGTTGCAAACAACATAGTGAAGCCGGTTCAAACTATGCCTTGCCGTATAAATACACAATTACACGCACACACGTACAACGAAACTACCCCTTAGCTTCTCAGTTGAGCTTTATTATTTTATCTGTGAGCTCTAATGACAAGCTAAGGCGTAATTTCGTTGTGAGTGCGTGTAATTGTGTATTTGTACGGCAAGGTATAGTTTGAACCAGCGTCACTTTGTTGTTTGCAACGTTACATCTTGACTTTTTACTTGATCTGAGCCGTAGGCTAGATAAATTAGCATTGAGTTTTTAGGATTCCGTACCCAAAGGTTAAAAACGGCAGCCTATTACGAAGACTAAGTACTTATGTAAATGATAAACTGATCTGTGATTTTAAATAATAATAACTACACACTTGATGCCACAATTATTTTAAGAAACAAAATTAAGAGAATAAAAATAATAATTTCTACATTAACAACCTCTTTCATTTGTTATGGTCACAAGGTGAATTTAATGTATTTTTAATTAGCCCCCAAAATTAGGTCATGCCAACAAACGTTTGAAAGCGACTGTACGGACAACAGCTTAGGTTTAATACGTCCAATTAAGAAGGTCATCGATATGTATGAATCCGTCGCTTTTTCGTAGTCATTTGAATTTGGTCGGATAACCAGCCATTGTTTATATGTTTAGTATTTTGTTTAAATCTACTTAATGCGAAACATTCCAAGCTGAATATTTTCGCTATATATTTTTGACTAAACGCACATACTTGTGGTTTACACCTACCTATCTTGGGTTGAGTCGGTTTCTTGTATTTTTCCGTCAAAGTTATGACACTCTAGTTTTGACTTTTAGGAATATTATTCGATAACGCAAGCATGTATGCTTTTGAAACTTTTTATTGTTATTACAAGTGTCAAGATAGACTGAATACACTTTTCAGCGAGCTGATACGTTTTCTTATTTAGGCGCTGCGATTTTTTTTCGGGTTTTCAAAAAAGCGCAATTACTTGAAAATTATAAATATTTTCTTAAATCTAATTCCGGCACAAATACGCACAAATCAAGAGCTACTCGTGTATGTTTATTCTACAGGCGCACGTACAATGGTTTTGGAGATACACGATTCTGCAAAACGTTACCCCAGCAGATTTCTCATTCCGATCATTCGTTTAGAATTTTCCTGCTGGAACAACGTTACCCCAGCAGGAACCTATTTTTCCGTTTTTTTCAAAAACAACGACACGCACGTATTTTTTATGTGGCGCACATTCACAGCAGATTACGCACGAATTATACGTTCCACTCATATCTCTCTAGGTCACTTTCCTGTTGGGGTAACGTGCACCCGCAGGACCCCGACAGCAATCGCTTCCATATTTGGTAAATAATTTCTACTTAATTGGTACCAATTAGAATCCGAACAACAAAATTGGTACCTTAGTAGTTTACGAGAAAATCGATTTTGAATGTGGTCCTGCGGTAGTCACGCTCCATTCAGCAGGACCACCATGAGCGCCGAAAAGGGGGGCTTGCTAAAGCTATTCTATGTATACAAATAATTACTACCCATAAATGTGATTCATTTCGTAAAAAAAAAACAGAACTGAAACATTAGTATTTACCGAGAAATCAACGATGATAAATTTCGCTCGCTCGTTCAGCAGGACCACGACTTAGCCCTTAAGTGCATAGTTTATCAAAATTGATATCAGAAATTTACTTGGCCGTAACTTGGGAACGCAACATTATTTGTTATGGGGTAAAGCAGAGAGTTTGTAAGTACTAGAGATAACGTATTTACGACGAAAAAGAAACTGTCAATTCTTTCGTTGTGGCATATGGAAATACCTGGGAAATACTCTATGAAAAAAAAAAGAGACTAACGCTACCATCTTGAACGTCAAAGAGATAACTTTTTAGTCACTGTTGTAACCCATCGGTTATCAAAAATAGTTATTTTGTATTGATGTAAATGAAAATAAAAAAATCAAACTGTTATTGACTTAGGAATCGAACCTTCCTCACGCGCATTAATGTTGACTGTACCACGGTAAAGATATCTAACAGTATTGTGACTCGGCCCTTTCCTTGAAATATAATAAGTGCCTACAAGCTCGCGTCACCTAAACACGCGTTAGGGCTGCCTGCCTCTACCTACTTGAGTTACTTTCTAGTTTTGTGATTGTAAATATCTCAAGATTCTTTTCTCTAATCTGAGGTTAATATTATATTATTTATTATACCTACTTATTTTAAATCTTACTAGGTAGGTACCTACCATTTATTACTCTCATTGGTAACCATTTCATAATTATAGTAATTCGTCTAATTCAATAATTTATGTAAGTACATAAGTATATAGCCTAGCCAACTACCTACTAGTTATTTTTAAAGCGAGCGTAGGTAGGTCTCTTGTGTGTCCCAACTACCTACTAGTTATTTTTAAAGCGAGCGTAGGTAGGTCTCTCGTGTGTCACTTTATCACCCTATCTACTTATTTATTTATTAATCCAGGTATTTTACTCGGTGGAAAAATCGAAATTCCTACCTATTAAAAAAAGAAACAAACGAACTGGTAAGTTAGGTATACCTATTTTTGTTTTAAAGTTTTGGCTTTCGGAGGTGCCAGGTAATTTAAAAAAAATCTCTGGGTGCGTTATAGAAGAATTCATCTAAGTCTTTATTTGCTCTCTGCCATATTAAGTAAGTAGGTACTTGTACTTATTTCAATCAAATATTCACAAATCGCCCGCTTACTGCTTACAAAACAATCACACCGTTCGTGACTGTAATGTATCGAGTGTTGGCTGAACTCGAGACGCGTAGGTATGACTCGCGTTCCGACCGTTTTTATGAAGATAGAATACTGTTAGATATCTTTACCGTGACTGTACCCTGTACTTAGTACTTACCAAGGTCAGTTTCTGGATAGGTTTGTGTTTAACTTGAAGCGGCTGGGATAGTGACCGCGTCAGGGTAAGCAACACTTACCAAGGTCAGTCTTGATAAGGGTGACCACATTTTTTTGGATCGCTTGTTTATGGGTAGGTGCCCACGCCAGGGTAAGCAACACTAACCAAGGTCAGTCTTTGGATGGGTGACCATCACCACAAAGATATTGATCACCCATCCTAAAGTCACCCCGTTAGGTTAAACAACATCTACCAATAAGGTCACCCATCCAAAAACAAGCGAACCCAAAAAAAGTGGTCACCCATCCAAAAACAAGCGCACCCAAAAAAAAGTGGTCACCCATCCAAACACTGACCTTGGTAAGTGTTGCTTACCCTGACAGGGTCACCCATCCCAAGACTGACCTTGGTAAGTGTTGCTTACCCTGGCGGGGTAAGCCATCCAAAACAAACGAGCCAAAAAAAGCGGTCACCCATCCAAAGACTAGCCTTGGTAAGTGTTGTTTAACTTGGCGGCTAACCCTCAGTTTCCCAGCTCAAAATTATCGGAGAATTAATGTGACAAATTGTCAAGCACGCGTTACCTGCTGTGATTGGCTGTTGAAACAGGCAAGTCATTCAACCAATCACAGCAGATAACGCGTGTTTGACAATTTGTCACATTAATTCTCCGATAATTTTAAGCTGGGAAACTGAGGGTAAATCAACCCAGCCGCATAAGATAGAATACTATTTAAAGTTACTGAAAAGTTATAGTAGTGAATGAAAACCAGCTAGGGTAGCCAACCGAAATAAATTAATGCCGATTATTTAATGTAACAAGCGATTACGTAATTTCTCGATGATGAAGAGTTGAGAAACACACTGACAACTGAGGGCTGGTTAATTTATGACAAATTGTCAGCGGATTTGAGATGTGACTTCGACTTCAGAAACCGGCCCTTAAGGATACACTAGTCGAAAATTCTTCCATACAAACGTAGTCTAGAGATTACTCCACTGTTTGACGATGTACGTTCAAAATAAAAAAATATATCAATTTGTCTCATCATTATCTAGTCCTGTATGGAACCAAAAATGTAAAAAAATAATATATTTGAAAGTTATGTGCATCGAAAGTTCCATATTTCAACACTAATTTTAACGCATCTTTGGGCGAAAATAAATACCATAAGAAGAAGGAAAATTGCAAAACGGCCTCCATACAGGGATAGATTAGTAATTCAACAATGTAAATAATGTTATTTTAAAAATATACATTTAGTTATTTTTTCATGATATCTAGACTCCCAATGGTCTGTTGATAAAATTTCGCGCGCTCGTTTTCGTCCTAAATCATCATCCAATTCGATACAAATTTGCAAAATTGCTGATTCGTACGCGAACTAGCTTCTTACTGCTCATCCCAGCATCTATTTCTTTCGCACGTGTTGTCGGATAAGATAGCATGCATTTTAACCCCGCGCACAAAATAGTTCGTGCCGTCGACTAGTTCAACCTTAATATGCCTTTGACTGTACCGTATAAAATATTCATACTTTTTCCCATCCTCCATATATTAACTTGCTCCCCTCCCCCCCTGGGCCATCGGATGGCGACGCCCTTGCATGTGCCCTGATTAATCATATGGTCCATGACACATACAATGACTTCTCGAGCTGGCGAATACTCTCACGCAGTTTTCCCCTCCGCCCGCGCTCATCTCACCTATGCGCGCGAGCCCATCCCTATTGTTGGTTGCTCAAAATAGACGACGTAAATTTTACTGTCGTCGATCGTGTATTTTGATCACAGGCTAACTGCTCGAGTAGCTCGTGAATTCCCGCTTTAGGCCTCGTTTCTGGAGACGCAGGGCCAAAGACTACTATATGCGCGGGGCTTCGTGCGTCGCGTGCAGCGTGGCGTCACACGCCCCGTACGTCACTAGTTTCCGATTTTGTTGAAACTTTGTGAGGATGTTGTTCTCAAATTGTTCTATTTTGTACCTTCAATTAAAAAAAGTGTACCCCTCGGGTTTCGCTAAAAAATGGAAAACAAAAAATGACATACAGGGCGTATACGCCCTGTATGTCATTTTTTGTTTTCCATTTTTGCATCCTCACAAAGTTTCAACAAAATCGGAGACTAGTGACGTACGGGGCGTGTGACGCTGCAGCATGGCGTATTGCGGCGGACATTTTTTCTGTCTACGGAGACAACAGAACAGAGCATTGCAGGAATAGCTGGCCGCTGAAACTAAAAAAAAACGTCTGCAAAACGTCGCGTACAACGAGGTGATGCCAACCGTGGGTCCCGCCTGCATCTCAAGAAAATGCTTGTAAAATCGCTTCTCCGTAAACAGGAAGAAGGTCTAGTGTCCTGTGGTGAGATCAAACTGCTGCTGCTGTGGTCGCTTTTCTGGTGGTCGCCACTGTTGATTCTGGCTTTCAGGAGTTGCAGTGGTTTGGGAATAGTGCGGTGGGATTGTGATCAACAAAGTTTATTTGTGCTGATCACTGGACATAATAGAATCCGTCAAGCTGACGTCCACATAATATAATTCAGGGTTAGTTAGAGTCACCATTAAATAGTGCTCGGGTACCTATGTACAGTCCGATCACACTTCTTAATTACTATAAAGTGCGCAGTGTATTTTTTGAGTAAATGCTGGCAGCTTATTTAGACGTATTATTGTAGCTTTGTCTTTTTTCGATGTGAACATTATGCGACTAAACCAGTTTGCCACTACGGAGGGACTCTTCTCCTGTTCCGAGTAAGTCGCCATTACCTATGAATCATAGTATGGTAAAAGTACTTCAAGTTAATGGAACATGGGCCCATATTCCAATAAGTTATTGAGAAAAAAAAAGAAAAATAACGATTCACATTACTTTTATTATGTAAAATTATAATTACATGGATTTGTTGGGGTTATCCAGGAGCTCTACTGAATTAGATTTTATTAAATTTAATTGCAAGTTGTTACTGATCCCGTAGAGTTCCTCTATGACCTCAGAGAAGATGGAATAAGACAATATTTTCCCAACCACACAATTGTAATTGTATTGTTGAACATACAATGAGACCTCATTTACTATGCGTTGAGATGAAGAGGTCGTATTTATACTGACAAAGTGCTCTTTGAATGCAAACGTGCCGTGAGCCCGTGACACACATTGTTTCTACAGTACACCTTAGTAGAAATAAAATGCAATAACAAGTCTATAAATTATACTCTAATAAAATAAAACAAGTGTGCAAGTTACAATTTTATAATCCTACTATTGCATACAGATTCTTAAGAATAAGAGCAGCGGTTACCGTAATTTGTCGTAAAAATTCTCATTCTAACGACATGGACGGTTAATACTCTGCAAAAGTGAAATGGTATATAAGTTGTTTAAATTACGGAAATTAATTCTTTTGTAGGAAGAACTAAAAACATCCAATCATTCACAGCAAACAGTACTTGCATAACCTATCTTAGTTTAAATAGTGTTAAGGCTAACGCAGGCTAAGGAGGGCAGCAACGCAACGCATTACAAAAATCCTCTCTCCATGTTCCACACATGCGAACGCTGCTCTGAACCTTTTTTACAAAATTCCTTAGCGTAGCTTGCGGTAGGTTTCGGGAGAAAATGTAACGTCACGTAACATTTTTGTGTTATACGGGGGTAACAAACATTTTGTTTATTAAACGACTTCTTCTCAAAGTACATCCTCCCTTGAGAAGAAGTCGGTTGAAAAACAAACATCTTAATTTATATATGTTTTGTTGGAATGCGTTGCGATGCGGCTTCCCCTACCACACGCTACCCTAGCGCGCCTGCTTGTCGCTGGCCAGGCGCCGCAGCAGGCGGTGGCCCGACAGGAACGTGAGGCCGCCCAGCGGCAGCAGGTAGCGCACCGTGTCGAACATCGACAGCTGCAGCCACAGCACGCCGTACAGGCCCAGGGAACCTGCGGGGGACTTATGTGTTAATGAAAGTTCCAAACATGTTACTTTTCAAGAATAATCATGCAGGTTGTAGTTTAATTTAGTTCAATCATAGATTTGATGGCAGCATTTTTCTCGTGTTTCCCTTTTCTTGTTTAGTGAGTAATATTTTTGGAGTTTCCTCCTTGACTCGAACCCTTTATTTTTCTTTTGATATCTATATGACCATATCACTAAAGCTACAACTAAATTTACCTAAAGGCAGTCCCATCTTGTTTCTTTTTTAGTTAATAAATCTATGTCACCTACATATGTTGGAGAGTGTCAAGACACTAGCCAGATTTTGGAAACAACCACTTTCATTAAAAAAATGAATGTATGAACTTAATGCACATTAAAACAAATGAGTAGTGTTTAAACTAATATAAAAAAATTATAGATTGTTTACCTAGTGAGCATACAACAATTTTAAAGGCGGGAGTGTTTCATTGAATCCCGAGCGTAGCGAGGGGTTCTTTAGTGGAATCCTGAGTGCAGGGAGGGATTCAAAGTATGTCACTCGAGTTTAAAATAGCTCCCGAGATGGACACTCTATTCTTTATCAACCTTTATGAGAAAATTAGAAAGTGCAACTTATGAACAAGAACATTACGTTTATTTATTTACATTAAATTAAGAATCATGAGACATTAAATTAAGAATCATGAGACATAAAACAAAATAATTAGAGGCTAATGTTTATATTTGAACAATAATGGAAGTACATCGTAACAATTTTATTAGTACCATCCGTTACAGTTGTAGATTTGTTTACAGCTTGGAATTTTGAAATAGTCTCAGAAAACGGTCTCTCAAGATGTAGTTTTTGAGGAACTTGATTATTTATAACACTTTCACTTGAGGAAGACGCACTCATGTTTTATAATTCTAAAATATGAATTTGAAACAACTACGAACGAAAGCAGAATGTATTTAAATTCGAGCGACATCAACTTTTTTTTTAATTTGGCGCGTTCGCAGTTTTTCAGCCAGTCGCTTATTCAATACATTGTTCCCGCATGGTTTGTGATTCATCTCATTGCTGATTGGCACATTTACTAACAATGTCCACATTACAAATTCAAATCTCTTTTAGTCCCTAGGTAATAATGAGATATTTTGGGCCAAATAAACTAAAAAAAACAAACAAATAAACTAGCTTTTTTTGAATAGATGTGATAAAAAATACTTTTTGTATCCATAATCCGAATTCCAATTAAAAATACTGAATACATGGCAAAACAGTTACTTCAAAATACTATTATTATAGCAAAAAATGCGGGGCTCCTATTTCTGTCTGCAAGGTCTAAAGTAACCTAAAATGAAGGAGATGACGTCATCCCTACGAACCTAACCTATGCGTGTCGGCCTAAGCTCCCGAGCTCGCTTCGCTCGCTCTTGGACTTATTTTGTTATAATTATGGTGTGAGTATAATAACATTTGTACGCTCTGGTTAATATGCTGTGCAGTCAGTATTTCTGATGTAAAAAGTATATAAATGTTGGAAATAAATTGATAGGTGATTATTTATTTCATGTGCAATTAATAACATCCCAAAACAAATTCGTAACATGATTGGCAGCGGCGTTTTTAATCTCTATCTACTAACTGTATCGAAAACTTACCTCCCAAAGCCAAATGGAAGACCAAGGCACTGGGCGTGAGGGGGAAGTTGCCGAAGTTGAGCCCGAGCTTAGCCCACAGCAGCAGCAGCAGTAGCAGCGGCGCGGCGCACGCGCACGCGAACACGTCGGACAGCAGGCGGGCGGGCCGCGCCTCCGCCACGCGGAACATGTGCGCGATCTCGGGGAGGGCGCCGCGGTACGGCTTCGACGTGGCGGTCACTGGCGCTCCTGTGGGGCATAAAACATTTTATTTTATGGAAATTTTGCCCGGAATGAGGCGACAAAGACACAGACAGTCCATTTTGCAGGGGCTGCTTTAACGCCGAATATTCAGCCACCCATTTCATCCTTGAATACGAAGCCGTGGCTTCACAACGTGCAGAAATCCTCGGCAGAGTGAGGTGAGGAGCCTCTGCCCGAAAGCACAAAAGGAGCTGAAGCCCCCAGCCCCCAGGGAGCTTCTGTGCTTTAGGCTTTGGGCGGAGCTAGGCTGGCTATATTAGTCAGTACAAACAACGGATCAAATGAGAGTCAGAGCGGTTTTTTTTTTTATGGTCCTCTCGAAGTTCAATCCAAGTGATTGGCTACTGCTTAATCGGGCGATCCTGTGGAGACTAAACTATAGCCTGCAGCCAGGCACAGTCAATGCGGCAAACGGAGTCCCATTATTATAACAGTACCAGTTAACCTACAAGTATCAACGACACCACTGCATGAGGTGCCTGCGCCAGAAGCGCGGTATTTACGTGTCACGCTACCGAGGTTCTAGGGGTATATTGTGTGAATTACCAATACCAAAGCTATTTTATTTACCACTACCCTCAGTAAATAACTATTACTAGAAAATACCTCAAACCAATTTGTTGGCACATTCTTGTCTATAATGGAACGCACTTTATTGAATAGAAGGATAGAATAGAATAGAAATATATTTATTCGACACAGGCATTGAGGCATTGAGTCATGATCTGAAGGGATACATTCTATAGGCCTAGCCTTTTCCCATCATCTTGCTGGGATCGGCTTCCAGTCTTACCAAATGCACAATTTTATATGGATGACTGCCTATCTGACCTCCACAACCTAAAAACGTTTCTAGGTGGTGGGGCCATGGCAAGACTAGTAGCCGTAACGCCTTTCAACTTCTACAATTTACAGCCAGTACCAGCAGTTTAACTCATCCGTGTCACACGGCGGAGTCTCGCTATGTAATTGACTCATCCACTGATGGTCACTCGAACTGTGCTAGCGCTGTTTATCTTTTAAGATCGACTCGTGCGGAAGATTAGATATTTTGTCAATTATCAATAAAACTGAAAAAGTAGTAAATCTATCCAACACCATTTTTGATCTACTTTTCTGTCCTTCTTATACCAATAGTTAAATAATAACACAGACACAGCTAATATACGAGTAGGTTCAGCGAGACAACTCACCGACAGCATTAGCGTCCTTGCCGAAGTAGAAGAGCACCTCCCCGACGGGCCAGGCGATGGGGTTGGACACGGCGCTGTCTCCGAGGTACATGGTCAGCGAGTACGCGCCCGACGCGAAGTTCAGGTGCTTGGCGATGCCGCCGGCGTTCTGGTGGAAACCATTTATTTTTAGTAACATATAATTTTACAAGCATTTCTCAAAGGGGAATATATTTTAGGCTGGCTGCTAAGATTAAAATCCTATAAAAATTCAATGATGCAGCTTAACTTGGTGTTTAATAAACAAAAACCAATGTTCAAGTTCTGTGTACAAAATCCCAGAGAGGCTGAAGGCAGAAGCTGAGCTCCACCACTTTTTTTTTTAATACAGCGACGCTCTTTTTAGGGTTCCGTAGCCAAATGGCAAAAAACGGAACCCTTATAGATTCGTCATGTCTGTCTGTCTGTCCGTCCGTATGTCACAGCCACTTTATTCCGAAACTATAAGAACTATGTTGTTGAAACTTGGTAAGTAGATGTATTCTGTGAGCCGCATTAAGATTTTCACACAAAAATAAAAATAAAACAATAAATTTTGGGGGTTCCCATACTTGAAACTAAAACTAAAAATATTTTTTTTCATCAGACCCATATGTGTGGGGTATCTATGGATAGGTCTTCAAAAATGATATTGAGGTTTCTAATATCATTTTTTTCTAAACTGAATAGTTTGCGCGAGTGACTCTGCCAAAGTGGTAAAATGTGTGTCCCCCCCCCTGTAACTTCTAAAATAAGAGAATGATAAAACTAAAAAAAAAACATAATGTACATTACTATGTAAACTACCAGCGAAAATTGGTTTGAACGAGATCTAGTCAGTACTTTTTTTTTAATACGTCATAAATCGTAAACCGCAATTTATCAAGTACGGAACCCTTCGTGCGCGAGTCCGACTCGCACTTGGCCGGTTTTTTATAGATTTTTTTAAAAACAAATTTACAAAATTGAGTGGGTTCCTCAGAAATTTAAAACCGCACCATCTATTGGAATCAATTTTAAATGATCCATTCAAATAATCTTTGAAATGTGAATTAAGAGCCCGATATTCCTTGATTTTGTGCTTAGGAGAGTTAAATAAAGAAGAATATACGTTTTTTTAAGATTGTCTCGAGAAAATCTTAATATTTCACAAAACTTAATAACAAATCGAAGCTTATCACGCCATCTAGTGCAATTTATTTGAAGCAAATTTTGTTTCTTCGCGTTGGGTGCCCGTGACTACGTCCGAGTACAAACACTCACCAGTTCCACTTTGTAAGTCTTGGTGTTGTCGGGTTCGGCCACGAAGATGGTCTCGTCGTCGCTGCTGCTGGCGCTGCCGACGCGCACGAACGCTTGCTGCACCAGCACCGGCTTGTTGTACGCGTCGCGCACGCTGAACTTCAGCGTCACTCTGTACCACAAGTGGTTTGGATTAAACTCTGGGGATGTGTGAACCAATAGAGCTGGTTCTTCTTTCACTCAGCTGTGGATTGACGTGATTCTTTGGCAAGCAATAGTTTATGAGCCAGAGATAAAAATGTGAGCTTGTTCTCGTGAGAGTTCTCATGATCGAAATTGCAGAGTACAACGACATTGATTGGGAAACGACCGCCTATACTTTGGTAAAGTAGGATTTAGACGTATATGACTGCTAGAAGGTTTTTAAGTTTTTGATTTGATTTAAATGATTTGAAAGTGTGCAAGTCTTGCTTCCAGGGAAGATAGACAGACTGATATGTCAGATATTTTAGTATTTAGTAGGTACTTACTTCTGCAAATGATCAGCCTGGAGCTTCTCAGTCAGTTTATTCGGGTACGCAACAGTTGTCAGCTTTGGGCTGGTTGTGCCATCCACATCACCGATACCGACTTCCACACTGCTGACTTGAATCTCACCCAACACCGCCACGTTCACATTAGCTGTCTTAGATCCCGCACTCAAGGCAATCTTGTACAAGCCATATTGGGCCTTAATCTTGCTGAGGTTAAGGACGAAGGTTGTAGGTTCGTTGGGCTTCTGTGTTAAGGGTTGTTTGGACAGGACTACAACGTCGTCAGCTAAGCGAGTGCCAGATTGTGCGACTACTTCGTCTGGCTTCAGGAATTTGACCGGGCGGCCTACCAGGTCGGTGATGGAGAACTCAATAGTGTCTGATTCAGAGGTGATGTATTTCTTGCCTTTAATTGTGATACTGATGGGGGATGGCTGTGGACAAAACGTTTGTTACATTACTAGCTTCTACTTCTAACAGCGGCTTCGATCACCGTTAACTTCTATGGGACTTTGGCGGTCTCTCCAGCGCCGTGCCCATAACTCTCGTTGGACGCCCATACCAATCTGCTCCGAATTCTGGTACCTAGGGTCGCTTGTCCAAGCGTATGGCGAGATAGAGCGAGACATAACACACCGGATCAACTCAGGAAGGATGAACCATTTCATCCATCCTGAGTTAATCCGGCGCGCCATCGACACGACATTGGAACACTCAAGTTAAAGGGGAAAATCTCGTCCGTGATTAGACCTGTCATGCTGTATGGACACAGATTACTAAATAGTTACTTCGTAAGTATGGATCAGAATGTTGGTCTCTGAAAATTATGGATGAAAAGAGATTGCATGTAGCAGAGATGAGAATGTTGAGATGGATGTGCGGAGCGGGAAATGAGTATAGTAAGTGGCGCCAGCGACAGAAAAGTTTAACCGTTTGTTCTAGTATGGTCTTGTAATGAGCAGGGATGAAACGCATGTTACTAAAAGAGGTATGAATATAAATGTGGATGGATGGAGAGGGAGGGGACGGCCAAAGAAAAGATGGATGGACTGTCTGAGGAGTGATATGTCCGAAAAGGGAGTCAGTGATAGCGTGACAGGGGACAGGACGGTATGGACAAGAAAACGTGTTGCACCGACCCCAAGTGACATGAGGATAAGGGCGGGCAGATGATGATGATTACTACCAATGTTAATCTGAAATGCATTTCCTTTAATAATGCAGAGGATGAAGCTCTAGCTAATTTGACACTAATACCGTGTGTGACGAAAATCGAGAGCGCCGGAACTTGAATGAAGGAGTTCAAACTAACACTAAAAGTCGCGTAACTTCCTGTTCCTAAAACAATGGACGACGTGGGTATGACCTTTGTGGGCAGAGCTTCTAGCATCACTGCATAAAGAGGTTTAAAAAATCTAAAGACACATAAATAGTGTAATGCTAGACAGCACATTAACACTGCTATTTCTGCCTTTTCTGTCATATGTTATAGAAAAATATAAAATTCTGTCGCTTATCGATATGGTGTAAATTCTTTTACTCAATAGGTTATTATTCTAAATGACGTTTTTTTGTTCATATTATCTCATTATCATATGATTGTTAATTATATGCCATTACCATTTAGGGTCGATTACACCAATGAAACTAATCGCGATTAGTTCAACTAAACTCAATTTATGCAAATACAGCGTTCTGGTTTGTAGTTTCTCAGCGGTCTCAACCAATCAGAACGCTGTATTTGCTTAAACTGAGTTTAGTTGAACTGATCGCGATTAGTTTCATTGGTGTAATCGGCCCTTAAGGTTGCCTTAGGACCGATTTCACCAATTACGCTAATCGCGATTAGTTCAACTAAACTCAGTTTATGCAAATACAGCGTTCCGATTAGTAGTTTCTCAGCGATCTCAACCAATCAGAACGCTGTATTTGCATAAACTGAGTTTAGATAAACTAATCGCAATTATTGTCATTGGTGAAATTGGGCCTTAGTCGACGGCGTTTGTACGCGTGGTTAAAATGCATGCTATCTCATCCTACAACATGTGCTAGTTCGTGTACGAATTAGGACTTTGTAGCGAAATGGATGATGATTTAGGACGAAAACGAGCACGCGGAATTTTATAAACAGTCCTTTGGGAGTATGGATATCATGAAAAAACTACTAAATGTATATTTTCAAAATAAAATTATTTGCATTATTGTACTAATAATCAATCCCTGTATGGTGGCTGTTTTGCAATTTTCCTTCTTCTTACGGTATTTATTTCCACCCAAAGATGCGTTAAAATAACTATCAAATAATTGTTTTTTTTTTTACTTTTTGATTCCATACAGAGATAGATAATGATGAGACAAATTGATATTATTTTTTATTTCGAACGTACATCGTCAAACAGTGGAGTAATCGCCAGACTACGTTTGTATGGAAGAATGATCGACTAGTGTAACCTTAAAATGTTGATATTAGCTTACCACATCTTCAGAGAGCGCGTTGGCGGCCTCGATGAGCAGACAGGCTCCCTTGGGCGTGTTGACAGAGCGGCGCGACAGCAGGTACTCGGCGAACTTGTACCTCTGCTCCTCGCTCAGGGGAGACGGCTTCTTCAGGCTCTTGTAGCTCCTGTTATGAGAAGATGGTTTAATTATTTACAAGTCAGGGTTCTCTGGGAGACTGGATACAGAGGTGGGAGATCTCTTATGACTGGACTACTTGGACAATCAAGGGATTCATAGTTACACACCAGCAGTGTGAGTGGTTTTTCATCAGGGTGTAATGTGCAAAATAATTCACAATTTTTTTTTTTTCAAATTTCCCTGACCAACTTATTAATTTTAAAGAAAACTGGCTAAGTTTAGGCTTCCGTAACAATGTCATAATGAGGGTCACTCTTTTTACTATCACTGGGCAAGAGTCGGCGCAGCACGTTTTCTTTTCCATACCGTCCCATCCCTTGTCACATTATCACTGACTTCCTTTTCTTTCATATCACTCCTTACAGAGTTCAATAATCTTTACTTTGGCTTGCCTCTCCCTCTCCATCCATCCACATTTATATTCATAACTATTTAAGTAACATGCGTTTAGGTCGCGGATAAATTTAAAAAAGAGATACCGCGGCCCTGGCTCAAGCAACTGAAGGAACACGGGTAGGTTTTAGTCAGTAAAAGTCTGACACGCCCTCCCACTTCACCCAGAGCGGGAGAAGTCATTGGATGATTTCCACACAAAACTAAATAAATAAAAAAAGTAACATGCGTTTCATCACTCCTCATCTCATGACCATACCAGGACCAAAGATTTCTTTTCAACTTTTCTGTCACTGGCGCCATTTTTACTCAAATATACTCATTTCTCACTTTATCAATTCTCGTCACTCCGCCACATCCATCTCAACATTCTGTAACATCCATCTCAACAGTACAGTACATAGGGACAGTTTCTTTGTATGGGATGAGACCCCACTGTCCATACAGTATGACAGGTCTGGACATAAACAGGGTGTGACCAGACCGTCTGGTCACATCCTGTTTATGTTAATGAAAACTTACCTCTGAATGGTAGTAAGCAGATTGGAGGTGACGGGCAGGCCTCCTTCGAAGTGCAGCGCCTTGGAGTCGCTCTCGTCGGCCGCCAGCAGCACGCCCTCCGCGTGCGACGCCGTCCAGGCGCCGCAGCCCATGTGCTCGCACAGCGTGAACACGTAGGCGTAGCTGGCAATAATGGTATTGGTTAACATTGTTGCTAAAACTTTTATGTACATAAATTTACTATTTTAGTCATTTTATTCTTCTCAGCTCTTTAGATGGATTTGAGCATAGATTTAGAATTTTTTTGCTACGCAAAAAGATACACGAAGCGTGCGAGCGAGAAATCCTAATCAAGTACAAACCACCCAAGAGAAAAAGAGAGAGTGAATGACGTACCGATATGTCATTTTTTTCGCGACTAAGTGAACCTAGCGTACCACCTGTTTTACGCCGCGGTGAATTTCGTGCATTTAAATAATAATCTTAAGATTTTAATTGATAATATTAATTATGCAACTATAATGGCTTGTTCTGTGATTGAATGTGACGTTACAAGGCGAAATAACCCCAATAAAAACACGTTTCATGGGTAAATACAATTTTATCCTTGGATTGTTTCGAACCATATTTTGACGAATTTCTGCTAGTAATCGGCTCAGAAAAAGATTCTTACAATAGTATATTGATTGCCATTGTTTTATATAAGTATATTTCGTATATTTAAACAAAATTTGCGAAAATATTATGTAAAAGAGTAAATCGTTTGCATAAGCTAGGGCTTGACAAAGCGGTGACGTCATGAGTATCGATAAAAATTAATAGTTTTTTAGTGACATCATGACATGAATATACACTTATTTAGACAAGTTTTGTTAAAATAGATTTAAGTTAGGATTGAGAAGATGTTTTATCTAAACTATATAGTCCGGTCAAATTAGACCAAAAAATAGGGGTAGGTTTACAGTTATTTGAATAGAGCTACTAATTTTCAGTACGAATGTTCGGAACACCATTATAAATGAAATATAAAAAGTCCCCATCGAAGTCACTTGCAAATTTTTGAATTCAAGGTCAAAGTTCGCAAATATGTTTTTAGCCGAACAGTATGTTTTATGATAAAAAAGTCAGATAAAAATTGTAGATTATGCAATTATCTATAAATGTTTTTTAATGTTTTTTTTTTGTTTTGTTTAATGTTTTTGGAGAAATTCATTATGTGTGGGTATGTGGGCTTGAGAGTGAAACAATTGGTAAACTTATTTTTTTTTGTAGACTTTGCCCTCACTAGGAATTTCTTCCTGTATCATGGGTGCGTTTACAAACATTTGAACTCATATACACAAGACACCCAGATCCGGAACAACTATTTGTAGGCCATACAATACAAATAAATGTTCCGTGCGGGAATCGAACTCGCGACACGCAGCGCAGCAGCCGATCGCTCAACCACTATGGCAACCGTGTCGTCAATTTCAAATACCTGACCCTGCGGTATTTTGTAGTTAGTATTTCAAATACTTTTGGCTTCAAAATACGTTAAGCGGTCTTATTAATAGGTGCGTTCTGTAGAAAATAGCGCTCAATAGCTTTCGTAAGCAAAACAGCAACCGCGTACGTCAAATTGTCAAGTACGTTGTCAATTGTAATTTTCATTTCAAACGGTTATTTTCACGAAACTTCTGTGTATTAATTAAGTTTTTTAGTACGAATGTCACGATGGATGATCGACTTTTCTTTTGTAATTTATATTTTAAATAAAATTATTTAAAATACTGTATTTTGTATTTTATATTTCAAATACACGAGTTATGTATATTTTGTATTTTAAATACATGCGAGATAGTATTTTGTAATTTGTGTATTTTGCCTAGCTCTGATTACAGTTCAATACATCCAACAACCCTCTTAATCGTGTTTCTTATTGTGTTCGCCAAGTATCGATATCAATACTGAACATGGACTTTTTAACAACCCTTTTTTTTACTAACACATGGACAATTCCACCACACATAGATTTCATTTTTTTGGTTTCGGTTTTCATCTGACTCTGTATATCTTGTACATACTATATCTATGGATTTGAGCTTCATTTATGGGCCAAAGCCAAGTAAATGCAGCGTCTTAATTATTCTTCATTGCACACACAACAAATGCCTAGGCACATGAAAGAGAAGAAAGATATCTCCTTAATTAAACTTAAACTGCCTCACACACTAAATCTCTATTATTTTCTATATCTTCATCTTTTTCGGGCTTAGCCCTTTGTAGAATTGTGCATGATTATTCACTTTTATCATGTGTATGGTGCTGCCAGCATAATTTTTATTTAAGTGAGATTGATCATTGTCAAAATACTACCTAAATATTTAAACTATACACAATGACAGTAGATCTCTGGATAGAGTAGGTAAATGAGCTGACAATTTACTCAATATAGCATTTTGAGTAATTGCTCTAATGATAATTATGGTATTACCTTCCAAAATCTATATAAATCTAACTACAGTAACTAATATCAACCCAAAGTGCCTTTAAAATTGGCACTAACAATAAAACAAATTTTACATTATTGTCTGTGTGTCTGTTTGTTACAGATAAACAAGGGCAACGCCTAGTCTGTGATAATTACCAATTTATTCACAATAAAAAAATACTCACTTGGCAGGCGAGTCATCTTTCTTTAACAACTGAATAAGATTCTTCAAAGCATCTTCCTTGTCATAAACGGAGCCTTTGCCTAATGCCTTCAATGTGTACACAGCATGGAATATGTCAGCGATTGTGGCGTCCTTCTTGTCTAGCACTTGGGTGGCTGGTGATAGGATCTCTGGTTTTAAGGAGTTGAGACAGCTGGATATGGCTGCAGCATTCGCTAGTTGGAACACTTGCTCAATGTTCTTAGAATCATACTTGACGCTTTTGATGTGCTGTAAATAGTATAGAGTTTCTTATGATATTATACCAATAATAATTTCAATATTCAATAATAATCAATTAACTTAGTTAAATTAACAGTCAATAATAATAATGTTTTGTATAATGATTATTGATATAGTGGGCCCGTAGGATGTGAATACAGCAGGCGTTGTGTTGATAGTCATAACAGCCAATGGCATAATAGCCAAGAACCTCAACGAACACCTGAGAAGGCTCTCGTTTGGTAGTTGGATCAAAGGCTTCATCCAGTAAGCTATACTCCTGGAAACGTCACTTATCGTTAGCGGATTCCTCTCTCAGGAGCCTTGACCACCGGTAGCTTGGACCCTGTTCCCGATATCAGCAGGCAATTTTGTATATTTAAATTCTTTTAAATTGAGTAATGGAAACAATTTTAATGTATTACTTTTAGAACTACAGCAGTAATCCAGACATACTTTAAGCAGACTCTTATTTGAACAGAATTGTATTTTTTTTTAACAAATCATTTTACTGTTTGATTAAAATTTGAAGTAATCTGTCCTCTATTCTATAATTTCTGTCTGACTCACCTCACAAATGTTAGGAATCTCAGCATTTAACTCTGCCAGACCCTTGACAGAGTAGTACAATGCACTAATGTCTTTGCTATTCACATTCTCTTGTAGGATAGACTTTAGACGCTTCAGGTCTATTGTGCCTTGCAGAGTGTTACCATTGCTCAGTGATAATGCACTTAGTAATAACAGGAATAGAGCTGAAAACAAAATTCATTATTAAAAAGTGATCTACGTGCTGCCACTGATGATGCTGTTGAAGTAGCAAAGTTTTAGCCAAACAAATCTGAAAGACTTGTGCAAGCGACACGAAAAATAATTATTTAATAGTGTTATTAAATTGCTATAATGCGTTTTTATTGTAGGCGTTTAAATCTTCTTCTCATTTGCGATTCTTATCGGACACAATTGTTGTTGCCACAACATCATCTTACACTGAAGTTTGTAGTATTTTTGACAATATTTTTGTCCCTAGTTTTATTGTCGGCGTTGGTACCTTTGAAATAATTTTCAGATAGTGGATTTTTTTGAAAGAATAACCTTTACAGCGAATTTGTACGGCCGGCGACGCCTGAGTAACAATGACGTGTCCCTAAGATTTTAACGTAAATAAAGCCTGTTTTTACCTATCTAACAGTGCCGAGACATTATAAAACTACCGTAAGTGCTGTATATACTTCTAATTCATCAGAAATATTAATAAAATACTAGAAAAATAGCAAATTTAGGTGCCACGCTAATGTTAGTATTATTGTATGAAAGAGTGGTAACATACCATGAGAATACATTTCTATAGCCTAAGAAATCAGTGTCTAATGTGATTTTATATTCACAATCTTATTTTCTATTAGTATTTGGCTAATTTTCTAATAAATGCTTCAATCGCCGGCTCCACTCCACTTGACAAACACGTTTGACAGAAAATCATCGACGTAGCCAGCCAGAATGTCAGTGTTACTACAAAAAATAATCTGCCAGTAAAAAAGTGATATAATTAATTATATCACTTTTATAATATAATTAATTATACTATAATTAATTATAGCTCTTTACATTTCATACGTGCTAAAGACGGAAAGAAACCACAATAGGGCTAGAAAAAGGCGATTGTGCTTCACACAGTTTATGCAGCAAAACTAAGAATACATTACTTATCACTTCCTACTATTTTTTTGATATTTATGTATTTTAAGATTGCTTATTTTCGACAACAGGCGTTATTAACATCAATTATAATTTAACACAACAACAACGATTGATATACTTTCGGTCACAGGGTACTTTTATTAAATGGCTTTCGGTTTTAGAATGAATGATAGAACATCTCTAACTAAACGTCAAATGGCAGCTTGACAGTTCGATTTCTTCCTTCCATTACCATTCCGAAGTTAATTTTTTACGATAGATTGCACTGCAATTGTTTTGATTAATTAGCAAAATGGCAGCAGCAGCTAAAATTCCGTCTCTTATTAACTGTGAGTATAGTGAAGTTAACTTATAAGCTTTGATAATATTTCCTGGAAGGTCTGTTTTGCTTACCTTAGATATTATGTAATTCTGGTTTAAAAATTGAATTGAAGGTTAGGTCGATATTAACGAAAATAAAATATATTTTTCAGCTTAGATACACTGTTTCAAATTTTATGTACCTATATTGTATAGTTGTACATTGAACTAATTGTAGAAGTTGCCACAGAATACCATTAAAAAAACATCTCAGTAATTAATTACATGTTTTATTTTTCAGCGGCACTCACTGCAGCTCGCCCCAAATTCAATATCTTTATGAAGTATGCACGAGTGGAGCTGGCTCCCCCCAAACCGAGCGACATCCCACATATCAAGGCTGGCATTGCCAAATTGCTGTCAAGCGCTAAGAGTGGTGCGTGGAAGAACCAGACTGTCAAGCAGGCTTCCCTAAACGTACTTGTTGGTGCTGAGGTCATCTTCTGGTTCTATGTGGGAGAGTGCATTGGCAAACGTCACATTGTTGGTTATAATGTTTAAGTTCTGGTTCTAAGCGCTAATTCTGTAGATATTATGTTCAGCAAATAAATTATTAAAATCAGTGTGGATATTTTACTGATTTATGAAAAATGTAAGATTTTTTAAATGCCTAAGAAATACACATACATGCCACATTTCTACATTTTTTGGGGTTTATCTTCATTGAAGTCAAATGAAGATTCTTCCTATGACATTTAACTACTAGAAATAAAACCAACATGAAATACCAACTACATTATATTACAATACAAATAAGACTAATTTACAAAGGTGCACACTGTTCCATAAACCTGTAGGGATTGCATGCGCTGGTGTACTTCAGCTCTGTCTCAATCTCTTGGGGTCCTCTCAACCATAGTCTGTCTCTATAGTACTCTGCACAGCATAGGAACTCCTTTTCGTTGTATCTGCCTACCTCTATGGGCACAAATGGGTCTAAATGCTCAAAGCCCTGTGAAAACAAAAAAATCTAGAATTATTTAGGGCTTCACATTTTTGCCTAAACTACAATGGAGGTGAGCACCACAATAAACCTTTTTGCATGGTTATATCAACAGCTGAATAAAAGTACAGGCTGATTTCATAGGAAAAAAAAACAAATGATAGCCATATTTTTATGTAGAAAAAGTTAAGTGAAAAATAAAACTTAAGGACGCTGATGCTGTTACATTTTCGACGAACTCAAATTTAGGTATCTAGTCGCACACAGCAACATTACGCGTACGCACACATTGAAACTACTGAGCGCTCGATTTTACCAGGCCCCTCAGAAAGTATTGCGAAAAAAAGTTTTTATATATGGGAGACTGGCCAGTTATAATGTTTTTCGAAAATATGATTATTTATAAGTAAAAATAAGTAAGTTCCAATTTCAAAATTTCCCTCCACATTTTTTGCGAGTTAATTCAAAGTATTGTGTCTCACTGAAATATGGATCTGCGCCGGGAACATTTTAGAGCTATGATTTTATACGATTTCAAGTGTCGCCTGAAACCGGATGAATCGTACGATAGACTTCAAATGGCATTCATGGATGAAGGCCCTTCCAAGGCAACCGTGTATCGTTGGTATAACGAATTCAAGCGCGGTCGACCAACTTTGGGGGATGACGAAAGAAGCGGTCGCCCTTTGACGGCTGTTACCGAAGAAAACGTGCTAGCAGTGAAAAATTTAATCCAAGACAATAGGCGAATTACATATCAGGAGATTCAACACATATTGAAGATTGGATCGGGAAGCGTTCACGAGATTCTACACAGCCATCTTCGCGTGAGGAGGATAGTATCACGCTGGGTGCCGCACAACCTCACCGATGCTCAGAAGCAGGCCCGGGTGGAATGGTGCCGTGATATGCTTAACAAATTTGAAGCAGGCTCGTCTCGGCGTGTTTACGACATCGTTACAGGTGATGAGTCCTGGATTTATCAATACGACCCAGAAACCAAGCGCCAGTCGACTGTTTGGGTGTTTCAAAATGAGCCAACGCCTACCAAAGTGAAGCGATCTAGAAGCGGGGGTAAGATTTTGATCGCTAGCTTTTTTAATTTGACTGGCCACTTGGTATCAATTCCCTTACGGGATCAAAGAAGCATTAATGCCGAATGGTATACTACCAAATGTTTGCCAGAAGTTTTCTCTGTTATAAGCAACAAGCGACCAAACACAGGGCTCCGCGGGCTACTGCTCCACCACGACAATGCACCTGCGCACACCGCACTCAAAACGAGGGACTTCCTGGACAGCACGCCAGTCAAACTCCTGGGTCACCCTCCTTACAGCCCTGATCTAGCACCGTGTGACTTCTTTTATTTCCCAAAAATAAAAAATCAGCTCAAAGGGATACAATTTTCGTCGCCGGAAGATGCGCTGGCTGCGTTCGAGCAGGCTGTAAACGAGGTGTCTGCGGCGGACTGGAAAAAGTGTTTTGAAAACTGGTTTAGGCGCATGAATCTTTGTATAGAGGCTGGTGGAAAGTACTTTGAAAAGATTTAATAAAAATATATGTACGTATAGAACAATTTTTTTTAGTTTCGCAAAACTTTCTGAGTGTCCCACGTATACATCACTGAAATAATCTTGGTCCTTGATATTATTTTAAAATTTTATTGAAGTTGATTCAGGAAGGTTAGTTGGCACCTTGAAAATGCATTTGATAACTGTTACAAACCGTCGTCGTAAAAAGTAGGTTATTATTTTCAACCGACTTCAAAAAAAGCAGATGCTCCATCTATTCGACCAAACTACTTATCAGATACTAATCGGGTTTTCATCGATAACTGTATGTGGTGGTATTTTCAGGGAAGGTTTTATTGTATAATATATTAGGATCTGATAAAGATCTTTGGAGATAGACAATGGAACTCTTTAATAACAAACAGCAAATGACCTGCAATTACTGTGATCGTATCGTGCAGGCGGAGGATACACCAGATTTTGGTCAGCCAGCCCGCGAATATGTATCCTCCGACTGCACAGCATGATTTTTCCCTTGTTTACGACTTTTTAGTTCGCTTTTGAAGCAGTCGGGTTTTTTTGATTTTTTGTTTTTTTTTTTTTTGGTTTTGTCTCCATATTCGATATAAGCGAACCCAAAAACTATGACAATGACACCCATGACGAAAAGATGACAAATTTTAGTCGGCGCCATCTTGTATTTTGGTTTTGACTCCATATTCGATATAAGCGACCCCAAAAACTATGAAAATGACACCCATGTCGAAAATCAGGCAAAATTTACGTCGGCGCCATCTTGTATTTTGGTGTTGGCCCCGTATTTGTCATACATACATACAAACCGGTTAAAATCATAAATCTCCTCCAACCCATCCACTTCTAGACTTCCCCGTCGGCAGCTTAACCTTACCCATCCAAATCCTAACCTTACTCAGAGCTGCTTAAACCCACCCATCCATTTCTCAACCTTGTCAACAACTGCTTAACACCAACTATTGAAATCCCGATCTAACCCAAAATAATTTCTAAATCACATTCTAATATTAATAGAAAACTCAAAAATACGGCATACGTCCGATAAAATATCAACTCCTTTCGATCACGACGAGGACGGTACTTTTTTTCTCTTTTCTTTTTTAAAAAACGTTGCCCCACACTAGGAATTTCTTCCTGTATCGTGGGTGCGTTTACAAACATATTAACTCACATACACAACACCCAGAGCCGGAACAACTATCTGTAGGTCATAAAAATATTTGTTCCGTGCGGGAATCGAACCCGCGACACGCAGCACAGCAGTCAATCGCTCAACCACTGCGCCAACCGTGCGCCCTCACACGCATGTGGTACGTGGTACTCACACCCGTGGTACTCACACGCATGCACACTACAATATTTTCTATTACTTTTATCGTATTTATTTCCTGCGAGTAAGCGACTAAGCGATACGCCCGTCCTTCCACGAGCGCTTCTGAGCGCGGAACCGGAATGATGAGCCGCGGGTACAAAATGTATGAAGACGTCGGCAAGTGATTTTATTTTAGCTAATAATTATAAAATATAATTATTTAGGTGAAAAATAATTAGCTGAACCTGTAAAGGACTATATATACCGCAATTTTTTATAATATTGAAGATAAGACATGCTGTAAATTTACCTAAACTGGAACCTATTCGGACCCTACTTTTTTAATTTTTTGCGATTATTGTGATGGGCAAAACGTATTTGTGCGAAAATTTTGTATGATGTCATACAATTTTTCTGATGCCAATCTGGAGCTGAATATATTATCTTTAAATTAAGACCATGATATCTTCACATCGGTGATTGCTTATACATTCAAATGGTACCTCAAAAGTACTGTTATTTATAGAAAAATTTAATAGCGTCCTTAAATGGCTTTCAAGAATTTCCAGACAAAATGGACAGTACTTATTAGGGCTCCCACACATAACTGCGATGCGACGCGATTTCTTTACATTTAATACTAGCGAGCTCGCAGATATTTGCGATGCGATGCGAATTCGCAGTTATGGGTGGGAGCCCTTAGTTACAACACTTCCAACTAAGAAGAATGTACTATATATTTCATTTTACCTTTTTGTAAAGCAAATATCTTGGAAGGTAACTTTCTTGATGATCATCAGGAACTGCTAGCTGATCTGCAGATACTACTATGGCGCCATTTGTCTGTATAAAAAATCAGAATAGAATAATATTAACGAAAAGAAGCATTTAATTTGGACTTGCTTTTTTTTAATACAAATAAACCTACCCAGTCATTGTTGGTCAGTTTCAAGAAGGAAGTAGTGAGAGTGACTTCATCAGGCTTGACTTTCTTCTTAGTAGGCGTGTTGAGTCGTGTCATTGGGTAGAAGAAACTGTTGAAACCGTCGATTGCCACGAAAGTTTTGCATCTAAGAATAAAAAGTATATTAGAAACAATATGAAAATGAAAAAAAAACCGGCCAAGTGCGTGTCGGACTCGCGCACGAAGGGTTCCGTACCATTATCGCAAAATGTTATAGCGGCAACAGAAATACATCATCTGTGAAAATTTCAACTGTCTAGCTATCACGGTTCATGAGATACAGCCTGGTGACAGACAGACGGACCGCGGAGTCTTAGTAAGTAGTAAGTAGGGTCCCGTTTTCACCCTTTGGGTACGGAACCCTAAAAAGGCCGATTAAATAGTAGTGTTTAAAAACTTGCTAGTTTTACATAAAGTAGATACTTACTATATAAGTATCTATTACTTACTCACTACCCAGTACAACATAACATCAAGCCTTTTGAAGAAAGAATTTTTAATTCTCACCAGTAGTTCCTGAGGTTAGCGCGCTCAAACAACCAAACAAACTCTTCTGCTTTATAATATTAGTATAGATATAAGATGTATCTACAGAAATGGATACGATGCGTGCGGCGCGTGAGGCGCTTACGATGCGGATTGCGTGAGACCATGAGAAAATCCGATGTCTGGTGCGCGTGCGGCTTCTGCGGTGCGCGTTCACCTTTTTACGCGCATTGTATTAATAGTACACACACATTTCGCCAGATACTACAGTTATAATATAGTATGTTGTACCCAGTACAAAGTCACAACATAAATGTATTTGGCTAAAATGGTAACTTTTCCATGCTAGTACCTAGGCCTTTCAGCTGATGGGATGGTTATGTATGAATCTTTATTCTGCAAATGAAGATAATATCTTACTGTTTGTTACTGGACAGTATCTTGATCTCATCGACGAGCGCGTCGATGACGTCACAGGCGTACTTGACGCGGCTGATGCCGTGCTCCACGAGCGCCGACAGCGGAGCGCCCGCCTCCGTCTTCTCGCGTTTACTCCACACGTACTCTTTGGAGATTTTTAACTGCGGATAATAAAGTAAAGATTTATTCAACGCAGTAATAAAATAATTTTGGCTGAACGCTAAATGAAAGCTAGTTAGATGTCAGTTTAGATACATAAACTCAGGTTTTGTAGAAACCAATAGGGAATATGCAAAAATTTTTTTTATTTGCAAAATGAAATAGTTGCTATTGTAAAGAAATATAAAAGATTTTGTCAAATCTCGATCAGAGACGAAGTTATAAAGCGTCGAAATTGTGAATTAGAAAGAGAAATCCGACGTGCTATATGACGTCAGATGGCGCGAAGCCCATACAGCTGCCATAGAAAAAGGCGTTAAGAGGGACAGATATATTTATTTAAATTGTTCTCTTTCGTATTTTGATCAATGTTGATTCTGTTACCTGTTACTAGTATTCTATTTTAGTATTTTTATCGATAAACTGAAATAACACATCTCTTTTATATAAATTCCCTATTATCTCTGTAGGCCCAAACATTCCTTTAAAAATGAAAAGTTATTTCAAATACAGGACTGGTCAATGTGACGGGTGTTTTGGCTGAAACAATGAAGATGCCGAAGAGAAATGACTGGGTAACTTACGTCTCCAGACTTGAGCAGAGTCTGGTTCTGGCTCTTGAAGTGTATGAGCCAGGTGGCGGCGTCGAGCGGCAAGTCCACGAAACCCTCATGCGTCTGTGAGTTGGCCATCTCCTTGTGACGCGGCACTCGTCTCAGCCATTCTGACACTGCCAAATGCATTGCAAATAAATAAATAAACAATTACTTTCATGTTGCTGTCTGAGCAACAGATTAATTTGCTTAAAATAGATTTTATGCAATTTCACTTTTGAAGTGTGTGTGAAGTATATGCTTGAAGCCTACCTTCCTACAATGCTGTGTCCATCTGTAAGTTACTACATTAGAGCAGTGGTGGCCCAGTGGTAACGGCCGCGACTTACAAGTTGTAGGTTGTGGGTTTGAACCCAGGCTTGCGCTTAACTATGTGTAAATTATTACATCACCACTGCTCTCAAAACGATGAAGGAAAACATAGTGAGAAAAATGGCATGTCTTAGAACCAAAAATTCAAAGGCACATGATCCACCAACATGCACTGGGCCCGCATGGTGAATTACAGCCCATTCCCTCTCACAGAGAGAAGGCCTGCACACACAACGGACCAAATTGCGAGTCTAAGTGTGGAAAAGGGGTCCAACTATCCTACTGATATATATACTGATGAATAAATAAATAATAATCAACGCCACATTCAATTTAGTGAGTGATTATCTAAAAAGGTTTGAAAATAAAGTAACTCACCCCAAGGTACATGCACAATAAGGTAGCCCTCTTCATAGACATAGTGCAGCAGATGGGCCATTGTTATGGACTTGCCTGTGCCTTTCTCACCATCTGATGTGAAGCTAAGGAAACTATTCAGATATTACACAATAACTGCCTAATTAATACTATTTTTTGCATAAAATAACAATTTATTAAGTTGAGGGATTATTTTCTAAGCCATTACCAGAGATGTTAATATCCTAAATCAAATCAATAATCATGTTTATTTTCAAAAATTATTGTTTACCAGATAAAATATTTTTTTAAAGACTAGTTTTCTAATTGGAGTTGTGAGCTGGTGGCTTATAGGGAACCTAAAAGTACAGATATTATATCTTATCTAATATTAATATCCTACCTGCCTTAGCTCACCCCAGAGAGGAGGCTTAAGTCCCAGCTGAGGGAAGATTATTTTACCAACACATCAGTTATGATAGTTAAAAAGGATACAAAGAACATATCTAATGACTGGTTTGTCCATATCACTAGCTCTTATACAGTTCATGAGGTCCAGAGCAGGCTGGCGCACCATTATAGCTGTTTCTGTGAATGTCTTGGACTGTTGCATGAAACTTTTTGGGAATCCTCCATGACCAAAGAGCTGTTTGCACAGATCAGGGTTCATTGTGTAGAATAAACCTTCTTGCTTTTCATTGTGTTGGGACTGTAACAAAACATGATAATAGTGGTTTATTATTGATGAATGATCATAAATTGCTACTTAATTTTGTGTTTTATTGATAGAACAGTGTAATCTTTACGGCAAACTTACAGGTGAGTTCTCAGTGGTTCTAAAAGTAACAGCTTGGGAATATCGCCGACAGAGATGTCTCCAGCTACGTGAGAGCATTTTGAATAAGTGTTAGAAATAAATAAATTGAATTTCTTTGATACTTTACTGATTATAAAACGACCCAAAGCAATCACAACATAACCTCAAAAATATTATGGATGGAGCCTGAACCTGTCAAATTTGAAAATTAATTAACGACATTGACATAACGCGTTTCGTCCAGAAACAGTTTTAAACGTCCAATAAAATATTTTTAATGATACAGTTCTCAGTTGGTATCGTCTGCCAGAAGTTTGGTTTAAGGAGCGTCTTCACTGTCTGGGCGCATTCGTTCGTGAGCATTTGTAAATAAGCAATCGTAGGCGAGCAAAAAACTTCTCAGCGAGCCCAGCATTCGTATTCGAGCAAAATTATGAACGTTCGAGTCGAACATTCCCTAGCGAACTTGGAGATATAATAGTAATCTTTGGCTTGGAGCATTCGAATACGATCTCGTTAAATGTCATTCATTTGATAATACAATTGACCAAGAAGGTCACAAACACTTAAGATCAAGGAACTGTTCCTTGCTTTAAAAGAGGCCAGTAATATTCCTCCATACGTATTCAATGATTTCATTATCTGAGTACTCGCTTTCGAGCGTTTTAGTTGCGTGAACATTCGAATGCGAGCCGTTGCCGCGAAACACGTTACGACGTCCACACCGGCAGCAGTTCGCGCTTGCGTGTAAGTGTAGGGTTGTACAACGTCCACACTACTCGAATATTCGACGTCGAATGCTCATTAAACGTAAATGCTCTCAGTGGGATGTTCCATAAGACACAGAATCTTAAGTTCACTGACAATATAGTCAATAACAAGGAAAAATTTAAGATAGTTTTCAGTAATCATTCTTTATTAAAGGATAAAGTTTTGAGTACAAACCATCTTAAATCGATTAAATCTACTACATCAAATATGGCAGATAACTTAGGTGTGTTCTAGTGGAAGGCTGAGCAAGACCCGGCCCTGTGCTAAGCCTGTGTTACAGGTACTAGGCGTTTACTCCATCATCAGTACATCACACTTGTATTCATTAATCTTAGATAATAGTAACTGTAGTAATTCATTTCTGTGATTTATTTTGCATTCGTTTTTTCTTAAATAAACTTGAAGGCCTTGCTTGACTTAAAACCTTAGGATCTGCTTGAGTAACTTTCTCCACAACATCTTTTATCACAATAGTTTCAGGTTCACTCTTATCCTGAATATCAAATTTTACAACTTTTTCTTCAGGGGTCTTTTTATCAATCTTTTCAGACACTGTCTCATATTTTGACTTTTTAAGTATGGATGTGTATCCATTTCCAAAAATTTTGGAATGTTCTTCATAGATATCACTTGGTTTCTGTATGCCTTCAGTTGGATTGTATGGTTCTTTGCTAGAGTCTGCAGGACTATGCTTGAAGGTAATCTCTAAAGTGTTGCTGTCATCATCATCATCAACAAATGACACTCTCCTTTGTAGCTTGGATGCTTGTGTTTCATTTGTGTCTTCTTCTTTTTCATCATCATCATCTTCATTTTCTATTATGTCTTCTAGCCTGAAAACAATAACATCTGTTTTAAAAAATCTGATATAAAATATAATCTTGAAGTGGATTAAATTTCTAGCCCGAGTACCTGTCCATTTCGTCTTCAAGTTCATCAAGCTGTTCAAGTTCATCTAACCTTGACATTAGATCTTTTTCATTTTTAGTTTGATGCCTTGCTCTATTTTTCATTTCAAGTAGTAATTCTTCCAGTTCAGTCTGTTTATCTATCACTTGCTGCAGTTTGTCAGCTTTTGATGTTTTCTCTGGGGTTTCAGTTTCTTTGAAGATAACTTTTTTTTCTTTTTTATTGTCAGGATTCTCTTGATTTATTTTTATTTTTTCTTCCTCATTTTTAATTTTAACATAGTGTTCTACTTCATCAATTAAATACTCTTGTATGCTTGCCTTTTTAGTTATTTGTTGGTTCTCAATGTAATCATCCTGTACATTGGATAATTCATTTTTCAACTCTTCTTCAAGTTCTAATTCCTCTAGCCTATTCCACAATTCTTCATCTGTAACTTCTTCTTTTTCAGTCTTCTCTTCTTTGCTTTTATTTTGTTTGTATTGTTTAACATTTTCCCTATGTGCTTCTCTCCATGCTTGATCATCTTCATTACTATAATATTCAATTATTTCCTTGCCCGGATTATCATAAATAGCTTTCTGGGTAAATGACATCTGTTTTTCTAAATATTTTTGTTCTTTGTTGAAAAGGTCGACTTTAGATTGAGCATCTGAAAATATTAAACATTTTAGAAGGTAAGTACCCCAGTTGCTCTAAAGGAGTCTACACACCAAACCCGCCGACCCGCCAACACAGCCCGGCGGCTTGGTGTCGGCGACCCAAACCTTCTTGTCGGCGACCCAAACCTTCTTGAAGCAAAGTCGCCGACACCAAGCCGCCGGGCTGTGTCGGCGGGTCGGCGGGTTTGGTGTGTAGACTCCTTTAATTTGACTATTTTTCTAACTATGTATTTGTGAGCAACAGCCCTGCTAGCCAAGTTACAAACGTTTTGTATCAAATCTCTTTCTACAATTGTTAACGCCTTCTATTTATATGGTCTAACCATGCGACTTAAGATTCAGATGTGTCATTCCAGTACATTGATTCGTTTTCTACTAATCGATTGTAGATTGTCAACTTGGATACAGGTGCTGGCCAGTTTCATTGGCATATAAAATCTTTAGTATTCAAAATGCTAAGTTAACTTGGTTTTAATTAAATTATTAAATTCTTATTACCTTTGATTCTGTGTTGTCGTAATACCTCAGCTTGTTTTATCGAACATTTGACGAAGTAATCAGCGCCAAGCGCAACAGTTACTTCGTTCGTATGTTTGACCTCTCCCCTGAACGATATTCTGCTTCCGATAGGAACTAAAGTCGGCACCTTTAACTTATCACTGTATATACTGAAATTTAAACTCTTCAGACTCTCTAAATAATTCTCCCAGAAACGTAAATTCTTTTCGCTTTCAGCTGTACTCTGAAATGGTAAGGAATTATTGGAATAAAACTTTGTGTACGAGAAAGAACGAATTTAATATCACGGAATTAGATTTATAAATACCTTGTAATATATTTCACTGAGCATATCCATTATTTCAGTTAAACAATTACTAGTTTTTAGTTAGATAAAAAGTAAAACAACCTCGACGCGCAATGAAATTATCTTCACGATTTGTCATAGAGATGTACAACTCAAAGATTACTATTATATACTGGGTAGTGCAACTCGAGCATTGAGATAGGAATTCAATATTATTTAGTATGTATATGAACTCGAGTTACTAACTCGAGTTAACTCGAGTTACACCTAACTCGAGTTGACTCGAGTGGTATTCTTCCGAACTCGAGTTGCTATAACTAAAATCTTAAATAAAATATGTCATAGAACAACCAAATACACACATGTCAAACATTAAAATTATTATTGCCTAAATGTTTTTCACATTGTATCAGTACTTTTCAAAGTTTGAACCAAAAAAAAAAGGTAAAACTAAAACGAAAACCATTATTAAAAAGCATCTCGAAAGCCAGAATTTCGGAACTATTAAGATAGCAAATTAAAGAGTGCTACAAAAGTAACCATTTTGCGTTGTAAGGTTGTATTTTTTAAATTAATCTGGTTATAACCGTTTGACGTGTGTTTGTTTACAAAAAGTTTTGCTCCCAGCGAATAGGGTGTAAGTTTACTAATCATTTTTTTTCCTTAGCCTGTATTATCCCACTCCTGGGCAAAGCCCCCCCCCCCATTCTTTCAATTTCTCTGGGTGTTGTGCCTCATCTTGCCAATTCTCGAGGAACTTATCCAATTTATCTGTCAAATACACATTATGTAAACAAGTAGTTTTAACAAATAAATACGTTATTCTAACATAATTTTGTTCTGCTAACTCGAGTTGCGTAACTCGAGTTCAACTCGAGTTATGTGAATTTCAACTCGGGTTAACTCGAGTCGTGTTTAACCCGAGTTGGCCCATCACTAATTTGTCATTTGAAATTGAAAGACAGACAATTTGATAATTTGATTGACGTTAAAGTTAGCACTATTTCGTGCAGAAATAAAATGGAAACATACAAAAATATCTCCAGAATCCAGATTTATATACATTGAATTTAAAAACAAAATTCCTTTATTGTAGTATTCTTTTATTCTTATATTGTAGATTAACCCAATATTTGATTGTTATACGTTTATTTGTATAAATAAAATCGAAGTATCTATGAAAAATCTCACGCCTATTCAAAGTTTCGGCTAACGCAGAAAGTGCTCGGTTGTCCGACTACTGTCAAAAACATACGGTCGATACGTTTTGACGTTTTGACTGAGTTTTGTTGATTTGTTACGAATTGTATTGTATTATTTGTATGATCGATCGATTTGCTCCTGCTCCTGTCCTGCAGTGCTGTGCAAGTGCAAAAGTGCATTTATGTGTTAAAGTGTATACCTGTCGAAAATGGAGGAAAAGAAATCTATTCTACATGAATTATATGTATTTTCTGAGTGGAAACCAGAGCCAGAATACATAGTAAGTGCCCGAACATAATATTTGTTCTTATAAACGCAGACTCTCCCCATTATTTGTATTAAGATATTATTAATGTATCATACATAAAGTAACATGCATTTCTTACGACTCAATTAAATGATATCAGAAGATTTTTTTAAGAATGGATTAACATACTGCGCATTTTTTCAGCAAAAGTCAGATAGTATACTACCAGAGAATATATGGCGATGGGTGAATTTCCTGGGGCCTAAAAAGAGTCTAATCGACGGTGTTACAGCGTGAGTACTACGAACATACGTAATTTGTTTCTGATTTGTTCATAATTACTTTCTTTCTTTCCGTACGCAAAATACGCGCTTGGTCGTGGAGTTGCGGAAACCAGCCCGTTTTAACCTTTTAACCTAATTACTTTCTTTTACCGGTAATAAATGATTTCATGTTTTCATTTTGTTTAGGCATTTGGAAAAACAACAAAAATGGCATATCGCCCTAGGAGATGAGGGTAAAGTGATTGCTGTGTTGACTGACAATATACTGGAAATCAGAACCAAGCGATCAGAATATGCTACAATTGCTGCAAGAACAACAGGTAAATAATTACTACCATATTTCAATTAGTCTGCCTTTGAACTGATGATTAAATTCATGCAGAAGAACTAGTTAATTGTTTTCTTATTGGTAAATTATTGTTATTGGAAATGACCATAATTTATGTAAATGCATTTTAGTGAGCCGTGATGCATATCCTCAATGGCGCAAGTTGGTGTGGAGTCCTGACTGCTCATTTGTGGTGTTGGCCTATGGAAATGGAGTGGTCAGCTTCTTTGACCTGACCGCATCCAGCCTTTTCAACATTCCTATTGTGAGTAGAAATTAGATCTTCTAATAAGATATTTTTTTATTTAAAGGTAGGCTTGTTTTTGACCATTATCTTGCCTTATAAAATGAAGTTTCATCTTACCGCCCGATTAGCCTTACTCCGGTACTATCGAAGCTATGGGAAAGAGTTGTCTTGAACAGGCTGAAACCTCACCTAAAAGAAAACCAAGTAGTACCTGATCACCAATTCGGCTTTCGCGAGCAACATTCCACCGTTGAACAGGTACACCGAGTCTACCGCACCATAAGACAATGCCTAGAAAAGAAGAAGTATTGCTCGGCAGCCTTCCTTGACGTTCAACAAGCCTTTGATCGTGTATGGCATAAAGGACTACTGTGCAAGATAAAGTTGCTCCTGCCCCATTCATTTTACATGCTGATGAAATCATACCTTAGTGACAGGCAATTTCAAGTAAAGGTACGAGACGCTAGATCCTCTCTCACCAGGTGCCTTGCAGGGGTACCCCAGGGCTCCGTCCTGGGCCCAATTTTATATAATATATTTACGAGCGACCTCCCTCAATGCCCTGACGTATTTGTAGCAACCTATGCTGATGATGCCGCATTCCTGGCCTGTAATCAGGATGCCAACATAGCAAGCAGCATGCTGCAAAATCAACTTGACAGGACTCATGACTGGCTTAACAAATGGCGTATAAAGGCAAGTGCACCAAAATCGCATCACATCACCTTTGCACTCAGACATGGAAATTGCGCCCCGGTCACATTGGGTCAGGACACTCTACCACAGTCGCCATGTGTGAAGTACCTGGGATTCTACTTGGATCGTAGGTTGACATGGAAGGATCACCTAAAGAAAAAAAGAACAGAAATAAACGTCCGATTCAAGAACTTGCTCTGGTTACTTGGTAGACAATCTTCACTCACCCTGAGTAACAAACTTAGAGTTTATTGTTCCATCATAAAACCAATATGGACATATGGGATTCAAATATGGTCTTCTGCAAGCAAATCTAACATCATGTGTATTCAAAGGAGTCAAAACAGTATCCTGCGGGTCCTAGCTGCGGCGCCTTGGTATGCTCGCAACTCAGAAATACATGAGCACCTGGAAATCCCAACAATCCTAGAAGAAGCGAAACGCTATCTGGAGAATTACAAAGACAGATTAACCAACCATCCCAATCCCCTCTCACGATCGCTATTGATGCCAAATCATACTAAGAGACTCAAAAAAGCTGATATTGTGCTGCCTGATTAAGTAGAATTTGGACACTGGTCCTGATTCTATAAAAATGTGATGCATCTTTCCACACATCTGATCATAGTCAGGGATGACTGATAGCAGATGAAAAAACAAAACAAAAAAAAAAAAAAAAAAAAAACTTGCCTTATGATAAGTGATGATGTGGGCGATGGTGAACCACTCTTGCCTAAAAGTAACTTATTCACTCTTGACTTGACTTACTCACTTTTGTCTCTCAAGATACAGGTTGCCCTAGTTTGAGATGCAGGGTTCATTAACCAATGGTTACAATGTAGTTTCTACAATATAGCTGTATACTTATGTGAACACTTTTATTGTAACATTTTTGTACCAATAAACATTTATTATCATTATTACTTAAAGGTTCCTTAGCTGTACGCACAATGAAAGTTGCAAATGTTTGAAACGATTTGTGCATATGTCTTGTATTCTGATGATGCAGAATCAAATTGTGCAGTTTCATCACACACTCCCTGAAATGTTAACAATTTTTTACAGGATTGCTCAAGACCAGGTGGATTAGAATGCACAGATAACACTCATGCTGTAGCTGACATTATATTCATGCCTCTAAGGGTCAAAGATACAAAATGGTAAGATTTTTATGTTATAGATGAATTTAGAGTTATTGAAATATTTAATATAATATGAAATTCAGGAACACAGACAAGTAATGGGAACTGTACTGGCAATTTTTTGTTTAATTGTATGAATTATGTAGGTTTCAACAAATGAGTCCAATTGTCATCAAGTAACTTGTCGAATAACTGTAGAAAAGCATCAAAATATAAATTCCTGTGTCTAGGAACTGGGAGGTCCTAGTAGTGACCTACGACGGCAAGCTCCGCGGGTACTTAGTGTCACAGACGGATGGCTGCAAGCTGCACCACTCATTCCGGTTCGCGGGCGGAGTTGCTGCGATCAAGTACTGCGAGCCACATGGCACTATGTACGTCGCCGGAGTGCCCCGGGGATCTGCTAAGGTAAGTGATGCAACAAGTTCTTATTTTGACTACCTTTAAACAAACCATACAATCTTCTATTTCCAAAGTGTTTTTCTCTCTTCTGTAACCTGCAGGGTATATATATCTTAATATATATAAATCACGTGTCACGTTGGATGTCCGCGATGGACTCCTAAACTACTTAACCGATTTTAAATTATAATTGCACACGATGTGCAGTTTGATCCAATTTGAAAGATAGGATAGCTTACATCTTAATTTATAGCCACAATATTATTTTTTTGCAAATTATTTGTCTATTATTTGACATTCACAATTATCTGTACATAGGATAGTAGGGTAGGTAGAGTAGAGTAGGTAGGTAGGGTAGGGTAGGTAGGTTGGTTAGGGTAGGGTAGGTAGAGTAGGGTAGGTAGGTAGGGTAGGTAGGTAGGTAGGTAGGGTAGGTAGGTAGGGTAGGGTAGGTAGGGTAGGGAAGGTAGGGTAGGGTAGGGAAGGTAGGGAAGGTAGGGTAGGTAGGGTAGGGTAGGTTGGTTAGGGTAGGTAGGATAGGGTAGGTAGGGTAGGGTAGGTAGGGTAGGGTAGGTTGGTTAGGGTAGGTAGGTAAGGGTAGGTTGGTTAGGGTAGGTAGGTAAGGGTAGGGTAGGTAGGGTAGGGTAGGTTGGGTAGGGTAGGGTAGGTAGGGTAGATGAATGTTTGCCGTGTCACCTAGCTAACATACTCGTATAAAGATGGACCAATGAATCAGTATAATGCATTTTCGTAATAGAAAACTATAAGAGAGTCTGACATTATCATCATCAGCCTACAGTATTCCATTGCTGGACATTAGGCCTCTTAAATTGCACGCAATTGTAGAGGCCTGTGTCTATGTGCAATGTTGTGCTATTTATTTAGATTTTCGGCAACTTTCATCCAGCTGCTACCAGCCACCATGTGAAGTTCGTCGCTCCACGTAGCCTGAGAGCGTCCCTTGCATTTGCTAGTTCGCAATCTCCATTCAAGAACAAGTCCACTCCAACATTCATTGGTTCTACGGCTAACATGGCAACATCGCCGCCACATGGCCACTTCAGCTTAGAGAGTCTTACTTTGATTTGCAATGAGCAGCCTATATTTCATCATCATCAGCCTTTTTACCCGACTGCCGAATGATGCGAATGCTGTCATCGGCTTTTTATTGGTTATTTCTACCTAACAGTTCATTACAAATGCACGAGTAGAACTCGCATGTGCCAATTTTGAATACTTGATTTTTAATAAAATCGCAAAGTTTTCGTGACCTTTTAGGTCAAAAGAACAAAAAAAAAACTGTACATAATTGAGCTTTGTTCATATTGCAGTTTTAAGAAGCAAGTCCAGGAGAAAATTATGCCGATTTTAAGTAATCAAAAACGATAATAGATCTTGCAAAAAAAAATGTTTTACCGAAATCAGTATTTATTTTTATTTATTTTCTAGCTCGAAGAAGAACCGCTGTCTAGTACAAACCACGGAACAGAAAAAACAGTGGAAATGCAAAGTAGGCGTGGCACGCGTGTCACTAATAGGCGCTTCCACGCAAACTTGATTCCAGTCGTGTTCTAACATCGCGTCGAGTTGCTAGTCTCGCGACAAATTTATATTTCCGTAACTATGCCGTTTCGTTCCATTTTGGAGTGCAAAAATGATAGTAGGAGAAAGAAACTTAAAAATGGAGGTGTTTCGTATCATCGGTTAGAATGATTTTATTTGTTTTCTAATAAAATATTAGTAAATTTAAGTTTACTAATATTTTAATAGAATGTTAGTTAAAATCAACCTTACACGATTAACAAATAGTTTATTTTGGATTGAACGTTTTCACTATTTCGTTCTCGAAAGTTCTTCGCTACTCAATTAGGGATGTAGTCGTGTCGGGTATTGATTTTGTAGATAGATATCGATAAAAGAAAATAGGAACTTATATTTTCTTTTATATCAGGTGGATTAAATATTTCCAAAATAATTGGAAGTATGTTGTATTGCATACATAATTATTATTGCAATGATTATCCCGGCTGCTTACCTACCATATCTACTCTACTACCTACCCACTAGGGAAGGCGAACAGTAATTCATTTTTATACATATATTATTTTATTTTTAAATAATACTACGTCATTCATCCTACAGTTTTACTGATCTAGTATATTTTTTTCGAATTAAGATATCGGGTATCTTTCGATATCGATAATGTAATGAAAAATTTTACTTCCTTGATTAAGTAGCAGTTGATATCGATCTATCACACGAAAGTCAACCTTACGGTAAACGAAATAAAGTTTATAATTGCAACCACTGAGAATACCGCCATCTATGGGTGGGTAGCGGAATTTACTTGGCAATCGAATCTAGTTTGACTTTAGATTACAAAACGTCGTAAATACTTTCTACACTAACGCAAAATAAATCCTATATAAAGAGTATGAAGATTGATTTCCAGATGTAGGATCTCTGACTTATGCTAGTTTTAACTAAAATTAAAACGACAAATCAAACGATCGGCTTATTTGTAGTGCATTATATGATTATCAGTTTATATGTGTCAGTTTGGTGACAACGGTTCCCATAGTAATTTTGCTGCATTGCACTTCCACTGTTTTTCTGTTCCGTGGTACAAACAGATTCCTTATACTAAGGTTTATCATCCATAAAAATATTACTTGAATCTTGGGCCTAGGTTTTGAGAAAATGATTTTCAAAAATATGTTTTAGGGTTGCCACTATTTTGACCTTTTTTAACGATTACTTTTATCACATAAAATCAGCAGGTCTTTTGTCTTCTATAATGGTATAATTCTAACAATTAATTTTTAAACACTTTTCACGTGAAATTGTACACAAAATATATAAACTTACAAACGTAATAGGACAAGTAATGTACAAATGCGAGCTTAGCCCATAATTGAGTTCTTGACTTCTTAGTTTGTTTACTGTCTGATAAAAACCTGCCTATACTATTATAGGGTAGATATGACATTAAATTAAACTCCGTGTAAGTCATGATATTCCCAGTCTACACATAAAAATGCAAACGAATATATCCAGTAGTTTAGCCACAGGACACTATTTTTCATTTTTAGCATTCTCTACATGATGTATCTGTTAATAGATGAGCACCGACAGATTAACAACTCCCACGTCCACACGTTGCCAGTTCGCTTTCTGATGCTATTCAGTGCACATTATACCTTATGCCTGAGCCATAAGAGTCAAAGCGTGCCATCTCATCTAGATCAACTCGCTACTAGATCAACGAAGTAAATTTGTTTGAATAATAATTAAGTAATTCCCATTTTTTTCCGATGGGAACAGGATATAAATCTCACTAAAAACTAATGATAGTTATATAGTATTAATAAAGGCTTATTTTATTTAATTCCATTTAATACACGCAATTATTTTATTTAATCGAATGATTGCAGAGATTTCTCTTTTGACAACTGTGCCTTTAGTCCCGTGACTCAAGCTTCATTTTTGCCGACATTTCAAAAGAAACTTTTTATACGAGTTAAAATAAAAAAATAAAATTATTTTGAGTTTTTGATTTTGACTCGTACAAAAGTGGCTTAAACGATGTAGGACCAACTTTTGTGTCCATGTACCTAAGCTGTTTGTGGAAGACATGTTACCGACGCCGTACATATGATAACGTTCTCTGCGACAGTCTGTCTACTACTTACCAAATAAATACACAGAAGTCCCCGCGATTACCTTCTACTTAACCTGAGTTATCATGGGTGTTATTGTTTACGATTCAATATCTGCAACATGCACTATGATCGATAAGTCATAAATACTTTTCAACTAAATTATAATATATGTCGGAAACACGAGGGCTTCCTTCCATATACCCTCGGTCCTGTGGGCTTATCGTGGGTTATGCATGCACGAGGCAGGTAACTTATGCCGTTTTAGAGATATTCCATTGTCCAATTCTAGTAGCAAGTTGACGCGCCCCAATTTGAAATCACTTTTACTATTCACTGATACTTTTAGACGCAACTCCACCGGCACCAATGATGCCACTCATCACACTTGATCGCGATACCGTCTCCAGTTCTCTCTACTCCAGTCAACCCCGCGCTGCCGCGCGCCTTCCCTCCAAATTGTCTGTCACCTTACTCTAGGATTCAAATCCTTCCCTAGCATTGGACATTGGAGAAAACTCAGTGTTGCCAATCGAATAAAATCTAATTGAAATTTGAATCAGAAGCTAAATGTTGCCAATGAAATAAAACTGAATTAATAACTTTACAAGCGATATTTCATCGTTCCCAACTATTAATCATTTACCTTCCTCCGATACGGCCATCTTGACATTCAAACGGTCCCACGTTTGATGTAGAGCGATGAACAACATCGTTACTCAATTGTGATGAAAAACAAAAACCAAGAGAACAAAAAAAAATTAAGTACCTAATAGGTTAAGTTCGGCCGCTCCTGACCAAATAAAAAAAAAATACGTGGTCGTGACATCTTCCACGTGAAACCTTCAATCAACACCTTATATTACCAGCCTACAACAAAAATCAAGTACTTCTTTACTCATGAAAACATAATTCTCATAGCTTTCACACTGTTCATTTGTTTTCTCCATGTAAATCTAGGTCTCCACACCGTACACCGTACACAACCATCGTCGTACTCTCGAAACAGATACCTCACCGTTTAGACAACCATATTAACACTAACACATTCTAAACGGTTACCGAAGCACCAGAGGTACCAGGTTCCCAACAGACGTCAAGTCGGTCTCGAAGCACTAAGTGTGCCAGAAACCACTCAAACGCCCAACACAACATACCATGCCACATACACCAAACAACGGGTCACCGAGGCCCCAGAGGGACCAGGCTCCCCCAGACACACAACAGGTTACCAAAGCCCCAGAGAGGATAGGCTCCCCCCAGACAACAGGTCACCAAAGCCCCAAAGGGACCAGGCTCCCCCAGACAACCGGTCCTCTCGAAGCAACAAGACTGCGAGATACCCATGCCACATACACTAAACAACAGGTCACCGAAGCCCCAGAGGGACTAGGCTCCCCCCCATACATATCCAGCAATGTTTCTTGGTCCCACAGCAATTGCTGTGCCTCCTGATGGTCAACCCTGTGACCATCCTGCAACCATAGTCATCCTGACCAGGCCTCGTAACCCATCTCGGTTACAGCAGTCATCTTTTGACCACTCACCAGCCTACTTTAGGCTACAGCAGTCATCTCTGACCACTCACCAGCCCATCTAAGGCTACAGCAGTCATTTCTGACCACTCACCAGCCCATCTAAGGCTACAGCAGTCATCTCTGACCACTCACCAGCCCATTTTAGGCTACAGCAGTCATCTCTGACCACTCACCAGCCCATCTAAGGCTACAGTAGTCACCGCAGTGACTACTCTTCACCGCACAGTCAGTCCTTTGACCATGCACACGACCTCACCATTGCTAGATTGATTTGAATCAGTCTTCAACATATTACATTCAGTTACGTCAATGGGTACTTAATCTTTCAGATTTTCTCAAACTCATCATGAACCAAACAAAGCCTTTAATTCAACACATAATTGCCACCATTCAGAATTCCATTTCACTTCCAAACAGCACCTTTAAACCAAAATGAAATTTGTTATTTCAATCTTTACTCTCAGTATCAATCTTTATTCTGAATACAACGGCAACCTCACATTCAGGATTTGATACACAGCCAAAAGCATACTCAAGAACTCTATTCTATGTTCATGATTTCATACACAGCCAAAAGCATACTCAAGAACTCTATTCTATGTTCATGATTTCATACCAAACTCTCAGTACGATAGGTATAATAACTTACAACACCAAACATTACCAACTTTGCAAACTAAAAATTAAATCATGCACCGCACATCACCGACTTTACATCTGTGTTAACATTATCTTATCCAACTTGAATGAAATAACACAAAATAACGTTAGGTATGTTCAAAATGACCAGCACAGACTATTCAACAAGTTAACACAGCCATTACTGACAGTATTCTTTAAATTCCAAACTTATTATTCAAGTTAGGTAGGTACTAGACTTCCTACATGACACCACACAATTCACAAATACAAACCTTCATTTTAAAGAGATGCTACAATTATTAAAAATTTTGAACAATGTTCAAGATTACCGAGGCCAAGCATCGTTGAACAACACAGAACAAGGAAACCATTCCTAGTTTCCTCCAAAAAAAAAAAACAAAAACCCATGTACCAAGTACATCAAATAGAACCCAATTATCCCATCCGTGGTCTACAATTCACAATAACTTAGCAAATACATTCGCTACACAGAATGCACTTTCAACTTAAACGCCGAATAAACTCTTGACTCCGTCACCTCTCTGACCCACGAAACTGAGAAACCGTTCTATGTGAATTAAAATGTTGCCAATTGAACATCTATCTCATCCTCAGCCACAACTTGGAACAGTTATTGGCTCTCGAGCATCTCATAATACCTGAACACGTCTTCTCGACACCATCTAAATGTCTAGTTGCACTTGTCATTCACCATAGTCAATTTAAATCATTTTTATTTGTAGGTATCATTAGAATGACATGTTATCAGTTGGTTAGTTCTCTACAATGCGATATATAACAACTTCAGACATTAACTTTACCTTTATTCAACCGTTGGTAGCAACAAAACTAAACGCCAACTGTCTAGGCTATAGTAACGTTAATCCTCGTGATGTTTGCAGGTTGTAAGATTGCAAATCGAGTCGAACAACAAACTATTTCACTAAACTTTAACACTGGTTTGAAAATAATCTTGATTACATAGCTCTTAACTGAAAGTTATTGCATGTCTTTGCAACAATGCAAAAGTTAAAAGTCTAATCCTCACAGTGACTCACACATTGTAACGATTTATTAATAATCTAGTCTTTATCTAGTAACTTTTAAGTTAAAAATCATATCAAAGTTATTTGTTTTGTATCATCAAACTTTTTCGAATGTTGACACTTACTTGTCAATGTCTTTATGTCTTAAAGAGATGAGCAAGGGATGACGTTCTGTTATCGATTAATTGACGAATCAATTTTAAGGACAAAAAATTAATAAACGTTTTTTCAATCGATATCCAGTACTGAATCGATCCAGCGAATCAATATTTCACCTTAGAAAATCGAGATAAGATTTTTCTGTTTTGATATGAACCAAAATATCATTTAAAAAATAATTGAATGTATATCACAAACATAAGTGAACTCAACGTAAACAAAATAAATATTGTTCCCTTATACCTGATACTTTAATTTAGTTGTGAAAACAACCCCAATCGGTCAAAAATGCTAAAGATCGACTATTATTATGATTTTTCTTTTTGCGTTCCGTAACTGGATTCAAACTTGTATTGAAAATACCAATGCGAACAGTTAGAAAGTATGTTGTTTCCAAGGAATAACATATTCACAAATTCCCTTTGAGATCAAATCAACAACAAACTCAGTGGTAGTAATATTTACGGTAAATCTGAAGTGACACCTATTAATAAAAAATGCATGGCTAAAATTCCTAGTGTTCAAACATATAAAAAAAACGGATTGCTAATATCTTTACTTCTCGATTGTCAGTAAACTAACAACCTATTTATTATCTGTGTTTATGCTTGTGACAGCACTAGTGGTCACAAAACTGTGTATTATTGTTCTAACAACATAATAATGTAATGAAATCTCATATTTTTTTGCGTTTCGTCCCCACGTTTCAATGCTCCGAGTACATTAGAAACATAAAATTGCGAAAATCGTTTTGTTGTTTATTTTGTTGGTGAATAAAAAAGATTAAATACTTGATGAAACAAAATATTTCAAAGCTCGAACAAAGCAAGGATATCAATAGATGGCGTGACATGGACTGACTTCTCATTCTGTCTATGTAAAAATGAATTGTTCATTTTTTAATTGATCATAAAAAAATTCATGCACCTATTCAATAAGTTATTTCAAGCAGCATATTACGGCTAATGGGGTCCCGAATCTAATTTCGATGATTATTGAAACAAACATACAGTATCAACACCATTACACAGATAGCGCTGTTTGAATTTTTTTTTTTTTACTCTTTTTATGTAACTTACATGACACATTTCCATGAAACAAAATAATGCAATAGTTATAGATTGCAATTAATGCAAGAATTAATTGTAAAACTTAAACTTAAACTGGTAAATCCAAACCCAATACATACTTCGGCTGCCACAAAAATGCAGCTGCACATATTGTTGAATGCAGATCAATCAAAGTAACATACCTTAAGCCTGTACTCCCGGATGGGTCAGGCAGCAGTGCCGACCATGCACACATGCACAAGTCCAGACTCCTAGGTGCTACCAGAAAATATTAAATGGATTGATCACCGCAGTGGCATGTATAACACCACTAAATTTCCTCTTTCATAGCGCTGTAGGCTGCGGGTTATGTATTGCCTTTTGAAATGGAACCTGAGCTCCGCACTTGTATCACCACACACAGCTGGTCACAAAAGGTCTTGTGGTATCCACAGCAGCCATGTTGAAGGGCTCAGACGTCCATGCTATTTGTTGCATATTGTACGAATGCCTGAAAAATTCATGTCTATGAGCAAGTTTTCACACAAGCGTAATGTTTTGTTGAATCAAGTTGTAGCTTAAGGATGTTTGCTCTCTTGCACTGTATTTACACAAGTCGTCTTATTCTCATGCGAGTTCCGCTGACAGTATGAAACTGGCTAAGTTTCTTTTAGCATCATAACGAAAATAGAAATTTATTTTAAATTTTAGCCACTTTATACCAAGAAAAACAATAGGTATTGTGGCTTAACTTCACAAGACATTAGATAGGTACTAATTATTTTCAGAATACTCAAGTTTATACTTCCCTGTACACCACAGTTGTTTGCCCAGTAGGTATCTAGTCAGAATTGGGCATCGATGTCATCATTAACATTATCTGCAACCCGACTTCGCATATTGTCTAGGATAGGCCACACTATACGGTTGAATTCGGGCAACATAATATTCCTGTCTCCGCTCTCCAGTAGCCGACGAGTTGCGAAACGTCTCTCTATGTAGGTAGGTACTTCCATGCAAATTTTTGCGCATCAAAGAGAGCGCGCCAGCCATTACTCGTCTCATTTGATCTAGCATCGCCTTGTGCGTGCATTGGTTCATACTTCTGATGTCGGAAACACGAGGGCTTCCTTCCATATACCCTCGGTCCTGTGGGCTTATCGTGGGTTATGCATGCACGAGGCAGGTAACTTATGCCGTTTTAGAGATATTCCATTGTCCAATTCTAGTAGCAAGTTGACGCGCCCCAATTTGAAATCACTTTTACTATTCACTGATACTTTTAGACGCAACTCCACCGGCACCAATGATGCCACTCATCACACTTGATCGCGATACCGTCTCCAGTTCTCTCTACTCCAGTCAACCCCGCGCTGCCGCGCGCCTTCCCTCCAAATTGTCTGTCACCTTACTCTAGGATTCAAATCCTTCCCTAGCATTGGACATTGGAGAAAACTCAGTGTTGCCAATCGAATAAAATCTAATTGAAATTTGAATCAGAAGCTAAATGTTGCCAATTAAATAAAACTGAATTAATAACTTTACAATCGATATTTCATCGTTCCCAACTATTAATCATTTACCTTCCTCCGATATATATTTGAGTTGATATTAAAAAGCCAATAATAATTGACCTTTGTGACACCCCTAAATTTGGAATTTTGACATCGGTACATAAAATCATTTTCTCGAAACCTAGGCCCAAGTTGAAAGCAATATTTTATGGGTGATAAACCTTAGTAAAAGCAATGTATTTGTACCAGACAGAGGTTCTACTTGGAGCTAGAAAATAAATAAAAAAATAAATAGTGATTTCGGTAAAACAGTGAGTTCTATTATCGTTTTTGATTACTTAAAAACGGCATAATTTTCTCTTGGCAAGTCCAAGTCCCTTCATAAAACTGCAATACGAACATAGCTCAATTATGTATAGTTTTTTATACGCATACGCATATTTTTTTTTGTTCTTTTGGGCTTCAAGGTTACGAAAACTCTACGATAAAAAAAAAATAAAGACATAAAATTGATACATGGGAGTTCTACTCGTGCATTTCTAATGAACTATTAAGTTATTAAATAGCCAATAAAAAGCCGATGTCACTTTTTTTGGGTCTATAAAACACTGTGGGTCGGTGCAACACGTTTTCCGTGTCCGTACCATCCTGTCCCCCGTCACGCTATCACTGACTCCATACAGTCCATCTATCTTTTCTTTGGCCGTCCCCTCCCTCTCCATTGTTCCACATTTATATTCATAACTATTTTAGTAACATGCGTGCCATATTAATAAAATATGATTTACGTCTTAGGAGCCGAACTCATCCTTAAGTGCTGGGATCACAGCCTGGCGCATCCTCAACGAGGAACCATACTACAAGCTGTCTGTAGTATCAGACGACGCCGAGGCACACGCTACCGCCACCGAGCGGTTCAAGCTGTACGTGCCCTTCGGATACTCCAACAATGCGGTGAGTTTGTCTATTGATAAGAATTGTTTAGAATTCGATAGGAAAGTTGAACGCATCAGTTCACAATGAATTCGGAAAATTCATTATTACTGCTCAGTGTAAATAACTTAGCAATTGGCGCAAGAGGCGAACCCTAGGCGCCGCGAGGGTAGGTGGAAGAGGGGTCGACGTGCTTAGTTATTTTGAAGGTGTTGTAAGTTACGACTGTGGTCGCTGGATACAGGTCAAAGTGGCTGGCCCCTATTTTATCTAATATAGATATAACTAGCGGACGCCTGGCGGTTTCATCCGCGTAGTTCCTGTGACATATAAAGAGTAGCCTATGTCACCTGGGGATAGTGTAGCTTCCCAACGGTGAAATAATTTTTGAAATTGGTGCAGTAGTTCCTAAGTTTATTCGGTAAATAAAATAAATAAAATTAAAATAGCCTTTATTCCCTGTAACCTGTTTACAATACTTTTTTATAAATAGATGTTTGTGTCTGGAAATTGACACTTGAAGGACATTGACACTATGCACTACTAACTTATCTAAATTTAATATTATCTTAACTAACTATCAGCTACCAGGTCAGGTTGTCTTTTGACATAGGCCTCCTCTAATTCCTTCCACTTGTTTCTGTCCTTTGCTGTTTTTCGCCACTCCTTTGGTAAATCGTCCTCCCATCTCTTTATCTGTCTTCCTCTTTGTCTCTATTTGTTACATACAAAAATACAAATCTTTCTTCTGTTGCATTTTACTCGGCTCAAATCTGGGCTCTGGCCTTTGAGAACAATTAATTAATTAATTAATTCTTACTTTATATTGTCAAAGTCGTTGTCACAGGTATGCTTACCCTACTCAGTAATTTTTAACAATTCCAAATCTCATAATTTTTCTCATCTACCAGGCATACATAGTCCAAATGGAGCTCTCTCCTGATGGCACAAAGCTCGTCTGCCTCCACTGCAACGGCGACGTATCAGTGTGGCGTCTCCCACTCCTCAAGCTAGTCTACCGGTGGCCACTGAACACCCAGCCACACCATGACCTGAGGAGCCCCCTCGCTGGAGACGAGAAACCAGGGAAGAAAGATCTGACCGTGTTCTTCCCGGCTGATATTAACTGGTGGAGCAATGAGGTTGGTGGAAAATGAACTTAATTTTGAAATGATTTTGTTACATTTTTGTTTTGGCTGTTTTAAAGATATTTAACTGCTTTTTCTTGAATGTTATTTGTGATACCGATGAGCTGAGTTGTCTTCTTTATCCGCTTATAATTTTCTCAATCTTTAGTTTTTATTGAGAAGAATAAATCAAATATTTTATTAATCGAGATGTTATTTACAGGAGATCATAGTATCGCGTTTCAGCGGTGCTGTCACCATTTGCGATATTGAAACTATGGCCAATATTCTTGGGAAGAAGCCTGAGTTCTTCCAGGGTTCTCCACAGGTGTGTATACCTAGATTTGGGGAAACTAATATGTCAATATTATTGACATTTTGGTGCTTAAATAAAGTGGTGTATTAATTCCGTTGGCAGATTACATGTGCTCACGGTGGAACCTTCATGGTGTTGGAATGTGAGAGCAATGTGCTTCCTGCCAAAAAGTCACGCAGTGATGAGAGCGTAAGTATCCAAACAGTGAATTTTAATACCCGGCTGCAAGGAAAGGGTTATGTTTTACGCAGGTATCTTGTATGTATATATGTAATATTCTATATAATCTCATATCTTTCAAACCACTTGAGGAATTTTTATAATTAATACATCGTTAGATAGGTCTTGGCCACCCAAGTGTTCTTAGATAAGTGCAGTGCCGTAAAAACCAAAAAACCCGACTGCAAAGATGTAAACAAGAATAAAATTATCTGGTCAGCCAGCTCGCGAATATTTATCCTCCGACTGCACAGCATGATTTTCTTCTTGTTTACATCTTTGCAGTCGAGTTTTTTTATTCTTAAGGTAAAATGGGCCTATGAGCCAAAAGCTTATGAGCTATAAGATAATAAGTATGTATAAATTCTTGTTAAACCTCCTAGTTAGGACATAAATTAACCAAATAGTTGCTGCAAATACCATCCTATATTGTTGCACCTTCAAAATATTTGAAAAGAACATTTTTCTTCCAGATGGAGGTAGTCAGAGTAGAACATGACACAGAAGATACGATGTTTGAGCTTGCCAGGGAGCTGATAAAGACAATGATATACGCCATCACAGACATTGAGGCATTCCAGCCGAAGCCGCGGCGCATCACTGTAGTGTCGCGAGTGTACCGGCTGCTCGGCCTGAAGAGTACCACGCCCACCGAGCTGTTCTCTAGGAAGGTGAGTTGAGACACTAGTCACATGTGTGTAGACACCTGTCTCTTGTATGTACGAAGCCGCGGCGCATCACTGTAGTGTCGCGAGTGTTCCGTCTTCTCGGTCTGAAGAGTACCACGCCCACCGAGCTGTTCTCTAGGAAGGTGAGTTGTGACACATGTCACATGTATGTAGGCACTTGGCTCTTGTATGTACGAAGCCGCGGCGCATCACTGTAGTGTCGCGAGTGTACCTTCTGCTCGGCCTGAAGAGTACCACGCCCACCGAGCTGTTCTCTAGGAAGGTGAGTTGTGACACATGTCACATGTGTCTAGACACTTGTCTCTTGTATGTAAGAAGCCGCAGCGCATCACTGTAGTGTCGCGAGTGTACCTTCTGCTCGGCCTGAAGAGTACCACGCCCACCGAGCTGTTCTCTAGGAAGGTGAGTTGTGACACATGTCACATGTGTCTATACACTTGTCTCTTGTATGTAAGAAGCCGCAGCGCATCACTGTAGTGTCGCGAGTGTACCTTCTGGTCGGCCTGAAGAGTACCACGCCCACCGAGCTGTTCTCTAGGAAGGTGAGTTGTGACACATGTCACATGTGTCTAGACACTTGTCTCTTGTATGTAAGAAGCCGCAGCGCATCACTGTAGTGTCGCGAGTGTACCTTCTGCTCGGCCTGAAAAGTACCACGCCCACCGAGCTGTTCTCTAGGAAGGTGAGTTGTGACACATGTCACATGTGTCTAGACACTTTTCTCTTGTATGTAAGAAGCCGCAGCGCATCACTGTAGTGTCGCGAGTGTATCTTCTGCTCGGCCTGAAAAGTACCACGCCCACCGAGCTGTTCTCTAGGAAGGTGAGTTGTGACACATGTCACATGTGTCTAGACACTTGTCTCTTGTATGTAAGAAGCCGCAGCACATCACTGTAGTGTCGCGAGTGTACCTTCTGCTCGGCCTGAAAAGTACCACGCCCACCGAGCTGTTCTCTAGGAAGGTGAGTTGTGACACATGTCACATGTGTCTAGACACTTTTCTCTTGTATGTAAGAAGCCGCAGCGCATCACTGTAGTGTCGCGAGTGTACCTTCTGCTCGGCCTGAAGAGTACCACGCCCACCGAGCTGTTCTCTAGGAAGGTGAGTTGTGACACATGTCACATGTGTCTAGACACTTGTCTCTTGTATGTAAGAAGCCGCAGCACATCACTGTAGTGTCGCGAGTGTACCTTCTGCTCGGCCTGAAGAGTACCACGCCCACCGAGCTGTTCTCTAGGAAGGTGAGTTGTGACACATGTCACATGTGTCTAGACACTTGTCTCTTGTATGTAAGAAGCCGCAGCGCATCACTGTAGTGTCGCGAGTGTACCTTCTGCTCGGCCTGAAGAGTACCACGCCCACCGAGCTGTTCTCTAGGAAGGTGAGTTGTGACACATGTCACATGTGTCTAGACACTTGTCTCTTGTATGTAAGAAGCCGCAGCACATCACTGTAGTGTCGCGAGTGTACCGGCTGCTCGGCCTGAAGAGTACCACGCCCACCGAGCTGTTCTCTAGGAAGGTGAGTTGTGACACATGTCACATGTGTCTAGACACTTGTCTCTTGTATGTAAGAAGCCGCAGCACATCACTGTAGTGTCGCGAGTGTACCGGCTGCTCGGCCTGAAGAGTACCACGCCCACCGAGCTGTTCTCTAGGAAGGTGAGTTGTGACACATGTCACATGTGTCTAGGCACTTGGCTCTTGTATGTAAGAAGCCGCAGCGCATCACTGTAGTGTCGCGAGTGTACCTTCTGCTCGGCCTGAAGAGTACCACGCCCACCGAGCTGTTCTCTAGGAAGGTGAGTTGTGACACATGTCACATGTGTCTAGACACTTGTCTCTTGTATGTAAGAAGCCGCAGCACATCACTGTAGTGTCGCGAGTGTACCGGCTGCTCGGCCTGAAGAGTACCACGCCCACCGAGCTGTTCTCTAGGAAGGTGAGTTGTGACACATGTCACATGTGTCTAGACACTTGTCTCTTGTATGTAAGAAGCCGCAGCACATCACTGTAGTGTCGCGAGTGTACCGGCTGCTCGGCCTGAAGAGTACCACGCCCACCGAGCTGTTCTCTAGGAAGGTGAGTTGTGACACATGTCACATGTGTCTAGACACTTGTCTCTTGTATGTAAGAAGCCGCAGCACATCACTGTAGTGTCGCGAGTGTACCGGCTGCTCGGCCTGAAGAGTACCACGCCCACCGAGCTGTTCTCTAGGAAGGTGAGTTGTGACACATGTCACATGTGTCTAGACACTTGTCTCTTGTATGTAAGAAGCCGCAGCGCATCACTGTAGTGTCGCGAGTGTACCGGCTGCTCGGCCTGAAGAGTACCACGCCCACCGAGCTGTTCTCTAGGAAGGTGAGTTGTGACACATGTCACATGTGTCTAGACACTTGTCTCTTGTATGTAAGAAGCCGCAGCACATCACTGTAGTGTCGCGAGTGTACCGGCTGCTCGGCCTGAAGAGTACCACGCCCACCGAGCTGTTCTCTAGGAAGGTGAGTTGTGACACATGTCACATGTGTCTAGACACTTGTCTCTTGTATGTAAGAAGCCGCAGCACATCACTGTAGTGTCGCGAGTGTACCGGCTGCTCGGCCTGAAGAGTACCACGCCCACCGAGCTGTTCTCTAGGAAGGTGAGTTGTGACACATGTCACATGTGTCTAGACACTTGTCTCTTGTATGTAAGAAGCCGCAGCACATCACTGTAGTGTCGCGAGTGTACCGGCTGCTCGGCCTGAAGAGTACCACGCCCACCGAGCTGTTCTCTAGGAAGGTGAGTTGTGACACATGTCACATGTGTCTAGACACTTGTCTCTTGTATGTAAGAAGCCGCAGCACATCACTGTAGTGTCGCGAGTGTACCGGCTGCTCGGCCTGAAGAGTACCACGCCCACCGAGCTGTTCTCTAGGAAGGTGAGTTGTGACACATGTCACATGTGTCTAGACACTTGTCTCTTGTATGTAAGAAGCCGCAGCACATCACTGTAGTGTCGCGAGTGTACCGGCTGCTCGGCCTGAAGAGTACCACGCCCACCGAGCTGTTCTCTAGGAAGGTGAGTTGTGACACATGTCACATGTGTCTAGGCACTTGGCTCTTGTATGTAAGAAGCCGCAGCGCATCACTGTAGTGTCGCGAGTGTACCTTCTGCTCGGCCTGAAGAGTGCCACGAATACTCAGAATGAAGAAAATCGGCAACCAGTCTTGCTAAGGGGTATCGTGTTAGCCAGTTACTGGGTTGTGGAGGAACTCGGTTACATCCGGTTAGGGTAATGGACCCCAACGTTGGGCAAATGCTAAGCAATTTTTTTTATTGGCGTTTTCTCCTTCATCCGTTTTACTAATAATTCGAAGACATGTGATATCCGCCAAGCACTAAGGCATTCCCTGTCATAGAGATGATTCCTGTGTCCCAGCAGTGGGAACGTAAGAAGGTTAACAATGTTATTTTATGCTATAATGTCTCCGTTCCGTAGATCGAGAGCGGTAACTACAACGAAGCTCTGGCTCTAGCTGACACATTCTCTCTGGACAGCGACCTGGTGTACCAGCAACAGTGGCGCAAGAACCCTGTCTCCACCGACGCTATACAGAAGTACTTGGTAAGTTATTAGAATCCTCTAGAAAAGGAACGAGCTCTGCTCGCGTGAAAATAGAGTAACGACGTTTTCTAAAAATGAAACATAGCTAGATCGATTTATCGCCCCCGGAACCGATCCTGGTTCGATTTCGGTTGGAGCCGTTGCAGAGATTCAGATAATATATATATATATATACAAGAATTGTTCGTTTAAAGGTATTAGATATTGAGTACAAAATGCCGTAACGCTAAAACGCTGAACGTAACTTTTTGAAGATCTGGTGGTGAACTAGTGTATTAACCCTTTGAGTGTCCAAAACTTGGATCCACGTGAGACACAGTGGCTTTTTAATTGTTCCGGTAATTACGGCATTCAACAGACTGCTGGCCACCAAGTAATTGGTGCAGTAATACTCACGATACTCATAGTAAAACGTTATTTTTGCAGAGCAAAGTATCGAAGAAGATCTGGACGGTGCACCAGTGCGTGGACCGGCTGCCGGAGACGTTGCCGGCTGCGAAGGAGCTGCTGCAGTTCGGACTACAATTGACTGACGAAACAATTATGGATGGTAAAATATATCCAATCTTGTAATCGTATGCTGATCTTGAGTAATTGGAATAGTTGTATTCGAAGTCTAGATATGGTCAAAGTTTAGGTTTCCGTAACCTAAGGGTGCCCTTTGCCAATGGAGCCCTATCGAATAATAACTCAACGCTGTCCGTCTGTATATCTTTCGATCGTTATCTATTAGCTAATAAAGTAATGGCGGTAAAGAAATCCAGAACCCCATCGCCGGTTCTTACTTTTGCATGTAAACTTGTTAGCTCGTGGGTGAAAGTAAAAGTGCTGTATTAAATAGGCGAATGGATTTAATGCCGTTACAAATGAAAAAGTAACACAAAAGTTACTTGTGGTCGGCGAAAAACGTTTTCTTCTGCCATACCGTCCAGTCACACTATTACTGACTCCCTTTTCTTTCATATTATTCCTGACACAGTCCATTCATAATGTCTTTGTCCCGGATAAACAATAAAGCACTTAAATTAAGAGGTGCCGACTGTCGCGGTGGGGTCATGCACCCGCAGTTGTTGTGTGTGCAGCGTAGGCCGCCCGCGAGTCAAGAAACTAACAATGGGCGCAATCCGAACAATTTTTTTTTATGAGACCAAAATAAACTCATGTAAATTGGTCATAATTGGCCAACGTAAACCGGGACGGGACGGCAAGGGATTTTGCCTTCAAGCAACGCACACTAGCCGCTTAGATACCGCGGCATTGCAGCGCCTTGCCACGGCATGACACGGCGTGCCGCGGCATTCCTCGGCAGCTCCTGCAGCCCGATACACATTGTCTCGCATCACCCACTTTTCTACCCCCGCCTGTCTGCGGTATGTCACAACGAGCGCCGGCTTCCTCGGCATGTCGTTGCCTACCGCAGTACCATAGACTAATATAAAATAGATTGAGACGCAGTACGCCACGGCACCCGCCGCGGGAGCCCGTGGCGCGTCTTTCAATGCCGTGCAATGAAATCCCTTTCAATGCCACGGCATCATTTTAAAGCATAGCAATTTGTCATATTTCTATATCCTTACGTTTGAATGTCCATTGGTAAAAAATTAAATCCCTTGCCATCCCGTCCCGGTCTGCGTTGTCCTTGAGGGATGTTTCCGTACCATATCCGTAGTGAGGACCATTGTACGTGAGCCATGGTGGCTGACACTGCAGCCAGCTCAGCTCCCTCCAGACGCCTCTCATCTCTCTCCACTTATCTCTTCACCAGTCTTTATATTTTCATAGCTAGACATCTTAATATAATTATATGGGTATAATTTCCCGTTTAATTGTGTTTTAGAAATAAACAAAGAACAAATCGACCCGCTCACTGACCCGGATGAGATACTGCTGGAGCATCTGAATGCGTACACAAGCGAACTCCTACGATGTCGTCATGTCATGCTGTTCTACAAGGAAAGACTTAAACTGTATGAGGTAATCAAATTACTAGTCTCGCCTGATTTTCATTGTTATTTAAACTCCATTTGAAATAACGTAAGCAATTTAAACAATCCCTTTTTACAGTTCGGCCAACCGACTTCGAGTTATATTCCGTTAACTTAAGGATGGTATAAAAAGCATATACGTGTTACCAATACCAAATGTTTACTGCTGTTGCCATTTGTCATGTCACCAATGCAATAGAATTCAAAATCGGATGTACGGTCTGTAAAAAGGGATTGTTTAAATTTCTAATGTTATTTCAAATAGAGTATCTATAGTGCTTACTATCCCTACGTATTATACTAAACTGGTTGGTAACCGAAGGACTAATCAAGTTATCTACGGCTGTACAAACGCATTGAGCATGTATCCGCGAAGGTGTGCAGTTTGGGGCACGGTTGGCGCAGTGGTTGAGCGATTGACTGCTGTGCTACGTGTCGCGGGTTCGATGCCCGCACGGCACAATTATTTGTATGACCAACAGATAGTTGTTCCGGCTCTGGATGTCTGAATTGTCCCATGTGTTGAAAAGACCCACCACCAAAAGCTCTTCTTGTAAATCAATTGGTTCAAAATCATCTGGTGGTTAATCCTTATAGTTTCACATTAATTCCTTTTTAATTATATTCCAGTCCATCCTCAAATGCGAGAAATCCACTTACCTCAAAGACGAGTACGACCGCCTCCGAAGCAACAGCATAGTGCACAGCGCCATGGAGATCGCCAAAGAAGGCCGTATAGCGGCGCTCACTTGTCTATGGCCGCACATCAAGACCATAGTCATGAAGCTGGCAGTCCTGGAGAAGTTACCAGAGCCAATAAACCCTCTGGCTTATCAGCATCTACTGCCGACCAGGCATCCGATTGAGTGGTTTGAGAAGTTGTCGCCTGTCAAAGTGCCGCAGTGCTTGCCAGAAGATGATTGGTGTAGGAAGCAGGAATTTAGGTAAGTTAAATTATGTCTTGCACCCGCCGGTTTTATCGTGAGGAAACCGGCATGTTGTAGAACCAAAAATTCGAAGTCCAACCCGCTCTGGGTCCGCGTGGTGGATTAAGGCCCATTCCCTCTCTCACAGAGAGGAGGCCTGTGTCCCAGCAGTGGGAACATTAAAATGCTTCATGATGATGATGACCTGCCCAATATTCATTAAGATATCGACAAATAAAGCTTAATAGGGTTTCTCATTATTCAAAGCATCATGTCAAACCTCAAAACTTACAGTCAACCATGATTGAGGGTTTAATTTGCTTATTTATTATTTAATCGCTAGAGGTATATAATAATGGTAGTTAATTAGAATTGTTTTCATTGTAAAGCGTGTGTCCTTTGAACGTTTTCCGCTCAAAATTTGTTTTTTTCCAATTACACAAAAAGCTTTTTACCCGACTGCAAGGAAAGGGTTATGTTTTTCGCGCGTTACTTGTCTATTTGTATGTAATATTCTATATAACCTCATATCTTTTCCTCTAAACTCATCGAGTGGGGTACCAGAATGAAGGGTTTAAGAGGTGTTTACAAAAATTTATATCACTTATATGTGTGTTTAAAAGTAATTCGAAAAAAAAAGATAACTAAAAATTTGTAAATAAAAAAAGTTTATTTAAAAATCCTTTCACCGTGCATGGTCATCCTAACCAAGCGTGTATGCAAAATTTCATCTTAATCAGTTGAGGATAACTGCTTTAAAATTCAGTTGCAAAATTTGACTCGAACATATACATAAATACATTGCAAGTAATAAAAAGCTTGTAAAATACAACAACAAGCAAGAGTCATTGAAAACTCTTATTTATTAAAACTTTGAAAACTCGCCCTTACCACGGGGTCCCAGCGCTAAGAAAGAAAATTTGGTTCAAATAAATCTCACTAGATGGCGTGATATGTATCGATTTCTTAACGAATTGTGTGTAAAATTCTCATTTTTTGGCATTGAACATAAAAATTGTATGTTCTTGTTTGTTGAACACCCCTAAGCATAAAATTATGTAATATTGGCCACTTAATTCACATTTCAAAGATTATTTCCACGGATTATTTAAAATAGATGGCGCGGTTTTAAATTTCTATGGAATTCCACTCGATTGTTTAAATTTGTATTGTAACACATTTTGGTGCAATGAAACTGTAAAAACGTGCGCAAAAATTCTATAGAACAAATCGTCACTGTATTTAAAGAAAAAAATATTTACGAACCGAGTAAACACTTTTACTTGCAAGACGCTGCTAACACCATCTATCTTTCGCCTTGGAACCGAAACGAACGCGATTAGTGGTGCTTAATATAACGTTAAGCAACTTAAAGTAGCGTGCTTATTATACATAGCATAAAGCAAATGCTATCGTGACACTCACTTGGCGCTATTTGCTTAATTCGTTATAAAGCAGTATCGCCCAAATCGCGCGCAACGCAAATTCTAAAATAAAGCAAGAAGCAGGGGGCGCCGGGCGGGCGCGGCGACGCGACGGCGGCGCGCGCTTTACGTATTATACCTACGCTATTTTAGTTCGTGCTTTTTAGTGTAAACAGTGATAGGAGACGTAATAATATTGACAAAGTATAATTGTGTAAGTAAGGACGATTGATTGAGAGATTGTTCAATGTTTTGTTTTTGTGGTTTAATGGGTCACTGGGTCGTCTTAGGGGCGGAGATTAAGGAGTTGGAGTATACGCTTAGGGGCACTATGATTAAAAACCAAAATATTTTTTTTTTGAACTTAGTCAAATTTTCGAAGATTAACACATTTTGGCCATTTTTTTTTCGCCAACTTATTAATCTTGTCCATAGAAGCTATTTAAGTTCTGAGACACATGGTCCCATGTCACACCGTTTCCGAATTATGGGCCTCCAAATTTTATTTTATTTTGTATAAAACGATCTATATTTCCAAAATGGTAGTATAGTATTCATGTTGGGATGCTGCTAGCATGGGGGTAACACAGGGGGGGGGCAAAATTTTGGTTATTTTTTGCCTAGGACACACCGTTTTCGAGATATTCGGATATAACAATTCGGAGGCCTATAATTAATAAATTCATAAAAACGATGTAATATTTTAAAGCATGCTGTCTGTCCAACGAGTCCAACGCTAGGGTAGGAGCTGCGAGTTAACAGTCACCGCGCTTGCTTTATTCGTGTCCGCCCCGCGCCCGTGCGTTGTAAAAAAGCGCGTTATAATAAAGCTTGTAAAATAACGCGCTTAAAATATAAAGCTTATAGCACTAAGCAAGTTATTGACATATAGCAACTTTGAACACTACTAAACGCGATCGATGTACAAAAAATAATCAGTTTAATAATCTGTATGCTAGTATTCTATTATCTGTGTCCATACCTATCAATAAATCACTACCTTCATTACACCAGGTCAATTTGGAGCTCAAACTGGTCAGAAGATTCAACCCCTGAACTGGAAACAGCCGGCGCCATACCTTCGGCTACCGACGACATCGTCAAATGGTATGAGAAGAGAGCTCGGGAAATAGAAGAGCGCAGCGGTCTAGTCTCACACGCTCTCACTCTCATCACCCTCGCGAACGTGGGGGGCGGGGTCGAAGGACTGGAGACCATCTTGTTTTACCTGATGACGTTAGATGTCATTACTTATGATTTGAATATAGAAGGCGTCACTTTGGAACAGGTTCAGAAGATGTCTACTTTGCAAGTCTGCACTCTGCTTATGAGTCTGGTGAGTTTTCTGTTTCGTGATTTTATTTATTTATATATACTTAGTTAACGCATTAAGTTCGCCATTGTATCTTTGTGTTGAAGTTTTAAATAAATAAATACTTTATTGTACGCCAGATCAGATTGGATACAAATAAAAAAGAAACTAAATAAAACATACAATGGGTGGCTATAACGCATTTCTCGATCTCTTCCTGCTTCTTTTTATTTGAGAGGGTCAATAGAATTTTCGTACTTTTAAATTTAAGAAGTAAATAAAAATAATTCGAAGTTTAGTTGTTTCTTCATAATAATTAGTACTCCTTTGTTTTATCAACGTGATACCTCGTATAATATTCACAGCGGATCTTTGTGTCTCTGAAGTTGGCTCTGTCAACTATTGCGCAAGAAACAATTTAACTGCATAGAGTAAGCGAGATAGGATGATGGGACAAACGTAAGCGAGTGAAAGAGACAGTTATACAATGCTATCTTCACTTTCAATATTGACACTAAAATAGCTACTGCGCAGGCTCTTGCAGCCAATTAAGACACACAAAGATCCGTTGTGAATATTATACACTCCGTTCGCATTTTAGTTTCCAAACATTTAAACAAACATCTGTTTTTGGATAAAAATACTTGACTTCTCACACATAAAGTTCAGTTTTATTGGCTACTTCTAACATTTTCTATAATACTATTCACATTCTAAAATCTATTTCATTTACACTTCCGTAAAGTTGATATTTCTTTAAGTGGAAATAACATCAATTGGAAACAAGGAATAGACTTCACATTCTGTATCTAGTAAATGTTATTCTTGCAGTCAACACCAGCCACCTTCGTGTCAGACTTGAAGGAGTTCGTGATACCTTACCTCAAGCGCTGCGAGGTGTTGACGAAGTGCGTCGATGTCTGCATCCACGGCCTCATCAACTATCTTGAGAGCATCAGTATTGAAGACCTGTCCAAGATATTACTTGTAAGTTGTGATGTATCATTTGTTTATTGTATTACTAGCTTTTTTTCTCGCGGCTTTGCAATCAATCAAAATCAATATTCCTAGCCAGTAATCGAACCCGTTGATATAGGAAAAAGCACTTGTTGTATTATTACACCATTCGATAGTGTCGCTAATAAGGATCAAATTCTGGGAAGTAATGGTATATGGCAAACTTAAGGAAAAGGCTCATTTTTAACAAAACACATTTTTTTTTGGTATGAAATCGACGAAGACTCGTATCATGCTATGCAAAAGTCTTTGGATAATATTCTAAACGGACTCAAAATTATTTTAATACTGAATTTAGATTTCGGCTATTTATTGAAAATAATTGCCATCATTTTATCACTAAAGTTTTTAATAGGGAGGTACTTAACGTAGGAAAAATAAGTATTTTGTTAAAAATGAGCCTTTTCCTTCACACATCACATCATCAGCCTATTAATGTGCCCACTGCTGGGACACAGGCCTCCTCTCTGTGAGAGGGAATGGGCCGTAATCCACCACGCGGGTCGAGTGCGGGTTGGTGGATGTCACATGTCTTCGAATTTATAGTTCTAGGACATGCCGGTTTCCTCACGATGTTTTCCTTCACCGTTTTGAGAGCAGTGGTGAAGAAATAATTTACACAAAGTAAAGCGCCTGCCTGGGCTCGAACCCACGACCTACAACTTGTAAGTCGCGGCCGATACCACTGGGCCACCACTGCTCCTTAAGTTTGCCATAATTATTTAATTTATTTAAAGACTTTGGCAGAATTACAGCTAAATACAATATGGATAAATAACAGTAAGGCAATAAGACAGCCAATTACAAGTCTTCACGTCTAGAGCTTGTCTGGTATAAATTTACTGTGGAACAAAATATACACACTGCCAAATAACTCAAAATAAAAAAAAAAATGAAATGACAAAAAACTAAAAACTTGCAGGTAGATCATCACTTCAGATGTTTCAAAATTAATAATAATTGCTACAGGTCTCGATTCTCGGTCGATTATCTATGAGAAGATGAGAACCAAGTTGTTATAAAATCAATTAAAAAAAACAAAGTCTAAAGAATTTAAGCTTCACGAAAATTCTAAGATAAACACTTTTTTGCCGAGGTCAAACGCGAGCCTTTAACAAATACAAAAAAAGAAGGTCACACTTGTACTTCTACTTGTACTTTCAAAAAGATCAAAGTCGAACCGTTTGCATACCTCATTAATGTACCTACTCACACGCACAACGTACAAATGTTGTCTGTAGTTTGTAGTTGCAAATGCCATTACTTACCAGAATTTGATCCTTATTAGCGACACTACCGAATGGTGTAATAATACAGCATATTTTTTTTTTCAAAATCAACCGTTTCGATTCCTTGCTAGGAATATAGATTTTTCAGAAATCCAATGATGCAGTTTTAGTTTTCATCAAAATCGGCCTCGTAATTACTTTGAGTGTTTTTCGCTATTCCTCAGTTTCGGATTTGGTCATCCACGCCCACTTAAAAAACTCACCTGTATATACGTAGCCTGGGAATCCGCTGGATGCGTGCGAGATGCATGGGACCGGTCAATGTGGCGACACTTGGGGGAGGCCTATGTCCAGCAGTGGACGTCTTTCAGCCGACTGTTACAATTGTCTATCTATCACCCTTTATTCTTCAAGGTGCTCCAATCTCCCACTGAGTTCCAACTGGACGTCCGAACGCACCTAGAGTTGGTGGAGCGTTGTCTGTACGCTCACACCGGCACTGAACAGCTTGACATGGCTTGTGACCTGCTTGACACATTGCTGAAGGATAAGTAAGTTTCTTTTTTGACTGTTCTGTCTCACTGGCACTGGCAAAGGCCTTCGCCTCCCCTAAATCCTTCCAAGTTTTTTTTTTCTGAGCTACCAAGGTATTATTCTGAAAATTATTTATACTGACCCATTTTAGAACTTCAATAGGAGTCTTATCCTAAGCCTGTTACACACTTAACGCCTATTTATGTTGTGGTGATACAAGGAGATAACATAAGTTATTTTATTTCTGAATGATACAATCTACAATACTTTTGAAAGTATAAGACAAAGACAAAAGATATTTATTTCAACTGGGCCACCAAGCGGCACTTTTGAATGTCACAATTTAAATTTAGATGGAATAAAAGTTGATTCTACCGTGCATTCGGAAAGTAGCTTGTTATGGAGAAGAATGCACAAGAAACTCCATACTTACTCTTTTAAAAAAAAATGATTCTACCGTGCATTCGGAAAGTAGCTTGTTATGGAGAAGAATGCACAAGAAACTCCATATTTACTCTTTTAAAAAAAATATAGTTGACTATAGTAACTTGAGAAGGCAAATTGTTATTGCAATATAGGGTCTTATTTATAAAAAAATCTGTTCTTTTTAGTGATTAACTGATTCTTTATTCAAATTCTCTATAGTTTTATTTTTTAAATTTGAATATAGAATGTGCTAAGTAATCGCTAAACAGAGTCGAGATTGTTTTGACTACTTGTATAGCTGGCAAACATCCTGAACTTGAGCGAAAAACGATAATACGGTGTCATTTGAGGAAAGCACGGGGCGCGTTTATACAAGTAAGAGGGGGGAACCTGCGCAGTCGACGCCATTTTATTTCAAGATGTTTGCTGGATATTGTTACGACCCCTCAGCTCGTAACAATATCCAGCAAACATCTCAACCGGCATCATCTATCCCGCACTTCTGAAACCAATTTGTTACGAGCTGAGGTTGACGGATAAATTATTTACAAATAATACAAATAATTTTACAAATATTTGTATTTAAACAGCAAACTGTAATTAATCACACTTTATTACAATAACACTTCTTAAACAATTTTACTTCGAACTATTTTCCTTTTCCGATGGCTCTGTGTCGCTTCCAATTCGAAACTGACTCACCACGAACCCGATCGCTCTTTATATAGCACGAAAGATGTTTCTAGAACGTTCCATACTGTTCTAGATGATTCGAGAATCTTCCAGAACAATCGTCTTTCGAAGTCATTGTTCCCGAAGCGAAGCGACTAGAAACTTCTAGGATGTTCGCTTCGAACATTCAGGAAAATTCCATTCGTCACGAGCTTTCGAGAAGATTAGTTCCGCTATTCGATACTAAATAGCGCTATTAGTTACTACTAGTTCTTCTCCTCGTCACTAGATGGCGTTGCCCTATCTTGTAACAATATTATAAAGCGTTATTGTTATTTGATTAAAACCCTAACGTGTGTATTTTTATGTTTTTCGAAAAAACCTATGACCTATTTAATTTAATGAATATTTTTGTTGTTTCAATAGGAATTTCCAAGGAGTAGACCGACCTCTGGATACGTGCACGATTGAAGGCAGCAAGCTGGCCCCCGTAATGTAAGTACCAGTTTACCTCGGCCAAATATTCTGAAAAAAATGTATGATGTCTTTCCGTATCGGTTGTGTATCGGTCTCTACGTCTCCCACAGAGACAACAGTATAAGCAGCGTCGAGTTGATTCGTCGTGTGAAGGAGATAGAGCGATTAGTCTCTGCCAGCAGTAAACTTGCATGGCGCGGCGTTAAAGTCCCGCCTCGAGACCTGAAGGAACTTACGGAACACCCCCAGAGTGTGTTCAAATTGCTCACTAAGATGTCCAGGACACTTTCGCTGGGGTAAGTTTGTTTTTGTTTAAATGAAATATTTATTTAAAATAAGGGGTTCGTTTCTTATAAATAATGTGCCTGTCGCGGTCCGTAAGGCCAACTAACCGGGAAAGGGCGGGGATCTTTTATTAAATCATAATCAAAGTATAGGTATAGATTTTATATCTCACGATGAAGGGTTACGTGACTCTTATGACGCAGAAATAAGATTCATTTTGCTACGATTCAACCTTCATCGTCAGATAGAACAACTATATCGGCGCGGTTAAAGAGCGCTGACCTTGAATGCGCAGAAGTCGATTTTTAGTTCTGTTTGGTGGGGGGGAGTGTGGTACAACGGTGAAGCGGCGCGGGCGACTTATTGGTCAATCAATGTCGCCTTCCCCCGTCTCACCGCGCTCAAACGTCTCGTGTCCCCTAGGTACAGTCGCGCATTATTGTGTTAAATAAGAAGTTCCGTTCCATAGCATTTAATAATTTCGTCCATTTCGTTGCCGATAAAAGATGCAAGCACGCAAAGCTTACATAAAACTGTGTTTTTCTTTCTTTCTATATTTCATTTAGTTACATATTTATACTCGTTATTAAAGATGAAGCCTTTATTAATATGATGATATTCTAATGTGCCTTAACCACACTGTGTTAAAATTTACTATTTAAATATTCATTCTTCACAAAACTTCAACTACTTACAAACAAATAATTAGTTCAAAACACACTAAGTAATTTTACGCGTGAATGTACACATGCGCAAATAACCCGACCACTTTCGCCGAGCGCTCTAAATTCGTGCCGGTACCTTTACTAAGATTGAAAAATGTTTTGCTTTTAACTATCCGTTCGAAGTTTAGACTAAAGTTGGTACCGGCTATTGTCATTAAATCTTGGATATATTCATTGGAAAGTTCATCTTGGATACCACGAGTATCTGGATGCGAGACGCACGGGCCGGTCAATGTGGCGACGCTTGGGGGAGGCCTATGTCCAGCAGTGGACGTCTTTCGGCTGAAATGATGATGATGATGACGATGGAATGTATCTATGGTTGGTCCGCTCAAAATAGGTCCGCCATTTGGTGACCCCTGGTATAGACTAAGAAAAAATGAAATGTGTCTCAGAAACTGAAGATGGCTGACTAGGAGGAGCTTTGGTCATGTGATATGTGTCGACTAGAAAATGGTTTCAAAAGACAATCTCATTTAATTTTTACCAGCTTTTATCTAACTTGCTTTGTTAGTCAGTTTTTAATATGAATGGGTCAAATCTTACAGCTGAATTTTGAAACAGTTATCCACTCCACAACCGACTGAGCTAAAATTTACACATTTGGTTTGGATGACAATGCATGGTTAGTTAAAAGCTTGTTTCCAAAACCTTTTTATTATTTATAATGGATGGTTACAAACTACTGGATGTTTTCTATATATATTTTTTTTTGTGTTTACGGTCGCCAGAATAATTTAAAATGATGTAACAATATGTTTATTTAATTTATAAATAACATCTTTTTACACTGCAGAATCTCAAGGATTGGGATGACACCCACATAATATTTGTAAATAAATGTATACATTTAATGCTGTGAATAACACACTCACTTTGACGTTTAATTTCACACTGTGTTACGAACCTGTAAATCTAAAAAAAACCTATATATTACCTTACTGTGACGTATCAAAACTATCATGGTTCGATTGTTAGAGAGAGACGGAGTTACAAGACAAATAGCGCTATCCTTTTTACCCGAGTGCCGAAGGAGGGTAATGTGTTTATCAGTCTATGTATGTATGTTTGTTTGTGTTTTCCTATGTGGAGTTCCAGAGACCCAACGCTTTGGCCGATTTTGATGATTCTTACGTCAATCGATTCGTCTTAGCCTTGCGAGTGTCACTGGCTACTATTAAAATTGTAAAATAGAAAATAGGGGTGTTTTAGGCGCCATATTCTGATGGCCCATTATTTTTTGTAATGTACCTAGTTCGAAAAAAAGGTTACCTAAAAAATTTATAAATAAAAAAGTTAATTCAAAATATCAAAATACCCGACTGCTTAAAAAGCGAATTAAAAAGTAAACAACAACGTAAACAAGAAGAAAATCATATTGTGCAGTCGGAAGATACATCTGGTTTTGGTCAGCCAGCTCGCGAATATATTTTCACGTGTATTTTAACAACGGAATCATGATTTCGATGACACGATGAATGATAGTACGGCCCCTGTTCCATTCACGACAACAACTATCGTCACCCATATAAAAACATGGTTAAATATGTAGGCCTGTACAAAATGTCACGCATTTGACAGATATCCTTTTCACATCCGGAGTTACGTACGCGGGGACAAAATAGCGCTTCGTTATTTACCACCAAACAAATTAATAGTGCGGGAAGTAATACTTAGAACCAATCCACCACCAGTCGGGTGAGTATCGTAAAGGTACACAGCACACTTGTACCACGACGACGCAAGCTTATTGGCCGATTAGCGTATTGGCACAATGTGACCATAGAGTATGCTATTCTACGCCGCGTGTTACAAGTCTGTTATCTGTCTAAGAGCGGATATTTTTTGTTTGGCATGAAATGGGTAACAACAGATGTTGATTAGATTATTTTCGTCCTCTCTCTATGTGTTATGTAGATAGTTAAAATATTATGTATAGTGTGCATATACTTATGTATTTAAACGATATATATATTTATAAATCACCATTTTGATGTATTTTTAATTTCTATTATTTGTAATCTGATTTCTAAATTTCGATAAGGTACTACTCAAAACAGGACTTAGGTACTCTAGAATTGATGCATGAAATACAGGTCTATTCATGTATTTGATTAAAAAATACAGTATCTTAATAGTGAGTTTGTAATTGACTGATAAGTTCTGTTCTGAAAAGTGCCCAAGATTCAAGATGCATTAATAAAAAATATTTATAAAAAAAAAATGTAATATCACAAATATATATGTTACTGTAAAAGACCGAACAATGGTTAAACCTAAGATTTACCAAGTCTAACTGGTAATTCCTAGATTTTACCGTTGTTCGAGCTTTTACTGTAAATTATATAAAACTAAACGTGTAATTTACTATTGCATGATCTGATGTCCTACTTCATTGTCATGAAAACCTTGTTGCTGTAGCTCAAACAGTTATTGATTCTAAGTTCTGTATTGTTATTTAAGTTTAAGGGTGTAGCGCTATCTTTCATGCCATGGGCACAGATAATATAAAACTAGCATACAGATGCCTCTTCCCATATAAAGAAACCGTGCCGAGGTAACTAGCGTTTTTTCATCTGATTATACCGATTATTTTTAGTAAATCGATCGCGTTCGGTTCCGTTCTACGGCGATAGATATATCACCATCTATATCCGTGGAACGGAACCGAACACGATCGATGTACAAACAATAATCAGTACAGTACGTCGGGACAATTTCTTTGTATGGGATGAGACATCACTGCCATGGGTAACCAGTTAAAACGAACGAACGAAAATTCTAGAAATTGCTCTTTTAACCATGTGGTTATTGGAACCGGCGTGATGTAAGCTCCATGACGCTCCATCTCTTAGGGTCAAAGCACATGCGTCAGAGTCGAAGCGAAGCGATGCGTCGGTACAAAAATGTACAAACAGCAGCATAATTGATCGGGTCCATATTCACTCACCTAAAGTTCTTTACCCGAAATTGTTCTTCCTAACGATTTGTAATCCGAATGATCACTCTTCCTAAAAATTTTCATCCTAAAGTTTTCATTCATACTATTTGTAGTGCTACCGGCGATGTTCATAACACTCGTGTTTCCGAAAGTTGTAATTAATAATATCAGTAATGTAAATATATTTAAACTCCTACTGTTTTTTATCATAACGCTTTTATCCCTAAACATAATTACAATAATATTTTCACTCATACTCAGAAAGAAACATTTACCAAGTGTAATAAAAAATATATTTGGGTAGAAGATGATATTTATAGTTTTAATTTGAGGCATGATTATTATTTGGGGTATGCTTTGTGTGTATAACGTACTGAGTTGTGTCTATTGTTAAGTTCATGTCGGTGTATTATCATTACGTGCATGTTTGTGTTAATGCTATATTAATATAGAGAAAAATTATTTAAAATCATTTAAAACCAGTCGCACACACATATAAAAAAAAACCGAATAACAGTGGATAAACAATATTGGGCGTGTGAATTAAGAAGCAACAAAAAGTATAAGTGTAAGGTTCAAATTTCGATTATATGCCGTTGATTTTTGGCGCGGATAGGGTAGAGGGGGATGGGGGGAGGTTTGGCTACCCCTCAGTATGGTTACCCCCTATAGTTATGGAGATATCCATGGTTAAAGTTATCAGGTTAGAATAAAAAAATCCATAAATTTCCATCGATTTAAGGGGCGCGAAAGGGGGAAAGGGAAAGGAGGGTAGAGGGGCTACCTCACTGTACCATCCCAACCCCACGGAACCCCATGGTTATGGAAGATTTAAGCAACTAAGTCGACGGAGCCCCGCTGCGCGGCGCTCCTATTTCTGTCTGCAGGGTCTAAAGTAACCTAACATGAAGGAGATGACGGGAGCTGCGTTCGCTCGCTTTGCTCGCTCACTTCAGCTTCCGTCATCTCCTTCGAACCTAACCTATCCGTGTCGGGGTGCCCTAAGTTCCCGAGCTCGCTTCGCTCGCTCTTGGACTAATTCTCATTTTTTTACCTCACGAAAAACATACAATAAAACATAACATTGCCGAATCTTGAAAATTTTTATAAAGCGTCCTATTTATGAGTACTACCTACAAAAATAAAATGAACTTCCAAATCAACGGCAAATATGATAGAATTAAATATATATTTAATTTTAAAGCAAAATACACCAATAAAAGTGATTATTTGAAAGCTATAGCCGCTAATATTAAACTAATTTAATTGAAATGTGTACATGAAAACATGTATTTATTTGACTACTTGTACCATGGTACCCTGTTATTCTTAGTTATACATGTTATAAAAAAGTTACGCAAAATTAATGTATACAATACTGATTATCTATAATATAAAAATGAATCGCAAAATGTGTTGGTAAGCGCATAACTCAACAACGCATGGACCAATTTGGCCAATTCTTTTTTTTAAATGGTCGTTGAAGTTCAAAGATGGTTTTTACGGGGAGAAAAATTCTAATAATTGCAGGAAAAAAAAAATAGCCCTTTTCTTTTTCCCAAACAAAAGTTTTCTAACTAAAACGTAGAGTCAATTTGAGCTTTATTGCTATTGTATAAGCTATTTTTGCTTTGTGTGGGGTAGGGTAGTGTCGGGTAGGGTAGGGTAGGGTAGGGTAGGGTAGGGTAGTGTAGTGTAGGGTAGGGTAGTGTAGCGTAGGGTAGGGTAGTGTAGGGTAGGGTATTGTAGTGTAGGGTAGTGTAGGGTAGTGTAGGGTAGTGTAGGGTAGTGTAGGGTAGTGTAGGGTAGTGTAGGGTAGTGTAGGGTAGTGTAGGGTAGTGTAGGGTAGTGTAGGGTAGTGTAGGGTAGTGTAGGGTAGTGTAGGGTAGTGTAGCGTAGTGTAGGGTAGTGTAGGGTAGTGTAGGGTAGTGTAGGGTAGTGTAGGGTAGTGTAGGGTAGTGTAGGGTAGTGTAGGGTAGTGTAGGATAGTGTAGGGTAGTGTAGGGTAGGGTATTGTAGTGTAGGGTAGGGTAGTGTAGGGTAGGGTAGTGTAGGATAGGGTAGGGAAGGTAGTGTAGGGTAGGGTAGTGTATGGTAGGGTAGCGTAGTATAGGGAAAGGTAGGGTAGTGTAGGGTAGGTAGTGTAAGGTAAGGTAGATAAATGTTTGGTATTTTTATGGCAAAACAAAGTTTGCCGGGTCAGCTAGTCTATAATATAAAAAAAACTTAATTCAAAAAATCAAAAAACCCGACTGCTACAAAAGCGAACTAAAAAGTCGTAAACAAGGAAAAAATCATGCTGTGCAGGCGGAGGATAGATATTCGCGGGCTGGCGGACCAAAATCTGGTGTATCCACCGCCTGCACAGCATGATTTTTTCCTTGTTTACGACTTTTTAGTTCGCTTTTGTAGCAGTCGGGTTTTTTGATTTTTTGAATTAAGTTTTTTTATTTATAACTTTTTAGTTAGTTTTTTTCGTATTACATACATTTAAACATATAAGTGTTATATATTTTTGAAATCACCTCTTAAAACCCTTTATTTTGATACCCCACACGATGGTTTTGGAAGAAAAAAATAATTTGGGCCACCACAATAAGGCACCCAAAATCCGCCATTTTTCTATTATCCAATTTTAAGGTTGCCTATGACACTCGCAGGGTTAAGACGCATCGATTGACGTATGAACCATCAAAATCTGCCAACGCGTTTGGTCTCTGGAACGCCACATAGGAACAAACATACATACATACATACATACATACATACATACATACATACATACATACATAGACTGATAAACACATTACCCTCCTTCGGCAGTCGGGTAAAAATGAAACGCAAAATGTGTTGGTAAGCGCATAACTCAACAACGCATGGACCAATTTGGCCAATTCTTTTTTTTAAATGGTCGTTGAAGTTCAAAGATGGTTTTTACTGGGAGAAAAATTCTAATAATTGCAGGAAAAAAAAAATAGCCCTTTTCTTTTTCCCAAACAAAAGTTTTCTAACTAAAACGTAGAGTCAATTTGAGCTTTATTGCTATTGTATAAGCTATTTTTGCTTTGTGTGGGGTAGGGTAGTGTCGGGTAGGGTAGGGTAGGGTAGGGTAGGGTAGTGTAGTGTAGGGTAGGGTAGTGTAGCGTAGTGTAGCGTAGGGTAGGGTAGTGTAGGGTAGGGTATTGTAGTGTAGGGTAGTGTAGGGTAGTGTAGGGTAGTGTAGGGTAATGTAGGGTAGTGTAGGGTAGTGTAGGGTAGTGTAGGGTAGTGTAAAGTAGTGTAGGGTAGTGTAGGGTAGTGTAGGGTAGTGTAGGGTAGTGTAGGGTAGTGTAGGGTAGTGTAGGGTAGTGTAGGGTAGTGTAGGGTAGTGTAGGGTAGTGTAGGGTAGTGGTGGGTAGTGTAGGGTAGTGTAGGGTAGGGTAGTGTAGGGTAGTGTAGGATAGTGTAGGGTAGTGTAGGGAAGTGTAGGGTAGGGTAGTGTAGGGTAGGGTAGTGTAGGATAGGGTAGGGAAGGTAGTGTAGGGTAGGGTAGTGTATGGTAGGGTAGCGTAGTATAGGGAAGGGTAGGGTAGTGAAGGGTAGTGTAGGGTAGGTAGTGTAAGGTAAGGTAGATAAATGTTTGGTATTTTTATGGCAAAACAAAGTTTGCCGGGTCAGCTAGTTATGAATAAAAATAAATCTAAACAAAAAAGATATATGACTTTGAATAATAGTGTAAAAGATAGTTATGTTGAGAAAATATAGGAAAACAAATAAAAGTATAATAAATGTTTATTGCTACTGACATTATGAAGTTGAATGCTTCTGAATTATGAACATTAGAGACAGAGTAGTAAGGAATTGTGATTGTTAGGATGAAAAATGTTAGGAAGAACATTTTCGGATTTCCAATTATCGGAGTTGAAAATTTAGGTGAACTTTGGCGCACCCTAATTGATCCTCTATCTCTACAGCGTAAAGTCGAGTCGAAGCGAGGACGCGCCAAATTCTGTAGGATGTACGCGAACTCACGCGTATTCGATCGAATGCGCGCGTCTTTTGTTATCTTGATAGGTATGCGCTACATGGGGTCAATATGATGTGAATTATTATATCCTGGTGCGTCGCTTCGCTTCGACTCTTTCTGAGTGCACTTTGACCTTAAGTGTACATTGCACACCACTCGGCAATATTGAATGTCCATCAGAGTCGTTCGATCAACGAACGGTTCGATTCTAGTAAAATCTCGAATTGACGTAGATTGATCCTAGTAAAATCTGTTTGTGGTCGCTGGCTAATCTATTTTCTATCGATCGATGGACACGATTGGACACGATCGATGCAGGACGTTCGGCGAGTGACGTGGTAACACTCTAATATGTATGAAAAAAAAAACACAGTTTCTCAACACTCGATTATCGGGCTGTTAACGTAATTGACGAATAATCCCCGGTTATCTGCTGTGATTGGCTGTTGAAAATTCAGTCAACCAATCACAGCAGATAACGCGTGCTTGACAATTTGCCATATTAATTCTTCGATAATTTAGCGGTGAGTAACCCGGCCTTATCGTTACACAATCTGTTGTTCTTTAGTAAATGTTCTGTATGCTTTGATTAACTTTATTGTAAGTAAAATGTAGCTAGTTTTCTCTTTATTCGATGTGAAATGTGTGTTTACATGTTATAAAAACTTCAAGTGTTCTACGTTTATGTAGAAAATGTAAAGCCGTTGCAATACGACATCACATTTTTTTGATAAACGAAGACTACATCGCCTTGTTGTCATTATCATGGCCCAATCATAAAAATATGATTAATTACTTCATCTATATTGTAGTAAATGTTCAGTAAACCCATCAATGTGACCATAAGCTCTTGAGAGTAAGGTTATTTTGAGTGTGTGTAAGGGATAGATGTATATGATTTGTATACATCTGTCACTTAGCGATCTCAAAATAACCTAACTAGTCACCCCCTGTTGTGTTATTTATGTGATGTTGTAGCACTATGGATGAAATAATTGCATTTTATCCTTCCAGAATATATATGTACGATGTAATCGCGTTTGTTGTGTTTAATATATAAGATACGGCTTGTAGTTAGTCTCATAGTTAGTACAAAATATTATCCTCTATTGATATATTGTAATTATTGCTTTTGCGAGTAATAACCCATCATCCTCTAGAGAGACAAATGTAATGCAAATAGGGATCTCGGTAAAAAAAATATAAGATTACCAAAAAAATATTGGATAAGTATTTCTTGCTTTGTTAAGTCAAAAAAACTTGACAAAAATAAAGTGCTTCTAAGCTCTGGACGGGGACTTGTGACGTCACTTCAAATCATGAAGTCATGTGAAATTTCAACGCACTATATCGTCGCCATTTTTTGGTTTACGCGACAAAATCAAAAATATAGGGTGTCCAATATAACATGATGGAAAAAAAAATGGCATCATCCCTATTGATGTACAAAATCGAATTAAAAAGCGAGAATGGTCACAGATACAAGGTTCTTTTAGCGGCACATAATGTTGCAGGTGACATTTTTGATTGATCGTGTGTAAAAACGTTGTTTCAGCGAAGAAAGGCCCACGCCACAGGATTGGGAGAAGTTACTGCAAGATTTACTCGACTTACAAGGTTCTCTGTTCGGATGTATCACAAAAGAAAAATGTTACGAGGTAACTATATTGCTGAACATATATAAAGACTTGGAAGAGGTAGTTATGCCTTGGGTCTCAGATAAACCCAATTAATATTGGTTGTAAGGATTTTTGGATTTCAAAGTTTTAACCCATCAAGAAATATGGCTATGGCCCCAATATCCTTAAGTCTTTACTAAGTCTAGCCCCTTTCCGTATGGTTTATGAAAGCAGAATGAATCGGCTCTTTATTTATCTAATTTCGGGACCGGCAGCCTTATTGTGTAATGAATTCGGCAAGGTAAAGAGCGAAGTGACACATAGACGGAAATCCACATCGCGTCTTTCATCTCGCATGTGATTGGTTGATTTTTTATACCCTTTGCCTTGCCGAATTCATTACGCGATAAGGCTGCGGGTACCCATCGCTAAGCGCCTGAAGAAGTGACAAGCTTTGATTTAATACATATATACCTTCTTAAGGTTGGCTATGTGTTGGCTATGTGCTATACTCGCAAATATTTACTATTAAAGACGCCTGCCGACCCATATATGCAATATATATATATATATATATTTTTAAATAAGCATCGACTATCCAATAAATAAATAACTTACCTTATAAAAAATACATATTAATTACGTAATAAATAAAAATGTTGATTATTAAATAAAATAAATAATTATAATTAAATAAAACTAATATTAATAATTAAAAAATTTATGTTTTGTACAATGTTTCTAAATATATAAATAATACGAAGTATATAATTTATAAAACAATAATTATAATTATTAACTTAAACTCTATATTAATAAAACAGTACCTATAACTTACTAATACCTAAACTTAACAATAATACAACAAATTATCACATTAAACACTCAGTGTCCTTCCTCCTCTCTCCTACTTTATATATGCTGTGCCCGACAGGGTCCATAATTGTGACTTATATAAATATTGTCCTACCAACTATGTATATACAATATGGTACGCAATAAAGAATTGAGAATATGTTAGCCAGAACCCACAACGGATCAAATGGGAGTCGTAAGTACGGTAAACGGAGTCCCACTACTATACTATACATGAATTCTTTCAGATCTACGCCCTAGCTCTCTTAACCTCCGGCGATGCGCCGAGCATCAAGCTAGCCAGCGACGTGCTAACAGTCAGCGCGGACCAACGCCGCAGCAACACCCAAGTCAGCTACTACACGAGTGTAGGGCTTGTCATGGCCGCTGCGCAGGAGTATTTCAATTCGGCTAATAGTCTCGTTGATTCAGGATTGGAACTGGCCAAGTAAGACGCTATTAACATAGAGAGAAAAATATTGCCCGAGTCAGAGATTTGTATACTGAAGTAGTTTTTTTTTGTTAGGGTTCCGTATTCAACAAGGAACCCTTATAGTTTCGCCATGTCCGTCTCTCCGTCGGCAGCGTAGCTCAGAGACTCGAAAGCTACAATTTAACAATTTTTTGTTATGGTACCTCCTGTACACGTAAAATTGGGATGTTTTTTTTTGTCGTCTATCCCATGGTGTGGGGATCGTTGGATAGGCCATTAAAAAATATTACGGGTCTGTGAAAACCATTTTTCGATTTAGGGATCCGTTTGTGTAAAATTAAGCTTTAAATGCTTAACTTTTATTTGAGTCAAGGGGACCCCGCCAGCCCGCTGAATGGTTGCTTTTGGATATGTGAAAGAAATCACGGCAGTAGTACATATTTGGCGAAATTAAATAGAAAACTATTTATTTATTTATTTATATATGCTTTATTGTAGGTACACCAAGTTTAAACACAAAAAAAGGAAACTTAAAACTAAAATACATACAACGGGCGGCCTTATCGCTGACCGCGATCTCTTCCAGGCAACCTGGGATGGAAAGTGATAGCCTGGACATGAAATGGGGTTGACATTGGTGTAACACATAACATTACGAATATTTTCCTTAAATATACAATCATATTAAAATAGATACACAAATACATACATATGTTATATAATAGATACATAAAAACATACATACTCAATATATATGTCACGTCGAAGTACCTATGAGTCGTAGAATCGCCATCTTTAACCCCAATGTCTAGAGGCAATTCCTTTATTCTTGACTGGAGCGGGTTACTTCAATAACACACAACACTGGATTGAAACTCAAGAGTGTTTATTTGATTTAGTTACAGGCACTTTGAGTTTTCAAATGAACTTGAAGCTAAAACCACATCGTGTGGCTTGCTAGATCGCAAAGCCCTTGTCGATCGCTGGAGGAGATCTAGCAAGAAACTCCAGGACACTCTTTTAAATGTTTTTATAGATTACACAATCACTTTATGACAATTAATTAGGTTTTCAAACATCTATTCGATTACATTTATTAATCAGTTCTTATTTTTCACACATAGTCCGCGCGATGCGCGTTCTAAGTGGGCGGAACTTCCATATTGTTTTTGTTTAGACACTAATTACTTGGATAGTTGAGTAAAGTTAGCAAACAATACTAAAATGCTGATCAGTTAATTATTTTAACATTAAACAACCTCAATACTCACAAATACAAAGTGGTTTGTAGTTTATTATTGAAATAGTCATCTAATAACAAAACTATTCAAGTTTCCGGTGATCTAACAATCTTACTAATTAGAAAGTTTCTCATTATTACATAGCTGTGTAAAATAGTCTTATGACTTCTTAGTATTTAATCATTTACTCAAATTTGTTTAGTTCTCGTATTAAATTATTAAATCTGGTTATTGGTCATAGAAATTATAACATCCGCCATTGTTTGACAACTTAATAAGAATAACATAATGAAACACATTTACTTCGTCAAATGTGCAATAGTTAAAATGAGAACAAATCCAAAAGTCCTACAATAAGTGTTCCTGTTTAATTTAAACATCTCGTATTAATTAAACATTGAAATTAGCATATGAATTATGAATCAATACTGATTCCACAGTGAGCCAATAGATGGCGCTGAACTCAAAACCCAACTTAAATAGACATAGACACTTAAAACGATTAGTTAGGATAATAAATTAGCAAATTCACGCCTACGCGGCGACATATATATAAATAGGCAATGAAAGCAAATGTTGACTAACGACAATCACAGTGACAGGTAATGGTCCTTTACGAGTCTTTTAAATACAGGCAATGACTGGGCGCGTTTTATAGGGTCGGGCAGTGCATTCCACAGACGAGCAGCTTGGACAGTAAAAGATTTATCCAAGAAAGTGGTGGAATGCATTGGCATCCTAAGTCGCAAGTTATCCGATGACCTAAGTGATTTCGTGTGGGAATCGCAGATAAACTGAAAACGATCCTTGAGGTAAAGAGGGGTGGAAGGAGTAAAGAGCACATTATACAGAAGAGAAAGAATATGAGCATTCCGGCGAAAGCGAATTGGCAACCACTTGAGCTTCACACGGAAATCGGATACATGGTCATATTTGCGCAAACCGAATATGAACCTTATACAAACATTTTGAATCCGCTCAAGTTTATCGAGTTGTTCTTGAGTAAGGTCAAGATAGCTGGCATCGGCATAATCAAGGATGGGAAGAAGAAGAGATTGTGCAAGCGCAATCTTGGTGGCAGTCGGAAGAAAATTCCGCAGTCTCCTCAATGTTGCAGCAGATGCAAATAACTTGCGGCTTACCTCCTGTAGTTGGGCAGTCCAAGAGAAGTTCTTGTCGATGAATATCCCCAAGTTCTTAACTTTATCACTGAAGGGAATAACTGAATTGTCAAAAAGAACTTGGGGAAGAGACGTCCAGTTGATCCTTGAAACCATTCTCCCCACCACTATAACCTGCGTCTTGATAGGGTTGACCATAAGCCCGTACCGCTTGCTCCAATCGCAAATGCTAGCCAGATCCAGATTGATGGCAACAATAGCCTCAGACAGATTTCCGAGAGGAGCTCGCGAATAAATTTGCAGATCGTCTGCATAAAGATGGTAGGATGAAATGAGTTCATTGGAGATTGAGTTTATAAAAACTGCGAAAAGTAAAGGGGATAAAACGCCACCCTGTGGTACCCCGGCAGAAGTACTACACCAGGAAGATAAGTTCTCTCCGATGCAAATACGTTGCCGGCGGCCGAACAGGTAACTTCGAAACCAGTCAACCACCGATGGAGATACATTAAGAGAGCGTAGAATGCCAAGAAAAACATCGAAATCAACAGTATTAAAAGCATTACTAAAATCTAGCAATGCTAAGACCGTTAGATTACTGCTTTCCATGGCTGATCTGATATCTTCCGTGATATTGAGTAGAGCAGTGGAGGTGCTGTGACCAGGACGAAAGCCAGACTGGAAGAGGTTGAGGAGATTATTTTTGGATAGGAAAGTGCTAATTTGATTATGAATTAATCGTTCTAGGACTTTGGACAGGAATGGTAAGACGGATATTGGACGGTATTCAGAATAGGATGTAGGATTGGACTTTTTGGGTAAAGGAATAATTTGCGCATCTTTCCAAGAGCTTGGGAAGACACCGCTAGACGCAGAAAAGTTAAGGATGTGGCAAATGACAGGAAGGATAACGTCCAGCACCGGGAGTAACATTTTACGGCTGATACAGTCACATCCTACTGCATTGGAAGTAATCGATAGTATGCTTTTCTTAACATCACATGCGGAGAATTGACTAAAAACAAATGGAGAATAACTGGGAGTCGTAAGAGATGAAAGATAATTCAATGTACTTAATTTTAATGTCCGATCGAAATTGGACGAAGCTGTAAAATGATTATTCAATGCATCGATGTCTAAATCTTTAGGGATTGACTCTTGCCGGGTTTTACCGACACCCAGTGATCTTAGAAAATTCCAAACTTTGGATGTGTCTCCGTTTTGGACAGAGTTATGAATGTGTTGGCGATTAGCATTCCTACACACCTTATTGCAGAGATTGCGAACTGAGGCATATTTGTCCCTATTCGCATCAGTAGGCCGACGTTTAAATTTGGACTTTGCCGCAAACTTTTTGTTCATTAACTTTTTGATCTCATCTGTCAGCCACGGCGCCGGCAAATGTTTAACTTTAACTGCTCGTACAGGTGCGTGAACATCGTAAAGATCGACAAGTTTAGCAGTAAAGATTTTCACTTTCGCATCGACCGACGAAGAGGCAAACAGAGGAGTCCAATCAATATTGCTGGCATCCTCGCAAAGACTGTCAGCGTTCATACCACCAAAATTGCGTTGCATGAGAATTTTGGCTTTAGCCTTAGGTGGACGAATTTTATAAGAAAACTATCACAGCTAAGTAGGGTTTACAAGTCTACGAGTAATAGTCGAACAACATAAAATTAACCTGGAAAAGTAAACATTTTGTACGATGTATCGGGACAACAGTTTTCGAATGGCAAAGTTAATTTTGCCCCTTGGTTAGAGGAATGTTCGGTGCTTTCATTGTTTATAAAAAAAAAAAAAAAACTTTATTTCGGACAAGTAACATCCATATGGGTTAGTAAACAAGAAAACTTATACCTATGTTAGTACTCTTAATTTCTAAAAAAATATTTAGTAACGAGGTTGTTGTTCCGAATGCATTTCAGAACAACATCCCCTTATAACGGAGTATCGTACCTCCCGGCTATGGTTTTTAGGATGGAGTTGGAACTAGTCCGCACTCTGCAGAGCATAGAGGCAGACCTCTGCCTGACGATGGCATGGAAATCATCGACGCGTGATTCCGCGAACATACCTGATGCACTGCAGAAACGGGGCAGCCCCATCAACATCCTAAACCCGTTATTATATTGGACCCGTAAGGCGCTGATAGCCCGCTGAGTGTAGTTGGTCCACAGGCTGCATGTGTAAAATATTTGGCAATAAGCTTTAAAAAGTGTTATTTTGACTGCTTTGCTACACCGTGCAAACCTGCGGGCCAACATGATACAACGGACTGCCAGCGCCCTACGTTCCCTCTCGATATCTACCCGGTCATCAAGGCTGTCGGTGACATAGTGCCCAAGTACTTGAACTGGTACACTCGCTCCAACTCATTCCCATTAAGTTTAATCGGGGGCACGTATTCCGGACATTTACCACCGGCAGCCTTAAAGACCAAGTACTCGCTCTTACTGACATTGTAGATAAGGCCATGCTTCTGAGCATAACCCTCACAACATGTCAGAAGTTCTCTTAGCGCCCTAACCGTTGGGCTCAGAACAGCTCTTTATGAACATTAGTAATGTTACCTATTTATTTTGGTAAAAGTAGCTGTTGATACGGAACTCTCGCGAATCAGTGTAGCACTTGGCTGAAATATGTTTCTGTTCATATGGTGTAAGCTGCGTATACCTGTAATAGGCATACATACCAGCACCTTTATTTTAAAATTGTTTACTACAGACTGTTTCATATATAATGCTGTTGGTCTATAATATTCCTGCCTGCGCAATTGCTATTTTTGTGTCAATATTGAAAGTGAAGATAGCATTTTATAACTGTCTCTTTCACTCGCTTACGTTTGTCTCATCATCCTATCTCGCTTACTCTATGCAGTTAAACTGTTTCGTGCGCAATTAGGGATGCAACATCGTTCATGAAAAACATCGATGTCGAAATATCGATGTTTTTAAAAGTCAAACATCGATGTCGAAAATATCGATGTTTATGAACGATATATCGATGTTTATGAACGATATATCGGTGTTTTTTAAAATACTTACAGGATTGACAAAATGGCCTTGAAACACAGAGAAAAAGCGTTTTCCTATCTGATTGATATAGCATTAATAACAGCATTTCACAACAATCTAGCTTAAAACGCGAAAACTTGTCCAAACAACAATTATTCAAACAACCTAACCGACAAATTTTGAAGTAAAGTTTTTCATGTCATTTGAACAATAATACTTACAGAACGCTGCTTCTGGAAGCTTATTAAACTCTAGTAAAACAAAATCACGAGGTTTTAAATTCACTTTATAGTTTTTATTTCAGTTTTTGGTGACAACTGAAAATGCACACTTAACTTCACTCTCCGACCGGACCGAACAAACAAAACACATACACACAAACAAACGAAGTGACACTGACAGACTGTCAGTGTCTCGTCAAATGTGCTGAGTGACACTGTCAGTGACAGTGTCAGTGTCACTCAGCACATTTCCGGAAAGGACTCGCGCTTATAATACTGCCTATACCGGTTTTTAATTAGGTACGCAAATAAAAAAAATAAAAAATAAAAAAGTATTGTTTTTGTATGGCAAGGTTTTGAGCAAGCAAGGTTGCACGAGTTCTTGGCAGTATACGCACGAATCAATAGATGGCGCTAGTCAACATCGTTCATAAAAACATCGTTCATAAAGAACGATATATCGTCGATGTTTTGAGTTTCAACATCGATGTAAAAACATCGATGTTTATGAACGATACATCGATTTTTTTAAACATCGATGTATCGTTTGCATCCCTATGCGCAATAGTTGACAGATCCAACTTCAGAGACACAAAGATCCGCTGTGAATATTATAGATTATAATAAATAAATAATTAGTACCTATACAAAGTCTCTAGCCCGGGTAAAGTTAACTTTATAATTTAAAGATCCAGATCAAGCCTGAATTTTCCTAATAACTCTTCTTGAATCGTGTTCCAGATGCTGTTTACTACTTATGAAAGATGATAACATAGAAATTCGACAAGAGTTGGACTTGATCAATGCACTCCCAATATTACACGCCTTCAATGTTGGTGTTGTTCCCGTACAAGGTAATAACAAGAAAGAAACGACATTATTATACAATATGGTGATTTAGTTATAGAAATAGTCAAGGGATGATTCTGCCCAACAAAATAAACAACTTTATATTAACCTTGCTTTCGTATGTGTGACTGCCAACTGGTAATCCTTTTTTGAAGCATTTCTTGCATCTGATTCAAGCAAAAATAGCTGTATACAAGAAAAATCATGCTGTGTAGTCGGGAGGATACATATTCGCGAACTGGCTGAGCCTCTGATCCTCTGAATGCACAGCATGATTTTTATTGTTTACAGCTTTTTAGTTCGCTTCTTAAGCAGTCGGGTTTTTGTTTTATAAATTTAAAAAAAATATTTACATGTTTTTTTTTTCGAATTACTTTTAAACATATAAGTGGTATATATTTTTAATCACCTTTCAAAACCCTTCATTGTGATACCCCACTCGATGGGAAACGAAGAGAAAAAAATTGGGATCCGCACAATATGGCGTCCAAAAACCGCCATGTTTGTTTTATTTTTAATTTCCCCTTTCTAACCACACTTTGTTGGTCTAGCGGTTTCAAAGATATCAGGTAATAAATAACATACATACAAGATACGCGCGAAAAACATAACCCTGTCCTTGTAGTCGGGTAAAAACTTAACATACTTACGTAACTTATGAAACATTGAAATAATATATTGCGATGGTTCTGATAGAAACTCCACAACCATACAATATAGCACCATCATATTTGGGCTCATTGGAACACATCCAATTCACAAGTGATACCTATCACATTTTTTAACTAACTTCAGTTCAAAAGCTTGTTTGAATAAAATATTTACTTTAATACTTATTACTATGAAATGAAACTCATATAAGATTCGCGAAAAAAAAAATCTTGTAAAGTCACATAACATTTTATTTTATTGGCTAACAACAATCCTTGTATTTAAAAATTTATAGTGGTTTTTCACTTTTCCGTCGGCTTCATAGTGAAAGCTGTTCATCATAACGGGAAAAATCATCCTATCGAGAACCGCAGATGACAAAATCATCAACCTGTATAATGTTGAAGTGAGACCTACAAAAGTGGTGTTTAAAACAATCTTTTTCACTTTCCAGTGCGTATATGTGAAGATAGGATGTCACTCATAGAAGCGTGTCTAACGATGGAACCTAGCGCGTATTTGTCCAGTCATAAGCTACTGAAGTTAGCAGCTTTGTTGAGGATCGCCGGCGACGATGAAATGGCCAGGTAAACAACGTTGCTTTTATAAAAAAAAATATCAGAGGCCATATTGGCTGAGTGCAGTTTTTTATACTTACTCGATCGCGTTAAGGTTCCCCTAGTCGACGGCACGAACTATTTTGTGCGCGAGGTTAAAATGCATGCTATCTCATCCGACAACACGTGCGAAAGAGATAGATGCTGTGATGAGCAGTAAGAATCTAGTTCGCGTACGAATTTGCACTTTTGCAAATTTGTATCGAAATGGATGATGATTTCGTACGAAAACGAGCGCGCGAAATTTTATAAACAGACCTTTGGCAGTCTAGAATCTATCATGCAAAAATGAATAAATGTAAATTTTCAGTATTAAATTATTTGCCTTGTTGAATTACTAATCTTTCCCTGTATCGATTAATTTAAATTTAATTTAAATTTTTAAATTTAATTAATTTAGTGCCCTCGCGTGCGCTCGGGCACCAACATAACACTCATGCATTAATAACTCACTTTGCGCTCGATGCAACAATCTACTATTTCTTCCAACTACGTAGTAATGTTATCATTAATCACTACAAAACTGATCACAAAGTACGTATTTATTGCTTAGAACCAAAACAGTGCAGAAAAGTTATATGAAATCTCATTGTTGCACTGTTTTACTTTAATGCACTGTTTTGTATATTTTATCTAAACTAATATTATAAAGCCGAAGAGTAGGTACTGTAGTTAGGGTAGGTAGAGTAGGTAGAAAAGGTAGAGAAGGAAGCTAGAGTATGTAGAGTAGAAAGGGTAGGTAGAGTATAGAGTAGGTAGAGAAGGTAGATTAGGTAGAGTAGGTAGAGTCGGTAGAGTAAGTAGAGTAGGTAGAGAAGTTAGAGTAAGTAGATTAGGTAGAGTAAGTAGAGAAGGTAGAGTAAGAAGAGTAGGTAGAGAAGGTAGAGTATAGAGTAGGTAGAGCAGGTAGGGTAGGTAGAGTAGGTAGAGAAGGTAAAGTAAGTAGAGAAGATAAAGTAAGTAAAGTAGGTAGAGTAAGTAGAGTAGGTAATGAAGGTAGAGTAAGTAGAGTAGGTAGAGAAGGTAGAGTAAGTAGAGTAGGTAGATAAAGTAGAGTAGGTAGAGTAAGTAGAGTAGGTTAAGTAGGTATTGTAGGTAGATTAGGTAGAGAAGATAAGATAGACTAAGTAGGGTAGGTAGAGAAGGTAGAGTTAGTAGAGTAAGTAGAGTAGGCAGAGTAAGTAGAGTAGGTAGAGTAGGTAGAGCAGGTAGAGTAAGAAGAGTAGGTATAGAAGGTGGAGTAAGTAGAGTAGGTAGAGAAGGTAGAGTAGGTAGAGTAGATGGAGAAGGTAGAGTAAGTAGAGTAGGTAGGGTAGGGAGGGTAGGCATGTTAGACTAGGCAGGGTAGGCAGGATAAGCTAGGCAGGGTAGCCAGGGTAGGCAGAGTAGGTAAGGAAGGCAGGATAGATAGGTAGGTAGTGGTAGGTAGATTGGTAGCCAGTTGACGGGCACGAAGCCGCGGGGGTTAGCTAGTTTACATATAAATTTACCACAGAGATCTCCCATTAAGTTTAATATAAAATATATGCAGTAGATCGAAAACGGTACTGGCGTGGCGTACGAGTACTGGCTGAGAAAAAAAATCGGCGTATAAAACCAATTAGGTGGAAAAAATGCCCCGCATTTTGTACCATTGTAAAACTTTGATAGGTAGGTACTTCATATTTAGCAAGAAAAATATAAAAAAATGGAAATAGATGAGAGGTAGATTGGTAGTTGAAAGAAAAGTAGATTACGCACCTCGCTAAAGTGAGTAATTAATGCACTCGTGTTAATTTAGTGCCCTCGCGTGCGCTCGGGCACCAACATAACACTCATGCATTAATAACTCACTTTGCGCTCGATGCAACAATCTACTATTTATGTCAATTTGTATAAAAAGGGTTTTCCAATGCTGTCACCTGCCCCCTTAGCCAAGTTACAAACGTTTCGTATCGAATCTCTTTCTACAATCGTTAACGCCTTCTATTTGTATGGTCTGACCACGTGACTTAACGTTCAGATGTGTCATTCCCATACATTGATTCGTTTTCTACTAGCGTTATCGATTGTAGATTGTCAACTTGGCTACAGACTTTTAAAACTGGATAGGTGCAGTACCTATCCAGTTTTAATACAAATTAACTTTTACGCGATGGTGTACGTTTAAAATTCACACTAAGCCCTTAAATTTATTACTTTTAGCAACGTACTTTCTCTTATAACAATTTAACCAATGATACAGATACATATTTATGGCGACGTGCTTCTTTGATGCGTTCTAGTTTGAAGCAAAGCTGGTAAAATTATAAATTATATTTTACTGTTTTTTTTAATTCTGTCGAAATTATTCTGATAAACTGTTAATGCAAATTCGTTTCGTCGGCGTCGTTTCCCCAATGCTGCGGGTTGCACACATGCACGGCTTCTAAGTCTTTAATCTTCAAGGTTCGGATTTGGTCTGACCAGCGCGTGAGGCACATTAAGTATGTTTCCCGCCGATATATGTCCGTAAACTAAAATAAACATGAATATGTCCGAAAATCTTTCAATGTTCGTCAATAGTGTCACATTGACGAAAATTTTGGCAATTTTCATCGGCGCGATTTTGGATTTTAATTTTGACCCCATATTCGTAATTAGCGACCTCTAAAACACAAGTCTTGTTTCCGGCTTGCTTTTACTGACCGGCTGGAGTGAAAACAGACGAGGAGCTCCCACCCCTAGAAATGAATAGATAAGAGTGGCCCAGTTGTACTGTGCCCGTGCTGATAAATTACAACCTGTCCATCGCGATGCGGTTGCATCAATTAGAGAGGGCACAATTAGGGGACATAATGCGTTATGGGTTTTCTTCATTGCCAGAACGCGTCGTGGCCTATTTTAAGGGCCACGACGTGAAAATCGTGATGAAAGGCGTGTGATGAGAGAGAGATGTGGCTTACAAAGCGTTGTTAGCATTTTTTTTCACTCAATCGAGTGTTTTCGATCTGTGAGCCAAAAAGATTTCAATTATTTGACGAAGTTTGTTGCTTTTACTTTTTTCCTTACGCAACAAACAACATGAAGAATGTATCACATTGAACGTCCATACTGAAGGTAACCTAAAATATAAAATGTCGTTTGTTGTTAGAGAGGGGCAAGTCCTCACACTGGCGGGTAGGTACGCGTCGTCAGCGGGCGAGGCAGGCGGGCCGGGCTGTGGCGCCGCCGTGGAGCTGGCGCGCCGCCTGGCCGCGCTGCGCCACGCGCCCGCCGCCTCGCTGCTGGCGCACGTGGCGCACACGGCGCACGCGCACGCCGACACCGCCACGCGCCGCCTGCTGTACGCCGCCGCCGTCACCAACACCGAGCCCGAGAACATTGAGGATATACTGCGAGCTAGGTACGGAACATTACAGTACGTGTGTCACGTGGAGCTGTCGCCCGCCGCCTCGCTGCTGGCGCACGTGGCGCACACGGCGCACGCGCACGCCGACACCGCCACGCGCCGCCTGCTGTACGCCGCCGCCGTCACCAACACCGAGCCCGAGAACATTGAGGATATACTGCGAGCTAGGTACGGAACATTACAGTACGTGTGTCACGTGGAGCTGTCGCCCGCCGCCTCGCTGCTGGCGCACGTGGCGCACACGGCGCACGCGCACGCCGACACCGCCACGCGCCGCCTGCTGTACGCCGCCGCCGTCACCAACACCGAGCCCGAGAACATTGAGGATATACTGCGAGCTAGGTACGGAACATTACAGTACGTGTGTCACGTGGAGCTGTCGCCCGCCGCCTCGCTGCTGGCGCACGTGGCGCACACGGCGCACGCGCACGCCGACACCGCCACGCGCCGCCTGCTGTACGCCGCCGCCGTCACCAACACCGAGCCCGAGAACATTGAGGATATACTGCGAGCTAGGTACGGAACATTACAGTACGTGTGTCACGTGGAGCTGTCGCCCGCCGCCTCGCTGCTGGCGCACGTGGCGCACACGGCGCACGCGCACGCCGACACCGCCACGCGCCGCCTGCTGTACGCCGCCGCCGTCACCAACACCGAGCCCGAGAACATTGAGGATATACTGCGAGCTAGGTACGGAACATTACAGTACGTGTGTCACGTGGAGCTGTCGCCCGCCGCCTCGCTGCTGGCGCACGTGGCGCACACGGCGCACGCGCACGCCGACACCGCCACGCGCCGCCTGCTGTACGCCGCCGCCGTCACCAACACCGAGCCCGAGAACATTGAGGATATACTGCGAGCTAGGTACGGAACATTACAGTACGTGTGTCACGTGGAGCTGTCGCCCGCCGCCTCGCTGCTGGCGCACGTGGCGCACACGGCGCACGCGCACGCCGACACCGCCACGCGCCGCCTGCTGTACGCCGCCGCCGTCACCAACACCGAGCCCGAGAACATTGAGGATATACTGCGAGCTAGGTACGGAACATTACAGTACGTGTGTCACGTGGAGCTGTCGCCCGCCGCCTCGCTGCTGGCGCACGTGGCGCACACGGCGCACGCGCACGCCGACACCGCCACGCGCCGCCTGCTGTACGCCGCCGCCGTCACCAACACCGAGCCCGAGAACATTGAGGATATACTGCGAGCTAGGTACGGAACATTACAGTACGTGTGTCACGTGGAGCTGTCGCCCGCCGCCTCGCTGCTGGCGCACGTGGCGCACACGGCGCACGCGCACGCCGACACCGCCACGCGCCGCCTGCTGTACGCCGCCGCCGTCACCAACACCGAGCCCGAGAACATTGAGGATATACTGCGAGCTAGGTACGGAACATTACAGTACGTGTGTCACGTGGAGCTGTCGCCCGCCGCCTCGCTGCTGGCGCACGTGGCGCACACGGCGCACGCGCACGCCGACACCGCCACGCGCCGCCTGCTGTACGCCGCCGCCGTCACCAACACCGAGCCCGAGAACATTGAGGATATACTGCGAGCTAGGTACGGAACATTACAGTACGTGTGTCACGTGGAGCTGTCGCCCGCCGCCTCGCTGCTGGCGCACGTGGCGCACACGGCGCACGCGCACGCCGACACCGCCACGCGCCGCCTGCTGTACGCCGCCGCCGTCACCAACACCGAGCCCGAGAACATTGAGGATATACTGCGAGCTAGGTACGGAACATTACAGTACGTGTGTCACGTGGAGCTGTCGCCCGCCGCCTCGCTGCTGGCGCACGTGGCGCACACGGCGCACGCGCACGCCGACACCGCCACGCGCCGCCTGCTGTACGCCGCCGCCGTCACCAACACCGAGCCCGAGAACATTGAGGATATACTGCGAGCTAGGTACGGAACATTACAGTACGTGTGTCACGTGGAGCTGTCGCCCGCCGCCTCGCTGCTGGCGCACGTGGCGCACACGGCGCACGCGCACGCCGACACCGCCACGCGCCGCCTGCTGTACGCCGCCGCCGTCACCAACACCGAGCCCGAGAACATTGAGGATATACTGCGAGCTAGGTACGGAACATTACAGTACGTGTGTCACGTGGAGCTGTCGCCCGCCGCCTCGCTGCTGGCGCACGTGGCGCACACGGCGCACGCGCACGCCGACACCGCCACGCGCCGCCTGCTGTACGCCGCCGCCGTCACCAACACCGAGCCCGAGAACATTGAGGATATACTGCGAGCTAGGTACGGAACATTACAGTACGTGTGTCACGTGGAGCTGTCGCCCGCCGCCTCACTGCTGGCGCACGTCGCCATCTTGGATTTGGATTTCGACTCCATATTCGTAATTTGTAATCCGATAAATCATAAAAATTACGAAACACTAAATTTTTTTTGCCATTTATCGACTATCCAGGACCAAAATTATCGTCATATACTCATATGTTCATTTCGAAGGATTAATTGGTTTCTAAGATACAGAGTACATAAACCTAGATAATGAGTGAGGCTTGTTTTTCTTTATATTTATTAAAGATTTATTCCGGATCCAATAATCTTCAAATATTTTTTTTGCCGGTATCTTACCTGTTGCAATTATTATTTTATAAAATTCACACTTTGTGCATCAAAAACTCCTCTTTATATCATTGTAATTTCTACTTAAAATTTTAATTGATTGCTTCACAGAATGCACTTAGAACTGGAAAGTCTACAACAGATGGGCGTGACGCTCAAAGAGAATAGCTATGGTGCTGGTCTCTGCGAGCGGTGGCCCTCCACTGACGACGAATTTGCTGATGCGGTCACCACGGTAAGTTACTCATCGGCATTTGGTTTCCGCCCTTACTCCTTGAGACTGACTACTGTACGTGATCCATAGTGGCCGTCTTCTTGAATGTTCGTATCGCCCTAGTCTTTCTGAGCTAAACATTCTGGAAAGTTCTCCATGTGTCTTGAACAATCTGGAACTTTCCAGAAACGTTTTCCGTGCTATATAAAGGGCGGTCGTGTTCGTCATGGGAGTGTTTCGATTTAAATAAAAATAATAATAATCTTTATTTCTCCATAAATGCATAACATTGTTTTGATCTAAAGATTGCTTAAGCTAGTGCTCCAGAGTGAAAAACCCTGACTTCTAAACTAGGTTTAAGTACCTGTATCGTAGAAGTCAGTGTCCCTTCAGAGTGATATGCTTACAGAAAAATAGGACACACTTTATACACAATAATCCATTAGGGCCAGTTCAAGGCGGGGCAGTTTCAGCGATATGAAGCGATCAAAAGCGAAATAGTGCCAAGTAGTGTTTGAGTGAGTGATAAGAGAGATCAATTAAATTGGCTGTTTGAATAATTTATCCTTGATAACTCACTTGTAGCACGTAACAATATTAGTTTAGATTTATCTTCGTTTTATTTCAGCCTATGGTAGAGAAGAAGGACTTGGTTCCGGCTCCGTCTGAAATGAAAATACCACTCTTCAACTATCTACTCGATACCTTCCAGAATAAATTCGCTCTCAGGTTAGTGCACCGTATCTTTATGACAATTATTAATATCAAGTTGACATTAAATAAGTAAGCGTAAAATTACTTTGCTGTGTAAACAATAATAATTTCATTCCAATTATTATAGTTAAAAAAATTTGAGCCTGTAATGTCTCATTGTTGTCTGGTGATTCTTTCAAATCTAATTGTAACATAATAAAGTAAATGGTTATTTATTTACTAAGAAAGGCACACCGACGACATATTTAAACGTTATTTCTATCTATCTATATAAAATAACATCATGATCATCTACCAAAACTGGGCATTACTTTATTATTTATCTTGCCAAATAATTCAAGCCGGTACAACTTATTAAAAATTTCAATAACTGTTTTTTCACCGTAGTGACAACAAAACTTCTACAAGCGAATTATCAGAGCGCACAGCGCACTGCCAAGAGTTCTACCACACGCTGTACCCGGAGTACACCCCGTCGAACAGCTACTACCGCTACGACCGCTTCTCTCTGCCGGACGCCATCGACGGGCCCATGACTGTCGGACAGAACGTGCTCAAGTGGTTCTACATACAGAACTGTCTGGAGGACGGAGTCACCTGCGAGCTGGAGACTGAAGGTAGGATCTTACTATCTTACAAGTATTACCGCTACGACCGCTTCTCTCTGCCGGACGCCATCGACGGGCCCATGACTGTCGGACAGAACGTGCTCAAGTGGTTCTACATACAGAACTGTCTGGAGGACGGAGTCACCTGCGAGCTGGAGACTGAAGGTAGGATCTTACTATCTTACAAGTATTACCGCTACGACCGCTTCTCTCTGCCGGACGCCATCGACGGGCCCATGACTGTCGGACAGAACGTGCTCAAGTGGTTCTACATACAGAACTGTCTGGAGGACGGAGTCACCTGCGAGCTGGAGACTGAAGGTAGGATCTTACTATCTTACAAGTATTACCGCTACGACCGCTTCTCTCTGCCGGACGCCATCGACGGGCCCATGACTGTCGGACAGAACGTGCTCAAGTGGTTCTACATACAGAACTGTCTGGAGGACGGAGTCACCTGCGAGCTGGAGACTGAAGGTAGGATCTTACTATCTTACAAGTATTACCGCTACGACCGCTTCTCTCTGCCGGACGCCATCGACGGGCCCATGACTGTCGGACAGAACGTGCTCAAGTGGTTCTACATACAGAACTGTCTGGAGGACGGAGTCACCTGCGAGCTGGAGACTGAAGGTAGGATCTTACTATCTTACAAGTATTACCGCTACGACCGCTTCTCTCTGCCGGACGCCATCGACGGGCCCATGACTGTCGGACAGAACGTGCTCAAGTGGTTCTACATACAGAACTGTCTGGAGGACGGAGTCACCTGCGAGCTGGAGACTGAAGGTAGGATCTTACTATCTTACAAGTATTACCGCTACGACCGCTTCTCTCTGCCGGACGCCATCGACGGGCCCATGACTGTCGGACAGAACGTGCTCAAGTGGTTCTACATACAGAACTGTCTGGAGGACGGAGTCACCTGCGAGCTGGAGACTGAAGGTAGGATCTTACTATCTTACAAGTATTACCGCTACGACCGCTTCTCTCTGCCGGACGCCATCGACGGGCCCATGACTGTCGGACAGAACGTGCTCAAGTGGTTCTACATACAGAACTGTCTGGAGGACGGAGTCACCTGCGAGCTGGAGACTGAAGGTAGGATCTTACTATCTTACAAGTATTACCGCTACGACCGCTTCTCTCTGCCGGACGCCATCGACGGGCCCATGACTGTCGGACAGAACGTGCTCAAGTGGTTCTACATACAGAACTGTCTGGAGGACGGAGTCACCTGCGAGCTGGAGACTGAAGGTAGGATCTTACTATCTTACAAGTATTACCGCTACGACCGCTTCTCTCTGCCGGACGCCATCGACGGGCCCATGACCGTGGGACAGAACGTGCTCAAGTGGTTCTACATACAGAACTGTCTGGAGGACGGAGTCACCTGCGAGCTGGAGACTGAAGGTAGGATCTTACTATCTTACAAGTATTACCGCTACGACCGCTTCTCTCTGCCGGACGCCATCGACGGGCCCATGACCGTGGGACAGAACGTGCTCAAGTGGTTCTACATACAGAACTGTCTGGAGGACGGAGTCACCTGCGAGCTGGAGACTGAAGGTAGGATCTTACTATCTTACAAGTATTACCGCTACGACCGCTTCTCTCTGCCGGACGCCATCGACGGGCCCATGACCGTGGGACAGAACGTGCTCAAGTGGTTCTACATACAGAACTGTCTGGAGGACGGAGTCACCTGCGAGCTGGAGACTGAAGGTAGGATCTTACTATCTTACAAGTATTACCGCTACGACCGCTTCTCTCTGCCGGACGCCATCGACGGGCCCATGACCGTGGGACAGAACGTGCTCAAGTGGTTCTACATACAGAACTGTCTGGAGGACGGAGTCACCTGCGAGCTGGAGACTGAAGGTAGGATCTTACTATCTTACAAGTATTACCGCTACGACCGCTTCTCTCTGCCGGACGCCATCGACGGGCCCATGACCGTGGGACAGAACGTGCTCAAGTGGTTCTACATACAGAACTGTCTGGAGGACGGAGTCACCTGCGAGCTGGAGACTGAAGGTAGGATCTTACTATCTTCAGTCAGCTACTAAGCTCATTTTTTAGGGTTCCAAATCCAAAGGGTAAAAACGGGACCCTATTACTGAGACTCCGCAGTCCGACTGTCTGTCTGTCTGTCACCAGGCTGTATCTCATGATCCCTGATAGCTAGACAGTTGAAATTTTAATCACAGGTGATGTATTTCTGTTGCCGTTATAACAACAAATAATAAAAACAGAATAAAATAAATATTTAAGTGGGGCTCCCATACAACAAACGTGTTTTTTTTGCCGTTTTTGCGATAATGGTACGGAACCCCTCGTGCGCGAGTCCGATTCGCACTTGGCCTCTTTGTAGCTATGTATTAGAAGATATAAAACATATTCATACATTCTTTCCCGTTCCAGTGGTTCAAAAATGCGCCGAAGAGATGCTCTACAAAGACACACCGCTCAGCATATCCTGCCTCCTCCGTACGTCACTAGAGCCCGCACACACGAAGCGCCTGGTCGCCACCAACAACACGGACACGGCCGTCAGCTGCGCGCTGTACGCCACGCTCATGAAGTGCAACGCGAACGAGCTGCGGGACAACGCGTACTTCACCAAACCTGCAGAGGTGAGTGTGTATGTACGATGTGTATGTACAACAACACGGACACGGCCGTCAGCTGCGCGCTGTACGCCACGCTCATGAAGTGCAACGCGAACGAGCTGCGGGACAACGCGTACTTCACCAAACCTGCAGAGGTGAGTGTGTATGTACGATGTGTATGTACAACAACACGGACACGGCCGTCAGCTGCGCGCTGTACGCCACGCTCATGAAGTGCAACGCGAACGAGCTGCGGGACAACGCGTACTTCACCAAACCTGCAGAGGTGAGTGTGTATGTACGATGTGTATGTACAACAACACGGACACGGCCGTCAGCTGCGCGCTGTACGCCACGCTCATGAAGTGCAACGCGAACGAGCTGCGGGACAACGCGTACTTCACCAAACCTGCAGAGGTGAGTGTGTATGTACGATGTGTATGTACAACAACACGGACACGGCCGTCAGCTGCGCGCTGTACGCCACGCTCATGAAGTGCAACGCGAACGAGCTGCGGGACAACGCGTACTTCACCAAACCTGCAGAGGTGAGTGTGTATGTACGATGTGTATGTACAACAACACGGACACGGCCGTCAGCTGCGCGCTGTACGCCACGCTCATGAAGTGCAACGCGAACGAGCTGCGGGACAACGCGTACTTCACCAAACCTGCAGAGGTGAGTGTGTATGTACGATGTGTATGTACAACAACACGGACACGGCCGTCAGCTGCGCGCTGTACGCCACGCTCATGAAGTGCAACGCGAACGAGCTGCGGGACAACGCGTACTTCACCAAACCTGCAGAGGTGAGTGTGTATGTACGATGTGTATGTACAACAACACGGACACGGCCGTCAGCTGCGCGCTGTACGCCACGCTCATGAAGTGCAACGCGAACGAGCTGCGGGACAACGCGTACTTCACCAAACCTGCAGAGGTGAGTGTGTATGTACGATGTGTATGTACAACAACACGGACACGGCCGTCAGCTGCGCGCTGTACGCCACGCTCATGAAGTGCAACGCGAACGAGCTGCGGGACAACGCGTACTTCACCAAACCTGCAGAGGTGAGTGTGTATGTACGATGTGTATGTACAACAACACGGACACGGCCGTCAGCTGCGCGCTGTACGCCACGCTCATGAAGTGCAACGCGAACGAGCTGCGGGACAACGCGTACTTCACCAAACCTGCAGAGGTGAGTGTGTATGTACGATGTGTATGTACAACAACACGGACACGGCCGTCAGCTGCGCGCTGTACGCCACGCTCATGAAGTGCAACGCGAACGAGCTGCGGGACAACGCGTACTTCACCAAACCTGCAGAGGTGAGTGTGTATGTACGATGTGTATGTACAACAACACGGACACGGCCGTCAGCTGCGCGCTGTACGCCACGCTCATGAAGTGCAACGCGAACGAGCTGCGGGACAACGCGTACTTCACCAAACCTGCAGAGGTGAGTGTGTATGTACGATGTGTATGTACAACAACACGGACACGGCCGTCAGCTGCGCGCTGTACGCCACGCTCATGAAGTGCAACGCGAACGAGCTGCGGGACAACGCGTACTTCACCAAACCTGCAGAGGTGAGTGTGTATGTACGATGTGTATGTACAACAACACGGACACGGCCGTCAGCTGCGCGCTGTACGCCACGCTCATGAAGTGCAACGCGAACGAGCTGCGGGACAACGCGTACTTCACCAAACCTGCAGAGGTGAGTGTGTATGTACGATGTGTATGTACAACAACACGGACACGGCCGTCAGCTGCGCGCTGTACGCCACGCTCATGAAGTGCAACGCGAACGAGCTGCGGGACAACGCGTACTTCACCAAACCTGCAGAGGTGAGTGTGTATGTACGATGTGTATGTACAACAACACATGTTTATGCAAATAAATATATCTGAACAACACGGACACGGCCGTCAGCTGCGCGCTGTACATCACTGTGCAGAGTTCACTCAGTTTCTGGCCATAACTTTGCTGCATATGGATATTGCCGCGATATTGATGTTTGAAATAAATTATTCCAAAAATAATTATTTTATTTTATTCGATACCCATAATACGAGGGTGCATTAAAAATAATTAGTCCGCCATCTTTATCCGCCATATTGGGTTTTAAATGATGTCACATAAAAACTTGTAACAAAAAATATGGTGCTAAAATCAGTCTGCTTCCATATTTAAACATTATCTACGTCATCTTTTGCAGATGGCACGCGACACTCTCGCAAAGGGCAACGCGTCAGAGGAGCAGATGGAGATGATCCGCCAGTGCATCGAGCGGCTCACCGGCATGGGGGAGGTGGACGCCCTCAGAGCTATGGGCTACAGCGTCAATGGGCTGCTGTTCAATGCCGACGAGGAGTATCGCAGGGAGATCATCTACAGAGTAGCTAGGTAAGACTGCGTGTTATACACAAGGCAACGGTCAGACGAGCAGATGGTGATACACACATGGACGTAGGCAGAAAATACAAAAATATATGATACATGTATAAGTGGCAATTCATAGCGCTGTAGTGTGCGACGTTTTATGTGACAAATCAACACATCAAAATCCTCCGGTTACAACAAATAACGACTAAATTGCCATATGATCCCAAAATACAGTAAAATATTGTACTGAACGAGGCGTGTGAACGGTATCTATCTTCTTGAAGTACAAGCAATCGCACTTCCATGGTTACACTTGACAGCACCTTTATAATAAAAAAAGTGAAAAAAAAAACTTTTTACAAAAAATACAACTGACTTAAAAAAAAACCCTACGAAGTGAAAAATAACTTCAATTTCGTAAGTCGGTGTTCTTGTTTTGTTTTCTTTGTATTTTTTTTTCACTTTTTAGTTGTGGTACATAATGGACCAGTTATATAGGCTTGGTACCAATAATGCCCAAAGTGAAGACAAAATAGATTTACCCAATAACATGAAACATAAACAAAACTGGTGGACCCAGGTGAACTGTTTACATCTGCGTACCCCTTTAGAGCGTACTAGTGTGATGTTATGTTATAAAATGGTGCAAACAATAAACAGAAATGCGATGACAGCTATCCCGAGTGATTTGCCGTCATTTATTATAGATTTCTGATGTATATATCCGAAGTTCTTCATCAATCATCAGATCTTGATAGAAATTAAATGGGACCACGTGACAAGCACCAACTTCAAAAAAAAAACATCAAAATCGGTTCACCCAGAAACAAGCACTGAAGAAAAAAAAAAGTATTCTCGAATTGATAACCTCCTCCTTTGAATTCGGTTAAAAAGCTTCTTAAGATTTCGGCATTTTTAAATTAACTTTTTTTATTTACTAGTACTAGTTTTTTTTATTTCGAATTGCTTTTAAACATATAAGTGGTATATTTTTGTCACAGCATTTAAAACGTGGTAAAATAAGTTTGGAAGAAAAACAAGATGGCACCCACAATATGGCGCCCAACAATATTTCTTTTGAATTTCAATTTGAATGTAGGCAGTGATACTCGCAAGGTTAAAACAAATCAATTCTTGTAAGAATCATCAAAATCGGCCTACACGTTTGATCTCTAGAACGCCACATAGGAACAAGCATACCTCCTTTGCGTCGCGCAGTCCGCTAAAAAACAGTTAATATTGGCAATAAATTAAAATGTTATATAATTTAACTGATTCTGTCTGTGTCAGTTAAATAATTTCAACAGCAGTGATTTTTCAATTTACTGGAAATTGTTGTCAAAAGTGATTAAGCAATTACGAGGTAAACTATTCAAGTGGAAATAGTTAACAGTTAAGTGACTTAACCCAGCTTAATATGGACATTATGGAAAAGTGCCTTTGTGTTAAAAGAGCATTTCCTATCACTCACAACTGTAATACCCTCAACTACAAAAAACATAAAGTAAATGCGACAATTTTTTTTTAAACAAAAATAATATAAATGCGTTTATCAATAAAAAACCGGGCAAGTGCGAGTCGGACTCGCGCACGAAGGGTTCCTTACCATTATCGTAAAAAACGGCGAAAAAATCACGTTTGTTGTATGGGAGCCCCACTTAAATATTTATTTTATTCTGTTTTTAGTATTTTTTGTTATAGCGGCAACAGGAATACATCATCTGTGAAAATTTCAACTGTCTAGCTATCACGGTTCATGAGATACAGCCTGGTGACAGACAGACAGACAGACAGACGGACCGCGGAGTCTCAGTAATAGGGTTCCGTTTTTACCCTTTGGGAACGGAACCCTAAAAAAACAGTGAAAGTGCCCCTTTCGATAAATAAATAAACACTAAAAGAGACGTTTTAAATTAAAAAAAAAAAACTAAGTTGCTTTTTTCAATAAAAAATAAACAATGAAAGTACCTTTTTTAATAAAACAAAAACAATAAAAGTGCCTTTTCAATAAAAAAATAACAATTAAAGTGCCTTTTTCAATAAAAAACAAACATTAAAAAGAATAAAAGTGACTATTTCACCTACGTTGTGATAAAAATAACATAACAGAACTGTAGTGAAGAAAAAATCTTGAAAGAAAATTTATAATAGCAAAAAGAGATCTGCCGAAACCAGGGATTGAACCAGGGACCTTTAGATCTTCAGTCTAACGCTCTCCCAACTGAGCTATTTCGGCTGTGAGAACTATGTTGAAATTAACCAACGTTATCTATAGGAGGTAAAGTTTTATGTTTATCTTTGCATCGTTTCTTTCATGATTTAGAAATTTTTTTTTTTTTCATTACTTCAAAATTATAATGTTGGATTTTCTTTTTAAATTAGGACAGTTTGGGGAAATCCGAATCCATAAAAGATATGGAGAAACTGTACAATGAACCAATCTTTTACCGTGAAAACAATTTTGGCATTGGTAATTATATTTTGGTCAAGTCCGAGTTGTCCATGAAAATTATTAAAAATAATAAAAAAAAAAACACCGATCGACTGAGTTTCATGTACCTAATGTATAAAAAAACGTGTCTACGTGTTTCGTGTGAAAGTTAAAAAAAACATTCAGTTCTAGAAGGAAAAAAATAAAAAAAGGAAGTATTAAAAAATTGCGTAAAACAGCCGTGAAATTTCACGGCTGGTTTATATTTTGACAATACAACTTAAAGTTCAATTACAGGTATGAATTGGTTTATTAAAATTATCGTGCGTACTGTATGAAGGTCGTCGATAAAATGACATATTAATTCTTGAGAATTTGTTTAGTAGAATGCCTGATAAAATTGTTATAGCAATGTGAAGCGTTGCGCCGCAATAGCTGGTCATATACAACTGGCCAGTTTTTGGCTGACTGTTGAGGTAACCTATTTGGACGCAGAGCAAGCATTTCAATTTGGGTATCATTAGATCCTCCGACACGGTCTATCCTTTTTTGATTTTAAATTTATAAATTATTTATTAGGTCAATTGAATTGTGGAATCCTATTTATATCACAAATCAAAAAAGGTGATTGCAAAATAATTTATGCAATAGCTTGTCATTAATAAAATGCGCAAATTGGTATTCAGACCGGCTATTCTAAACATATTCAACCCTTATATATTAAAATCTCAGTTGTGTTAAAATGTCTGTGTGACTGTTCGGCAACTGATTAGCAGATTCTAAATTCATCGAAAAAAAAAATAAGGAAGAATCTTCTAGTCAGTTGCCTCCGATTGACCCAGTACATAGAAGATGGTTACGAGGCCCAAAAGTAACAGGTGTCGTATTTGTTGACCTTTCTGCAGCATACGACACCATAAATATTAAAAAAGGTACTTGACAAAGTAAGCCTATGTAACGATCAGGGGTTTGTCAATATAATGAGCAAACGTTTGCACAAACGTCGCTTCCAGGTGTACTTCCAATCCGAAAAGAGCAAATGGCACCGACAAAAAAACGGTATCCCTCAAGGCAGTGTGCTGGCACCTGCATTGTTTAATATCCACACCAACGACCAGCTTGCTACTCAGCACACTGAACGCTTTCTTTATGTGTTTGACCTAGTTTTGGCGCCGCAATCATCTACTTTCACGGAGGTCGATAATAAATTAACACTTGCACTTGAGTCTCTTAGTAATTATTAAGATAGTAATGGTCTTCGACCGAACCCATTCAAAACGCAATCATGCATGCGCCGTCATTCTCTGCAATAGTTTCTCAAATAGGAAACTTAATATCACGTGGTGAGGAACTGACGTAGAACACTGCAAGAACCCTAAGTATCTAGCTGTTGCACTGGATACTGGATACACTTGCATAACACGAAGCAGATAAATGATTTTATTTCTGTAAGTTGGTTTGTACAAACACTTTTACATGTCGATCATATTTTCTAAAACTAGATGAGGTCGGCGTTTCCTATCTGACTACTCTGAGAAGAAAGGCCGAAACAAACTCAGAGATCACAGTCTCTTTTAAAGTTCTGACAAAATCTTTGTTAGATCATGTGAAGACCATGTAGACTGATGTCTGAAATGGTCTTTTGAGGAAATAACCGGCCAGATTGGGTGGACCTGTCCAGTCAGTGCACGCATTTGTCAATAACCGAGCAGCTCAACTCAGAATTTAAGGAGCTCAACGATTCGACGAACAATACCAAAGAAAGGATATTCGGGTAGGCCGCATAAACTACTCAAACTGCCAGACCATGATTAAAAACTAAGATAAATAAAAATTAAAAAAAAATGATCTACATAGTCTTCACATTCACAATAATTAAAATAAAATAATACTTTAAAAAGTTAATATTCTTGTCATTGCAAGAAAACAATTTTTTTTTTTTTTTATAAAAAATAACAAAATTCACGGTGCAAAATATAAAAAAAAAAACAAAAATAATTGGAACAGCTCAATCCCAAGCCGTTTTATCCTCAACGTAATCTTTAATGCTATAAAACGCTTTTTGAAGGTCGCAGAAGGTCGGGTCACGAAACAACCTGCTCCGTAGACTTTATTCTACCAACTGGGGAGCTCCACCCGATAACCAGCATATCCCTATGCCTCTCTGCTGGCGAATTCGCTTGTGATGGCACCGATCTGTGGGCTTAGTGCAAGTTTTTACTCACGCTGGATCGCGTTAACGTAATCATCATTAATTATATTATATTATATTGTATTAATATATATATTCATGAATTATATTGTATTGTATTAATTATGTCAATAAAGAATTATTATTATATTGTGATGCCTTAAATTAAACCAACAACACTCAACAAGCTCTATTCGTTGGCTGGTATTGTTCATGTCAGCATTTAGCACCCCACTCGCCGGACCAAGCGGCGACCGGACCGAAAACTGTTCTTTGAAAACGTTCGCAATGCTTTTAGGATCACTTAAGCCATCGACGCTCCCAGGAAGGCCAGGCCGAGAGTTTACTTTTTTTTTTTTGCCAAAAGCCACGGAAGTCACCCTTCGAGAATCGTTGAGCGAGGGCATCCATCCGAATCTGGTCCTGGTTATTCTGGCACCACTTTAACCTGGACTTAAACACTTTTCTACTCTGTCGCATCTCCTCATACACACAACCGGATTTAGGTCTTCCACACAGTACCCACTCGTTCAGCCTCAGCCTGGCCACCCTGTGAGCCTCGCCAACATGCCTGTTCCATCCCGCCAAACGTGCACCACGCCCGCACTTACGCGTGCTTCCCCCATTCACCATTGCCGCGCCCTGAAGGGCCGACACAATGTCGGAGTATAGCCTATCTAGGACACGCTCATGGTCACGGCCACTACACAAATAATCCGCACATTGCGTACATTCTGAAGGAAAATCTATTAATTTTAATCTTCTATGACACTCCTCATTATACAGTAAGACCTGCTCATCATTTCTTTCTCCCATATTGCACCGCCAGTAATACGAAGGGATGTCGAATGCGCGCTAGAGAAAAATAAACAAGAATCCGATTCCCGACTTCCCCTCTAGGCCCCTATGAACACACTACAGCCCCGGATAGACTTAATAGCCGGAAGATTTTTCTACGCTGCACACAGGCTATCCAAAAACAACCATCGACAATGAGAAGTAAGCTGTGTGATGATCTTCGGCCACCATCACTCGACTTTTTGAATTCCCTCGAGTTCCTGCCATCTGGACATGAACTGCAGTGGCCTATATGGAAAGCACTCAATTGGTTTCGCACCCAGGAAGGCCGCTTCAAATACAACTTGGCAAAATGGTGTTTTACAGACCTATCTGTTACAAAATGTGAGTGCGTGGCCCCTGTCCAGACCCACTTATTGGATTGCTCCAAGTGTCCATACTCCTGCACTTAGGAGGACTTGGTGAACATCACTGATGCCGCTTTAAACGTGGCCACCATGTTTCGACCGCCCAATAGGTCCTACTGGGCCCAAACTTTCTATAGGTTAAATCACCATCATATCGAAAAGAAGAAGAAGTTGCCTGACAGTTCAGAGATGCCTTTTTTAATGATTTTTGTTATTATGGATGTAACAATATTTCTCTATTTTATTTTAATCTACATAATTATGGAATAGTGTAGTAGAGTAAATGGCATCTTTTTTTACAGATCGAGTGAGAAGGAGCATGTAGATCGTGCTGTCTCCCTTGCTGAGAAGTACGACATGTGTCCCGTGGACGTGTGGCTGCAGCACGCCGCCCGAGCACTGACGGCCTGCCCGCCCGCGCACCCCGCGCCGCCGCCCGAGCTCGCAGCAACACAGCACCCGCGGTAACTATACTGTGTACAGTACGACATGTGTCCCGTGGACGTGTGGCTGCAGCACGCCGCCCGAGCACTGACGGCCTGCCCGCCCGCGCACCCCGCGCCGCCGCCCGAGCTCGCAGCAACACAGCACCCGCGGTAACTATACTGTGTACAGTACGACATGTGTCCCGTGGACGTGTGGCTGCAGCACGCCGCCCGAGCACTGACGGCCTGCCCGCCCGCGCACCCCGCGCCGCCGCCCGAGCTCGCAGTAACACAGCACCCGCGGTAACTATACTGTGTACAGTACGACATGTGTCCCGTGGACGTGTGGCTGCAGCACGCCGCCCGAGCACTGACGGCCTGCCCGCCCGCGCACCCCGCGCCGCCGCCCGAGCTCGCAGTAACACAGCACCCGCGGTAACTATACTGTGTACAGTACGACATGTGTCCCGTGGACGTGTGGCTGCAGCACGCCGCCCGAGCACTGACGGCCTGCCCGCCCGCGCACCCCGCGCCGCCGCCCGAGCTCGCAGTAACACAGCACCCGCGGTAACTATACTGTGTACAGTACGACATGTGTCCCGTGGACGTGTGGCTGCAGCACGCCGCCCGAGCACTGACGGCCTGCCCGCCCGCGCACCCCGCGCCGCCGCCCGAGCTCGCAGTAACACAGCACCCGCGGTAACTATACTGTGTACAGTACGACATGTGTCCCGTGGACGTGTGGCTGCAGCACGCCGCCCGAGCACTGACGGCCTGCCCGCCCGCGCACCCCGCGCCGCCGCCCGAGCTCGCAGTAACACAGCACCCGCGGTAACTATACTGTGTACAGTACGACATGTGTCCCGTGGACGTGTGGCTGCAGCACGCCGCCCGAGCACTGACGGCCTGCCCGCCCGCGCACCCCGCGCCGCCGCCCGAGCTCGCAGTAACACAGCACCCGCGGTAACTATACTGTGTACAGTACGACATGTGTCCCGTGGACGTGTGGCTGCAGCACGCCGCCCGAGCACTGACGGCCTGCCCGCCCGCGCACCCCGCGCCGCCGCCCGAGCTCGCAGTAACACAGCACCCGCGGTAACTATACTGTGTACAGTACGACATGTGTCCCGTGGACGTGTGGCTGCAGCACGCCGCCCGAGCACTGACGGCCTGCCCGCCCGCGCACCCCGCGCCGCCGCCCGAGCTCGCAGTAACACAGCACCCGCGGTAACTATACTGTGTACAGTACGACATGTGTCCCGTGGACGTGTGGCTGCAGCACGCCGCCCGAGCACTGACGGCCTGCCCGCCCGCGCACCCCGCGCCGCCGCCCGAGCTCGCAGTAACACAGCACCCGCGGTAACTATACTGTGTACAGTACGACATGTGTCCCGTGGACGTGTGGCTGCAGCACGCCGCCCGAGCACTGACGGCCTGCCCGCCCGCGCACCCCGCGCCGCCGCCCGAGCTCGCAGTAACACAGCACCCGCGGTAACTATACTGTGTACAGTACGACATGTGTCCCGTGGACGTGTGGCTGCAGCACGCCGCCCGAGCACTGACGGCCTGCCCGCCCGCGCACCCCGCGCCGCCGCCCGAGCTCGCAGTAACACAGCACCCGCGGTAACTATACTGTGTACAGTGGACGAATGATCATGCATACTGCACTACCACGGAGAGATAGCACAGTTATGAGGGACTCCAACCAAACCGCTACAACTCCACGGTGTCCCCTGTGCCGCTTATGGCGGAAACACGGGCACGCGTTACCGCGAACCCGCCACGGCTGTCCGTCACCGGACCCGCCTCTGGGGAGTAACCCCTATCACCGGCGCACCAGAACACACTGAGCGCCGTGACGACCCCAGGGACCAAACAACCCCGTGTAAGGCACTCTTAGTCCCCTTGTGACGGGTCAAGTTCAATGGCCCCGCCACCTACCATTTTTCGGTCGCAGGGGATAGGGACCTCCCCTGCGGACCCACCGCTTCCGCCATCAGACGGTGGCGACCAGGTCACGGAAGTTAGGGAGAGCGGCGCACCGCAATACCGGCACTCCTCTCCCGTCGCGGCCTCCAACCCTCAGTCGCGATATCATATGGGTATGGGAGACCCCATACGACATCGCGGCTCGTCTCAGCCCAAGCGGCACCGCAACCTACTTGTTGACCGCTACGTGGTCGGCTTAATCGGCAGGTGCCCTGACGAGCGGCCTCTCCTCGGGTTCCTCTTCTTCGCTTCACCGTGGGTGAAAATGCGGAATCCCACCCAGCACCGACGGCCTTACTGGTTCTTTACATAAGTTGTTAGCAATGTCCATAACTCGTCTTAACGCAATATGTATTATCTCCAACAGTATACAGGAGGCTCTATGGCCCCAGCTGAGTGGCACAGAACACAACGCGCTGATCAACTACTTCACGGTGCTCAAGGGCGTGGACGAGAAGGTCCCTATCGGAGCCCTGACTGCGGCTGAACACATCAAAATCCTCAAGAAAGCTAAGGCTGCTTCGCCAGGTAAGTTCTTCTTACTTCTTGTTTAATATGTATAATAAGCAATTGTTTAGCATATTGACCATCAATCTGTCTAGGATTTTCCCAACTATGTTGGGGTCGGCTTCCAGTCTTTAACAGATGCAGCTGCATGAGTACCAATATTTTACATGTTGTAATGGCCTATCTGACCTCCACAACCCAGTGACTAGGTAATACGATACCCCTTTGTCAAGACCGCATTTCTCGTAGCAAAACTCAGGCTGTTGAAAAAATTTACGGAACCCGTTGTAAAATGTACGGAATCACAAAGACTGCAGGCTCACAAGGGGTCAAGCGCCTTGCCCGTACGTTGGAGCTGGAGTCGGCTTCTGTTAACTGATATCAGTTTTCATAATATTTATCCCTTGTTGTCACCACCTTTTATTACCGACTTCAAAAAAAACGGAGGTAATCAATTCGAGCCGGAAACTGGTCATTGCATGGTCATTGCAACTCCTCAACCAGACAAGATAGCACTATCATGTTTGGACTCATTGGCTTTTTTTTGACAAGCGATATTACATTTCGTATTTTTAGTCCAATAAAAGCTTGTTTTAAAAATACGTTTTATTTTAATTTTTATAGTTCGAATTTCGAATGTGGCAGTATAGATGCCACTGCACAAATAACCCAGTTATGTTGAAGTCATGTGTTACGCTGCCTGTCCACTGGAGTGGAGCTAGGTAGCGGAGCGGAGCGAGAAAGACATGCGGAGTGGAGTAGCGGACTGTGTTTTTTCATACTTGGAACTCAGTTGCGACGAGCACGCGATGAGTCATTTGAGTTAACGCTTCCCCACTCCGCATCCCCACTGCACTCCACCGATCCGCCTCACTGTTCTATTTCTCATTTCCGCGACCCGATCTGCGATATATGGATTTTGAAACTTGTTTTCAAATGTCTGTCCACTACATTGGAACAGACTTTTCTGCAATTCGATTGGTTGGCGCCGCTCCTCTTTTCCCCGATCCGTGCTATGTGGTCAGGCAGCCTAATAAGGAGCAAACTTGTACCAGTACTTGCAGTCAATAAAGAACATACCCCCATTTCCCTCCAGAACTAGACTACAAGCTGCTGGTGGAGCAGCCGTCAGCCGAGCAGCTGACGGCGCACATGCTGAGCATCCTCAAGCCGGAGAACGTGGGCATGCTGAGCAAGTTCCTGCGCACGCTGCCGCCCTGCTTCAAGCTGCCCGTGCCCGTCAACACCATCTACACTAAGTGGCTCACCAAGTACTTCTTTAGCGTGAGTATACATCATTTAGACTTTGAGCAATCGACTATCTGACCACCACAACCTAGTACCTGGATAACCCCTTGGCAAGACTGGTGTCAGATCGCAGGCTTCTGAGTACCCGTTTCGACTGTCAAAGATCTTCCAATGACAGCCGGGACCAATGGCTTAACGTGCTTTCCGAGGCAGGGAAGAAACTCACTATGTAAAGATGGTCATCCATCCCCGGACCGACCGCGGCCGACCCAGCTGCAAGCTTTGCTTCAAGGTTAAGCAACGCTTACCGCCGGGTCGACCTGTGCGGCTGTTATTATTTAGCCGTAGGTTCCTCTATTTCGATTTAAGGATGTAGGAATAATGCAAGATGGGTTGTCGTGGTTAGAGAGTGCGGGTATGTTATATTACATCAAACCGATTCGCTGAAAGCAAGTGAAGCAATATAATATGCATACCCATCTCAGTTAACGCCATCTACACTAAGTGTATCACCAGGTACTTCTTAAGCGTTACTATAGTTTATATTGTAGAATATGTTTATTTGATAGAGGTACATGAATGTATTAAACTATAAAAAAACTTATTTACAAAAATATACAACCGACTTCCAAATAACACAACTACAAAGTGCATACCCTACCCTACAAAACCTACCCAACCTAACCTACCCTACCCATGTAGAGGTAAGGTACCAATTTTTCATTCTTATTTTTTTTTTCATAAAATCTTTTTCCTAACAATAACAAACACAACAAAAAAAGTATAAGCGGAATCGGTCCAGCTGTTCTCGAGATTTGCGCTTCGCAACACATTCAGCGATTCATTTTTATATTATAGATGATTTATGTTATAAATCTTGTTATTGGGTTTTGTAAAAAAAAAAACGATTAATCACATATTAACTCATCAGTTTATTGATAAATAAACCAACTAGATGATAATAATATCTAATAATTTATTTAATCATCGAACCATGTTGATATGGAAACACCTTATAAGTATTGTTAGTACCACATGACAATACAAATGAACACACAATTAAAATAAAACAAGAAAATTAAAAAAAATATTGATAATAAATTAATATTAAAAACAAAAGAAAAACTATAGGTGCCTACGGCCTAACCATTCGAAGAATACCGTCGTGATGGAATGTTGTTACGTTTATTCTCTAAATCACGTAATCGGCGCCGATAACATTCGATCAACTCCCGCTCGCGTTGCCAAAGTAAACGTTGCAAATCCTTGTCAGCTTCTGTCGGGTTCGGTCTGTGCTGGTCTAGCCAGTGATTTACCTGGAAACGGATAAAGTAATGTGTTAGACCGATAAAATAAATACGGTTTATCCGGTTGAATGCCTTAATAACCTAAACAATTAACAAGCAAAAACTTTAATTAAAACTGTAACCTGACAACGTTTTTTTTTACCCGGGCCATAGTAACTAATCGATTGACATTTTAATCATCAAAATCGGATAAATAGTTTAGGCGCTACGGAGGAACATACTTAAGGGCCTACAACCGCTTTAGTGCTGTAAAACGGTAACTTTCTAAAGCATACTCCTTAGTAACGACTAGGTTAAAAGGTTTGAAAAAAAAATATATTTATTATTGATTCATGTACATTATTTGTGAAACATGGTTTTTTCGTATAACAAATAGCTAGCTAGCTATAGCTTTAAAAAAATAATTAACAACACGATATTTTTTCACTTCTTTTGGATACTCCTCCAAAACAAAAAATATTTGTCAAAAATATTTGTACACCGAAAATTTGATGGCTAGAATTTCTTTATAACTGAAATAGCATTTGTAAATATAAGAATATTTGCAAACAAAACTGTACAAAAGGAGCTTCAATATTGATATTCTGGTTCCTAGTGGGCGCACGGCCAGTACTGCGTTAACATTGGGGAATATATACGCCTTAAATACAAATACACATACATAGACTGCTAAAATCATAACCCTTCCTTTTGGCTTCGCTGTAGTCGGTTAAAGACATTGTGTCTCGCGTGGATCCACGTTTCACTCAAAGGGTTATAGCACTGATAGGAACCAACAAGATAAAAAAAAATACGTAGAAGTACAAAGAAAAACGAATTTGGATTTGACAAAGACCGGGAAAGTAAGAATGCTAAAATTCTCAAAATTCACATGCACATTGAACATTTAAACTCTGGTTTTGTGAAAGACATCTACAATACTATGGTATTGTAGAAGCACATGGGCGGTGGTAACCACTCACCATCAGATGAACCAGTCGGCTTTTATGCCATAAAATAATATAAAAAAATACTTACAACGTCACTACGGGATGTATTGGCACCAGATTGAGAATTCATTGAATTCATGTTGGTTATTGTAACTATTATGCGCGTATGTAACGTATCCAAAGAAGCACAGTCCAATTGGCGTTTTCTGTCAATAATGACAAAATATTCGACGATACCCTAGTATATATAGAAAGTTATTTAGAACAATCGAGCATAATGACTTATTTGCACTGAATAATATGGTGCTTAAAGTTCATTAGTAGATCCATTACTTAACTGCTGTCCCAAGGAGCGAATTGCGATAGCACTCGTCAACGAAATTTTGTAACAATTTAAGGGACGTTCTTAGTAATTTTGAAATATTTGTCTACCCTCATTACAAAATTGTTTGTTTTTAGGGTTCCGTACCCAAAGGGTAAAACGGGACCCTATTACTAAGACTCTGCGGTCCGTCTGTCTGTCTGTCACCAGGCTGTATCTCATGAACCGTGATAGCTATACAGTTGAAATTATCACAGATGATGTACTTCTGTTGCCGCTATAACAACAAATACTAAAAACACAATAAAATAAATATTTAAGTAGGGCTCCCATACAACAAACGTGATTTTTTTGCCGTTTTTTTGCAATAATGGTACGGAACCCTTCGTGCGCGAGTCCGACTCGCACTTGGCTGGTTTTTTTAATTAGGTCTAGTTTTTGTTTTGCAGCTACTACAATTAACATTTTAATGTGCCTTGATTCATTCAGGGTATCTTATTTTGCAATAAAGTCGTTGTCTTTTGAGTTAATTGATTCTTAAATAATGTCGAAAAAGTTCTTAAATGATTTTCTATATTCGTGGTGAAATTACTTTTAAAACGCAAAAAGGAAATTTTGCACAATATGTTTATAAAACGACTTTAGTTTTTTTAATATATCTGTGTTTGGTACCTCTTGCTTTTTTAGCGACACCGACTTTCGAAACGAAAGTTATGTTTCCACTTTTTTTTTGTGTTTTGCTTTGGAAGTCGTTTTATTTTTTATGAAAAGTTTTTCTTTTTCTCTTTTTAGTTTTGGTACACCATCACTAAAAAGTAAAAAAAAATCTATAGTAAGGTACCTAAAGGATTGACAAAATACCCATAATCACTCAATTTACACATTCGTGCTGTTTGTCGTAAAGGAGATCGGTTGTATGTTCAATATCATGAAATATACTGAACCGATTTTGATGAAGCTTTCCACTATTCTCTAAATTGAGAGATATTAAATTTAATAAAAAAAAATAAAGATCACGATCCGAGAAATGCTTGGACAAACAGACATACACCTATGAAAGGGGAATGCCCATTTTGTAAGGGAACTTGGGCCCCTTTAAAAAAATGGTTGTACCAGGCCCCTCAGAAAGTATTGCGAAAAAAAGTTTTTATATATGGGAGACTGGCCAGTTATAATGTTTTTCGAAAATATGATTATTTATAAGTAAAAATAAATAAGTTCCAATTTCAAAATTTCCCTCCACATTTTTTGCGAGTTAATTCAAAGTATTGTGTCTCACTGAAATATGGATCTGCGCCGGGAACATTTTAGAGCTATGATTTTATACGATTTCAAGTGTCGCCTGAAACCGGATGAATCGTACGATAGACTTCAAATGGCATTCATGGATGAAGGCCCTTCCAAGGCAACCGTGTATCGTTGGTATAACGAATTCAAGCGCGGTCGACCAACTTTGGAGGATGACGAAAGAAGCGGTCGCCCTTTGACGGCTGTTACCGAAGAAAACGTGCTAGCAGTGAAAAATTTAATCCAAGACAATAGGCGAATTACATATCAGGAGATTCAACACATATTGAAGATTGGATCGGGAAGCGTTCACGAGATTCTACACAGCCATCTTCGCGTGAGGAGGATAGTATCACGCTGGGTGCCGCACAACCTCACCGATGCTCAGAAGCAGGCCCGGGTGGAATGGTGCCGTGATATGCTTAACAAATTTGAAGCAGGCTCGTCTCGGCGTGTTTACGACATCGTTACAGGTGATGAGTCCTGGATTTATCAATACGACCCAGAAACCAAGCGCCAGTCGACTGTTTGGGTGTTTCAAAATGAGCCAACGCCTACCAAAGTGAAGCGATCTAGAAGCGGGGGTAAGATTTTGATCGCTAGCTTTTTTAATTTGACTGGCCACTTGGTATCAATTCCCTTACGGGATCAAAGAAGCATTAATGCCGAATGGTATACTACCAAATGTTTGCCAGAAGTTTTCTCTGTTATAAGCAACAAGCGACCAAACACAGGGCTCCGCGGGCTACTGCTCCACCACGACAATGCACCTGCGCACACCGCACTCAAAACGAGGGACTTCCTGGACAGCACGCCAGTCAAACTCCTGGGTCACCCTCCTTACAGCCCTGATCTAGCACCGTGTGACTTCTTTTTATTCCCAAAAATAAAAAATCAGCTCAAAGGGATACAATTTTCGTCGCCGGAAGATGCGCTGGCTGCGTTCGAGCAGGCTGTAAACGAGGTGTCTGCGGCGGACTGGAAAAAGTGTTTTGAAAACTGGATTAGGCGCATGAATCTTTGTATAGAGGCTGGTGGAAAGTACTTTGAAAAGATTTAATAAAAATATATGTACGTATAGAACAATTTTTTTTAGTTTCGCAAAACTTTCTGAGTGTCCCACGTATATTGTAGAAAATACACGTTATATTCATAATTAGAAAATATTTTTTATTTATTTTGCGGGGTTCTCGAGATATAACAAAGTTTCTGTTCTTGAAATGACCCTTCCTCCTCCTCGCATCGTGTTCCTCATTACTGAGGGTCGTGATTCCCCGGTCTTCGTGAAAACAACTTCTCCTTCACCAATTTGCGCCATCTGCTTCTGTCTTTGGCGTCGTGGAGAGCATCGTGCAGCCTGGTATTTAAAGATGTGCGGACTTGGTCTGACCATCTGATTGGACTTCGACCCCTTGGACGTCTGCCCTCGATCTTGCCAGTAACCATCAGCTGTTCGAGGTTGTGTCCGTCCTTTCTGGCAATGTGACCAAAAAACTCCAGAATCCTACGAAGACAGACCGTGGACAGTCTGATATTTATGTTTAGTTCCCGGAGGATAGAGTCATTGGTGCGATAGGCAGTCCAGGGGATTTGCAACATCTTCCTCCAGCACCACATCTCAAAAGCATCGATTCGGTCACGGTCGGCCTTCTTCAGAGTCCACGTCTCAGCCCCGTAACTGAAGATGGAGAACACCAGGGAGTTGACCAGTTTCACCTTCGTCTTCCTTGAAATGTTACGGTCTCTCCATGCTCTTTGCAGCTGGGTCATTGCATTTTTGGACATCCCTATACGCCTCCTTATATCATTCTCACATGACCCCGAATTGCTGATACTTGCACCTAGGTAGATAAAGTCGCTTACGGTTTCCAGTGATAGGGCACCTGTATGTTGGAGATGGTTTGCGCGATCCACTATCATGAGTTTAGTTTTAGCGTGATTGATTTTGAGCCCCAGTTCCATACTAATTCTTTCCATCCTTTCAAGGAGAATCACCATTTCTGTTTCATTTGCAGCTAGTAGTGTAGTATCGTCTGCGTAGCGGAGGTTAGTAAGTTTGGTGCCACCTATTGTGACCCCACCGTCCCAGTCTTCACAAGTTCGTCTGATGATATACTCCCCGTAGATGTTAAAAAGGATGGGGGACAGAATGCAACCCTGTCTTACGCCCTTGCCGAAGTTGAAAGGCCCAGACATTGATCTGTCAACTTTTACTACACCCTGATTGGTCAAGTAAAGCGATTGAATAAGAGCCACCAGGTGCAAAGGTACTCCAAGTTCTTCCAGAATCTTCCACAATGCCGACCAAATCACGCAGTCAAAAGCTTTGCTGTAGTCTATAAAACACAGGATGACAGGGGTGTTAAATTCGTAAGACTTTTCAATTATTTGGCGAACGTTTAAAATTTGTTCGCGAGTCCCTTTGCCTTTGACGAAACCAGCCTGCTCCTGCGGAATTTGCCAGTCTAAGAAATGACTGATTCTTTTGTTTATTATGTGTAGCAACACTTTACTGGCGTGGGATATAAGGGCTAGGGTTCTGTAGTTGTCGCATTTCGCCGTGGAACCTTTCTTGTGCAGCGGTAGAATGATTGTTTTTGCCCAATCCCAATGAAATGACCCTTATTACAATGCAATAAGGTGCATACAAATGTCCAAGTGAAGGAATCTGATCTGTTGTTGTCTGTACATATAAAGTAAAGGACACCGATGGAATAAAACACAAAATATAAATCCTATTTTTGGATAATATTGAAATCGCAGACACGATACCTCATAAGGGGCCTGTATATGGGCAATCTCCTTTGTCATACATGTTTCGAAGCCCATATAGAACATATGTGAATATTTTGCAATTCTAACAATATTATCCACATACGTCTCGAATTAATAACCTCCTTTTTTAAGTCAGGTAATATTTTTTTTTCTTTGCTTAAAATTTAATTATTAGAATCGCACATCGCAGTTACAGTTTCTCTAATTTTACTGCGTAGGCTTACTTAAACTTCAAGACCACTTACCTTCTTTGAATTTTATGTAACAACATGATTGATTTTTAGTTTGGTCTATTTAAACCAATATTATTCGTCGTTAAAGTAGTTTTATTTCTACGTTACTGCATAAGGATGATGACGGGATACAAAAAGCCAATTCTATTTAGTCCGTCGGTTAAATTATTAAACAATTGGACATGATTTTTAACCGGCTTCAAAAAAAGGAAGAGGTTCTCAATTCGCCGAAATCTTTTTTTAATGTACGTTCCCCGATTAGTTAAAGACGCCTTGACCTATTTGGAAAAACCTTCTTTTGCTTGAAAGGGTATACTGCCCAGGTGGTCCCATGGTCATCAGGTCAGGCTCTGATAATGGGATCCTGGAGAAATCGAGGGAACTCCTCAAATATTATAGGCACACATAGCGATTTTGGTATTTTCATCAATAGTGCAATCATTTGCAGTCAGAAACTATCATTTATTGAAGAGGAACTAATGAAGAAGACCACAGATGGCCACTAGAAGTCCTTGGCCCTGGTCGGGTTGGGTTGCCCTAGTCGACGGCACGAACTATTTTGCGCGCGGGGTTAAAATGCATGTTATCTCATCTTGCAACACGTGCGAAAGAGATTGATGAGCTGTGATATGCGATAAGAAGCTGGTTCGCGTACGAATACACACTTTTGCAAATTAGTAGCGAAATGGATGATGATTTAGGACGAAAACGAGCGCGCGAAATTTTATAAACAGGCCTTTGGGAGTATGGATATCATGAAAAATAGACTAAATTTGTGTCAAAATAAAATTATTTGCATTGTTGAACTACAAATCTATGCTTGTTTGGTGACTGCTTTGTAATTTTCCTTCTTCTTATGGTATTTATTTACGCTCAAAGATGCGTTAAAATTAGTGTTGAAATATGGAGCTTTCGACGCTCATAACTTTCAAATTTTTATTTTTAGTTTCCATACAGAGCTATAAGATAATGATGACACAAATTGATATAATTTTTTTTTTGAACGTACACCGCCGTACAGTGGAGTAATCGCCAGACTACGTTTGTATGGAAGAATGATCGACTAGTGTAACTTTAATGCTAAGCATGTCACGGGTATAAGATACCCCGACTATAATGAAGCAAATACTTATAAATAACAGGTATTTTACAAAAAAAATACAAATATATTGATCAATCGGCTTTTTCTTTGGTTCGGAACTCTAAACGCGCGATATCCGACACGCACTTGGTCGGTTTTTTGTTTACGTGGCAAAAGAAAAATACGTGTCCAACATTTTTAGGTAATCTAACTGACGGACTAAATATTTTTGTTATCATCCCTTGTACATTATTTTCCAGGTGCCTACAAACGCGCCCAACAAGAAGTGGATGCAGCAGTACCGGCAGTGCGCCAGCTACTTCAACAAGCTGAGTAAACACGAGCTGGTGCAGTTCGTGGCTGACACCTGCTTCACCGACATGGCTATAGAACGGTAACACCCTTCTTTAAATGCTTCATCATCATCATCAGCCTCTTTAATGTTCCCACCAAGCGGGCCCAGTGCTGATTGGTGAATGTCTTCGGATTTTTTGTTCTAGAACATGCCGGTTACCTCACGATGTTGTCCTTCACTGTTTTTAGAGCAGTGGTGATGAAATAATTTATTTTACAATGCATGTCCTCGAAAAGAGCGGTTTTCCAAGCAGCCAAACTGTGCGGAAAGTGTCACTTTTTTTTACTAGTGCTTTTTACTTTCCTGTACTTTTTTAATTTTTCACTCCAACGCATAGAGTTTTTATTATTTGAGAAAAGTTTTAAAAATTAGATATGTACAGATTATCATTCATATAAAAGGTAAAATAAAACTAATACTTTATTTTAGGCGTTTCTAATTATTCTCGGTTTAAATTTTGATCAATAAATTAATTTTAAATATTCATTATTTATGTTTGGCAGAACGTATATTTTGCTCGTGCGATGTGCGATGTGACAGCTATTCGCACATGCGCAGTAGATATGCCCGAGGAACTATTAGTTAATCTGTGGATATGCTGAACGCGCTTGAATAAGCCCGCCATTTTATTTTATTATTTTATTTATTTCCTCGCACAATGCATAGTAAAATGTTGTATGATACACGTACGTAAGATGATTTCCGACTCGTGTCGATTTATCCACTCACTCGCTTCGCTCGCTCGTGAATAAAAATGCCACTCATCGGAAATCACCTACCTTCCGCACTTGTAGCATAAATAACTATATACTACACCTGCTCGGAATAGTACATTGTTCACCGAGAGGAGAAAGTGACCGATTACCGTCGAGGGTGTCGTTTGAAGCCCGAGCCGTAGGCGAGGGCTTTAAAACACCCGAGATCGGGAATCGCACTTTCTCTCGAGTGATACATAGTGCTTTATACTACACCTACGAGGAAAATAAAAAACTAAATCTTTACTAATTGAAATTTATATTGAAATTGTTGCAGTTAGTGAAGCTTAATGTAACACTTTTCCCATTAATGTTTGTGGCGCCAATGGCGTCTGCAATTTTCACATGTTCTTTTTTCAAATTGTTTGACACCATCCAACACACAGCTAGTGGCCAGTGTCATTTTGCGAACATGGAGATAAAAACTCACTGTAAAAACTTTTTGGCTTATGATATTTAGGTTACCAGCGCATAGTCTTACCCAAAATTAAAAAAGAAAAACCACGTAAGAAATGGATTTTCATACACTTTTCTCTCCCGCTCAGATGCGTTTTCTCGCCGCATATTTGTTCGATATGCAATGACGTACTTTCTACCGTAAATTTGATAAAGTATCAAGGTACTTTCCGAGCAGGTGTAGTATAAAGAAAATCCATTTCTTACGTGGTTTTTCTTTTTTAATTTTGGGTAAGACTATGCGCTGGTAACCTAAATATCAAAAGCTAAAAAGTTTTTACAGTGAGTTGTTATCTCCAAGTTCGCAAAATGACACTGGCCACTAGCTGTGTGTTGATGGTATCAAACAATTTGAAAAAAGAACATGTGAAAATTGCAGACGCCATTGGCGCCATTTTCAATTTGTGTGTTGTTTGAGGATTCAGTTTTCGTAGAAATTTATTTTCCTCGTAGGTGTAGTATAAAGCACTATGTATCACTCGAGAGAAAGTGCGATTCCCGATCTCGGGTGTTTTAAAGCCCTCGCCTACGGCTCGGGCTTCAAACGACACCCTCGACGGTAATCGGTCACTTTCTCCTCTCGGTGAACAATGTACTATTATTTAAACTTCATGTACAATAGTGGTACACAGGCGGACTTAATGCCACAAGGCTTTCTCTACCAGTCAACTTTTGGGTTAAAGAGGACAACGTTGTGAACGGCTACAAAATAATATTTAAAAAAAAACTTGTATACGAAAAAGTATATACTTACATATTTATTTACATAGAGTAAAGCGCCTGCATCCGGTAAGACTACAAGCCGACCGAAATATATTTAAGAAAAGGATAGGCAGATTGATTGATCGTACGAACGATGAAAAAGTATTGCAAGGTCTCGTTGGTAATCCTTAAATAAATCAATAATAATAGAAAGAAAGATAGAAAGAAAAAATATGTTTTTGTGACCCGCTCAGTTATAAGTGTTTTAGTGTAAAATCAATCAAAGTAATGTTATTTTGTTAAGTTTAGAAATCTCTTTATAGCCAATTTTTTGATCCTTAGTTAACTTAACTAATGGTTAAATATGTTATACCAATGTTTCAAAGGAGAACGGCAGGCTTGTATGGGAGTTTCGTACCGCTACAAGAAATTTCGTGTTTTTGGATATTTTTTGTTTTATTTGGTAGTTAATATGATAGATAATCCCTTTTTAAATTCTTAGATTTTTTAAACTTGGGACGTAAATGTTATAACCAGTTTTATTTTTTAAGGTTATGTACTAGTGTACCAATGTAGATTGTTACATATAGGTAAATGTTGCATTATGTGTTATGTAAATTATTTGTTGCTATCTTTGTAGTGTTTTACTTACCATTAAGTAGGTAAATTGAGGTGCGGATCGTACCTACTCAGGGCATTAGGAGATACCTATATCCAGCAGCCGACTGCAACAGTTTGATAATGATGAGTTTGATTATATTTAATGTTATTTCTATTTCTAAGTAATTAATTATCAATTCAACATTTGTGTTATTTTACGTAAGGCAATTTCTAATAACATAACTGCGTTTAGCGTACGATTTTATAACGTTTATATATTAAAATCTTTAGATTGATGTTATTAATTAATCCGAAGTTTTAAAAATAGTAAACTTACATGCAAATAAATGGCTTAGTTGACATAATAAGTGGTACAAATTCTATAACCGAACAACAGAAAAAGTATGCGGTACAAAATCTGCCATTCACCTTTCGACAAAATGAAAGAAAGAAAGAAAAGAAAAAATATTTATTCTTCACTCGCACAGGAGACACTAGATATGCAAAAACACAAAAAAAAACAGTGATGATAAATTAAGCGAGACCAAAAATTCGCTTATACATACATTTTTAACTCTTCAAATTATTTGCCAACAATTGATGAATAAACGCGTTTTACTGCAATTTAAAAACATTGGTTAGTAGATTTAACCATTGGTTGAGTTAACTACCGATCAATAAAGTGGGCCTTAGTCTGTTAAATTTACACCCTCTACCATTCGGTGAAGTCCGTTCTCATTCGTCTTACTACCGTATCCGTACCAGTATGTTGTCATAAATACTATGTTTTGTGCAGAGTGCCGGCCGGGACTCGCAACCTGATGATAATGCAGGCCGTGGACTACTGCCAGCAAGAACAGGACAACGAGTTCAAGTACAACAAGAAGTAAGATCTGCTACTTTGTATCTAGAATATAACTACAGTCAAAGCCGGTTATAGCTACTTCGCATATAACGACGAACTGGGTATAAATTAAATTAAAAATCATTTATTTCAGACAAAGTCCATAGGGTTAGTAACAATTTACTTAAAAAACTAGTGTTAGTAGGTACAGATATAAAAATAAAATAAAAATAAAACCTACACTTTAGCGTGGAGCTGCATCCACCTCTGCATCATCGGAGAATCCCACCGATCTGCGAACACACTGAGAATAGTGTTGGTACCGCCGCGAACACGCCCCATCAGAGACGCACATCTTTTTCTAATAATGGCGGCGAAACCATCAATGTTTGTGTCCACAAACATCCCTGACGCACTGCAACGCCACGACAGCCCCAACAGTACTCTCAGTGCATTATTATATTGGACGCGCAGGTCGATGTATGCCCGCCGAGTGAAACTGTATGTAAAAGTCCTGCAACATTGACCTAAGAGCAATTTATTTATTTATTTTAAGGAAAGCTTACAGACAGCTGTCAGTATCAATACAGTAATAATGACAGGATAACAATAACGTATACGTCAGTTTGACATAATATGTCGCAGAGATCAAGCTATCTTTTATGAAGTATAATAACAAACATAAAAAAAAATTGTATTTAAGAAAAATGGTTAATTACATGCTTCCACATGTATACATCGCGCTACAAATCATTTGCGTTGACTTGTCGGATAATACAGCGATACACAGAATAAAATAATAATTATGTATGTTTATAACGACTATCGGATATAACGACGGCATTTGAACGGTCCCTTCCGTATCTTTATTCATAGTTTTGACTGTACTTTGGGATAAGAATGTATATTTCCATGTGAAAAATTCTTTCACTTGATCTGTTTACGACATTTTTTTATTCAGAAGTCAACTTAATTGACGTAAACCTCATGAAAGCTGCTTTTCTGAACGTGATGCCCTTTATTTGTGTGGGCAATCATCCAATGACTTCTCCCGCTCTCGGTGAAGCGTCAGGGCGTGTCAGACTTTAACTGACTAAAACCCACCCGCGTTCCTTCACTTGCTTGCGCCAGGGCCAGGGTATCTCTCTTTCAAATTTATCGGCGATCCAGAGAGCGTGTGGCCCTGCATTTGATATCTGGGTCGGGTAGTGTTACCGGATTATGCCCAGTATTTTCAGTAGTAATCTCAAGTCAAGGTTTTCTTGCCGGTAAATGGCAACAGGCCATCTTATTACATACCTTGCAACTAATGACCTATCGAACCTTCGGCTTCGGGCACCTTCGTCCAAAAATACCACATATTTTCAAAGTGTTATATTTTGGCAAGTTACTAGGTAACTAAAAAAAAAAAAAAAATGTTGTCTGGCAGGTCTTGGGGGAATGTTTTGCCCTTCAGTAGCAAAGCAATGACTAGACAAAAAAAAAAATACTTTTAGCCAATATTGAACTGAGTTTCTTGAAGGTTTCTTTGAGGGTTATAAGACCTTCGGCTTCGGCCGAAGATAGTGGTGATAAATCGGCATCTTCACACCACTTCCTTTATAAATTGTGAAACAGTATAATCAGCACACGCAGCCGAGCAAAGCCAGGAGGGGACGTAAGGTGATGTTCTTCAGAAAGGTCAGGTGCGGGGTACTCATAAACGGCGTGCGTGTATGTCTTTAGGAACGTGAGTGCAGCATAAGAAGTATGTAAGGATCGTAGCAGGTGGCGTTCTGTTGTTTCTGCCTACCCCCATGGGAAAAAGGCGTGGGTTTATGTATGTATGTATTGCAGCGAACAATCGTGGGCTCTTGTGGGCCAGGAGCTGACGCGCTGGGCTCGCTTCCTGGAGAACTTGTACTCCACCACCATACAGAACCTCATCACGAACTCCAGCGTGCGCCGGGATGACATCTGGCCGTGAGTTGAACTTGTTACTGTTTTCCATTAGTTGCTCGCTTTTAATCGCAATTATACGCCTCATTAAATTAATAGGCAGTTAATATAATTAAAAATTTCATAAAAACAATTGAAAAAAATATTTTCAAAGTTTTATAATTAAATCCACAAACACAGTATCCTACTAAATAAAGTAACACTTAGTAAGATGTAAAATTGTAATGCTTCATGCATAAAATTTATAATAATAAATTAAACACCATCAGCCGAAATAGTGATCAAGTGTCAGCCTATTAATACATATTGGACAAAAAATTATTTTTAACTTTAACAAAGATCATGAAATTGCACTTTCAACGCACACCGATGCTAGTACGGCTAACGGCGCTCAAGGGGAGTTTATGGAGTCTAAATCTAATAAATAATATTTTTAGGACGGTCACGGTTCACAGCTGTTAAGGTGTGAAGTTTATGTCTTCTAATTTTTTCCCCGCTAGGTCTCCCTCTAAGGCCCAGTTTTTTATCCGTAGTTAACCAATGGTTACATATGCTAACCAATGGTTGCAATTTTTGGTTATACATCATTTTTTTTCAGTTGTTAGCATCACAAATGGTCAAAGAAGTTGGATTGTTAATTATTTGTCCGTTTGTTAGACTAACAATTGACGAATAAGTGCATTTTACCGAATCTTGAAACCGTTGGTTAGCATATTTGTAATGACGACAGGGTTGGCGTAGTGGTTCAGCGATTGGCAGCTGCGCTGCTGCGTGTCGCGTGTTCGTTTCCCGCACGGAACAAATATTTGTATAGCCTACAGATAGTTGTTCCGGATCTGGGTGTCTTGTGTAAGTGAGTTTAAATGTTTGTAAACGCACCCACGATTCAGAAAGAAATTCTTTATTCAACGATCTTTATAAAAAAAAAAGTAAAAAAAAATAACCATTTTGACACACCCGGGACGGACGTGATCGCTCGAGGTAGATAGGTATTCTGGAGGTTGTAAGGCTCCTGCTCGAACGCGTTGACGCCACTGCACCTATAGTTCAGTTGTCATCAGGAAATCTCAGTCCTTGGAGTTGATTGAAGGCTGCCAAGTATGTTGAGGTGAAGGCGTGATGTCCAGAAAATAAAAGACTTAATTCTTCATGACTAAATACGACGTTTTTTCATGGTCTTCGTTACACAAAGTTGCGTGGATTTTTCTAAGTTAAAATAATGGCTACAAATTGGACGGTGCGCCTGCGCACTATCTATCACCACCTATCTGTCATTATCTGCCATTTTGAGGGGGTCTAAATGAAAACAAACAAAATATTTTTATTTCCCTAAAACATTACATTCATTATATACTTAAGGTATTTGATGTATAATGCTAATACATAAGCGCAATATGCATACTATAAGCTATAGGACAGCCCCTAAAACACGATTTTAATTTTACCAGAATTTGGCACTAATAAATTCTTACGCGTAAAACTATATAAACAAGCGACGCTATCTCTTACCCTCACCACGGGTACTCATAGCTAAGAAAAAATATTTGGTTCAAATAAATCTCACTAGATGACGCGACATGTACACACAATTCAATAGAATTATTCAATAGAATTGTGTTAAAAATTAACATTATCTGGAATTGAACATAAACATTGTATGTTCTTGTTTAATTAACTCTCCTAAGTACAAATTTCTGAGGCATTCAACTCGATTGTTAAAATTTGCATTTTAACACATATTGGTGCAAAAAAACTTTAACAAAGTGCAAAAAAATACTATAAAACGAACCTTCACTGTATTTAAAGAAAAAAATATTCACGAACCTCGTAAACCCTTTTACTTGCAAGGCGCTGTTAACACCATCTATTGCCGTGAAACGGGATCAAACGCGATTGATGTACTCACAAAAATAACAAGATTAAGCAGATGAAAAACGCTAGTTACGTCGGCACGGTTTTTTTGTATGGGATGAGGCATCTGTATGCTAGTATTATATTATCTGTGCCCTCACTATGAGTCAACGCGCGGTGTCGTTCGGTCGTTACGAGTAATGATCGCTGCGTCCCCGTCAGGGGGGCGCTGCAAGTGGATTTTAGGCATGGCCTGTGTTCCGCGGTTTTCACTGCGTGCCCGTTGCAACGGGCACGGTCATTGAGTTTGCCTATCATGGCATATTGGTAATGGCAGGCGTGTATACACTACCTGCCATAAGTATGGATGCGATGTGTTCAGTGGACGCAAACGCGCGTGCGACGCGCCGCGACGCTGTTTCACAGCGTCGGATTTTCACGCCACCTAGGCGACACATTCCCGCCCGGTTAGACTGGAGGCGAAAGGCGAACCCTCCAGAAGCCGGACGAAATATAGTCAGCGACTAGGTGGCGACTATATAGGCGCGCCCTACTGAGAATGTATGGTCCCCGCCTGACACGCTTCCAGAGCTGTGACGCACAGGTCACGCGGGAGGCGGCGCGCGGCGGGCGTCTGGCGGGCGCGCGTGCCATGGCGCTATCTGTTTTATATGCGGGTGAGCAGATGCGTCGGCACGCGCGAACATATTGGTTGAGAGGCGGGCGCAGAAGCTATCCAGGCTCTCAATCCCCAGATCCCGTGTGATGACATCATTCCTCACGTAGCGAGGGGCATCCGTTATCCGGCGCAGCGTGTGGTTTTGCTGCGCACGGATACGTTTCTTATTGGTCTCGCTAGTGAGGACGTACCACGCAGGAGCGGCGTATGTTATTACTGGGCGTATATAGGTTTTATATACGCCCAGTTTCGTGCGTATCGGGAGTCGGGACGAGAGCACTGGCTTGAGCATTGCGCGCACCACTCTAGCCTTAGCGACGACCTGTTTTACATGGCCTCCCATGTTAAGCCTCCGGTCGATGGTTACCCCCAGGTATTTCGCCCGGGGGGTCCACTCGATGTCTACCCCCTGCAGCGTGAGGGGTGGTGGGAGGTGGGCGCAACCGACAAGTAGGGCCTGTGTCTTACCCACGTTCACCGATAACCGCCATTTCGACAGCCAGTCGGGAAGTATGTCCAACACGCGCTGCATCTTGACGGCCGCGTGCCGCGCATTGAGCGAGGTGCATACATACGCGGCGTCGTCGGCATACCGCGCGAGTGTAGATTCGTGCGTCTTGGGGATGTCATCGGTGTAACATGAGTAGCACAGTGGCGAGACACATCCGCCCTGTGGCACGCCAGCCGCTATGGGTCGGGCGCTCGATACTACACCGTCGACCACCACCCTGTATTTCCTAACAAGTCAGGAAGGAAGAGACCACCTCGTTCGGTCGTTCTTACGGAATATGAATTTATATTTCTTACCGTAATAACTATAATCAGTATGTATGGTGATGCTTCTAGTTTACTGATATTGGCCTATAGAACCCTATTACATACTGATAAACACCCATACATCATTTTAGTGCCTTAAAAATGCAAACGAAATTCCTTATGCACAAAAGTATAAAAGCTTTTCGCCGACCAAAATTCATTTAGAGATAGCGCGCTGGGGCAAGCAGACGTATGTCTGCTGATACAAATTTCTATTTATGAAAACCATACAATATGGTTGGTGACGCCTCGTCGCGAACAGTTGGGTTTACCCATTTAACTACTGATAAAATTACTGGGTCTAAGTGAACCGATGACATGTTAAGGTAGCGGGTTGCAATCCGAAGGATGAGAGGCTGACAGGACCGGTCGATGTGGCGACGCTTGAACGAGGCCTGTATCCAGCAGAGGACGTCTTTCGTAATTATGATGATGATCAATCTAATTTGCATCGTGCTTTTTCAGAGATATAGAAAAAAGCCACGGTGACACAGACACGCTAGTCTCGTGCATCAGTCGGTTGATCATGTCATCTGACATGAAGCTGGCAACACTGACGACGTTGCTAACATGTCTGCACGTGGACGCCGAGGTGCCAGCAGTGTTGCAGCACATCTTGGATCACTACCTAAATACTGCTAGGTAAGTTTTAATAGCTGTTAAATACAATTCCCTGACTTGATACAAACTGAATTGGAAAAGCTATGATCAAAGTTCTCCTCATGATATAATAATATGATGTTTTTTTTTTAAATATATTTTACCAACTTTTAGTAACAGTACATATACAAGTTATATGTAAATATGAATAACATCACCGAAATTTTAAATTCCATTTCCAGTAGAGCCAAAATCACTGTCGCTTTTGATTTGGTGATCTCCACTCGGGAACCAAAAATTTTTTTAACCTTTCTAGTACGCTCATTGTATCACCATTTCAACAAACTTGAATATAATTTACTTTCTTTAATGTAATAAAATGTTCTACATATCTATACTAGCGACATGGAAACCTTAGTCAGCCGCCTGACGTCCTACACCAAGGAAGGCATCAAGTTTCCAGAAGATCTTTTAGAAAAAGTGATGCAGAAGGCAACAGAGTTCGCCTTGCCACCTCACAAGCAGATAGGCTTACTGTCACTGAGCCAAAAGGCTAGAGTCCATGACAGCGACGATTTGATGAAGATAGCGCAGTTCACTGTGGAGCTGTTCCGCACTGAGTGGCCTGACTGTGACTATGCTAAGGAGATCACTGGTTAGTATGATGACGGATATTAAGGGCCAATTTCACCAATGAAACTTTCTTCTGGTGGTATCACAGCGGTCTCAACCAATCATAACGCTGTATTTGCATAAACTGAGTTTAGTTACGCTAATCGCGATTATTTTCATTGGTGAAATCGGCCCTTAATAATAAACTTTATTATTAATAATAATTTATTTGCATAACAAGTTTATGTCAAGTTATTGTCAGTATCATAGAGTGCAATCTACATAAGCGCTCGAGTTATCCCTGGACTGTTTGAATTCTGTAGCGATGTTCTTATAACTTTACACTTTATGCGACTTCTACGTCCTTGTTATGTGTTAATGTTTTCACAACTTTGCACTTTATAACACAGACAATACAGTCTATTCAATGTTAGAGCTTGTTCTTGGTTTCTTAGAGCTTAAACGATATGACCGCATATTGTATCACCTTTATTATGATAATGTTTTCGTTGTTCCTTGTTAGTTGTATAATAATGATAACATACCTACCTATCTAACCAAAATGCACCTATATATTTTTGTCTTTCTTCCTTGCTATTAAATATTAAAATATGTTTCTAGACGAGAAGCTTCTAAGTGAAGAAGGCAGACGCGATGCGTTCGCCAAGTTCATGCAACTGTCGGACTCGTGGCAGAGGAAGAAGGCGCTGGTCGATGTGCTCAACTGCTGGCCTCCCACCAGGAACAGGTGCCGTACCCTTGCTTAGGCATATCCTGAACCCACCCTAAAGACTATGTGCGGAAACCAAACCTCTAAAACCTCCCTAAAGAAGAGGCTACTACTATTTTTAGGGTTCCGTACCCAAAGGGTAAAAACGGGACCCTATTACTGAGACTCCGCGGTCCGTCCGTCTGTCTGTCTGTCTGTCTGTCACCAGGCTGTATCTCATGAACCGTGATAGCTAGACAGTTGAAATTTTCACAGATGATGTATTTTTGTTGCTGCTATAACAACAAATACTAAAAACAGAATAAAATAAATATTTAAGTGGGGCTCCCACACAACAAACGTGATTTTTGTGCCGTGTTTTTGCGATAATGGTACGGAACCCTTCGTGCGCGAGTCCGACTCGCACCTGGCCGGTTTTCTTTCATCTTTACTTGCTTGGGCTAAGATTAGTTCGCGTCGTATTTTGACTAAGAAATGCTTTTGCCTCCATTTCGCAATCCTAGTTTGTTGGTTGTGTGATAATGGCCAAAAATAGTAAGCCTAAGTTTGTGCTAAGAATATTTATGAGTCACAGCCTTAGTGTTGCTGCCTATGAGTTACAGAAGAATTAGACGCAAATTACTACTATTTCTACCTCAGCCGATATGACTCCCGGAGGCTAAATGTCTTGAAAGCTTTATCTAGAGCTATCCTTCTATGCTTGGAGTCGCAAATGAACACACACACAAAGCGAGATAGCTAATCAGACTGTTTAAAATTTTAAATATTTATTTCTGTCTAAAACTATTGTTAAATAATAAGATATTGTTATTTAGTCGTTTTTTGTCTCTCATTTTAAGAAATAAATGACTTATGACTATATCATCATCATCATTTCAGCCGAAAGACGTCCACTGCTGGACATAGGCCTATATGAGATAGCCCTATTACATAGCTGTCACAATCATACTTTGTCGATTTATTCTTACAGCGATTCAAAGAGCCTGCACGCTGAATATCTGAGCAGCCTGCTCAACAAGCCAACTGATCAGAAGGAGAACTTGGTGCTCATCAAATTGCTGCTCCGGCGACCAGTGCTTTCTGAAGAGGTAACACATTGTATTGGTTTATTGCACATGAATATCAGCTTTGTGAATGTTAAGATGAAGTCGTAATTCGTCTCTCGCCCTTATAGTATGAAGCAAAGTAAAATACTACTAATACTATACGTAAAATGGTTATCAATCCTTATTTAGGATTCCGTACCCGAAGGGTCCAAACGGAGCCCTATTGATGTCACTCACGTGTCCGTATGAATTTTAAATTTGGTGTTAATGTTTACTATTACGTATATTTTACTAACAAATACTAATATATTCTAAATTTGGTGCGGAACCCTATATGTGCGAAGTTCGACACACACTTGGCCGGTTTTTGTATTAACTTTTTTTCTTTCAGGAAGTCAAATGGCTTGCTGATAACGTAGCAGCCGAATCAGTGGTCAACGCCATTTGGGTCCTGCTGCTGAGCAAATATGAACATTCCAAGGATGATATACTGAACTTAGCGCTTCAGCATAAGGTAAATATTTTGCTTACGTCATCTCCTGATTTAAAATGTCACAAACCCGCACTAGGCTCGCGTGGTGGATTACTTTCACAGAGAGAAGGTCTGAGAACAACGAGGGGTCATCATTTTACGAAAAACATGTTAACATTTACTCATTTTGTATTTTTGTTCCAGGAGATTCTGCAGAAGCAAGAAGTTGACGAGGAGTTGATCAAAGAGCTGCTAGACAACAACATGTTTGTAAAATTAGTGACCAGCCCGCTCTACACCTTCTTCATCAACTACATAATCACCAAGGAGGCCGTAGGAGAAGAGGCCGTAGCCAACGAATACACGGTCGAATGGGCCACGAACGAACTCCTGAAGGCCAACTATTTCGCAGAGGCCGGACATCTAAAGCTCATGTCTATGGGCGTCCCTGCCGCTCTGCGAGGTTTCTCGCAATCTATAGCGTACTGCAAAAATATGTTATCCAATTAAATGTTGTATTTTATTCCAATCACTATCTATGTTATCTCTATTTATTAAACTATGGTTAAAGGGCTATGTTGGTTTTATTTGAGAGTAATACCTTTTTACTAGTTTTGGATTTGAAGTGGGCTTTTGCTCATGGCAAAATTCAGAAAACTTATTACAACCGATAAAGATGCCACGTAAAAATAAATAATGGAATGAAAACTATATCAATATTAGGCATAAGTTAGACGATTGAATAAAAATTACCAATGCCAAGTAGGGAAAGGAAAACGAAAAAAAAGTTAATTTAAAAAATCTAAAAACCCGACTGCTTAAAAAGCGATCTAAAAAGACGTAAACAAGGAGAAAATCAAAAATCAAAATCAATTTTTTTATTTCATAAAGGCCTACATGGGCACTTATAAAACGTCGACAATGTGCACGGTTCGGGTTGGTTGTTTCCTATGGAGAAGAACCGGGAAGAAACTCCATGGTTACTCTTTTAAAAAAATGGTTTGGTTTTACAATATTTCCTTGTTACAGCATTAGTACTTAGATATGTGGGGACAACGTAGGCCCGACAATAAGTCGTAAGAAAACAAAAAAAAAAAGATTACATATTATTTAAACAAAAGAAAATAAAACGAGTTAAAAAGTTAACAAGCATCTAGAAGGCCTACAATGTTCACACATTTACAAAATAATCGGTAAAGGAATCTATACAAAAGTAAAATAAAAAAAAGACTAAATCTAACATCAAATCAAATCATGTTGTGCATAGATAGAGATAGATAGATAGATTTATTTATTTGCATAGAATGTAGGTAAATAATACAATTAGGTGTTACAATCGGAATTAGGTGTTACAATTGCAGTCGGAGGATGCATCTGGTTTTGGTCAGCCAACTCGCGAATATGTTTTTTTATTTACAACTTTTTAGTTATTTTTTTTTCGAATTTGGCACATTGAAACATACAAGTGTTATATATTTTTGAATTCACCTCTTAAAACCCTTCATTTTGATACCCCACACGATGGGTATAAAATATTTAATTTTTTTCCCCACAAAATGGCGCCCAAAATCCGCCATTTTCTAAAATTCCAATCCTAGTGTAGCCAGTGACACTCGCAGGGTTAAGACGAATCGATTGACGTAAGAATCATCAAAATCGGCTAACGCGTTTGGTCTCTAGAATGCCATATAGGAACAAACATACATAACACATTACCCTCCTTCGGCAGTCAGGTAAAGAGGGAAGGCGTTTCATTCCATAGACCTTATATGTATTTCTTACTACTAGACTGTGTACCAAAAATTTTTGAATAGCTAAAATGAAATCTATTTCCATACATCTAGGTTAGCTATTCCCTTATAAGCGGTAGCTAACCAAAAGCGGTCCTGAGCGAGAGGGTGCCCGCTGTTAGTCCTTTTTTTTTTTTTTTTTCAATTTATTTAACGGCCATGGATACAAGTCCTTAAAGCCTAACTTAACTATTTTAAACAAATCCGTATTACAATTTACCTACAGTATTAACAATGAATTTATACAAAGGTTTAAAATACAAAGATTCTGATAAAATGGTTTGTAAATCGTTCGGCACTTCCTTATCGCATACACTTTGTAACTCTGACACTAAGACCAAACGTTCAAAGTTAAATTTTTGACACTTCATTATTAGATGATCAAGGTTTGCGACGTCGTTGACACAACAATCACACTTCCCTTCAGGTTCAGGTATAATTTTCAGTCTTGCTAGATGAGCTGGAGTTTTACAGTGGCCAAATCTTAATCGATTTATTGTAGTTATGAAATTTCGGCTATCAGCGTCTTTGTTTTTATGATACCAAGGTCTTAGCGGCGGGACCTCCTGAATTTTTGTGTACCACTTGCCTTTTTCTTGGCTTATAATTTTCCAATATTCATGCCACAATATTTTTAGGTTCCCAGATAACTTTTCATGATAGTCTGTAAAAGGAACTTGAAGCAAAGCAGAGTGATCCTCATCACAAACTCCACGGGTTGCCATATCCACCACTTCGTTGCCAGAGATACCACAGTGAGAAGGTACCCATTTAAATTTAATACATTTGCCTCTTTGTCTCAACTCTAATAAAGTTTGCCTAATGTTAAACAAAATAAAATTGCAATTATATCTAAAGGAATTATTTTCTAAAGCTAACAAAGCACTTTTACTATCAGATACAATTAAAATTTTAGAACTATTTACAGAATTTACATACAATAATGCTTTATACATTGCATAACATTCAGCTGTAAAAATACTACAATGAGGGTCTAATTCAAAGCATTTGGTTTGTTTTACTTGTGGATCATAATAGGCTGCAGTAACTCTATTCAAAACTTTTGATCCATCTGTATACAATTTATAAATATTTGGTTGACTGTGTAGGTACTCTAAAAATTCAGACTGGCCAGAAACCTTTTCAAAATCAATAATAATAAAATCACTATTTATACAGTTATAATCAATTGTATATAGTGGTAATAAATTTGAGGAGTATACATTAGTGGTTAAAGTTTTGATATTTAATGTTATACATAAAATTTCTGGTAAATGTCCAGACACAAGCTGTTGAGAATTTATACTGATATTATTAGTTAAGGTGTTTGGAAGAGTCTGTTTTGGTAAAATCCTGTTTAAAACAAATGAATTTTTAGTAGCCAGTAATTTAAGACTAAATTTTTCTGCAATCTGTAAACGTCTGAATTTTAGAGGTATTATACCTGATTCAGACTCCATTGCATTTATTGGTGTTGAACACATAGCACCAGTGATAATTCTAAGTGCTTTATTTTGTAAAATGTCCAATTTTCTGAGGTGACTAATATTTGCATTCATATAAGCTATAGAACTATAATCAAAATGACTCCTAACAATACTCTTATATAGCAAAGCCAGAATTTTTGGATCGGAACCCCAATGAATACCTGCTAAAAACGTAAAATATTAAGTCCTTTGCTGGCATTCCTTAAAATGTTGTCAATATGGCTTTCAAAAGTTAATTTAGTATCTAGACATACACCAAGAAATTTCTTTTCATGAAACCAATTCAACAAGTTATTATTAAAATAAATTGAAGGAATTTCATCAAGTTCAATGAATTTTTTGCTAAATAACATAGCACCACTTTTGCTAACATTAATATCTAGTTTTAGACTGTTGTAAAATCTATGAACCTGTTGTAAACCCTTGTTCAAGTTACCTATGGCCTTATTTAGATCTTTATTTACACTATAAACAACAATATCATCAGCAAACAATAAACACTTAACAGAGGATTCTGTTAAATATTTATTAATTTGCGAAGTATATAAATTATATAACAATGGAGAAATAGTAGAACCCTGCATTGTTCCTTTATACACATGTCTGGGTCCATGTAAAATAGTATTATATTTAACATACATTACCCTATCATACAGAAATGTGAATATCCATTTACAGACTTTACCTGGCACACCAATATCACTTAAGATCTGAATAAGTACAGAAGGATTAACATTATCAAAGGCACCACTAACATCAAGAAAACTACAGGCTGTATAAGTGTGGCTATGAAAGGAATTTTTGATATCTGATATAAGAGACATAAAATTTTCTGCTGCAGATTTACCTCTACGGAAACCAAACTGTTGTTCAGGTAAGATGCCATGTTTTTCACTATAGTACTCTAATCTAAATTTTAGCATACATTCAAATAGTTTACCTAAACAGGATGACAGAGATATTGGTCTATATGAATTACAATCATTTTTAGGTTTTTCAGGCTTTAAAATTGGAATCACACACTGAGTTTTCCAAGAGTCTGGGACAGATTCCGAAAACCATAACAAGTTGTAAATTTTAAGTAATATTTGTTTTGCTTCAGTACTGAGGTTACGAATTAATTTATAGGATATGTCATCAAGACCAGGAGTAGTATCCTTTCTAGATTTAAGAGCAATTTTGAATTCACTTAATGTAAAAGGCTCAGATAAAAAGTGACTTTCAGTGTTTCCAGCTAATTCAAAAATGTGTTTTAACCCTATTGTGTCAATATCTTTTTCAGGTGGAGACATAGGAGCATATTTGTCAAAGAAAGAGGGAATCCATTCATCGTTTTTCGGAGGTTTTCTAAATGCCACGCGTTTAAATCTACGGATGTAGTTCCAAATCATGCTAACAGGTGTATATCTATTGAATGCTTCACATAACAATCTCCAACCAAGTTTCTTTTTTTCACTAAGTAATTTCTTTTTTTTCGCATCAACCTTCTTATATTGTATATAATTATCTATTGTAGGATAGGATTTGTAGTTTATCCATGCTAATTTACTAGTATTGACAGCGGTGGAACATTCATTGTCCCACCAGGGAACTGTTTTTTTAATTTTATATGATGATTTATTCACAATTTTCGGAATATGATTCAGTTTTATATTGTTCAGTATATCACAAAAACTGTTATATAAATCAATTGAGCTAGCGGTTGTAAAGTTTAAATGATCAAATGCTTTTTCACTTTCAGAGTTATACCCGGACCAGTCAGCCCGGCTATATATGAAGCGTTCCGATGGATAACCTATCTCATATTTTTCTACAGAAGTCTGAATATTTATAATTGTTGGAAGGTGATAACTACCCATTGGATCGTCATGAACTTTCCAGTCACATAAAGGAGCTAGAACAGGACTTACACATGATATGTCTATAGCAGATGGATTATGATGAATAGTACCCACAGTGGTTGGAACTCCTGTATTTAAAATGCAAAGATCACACTCATCTAATAGATTATAGACATCATTGCCTCTCGAATTCGATGACAAACAACCAAATGCAACATGATGTGCATTCAAGTCACTTAATAAAATGTTGGGCTTGGCCAAATCATCAATAATCTTTTTTAATTTTCTACATTTAAATCGACCTCTTGGAGGACTATATGCACTAAGTATAGACAAATCTCCTACACTGGTCTTTATAATAATAGCAACTGTTTGAAGATTATCATAGTAAGGAGTATGAACCACCTTGTATTTACAAGTATTTTTGATTAAAATAGCAACCCCGCCATAACCATTAGGACCATTCTGTTTTATAATATCATAGCCTGAAACACTGAAAGTGCTACCTTCCTTGAACCATGTTTCATTCAAAGAGCAAATATCTATATCATTATCAGAAAGAAAGTTAATTAATAATGGTTTTTTATTATTAACACTCTGGATATTAAAATGAGCTATTGTTATATATGTCTTATTGTAAGTTTTGTTAAAAGATCTAATATTATCCATTAAAGTAAATTAGATAGAAAAACATCTTTTATTTTATTTAAAGTCATTGGCTCTGTTCCAGATGAATTTGCTAATGCTACTAAGGACTTAACTATGGCATTTAAGATAATTTCGTTGTTAGCAATTTGTTCAATTTCATTCTTTTTTTCTACTACCATATTGTTTTTTTTATTTACAAAAGTAGAGTCATTTACAACATTATCAGAATTATTTACACTTGTATTTACAGTTTTATGTGCAGGCTTAGATTTTAAAATAGGGAAATTATTATCGTCTTTAACTATAGAGGCAAATGTTCTGTGTTGGTTTAATATTAAATTACGTTTTTCTTCTAATTTCTTCTTTTTAATGGGACAATCCCGAGATATGGCAAGGTGGGCCCCACCGCAGTTAATGCATGATAAGGTATCTACCAAGCACTCCTTATATAAGTGATTTCCAGAACATGATGAACACATTTGTTCGCTTCTACATATTTTTGCTGAATGGTTGAATTTGAAGCATTTGTAACATTGTACAAGGGGTGGAATGTAAGTATTTACTTGATATCTGAATAAATTTATAAAAACAAATTTCGGTAAAGTTGTAGATGAAAAAGTGATAGCCACAGTTGTCAAGGGAACTAATTTTCGGTCAGCATCCCTCTTCATAAACCTTTTTATTGAAATAACGTCTGCATCGGATGTAATGTTTCTGTAAATTTCTTCATTAGAAATGTCAGTGGGAACGAATTTGATAATGCCCACTTTCTCCACCAAGTGGGCGGGAATGAAGGCACGAAGTTTATTTTTAATTAAAAAGTTGTCATACTTTAGAAAGCTGTTAGCTGCAGCTGCTTTCTTGAAGATGATGCCTACCTTAAAGGCATTTATGCGATATACGCTTGAGATTCCTTTTATATTATCAGTAAATAATTTGGTAAGTTTTATAGGGTTTTTGTTACCCAGTTTTTCCTTTTCTTTAGATTCCACATAGACTGTATAGTCAACATTGGAGGTATTTTCTAGGAATAGTCGTGTATAATTAGTTTTAAAATACATTTTATACCTTTCCTCATCTGTTGGGTTGGATATCTTGGACATTTTTCTTTTTGACGATTTGCGCTCCGAGGAATCATCATCCCCGTCACTGTCCGACCCCATTTTGGGGCGAAAACGTGTCAAAATATATTAAATGAAACTGTTTTCCTTACTTTAAAACGAAAATAAAATGAAAATTATTGGAGAGAAAATTTTAAGCTCCCGCTTAGTTTGACTTCCCGCCAAAAAGTCCCTCCGCTGTTAGTCCTTGTCTGACATCTTGCCAGCTCAACTAAACATTGGGTTTGGTAGAAATGGTAGAAAATTTTATATTTTATTTTTTATGTAATACCAAAACGAACGAATAAAAAATATATTTAAATACGTTTCAAAGTCTATGAAACTTTGAAGCGTATTTAAATATTTTTACAGTTCCTTTAATTCATCAATTCATTGTATTTAAAAAATAATTCATTAATACTGAGTAAGAGTAGTACTTTTAAATGTTTGGGCCTGGTAATACTAAATGTAGGACCACCAGGTTTGTGGAGTTTTTGGCGGGTTTTGTTCGAGTAAAATTCAGCGGCTGTTAATATTATTCGCAAATTGATTCCTAGTGGAATAAAATTGGTGAAGTTAAGTTTCTCAACTGTCTACGCAACTGGGCATTAAGTGAAATAATTGAGATCCTTTGGGGTATTTCAAAACATCGTCTGAAGACTGCAGGATTATCTCACGCCTCTCCTTCATGAGCTTGAGAGTAAGATCAGAGAGCTTTTTGTTCGTATCTATACGATGGGTCTTGAAGTACAAGACTTATCCAGACTTGGGATTTGAGGGTTATCGAGTCCCCCCCTCCCTCTCTTCGAACTTCAGATAACCCTATTTTTTACTCCATCGTAAACTGCTCAATTCCTCTTCGAGTTCGGTGATCTTATCGTCGGTCCGGAGTCCGAAGTGTGCGCGTGCTGTACGTTGCCAGGTCCTGTCGTCGGTATTTGTTGGGGTAGCCGGATCTCGTCCGGGATTCTTTGCACCCCTTGCCATACCTTAACCTAGATCGCTACCGTAGTCGAGGGTAGGCAGGCTGCCGGGCACTAAGGGCTATATTTTATTTGTGCTATTCATGGGGAGTGCTTTGCAGGCGGGTTGGCGATCCCAGTATGGTTGTTACAAATGCACAGAGAACGCTGCTGCCCATTCTCAGGTTTGTCCCTTAGTCGCCTCTTATGACACCAATGGAAAAACATGGGCTGTTGAAATTCTTTATGCCCGACACCATACGGTAAGTGATGTAGATTCCAAAAAATATACACACGTTTTTTTTTTTTTCCTTGAATTTGGTAGGTTTAGGTAGCGTAGTTAGGTAGGATATATACATATATCGGGATACTTACACTATTGTTTTTACAATCAATTTGTCCCTTGTTATGTTTGGTCATGGTCATTAGAAAGTGACACACTACCAACGGGAGCCCTCTCGTTCGGACCGTTTTTTGCGCCATAGTGCACAGTCTAGTAGTAAAAAGTATAAGGTCTTTGTTTCATTCAAGATCACGTTTTGTTATTACGTTAAAGAAGCCTGTCCTATCACTGACATATACATATAACAAGTTATCACGCATAACAAAACGTAAATGTCAGTGTCAATTGTCAAATATTTTAGGTTAGTTTGAGAATTCGACACAAAAACAGAATTTTTACTCTAAAAAGCTAAATAAATTGTAGAAAAATATGCTTAGTGCAATAAGAAATACCCTGCGGGTACCCGTCACTAGTGTAGGGCGATTGTTCCAGACATCAGCGCCCCAAGCGTCGGACAAATTTGATCACAAGAGAATACCCCAAGAAGATGAAGGTGTTCAAGGAGAGAAGATCGTTGATCTCGACTCTGTACTAAAGGCGTGAGTATTTAGTAACTGAGCCATTATAATAATAAATGTGATATACCTATTCAATATAAAACCACTCAGGTTTTATTGACTTTTTACCTAAAATATTACTTACATTTTTAGATATAATAATGAAGTGAACTGCTTGACTCATTATGTACCTCCCTTTGGATAATCTTTTGTTTAAAGTATTTGCATTCCTAATATTTAAAATCGAATTCTTATTGTAAAGTAAAATCTTAATTGAAGATTTCCAATAAGTTAGGTCTTCCTATTTGAATTTTGTTCCAGAAAACAAAACTTATTCCCGACCCTAGATTCTGACAACATGTTATTTGATGGCACTTTGTACAAAGACCTGCCTATCTGCAACATCAGAGTCTCCCACAACAACACTATATTCACCATGACGGATGCCACTGGCACGGTGAAGGTCATCAGGTCTTGCGGGATGGAGGGCTTTAAGAATACTAAGAAAGGAACCAATATAGCTGCACAGACTACTGCTATTGCTATAGCTACTGTAAGTTTTAGTGCAACATACATTTGGATTGTTTTTTTTTAATGACAATGATTTTATTTCTGTAAGTTGGTTTGTACAAACACTTTACATGTCGATAATTATATATTTTATTTAAGATGTGTTTACTCTTGACCCTAGTCTAAGGTAGAGGTGACAGTATTATGATACAACAAATCTTTTCTCTTTGCAGAAAGCACTTGACAGAGGATTTAAAACTATCAGAGTAAGGATGCAAGGCTTGGGGCCTGGAAGATTGGTAAGATATTGCTAAATTATGTTTTCTTTTTAACTCAAAAAAGTATGTTTTTGTCTATTCTAGAATAATTTTATCTCAATTGGTCATACATGAACTACATGTAAATCAGATATTTAATAAACGTAATCTTTTAGTAATAAACAACTTTAATTTACAGGCCGCAGTAAAAGGTTTACAAATGGCTGGCTTACAAATAGTGTCCATCACAGACAACACGCATGTCTCATGGAACCCTCCTCGGGCAAGGAAAGCCAGAAGATTGTAAATAAAAAACCTACTTAGCTTTATTTAGTCCAATAGTCTTTGTGTAAAAATAAAATACTTTTATGTAACTTACAAATATTTATTATTTTAATGACATTGATTATTATTTACAATGAAACCTAAAAACTGGAATTTTAATCTTAGGAGTGTTGAGTTAGAAACCATACTTGGCTTGGGTTTGTCTCTTGGACATTCTGTTGTTGGCCCATTGGTTCTGCAGTTCTGCTTCATTTGCTTTGGCCTATAAATAAAACAAACAAAATTGTTGAAGAATTACATGTAAGAAAACAGACTACATCTACACAATATTTAAAGAGTTTTCTAGTGTCCGACCCAAAACTGGTTTTTTCCGAAACTGAAACCGAATTTCGGCAACAGTCTTAGTTTCGGCCGAAACCGAAACCGACACTTCCTTACAAGGATCATGTTTTGAGGGAAAAATAAAGAAAACGTTACTATTATCAGTCAGTCTTTATTTTTTTTATCTTTAAAAAAAAACTAACTGCAAACACAAGCCAGACACGACATGATTAGGAACGTGGACTCGGCAAAATGTTTTCTTCGCTTACTTGTTTGGATGGAATTTAACGCGCCGAACATGACTGATCACGTCGCTAGTACTCACGAATGCGGTTTCGGTCGTAGTTTCGGCTGGTATGCCGCCGAAACCGAAACTCGTTTTTTTGCCGAAACCGAAACCGAACTTTCTGTCGGACACTAGAGTTTTCTATCAACTTAAAAAGAAGAAAAAAAAACAGACTGCAAGCTGTGGTCCACTTGATCTGATGATGAGACCAAAAGGCAAGTGTAAACTTGATCTTACGTGATATACAATAATAAAGCAAAATACAGGCTTGGACATGAAGTTGCAGGCACCATTACAGTAAATGTGACATGATCAAGGTCTTCCATAAAACTTTTAAAAGTTTGAGGTGCCAATGTTTTATAGAGTTTCGCACTTCAGTATCCTCACCAAATAATCCTAAATTTATATTTACTACAAGAACAACTGTGACAAACCTGGTAAGCCAAGTATGTGATCTGGTGCTTCCTCCTCTGCTGCGTGGTGGGCTCATTGCCTTTCTTCTTGCTGGCCGACACGCGCTGGGTGGTGTCATCCATGAGTCCCTTCATCAACATCTGCCGCGCGTCTGCCAGCACCTCTGCCTGGTTTATGTCTAGTATCTGAATCTCCTCGCGTTTCCGTTTGCCGCGCGATCCAACAAGCTTCATAATCTGCAGTGAATAATGAGTGTGAACATCATCGTCAATAATTTTGATGACACGGTTGGCGTAGTGGTTGAGCGATCAGCTGCTACGCTGCGTGTCGCGGGTTCGATTCCCGTACGGAAAAAATATTTTGTATGGCCTACAGAGAGTTGTGCCGGATCTGGGTGTATTGTGTATATTAGTTCAAATGTTTGTATACGCACCTACGATATAGGATGAAATTTCTAGGATGTGGAAAGAACTACAAAAAAAAATTTTGTTTATGAGAAAAATGCTTAGCTTGCATGAATTAACTATTACTGTTTGGGCGGGCAATAGTCCAGTGTAATACTTGATACCAGCAAAGTCTTATAGTCCCCGGCATGTAAGTTGGCAAGGTCTTGGCATAGTGGGGATAAGGTCAGTTCGTAGTGGGGACATAGAGCGAACGGAACGTGGACGCGAACGCGACGCAATTGGTCAGTCGATGAGTTTTATTTTAGGAGCTGTAACAATAAAACCCTATGGCCGCGCCATTGAAACGGTGATAAATACGTTATCGCCGATATCTCGCTGAAAAAGCATCGCAGAGATCTGAAGATTTTTGTAGAGCCTAGATTTGAATTTGTCAAAATATGCAAAACTACACCAAAAAATCCTAGGTTTAAATTAGGTCTTACAGCTCCAGAAATATAAACCTAGGATTTTTTTGTGTATTTTTACATATTTTTACAAATTCAAATCTAGGTATTACAAAAACTTCAGACCTTTGCGATGCTTTTTCAGCGAGATATCGGCGATAACGTATTTATCACCGTTTCAATGGCGCGGCCATAGGATTTTGGTCTTACAGTTCCTGAAATATAAACCTAGGATATTTTTGTGTATTTTTACATATTTTGACAAATTCAAATCTAGGTATTACAAAAAACTTCAGACCTTTGCGATGCTTTTTCAGCGAGATATCGGCGATAACGTATTTATCACCGTTTCAATGGCGCGGCCATGGAGTTTTATTGTTACAGCTCCTAAATATAAACCTAGGATTTTTTTGTGTATTTTTACATATTTTGACAATTTCAAATCTAGGTAATACAAAAAACTTCAGACCTCTGCGATGATTTTTCAGCGAGATATCGGCGATACCGTGTTTTTCACCGTTTCAACGGCGCGGCCATGGAGTTTTATTGTTGCAGCTCCTAAAATTTAACCTAGGATTTTTCTATATTTTTACAAATTCATTCTGTTATGTAGCTAAATTTCAGGTCTCTGCAAAGCTTAGTTTTAAAGATCTCCGTGGCCGCGCGGTTCGCCGCGTCTCAATGGCGCGGTCACGTTCAAACCCTTAAAACTTTTTAACCGTAACTTTGACAAATTTATGGTTTAGGGAATCAACTTTTACAAATTTTTACATAATCTTGGCATAGTTTTTTTTTCAGAAAAAACGCCGTGGCCGCGCCATCGAAACGCACATGATTATACCAGTGTGAAATAATTAGTATTTTTTAGAGCTAAGTCAATATTTTCCATTGATGGAACATTTGTTTACAAGATAGTGATACTTACAGCTTCATCATCAAGTTCAATATCTTTAGAACTTTCAGCTCCAAAGCCAATATAACCAGAGCTGCCCTCACCCTGCTCTTCCATACTTTGACCATCATAGTCAGGTTCCAACTGCACATGGTCAACATTTTCCTCTTTCTTGAAGTATGACTCAATACCTCTAGGTTCTTCTTTAATGTGTGTCTTAGAATTTTGTGCTATATCTAATGGTATGGCTACATCATCTAGTTTGTCTGCAGGTTTGTGTATTGAGAAGAAATCATTTTCAACTTCATCATTGTCACTTTCATCTGAGTATTCATTGACTAACCCTGAGGTCTCTACCTTAGGTTTCTTTACAGGCGTTGGTATTGGGGCCTTCTTCACTGGTGCCGCCGGTTTCCTTGTGAGTACATGTGGTATTAACGACTTTGTAGTGGATTTCACTCCATTTCTTGGTTGTGGTAACATGCTTAGTAAGCCAGATTTTTTCTGGAAATGTTATAGAACCATAAGTGATTACCATTAATTATTTGATATAATTACAATTTGTATGTTTTTACTTACATCAGCTGGTGCTCTTGGTTTAACATTAGGTTTAATGTTATTCACATCTTTGAACTGCAAATCAAATTGAAAATAATTAGTTTCTTGTTTCAGTGGATGAGGATAAACAAGTATTTCGCTAATATTGAGTTCATACATCACTAAGTGAGGGTACTGTGATCCTGGCTTTTGGTTTCACAGCACTTGTCTCCTTCTTGTGTAGGAACTCATCATCTTCTTCTATGACAGCTGGTTTCTTCTTGGAGGGCTGTGGTAGGAAATTAAACAAGCTAGCACCATTCTGCTGTGGGTCCTCTTGTGGTTCTGTATTTGTTATTGCTGGGTTTTGTACAGGTGGCTCTGGAACTGAATTGAGTTAAAGAAGTTATAATAAAAACGATTGACAAACAATGTACTTCTATTCATTGGCAGATCAGCTGTTGTGTATGTTTAAGCGTGTCCACAAAAACGCACGTCGACTAAATATTAAATCAAGACACCGCCCTTAAGACGACCCACTGACCAGATTATGTGTGCTGTGTGAATGCTTACCTAGTTTACTTTCTGATTTGTTGTTCAACACTACAACTGGTGCATCGTCTTCGACCTCGTCTTCATAATCACTTGAGTCACTGTTTCCGTAAGCGACTAAAGCCATGGTTTTTGTGCTTATATAAAGTGCTTATAATTGTGTTATAAAATTACAAATCTAACAACAATAAACTGAATTAGGATGTAAGCTAAAAAGATAACAATACCAAGGATACAAATAAAAATACCCAGGAAATCATTTGCCTTGCCAAATTGATTGACTGACATATGGACTGACAGTTGACACTTTCTTTGCTTGACAGAAGGATGACCATGACAAAAATGAATTTGACTTTGACATACAATGAACATGGCGCACCTCCCTCTAGGGGCAAAGACCTTATCTTCAACTTGTAATACGTATAAGGTCTTTGGCTAGGGGTGCCACGTGCCACTGGTACCCATCAAAGAGTAAAATGTACCCATGCTCAGTTCGTCGAAAATATATTAATGTGGCCTGTAAACCTGCGACTTGTAAATGTGAAATATAAGGCTTGGCATGCACTGTGATTTTTATTCGCGCGGCTCTTTTCTGCCCGTTCTGCGACAAAATGGATTTGTATGAAGCTGCACACATTGCGCGTTAAAATAATCGCGCGGAAATATTACTACAAAAAATCGCAAAAACCCAGTCCAACTGACATTTGTTGTCATTTTGACAGCTGTTATTTTCCACCCATAGACTACTATTATATACTAGAGATTTCCACCACAGTCAGACCGATTGCTGTACCTAGATTGAACTAGATTCCACGAAAAGTCCATCCATTTCCTAAAGAAAAGCAGTTAAAAACTATAATCAGCTTGAAGTAATTGTTCCTATAAAAATATTTGATTAAGCTGCTTACTTCTTTCCAATAAGATTTTTAATCACTTTGTACCGAGGCAAAAATGCCGAAGAAATTCGCTGGCGAAAATAGCAAAGCTGTCGCTGCTCGACAGCGAAAGGAGAATGAGAAGCAAGAAAAAGATCAGAAGGCAAAGAAAGTGATGGAAGATGCGGAGTGGGAGGATAACGACGACAAACTCAAGAAGAAGCAACAAAAAAAGGTTAGTTGTGGAACATGTTTATTCTGGCATAATAATGGTGAAACTTGTGCAGATAATTTATGTTGAGTCAGCTATTAACTACTAGTGGAAACATTAGATATTAATTTTACTGTAGCTCTGGCATTCTTTTAATTACATACTTCTTAAATAAACTCGCGCCTTTTGGGGGTAGACAGAAACTACAGAACGCCACCTGCTACGATCCTTACATACTTCTCTAAATTCAATTATTTTAAATGTTTTGATAACATGTTGTCTATCTAGTACTACTACACTCAAAATAACTCCTTAATATATTCAGGCTACCTCTGATTAAACAAACAAGTTATTTACTATTGACAGGAAGATCAAGAGAAGAAACGTTTAGAACAGCTCCAGAAGAAAGCTGAGGCAAAGGCTTTACTAGAGAAAGAAATGGAGTCACTGAAGGCTGCTCCGAAGGCAGCACCACCCCCACCCAAGATCACTCGAGCACAGATTGAGAAGATGAAAGAGAAGACTATTAAACCTGAACCTGTTAAACCTGTGGTAAGTTAGAGCATATTTACATGAAAATATTTGATTGGTATATTCTGGGTTTGTCTGGGCTTCATGGGCATGTAAAGATGATGTTGATTTCTTAATCATAATTACAACTGTTGAGCTCTTGCTCAATGGTTCTAATTAAGAACAATTGATTTTCTGTTGAAACATACCTGATTCAGTTTTGTTTACCATTGATGGGTTAAGCTACAAATAAATTATAGGTTTACCCTCAAATGTACTACACACCACTGTATAAAAAAAATACTATGATACTTTATCAGTTCTTGTTATAATTTCACTATTTAGATATTCTTCATCAATAGGCCAGTAATACACTATCAAATATTATTAATTTCTTTTTCTGTTCCAGCCTTCTAAAGTGGTTGTGGAAGAGCCAGCACTGGTGGAGAATCTCAATAGAATCCAACTGGATGGTGAGGTGGCTCAGACTGTGGATGAAGCTATCTCTATACTTGGGTATTTATTTGAATATCTTTCTTTTTTTAGTGTTGATTTGACACAATTTTATTCTGGCCAGTTTGTAGCCAGCTAGATGACCCTGTCGGTGTAAATGACTCAACAATAATATTACCTTTGGAAATGTCAAACAAAAATTTAAAGTCAGTATTTGGATATTGTGAGAGAGTACTACTAATTACATTTAGAACAACATGTAGGTGTCAAGGTCGTAACTGGAACAAATTGGGTGTGTGAGAATTAGTTGGTATGTACCGACATTTCCATTTTAAAACTTAAAATAACTAAAGGATAATTGAATTATTATTATAATTTTTCAGTGAAAAGTCAGATCTGGACAGGCATCCAGAAAAACGCCTTAAGGCAGCATACACAGCATTCGAAGAGACTAACCTACCCATACTTAAGGCTGAGAACCCATCCTTGAGGCTGTCCCAGCTCAAACAGATGCTCAGGAAAGAATGGCTCAAGTCGCCACAGAACCCCCTCAACATGAAAGTGTGAAGAGTCTGATTATGTGTAGTCTTACCTAACTAATATGATCAACTGTTTATGAATGCTTAAAAAGAAAATCTTGTTCCACTCTTGTACAACTTTGTTTTGGTTTTGTGTTAATTCACTTGTATTTTCAATGTAGAATGTGAGACCAAGAGATTTTTTATTTAATATTCATTCAGTTTTGTATAAGTGATAATAATAAATCTCAGCCACACATTAATTTTTATACTAATAACCTTGTGCACAGTGAGCTTGACATGATTTATTTTTAACATGATTGCTTGTTTTTGAGACAGGTTTGGCTATAAGCATAAAAATATGTAATTCATAATTTGTCCTTTGCAGCAGTTGATCTAACATTTGTAAAATGTGTCTTAATTAAATGTATAATGCAGTCTCAATGTTTTTGTAAAGGACACTGAGTTTTTAAAATGTTTGATAATTTATTTGTAAAATGCAGTCTTACTTAGTAGGACAAGTGATTTGTACTAGAATAACAAAGGCATTGTAAATATGAAAATATAAAATTTTAAATTCATTCTGGTTCATCACTGTACTGTATAGCTATTCCCTTGCGACCCTCCTCTGCTTTCTTCACTTCTGTTTCGCCCAGTTTTTGTTCTAGACCTTTCCAGGTTCTGTCTTGGAGGTTTTGTCCTATGGTCTCTAGGGCCCAATTTTGTTTTTCTACCAAGTCAGTGCTGCTTTCCTCATTTGTGTCTACTTTGGTCTCCCTTATCTTTCCTGTGATGAGACTGACATCTGTGGTCTCCTTGACATGTTCTATATCACAGTGGTGGCGCCGTCCTGGCAGTAACTGGTCATAATCTGTGACATGTGTTGTGAAGTATGGCTCTCTGTTTGAGTTCAGAGCTACCTCCAGTTCATATGGGTACACAATAGGTTTGTAGAAGTCTCTGGCACTATACAGGTCATTTTCTGGGCATGCTATCATTACATAGATGTCAATCTGTAAAAGGAAATAAATTTGAAAATATAAGTTGAGTGAAAACTAAGGAAATAAATTGTATAATACAAAGTTGCATGTATAATGTTTAACTTAAATAATTATTGTGCTGAAATCTTGTTCTAACATGCCGGTGGATCAGTACCTATATTAGGGGCATTCGAATCATAAGCAGGTGGCTAGTAAAGTATAAAACTTAAAAAAAGCACAGAAAATATAAACTTACTTCAGGAAAGTTAGCTAGCTTAGGAACATTGGGTTTGCCCACAGATACAATATAGCTCTTTTTCCCATTCACTTTGCACAGCTGCTTCATCCTACTGATGATGTCCTTGGTCTGATCCCCAGCCAGTTTGCAGATCAGAATGCCCACAACATTGGCATCCTTACACTTTTCCACCAGGAACCTTCGGCGTTTGAACCAGACTGTTTCTTCTAAACGCTCCAATTTACTTATGTTTGGGTCGAGCGAGTACCATTCTGATGCTGTGAATAAAAATATAAAATCTAAAGAACATAATTATGTTTTTAAATCCAATTACAAGAAGTGAAGTTCCCACTGGTCTAGTAAAATTAAGGGTGTTTTTTTGTGTCAATTAATAAAAGGCCTTAAAAATATTTTAAATTATACCTGCAATAGAAATAGTATAATTGAACAGAGTCTGTCCTCGAGAACCAACATGGATACAGATGCAATCCTTCACCAGGTCCAGAGGAAAGTCTTCCCCTTCTTTATTCCTTATCACTCTGCCAAGGAACCTGTTGGGTTTCTCATCAATTTCCACATAGGAGATGTAGCTTTGTGGGTAGTATTGAAACCAGTGGCTTGAAATAAAATCTGGAAAAAATATTTATAACATGTAACTTTTTACCTTGACTGGCAAATATCTGACACAGTTTTCAGATTATGTAAAGTCCCTGACATGTTACTTGGCAAGGTCTTGGTGTAGTGTGGGTAAGTTCGCGCATAGTGTGTGAATTGACCAACCCATATAGAGCGAACGGACCGTGGACGCGACGTGATTGGCCAGTCAATCCTTATGTCAACTGACCAACCAATCGCGCGCTCAGAACGGAGATAAACGTTCCCCGCGTCCCACTTGGTAACCAAAGAGACCTGAAAACAACTTGTGCTCATCTAACAACTCTTGCCAAGTAAGGTGCCGACAACTATAATACATTTGATACAAGATATATTTATTGATTGTTACCAAATAGACAAAGTAAAGTATATTGATTGCAGTATGTTTTGTTAAGAAATTCTCACCTTTGCAATGTTCAAACTCAACATCATAAAACAGACATAGTTTGATATTTTCGTCAGAATTAAAGTTTTCATGTAGCAACTTCATAGTTTTCTCCACATCCAAGTGTCCTTTGGGTAGTACAGTCAATACTGGGATATTTGTCTTTGAGAAACATGTGTGACCATAGTGTACTATAGCATTGCCTTGCACGTGCATCGCTGCAACTGAGTCCACGCAACAACTGGAACAGAGAGAGTACTTGTCAAATATTTGTTTGATCATGAATCAGACACATACTTTTCTATGCTCTTATATTTTATGGTACAACCTCAAGCTCGAATGTTAATGAAAAGTATTAAACATATTAATCATAATTAAAGAAATTTTTGATTTTTATAACTTTTCATATTATTTAGTGCTGCTTTCATTTTACATTATGAACATACAAATTTCACAATATCTAATCTGAAATCAAATTTAAAAAGTCTAGTCAATTTATAAAATAAAACCTGGGTAATTCTTACAAATAGTACCTCCAAATTTCAACTGTTATGAAAAATTTACCCTCCTAAAATCGGTTTTCATGTCTTGAACCAACCACAAAATGAATATCCCCCATATTCATCTTCATCAAAGTGATTTTACACAATGTGAGGTTTTTCTTTTAAGGGCTCAATTTCGGGCGACCCTCAGAAACACTAATCGTAATAAAAACCAAAGCTAATATGCTTACCTTGCATAAGAAGTGTCGCCGAGTATGTAAAGATCAACTTCAACTCTCTTTTTAATTTCTTCGTAAATTTTCGCACTCACACCAATTAGTTCGTCAGGAAATTGAAGGCAAACCTGTGTGAAGACGTAGATGTTAAAGTCACAGAGTACTTATTATATACGGAAAGTTAAAGTTATAAACAAATAAGCACTTGGCAAACGTGCGAAAATGATATTTACCTTTTGGAAAGTATTGTCGGTTATCCATTGACATGTTTCGCTAATATCAAAGCGTGTTATAAAGTCATCGAACAGTTTTTCATTTGTATCAACTTCTAGTTCACGCTCAATGCATAATTTGCCGTCTGTTGTGAAATTTGCCATTTTTCAGTAATATTTTATCACAAAAACACGCACCACTACAGCAGGACATTAAAAAAATGACATTTCAAGCTATCAATCTATCAGTTTGACATTGACATGACGATCCATTTGTCATCATTTTGTCATAGAGAACGTTCCCAAAAACGCAGCTTGAGCAAGAAAAATAAATCGTGTTATTTCTTAATGGCCTCAGTATTGAATATTATGGCTAAACTATACGCATAGAAATAGTTCTGGAACCACGTCTATAATAATTAATACAATGGCTTGTTAAAACTAGTTTTTAACAGTTAAATTATGGAACGTTTAATAAATAGGCTCTCGCCACTCTCGCAGTACAACCGCCATCTCTCCGTGACCTGATCTATTTCCTCAGTAAGGTGCCCTGTTCATTTTCAATAGCCCAGGTCTTAGGCCTAAACTCCCGGGTTATACTCTTCAATTTCAGAAATAGATCTCTTGTATGCAGAGACTGCGCGTGATCTTCAATATCCTGGCATACTGAGTTTAGATATTGGTTGTAATCTCTGCGGCATAAACGCTGAACCTTTGCTGATAGGAGCTGATATTGAACTTGGTCTGAGTCGTCTCTGGCTATCAGTAGGTGTTTCCTCTCCTTGATCGCCGTCCATGTGTCGTCAGTAATCTATGTCTTCTTTGGACGATCAGTGTCCTGACTTTTGACTTCTGACCGAGATTGGAGTATCATCTGTTTTACTCTAGTCCAGTTTTTGTCTTTGTTTTCGCAGATATATGACACACAAATTTCATTTAAAAATACACATTCACCTCTCGTGAACACACAAATCATTATGTATGTCGGAATAGTAATAACAACAGTTCTCTATCTATATTTTTTATTAAACTAAGAAAAAAAATATACCTTTAGTTACCCAAGGCCTATAATACCCTTGTTAATGACGTGGGTAGGTAGGTAGTTGAATAATTATGTTTCTATATTGTAAGTACCTGACTTCTGTGTTGTTATACGAATATTATTAAACAGCGATAAGTATTTCTTATTTATTGCTATCCTACTGATTTACCATTGCTGCAAGTCTAAGTACCTACGTATTAAAAACCTAATTTACTACAGTAAAACTGCTGCCAAAACAAAACACAGCAAAATGAAAAATTACTACTCTTAAAGAAGTTATAGCGATCAAACATTCAGATACCTAAGTGTTGTATTTTAAGAGAAATTAGCTTTCATTACTTTTCCATACTAAAACTCCGCGTATAACCCGAAGAAATTAAGTTGTCAATGGTATTGAGCTGTTTAGATGATGTCCGTGACTACCGCAGGACCCCGACAGCAACCGCTTCCATATTATGTGGTAAATAATTACTACTCAATTGGTACCAATTAGTACCCGAACAACAAAATTGGTAACTTAGTAGTTTTCGAGAAAATCGACTTTGAAGGTGGTCCTGCGGTAGTCACGCTCCATTCAGCAGGACCACCATGAGCGCCGAAAACGGGGGCATGCTACAGCTATTCTAAGTATACAAATAATTACTACCCATAAATGTGATCCATTTCGTAAAAAAATCAGAACTGAATCATTTTTATTTATCGAGAAATCAACGATGATAACTTTCGCTCGCTCGTTCAGCAGGACCACGACTTTGAATGTTGATTCCAAGTTGGAGGAGCCTGCGACTTTCCTCAAACCTACATAGAAAATTACTACCCTGCAAGATAAAATTGATACCCAGAATTCACAACTAGTACTCCAGTAGTTTACGAGATATACCATGCCATTAGTGGGGTGGCGGTAGTCACGGTGTTAAATTTTCATTTCAAGATTTCCCTATTAAAAACTTAGTGAATTCTGCCCAAATGTATACAAAAATTACTACTCCTACAGAAGATAATGCGACCAAAAATTCAGATACCTAAGTGTTGTATTTTAAGAGAAATTAGCTTTCATTACTTTTCCATACTAAATCTTCGCGTATAACCCGACCATATTAAGTTGTCAATGGTATTGAGCAGTACACTCGTTCAAAAAAGTTTATGGATGTCGTTTTAGTAAAAACAACAGTTCACAATCTATAATTTTTATACAAAATGTTTACCTAGGCACATAAGAAAAAAAAAAAAATTTGTTACCCATGGCCTTAATACCTTAGTTAATGCCGTGGGTAGGTAGGTACTCTAATAATTATTTTTCTGTATTGTAAGTACCTACCTTCTGTGTTTTTATATGAATACCATTAAAGCAGTACACTCGTGCAGTATAATAACAATAACTATATTTATCTTTTTTGCACGAGTGTACTGCTCAATACCATTGACAACTTAATACGGTCGGGTTATACGCGAAGATTTAGTATGGAAAAGTAATGAAAGCTAATTTCTCTTAAAATACAACACATACGTATCTGAATTTTTGGTCGCTTTATCTTCTGTAGGAGTAGTAATTTTTGTATACATTTGGGCAGAATTCACTAAGTTTTTAATAGGGCAATCTTGAAATGAAAATTTAACACCGTGACTACCGCCACCCCACCAATGGCATGGTATATCTCGTAAACTACTGGAGTACTAGTTGTGAATTCTGGGTATCAATTTTATCTTGCAGGGTAGTAATTTTCTATGTAGGTTTGAGGAAAGTCGCAGGCTCCTCCAACTTGGAATCAACATTCAAAGTCGTGGTCCTGCTGAACGAGCGAGCGAAAGTTATCATCGTTGATTTCTCGATAAATAAAAATGATTCAGTTCTGTTTTTTTCACGAAATGGATCACATTTATGGGTAGTAATTATTTGTATACCTACTTAGAATAGCTGTAGCATGCCCCTGTTTTCGGCGCTCATGGTGGTCCTGCTGAATGGAGCGTGACTACCGCAGGACCACCTTCAAAGTCGATTTTCTCGAAAACTACTAAGGTACCAATTTTGTTGTTCGGGTACTAATTGGTAGCAATTGAGTAGTAATTATTTACCAAATATGGAAGCGGTTGCTGTCGGGGTCCTGCGGTAGTCACGGACATGTTTAGATGTATACTCGTGCACTTAAGTTTATGTATGTCGGAATAGTAATAACAACAGTTCTCTATCTATATTTTTTAAACAATCTGTGTACCTATGTACAGAATGGGAAAAAATATACCTACAGTTGCCCAAGGCCCCTAATACCATTGTTAATGACGTGGGTAGGTAGGTAGTTGAATAATTGTTTCTTTATTGTAAGTACCTAACTTCTGTGTTGTTATACGAATATTATCAAAGAGCGATAGGTATTTCTTATTTATTGCTATCCTACTGTTTTACCATTGCTGCAAGCCTAAGTACCTACGTATTAAAAACCTAATTTACTGCAGTAAAACAACTTTAAAACCGAAAAATCAAACTGACTTCCAAAACAAGCTACCAAAGACACAGACTTCGGAAAAGAAAGTTATTTTTGGCTTTGTAACACTTCAAAGCCAAAAATAACTAGTCAGTAGTAATTTTTGTATAAATTTGGGAAGAAATCAAAGAGTTTTTAATAGGGAAATCTCGAAATGAAAACTTTACACCGTGACTACCGCCACCCCACCAATGGCATGGTATATCTCGTAAACTACTGGAGTACTAGTTGTGAATTTTGGGTATCAATTTTATCTTGCAGGGTAGTAATTTTCTATGTAGGTTAGAGGATAGTCGCAGGCTCCTCCAACTTGGAATCAACATTCAAAGTCGTGGTCCTGCTGAACGAGCGAGCGAAAGTTATCAACATTGATTTCTCGATAAATAAAATGATTCAGTTCTGTTTTTTTTACGAAATGGATCACATTTATGGGTAGTAATTATTTGTATACTTAGAATAGCTGTAGCATGCCCCCGTTTTCGGCGCTCATGGTGGTCCTGTTGAATGGAGCGTGACTACCGCAGGACCACCTTCAAAGTCGATTTTCTCGAAAACTACTAAGGTACCAATTCTGTTGTTCGAGTACTAATTGGTACCAATTGAGTAGTAATTATTTACCAAATATGGAAGCGATTGCCGTCGGGGTCCTGCGGTAGTCACGGACATACCCATACGCACCAAACATTTTGGGAATATGCTCCTTATTTATATGGTGAGACTAATCAATTTCCTATGCAAGTATTTTTAATTCGGACGCTCAAGGCACGGCCGCGGGCAGCGAGGGGCTCGAGACCACAGAGTAAATTTTATATTGGGAGACTCTCTCTCTCTATCACACGGTCTGTTTAGTTTTCTTTTCTGCTAGTTATTATTCGCCCAAAGATTTTTAAAACTGAGCATTGCAAATCCTCCACCACAATAGGCATGTAAAAATATTGGAAAGAGGAATTAATCCTCTAGGTACATACACAAGCATTAAAAAATGTGTTTTATTCAAACTTGTTTATTTCACAGCAGTAAAGCATAATAATGAGTATTTTTTTAAAACCAGTACACTTTAATATCCCTCATCACTGACAGTGATGCAGTAACCTGGGAAAGCTTTCTTGATTAATTTGGCAGTAAGCTCGTGGTCTGCCTTGCCGTAACCCTGAGAATAGCCATAGATGTGAATCTTTTTATTTTCACAATCATGGGATATTCTACCTCCTCCAAGAGGTTCACAGTCTAGAGATTGAAGTCTTTCCTGGACCTGAAATAACAATAAATACTTAATCTATACCTCTATCATCTTTAATCCGTCCCTCATTACTGAGGATTGTGGTCACTGGACCCCTTTAAGCGGACAATCTGCCTCCATCGATTCCATTCCAAAGTTGCCATCACCACCTGCTGAAATTTGCTTGAGGATGTTTGAAGCTTCTTTCGCTTGGTCAGACCATCGTGTTGGCGACTGGCCTCATGCTCTTTTTTCCTTCGGTATTGCCAACAATGACCAGTTTTTCTAGTCTTCTATCTCCCCTTCGCATTAAGTGACCGAAATAGGTCAAAATACACTGTAGGTATACTGTAGACAATCTGGTCTTGATTTTGAGTTGGGAAAGGATAGACACATTTGTGCGTTTGGCTGTCCATTGTATTCAGAGCTTCTGCCTCCAGCACCACATTTCAAATGCATCTACCCTCTGTCTTTCCCTTGCTCGGATTGCCCACTTCTCAGCTCCATAGAGGAAAATAAATGCTCTGACTAAACGGGCTTTGGTTTTATAACTTATGCCACGTAATACCTCTATACTAATGTTATAGAGTTAAATTTGTATTTTTGTATGTAACAAATAAACTTAAAAACTACTGGACCGATTTCAAAAATTCTTTCACCGTTATGTAGCTACACTATCCTCGGGTGACATGGCCTACTTTTTATCTACCTAAGCGGGTGAAACCGATAGGCATATGCTTAATTTTAATAATTTTTGAATTAATAATATTCTGGTGCAGATTGGTGTTTGTTTTAGGAAATAATAATTGCAAAGCTTGAGATCAAAAGTTCAAATTAATCGCCTTCTTCATGTCAATGATTCAGATCAAATTCTCCTTAGCATGTATACAACATTCTAATTGTGTAAGCCAGAATTCAGATCAATGATACATCATACAATTCTTACCTCATCATAAATATCTGAATGGTAGTTGCAATGCTTGTAGCCACGAACGATTACGATTGGTTCCACATTAACTTTTGATTTGTCATACACATTCATCAATATGTATTTGAATACCCCAGAGGGGTCTATGTCTACCTTAGGTAAAGCTTCTAAAGCTGACGACATCTTTGTGCTGCAGTGACACACGATGAAATTTGGAACTAAAAACGAGAATATAAGCAAAATCATTTCACTTTACAAGAGGTTATCTAGATATCTACGCGACTAGGTACGCGTAATATGGATCAAAATCTGACTTACCTCGACTGTTAAGTTTTAAACCAGCTGCTGAAAGCAAACTACTAGATAAATGTCTAACTGTAAATAACATTAGATTTAATACTCATTTGAGTTCGAAGATATAGGAAATAGCCGACAATTTTTTTCGTTTATTTTTATTTTGACAAACAATTTGTCAAGAAGTGTCAATGTCAAAATTAAATTTGTTTTTGTTGCTTTTTCGTTCTACGCTATGTTTCTCTATTATATCAGTCACGTCAAGTTTCGATACGAGAATTAAAATGGTCCGACTGCCCAAAAAGAAGGAGGTTCTCAATTCGATTAGTATTTTGTTTTTTATTGAATGTAATAAAACAATCAAACTATTGTTTGAATCTTTCTGGTACCACCGCTGGGCATTGGTTTCTCCCAATGGACTCAGGTCTATGGCGATTTGATGTTATTTCTAAACAAACCTTGTTATTTTTTTTTTATTTGGTTTAGTGTTAGTGCTTTCTACTACCATATTCGTAAATATTACTAATCGCTTGTTGGACTACTCGAATAAAGAGCAATTTTATTATATTCTTTAAGCTTGTTTTATACTATGGAAAATAGATATGTAAGAAGTTGTGACTGCACTAACAGAGGACAGAAAACTATACTATCAATAAGTACCATGAACTACTTTTTATCCTGGAAAGTATGTGGCCACTGGAGGGAATCCGCGGGAAAAAGAGTACCGAATAAATTGCTTTCAATTTTCCTATCACAATTTTATTTCTCTATGCATTAGCCTAGGTGGACTGGTAGTAAATCCCTACAGGCACTACAAAGACTATTATTATGTGAATATTGTGCAATTCCAAAAATATCACGCATCTATAACTTTTTTTTTTTCAAGTCGGTTACATAGCAATTGTATGTAATTTGTCCAATAACAGCGTCAATCACATTTTTTTTATGTACAGAAAATTCATGGCGACAAATAAAAAGTGTTGATTATATATTTAAAAATATTTTTATTCAGGTATCATTAAATTTTTTCAAAAAATATTATCACTTACAAAATAGTATAAAAAGAATTAACGATGTAACATGTAGCATCGAGAAGGTACCGAACATATGATCTGGTAACTCTGTAATAACAATCCCATGATAAAACAATCTCCATCGGATAACATAAAATGCTTATGTACGTCGAAACGTACTACGGTCGTGGGTCTGCCATTCTAAAACAAAATTGAGAAGATTAGATTGATTATAATTCATTGCCAGTAAGCGCTGTACCGTTCGTATTCATGGCCCTATAAAACATGAAATAGTTATCCAAGAAACTGTTTTCCAGATAAATAAGCCAACTGCTGCAGAGCATGAGATTTCTATTCTCAAGACAGACTGTTAATATCAGTGATTATGTAACTCCGTAACCGAAACTACCGGATATCCGAAATAAAAATCTATCCGTAACCGAAACGATCGGATAACCGAAAACACAAATCTATATGTAATCGATTTATCGAATAACCACAAACAAAAAAGTATCTGTAACCGAAACTATCGGAAATCCGAAATAAAATCTATACGTAACCGAAACGATCGGATATCCGAAAACACAAATCTATCTGTAATCGATTTATCGGATAACCGGAAACAAAAGAATATCTGTAACCGAAGCTATCGGATATCCGAAAACAAAAATGTATCCGAAACCCAAATTTAGAGGATATTCCGATATAATTTCATATCTGTAACCGTATCCGAAACCGATATAATCCGTGTCCAGATCCGACATTGCATATCCATAATAATATCCCTGTTTAATACTAAGTTTCCATGAGTAATGTTTCAGTATGCTTACCCCATTTCATGGGCTTTAAACATAACTGCTATTTTGGAGGTATGCGGAACAGGGTGTAAAGTCCCACAAACCTTCGTAGAAAAGGGAGTATCTTCCGACCAGACGGGTGTCGTGTCTGGTCCGGGCAACTGCTGACTGTTGAGTTGTCGGACTGTTGTATGTGTTCTAATCGCGCCGAAAACTTTGCTTGCGCGATGTAGGGTTTGTGTGACGTCATGTCATTAGTTCGTAAGTGGCGGCGTCGGTGCCGCTACCTACACCACCTCCCTTCGGAGAATACAGGCATTAATCTTTTAATTAAACCGGGACATGTAAACAAGCTATAAAAGTCGTATATTGTATGCTGTGTTACCCACCTGTGTATGCTAATCTTTGGTCCGGCGCTAACGGTAGAGGTGTCCTGCGGCGTGAGGAACACAAACTGTCGGCGCGTGTTGCTGAGCGCGTGGTTGATCAGCAGCTCCATCACTATCTTACGGTTCACGTTGTCCTGTAACAAAAGTGGTTTAGGTGATCGTGTATATCTGATGCTGGAAGCAAAAGTAGTAAAAAGCTCAAGTAGTACGCGCATGTACTACTGTTAAGACTAAGACCTCTCCCAAATTCTTCCAGTCAACTTTGGCGCCTGCCTTCTCTGGCCAATTCGGCAGGAACGAGTCGAGTTCACCGCCATCTATCGGCCAATCAAGCAGACGGAACTTCACATCGCGTCTTTCATCTCGCATGTGACTGGTAGATTGATGGCGGTCAAATCCTTTGCTTTGCCGAAATCACTTGCGCAATTATATTAGTATATTCGTGTAATTAGTTTATTTGTTTAAATATATATTGTATGTATTTTATAGTATGTATGTATATGTTTGTATTTGAATAAACCCATCTTGTCATGATTCACTTTCAATATTGCACCTACCACTATTTGTCCTTATAGGTGATGTTCTTCAGAAAGGCCAAGTGCGCAGTACCCATAACCGGCGTGTGTGTATGACTAGATGTATGAATGTGTGTGAAGCAAAAGAAGTATGTAAGGATCGTAGCAGGTGGCGTTCTGTAGTTTCTGCCTGCCCCCATGGGAAAAAGACGTGAGTTTATGTATGTATGTATGTGTACTATTTGTCTCTGCATCACTCAAAGGTTGACTGGTAGAAAATGCCTAAGGCATTAAGTCCGCCTCTGTACGTATGTGTGCATGAAGTTTTAAATAAATTAGGCTGCAGATCGCCACGCCAATGTTCTCTAGATCTGCCTCGGCTACGATGGCCGTTTTCAGCTACCCACTTCGTGGCTATACTGGCCCATTTGTCCCCATGCATCCTGCAAACGTGGCCCACCCAACTCCATTTCAGACTTGCCTCCAACAACAGCGATGCCTGTCTTGGAGCGTATAATAGTGTTGCGGATTCGGTCGGTCAGTTTTATTTGCAGAATGCTACGTTCCATCACTCTTTGGCATACATTAAGTTTGAACTTCTGATCTTCGGTCAACGCCAACACATAGGCTAAATAAAAAGTAATCTCACGTACCATAAAGACGTCAAACTCGTCCATGAAGCAGAAGGGCAGCTCGACGCAGGCCCACAGCGCCATGATGAAGGCCACGGTGGAGTAGGAGCGCTGGCCGGCAGTATGCGCACTTACCATAAAGACGTCAAACTCGTCCATGAAGCAGAAGGGCAGCTCGACGCAGACACGCAGCGCCATGATGAAGGCCACGGTGGAGTAGGAGCGCTGGCCGGCAGTATGCGCACTTACCATAAAGACGTCAAACTCGTCCATGAAGCAGAAGGGCAGCTCGACGCAGGCCCACAGCGCCATGATGAAGGCCACGGTGGAGTAGGAGCGCTGGCCGGCAGTATGCGCACTTACCATAAAGACGTCAAACTCGTCCATGAAGCAGAAGGGCAGCTCGACGCAGGCCCACAGCGCCATGATGAAGGCCACGGTGGAGTAGGAGCGCTGGCCGGCAGTATGCGCACTTACCATAAAGACGTCAAACTCGTCCATGAAGCAGAAGGGCAGCTCGACGCAGGCCCACAGCGCCATGATGAAGGCCACGGTGGAGTAGGAGCGCTGGCCGGCAGTATGCGCACTTACCATAAAGACGTCAAACTCGTCCATGAAGCAGAAGGGCAGCTCGACGCAGGCCCACAGCGCCATGATGAAGGCCACGGTGGAGTAGGAGCGCTGGCCGGCAGTATGCGCACTTACCATAAAGACGTCAAACTCGTCCATGAAGCAGAAGGGCAGCTCGACGCAGGCCCACAGCGCCATGATGAAGGCCACGGTGGAGTAGGAGCGCTGGCCGGCAGTATGCGCACTTACCATAAAGACGTCAAACTCGTCCATGAAGCAGAAGGGCAGCTCGAAGCAGGCCCACAGCGCCATGATGAAGGCCACGGTGGAGTAGGAGCGCTGGCCGGCAGTATGCGCACTTACCATAAAGACGTCAAACTCGTCCATGAAGCAGAAGGGCAGCTCGACGCAGGCCCACAGCGCCATGATGAAGGCCACGGTGGAGTAGGAGCGCTGGCCGGCAGTATGCGCACTTACCATAAAGACGTCAAACTCGTCCATGAAGCAGAAGGGCAGCTCGACGCAGGCCCACAGCGCCATGATTAAGGCCACGGTGGAGTAGGAGCGCTGGCCGGCAGTATGCGCACTTACCATAAAGACGTCAAACTCGTCCATGAAGCAGAAGGGCAGCTCGACGCAGGCCCACAGCGCCATGATGAAGGCCACGGTGGAGTAGGAGCGCTGGCCGGCAGTATGCGCACTTACCATAAAGACGTCAAACTCGTCCATGAAGCAGAAAGGCAGCTCGACGCAGGCCCACAGCGCCATGATGAAGGCCACGGTGGAGTAGGAGCGCTGGCCGGCAGTATGCGCACTTACCATAAAGACGTCAAACTCGTCCATGAAGCAGAAGGGCAGCTCGACGCAGGCCCACAGCGCCATGATGAAGGCCACGGTGGAGTAGGAGCGCTGGCCGGCAGTATGCGCACTTACCATAAAGACGTCAAACTCGTCCATGAAGCAGAAGGGCAGCTCGACGCAGGCAAACAGCGCCATGATGAAGGCCACGGTGGAGTAGGAGCGCTGGCCGGCAGTATGCGCACTTACCATAAAGACGTCAAACTCGTCCATGAAGCAGAAGGGCAGCTCGACGCAGGCCCACAGCGCCATGATGAAGGCCACGGTGGAGTAGGAGCGCTGGCCGGCAGTATGCGCACTTACCATAAAGACGTCAAACTCGTCCATGAAGCAGAAGGGCAGCTCGACGCAGGCAAACAGCGCCATGATGAAGGCCACGGTGGAGTAGGAGCGCTGGCCGGCAGTATGCGCACTTACCATAAAGACGTCAAACTCGTCCATGAAGCAGAAGGGCAGCTCGACGCAGGCCCACAGCGCCATGATGAAGGCCACGGTGGAGTAGGAGCGCTGGCCGGCAGTATGCGCACTTACCATAAAGACGTCAAACTCGTCCATGAAGCAGAAGGGCAGCTCGACGCAGGCCCACAGCGCCATGATGAAGGCCACGGTGGAGTAGGAGCGCTGGCCGGCAGTATGCGCACTTACCATAAAGACGTCAAACTCGTCCATGAAGCAGAAGGGCAGCTCGACGCAGGCCCACAGCGCCATGATGAAGGCCACGGTGGAGTAGGAGCGCTGGCCGGCAGTATGCGCACTTACCATAAAGACGTCAAACTCGTCCATGAAGCAGAAGGGCAGCTCGACGCAGGCAAACAGCGCCATGATGAAGGCCACGGTGGAGTAGGAGCGCTGGCCGGCAGTATGCGCACTTACCATAAAGACGTCAAACTCGTCCATGAAGCAGAAGGGCAGCTCGACGCAGGCCCACAGCGCCATGATGAAGGCCACGGTGGAGTAGGAGCGCTGGCCGGCAGTATGCGCACTTACCATAAAGACGTCAAACTCGTCCATGAAGCAGAAGGGCAGCTCAACGCAGGCCCACAGCGCCATGATGAAGGCCACGGTGGAGTAGGAGCGCTGGCCGGCAGTATGCGCACTTACCATAAAGACGTCAAACTCGTCCATGAAGCAGAAGGGCAGCTCGACGCAGGCCCACAGCGCCATGATGAAGGCCACGGTGGAGTAGGAGCGCTGGCCGGCAGTATGCGCACTTACCATAAAGACGTCAAACTCGTCCATGAAGCAGAAAGGCAGCTCGACGCAGGCCCACAGCGCCATGATGAAGGCCACGGTGGAGTAGGAGCGCTGGCCGGCAGTATGCGCACTTACCATAAAGACGTCAAACTCGTCCATGAAGCAGAAGGGCAGCTCGACGCAGGCCCACAGCGCCATGATGAAGGCCACGGTGGAGTAGGAGCGCTGGCCGGCAGTATGCGCACTTACCATAAAGACGTCAAACTCGTCCATGAAGCAGAAGGGCAGCTCGACGCAGGCAAACAGCGCCATGATGAAGGCCACGGTGGAGTAGGAGCGCTGGCCGGCAGTATGCGCACTTACCATAAAGACGTCAAACTCGTCCATGAAGCAGAAAGGCAGCTCGACGCAGGCCCACAGCGCCATGATGAAGGCCACGGTGGAGTAGGAGCGCTGGCCGGCAGTATGCGCACTTACCATAAAGACGTCAAACTCGTCCATGAAGCAGAAGGGCAGCTCGACGCAGGCCCACAGCGCCATGATGAAGGCCACGGTGGAGTAGGAGCGCTGGCCGGCAGTATGCGCACTTACCATAAAGACGTCAAACTCGTCCATGAAGCAGAAGGGCAGCTCGACGCAGGCAAACAGCGCCATGATGAAGGCCACGGTGGAGTAGGAGCGCTGGCCGGCAGTATGCGCACTTACCATAAAGACGTCAAACTCGTCCATGAAGCAGAAGGGCAGCTCGACGCAGGCCCACAGCGCCATGATGAAGGCCACGGTGGAGTAGGAGCGCTGGCCGGCAGTATGCGCACTTACCATAAAGACGTCAAACTCGTCCATGAAGCAGAAGGGCAGCTCGACGCAGGCAAACAGCGCCATGATGAAGGCCACGGTGGAGTAGGAGCGCTGGCCGGCAGTATGCGCACTTACCATAAAGACGTCAAACTCGTCCATGAAGCAGAAGGGCAGCTCGACGCAGGCCCACAGCGCCATGATGAAGGCCACGGTGGAGTAGGAGCGCTGGCCGGCAGTATGCGCACTTACCATAAAGACGTCAAACTCGTCCATGAAGCAGAAGGGCAGCTCGACGCAGGCCCACAGCGCCATGATGAAGGCCACGGTGGAGTAGGAGCGCTGGCCGGCAGTATGCGCACTTACCATAAAGACGTCAAACTCGTCCATGAAGCAGAAGGGCAGCTCGACGCAGGCCCACAGCGCCATGATGAAGGCCACGGTGGAGTAGGAGCGCTCGCCGCCCGACAGCGACGACGTGCTGGCGGCCACGCGCTTGCTGCTGCTCTCGCGCCCCGAGCACTGGATGTCCAGTGTGCGCGCCACGTGGTCCATCAGCATGCGACCCTGGCGAGGACGGCAACAAACACTACTGTTACACACACAACTGAGTGGAAAATTAACACCCTTATTTGAAAAAATCTCGACACTAAGACAAAGATATTTTATTTCAACTAGGCCACAAAGCACTTTTGAACGTCACAATTAAAATTTACGAGGAATAAAAATTTATTCTACCGTGCATTCGGAAAGTAGCTTGTTATGGAGAAGAACGCAAAAGAAACTCCATATATATTCTTTTAAAAAAATTAAGATTTTACAATATTTAGGGTACATAAGTACATACATGAATAAATTCATATATACTATAATTTTACCCTTATAATTGACCCTAACGATCAATGCAATAAAAGTACAGGGTGTAATTTTAAAGATTATACTAGGAGGGATCAAAAAGTAGTGAGAACGACATACTCCTTGGTAAGAAAAAAAATACTGGCAGGCATAGCTCAGATACATATTTGTAATATTAATAAAGAAAAAAATCTTCGATTCTCTTTTGTTTTTTTCTGAATGTAGTCAATTGTTTGCTTCGTGTCGGAACGTGTTCTCAAAAACGAAGTGCGAGCCTTTATTAAATACCTCTGTTTAAAAAGTTAACGACGCAAGAGATTCATTGCGATTTGGAAGCAACATTAGGAGAATCTGCTCCGCCGTATTTTACTGTCACAAGGTGGGCTTCTCAATTTCGAGTAGGGAAAACGAGCACGGAAGACGAACATCATTGCGGCCGTCCATCGACGTCAGTCACCCAAGCAAATGTTGCGAAAGTCGAGAAAATTGTATTGAGCGATCAAAGAGTTACCATCCTATACTTAATTCAAGAAACGGGCATTTCATATGGATGTATTCAATCCATATTGAAACAATCTTTGAATAAGAGAAAAGTCTCCGCAAGATGGTTGCCGAGAATATTAACCGACAGTCAGAAACAAAATCGACTTGACATTTCGAAGATATTGTTGGAAAAGTTTCAAGAAGATTCTGAAAACTTTTTGTCTCGTTTCGTAACAGTGGACGAAACATAGGTCTATGATTGTGATCCCGAGAAAAAACAGCAATCTTCGCAATGGAAACGGCCATTATCACCGACCCCGTCGTGGCATCGGCTGGCAAGGTTATGGCCTCAATATTTTGGGACTCAGAAGGGATATTCTTGATTGATTACCTGTAGCGTGGAACCACTATTACAGGCCAATATTATGCAGCTTTAATTCCCAAGTTGAGGAATGCCATCAAAGAGAAAAGGAGAGGGAAACTTCGAAGGGGCGAGCTGTTTCATCACGACAACGCACCCGCGCACAGGTCGGCAGTTGCGATGGCTGCCCCTTATTCACCAGATCTGGCGGCTAGCGATTTTTATCTGTTCCCCAAATTGAAAAAATACTTAAGGGGAAACAGGTACGAAGACGATAACGAGGTGATGAATGCCGTGGAGAGCTTTTTGCAGGACCAAGACAAAACTTTTTTTGTGAAAGGGATTGAAGCCTTGGAAAAGCGCTGGACTCGGTGTGTAGAGAGACTCGGAAACTATGTAGAAAAATAAATTATTAAGTTATCAATAGTCATTATATTCTATCTCATTTTCACTACTTTTTTGATCTCTCCTCGTACCTTTGTTTAGACCACAAAAGGGATGGATGTAGAATGTAGCTAAATAAGTATTAGAATATTAATTCAGGATGTAAGATAAAGACTGAAAATTCCTGTTATGAACGAGAAACCAAGTGATGGATGATTTAATATAGAGGTATCGACCGACCACTTAACTTAGACCATTCTGAAGTAGCTGCACGGTACGGACGGGGTGTATTTATTTACTTTACCATGTGTGCCCGTACCTACCCTATCTACCTACCCGCCTAATCTATCTTACCTACCATAACATTTATTTTTATTTTCCGTAACCAAAGGGTAAAAACGGGACCCTATTACTAAGACTCCGCGGTCCGTCTGTCTGTCTGTCACCAGGCTATATCTCAAGAACCGTAATACGGTTATCTACAACGGTATATCTGTGATAATAAAACAGACTTCCAAATAAAAACACAACAAAGTTAAAAATAACTTCGATATCGGCAGTCGGTGTTCCTGTTTTCGTTTCTTCGTTTTTTGGGAGTCGGTTGTATTTTTTGTAAAAATATTTTTCTTTATTTTTCACTTTTTAGTTGTGGTACATATTGGACCAGTTCTATAGGTTAGGTACCTATAACACCCAAAGTGATGCCAGAATAGATTAACCCAGTAACATGAAACTTAAACAAAACCGGTGGAATGAGAGTATACCAGGGCACAGATAATATAATACTAGCATACAGATGCCTCATCCCATACAAAGAAACCGTGCCGTCGTAACTATCGTTTTTCATCTGATTAATCTTGTTATTTTTGTAAGTACATCAATCGCGTTCGAACACGTTTCACGGCAATAGATGGTGTTAGCAGCGGCTTGCAAGTAAAAAGGTTTACTAGGTTCGTGAACATATTTTTCTTTAAATTCAGTGAAGATTCGTTTTATAGTATTTTTTTGCACGTTTTCACAGTTTTTTTGCACCAAAATGTGTTACAATGCAAATTTTAACAATCGAGTGGAATGCCTCAGAAATTTAAAATTGCGCCATCTACTATCATCAATTTTAAATGATCCGTTCAAATAATCTTTGAAATGTGAATTAAGAACCCAATATTCCATAATTTTGTACTTAGGAGAGTTGATTAAACAAGAACATACAATTGAAATGTTCAATTCCAGAAAATGTTAATGTTACACAAAATTCTATTGAATTGTTGTTGTTGTGTGTACATGTCGCGCCATCTATTGAGATTTATTTGAACCAAATTTTCTTTATAAGCAATGAGACCAATTAAAATTTAGAGCGTACCAATGTGATGTTATGCTATGAAATGGTTTATACAATAAACAGACATGCGATTACAACAATCCCGAGTGAATTGCCATCATTTATGTTAGAGTTCTGATTCTCCGAAGTTCTTCATATGATCTTGATTAAATGGGACCACATGACAAGCACCAGCTTTCCAATAAAAAAAGAATCATCAAAATCGGTTCACCTAGTAAAAAGTTCTGAGGTAAAACAAAATTAAAAAAAATACATTCGAATCTATGGCCTCCTTCTTTTTGAAAGTCGGTTAAAAATTAAAGAAACTTTACTTATATACAATCACAATATTATTATTACAATATGACTTGAACTGAATCAAGTGAGAGAGAAAATTAATCTATCTATACTAATATTATAAAGAGGTAAAGTTTGTTAGTTTGTCACGTTGTAAGGAGTAATCTCTGGATCTACTGAACCGATTTTGTCATTTTTTTTACCAGTAGAAAGCTACATTATTCCTGAGTGTCATATGCTATAATATATTTTCAAAAAAAAATAGAGATCCTTATGAAAATTGCAATAATGTTACACAAGGTAACAAAATGTTGCCTATAAAATTCATTCTTTGGCGTGCGCTGAGAAAACTATTGATGATAGATAAAAAATATTAGGTACATTATTAGGTAGGTAGTGTAGGCAGAGTAGGCAGGATAGCCACTTGACGGGAGCGAAGCCCCGTGGGTCAGCTAGTACTATATATAATATATATATAAAAGGTGGAGAGTTTGTTTGTTTGTTTGAACGCGCTAATCTCAGGAACTACTGGTTGTAATTAAAAAAATATTTTTGTGTTGGATAGTCCAATTATCGAGGAAGGTTATAGGCCAGGGATGGCGAAACTATGGCATGCGTGCCTGTGGTGGCACACGACAAAATATTTTGGGCACGCTAAAATGAGTATTTAGAATCTAGATAATTTGAAAAAGCAGAAATGACACAAACACCTACTTTTATTTAAATACAACATAAAACTGTAAATAAATATTAGGATTGCCGTAAGAATTTCTGGGTGCAAATAAAGAATTGATTAATTCATAGCATTTAGAGATTTATTTTTTGTCAATTAAGACAAAGTCACATAAAAAAATATACAATTTTAATGGCACGTTTTATAATAAAGGTTCGCCATCCCTGTTATAGGCTATATAACATAACGCTACGACCAAAAGGAACGGAGCATAAATGAAAAATGTTGCAAAAACGGGCAACAATATTCCTTTTTGAGGGCTTCCGTTGCGTGCGCTGTGTAAACGGTTTAAGTTACGCAACAATCATGCATGTAGGGTAGGTAGGGTAGATGGGTAGTAGGAAGCCATTTGACGGGAGCGAAGCCGCATGGTGTTAAGTAAATATTTCGTCGACCACATCATCGCTTACCATCAGGTGAGATAGTGGTCAAGCGCGAGCCTATAATATATAAAAAAAAAAGAGGAATCCATGCTGAGACAGCCTCAATTACATCGTTAACGGTGCTTAACTGTAGTAGATGTCATAACTTACCGAGTACCCTCTGAGGGTAAGCACCGATTGGAAGTTGACCTCCACATTTCTTGCGATGTTGGTCTGAATCTTGTAGCAGTCATTCAAGTGGGTCTCTGTTATGGCGTACGTCTGTGAACAAGGTATACTGTGAAATAGAATATTTTGTGTTAGGATTGTGATCTCTTTTTTAAAGTTGGCCATCAATTTAAACAAGGTGTTATAATTGTCGTTACTTTTTGGTCTCGCACGAGGTTCTATTTAAATTTTTGTTAAAATTTTCATCCTTTTTTCTCGTGTATAAAGTTGGCCATCAATTTAAACAATATGTTATAATTGTAGTTATTTTTTGGTCTCGCACGAGGTTATATTTAAATTTTTGTTCGTATTTTTTTCTCGAGTATGTATCTCCTGTGCGAGTCACGAATGAAATATTTTTCTTTCACTCATCAGTCACAATATCTAACCTAGAACATATTATAAGAAACGTTTAGATATATAAGTGGCAATTATAGTATGTGTACAGGCCATTTTCTGCACCAGGGCTTCCCATTCAGTGCGCTGTGTGCAGGATCCTATTGGCTAACATAGCGAGCCTATCTGCGCCCAAGACCTCTTGGGGGGTTCACAGGCTTCAATGTTATGTAGAAAATGTGTTTGTTTAAGGCCAATGGCCCATAATTGACCTTATTATTTTTCTCTGGTTGTTTCTACTTAGGCTTGGAGGTTAAATAATCGCGGGTGTACACGGCATAACCCTTTTTAACTGCGTACAGTCTGTTGACGTTTTTAAAGGAAGCAGTGTCGGATACCTCGTCGATAAGCGTCCTGAGTCGCTCGAGCGAAGTGCGCGTGTGGCGGTACTGCTGCTCCACCTCGAGCAGGCGCGCCGCCACCTCGGGCTCCGTCAGCCCGTCGCTGCGGATGGAGCTCAGCTTCAGCTGGATCTTCTTCAGCTCATTCGTCACTATCGCGGTGTCCCTGTGGGCGTTTTCATTATACGGTTATTATTAACCCAATCCAACAAAAGTAGACACCAATGTTCAAGTTTAAGCAGTTCCAAGTGCCCACTCTGGGTAGCGACATTGGTTATATAATAAGGACAACATGTTAATTGTCACTCACCATCTGGTATCGGGTCAAAGAGCAAAAACAGATATCTAACCGCAGAAAGACGATATTTTATAGACTGATATCTACATATATCTATATATATAAAAGAAAGTCGTGTTAGTTACACTATTTATAACTCAAGAACGGCTGAATCGATTTGGCTGTAAATTGGTGAAGAAAGTCGTGTTAGTTACACTATTTATAACTCAAGAACGGCTGAATCGATTTGGCTGTAAATTGGTGGGGAGGTAGCTTAGAACCAGGAGACGGACATAGGATAGTAGGGTAGGTAAGGTAGGGTAGGGTAAAGTAGGTAGAGTAGGGTAGATAGGGTAGATTAATGTTTGGTGTTTTTATGGCAAAACAAAGTTTGCCGGGTCAGCTAGTTTTAAATAAATCGAAAATGTTGACTGGCTTTATATTTTATAATATCTAGCAAGTCTCCCGTAAAACCGAGTCACCCCAGTCTCCCTTAACGTGTTGCCTTACCTAGGACTCCGCACTCTAGAACAGAGTTGCTCAGCCTTCTCCACCTTCTGCCGGATGACGGCACGCTTGTCCTCAAGGATGGCCTCCACCTGCGTCATCTTGATGCTGTCCTCTCGCAGACGCTGCTCGTGTGTCCTGCGCTCGGTCACGCCTTGGTCTAGCTTCAGTTGCTCTTGGTCTATTTCTTCCTAATGTCAGATAAAAGTTTATAATATTACACCAGCCAGTGCCAGTTCACATACATACTTAACATTACGCCCGTATTCACTGAAAGGTTAGTCGGAAGCCAGTTCATTTATTTAAAGGTAATTCTCATTGGTGAGCTATAGTCTCCACAAACTGGGTGCCTGAGGGAGGATGGACGGCGCCGCTGAGACCGGCCCAGAATGACGTGGCGAGACGACCTAGACGCCTACTGCAGGGGCTGGTCGAGGTGGCGAGGAAGAAGAATACTTGGAAGGATTTTGGGGAAGGCCTTGGGGCAGCAAGCAGTGTGAAAGTATAGGCTAATAAAAAAAAAACTTGTGTTACAAGTGGGGAGCCTATTTATTGCCAGCAATGAAAATATCTAAACTAGAACTCCTTTTGAGAATTTCTAGTGTTTTTCGACCCAGAGATTGAACTCAAGACAGAATCGCATCAGGAAACGCAGCTTCCAGCCTACTCTTGACTGCTCTAATTAAAGAGACAGATGTAATATGTAATTACTTCTTAAATTATTAACAGAAAGATTCAGATAATCCTACTATAAATGTGAAAGTTTGAGAGTAGTGACTCTGTCATGCAAAGACTACTGAGCGGATTTTGATTAAACTTTACAGACATGTACGACCGTTGATTCGTGGCCCGTCTGAACTTAGGCTTCGCGAACTTTCGCCCATGTACACTCGTGAAGAAAACAGCCTTTGGTTCGTAAAATATGTTCTGCGCAACCACTTGGCGCTAACTTTAGCCGGGCCATGACTCATCGTTCGTACTGTACATCTTACACGGAAGAATAAACACTTCTCCACGCGGGCGTAGCCAGGGGCAGAAGCTAGTGAAATAAATGGCAAACAAATTCTTCCACCACAACCAGACCTGAGGCTCTATAAGAATCTAAAAGATAAGTGTCATTTTATCAACGACAAGCGGACGCCTCGCGGTTTCACCCGCGTAGTTCCCGTTCCCGTAGGAATACAGGGATAAAAAGTAGCCTATGTCACCCGGGCATAGTGTAGCTTCCCAACGGTGAAAGATTTTTTGAAATCGGTCCATTAGTTTCGGAGCCTATTCGGTACAAACAAACAAACAAAAAAATGTAAAATGTATAGAAAGCGGCGCGATAACAATTACTGAAATGACAAAAATGTACGGGCTTGCGAAATGTTACGCGATAGATCTACACTAAGATTATTTAGAGGAAAGATTTGTATTTTTGTATGTAACGAATAAACTTAAAAACTACTGGACCGATTTCAAAAATTATTTCACCGCTGGGAAGCTACACTATCCCCGGGTGTATTAGGCTACTTTTTATCCCAGTATTCTCACGGGAACGGGAACCACGCGGGTGAAACTGCGAGGCGTCCGCTAGTCCCTTATATTTTGGCTACTTCGAACTAGCCCTTTTTCGCCGTTTTGAGAGCAGTGGTGATGAAATAACGACCTACAACTCGTAAGTTGGAACCGTAACCACTGGGCCACCACTGCTGTGAAACTAAATCGGTGAAGGAAAACATCGTGAGGAAACCGGCATGTCCTAGAACCAAAAATTCGAAGACATGTGACATCTTCTAATCCGCACTGGGCCCGCGTGGTGGATTATATACGGCCCACTCCCTCTCTATGGCCAGAGTCCCTGCAGTGGGAACATTAAAACGCTGATTATGTGAACCAGTCCTGGTTAAGCCCCAGCGTAACCAGATCAAAAATGTGCAGCTTTTGCACTTACCCGCAAACTCCTACAGACGGCCTTCAGTTCCGCGAGCTCCTTCTTGCTCTTCCTCATGCTGACGTCGAACTGGTCGATCTGCTGCCGGTAGCCCGCCTCCTTGCTCGACAGCTCGTCTACCTGCTTCTGCAGCGTGGCCATCTTCTCCTTTGATATGTTTAACTCTTCCACCTGAGGGAATATTTATTTTGTAAAGTCATGTTTTCCCTTTCTTTTTCCGTACCTCAAAAGGAAAAAAACAGAATCCATATAGGATCACTTCCGTATCTGTCTATCCGTCGGTCACAACCAATTTGCTCCAAAACTACGGGACCGCTTGAGTTGAAATTTAGTCCACATATGTAAGTTGGTGACCCAAAGACGTAAATAAATTAATTTTAAACATGGGGACCACTTTTGGGGGGTTTACTTACCCCTATTAGGGTTAAAAAAATATTTGCAAGTTATATCGTGTGAAATAATTTTCTGATAAATAATTTTGAAGTTATTTAAGAAAATTGGCGAAAAATTACCATTGACCCTTATCTCCGAAACTACTAGGTATAAAATTTAAAAAAAAACCGGCCAAGTGCGAGTCGGACTCGCGCACGAAGGGTTCCGTACCATAAACGCAAAAAACGGCAGAAAAGTCATGTTTGTTGTATGGGAGCCCCACTTAATTATTTATTTTATTCTGTTTTTAGTATTTGTTGTTATAGTGGCAACAGAAATACATCATCTGTCAAAATTTCAACTGTCTAGCTATCAAGGTTCATGAGATACAGCCTGGTGACAGACAGACAGACAGACGGACCGCGGAGTCTCAGTAATAGGGTCCCGTTTTTACCCTTTGGGTACGGAACCCTAAAAACAGAAAATAATAGTTCTTTACCTATAGATTACAGAAAAACCTATAAGAAGTTTATGAACTTCAGTATTGATTTTGAATGTAGCTGTTTGTACGGAAGCCTCGGCGCGCGAGACCGACTCGCATTTGGGCGGTCTTTGTTATTATGGTGAATTCAGTTTAGAATGATAGAGAAATAGACTGATAAAGTATTTTTTATTTTAATCGGGGGGATTACGAAAAAACAATGGCCGGCACATTTTTTTTCAGAAGTTCTCAATTAATTAATATTTGACATTTATAGCCAATGAGCGTAGAAAGGTGTTTAAAGTCAAATCAAGGATGAAATAAAAAAAATAAGGAAATGTTTACAGTGGGACGACCATACTTGAAAAAAATAAATTCTAGTTAGCTTTTACCCGCGTCTATGCTCCGGTGAACCATCTATACCTCAAGCAAATTAACGGGACAAAACGCCAACATATAAAAGTGAGTGCTAATAAGTCAGTGCAGGTCACCTAAAATCCATTTGCGATAACATTAGACGTTTAAATTAACCCATTTTACAGCCCGTTCAACCGATTTTGACTTCTATTGCGTTAGTGATACGACAAATAGTAGCTGTAGTAAACAGTTGGTTTTGGTAACAGGTTTATGCTTTTTATGTCATCCTTATGTTTACGGGGTAGAACTCAAAATCAGTTGAACGGACTGTAAAAAGATTTGGAAACATGTCTAATGTTAGTTCAAATGCAGTATAATCACCTTCACACTGCGAAGAGAAACTTGTCCCCCTGTTAACCTTAGTAGGAGGGAGTTGACTCAAGAGTGACACAGCTAAGTGCCTCGGACTACATTTGGACCGCAGGTTGACATTGCGGAAACACATTGAAACAAAACGTAAACAGGTCAACCTCAAATACAAAGGCGTCTACTGGCTCCTGGGTAGAAACTCAAAACTGACCTACGGGATTCAGTTATGGGGGGCCCGCTGTGATTCCAACATAAATTTTATTCAAGGAGCTCAGAACTACATCCTTAAAAAAATTAGCAATGCTCCCTCTGGTTTTTTAAAACAGTGAAGTACACAAATACTTGAGCATGCCAACGTGCCAAGTGAAGGATGAGATAAAGACATTCGCAGGCAAATACAAAACAAGACTGGCCAACCATCCTGTAACGGCGCAGAACCAAGTGCAACCTCATATCGTGTCCAGGCTATCTCTGTCCATTCAAGATTGCCTGGAAGAGATCGCAGAGCGCGATAGGCCGCCTGTTGTATGTATGTTTTAATTTTAATGTTTATTTTTGTATTGTCTTATCTTGGTGTGCTATATTAGTACATTACTGCCGCGGTCTATAATGACTACTTTGCTGGTTATGGCCGACAGCGCAGCGTAGCGCAGCTCCAGGCCGACACAGCGCGGTCAGCGTGCAGCACGAGCATGGACGAGCTGAGATAAAGGCCGAGACCGTAGCTCGAGACCGACACAGCGAGGATAGCAAGGGCTGCAATGATGGCCAAGCTGAAAGGCCTAGAGCGTAGCTAGGCTAGCTTGAGGCAATCATAGCGTGACCAGCGAAGCAGTCATTGTGGGCCAAGGTTTGTATAGTGCTTTACTCAAAAATGCAAGTAACTAATCTAAATAAAACCAGCAAGTAATTTAAATAAAAAATATATTATTTAACTAGAATTTTAATTAAAATGACAATTAAGAAAGAAAGAAAGTAAGTAATAGTTTGCGATAAGTCTAATGCGGTGTTTGACTGCTGTATTATTGAAAAGAAAAACATTTTCGGATAAAGATTTAGATTTCCTACTGATTTTCCACTGCACAAATTATTCATATGCAAATTTATATTTTTCCTTTGAGTTTCGCGGTATCAAATTTTCAACCACTAATTTAGCTTCATCTTTAATGTCAGGTGGCGTTAAACACATTGAATCGGAAGAATTTTCGCTTTGAGAGCTCATTTTTAGCAAAAAAGTCACTAAATAAAAACAAAATTTTCGCTGAACCGCGTTTTGTTACTTCTTTGTTTTTTTTTTTGAGCAATGGTAGTTGGAACTATACAGCCTAATATGGAATAAAATCTTTTTGTGCCTATCTCTATAGATACAAACAGCTGTGTTTTAAATAAAATCTTTTTGGATTTGATTTTTTAAAACGTTGAAACGTCAAAATAGCGACCGGCAAAACATTGCCGGCCTATTAGAGCGGCCAGCAAGGCTTTGCTGGCCGCTCCTTGAAACAGAACGGCAAGGTCGACTTTGCTCAAACAAGGTTGTCAAAATAATGACCACATTACATGCATTTTTGAGTAAAGTATATATAAATGAATAAACCTTGGAAATCGGCGGCGTTGACTAAGCCAATATACTAATATGGAGGATGTTTCCAGTGGGGTACTCCTCTTTAGTAATAGTGATTCAACAGAACAAAGATCAGATTCAGATTCAGTCAGAAGGACAGATTGCAAGAATTAAGATGAAAAAAAAAACTATGTTCACAGGGCTGAGACCTTTGCCCAGCAGTGGACACAATATACATAATAGTAGGACTATATTAATAGACTAGCTTCATCATGACTAGATTTGATCTCGAAAAGGCTCTCGATTAATAAAACCACTTTAATCGAATTAATGATTAATTTAATTTTAATCGTTAATCACGGTGAACTTTTTAATCGTTAATTAGATTATTTTTTTCCTAATTTAATATCTTATTAATCGCGATTACGATTAACATATTAAACATGATTAATTTAAAACTAAACTATTAATGCCAACACTGGTAAAAGTTGGATTGATATATCCGTTACTGTTAGAAAGACGAAAATGTTACCAACATTGCGTCAGGAACTTATAATTATTAACCGAAACAATAGAAATACATATATACAATAGACAAACACACGAAAGGTTAAGTTCCATACCAAGACTGCATGCTGCGGTGCTTGCTGCGTGTCCAGCGCTTCAGCGGCTGCGCGCGCCGCCTCGTCCCTCTGGTGGCGCTCGGTCAGCAGCGCTTGAAGCGCTCGAGAGGTGCTGCGCTGGGCTTCGCGCGCTTGAGCGGCCTCGCTGTTCAACACTTCGGCCTTCGCTTCCACATCTGCGAGGGTTTTCTCTTTTTCCTTTATCTCGGCCTGCACTTGCCTGTTGAGACAATTATATAATTCAGTAACATTAAGTAAGATAAATGATATTTATTTCGCAAATAGGTTAAAATAACATTTTTACAAGACAATTTTTCTTCTATTTAAACTAGATGAAGCCGGTATTTCCAAACTGAATACTCTATAAAGAATCACTAAAACATACACATTACCTTTTTTTTTTATTCCATTCTCATATATAATAAACTAGTTTCTGTCAGCGGCTTCGCCCGCGTGAAAAGTGTTTTATCATCCCAAGGGAACATTGTACTGGGATTAAAAATAGCCTATGTGCTTTTCCAGACTTAAATCTATATCTGTGCCAAATTTCATCCCAAGCTGTTTAGCTGTTGAGTAACAAACATACGTCCACACACACACACACACACACACATCCATCCAAACTCTCCCATTTATAATATTTTGTTAAAAAATAGGTCTTTTCCTAAATTTGCCATAAAACATTACTTTCCAGAATTTGATCCTTATTAGCAACACTACCGGATAGAGTAATAATACAGCATGTTTTTTTTGTCACAATCAACTGGATCGATTTCTGGCTAGGAATATTAATTTTTCAGAAAGCCAATGATTCAGTTTTAGTGTTCATCAAAATCGGCCCCCTGGCTCCTATGACTGTTTTTGCTATTATTCCTCATAGTTTTGGATTCAGCCATCCACATCCACTTGAAAAACTCACCCTGTTTGTAATTTTCCAACTTTTTAAAAACTTTGTAATAATTATTTACTGATTGAAAAGAGTGTCCGTGGAGTTTCTACAACTAGCTTCATCTTTTGCTTGACAATTAAATTGTACCCTTAAATATCATAAGTCCAAACACATCTTCTCATAAAGAGAAGGACTTTAATTAAAATAAAATGATTAGAGTGTGTTGGCATACTTCTTCCTCTCGGCCGTGCTGAGGTGCAGGAAGCGGCTGGACCTGTTGGCGCCGCCGTAGCTGCGGTAGTTGGGCGCCGGCAGGTACTCCGTAGAGTCCAGCGTCACGATCTTGGAGCAGTTCGCGGGCACGTTCTGCTCGCTGTCCGACAGACGTACTGCCGCCTCTGGAATACACTGTAAGTCAATATGGCGTCGAACAACTTCGAAATTATGTCTGCTATACAGTCAGTCTAGATTTCTAAAAAGTCAAAATATTTAACAAAATCGATACAGGAAGAAGAACAGAGAGTTAACTGATGGTGAACCTACCGTGATCAGGAACAAGCAGCACCCTCTCCATGCCGACGTTGTCGATGAGGAAGTTGGCGACCACGGGGTCGCTGATGTCGAGCGAGTCCAGCGCCGACAGGTAGCCGGGAGCTAACATACATGATGGTGAACCTACCGTGATCAGGAACAAGCAGCACCCTCTCCATGCCGACGTTGTCGATGAGGAAGTTGGCGACCACGGGGTCGCTGATGTCGAGCGAGTCCAGCGCCGACAGGTAGCCGGGAGCTAACATACATGATGGTGAACCTACCGTGATCAGGAACAAGCAGCACCCTCTCCATGCCGACGTTGTCGATGAGGAAGTTGGCGACCACGGGGTCGCTGATGTCGAGCGAGTCCAGCGCCGACAGGTAGCCGGGAGCTAACATACATGATGGTGAACCTACCGTGATCAGGAACAAGCAGCACCCTCTCCATGCCGACGTTGTCGATGAGGAAGTTGGCGACCACGGGGTCGCTGATGTCGAGCGAGTCCAGCGCCGACAGGTAGCCGGGAGCTAACATACATGATGGTGAACCTACCGTGATCAGGAACAAGCAGCACCCTCTCCATGCCGACGTTGTCGATGAGGAAGTTGGCGACCACGGGGTCGCTGATGTCGAGCGAGTCCAGCGCCGACAGGTAGCCGGGAGCTAACATACATGATGGTGAACCTACCGTGATCAGGAACAAGCAGCACCCTCTCCATGCCGACGTTGTCGATGAGGAAGTTGGCGACCACGGGGTCGCTGATGTCGAGCGAGTCCAGCGCCGACAGGTAGCCGGGAGCTAACATACATGATGGTGAACCTACCGTGATCAGGAACAAGCAGCACCCTCTCCATGCCGACGTTGTCGATGAGGAAGTTGGCGACCACGGGGTCGCTGATGTCGAGCGAGTCCAGCGCCGACAGGTAGCCGGGAGCTAACATACATGATGGTGAACCTACCGTGATCAGGAACAAGCAGCACCCTCTCCATGCCGACGTTGTCGATGAGGAAGTTGGCGACCACGGGGTCGCTGATGTCGAGCGAGTCCAGCGCCGACAGGTAGCCGGGAGCTAACATACATGATGGTGAACCTACCGTGATCAGGAACAAGCAGCACCCTCTCCATGCCGACGTTGTCGATGAGGAAGTTGGCGACCACGGGGTCGCTGATGTCGAGCGAGTCCAGCGCCGACAGGTAGCCGGGAGCTAACATACATGATGGTGAACCTACCGTGATCAGGAACAAGCAGCACCCTCTCCATGCCGACGTTGTCGATGAGGAAGTTGGCGACCACGGGGTCGCTGATGTCGAGCGAGTCCAGCGCCGACAGGTAGCCGGGAGCTAACATACATGATGGTGAACCTACCGTGATCAGGAACAAGCAGCACCCTCTCCATGCCGACGTTGTCGATGAGGAAGTTGGCGACCACGGGGTCGCTGATGTCGAGCGAGTCCAGCGCCGACAGGTAGCCGGGAGCTAACATACATGATGGTGAACCTACCGTGATCAGGAACAAGCAGCACCCTCTCCATGCCGACGTTGTCGATGAGGAAGTTGGCGACCACGGGGTCGCTGATGTCGAGCGAGTCCAGCGCCGACAGGTAGCCGGGAGCTAACATACATGATGGTGAACCTACCGTGATCAGGAACAAGCAGCACCCTCTCCATGCCGACGTTGTCGATGAGGAAGTTGGCGACCACGGGGTCGCTGATGTCGAGCGAGTCCAGCGCCGACAGGTAGCCGGGAGCTAACATACATGATGGTGAACCTACCGTGATCAGGAACAAGCAGCACCCTCTCCATGCCGACGTTGTCGATGAGGAAGTTGGCGACCACGGGGTCGCTGATGTCGAGCGAGTCCAGCGCCGACAGGTAGCCGGGAGCTAACATACATGATGGTGAACCTACCGTGATCAGGAACAAGCAGCACCCTCTCCATGCCGACGTTGTCGATGAGGAAGTTGGCGACCACGGGGTCGCTGATGTCGAGCGAGTCCAGCGCCGACAGGTAGCCGGGAGCTAACATACATGATGGTGAACCTACCGTGATCAGGAACAAGCAGCACCCTCTCCATGCCGACGTTGTCGATGAGGAAGTTGGCGACCACGGGGTCGCTGATGTCGAGCGAGTCCAGCGCCGACAGGTAGCCGGGAGCTAACATACATGATGGTGAACCTACCGTGATCAGGAACAAGCAGCACCCTCTCCATGCCGACGTTGTCGATGAGGAAGTTGGCGACCACGGGGTCGCTGATGTCGAGCGAGTCCAGCGCCGACAGGTAGCCGGGAGCTAACATACATGATGGTGAACCTACCGTGATCAGGAACAAGCAGCACCCTCTCCATGCCGACGTTGTCGATGAGGAAGTTGGCGACCACGGGGTCGCTGATGTCGAGCGAGTCCAGCGCCGACAGGTAGCCGGGCGCTCGCACGCGCGTGTTGCGCACGTCGTGCACGCGCGGGAGGAACTTGCTGCACGTCACGCTCGGCTTGGCCCGAGATCCGTATACCTGACGGATTTAACAGGGTTACTGATTTAGGAATTACTTTTCTAAAACAGATCACAAAAATGCAGCAGCAGAAGCAAAAAAAGCATTAAAATACACATTTTCTGGTTAACGATATTTATTTTCATAAAGAAATTTACATTTCACACCTTGAAGTGTCAATAAGCAGACACAATAGAAATTACCATTGTTTTAATCCGATTCGGATGAATGGACAGATAATGAAAACAATAATTAAAACTAGGGTAAATTTATCATAGATCTTCAACATTCGGACTTAATAATATTTCATAGTGGGTATTCCTAAAATTTGATTATTATAATCATGCATAACTACCTCGTTTGGAAAAAAAAAGTTCGATCCCGCGGTCATAAAGCAAAATCATCACCTTTCCCATTCGGACTTAATGTTATATAATTTTAAAGTGGGTATTCCTAAAATTTTGTTATTAAAATCATGTATCAACTACGTCCCTTGGAGAAAAAGAGTTCGATCCCGCGGTCATAAAGCAAAAACATCACTCAGAAGTACCAGTCTTGTTTACATTAGTCAGTTTTGTGTTCCAAAAATAATAATTATGATTAAAACATAATAATTGCTTTCGGTTTAAATTATAAATGTACATTCAGAGTTAAATAATATAAATGAATTTTTTTTTTTTTTTTTTCTTATAAAAACTTTGCCCCACACTAGTAATTTCTTCCTGTATCGTGGGTGCGTTTACAAACATATAAACTCACATACACAACACCCAGAGCCGGAACAACTATCTGTAGGTCATACAAATATTTGTTCCGTGCGGGAATCGAACCCGCGACACACAGCACAGTAGTCAATCGCTTAACCACTGCGCCAACCGTCGAACTCCTTATATTAATAGGAAGAGGATACTCACTTGGTTCATCAACTGGAAGAGTTTCCTAGAATCTTCGGGCGTGTTCACACAGAAGGCCTGTATGCTTCCACCAATAATGTGTTCCAAAGCCCCGCCCCATTTCTTCTCCTTTACTTTTAGGTAAGCACCTGACAATGTATTTATTAAACTTTATGCGTCATAGAAAGGCACAGAGGCAGACTTGATGAAATACAAGTTGGTTGTTAATTCGATACAATACTTGACAAGAGTAAAACTAATGCTAATTTGCAATAATCCTAATAACTTGTGATCAGAACTGAGTTATTCTCGAGTATGTTATGAGACAGAAAAAGGATATTTAAAAAATATCGCTTTTGGATAATATCAAAAGCATCATCCATTTGGATTATATGTCATATATATGGATTAACGGCTCACTTCAGCAAACTTTTTAGAATGAGCTATTAACAGGAAAGAACTGGTCATAACTACCTTGCCGCATATAAGAGTAAGTACAAGGTGTTGCTGGTCTGGCTGGGCAAAAAGATAATTTCCTTTTACAGTAATTAGATGCCAATAATTCCTAAATTTATCTTTTTGCAGATTGTTGTCATTCATACATGGGTGTTTAAGTCAAGAGTGAAGAGGTTACCTATATCCACGTGCGCTTGATCGTCGACCACATCATCGCTAACGACCAGGTGAGATAGTGGCCAAACAGGAGCCTATCCACAATTATTTAAAAAAAACATACCAATTGGTCCTTTAGGCTTCTGCGAGAACTGTCCTTTGGCGGAGGCAGCGTTGATTTGCTGGCACAGCTCCACCATGTTGTTTCCATACACCGCTAAGGAGTCGTTGCCGCGCGACTCAAGCTCGCGTAGTGTCTGCTTCAGTTGACCTATTCACCAAACATACCAGTAACATTACCAACCATGTCATGGTGGTCTAGTGGCTAAGACTTCGCCTCTCGTGCTCAAGCACGTGGGTTCAAATCCAGGCAAGTACCAATGTGACTTTTTCAAATTCATATGTACTTTCTACGTTTATCTTGGATATCATAGGCAACGGTGAAGGAAAACATCATGAGGAAACCTGGCCTTTTATATAGTTATAAATAGCTGGTCCCCGCGGCTTCGCTCCCGTGGGTCGCCCCACAGGACCCGTTTTCGGGATTAAAAATAGCCTATGTCACTCAGGAATAATGTAGCTTTCTATTGGTGAACGAATTTTTTAAATCGGTCCAGTAGTTTCGGAGCCTATTCGGTACAAACAAACAAAAAAATCTTTCCTCTTTATAATATTGGTATAGATGTGAGTCTGAAATAGTCTGAATAGAAATTGAGAGGCTTATGCCTCTGTTTTGGCTATTTATATATAGGCCCTATGGGGATCCCAGAGGCGGCTTAATGCTTCATCCGGCGTAATTACAGACACAATAGAAAAACAATTAAACAGATCCGGTTAATGCCAGTTAAGGGGTTAATTAACTCTGACACCAGAGGGGGCCATATCCACACACGGAAAAGAAAGAAAGACCAACCATTCCATACCGATTCTCCTCATTGCCTCGGAAAGCACGTTAAGCCGTTGGTGCTGGCTATCATTTTCACACCTTGAACAGCGGTTACGGGTAGTCAGAAACAGAACATCTGACACCAGTCTTGCCAAGGGGTATCGTGTTACCCAACCACTGTGTTGTGGAGTAAAATACCCATGGTACCCAGTTGCATCCGCGTAAACTGGAAAACAGTGCTTGGCTTGAGCTCAGCAGGGCTATGTCCCTCGCTCCCGACCGTGGTTCAGATATGCTGGTGGTGGTAACCAGGATTACCGACATAGCCCGAAGAATTCCCAAACTTTAGTGGCATTGGGCAGGGCACATTGCTCGCAGAACGGATGGTCAATGGCCGAAAAGTTCTCAAGTGGCGACCGCGTACCGGAAGACGTAATGTAGCTTTGAAAGGCCTCCCTCTAGGTGGAGCGATGACCTGGTCAAGGCTGTGGGAATTCAGTGGATGCGAAACGCACAGGACCGATAAGTGTGGCGACGCTTGGGGGGAGCCCATGTCCAGCAGTGGACGTCTATCGGCTGAAATGATGATGAAGACCGTGGTTCAGACCATGGTCGGAGGCAAGAACGCCATAACGTCTTTTTGCGAGAAGGTGATGCACGCAAAAGAGGCGTCGAAGCGGGTCAGCGGGTCATCGCTCGCCCAGTCAGGGTCAAAGAGGAGCCGCGCTTGTTACATGCGCGTCTAAATGGGAAGACGTGTAGTCTTGGTGCCGGCCGCATTAAGTGATGGGGTTCGCTGGGCGCGGCGGGCTGACACCTGTCGGAGGGACGCGCGAATTTACTTGTATCCAGGGCTCCCGACTCGTAGCAGAAGAAACTGTGAGGTTTCAGTAGGTTGAAGTCCGACATAATCTGATTACCCCACAATAAAAAGGTGAGATAGTATTCAAGCCTTGTCCTTTCTGCGATAAAAAATAATAGATTGATTGAGTTTTGCTTCATTAAAAGTGTGGCACTTACTGAGTCCCCCGCGCTGCTGCTGCGCGTGCTTGTTGAGCTGCTCGGCCTGCGCCTGCGCGTGCGCCACGTAGTCGCGCGCCTGCTCGGCCTCGTGCTGCGCCGTGCTGTAGCGCGCACGCGCCGCCTCGGCCGCCGCCGCCGCGCGCTCGGCCCGCGCCTTCAGCTCTGCGCGACGGCTCTCCGCTCCGCCCGACCTACACACATACACCCTCGATTTTTATCGATTGCTTAGCACATTCTTTACTAAAATGTTCTATAGAGCATAGATTTGATGACGGGGTACAAAAAAATAATTCTTGTTAGTCTGTCAAGTAGACGATGTATAAATAACTAGCTGTTTCCCGCGGCATCGCTCCCGTGGGCCACCCCACAGGACCCGTTTTCGGAATTAAAAAATAGCCTATGTCACTCAGGAATAATGTAAATGGAATTTGGAATGTGCTAATGACTTGCTAAACAGCTCAGAGAATGCTTTAACTTGTCATCGCGGTGACCTCACAGCAAATTATTGTGATGCCAATATTATAGTTTGTGTCAACTTAATGTTTCGATAAATAATGTTCAACGATAGAAATAGAGATCACATAATGTGATGACTAATCGGTAATGAGGCTGTGGCTGTGGCTGTGTTAAAGCTCCAGAGCCTTGAACATCGTCGCCGAGTTGCCCGCTTGTCGGTTTTTTATCGGTTGCATTTCGGGGAGTGTGCGATGAAATTGCATGATCTAATTCCCCCAATCCCGTTTCATCATCGGACTACAAGATGTACGGCGATGCGCCATCGGTACATAGTGGACATCCCACCCAAACGTTTTGGAAATACTTTCATTATGCGTACAGCTACGGAGTGGAATTCCCTGCTGGAGTCTGTGTTTCCCGATAGCTACAATCTCGGGGTCTTTAAGTCAAGAGTTAATAGGTTACTTCTAGGCGTGCTACACCTTCGACCACATCATCACTTACCATCAGGTGAGATAGTGGTCAAGCGCAAGCCTATATACAACAAAAAGAAATATAGTAAAAAAAAATATACAATGGGCATTATGGAGAAGCTACACGCTAAAGCGTGAAATAAGAATCCTATCTCCTTCCTCTAAAGTTAGTTTTTTTAAAGTGGAATTCCCCGTTTTTATATCGCGCAAATGTATGTGCGTGGGCGTTGATATGGATAGTCATAAACACATGTTCGACCCGTGACCTAAGCAACAGATAAAGTAAATTTTCTAGTATTTTTTTATTGTTGTTTGCGATATTTTATCAAACAGTTTTCATGTTGCTAATATTATAAATACGAAAGTTTGGATGGAAGTATGTTTGTTACTCAATTACGGCACAACGGCTGAACGGATCTGGATGAATAATGTTGATTACTACTGTTAATATAAATGCAATGTTTCATTCTACTTTTATACAATGTTAATTATTCTTATTCTTATCTAGCCAATGTTAATAATTGTAATGTATTAAATGCTGATCATTTAAAATTATTGTCATATTTTAATTTATTTAATGTTTATCTTTTTTTTATTTTTATCTTTGTTTTAATTTTAAGGATATCAATTTCCTCTTTTTAATCTTATTTTGTATAACTAATAATGTTTGCATGCTATCTGTAATATTATTATTTTTTTATATTTTCTGTCTATCATGATCCTTTTTTATAATATTCCCTGTTTTTGGAGAGGTCTGGCTCTTGTGATACAGGACTTCCTAGTACAAGAGCCAGGGCTGCACTGATATTTGTGACATAAAGTGTGTGTTAATAAATAAATAAAAATGAAATTTGGCATAGAGATAGATTACAGTCTGGAATAGCACATAGGCTACTTTTCATCCCAGTATAATGTCCCTTAAGGACGCTATTACATTTTTCTACAAATAACAGTACTTTTGAGGTACCATTTTAATGAATAAGCAATCGCCGATGTGAAGATATCATGGTCTTAATTTAAAGATAATATATTCAGCTCCAGATAAGCATCAGAAAAATTGTATGTCATCATACAAAATTTTCGCACAAATACGTTTTGCCCATCACAATAATCGCAAAAAATTAAAAAAGTAGGGTCCGAATAGGTTCCAGTTCAGGTAAATTTACAGCATATTTTATCTTCAAAATTATAAAAAAATGCGGTATATATAGTCCTTTACAGGTGCAGCTAATTATTTTTCACCTAAATAATTATATTTTTTAATTATTAGCTAAAATAAAATCTCTTGCCGACGTCTTCATACATTTTGTACCCGCCGCTCATCATTCCGCGCTCAGAAGCGCTCGTGGAAGGACGGGCGTATCGGTTTCTCGCAGGAAATAAATACGATAAAAGTAATAGAAAGATTGTAGTGTGCATGCGTGTGAGTACCGTCCTCGTCGTGATCGAAAGGAGTTGATATTTTATCGGACGTATGCCGTATTTCTGAGTTTCCTATTATTATTAGAATGTGATTTAGAAATTATTTTGGGTAAGATCGGGATTTGAATAGTTGGTGTTAAGCAGTTGTTGACAAGGTTGATAAATGGATGGGTGGGTTTAAACAGCTCTGAGTAAGGTTAGGATTTGGATAAGGTTAAGCTGCTGACGGGGAAGTTTACAAGTGGATGGGTGGGAGGAGATTTATGATTTTAACCGGTTTGTATGTATGTATGTATGACAATTACGGGGCCAAAAAAAATACAAAATGGCGCCGACGAAAATTTGGCCGCTTTTCGACATGGGTGTCATTTTCATGGTTATTGGGGTCGCTTTTATCGATTACGGGGTCAAAACCAAAATACAAGATGGCGCCGACTAAAATTTGACATCTTTTCGACATTGGTGACATTGTCATGGTTTTTGGGGTAGCGTATAACGAATATGGGGTCAAAACCAAAATACAAGATGGCGTCGACTAAAATTTGACATGTTTTCGTCACGGGTGTCATTGCCATGGTTTTTGGGGTCGCTTATATCGAATACGGGGTCAAAACCAAAATACAAGATGGCGCCGACAAAAATTAGACAAATTTTCGTCATGGATGTCATTTTTATGGATTTTGGGGACGCTTATATCGAATACGGGGTCAAAACCAAAATATAAGTTGGTGCCGACGAAAATTTGACATCTTTTCGCCATGGGTGTCATTTTCATGGTTTTTGGGTAGTATGTCATTAGCTTGACTTACAAGTTGTAGGTCGTGGGTTTGAGCCCAGGCAGGCGCTTTACTTTGTGTAAATTATTTCTTCACCACTGCTCTCAAAACGGTGAAGGAAAACATCGTGAGGAAACCGGCATGTCCTAGAACCAAATATTCTAAGATATGTGCATCCACCAACCCGCACTGTGCCCGCGTTGTTGGTTACAGCCCATTCCCTCTCACAGAGAGGCGGCCAGTGTCTCAGCAGTGGGAACATTAATAGTGACTGATGATGTGATAGTAATATTTAATATATTCCATATAATGAAAAATGTTCAAGTAATTTTTTAATCCTTGTGACCGGAAATTAATTCGTTTTAGGTATCTACTTATTTCACGTAGCGTTTTTTTTTTAAATACCTACTTACTACAACAAAGTGAAAAATAAAATTCTTTTCGGAAGTCGGTGTCGGTACCTATTGTTTTTCGACACAGGAAAGCTATTATTTTTCTCTTTTTAATAAATGTAGGTACCCCATATTGGGTACACTAAATACATCTGTTTACCCCCTAAAACCGTACAAGCGTGATAATATATTATGGTATGGTTAAAACAAAACATAAACATACGATCACAGTAATCACAGATCATTTGCTGTTTATTATTGAAGAGTTCCATTGTCTATCTCCGAAGATCTTTATCAGTTCCTAATCTATAATATAAAAATGAATCGCAAAATGTGTTGGTAAGCGCATAACTCAACAACGCATGGACCAATTTGGCCAATTCTTTTTTTTAAATGGTCGTTGAAGTTCAAAGATGGTTTTTACGGGGAGAAAAATTCTAATAATTGCAGGAAAAAAAAAATTGCCCTTTTCTTTTTCCCATACAAAAGTTTTCTAACTAAAACGTAGAGTCAATTTGAGCTTTATTGCTATTGTATAAGCTATTTTTGCTTTGTGTGGGGTAGGGTAGTGTCGGGTAGGGTAGGGTAGGGTAGGGTAGGGTAGGGTAGGGTAGTGTAGTGTAGGGTAGTGTAGCGTAGGGTAGGGTAGTGTAGGGTAGGGTATTGTAGTGTAGGGTAGTGTAGGGTAGTGTAGGGTAGTGTAGCGTAGTGTAGGGTAGTGTAGGGTAGTGTAGGGTAGTGTAGGGTAGTGTAGGGTAGTGTAGGGTAGTGTAGGGTAGTGTAGAGTAGTGTAGGGTAGTGTAGGGTAGTTTAGCGTAGTGTAGGTTAGTGTAAGGTAGTGTAGGGTAGTGTAGTGTAGGGTAGTGTAGGGTAGTGTAGGGTAGTGTAGGGTAGTGTAGGGTAGTGTAGGGTAGTTTAGGGTAGTGTAGGGAAGTGTAGGGTAGGGTAGTGTAGGGTAGGGTAGTGTAGGATAGGGTAGGGTAGTGTAGGGTAGGGTAGTGTAGCGTAGGGTAGGGAAGGTAGTGTAGGGTAGGGTAGTGTATGGTAGGGTAGCGTAGTATAGGGTAGGGTAGGGTAGTGTAGGGTAGTGTAGGGTAGGTAGTGTAAGGTAAGGTAGATAAATGTTTGGTATTTTTATGGCAAAACAAAGTTTGCCGGGTCAGCTAGTATATTATACAATTAAACCTTCCCTGAAAATACCACCACATACATTTATCGATGAAAACCCGATCAGTATCGGATAAGTAGTTTTGCCGAATAAATAGAGCATCTCCTTTTTTTGAAGTCGGTTGAAAATAATAACCTACTTTTTACGACGACGGTTTGTAACAGTTACCAAATGCAGTTTCAAAGTGCCAACTAATCTTCCTGAATCAACTTCAATAAAATTAAAAAATAATATCAAAGACCAAGATTATTTGAGTGATGTATAAAATCGAGCGCTCAGTAGTTTCAATGTGTGCGTACGCGTAATATTGCTGTGCGCGACTAGATACCTACATTTGAGTTCGTCGAAAATGTAACAGCGTCCTTAAGATAAGAAAACAGTTTCCACGCGGGCGCAGCCGTTGGCAGCTGCTAGTTGCTTCATATGTTCAAAAATCCGTCTACTAGAGACCGTACAACACGCAATGAATTCTGTTGTGTTATCAAAATGAAACAGAAGAAGTGTGCTTCGTGGTGTCAAAACAGATACGCAATTAGGGAGCGGATCTCCAATATCTTTATTGAGCGAATTAATAAGCTTGCCTACACTGTTCACCTTGTTGTTAGCTAGGTGGCTCAACTTACCCAATATTCTGTATCTCTTTCTCCAGGTCTCCGATCTTCCTCTTCTCCCTGTTGAGCGAGTCGGTGATCTTGCCGGCGTTGTTTTGCGAGCTTCTCGACATTGCCTGTACGCTATTCACTTCTGTCTCCAGCGAACGAAGCTCTTGTTCTAACGCCGTCTTCCGAAGATTCTTCTCGTCGAGGACATTTCGCAGCTCGCTGCAAATATTGTTGCGTTAAAAAGGGGAAGACCAGCGCAATATCATATCAGATAAAAATGAAGAAATGCAGACCAAAAATAGGTGAACTTATGAATAGGCTAAGATAAATAAAGTAGAGTCAAACACTGCCTCCATGTTGGCGAAAACTTAATTTGACTAACGATTAATAATTTAATTGTGAATATCAATGAAAATTAAATTAATCTTAATCTAATTCTGCAGATTATTTACTAATCACAATAAAAAGAAAATTGTTGTTATTTGGACCAGTTTCGAGAAATCAATCACTGCTGTGTGTGTGTACTGTCAGTCTGTATCTTCCCACTGCTGGGCTCAGCCCTATAAAGTATAAGTATCGTAATCGTTCCAAGATTTTATCCGAAAATGTTTTTGTTAAAAATACCTTAACCTGCTTAATCATATTAACGATTGACAATTGATGATTAATATTATTAATCGCGATTGCGATTATTGTATTAATGGAGATTAATTTAATCACGATTAAGTTTAATAACGATTAAATTCATCAACTTGACTACTCGATTAAAAAAAATTGATTAATGCCAACACTGAGTGGTGGAAACATTTATCAGTTAGACTTACTCAATCGCGCTGGTATTGCTACCATAATTCTGTTCCATCTTACTGAGCTTGTCTCTCAGTTTGTCCATCTTGGCCTTCTGTTTGTCATACTGCTCTTGGATCTTATTCGCCTCGCGCTCAAATTCGGCTATCTCACTCCAATAGTATTCGTTCTGTAGAGCCTTCTGCCGCTCTTTGATCTGACCGTGTGATCGCAACTGTTCGTGGCTAGTTTTCCACTTTTTGTACTCTTCTTCTAAGTCTGCACAAGCCTGAAATGGTTAGTTCCTGTTTATATAAAGGTACTGAGTTAAGGTTCCCCTAGTCGACGGCACGAACTATTTTGTGCGCGAAGTGAAAATGCATGCTATCTCATCCGACAACACTTGCAAAAGATATAGATGCTGAGATGAGCAGTAAGAAGAGTGTGCGATGGAATTGCATGATCTAATTCCGCCCAGCCCGTTTCATCATCGGGCTACCAGACGTACGGCGAAGCGCCATCGGTACATGGTAGACATCCCACCCATACGCACTAAACGTTTTGAGAATACTTTTATTATGCGTACAGCTAAGGAGTGGAATTCCCTGCCGGAGTCTGTGTTTCCCGATAGCTACAATCTAGGGGTCTTTAAGTCAAGAGTGAATAGGTTACTTCTAGGCAAGCGTGCTCCACCGTCGACCACATCATCGCGTGGTGGTCAAGCGCGAGCCTATAATGAATAAAAAAAAAAAAAAAAAAAAGAAGCTAGTTCGAATTAGCACTTTTGTATAAATTTGTATCGAAAGGGATGATGATTTAGGACGAAAACGAGCACGCGAAATTTTATAAACAGTCCTTTGGGAGATCTAGATATCATGAAAAAACGACTAAATGTATATTTTCAAAATAAAATTATTTGCATTGTTGAATAACAAATCTTTCCCTGTATGGAGGCTGTTTTGTAATTTTTCTTCTCCTTTGGTATTTATTTCCGCCCAAAGATGCGTTAAAATTAGTGTTGAAATAATGGAACTTTCGACGCTCATAAATTTGAAATTTATATTTTGTTTTCCTTTTTTTTTTCATACAGGGCTAGATAATGATGAGACAAATTGATATATTTTTTTTATTTTGAACGTACATCGTCAAACAGTGGAGTAATCGCTAGACTACGTTTGTATAAAAGAATTTTCGACTAGTAAAACCTTAAGGACTATTTCTATGGATCTAGTTATTACTATATGTAATTATTCAATAGTTGTGACTAATGAGCTGAAGCAAATGAAACGCTTGCATTATCTTGAATGTATTCTGAGTCATCTATACAATATTTATAATTGAGAACAGAAGTTATGCAAGTCATCACTTTAATAATACTGAACTACTTGTTCGTCACTTTTGTACTGCCTTGCTTATAAAATTAGTTAATAATAATAATAAATAATTTAATAATATTTTTTTTCAATTAACTTTACAAGCTTCTACAATATATAATCTTCATTTTTTTTTTAGTTTTAGTGTTAGTACAAAACTAATCCAATAATAATTCGCATAGAGCTGGAAGAGGTAGCGAAGCCTAGCAATCTACCAACTTTCAGCGCGATTTTGAGTTTGGAATCTACACGGTCGAAGTCGTGGGTGAAGTAAGTGTAAAGTGCAACAGAAACAAAAAACTCGACTGCTTCAAAAGTGAACTAAAAAGTCGTAAACAAGGAAAAAATCATGCTGTGCAGTCGGAGGATACATATTCGCGGGCTGGCTGACCAAAATCTGGTGTATCCTCCGCCTGCACAGCATGATATTTTCCTTGTTTACGACTTTTTAGTTCGCTTTTGAAGCAGTCGGGTTTTTTGATTTTTTTAAATTAAGTTTTTTTTATTTATAACTTTTTAGTTAGTTTTTTTCGAATAAGATACGTGTAAACATATAAGTGTTATATATTTTTGAAATCACCTCTTGAAACCCTTTATTTTGATAAACCCCACACGATGGGATTGGAAGAAAAAAAATTTGACCCTCACAATATGGCGCCCAAAATCCGCCAATTTCCTATTATCCAATTGTAATGTAGCCTATGACACTCGCAGGGTTAAGACGCATCGATTGACGTATGAATCATCAAAATCGGCCAACGCGTTTGGTCTCTGGAACGCCATATAGGAACAAACATACATACAAACATACATACATAGACTGATAAACACATTACCCTCCTTCGGCAGTCGGGTAATAAAAGATAAGGCACGTTTAGGCCACCATAACTTAAAATAACATTCATCTACTAAATAACTTACTTCTTTTTTCCTTGTTCGTATCATGTCAGCTTTTTTAAGGTTCTCAATGGCCACATTATAATTGAGTTCCGTCTGATCCAAAATAGTGGCCTTACGAAACAAGGCGTATTTTTTCTTAGCGTCGGACGCATGAAAACTTCTAGCGTCATCCTGGTTCAGTACTGATATAGGGTTGTCAACTTGTATGTCATGCGCCAGGGTTATTGCATGCACTTCTTCGAACTTCGTTGACACGATTTCTCCTGGAAAGTAATAAACGTTATTATTTTGCGCATCTCAGGATAGGATAGATGGACCTATTTTTCAGCACTTAGAATCCAATTTGGTTCGTTATGCGTGCAGTCCTCCTCTCTGTGAGAGGGAATGGGTCGTAATCCACCACACGGGCCCAGTGCGGGCTGGTGGATGTCACTAGTCTTCGAATTTTTGGTTCTAGGGCATTTTTTCCAGACCGTTTAGAGCAGTGGTTATGAAATAATTTACACAAAGTGAAGCCTGCTCGAATGTATTCGAATTCGAACACACCGTCCTATAACTTTGTCAATTGCGGCCGTTACTACCTACTGGGCCACCACTGCTCTCTTTTTTGCATCTTAGAGAACTTGATTGTGAATGATGGATATTGTAATATCTTTATATTGAAATCGTCTTCCATTAAATAGGACTTTAACATAACTGGCGAAATGTGGGCACTTATAATATAAGTACATCTCTGCTTATCCCTTTGGGTAATACAGGCATGATGGTATGCTTTATTGTCATGGTATAAATACTAATATTATAAAGAGGAAAGATATTTTTATTAGTAACGAATAGGCTCCAAAACTAATAAAACCGATTTAAAAATGCTTTCACCTATGGAAAGCTACATTATTCCGAATCCTAAGTATATAATTCATTTTTTTTATATAGAGCTTTTTGAAAAAAGCGGTAATGTAACCTAAAGTATTAAAATTTTGCCTATAAAATTCATTATTAAGGTAGGACAGGGAAGAGTAGTGTAGGTAGGTAGGGTAGGATAGGCAAGTAGGTAGGCAGTTGACTGTAGCGAAGCCGCGGGGGTCAGCTAGTCATGGTATAAAATGAAATGTTTCTCTATCTGTCTGTAACTTACTCGTGAGTCTTTTTATTATTACAGTAAAACCCGATTATTTCGAATGCCCAAATAATATGCTTTATAACGTCAGTCCCTGCAACTTGGGCCTCATGTTTTCATACATTATATCCCGCTTCATACGATTCTTTATCCCGTTTAATACACTATCTATGCACACTAGAGATGGTCGTTGAATCAATAAACTGTTTTTTTAACGACTTTTCATTCGTCAATGAGTTAACTGTTAATCATCAATGAAAAAACAGGTTAAAAATTTACATCAACGCACGAAACGCATTTTTTCAATAGGTACTCATTATTTTAATCAATTCCAAAAAAGCAGGTTGTAAATATAAACTGTTAATTAACGTCAACCGCTCAATGGATTATTTCACTGTAAATTTATTCATATCCGGGAATCAACTAGTTTGCGAAACGAATACTTCCGAACGATACCGAACATCGTCGCGTCGTTGCATCGAACGTGGTGGATCTCACTCGTATCTCGTACGTGTGAGCGAGACAAGAAAGCTCAGTTGTATTAAAAAGCTGTTAAATTATTAACAGGTTTTGAATTATCAACAGGTAGCGTTTAGTGTCAATTTATGTCAACGTTTTCATCAATGACAATTTCGTTTCAAATAATTTATTGATTTCATACGAAATAAGAATGAAAAAAGTATAATGACATTCCCTTCGTACTCTTTTCAGGCTTAGCACTGGCTGGGTACAAATAGTATCCAGGCGTACTAAAAAGATCATTTCATTGTATAAACATTCAAAAGAAATAATATGAACATTAATTTTTTGTAGGTGCATAGTTTTGTTGTTGTCACATTATACTAAATAAAAAACACTTAACATTTTTAACATTTATATTCATTATTATATTATTGTATTATATTTCTTGTCTCGCTCACACGTACGAGATACGAGTGAGGTCTACCACGTTCGATGCAACGACGCGACGATGTTCGGTAGGTATATCGAAAGTATTCGTTACGCAAACAAGTTGATCCTCGGAAATGAATAAATTAACAGTGAAATAATCCATTGAGCCGTTGACGTAAATTAACAGTTTATATTTTTCAACCTATTTTTTTATTATTATGAGTATTGAAAAAAATGAGTTTTTTGCGTTGACGTAAATTAACAGCTAATATTTTTAACCTGTTTTTTCATTGAAGATTAACAGTTAACTCGTTGACGAATGAAAAGTCGTTAAAAAAAACAGTTAATTGATTTAACGACCACCTCTACTTAGTATGATATCTGGTGCTGATGTGAAGAGGGCATCTTGACATTCTATTTTATAACACCGTATCCTGTATGGCTTGCACTCTAAATAAGGTTGAGAACCAGTCCGTGTGCATACTCTTATCTGTACATTCCACAACTCAATTGCGGTAAATGCTAGTTAGTAGTTAAGATAACTTATTATATTGATTAAACTATTGTCTAATTTATTGGTTACATGTCACATGTTTCCAATCACCTACCACCTACCACTACTACACCTACCACTCTTTAATATATTATGGGCCCAGATAATATATTAAAGAGTTTTCCTTGATTCGAGAAGAAGCCTGGGTGACCACTAAATAGATGTAATTTTGTTTTTTTTATGTCAAATTGCCGAAGACAATTCCTTCCAATTTCGAGTAGTAGGAGTACACTCATGGGTATTATTGAATTTGCAAATTAATTTTTCATTAATAAACATACATAAACTCACGCCTTTTTCCCATGGGGGTAGGCAGAAACTAAAGAACGCCACCTGCTACGATCCTTACATACTTCTTTTACTTCACACACATTCATACATCTAGTCATACACACACGCCGGTTATGGGTACTGCGCACTTGGCCTTTCTGAAGAACATCACCTATAAGGTCTATGTATGTCTTTCTAGGGCGTCCCCTCCCGGCGTTTCCATTCACGTCTGCCTTGTAAATACCTTTCGTAAGTCGACTTTCATTCATCCTCTCAACATGGCCAAACCATCTTAACATACCCTTTTCAAGTTTAGTCACTACATCTTCTTTTAAACCACAACATTGTCTTATTACCTCATTCCTCAATCTATCAGTTAAAGTTACACCACACATACTCCGCAAGGAGCGCATTTCTACTGCATTAATCCTACTTTCATGTCTTTTTTGCCATACCCAGCCTTCACTTCCATACATAAGTGTAGGCACCAGCACGCTGTTGTGAACGGCGAGTCGAGCTTCCGGAGACATCGACTTGCTGGACACAACTGCATGCATAGCACCATTTACTTTATTCCCTGCATAATCAATATCTTGAACTTTTTGTGATGTTCCTTTGAGGAGTTGTAGTTTTTTGTTTTTTTTTTAGTTTTGGCTCTGCACGGTTAGTGCATTTAGCCAGTGTCCCTAGTTTGGCCCCAATAAAGTGGCGGTAACTTTATTGGAAGCTTCTACGGAGTTTGTTCGTCAACATGTACAAACTCATGTTCTACCACTGTGTTTTACTTGCCCACACTCATGAACATTCACTAATATTATTAGAATAAAAACCACCATTTTTACACTATTAATATTCAATTAAACACAATTGTAGGAAAATAAAACAGAGAAGCATCATACTGCCTGCCTACTAAAATGCCGTTATCTGACATATGGTCGATTTTAAACTTTTGAAGCTATATTAATGAGAAAAAAATATATATCGATCTGTGTTTGCGAATTTCAATACCTTGAACAAAACTATTCAAGGGTATTGAAAATTCGCAAACACAGATCAGTAGTTTATTTTTTCATTAATATAGCATCAAAACGAGATGTCGGATAATGGCATTTTATTTATACCACGGCAGCATAGACGCCATCACATTCCCGCCAAAACTCCATTGATGATGTTATCTCATTTGCTTGTAAATTCTACTAGAATCACCATTATTTCAGCCCAGAATCACCCACTGATGGATAAATAAGTTAATCTCATTTCTTCTGCCATATGCTCTGATCTGATTGTGGGTGCCCCTCGTCCAAGTGTCATCCGACTTTGACAATATCATCAACCAAATGTGCTTTTAAATTAAATACGGAAAAAAAAGACTACTAAGCCTCAATCATAGACACAATAAAATGACCATTATGACTTGCATAGATCTACTTACTGGCATACATTTATGGAGTAATCATGAGTAATGATACTATTATTATTACATAGTTTCATACATTTCATCATGCTATGTTTTCAATTAAAGTTTTAGGAGCCTTATTTGGTATGTTTAAAGTATTCTGATGATATCAGATATATAATATTTAATGCAAAGGACCAATTACAACAATGAAACTGAACATGATCAGGACAGTTAAAACTGAGTTCATGAGCTGTTGTGTCAATATTCCCAAGATATTATGTCTCTGACTGCTCTTATATCAGGCCAATCAACATAATAGGGAAGGAAACAGTAAAATTAATATTTACATACCAGAAGCAGCTTTTATTTTGTAATTGGATCCACCTGAAGCATTGATATGCCTTACAACGGTGATGTAGTCACCATAAATATGGTGTTTGTAGGCCTTTGGACTGCTGTTCTTGATTTTTATCTCAATGGTTGCAGAATTGGCACCCTTCTTTATAAATGCTGAAAAACAAACTCCTGTTTTAGAGTTAGACAATATGTACAAACTTCACTTCCACTTTGCCGTTACGGCATGCCAACAACAGTAGAATAATTTTGATATTTTATGAATATGAAAACAGAGATTTCAATTTAGATCAAAAGGCTCGCCAAACTTCTGGGCTGCCCTGAAGTTGTCTTTCTGATGTGCAAAGTACGAAAAGGTGATGTTTTAGTATGAGATTTACTACTGCACAGCCATTGTAATTTCAGGGCAGCCAAAAAGTTTGGCAAACTCTATACAGAAGGTAAAGTGTGGTACTAAAAATAAAAAGAGAACAATTTTTAAAGAGATAAACATAACGTGCCAAGAGTGGTTAAATGATAGGGGAAAAGAGGTCGTAGGGTCGTTTTAGGAGCGGAGTTACATTATACTGACGCCCATATTGCGCCATACTCAAGTAACACGGGATAAGAACAGGAAGAAAAACTAAACTTGTTACTTACAACGTAGATTACTTCCTCGGTTTGTAGCAGAGGCTCTTCCACCTAAGCCGACCACTAAAGCAGTCAATATTGCACTTTTTCCACTCCCGTTGCGACCAATAATAAAGTTAACGTTTTTGTTTAGGTTTACTTCCAAATTGTCATGACAAAAAAAGTTGCGAACATGTATGTTCACGATAGAACCATCCGTATCCTCTTGTCCATCTTCGAACAAATCAATATCATGTTCCATTTTAAATTGTACTGAATTTTAATTTAATTAATTTAACCGCGTCAAACAAGATGCCGCCGACAAACATCAATGAAACGAACGTTATTGTTGTAAATGTAAATGTCAGTGTGATTGACGGACGTTTTTCACTGGGTAGTGGGTACGTTCAATTATTTTACTTGGCAACAACCGGAACGTACTTTGGCGGTAAACTGGCCAACCAGCAGAGCGCCCCGTGCGTCGTCAATTATGAGCGAAAGAAGTAATTGAACGCTCACTGCCAAATCGAGCCCCTGTCATAACTAGGCGTTGGTACGGGGAATAACCGTCAGAGTATCAGATCCCACATTTTTAAGCAGTGATTTAAATACTCAATTTATAATGGTACTGCGATTTGATTAGATTATTATTTCCTTTATTTAACTATTTTCTTATTTGTTACATTTTTAAATATTTTTATAAAATACATACAAAAAAGAAAAAATATAGAAAATAGTGGCTTACCGGTAGGTATGGGGAACAGAGCCGTGCCCAGCAGTACTGCTTTCTGGATTAGACCCATGATCCAGCTGCCTAAAGAGAGCCTCCTATGGTTTTGGTCGAGGCTCGTGGCTGACAAGCCATTGGCTGACACGACTGTCGGTATAAAGGTCTACCAGAATCTCATGGCAAAAAGGGAAATAAAAATTTGTTGTATGCAATACTGGGGAAATTGGATCAAACGATCTTGATACTGTTTAATTTTTATTTATGTCTTTAGTATTAATGAACATGAGGTACCTATATTATAGTAGTCACAACGGATCTTTGTGTCTTTGAACTTGGTCCTGCCAACCATTGCGTAAGAAACAGTTTGTCATCGAGTATACTGCATAGAGTAAGCGAGATAGGACGATGACAAAAAAAACAAAAGACAAAAGATATTTATTTCAACTGGGCCACCAAGCGGCACTTTTGAATGTCACAATTTAAATTTACATGGAATATAAGTTGATTCTACCGTGCATTCGGAAAGTAGCTTGTTATGGAGAAGAATGCACAAGAAACTCCGTAAGCTTATGTGACATACATAAGCGAGTGAAAGAGACAGTTATACAATGCTATCTTCACCTTCAACATTGACACAAAAATAGCTACTGCGCGGGGTCTTGCAACCAATTCAGAGACACAAAGATCCACTGTGAGTATTATAGGTATGTGTATGAATAATGTTGTTATACATCGTGTTCTTAACATAGGAAAAATAAATCAATTGAATATTAATTTATGTACTAATTTATTATTTAGCATTTAAATCATACTAATAACTTAAAACCTCATTCAGAACTAGAAAACTAGAATACGATTCCATGAACTCCACTGGCATTTCAAAAACTTGTATCTTTGTAGTTTTATGTCATCTCTCTCCATCAAAATGGTTCTTTTTCATTGGCATTTAACATATTCAAAACCAATCTCTTTATGTATAAAGTCTGTAAAAAATAATAAAATGTACCTATCATGTTACTTAAAGTCGTCATCAAATTCATCATCATCAGTCTATATTTTTTTTTTTTATGTAAGTTTTATGGCCTGGTTGCTAGGACCTTTTAGCCACGTCTTTGGAAAGAGTTTTGGATCTTATATTTATTCTTTAGTATGCATTAGAATGCGGATGTAACAGGTTCTAATGTTTTCTGGAGTATTTGGCAGCAAATTGTATCGAGTCAGTCTTCCCAGTAAGCTTTGCAGACGCAGTCAATACTACAATAAAATACACCGCTCCACTATCCCGAGATCGCTTTTGTCAATTATTTAACAAATTGTCCAGTTGCGGAGACAGTTGAGATACAAAACTACACCAATAATATATCACAATATCCACTAGGAATCAATTTGCAAATAATATTAACAGCCACTGAACTTCACTCGACGAAATCCCGCCAAAAACTCCCGTCTATATACACGTCCCACTGCAGGGCGCAGATTATTACTTAATATTTTTCTTACGTTAAAGATTCTCAATCTCCGTTAAAATCAATATCTTGTCGAAGAATTAGTAACAGTTACATTACTGTTGCCATTTCCTTCCGGCCATCATTCGATGTGCCCTTACCTACGATTTACCATATAATAGTAATGGAAAGAAATTAAAATTAAGTAAGAAAAATATAAATTAAACTAAAAGTATCAAAACAAGTCAGTCCAACTTACCGGTCCACTCTACGACGCACTTTAAAATCAAAGATTGAGTTTGATTTACGCCTTCTTCTTCCCTTATTTTATGATACACATTGAAAACAATATGTCTCGCTTGAGATCGAAGTGGGTTTTTCGACATTTTCACAAAAATAACAAATTTTCAAGATAATATCAAAAAATTTCAGCAGCGGTTGACACATCAAGTACTTTGGATTCGACAGGTTTTTTTTTTTTTTTTTCAATTTATTTAACGGCCATGGATACAAGTCCTTAAAGCCTAACTTAACTATTTTAAACAAATCCGTATTACAATTTACCTACAGTATTAACAATGAATTTATACAAAGGTTTAAAATACAAAGATTCTGATAAAATGGTTTGTAAATCGTTCGGCACTTCCTTATCGCATACACTTTGTAACTCTGACACTAAGACCAAACGTTCAAAGTTAAATTTTTGACACTTCATTATTATATGATCAAGGTTTGCGACGTCGTTGACACAACAATCACACTTCCCTTCAGGTTCAGGTATAATTTTCAGTCTTGCTAGATGAGCTGGAGTTTTACAGTGGCCAAATCTTAATCTATTTATTGTAGTTATGAAATTTCGGCTATCAGCGTCTTTGTTTTTATGATACCAAGGTCTTAGCGGCGGGACCTCCTGAATTTTTGTGTACCACTTGCCTTTTTCTTGGCTTATAATTTTCCAATATTCATGCCACAATGTTTTTAGGTTCCCAGATAACTTTTCATGATAGTCTGTAAAAGGAACTTGAAGCAAAGCAGAGTGATCCTCATCACAAACTCCACGGGTTGCCATGTCCACCACTTCGTTGCCAGAGATACCACAGTGAGAAGGTACCCATTTAAATTTAATACATTTGCCTCTTTGTCTCAACTCTAATAAAGTTTGCCTAATGTTAAACAAAATAAAATTCAAATTATATCTAAAGGAATTATTTTCTAAAGCTAACAAAGCACTTTTACTATCAGATACAATTAAAATTTTTGAACTATTTACAGAATTTACATACAATAATGCTTTATACATTGCATAACATTCAGCTGTAAAAATACTACAATGAGGGTCTAATTCAAAGCATTTGGTTTGTTTTACTTGTGGATCATAATAGGCTGCAGTAACTCTATTCAAAACTTTTGATCCATCTGTATACAATTTATAAATATTTGGTTGACTGTGTAGGTACTCTAAAAATTCAGACTGGCCAGAAACCTTTTCAAAATCAATAATAATAAAATCACTATTTATACACTTGTAATCAATTGTATATAGTGGTAATAAATTTGAGGAGTATACATTAGTGGTTAAAGTTTTGATATTTAATGTTATACATAAAATTTCTGGTAAATGTCCAGACACAAGCTGTTGAGAATTTATACTGATATTATTAGTTAAGGTGTTTGGAAGAGTCTGTTTTGGTAAAATCCTGTTTAAAACAAATGAATTTTTAGTAGCCAGTAATTTAAGACTAAATTTTTCTGCAATCTGTAAACGTCTGAATTTTAGAGGTATTATACCTGATTCAGACTCCATTGCATTTATTGGTGTTGAACACATAGCACCAGTGATAATTCTAAGTGCTTTATTTTGTAAAATGTCCAATTTTCTGAGGTGACTAATATTTGCATTCATATAAGCTATAGAACTATAATCAAAATGACTCCTAACAATACTCTTATATAGCAAAGCCAGAATTTTTGGATCGGAACCCCAATGAATACCTGCTAAAGAACGTAAAATATTAAGTCCTTTGCTGGCATTCCTTAAAATGTTGTCAATATGGCTTTCAAAAGTTAATTTAGTATCTAGACATACACCAAGAAATTTCTTTTCATGAAACCAATTCAACAAGTTATTATTAAAATAAATTGAAGGAATTTCATCAAGTTCAATGAATTTTTTGCTAAATAACATAGCACCACTTTTGCTAACATTAATATCTAGTTTTAGACTGTTGTAAAATCTATGAACCTGTTGTAAACCCTTGTTCAAGTTACCTATGGCCTTATTTATATCTTTATTTACACTATAAACAACAATATCATCAGCAAACAATAAACACTTAACAGAGGATTCTGTTAAATATTTATTAATTTGCGAAGTATATAAATTATATAACAATGGAGAAATAGTAGAACCCTGCATTGTTCCTTTATACACATGTCTGGGTCCATGTAAAATATTATTATATTTAACATACATTACCCTATCATACAGAAATGTGAATATCCATTTACAGACTTTACCTGGCACACCAATATCACTTAAGATCTGAATAAGTACAGAAGGATTAACATTATCAAAGGCACCACTAACATCAAGAAAACTACAGGCTGTATAAGTGTGGCTATGAAAGGAATTTTTGATATCTGATATAAGAGACATAAAATTTTCTGCTGCAGATTTACCTCTACGGAAACCAAACTGTTGTTCAGGTAAGATGCCATGTTTTTCACTATAGTACTCTAATCTAAATTTTAGCATACATTCAAATAGTTTACCTAAACAGGATGACAGAGATATTGGTCTATATGAATTACAATCATTTTTAGGTTTTTCAGGCTTTAAAATTGGAATCACACACTGAGTTTTCCAAGAGTCTGGGACAGATTCCGAAAACCATAGCAAGTTGTAAATTTAAAGTAATATTTGTTTTGCTTCAGTACTGAGGTTACGAATTAATTTATAGGATATGTCATCAAGACCAGGAGTAGTATCCTTTCTAGATTTAAGAGCAATTTTGAATTCACTTAATGTAAAAGGCTCAGATAAAAAGTGACTTTCAGTGTTTCCAGCTAATTCAAAAATGTGTTTTAACCTTGTTGTGTCAATATCTTTTTCAGGTGGAGACATAGGAGCATATTTGTCAAGGAAAGAGGGAATCCATTCATCGTTTTTCGGAGGTTTTCTAAATGCCACGCGTTTAAATCTACGGATGTAGTTCCAAATCATGCTAACAGGTGTATATCTATTGAATGCTTCACATAACAATCTCCAACCAAGTTTCTTTTTTTCACCAAGTAATTTCTTTTTTTTCGCATCAACCTTCTTATATTGTATATAATTATCTATTGTAGGATAGGATTTGTAGTTTATCCATGCTAATTTACTAGTATTGACAGCGGTGGAACATTCATTGTCCCACCAGGGAACTGGTTTTTTAATTTTATATGATGATTTATTCACAATTTTCGGAATATGATTCAGTTTTATATTGTTCAGTATATCACAAAAACTGTTATATAAATCAATTGAGCTAGCTGTTGTAAAGTTTAAATGATCAAATGCTTTTTCACTTTCAGAGTTATACCCGGACCAGTCAGCCCGGCTATATATGAAGCGTTCCGATGGATAACCTATCTCATATTTTTCTACAGAAGTCTGAATACTTATAATTGTTGGAAGGTGATAACTACCCATTGGATCTTCATGAACTTTCCAGTCACATAAAGGAGCTAGAACAGGACTCACACATGATATGTCTATAGCAGATGGATTATGATGAATAGTACCCACAGTGGTTGGAACTCCTGTATTTAAAATGCAAAGATCACACTCATCTAATAGATTATAGACATCATTGCCTCTCGAATTCGATGACAAACAACCAAATGCAACATGATGTGCATTCAAGTCACTTAATAAAATGTTGGGCTTGGCCAAATCATCAATAATCTTTTTTAATTTTCTACATTTAAATCGACCTCTTGGAGGACTATATGCACTAAGTATAGACAAATCTCCTACACTGGTCTTTATAATAATAGCAACTGTTTGAAGATTATCATAGTAAGGAGTATGAACCACCTTGTATTTACAAGTATTTTTGATTAAAATAGCAACCCCGCCATAACCATTAGGACCATTCTGTTTTATAATATCATAGCCTGAAACACTGAAAGTGCTACCTTCCTTGAACCATGTTTCATTCAAAGAGCAAATATCTATATCATTATCAGAAAGAAAGTTAATTAATAATGGTTTTTTATTATTAACACTCTGGATATTAAAATGAGCTATTGTTATATATGTCTTATTGTAAGTTTTGTTAAAAGATCTAATATTATCCATTAAAGTAAATTAGATAGAAAAACATCTTTTATTTTATTTAAAGTCATTGGCTCTGTTCCAGATGAATTTGCTAATGCTACTAAGGACTTAACTATGGCATTTAAGATAATTTCATTGTTAGCAATTTGTTCAATTTCATTCTTTTTTTCTACTACTATATTGTTTTTTTTATTTACAAAAGTAGAGTCATTTATAACATTATCAGAATTATTTACACTTGTATTTACAGTTTTATGTGCAGGCTTAGATTTTAAAATAGGGAAATTATTATCGTCTTTAACTATAGAGGCAAATGTTCTGTGTTGGTTTAATATTAAATTACGTTTTTCTTCTAATTTCTTCTTTTTAATGGGACAATCCCGAGATATGGCAAGGTGGGCCCCACCGCAGTTAATGCATGATAAGGTATCTACCATGCACTCCTTATATAAGTGATTTCCAGAACATGATGAACACATTTGTTCGCTTCTACATATTTTTGCTGAATGGTTGAATTTGAAGCATTTGTAACATTGTACAAGGGGTGGAATGTAAGTGTTTACTTGATATCTGAATAAATTTATAAAAACAAATTTCGGTAAAGTTGTAGATGAAAAAGTGATAGCCACAGTTGTCAAGGGAACTAATTTTCGGTCAGCATCCCTCTTCATAAACCTTTTTATTGAAATAACGTCTGCATCGGATGTAATGTTTCTGTATATTTCTTCATTAGAAATGTCAGTGGGAACGAATTTGATAATGCCCACTTTCTCCACCAAGTGGGCGGGAATGAAGGCACGAAGTTTATTTTTAATTAAAAAGTTGTCATACTTTAGAAAGCTGTTAGCTGCAGCTGCTTTCTTGAAGATGATGCCTACCTTAAAGGCATTTATGCGATATACGCTTGAGATTCCTTTTACATTATCAGTAAATAATTTGGTAAGTTTTATAGGGTTTTTGTTACCCAGTTTTTCCTTTTCTTTAGATTCCACATATACTGTATAGTCAACATTGGAGGTATTTTCTAGGAATAGTCGTGTATAATTAGTTTTAAAATACATTTTATACCTTTCCTCATCTGTTGGGTTGGATATCTTGGACATTTTTCTTTTTGACGATTTGCGATCCGAGGAATCATCATCCCCGTCACTGTCCGACCCCATTTTGGGGCGAAAACGTGTCAAAATATATTAAATGAAACTGTTTTCCTTACTTTAAAACGAAAATAAAATGAAAATTATTGGAGAGAAAATTTTAAGCTGCCGCTTAGTTTGACTTCCCGCCAAAAAGTCCGGATTCGACAGGTGACAATTGACATTGCCATATGAAAATCACAATTTAAAAAAAATAAAAAATGCCATGAGATTCTGGTACACGGTACACCTAGCTATGTTGTTAGAATAAAAAGAGTATTTAGTTTTGATACAGATCTTTTTGTTCTACATAAGTTTATTTTTCTACCTGTCTATTATTTTTACTTGTCACTGGTTTTTCAAAAGTGATTGTGTTCTCGTGTCATCATGAATAAAAGCAATATATGTTTTATCTAAACTTTATTTATTCTACTACCAGTAAACCATATTCCCTGTAATTTCTACTGGCTACGCACTCTGCACGTTAGTGGGACTCGAGTTACCCCACTAACATAATTATGTCCACATCCCACCTGTTGACTACCTCGTGAGCCAAGTCAAGATACTTGATTTACATATCTTTCTCGATTATCGTTCATGTGGGACGGTAATGTTGGTCTACATTTGACCGATTTAGGGCCCGGAAAAAGCGTCCGTGAAGCTCCTTACTCTGCCATACCTCTCTGCGATCATTAGTGTCAAGCACGTCAAGCACTACAGACTTGCTCCAGTTCTCATTCGCCAAGGAGAGCGGGGTAAGTCCCTTGTCCACTGCACATCTCGCACACATATGCATACATACCCACATCGGCGGGTGGCATGTAGAATATTTTCTCTGGATTGCTTATCTCGCGGTTGTGGAGGTTTTTGGCATTTAAAAAGCCTCGGCCTCTATACTTCCGCGGGATATATAATCTATTGATCAACGATCGTGGGTGATGCATTCGATATGCCGTCAGCAGTGTACGGACCCGCCTATCCAGGGCGTCAAGTTCCGTTTGAGTTCATTTGAGTATGCCGAAACAGTACATCAAAACCGGCATGACCCAACCGTTGAAGGTGCGCTCCTTGTTTTCGCCCGAAAGAAGGCTATTGAATACCTTCTTCAGGCCGCTAAAGAAGCGTTCTCTCAACGATTGCTCCATATATGTCAGTAGTGCTGATACCTAACGCTGAACACATACCCAAATATTTAGAGGTTTCGTTTATAGAGAGGGATTTCAGGTTTATGGAGTCCGCGAGTTGAATTCCTACGGATTCCACAATCTCCCCTCGCTTTACATACATGACCGCACATTTGTCCACACCATACTCAATCCTGATGGCGCTACTAAAAGTTTCGGTTACCTTCAGTAGCTCCATCACATGATTGCTGGGGGCAAAGAGCTTCCGTAAGCCGCGTCCGATAATTTGTTTGCAGCTTAAAGTTTCTTTCAAAATTCCTGCACCGATTTTGATTAAACTTATTAAAATCGGTTCAGCAGTTTTCAAGATAAGGAATATACTCGGAACTCCTTAACGACAAACAGCGCGAATATGTAAATTGTGCTATTATAGGTATTTTGTCAATCTTATAGGTACCTTTATCTAAAGAGCTTAAAAAACACAGACATCCAAAGCAAAACCACAGTATACACTACACACAGTATACGTGCAAAAATAACTTTCAGTTGGGATGTCATTTTCTTTGGTATAATACCTCTTGTTTATACGGAAATGGAAGTTAATTTTGCACTTTTAGTTGCTTTTAGTGTTTTGGTTTGGAAGTCTGTTACTTTTTTTGTGAAAAAGTTTTTAACATAGTTTCTAACATTTATCGTTCACACTTCACACAAAAAATGAAAAGGACAATCAATAGCGACAACGAGAAAATTGTTAGCTGTGTTGCCATGATCCACTGACTAGTTTTTCCTTCCTCATTGCCAAGAACAAGTCAACCGGCATTATTTACTGTTAGCATAACCGTGGCATAACCTCTAGATTTTTAAAACTTCAAACTGGAATGTCTTTAATTCCTGACTTCCTATAAAAGTTTATCTGAAAACAAAACTGCAGAATTCAAATTCTATATTTTGACATATTTATCATTGGCAGATGCTAAAAAAAAAATGTCAGCAGTTTGACATTGACTTAGAAACCTATACCCACGCTAGAGAAAAAAAAAATTCTATGCTTATACCCAGGCGTTTTTTTCTGTTCTGTGCTTATACCCTCATTGGCAGTTTGGCAGTTCGCTATTGTTCTTTCTGATCGTTGTTTTTTTATATTTTTTTTGCACACTTCTAATCGATATGAACCAATGTGAACTGTGTTAGAACGTTTAAACCATGTTTAAACCGGACTATTGTTTCACGGTTGTTTTGATACTGAAAAGAAAAAAAAATAGTAGCATCTCTGGTAAATTATTAGTGACATTTTGGGTGGTGATTACCTATTGGTATAATCTGTAATTTCTGTAAATGTCTGTCTGTCAAGGAGTTTTTGGCGGGATCTTGTCGAGTGAAGTTCAGTGGCTGTTAATATTATTTGCAAATTGATTCCTAGTGGATATTGTGGTATATTATTGGTGTAGTTTTGTGTCTCAACTGTCTACGCAACTGGACAATTTGTGAAATCATTAACAGAAGCGATCTCGGGATAGTGGAGCGGAGTATTTTATTGTAGTATTGACTGCCTCCGCAAAGCTTACTGGGAAGACTGACTCGATACAATTTTCTGCCAAATACTCCAAAAAACATTAGAATCTGTTACATCCGCATTCTAATACAAAATAAAGAATAACAGCGAAATAATAAAATGGCTAAAAGGTCCTAGCAACCAGGCCATAAAACTTAAATATTAAAAAAAAAACAAAAAAACTGTCTGTCAACTCTGTCAAAAGTGTCAAATACTCTATGGTTTTTGTTTAGCTAGCCTGTTTGTGTGTCGAAAAATTCAGTAATTTGATATTTAACTTTAATGTTAAGAGTGCAGCGACTTTAAAAATGGATTCAAACTTAACAAGTAAGACCCATTTGTTTTTAAATAAATTAAAATCTCTGGTAGCTATTCAATTTAGTTGTTGTAGACTAGACTAGATTCCAAAAATATGCTCCAAGGTTATAACTCCATGAAAAGTCTCATGGTATTTTGGCAAAAGAACTAATTTATTTTTGTAATTATTTAACCTCACTACTGCGATTCGATATATGCTTTCAAACTTCGGAAGGTACACAAAAGGCAAACAGTGTAAAAGATTAATGCTCATACCTATTTGCCTGTTACATTAGTGCTTAACAACAGCTATTCATAAAAACTCTATTTTACGTAGTGGATTGTCCTAATCTAAGTCAAATACTAACATGATTATATTATAAAACAAGTTACATTGATTTAAAACATTTAATAATTTTTGGTAGCCAGTCAGTTTAATGACCTACTTAAATAAAATATGTTTCGGAACTGGAAACAGGCACTTTAAGACTTGCTATGAAGTGTACTTCGCACTTGTGTGGAAAAGTGCAGCGTCCACACGAGTGCGAAATACACCACCATATTTATTATAATCTGTGATCCATTTCAAACAATAATTTGTTTCTAAATATTATGTTTATGAATTTTTTAAATTAATTTTATTGTATTGAAAAACCTTTGATACACCATACCCATAATGGAACATCTTTTGTGCCTCGGCTGCAATGACAAAGTTTGCTCATCATCATGAGCCTAAAACAGACCATTGCTGGACGTAGGGCTCTCCAATTGCACGCCATTTACTTCAATTTTCGTTTGGCCTGATCATCATCATCATATCAGCCTAAAGACGTCCACTGCTGTACATAGGCCTCCCCCAAGCGTCACCACTTTGGCCGGTCCTATGCGTCTCGCAACCAGTGGATTCCCGTGACCTTCACCAGGTCATCGGTCCACCTGGTGGGAGGCCTTTCAAAGCAAAGTCTTCCGGTTGCCCCATCGGCCATCTGTTCTGTGAGCAATGTGCCCTGCCCACTGCCACTTAAGTTTGGCAATTTTTCAGGCTATGTTGGTAATCCTGGTTCTCTACATTTCTGATTTGATCACGCAAGGAAACTCCGAGCATCATCATCGGTTGGCCTATTTGCATCAAACAGTATTTTTTAATTAATTATGACTTCAGTTGCAAAAAGCTCCAACTTTCTGACTTACTGATTAATTTAGTTATTAATGGAATATTTCTGTTATCAAAACTCTTTCTAGATGGCTGTATCAGCTTACAGAGAGATAGAGAAGAGCTTCCCATATTTTTGCTTAACCTGTGGGGGTACTGAGACATGACATTTCCATCATGATTTGCATTGTGAAAAAAGGATGGTGCTATTAGTTATGTATAGCTTCATATTTCTCTCACACTGGACACTCTCACTCTATGATTGCTATAACATGTCATGTATAGCCCGTGTTACCATAGTTGCCTTTCATAACCTCCAGGTTGAAACTGATGTCACACATAGACCTAGTGCCATCAGACTGCCCATTGTACACTTGCTTTTATAAAGCTTGCTGTATGTATTTTGTGGTGTACAACAAAGTATATACATAATGTATTTCTGGTATCAACAATGAAAAACAGTTAATTCTATCATAATTCTTTTGCAATATAAACTCCCATTACTTCAATGTATTTATTAAATCTCGAAATAAATTTTTCAATACCGTGTAAAAAATAATTCCCTCCTTCTCTGAAAAGTGCGCATTTAAGACCGCTTGGTGTTAGCAGCGACTTGCAAGTAAAAGGGTTTTCTCAGTTCCTGAATATTCAGTTATAATTTATTATATAGTATTTTTGCACGTTTCTACATTCATCATCATCATTGTACCAAAGCTAAGCTTTATTTTTGAAAAATTTGTTGTCTATTTTTCAAATTAGGGAACAAATATTAACCCACGTTTCATCTCCATTAACAATTGGATTGAAAATACTTGATGGAACTTCACCACAGAGCTCTAAAAACTCTCTACAGCACTCGATTCACACTTGTTTTTGAGGCACCGCCATGAGCATTCGTGGCAGCCATCTTGCGCAGACTTCTGAAAGTAAGGACGATAAGGAGGCCATGAAGAATAGTGTGCACGGTACCAACAGAGAGGTGGATCATCTCTGCTATAATTTTCATCTTCATTTGTGCATCCTCCAGTATAAACTTCTAAACGTTTTTCATGTTTTCTTCCGTGGAGGCAGTAACCGGGCCACCAAAGCGATTGTCGTCTACAATACTCTCTCTGCCCCTCTTCACTTGACCACTTTTGAACCGTAGATAACTAAGGTGAAGAATCATGGTAAAGAGCCACCATCTCTCTGTGAATAGATTTTTGACTTTTTCCTTGTTTGATAAAAAAAAGACAAAAAGAAAAACGTGGTGCTAGATTTTTTTCAACATTTGCCAATGCCATTTGACAACATTTGCCATTCCAGCTGTCGTTAAACAAGGGTAATTTGCAAACTAATGATCACAACAAAATTTTACGTTTATACCCTCAGATAATGTCAATTATTATTTAGTTAAGTACCTACCCACATCATTAATAAATCATCCCCATACCACGGCCCATACCGAGAAATATATTTAACGCCCCTCATAAGTGTATGGCATTAAGTTATATTGTGAATAAAGTTATGATAAATAAATAATTATGTTGTGTTTCTACATTCTAGGCTTGTGGGTGAGTTTCTTCACTGCTGCGGGCATACCGTCAGATGTGTCTGCCACATACGCACTCACATTCACTGAGAACCGTATACAGAATGACATGCTCCTGGATCTTAATAAAGAATACTTACGGGATATGGGAATCTCGAGGATGGGAGATGTTATCGCCATTCTGAGGTAAGAATTGGTATATAAAATGGTTTTTTTTGTCTGGAAGTTCTGATCTGATCAACCCTCCAGTAACAACGTGGATAAAAGCTATGTCCTGCACCACATTTTCTGGAACCTGATTATTATCGAGGCATAGAAAGGATGAAAACCCGGCTCTTAAAAAGCCAACTAAAAAGACGTAAACAAGAAGAAAGTCATGCTGTGCAGTCGGAGGATACATATGCGCGAGCTGGATGACCAAAACCAGATGTATCCTCCGACTGCACAGCATGATTTTTTTCTTGTTTACGGCTTTTTGGTTGCCTTTTTAAGCAGTCGGGTTTTTTGTTATTATTTTTTTATTTTTTATTTACAACTTTTTAGTTATTTTTTTTTTAGAATTAAGTACATTTAAACATAAAAGTGTTATATATTTTTATAATCACCTCTTAAAACCCTTCATTTTTATATCCCACACGATGGGATTGGAAGAAAAAAAAATTTGACCCTCACAATATGGCGCCCAAAATCCGCCATTTTTCTATTTTGCAATTTTAATGTAGCCAGTTACACTCGCAGGGTTAAGACGAATCAATTGACATAAGAATCATCAAAATCGGCCAACGCGTTTGGTCTATAGAACGCCTTATAGGAACAAACAAACATACATAGACTGATAAACACATTACTACCAATACTCCGCGGTCCGTCTGTCTGTCTGTTGGTCACCAGGCTGTATCTCATGAACCGTGATAGCTAGACAGTTGAAATTCAGACAGATGATGTATTTCTGTTGCCGCTATAACAACAAGTACTAAAAACCGAATAAAATAAATATTTAAGTGGGGTTCCCATACAACAAACGTGTTTTTATTTGCCGTTTTTTGCGATAATGGTACGGAACCCTTCGTACGCGAGTCCGACTCGCACCTGGCCGGTTCCGGACAGCAAAATATTTTTTCAATTCCAACCAGTAGTTCCTGAGATTAGCGCGTTCAAACATACAAACAAACTCTTCAGCTTTATAATATTAGTATAGATTTATAAAAACATGGTTAATTATTTAGTATCATGTGTTAAGCCAAGACTAGTACCTACCAGGCACGGATCCAACTATCAAAAAAGGTTGTGGTCATAGCCACCTGAAAATCGGTCAAGTGCGAGTCGGAGTATGAACTCGCTTATGATCGATACAGTGCATGCCTACAAAGGAGATGTTTACAAAATATAAGACGCCCTGATCAAGATTTGTTGTTTTATTAAGGCACTGGATATAATATCATCAGCCTATCGATCTCAATAGACCGTGAATTTATTTATTTATTATATGCTTTATTGTTCACCTTAAAATACAATTATAACAAGAAACTTAAAATTAATACAAATACAATGGGTACTTTTTACATTTCATTTATAATGGTGTACCGAACATTCGTACCAATTTTCAGCTCTATGCGAATTACTGTAAACCTACCCCTATTTTTTGGTCTAATTTGACCGGACTATACAAAAAGAATTACAAAATTCATCTACAATACGTATGTAGAAAGAAACAGATCCTGGTGGTTTTGCCCTTAATAGCTTTTAACCATGTCTGGCATGCTATCCAGGCCTTTGTGTTACAGGCTTAATAAGTACGTATTAGGCACAAAAAAATAATTTTAACGCTACGTGAACATTAATTGCAGGCATGCTAAGCAAGTGCACGAGAGCACGGCTCGCGACCGGGTGCTCAGCTCAGCAGCGCCTGTCACTGCGAAGGTGCCGGTCGCCGCCATCACTGGTCGCGCCACTGTCTCGCAGCCGTCATCACGTAAGTAAAGTAGTAGTCGATTTCTGGCCGATTACGAAATTAGCCCCACAATTTTCGACCAAAGCCGAAGGTCTAAAAACGCTAAGAAACTCGGTACAAGATTGGCTAAAAGTTATTAAAATTATGATTTTTAAAAGTTAACTGCTTAATAACAACTTATAGAGATGATTAGAATTACTTTGCTACTTGTCAAAAATAATTACACTTTGAAATTATGTCAAGCGCTGAACGCGTGCTGGAAACCTCCCACTTCGACCTATTTTGATTGAAGCCGAAGGTTTGGCCAAAAAAGGTGGGCTTGGCCGAAGCTGAAGCTTCGATTGGACACTTAAAATAAACCTATAGGCACATTGCTGTATCGTGTTGTGGCACAGAATACACCAATCAAAGGAATCTGTTCAAGTCAACGTCATAACACAACGACTTTTGATTGGCTAACACAGCGTCAGCAGAAGGCGTCACGATACATTACAATGGAGTAATATGAATCCAGCTTAAACCTCCCCTGAAAACGAGTGAAATCAAGAACAATTGTCACAGTCCCCCACCTTTCAGTAAGCTGTATGCCCGACTATAAGTTGGAGGCCATGCCGGAGACAACATGATGCCAAGGCGACACTTAAATGAATACCTGAGTAAATATGCATTGTTCGATTTTCAACGCTATGCTTGGTGCCCAGGCTTTAAAATCCAACAATGCAATAGTATTTGGATGTCTCCTAGTTTTCCTAAAACAAACAATATTTCTAATGCCCAAAGACATGGTTTCTGGCAATGTTATAATTGGTTTTGATGAATAATGAACATTTCATTTAAGTTGCTATCATAGTTTTAATTGTATATAATTGTTAAGCTTATGCCAGCCTCATTTGTTGTACAGCCGCCAGTCGTATATTGGAGCACTACACGCGCAACACGCAAGTGGAGTCAACCAGCCCCACATCTCAACTCAAGAGGAAATCTCTCGAAACTGCGTAAGTTTATTTATTTAGTCTCCCATTTATTTGTAAAAACAAAAAAAATAAAATAAAAAAAATCGTCACTGTGCGTGACTGGCTGGCTCTTTCTTTGCGCAAAGAATCAGCATTGCCATTCAACGTGGCAATGCTGCCAGTCTTCTGGGCACGTTCCCGGATGACAGCGATGTGGAGGAGTACTTCGACGCCTAAGTGTACTTTTATTTTGTATATAGTGTAAGTAGTTAGGTTTAGTTTTTTTTTTGTATAGTTTACTTTTGTTTAGTGTTTAAGTATGTACTTATTTATTTAGATAGATAAAACATTTATTTAGTGCACACAAAAGACACAGCACACAACACAAAATCTCAATTAAATTTTCAATTTATACGAGGTATATAAAAACAAGGTGCCAAGAGATTTGCCGTCATTTATTGAAGAGCTCTGTTGTTTATTATATCCAAAGTTCTTCATCAGATCTTTACTAAATTTTTATGCGAGCACCAATGGGAAAGTACCCTTTCAAACACAGAATTCACAAAATCATTCCTCAATAGACGGAGAAATCGGTGAAAATACTCAATTGGTTGGGATGACTGTTTTAAAATTCAGTTGAAAGATTTGACCCATAAATGATAGGATAGATCCCCTTTTCCGCACTTAGATTCCCATTTGGTGCGTGCAGGCCTCCTATTTGTGAGAGGGAACCACGCGGGCCCAGTGCAGGTTGGTGAATGTCACATGTCTTCGAATTTTTGGTTCTAAGGTGCCGGTTCCCTCACAATGTTTTCCTTCACCGTTTTGAGAGCAGTTGTGTTGAAATAATTTACACAAAGCAAAGCGCCTGCCCGAGTTCGAAGTTTAGTAAAAGCTTGTAATAAAGAATTGTTTTTTTTTTCTGACAGCGATGACATCAGCATGAAGAAGTCGCGCCTCATACGTTTCGGCGCATCGCAGCAGAAGGCAGCGGTCAAAGAAGGTATAATATCCTTTTTTCCACTACCTTGTCTATTATGTAACACATTGCCTAAGAAATTCGTTTCGAAACATGAACATTTAGACACAAGATTATAAAATACTAGCTGACCCGGCAAACTTTGTTTTGCCATAAAAAGACCAAACATTTATCTACCCTACCCTACCCTACCCTACGTACCCTACCCTACCTTACCCTACCCTACCCTACATACCTACCCTACCCAAAAAAAAAAAAAAAAGATGTTGACCTATTCTCAGACCTACTGAATATACATATAAAATTTCATCAAAATCGGTCAAGCCGTTTCGGAGGAGTTTGGCAACGAAAACTGTGACACGAGAATTTTATATATTAGATAAATAACAAAATTACGTAATAACAGTTACGAAATGACTTGTATGGAGTTTTGATATCATTATGTAACTGGTAGAATGATACTGAACCTGTTACATCTCGAAAAAGCGCGCGTTGATTGTGTGTATATAGTCTGTAGTTTTTAGTCTCAACGTTTCTAATAATTTGTTGTTGGAACTTATTTGCATTTAATTAAGTAAGCTCATCAGGTAGTGGAAAAAGAATCGTTCGTGTCTCGCATAAAAAGGCTTTATTTTAACACTCGCATGTAGCTTAAATTGGCCACATCACTTGTGTTAAAATCTCGACTTATGACACTTTGTTGGCCAAGTCTGTTTTAGTGACCCTCATCTAAAAAAAGTTAACTGCTACTTTATACTTTTGTCCTACGGTGGGACAATCCAGGCTGAAAACAAAATTAAATATATTCATTTTTCCAGGTCCTTCCAAAACAGTGTTCGCCAGGCTTGGGAACTCGGAACCTGTGAAGGTCTCAGCACCCACAACCAAGGCCCCACCCAAACCAATTTACGCACGCCTCGGATCCAAGTCAGACCTCCAAGAAGATGACCTATCAATTCCTATGGACAAAGATGCCCTCAAATACGAAGGGATCCTCAAAAGCATGCCTGACATCTCCAAAAAGGTGTTCACAGTCACCACATCTAAGAACAGCGTCAGGAAAATAGCTGTGGGCACAATGAGAGCTGATGAGACCCCGGTCAGTGTGAAAACAAAGCTTGCAGTTCCTAAGTCCAAATCTGTCAAGTTCTCGAGTCACGTCCAGTACAAAGAAATAGAAACGGTTCGGAACACCAATCAGAAGGCAGTTCCAAAACCCGTAATCAAAACTGTTCAGAACTTCACGCCTGTGTTCAACAAACCTGAAAGAAGGTTGTCTATGCCAGAGACTTCTAACAATGGAGTTAAAGCTAGGCTAGGAGATAAGAATTCAAAAAATTTGACTATCACTAGGAACGTTTTCAACAGATTAGGAGTTTGATGTTACAAGACAGTTCAGTGGTATGTGATTTACTAATTATGTAATATTTGACATGTGATTATCACCGTAAAAGATTCTTAATATCGCTGCGATTATTTCCAGCAATAATTTAACAGCGGAAAGTCTGCTAATAATCCGATAGTGAAAATTATAAGTCACTATGGATATTTATTTCTGAGAATACGCTAGTGCAGCAAAAAGTTTACTCGGTACGAGTATGTGTGATCTGTATCTTTAAGAATTTTAATAAGAGTGATTGTTTAAAGAATATTGTACAGACGGTTGTTAGTAATAGTTTTACGTGTGACTTGTGTTTGTATTTATGTGTAATCAGCCGGTGCTGTATTTTTTTTGACATTTGATTTGTGTGATTATGAAATTCAAGGTGTGAGTACCTTTCGAGAGAAGATGATTTTCTCAGGTATCTTTTATTTGTATTAGTTTAATGCTTTTTTTGCTTAATTTCGTAGTTTTTGGCCATTTTGTATTGCTACTCCTCCAAACATTTACTCACTCGATCTCCTTCCAATTTTGATGATCTTTGTCCTGTAGTCGTTTATCGGAGGTCTTAGCTGTCTAGGTGTTGCCACACTTGGTCAGATCATCGTGTACGGCTACGTTGCCTGGGTATCCGATTCAACACAAATGCCAAGAATTGCGCAATTGATGGTTAACGTTGACCCGTGTAAACGCAACTTTGAAGACGAAGAATTCGCCCGCATGTTAGTAATCTATTTATCGAATTGTACGTTTTTTTTATTGTTGATAGGCTTGCGCTTGATCACTATCTCACCTGATGGTAAGATCACAATCTCACGTTATTTTTAACCGTCTTTAAAATGGAGGAGGTTCTCAAATCGACAGATTTTTTTGTGTGTCTCTGTTTGGGAAGGCATTTGCCCTGAAATATTTTTGATTCGATGGAAATACTTTGGGCCCAGTAGGTGGCCACGCCAATTGCCGCGTCAGTGGGAATTTGAGCATTTATTACCTCTTTTTTGAAGGCAACGTAGCATTACAATGGGTTGCAAAGTCTTTGATTATGTAGGTATATAACTAATGAGTGTTTATTTTTTTTAATTTCATTATCAAATAAAACCTGGACTGTAAAATAAATCTTTGAACCCCTTGACTTGAGTTACATGAGCCACTTAGAAGATACAATGTTTAAAAACAAACGAAAACACCTGATTTTTAGGGCTATCACCATAAAATTGTTATGTTCTTACAAAATTACAATAATTTTACCTGTAAATTCCATCAGATTGTCATAATTTTCATTATTAATCGTCATTTCTATGAGAAATCTATACAATATAATGTACAAATCGTCAATAAGTAATCAATAAAAACCGGCCAAGTGCGAGTCGGACTGACTGGCGCACCGAGGGTTCCGTACAAACCTCAGCTTAAAGGTATTATTAGTATTTGATATGAATTAAATTTTAATACCTCTACGCATTCATAAGGAAAGGGGTAGTAAGTTTAAAATTATTTTTATTATATGATAATTAAATAAAGAATAATAAATAATTTACGGTTTTGCAATTATTCCTTTATCTGTGCTATAAGACGTTGCTTCGTAACAAATTTCAAGATTCTGAGTTCACGGGCAGTACCCTGTAGGTTTTGATTCCCTTGCGAGTGTCGAAAATCGAACAAAGTGATCCTCCGTTTTTTTCCTTTCGAGGTACGGAACCCTAAAAGCAAAGATTTAAATCAACCAGAGAATATTTAACTTTCTATCACTGCCAAACCTAACGAATTTCAGACATGACGTCCTCGATGACAAACAATTGGTAGTTTTTTGACAACGAGCATAATTTTAATTTTTGTTTTACTATTGAATAGGATGTTAATTTCCACTTCACGCTGCATTTTGCATACCAGTAACCTGACCGAATATATTAAACTGCCCCTCTACTCAACAACATATGTTTTGAAGTTATAAAACGAATTCGAATGCTCGTTGTACATCTATTTAACCGAGTTAGTACAGATGAAGGATAGTTTGAGAAAATAAAATATCCCAGGTCATAGTACTAGAAGATTAGATTAAAGCAAACTTAAAAATGAAAATGCTTTTCACCCCTGCTGTCAGCTGTTTGAGCTACCCGAGTTTTGTTAGTAAACATTATACCATAATATTCGCCCATGTATAGTTGTTTAAATGTCCGTCAGTTTTGAAATTATTTCTTTTACACATAATAACTTTTGAATAGACTACTAACACATTGAACGCGAATCATAGAATACATTAAATAATTATAAAAAAAATATTACAGGTTCACGAAATCAAAATTATAAAGAATCTCTAAAATGCGCATCCCTCGACTATTATTTAAATAAAAACGACTAGGTGACGTCTTGCCATTTTTATTTTATATACGATTTTTGACGTAACTACTAAATACAGGGCGTAACAGAAAGATGTGTCCGTTCATTCGTTACGGGTAGTCAGAAGCCTGATACCAGTATAGCCAAGGGGTATCGTGTTACCCAGTTACTGGGTTGTGGAGGTCAGATAGACAGTCGCTCCCTGTATAATATTGGCACTCAACTAAATCCGGTTAGACTGTGCAGACATCCCCAACATGATTGGGAAAAGGCTAGGCAGATGATGATCAGAAACAAGTGTTCATTTTTTAAACTGCTTCTGCCAGGTACCTTATACAACTTACTCCAAATCATAAACACATTCTCAAAAAAAAGCCTCCCTGTCAAATTTTGGTCAGCCGACGAAAACTTTGTAATTGTATGGGGGTTTTGGCGGGAACGTAATGGCGTTTATGTTTTATTTGCCTAAAATTGTGTTAAATTGGATATGAATAGTGTAATATTATTAATGTAATAATATTGATCGTGCACGAGTGTGGCTAGATAAATCACAGCGGTAGAACATGAGTTGTTCAAGTTGTCGACAAAACTCCGTCCGTGGAATCTTCTAATAAAGTTACCGCCACTTTACTGGGGCCTATCTAGGGCATTGGACTAAAACTAAAGGAACTTAACCTTCTAAACGTGATACTGGCTAAATGCACAAACCGCGAGAAGCCATAAAAAAACTTTGTATTGAGAACCTGTTTTATTTTTGGTATTGCCTATGACTGCCTTGGGTTATTCCCGTTCGTCCACACCCCGTCGTCTACACTGCGGACGACTGGGAATAATGCGTTCTGTTCGTCCACAGTGTAGACGAACAGAACGCAACATTCCCAGTCGTCCGCACCTCGTTTCATGTTTAGTTTAAGAGTCAGTGTTTTTTTTTTAAAAATTAAATAAATGATTTAACGGTTTAATTACTTTAAAAACAACATAACTATTAAGTTTTTTTTATTTAAAATCATCAAATGTTAAAATAATTAACAACAATTCTAGTTTTTATCACAGATCAACATAATTTACAATAATTAAAAGGCAATATTTTAACTAATATTTTGTTGGTATTATATAAACATTTTTAAAGTATATAATAACAACATAATATGTACTAAGTAGTGTTTAAATTCAACAGTATTTTTCATCACAGATCATCTTATTTTACAATAATTAAGGGCAACAACAAAGTAATTTGTATCACAGATCAACTTAATTTACAATAATTTAAACATTACCATTTTTACAACATAACTATTTACAATTTTTGTCAGTAATAGTACAATTTTACAAACCTTTTTTTTTTTTTTTTTTTTTTTTTTTTTTTTTTTTTTATTTATTTTTTTTTTTTTTTTTTTATTTTTTATTTTTTTTTTTTTTTATTTAATTTAACACCTTAACTGCCAGATGCCCGACAAACAATACATTTTCTATTGTGTCTCGTTCTCTGGCAGCCAAACTGTTAAAAAAAAAAAACACTGACTCTTAAACTAAACATGAAACGAGGTGCGGACGACTGGGAATAATGCGTTCTGTTCGTCCACAGTGTAGACGAACAGAACGCAACATTCCCAGTCGTCCGCAGTGTGGACGACGGGGTGTGGACGAGCGGGAATGACTCACTGCCTTAGAGAAAGTTGTTCATTTACATGGGCAGAAGTACTTTATAAAATATACCTTTCTGATACACCTTGTATAAAACAGAGATGCCAATACCACTTTTTCATGGAAAAAACACTATTTACTTTCTTCTATATGTACAATTATAAAAATGCATGCCAACTATTTTGCAGTGACATAATAAATATTGTCTATGTGCTCTCGTTAGTCAATGCATGGTATTACAAGAACAGAAACTGCTCTTTACTAGGTAATGCATAATTATTTGTAAGCTTTTCGAAAAGCCAGATGGTAAAAATCAATCGTTTTTTTTATATGTTGATGGCGAAACTGTCAATGTGTAGGATAAAATGTTCACATGTATGTAGTTCCCAACAAGAACCTGCAGGAAATATTTGAAGATGACTGATGTTTCAGTATGTGAATTATCTAATAATTTTAGCTCGCCTGGCTTGGCAACAGTCAGGCAGTTTTGATAGTCTGCACTGACCCTCACTATATTTTTTAAAGCTTGTCTGATAAATTTTGTGATTGTTGAAAGCCAGTCACGAGCTCTTCAAACAGCGGCAAATCTGATAGAGAAACGTCTATTGCGGCAGGATGGTCTTTTTTTTTTACAAATCGTCGTAAGTTCTAAGTTTGTACAGTACAAATAAATATTTTCTTAATGGCCCTTGTCAAACTTCGTGTTTCGTTATTCGTCGGCTTTCTACAAGTTGCCCTTTGCACTTGGTGCAGACCGGACGCTCTCAATCAATTTGGAAGTATATAGAGCTGTTAAATACTCCTTTAACATAATGTAAAATGGGAGGAAAACTACTAAACCTGCTATTTTTACAGCTATTTATTACACACGGAATTCAAAACAAAACAACGATAAAGTACTTAGCTCTGAATTCATATTATTATACACGATAAATTTAATAATTGATGGACGTTTGTATTCGGAAATGCGATGATTGCCGAAGGACATTAAGAAAATAGTTGGACTGTAGATTGGTGCTAGTTGGCGGTTAGGAGAAGTTTATATTTGATTAGAGAAGATCGTGTGTTCATATCAACCAATCGGAAAAAAAAAAAAAAATATACTTCTGGCAAATATGGATATTATATATCACGATTTCTTGCAGTTATTTTAAAACTTCAACTGGTAAAAACTCTTTGAATGTACTTAGAGCACCATTGCCTTTCATTGGAGATAATGCACATTTATCACATTTTAAGTACATGACTGTACAAGATGATTTAATGATAATTGATCCATAATTTTGTGTAAGAGTAATAAATAATTTAACTTTTATAAGTAAGTACCTAAGATACATATTAATTTACTTAGCCTAAGTTGCGTTAGCATTACTCATTTAACTTCCTAAATATGTTTTTCTACATATGTGAATATTATGAAGATAAATAAACTATTACATGTTTAAATATTTTTTTATTAAATACTTTTGGTGCCTGTGGGTACCCCTGATATTGCATTGCAGATCCCTAGGCAGTGGTGATCACGTATCATCAGGCGGGGTACCCGCCTTATTTACTACTAGCAGCGAGCCTCAGTCTTAATTTGTGTTTTTTTGGCACTTTTTAATTTAGACTAAACATACATCAAAATAAATTCAACGTATGGTAAGATTGAATTTATTTTGATGTATGTTGAGCAGCGTAGGAGCTCGTGGCTAAATAATAACAGCCGCACGGGTCGATCTTCAAGGTTAAACAATGCTTGACGAGGTCGGTCCGTGGATGGGTGACCATTTTCAACATACCGAGTTTCCTCCGTGCCTCAGAAAGCACGTTAAGCCGTTGGTCCCGGCTGTCATTTGAAGATCTTTGACAGTCGTTACGAGTAGTCAGAACCTTGAGATCTGACACCAGTCTTGCTAAGGGGTACCGTGTTACCCAGTGACTGGGTTGTGGAGGTCAGATAGGCAGTCGCTCCGTGTAAAACACTGGTACTCAGCTGAATCCGGTAAGACTGGAAGCCGACCCCAACAACAATTGGAAAAAGGCTAGGCAGATGATGTTGAGCAGCGTATGTAGAAAGGTTGTAGAATTTATAGCTTTTTGTGCATATGTTTGTGAATGCAACTTTAAGCATTGCACTTATGGTTGAATTTACATTATTGTTTATTTATTTCCACATAGAATTCGAATTACGTTAACACAATTAAAAAGTTAGTTAAGTTATTTTAAATTTTAATGAAATTCTTAATTTGTTTGATAATTTTTTAATTTAGTTTAATTGTATGATCCAAAGTTGATTGAAATAAATAAAATAATAATAATAATTGGCGACAGTTTTACAGAGAGCTTTTGCATGGTATTGTGTATAGTGATATTATTGATCGAACATTTTAAGCCGTGAAATATACGTACCACACAAATAAATAGTAAGCAGTAACCGAGCGCCAAAAAGTGTTTCACGGACCAAGCCATGACCTATGGACGCTGTTACATTTTCGACAAACTCAAATTTGGGTATCTAGTCGCACACAGCAACATTACGCGTACGCACGCACTCATTGAAAATACTGAACGCTCGATTTTATACATCACTGAAATAATATTGATCCTTGATATTATTTTTTAAGTTTATTGAAGTTGATTCAGGAAGGTTAGTCGACACTTTGAAAATGCATTTGGTGACTGTTACAAACCGTCGCCGCGTCGTTGTAAAAAGTAGGTTATTATTTTCAACCGACTTCAAAAAAAGGAGGTGCTCTATCTATTCGACCCGTATGTATCCGCGATTTTCTTAAAAAGTACTTATCCGATACTGATCGGGTTTTCGTCGATAAATGTATGTGTTTGCAAAGAAAAAACCATCTGATAAAGATCTTCGGAGATAGACAATGGAACTCTTCATTATCAAACAGCAAATGACCTGCGATTACTGTGATCGTATGTTTATGTTTTCTTTTCACCATACCATAATATAATATCACGCCTGTACGGTTTTAGGGGGTAAACAGATGTATTTAGTATACCCAATATGGGTCCATACAAAAACTAAAAAGTAAAAAATAATAACTTTCCTGTGTCGAAAAACGAAAAACAATAGGTACAGACACCGACTTCCGAAGAGAAAATTAGTTTTGGGTATCACCACATTAGTTTTGGTACCACTTTGTTGTAGGTATTTAAAAAAAACGCTATGTGAAATAAGTAAATACCTAAACTTAATAATTTCCGGTCCCAAGGATTAAAAAATGACTTGAACATTTTGCATTACATGGAAAATGTTTTATTTTTGCATTATCAAAAATTTTTGGAGCATTACATTATTAGGTTTTAATGTACATAATATAGCTGGCTGCTAGAGCCTAGTCTATATTTAATTAAAATATGAAGATTCAACGTTCTGTTGAAGCTTGTCTTGTTGACAGAATATTTTTTCGGTGTGTTTTTATACGTGTTACTTTTTATAAGTACTCAGAATAAATCTAGTATGCTATTTTAATTATCTCTTGAGTTTCCTTGCACACATGCACTCTGCAGGGTAGTCCCCCACAGTGGTTATGGGCCCAGGAACGAGATATTAAAATTTCGTGCTTATTTATTGAATATCAGCAAATATTTAAGGTACGTTTGATTAAGTACGAACAGCTGATGAAATAAACAAGGTTGACGTAAAAGAGTCAACGATATGAGTACTGTTAAAATAGAACCACTTACTCAAGAAAATTACGAAACTTGGAGGATTCAGGCTGAAGCGGTTCTTATAAAGAACGACGCTTGGAGCTATGTAGACGGAAGCGTAAGCAAGCCTACAGAGCCGGAAGAAGCCAAGAAATGGGAAATCGGAGACGCAAAAGCTAAGTATGATCTAATCCTAGCTATTAGTCCAAGTGAACTGAGACACATTCGCGGATGTAAAACGTCACGAAATGTTTGGCAAAAACTTGAGAGCATACACGCATCTAAGGGACCTGCCAAGAAGGCAACGCTGCTGAAGGAGTTGTTGCTACACAAGTTGGAGGAAGGTGGTGACGTTCGTGAACATGTCATGCATTTCTTCGAAGTAAAAAGTAAACTAGCTGATATGGATATTCAGATGCATGATGATTTAGTATCCATAATGCTTCTTTATAGCTTACCATCAAGCTTCGAGAATTTTCGATGCGCGATCGAATCCAGAGACACGTTACCAGACCCTGAGACTTTGAAGGTTAAAATAATCGAAGAGGTATGTTCGAGACGTCAGAAAGGAAGCGAAGAAAAAGCTCTCCTTGCAAAGTCCAAAATTAAGAAACCTTTCAAATCAAAGAGTGATACTAACAAGACGAATTTTAAATACAAGTGTTTTAAATGTCACAAACATGGCCACAAAGCTTCTGAATGTGATATGAAGAAAGACAAGGATCAGTGTCGTGATAGTGCAAAGTATGTTTTGGAATGTGATTTGCAAAAAGATAATTTCAGCCTTGTAACCTTTAATTGTATTGCAGGTGATAATGCTGCTTGCAACGGGAATGGAGGCTGGGTCATTGACAGCGGTTGTACATCACATTTATGCAACGATCCTAGTAAATTTGGCAATTCATTGATACCTTTGTCGGGTAAGCTAAATCTAGCGATAAACTCGAGCACAGATGTTAAAGGTAAGGGTACCGTTAGATTAATTACATGTAAAAATAATTCCAAAACAATCGTGGAGTTGCCAGATACCTTATTTGTTCCAAACTTGCGATGTAATCTGATTTCGGTCGCAAGAATTACGAATAAAGGGTATAGTGTTAAATTCGATAAGAATATAGCTTGTGTTAGGGACAGCTATGGTAACACTATGCTTGTAGCAAATCGTAGGGGTAATCTATATTACGTTGAGGAACAAATGGGAACAGTTTCCATTATTTCAGAAGCAGTTGATAAGGTAAGACTGTGGCATGAACGATTGGGTCATCTGAATGGAAGAGATCTTGTCAAACTCTTGAACAAATCCGGAATGAATATAAAGATGACGGATGTGAGTACATTGCATAATTGTGGTATCTGTGCTAGTGGGAAAATGAATGCATCATCATTTTCGAGGACGGATGGGCCATGTGATGAAAAATTACGGATTATTTATTCCGATATCGTAGGCCCGATGCGGCATGAAGCCATAGGTGGAGCGAAGTACTTTATTACGTTTATAGATGACTCATCGAGGTGGTGTGAAGTATATCTGCTATCCAAGAAAAGTGAAGCCCTTAAATATTTCAAGATATACAAAAGTTATGTTGAAAATATGACTGGCAAACGAATAAAATATATGCAGACGGATAATGGAGGAGAATTTTGTAATAAAGATTTTGATGAATATTTACAGACTGAAGGAATAGGGAGAAGATTAACTATTCCTAACACTCCTCAACAGAACGGGGTCGCAGAAAGGATGAACAGAACTCTTGTAGAGATGGCAAGGTGTATGATAATTTCATCCAACCTTTCACCTGGTTTTTGGGGTGACGCCGTTATGACGGCATGTCACGTTCGAAATCGATGTCCAACAAGTAGTCTTGAAGGTGGAACGCCGTATGAAAAATGGTACGAGCGGCCTGTGAACATAAACTATATGCATGTTTTTGGAAACAAGATACATGTTTTGGATAAGGAGGAAGGAAAAGATAAATTTGCACCTCGCAGTAAAGAAGGAATCTTTGTAGGCTATCCAAGAGACCGAAAAGGCTACAAGATTTGGTTGCCACAAGAACGAAAGTATGTCGTATCGCGAGATGTAAAATTTCACATAAACGAGACTCGATGCGATGAGAATAATTCTTCTATAACTGATCCACTGGAATTTGGGAATGAAGAGCTACAAGCTGATATCTGCCAAAGACCAGAACCAAATTATGTAGAGATAGATTTCCATGCAGGAAGGGCAGTTGACAACACAAGAGAGGTAGTGACGAGTTCACGTAGATTTGTTCCTGAACCTGAGAGGAATGTACAAAATGTCCAGGATAATATGGAGTCAGAAGCTGGTTCACCTCGTCATGTTAGCTCAGATGAAGTCCAACAAAATAATGAAGAAAAGACCTTAAAACGAGCCCCAGGAAGACCACGACTAGACAGAGGACATGTGGGACGCCCAAAGAAAATTTATCGTATGGTTGAAGTGGAACCTGAACTACAAGAAGAGTTCTCAGATTGCCAAGACTTTGTGGGTAATGCAGAGGTATCATTGAGGCAAGCTTTATCTGGTTCAGAAAAAGATGAATGGGAGGCAGCCATTCTCTCGGAGATACGAAGCATGATTAAAAATGATACCTGGGATATAGCGAAGAGACCCATGGGACGCGCTGTCGTTGGTTGTCGTTACATCTTAACAACGAAGCTAAATGTTGATAAAACCGTAAAGAAAAAGGCTAGACTTGTTGCCAAAGGATATAGCCAACGGTACGGGATTGATTATCACCAGACATTCAGCCCTGTTGTCAGACTAGACACCATCAGATTGCTGACTGCACTTGCGGTTGAACTTGGTATGGAAATTCATCAGTTAGACATTAATACCGCTTATTTGAACGGTACATTAAATGAAGAAATTTACATGGAAATCCCCGACATATTAAGAGAATGTCTGCAGAAGCTGCTTCAGGTGGAACAAAAAGGTTCTAATATATATGAACGAGCTAAGAAAATGCTAGCAGACATGCAGGCAGGTGGTGATGCATGTAGACTTAAGAGATCACTTTACGGCTTGAAGCAAGCTGGACGCCAGTGGAATGCAAGGCTCGATACACAACTGCAAAAAATGGGGATGCGATCATCATCAAATGAGCCATGTCTATACTTCCGAGACATAGGTGATGGTACAAAACTTTTTGTTGCAGTCTATGTCGACGATATTTTAGTGGCATCGCAGAAAAGAGTATGCATTGAAAATTTTAAAAAGGAACTGGCCAGTGAATTCGACCTTAAGGATTATGGCATCGCGAAATATATGTTAGGAATTGACATTGAGCGAGTTGACAGTGATAAAATCAAACTGTCACAACAAAAATACATTGAAGATTTATTATTTAAATATGGTCTGAATATGTGTAAAGAAACGGTTTCAACCCCAATGGAGGTAAATTTAAAGCTTAAATTACCTGAGCCCCATACAAAACTCGAAGAAGAGCGATACCCGTATCGCGAACTAATTGGGAGTTTGATGTATTTATCCGTGGGGACGAGACCAGATATCTCGAATAGTGTTTCGAAATTGGCGCAGGTAGTTAACTGTCCTAGCAAAGAGTCCTGGATCGCTGCGAAACGAATATTACGTTATCTGAAGCGAACAAAAGAGTACGGACTAGTGTTCAGTAAAACAGGTAAAGCAGTTCGAGGCTATTCTGATTCGGATTGGGGTGGTTGTTTGCTAGATAGGCGTTCATATTCGGGATATGCCTTTGTATTAGGTGGTGCATGTATGTCATGGAAGTCCCAGAAGCAGAAGTGTGTCAGTACCTCGACGTGTGAATCCGAGTACGTCAGTTTATCATCAGCGATGAAGGAAGCTTTATACCTGAACAGCTTGTTGACTGAAATCGGATTACGTAAGTTTGCATCAATTACCTTACATGTAGATAATACTGGGGCAATTAAATTAGCAAACGACTCGGTATTCCATTCCCGGAGCAAACACATAGATATAAGACACCATTTTATACGGAGTGTCTTGAAGGAGAACAATAACATTCAGTTGGTATACTTGTCGACCAACCTTATGTTAGCTGACGTATTAACCAAGGCCTTGCCGAAAGCCAAGCACTATATGTGCATGACTGGATTAGGTTTATGTTTATAGTTAGCGTATATTGTTTGTAAATACTTTGTTTTGCGTCTCTCTTGTAATACATATGCACATTAAGGGGGCGTATTAGGTTTTAATGTACATAATATAGCTGGCTGCTAGAGCCTAGTCTATATTTAATTAAAATATGAAGATTCAACGTTCTGTTGAAGCTTGTCTTGTTGACAGAATATTTTTTCGGTGTGTTTTTATACGTGTTACTTTTTATAAGTACTCAGAATAAATCTAGTATGCTATTTTAATTATCTCTTGAGTTTCCTTGCACACATGCACTCTGCAGGGTAGTCCCCCACATACATAATGAGCAGCAGCTAATGACATACTACCCGAAAACCATGAAAATGACACCCATAGCGAAAAGATGTCAAAGGAGATTGCCCATACACAGGCCCGTTATGAGGTATCGTGTCTGCGATTTCAATATTACACAAAAATAGGATTTATATTTTGTGTTATTTTCCATCTGTGTCCTTTACTTTATATGTGCAGACAACAACAGATCAGGTTCCTTCACTTGGACATTTGTATGCACCTTATTGCATTGTAATAAGGGTTCATTTCAAGAACATAAACATCGTTATATCTCGTGAACACCGCAAAATAAATAAAAAATGTTTTCTAATTATGAACATGTTTTTTCTACGATATACTACCAAATTCATCAAGATACAACCATTTTTTCAAAGGGGCCCAAGTTCCCTAACAAAATGGGCATTCTCCTTTTTGTCGGCGCCATCTTCTTAGTATTTTGGTTTTGACCCCGTATTCGATATAAGTGACCCCAAAAGCCATGAAAATGACACCCATGTCGAAAAGCGGCCAAATTTTCGTCGGCGCTATCTTGTATTTTGGTTTTGACCCCATATTCGATATAAGCGACCCCAAAAACCATGAAAATGACACTCATGATGTAAATATGTCAAATTTTCGTCGGCGCTATGCCACCTTGTATTTTTTTTGACCCCGTATTCGTTATAAAAGCGACCCCAAAATCCATGAAAATTACATCCATGACGAAAAGTTGTAATTTTTCTTATCGGCGGTGGCTTGGGTTTTGGTTAGGACTCCATATTCATAAAAATAAATAAAATAAAAATAAAAATAAAAATAGCCTTTATTCCCTGTAACCTGTTTACAATACTTTTTTATAAATTAAATCTTACATCTAGCTTATGATAACTATGCATTACTAACTTATCTAAATTTAATATTATTTTAACTACCTAACTATCAGCTACCAGGTCAGGTTGTCTTTTGACATAGGCCTCCTCAATTTTTTTTTTTTTTTTTTTTTTTTTTTTTTTTTTACCAAAGGGTTCGATCTTATCAAAAAATTTAAGACGCCAGGATCCAAAATGATTCATCAAGACATCAACAGAAACATCTGACACATTACAAAGTTCTACATCATCGTATTTCGTCGTCCATATTCATAACTTGAACCCAAATCATGAAAATTACATCCATGACGAAAATTTGTCTAATTTTTGTCAGCGCCATCTTGGTTATTGGTTTTGGCCCCGTATTCGTCATACATACAAACCGGTTAAAATCAGAAATCTCCCACCCATCCACTTCTAAACTTCACCACCGACAGCATAACCCATCCAAATCCTAACCTCACTAAGAGCTGCTTAAACCCACCCATCCATTTCTCAACCTTGTCAACAACTGCTTAACATCAACTATCCAAATCCCGATCTTACCCAAACATAATTTCTACATCACTTATAATAATAATAGGAAACTCAAACATACTTTTATTTCCATCCGATAAAGGCAGAACCACACTTACGTGTCGTGGCGTGGCGTGGCGCAGGATCCACCAATCAAACGACTCTGTTCCAGCCTACGTCATAACGCAAAGTGATTTGTAGCCAATCAACTGCGTCAGAAGGCGCCACGCCACGCCAGGACACGTAAGTGTGGTTCCGTCTTAAAATATCAACTCCTTTCGATCACGACAAACGACAAGGACGGTACTCACACGCATGCACACTACAATATTTTTATTACTTTTATCGTTATTATTTTTCTGCGAGAAAGCGATACGCCCGTCCTTCCACGAGCGCTTCTGAGCGCGGAATGATGAGTCAGCCTCGAGTGCAAACAAAATGTATGAAGAAGTCGGCAAGTGTTTTTATTTTAGCTAATAATAAAAAAATATAATGATTTAGGTAAATAATAATTAGCTGAACCTGTAAAGGACTATAAATACCGCAATTTCTTATTATTTTGAAGATAAAATATGCTGTAAATTTACCTAAACTTGGACCTATTCTGACCCTACTTTTTTATTTTTTTTGCGATTATTGTGATGGGCAAAACGTATTTGTGCGAACATTTTGTGTGATGTCATACAATTTTTCTGATGGCAATCTGGAGCTGAATATATTATCTTTAAATTAAGACCATGATATCTTCACATTGGTGATTGTATATACATAAAAATGGTACCTGATAAGTACTGTTATTTGTAGAAAAATGTAATAGCGTCCTTGTTGTTACAGCATTACAGGATATAACAGCGGATATCTACAACCTAGGGGTCATTAAGTCAAGAGTGAATATGTTACTTCTAGGCAAGCATGCTTCACCGTCGACCAGTGGTCAAACGTGAGCCAAGACTTAAAAAAAAAACTAGCCAATTGCTTGACGGACCAAACCAACCGCAAAAACAAGTTGGTTTTAATAGAAAAAATTAGTAAATTTCAAAGAAAAATCTGATGTATAATTTAAAGAAAATCTACGAATATACGTATAAACATAATCACCAAATTCGAAGTTGAATGGTCAATGGGAAGTTGAAAAAATCCCGGAACAGGTTTCATTTTTTAAATTTCTGCCTTGGCTTCTCATTCCTTTGTTTTCCAATATTTAGAAAAAGAGCATTTATCCTACATACCCTTTAGTGCCGTACATCGACCACTGTGTGGTCGCTGATGGCAAAATGGTAACTTTCTAAAGCATACTCCTTAGTAACGGCTAGGATAAAAGGTTTGATAAAAATATATATTTATTATTGATTCATGTACATAATTTTGAATACAGGGTTTTTTCGTGTAACTAATAGTTTTGATTTAAAAAAAAACATTAACAACACAGTATTTTTTGGCAACTTTTGGAAACTCCTCCAAAACGACTTTGATGTTTAAAAATATTTTTACACAGAAAATTATGGGTGGAATTTCTTCATAACTAACATAGCTTATGTAAATCAAATAATATTTTGCAAACAAAACTGTACAAAAGGAGGTTCAATATTGATATTTTGGCATCGAGCGGCCAGTACTGCGTTAACATTGGGGCGTATATAGCGCCTTAAGACGACGACTAACGCCAACGACCTTGAGGGAACAAAACGCGCCCTCGTTTCTCACCCGCGCGACCCGAAATTTAGTAGTTTTTTGTACTTTTCTTATTATTCTATGACTTTAAGAAAAAAAGCTTCAGATCAAAATGTAGATAATTAAAGTGTCTTTGATATGGTGTCAATTTCATTAAAATACGCCCAGCGGTTTTGTTGTGATTGTCGTGTTTTTGTCCGTTTTAGACATAACTTTACAAATTAATTACACTATGTTATACGAATAAAACTCAAATTCTGCTCAGATGAAATTATTAAGAAAATGGTCTAATATAACATATATTTTTTCCAATAAATTACGACTAGCCGTTTAGACGTGATTCTCATTTTAAAATCAGCTACTCAAGGGAATCGGCGCCTTAACGAAATCTAAACAACGATACCCCGATGGGGTAGGGCAAATTTTTTTCGTGCTTCTTTTGGTTCATGGGAAAACCCTACCCTAACCCTTAAAAACCTTTAAAGATATATATTTTTTAATTCAATAGTATTAAAACCACGACCTCATGTGCAGCAGTGGCGCTTGCAACCAGTATACCAAATTACCAACAAGTATCAGTAAAATACAAGTACTTTGATAAGAGGATGCCACTATAATTATACAATTGCTATTGTAATACATTTATAACTTGAATAACAGGATAATGTGTTATCTCTAACTCTATATAAATCCCCGTGACACACTTACGCGTACATTAATGACAAATATTTTTTTATAAGTATAAAACAGGCAAGCTATAGTAAAAACCTTATTTTATTGTTTCGTTTCATAAATCATTTATATTTTAACCGAATAAACAAAAAAAAAGTTAAATCAAAAAATCCGACTGCTTCAAAAGCGAACTAAAAAGTCGTACACAAGGAAAAAATCTGCAGTGGGAGGATACATATTCGCCGGCTGGCTGACCAAAATCTGGTGTATCCTCCGCCTGCACATGTGTTATATATTTTTGAAATCACCTCTTAAAACAATTGATACCCCACACGATGGGTTTGGAAGAAAAAAAAATTTGGGTCCCCACAATATGGCACCCAAAATCCGCCATTTTTCTATTGTCCAATTTGAATGTAGCCTATGACACTCGCAGGGTTAAGACGAATCGTTTGACGTATGAATCATCAAAATCGGCCAACGCGTTTGGTCTCTGGAACGCCATATAGGAACAAACATACATACATACATATATAGACTGATAAACACATTACCCTCCTTCGGCAGTCGGGTAAAAAGGAGGAGATCCTAGGTTCGACTGTATGTATTTTAAAATGACGAAAGAAAATTATTTAAATGCATTTTTCGTGTAGGTAATTAAAATACCTTCTTTATAAAAATTGTAAGTTTCAAATTAGACTAGATAAAAAGGCTGGTCAGTTTCAATGCTACTAAGACCCAGGCGTGTCTTTTTGCCGCTAAGAAGAGCCAATTCCATCCGGCTCCATCTTTCTGTGGTGTAAACGTGCCTATAATTACACCACCAATATGGTGGTGTAAGTCCAACCCTAGATGGATTATTAGACTTGGCTGAATTTAGTCTACATTGTAGGAAGAGAGAACGTGACTTCCAATTGCACTACACTTATTGAATGCCTCTGAAGATTAAAGTATTATGAAGATAGATATTCTGCCGAAGTAGTCTCGAACTAGCCCTCATGGTACGCATCTAAATCATCTCGCCACCTCTTTCTGGGCCGGTCTCGACGGCGGGCTCCTTAACAGTCAAAATAGTGTTTGCAAGGTCCGAAGTTGGCAAGGATCAATTTGCCAGAACTTGGCTCTAATCCAGGCATTTTCTACTTTTTTAACAAATTAAAAATCTATTTCATTTACATGTGTGACACTATCTTTAATAGTTCTGAGTCCACTGGTTTCTCATCTGTAACAATATTTTATATTTGATAACCTTTTGCTATAACAAAATCAAGACAAGAAATGCAGTACTGAGATACTACAGTCAACTGTGAAAAGATTTGCCCTGCGACCTTCGATAAAGAACCTGCGACATTGATCCTTGGCCAATGCCAAAGGCAGGAAATCTTGAAGGAATGATTGAGAATCAAACAACATTTTTTTGTTAAAATATCATTACTCACCTTCTATTTTCTTTAAGATTGTTTCTAATATTTTTGTTTTTAAGTTCCCTTCTTTTATTTTTAAAGCATGCTCCTCGGTCATTTGCTGTTTTTTTAATTCTAAAAGTTTCAATTTTTCTGCTTCACATTTAAGTATATGGCTTGTTAAACTATTTTGGTTTAAATTCTTGGGAGATTTTGGAGTTTCAGGAATTGATTGCTGCTGATCGCTTGTAGTGGGCCAATGTCGTTTTAAATTTTTCTTCTCTTGAATTTTTACTTGTTGAACACCTGGAATAATTGGCAAATTTTAGGGTTGAAACTGTGTCACACACAGCTTTTTTTTATTATCGATAGGCTCGCGTTTGACCACTACCTCGCCTGATGGTAAGCGATGATGTGGCCTACGGTGAAGCACGCTTGCCTAGAAGTAACCTAGCTTTATACTATACTATTGGACGCCTCCAGTAGTTTTTAAGTTTATTCATTACATACATAAACCTTTCCTCTTTATAATATTTTTAGTATAGATAGAAGGCAAAGGTATCATTAATTATAAGGGAAGGCAATATTATTAATTTCTCTCTACTAGTACTACTAGCTGACCCCTGCGGCTTCGCACCTGTCAGAATTATAGCCTATGTTACTCAGGAATAATGTAGTTTTCCATAGGGGAAAGAATTTTTAAAATCGGTTCAGTAGTTTCGGAGCCTATTTGGTACAAACAAACAAAAAAATCTTTCCTCTTTATAATATTGGTATAGATTACTTTGGAAATTGGCTACAGAGATATTAGCAAGTATACCTATTTTGTACCTATATAATACAAAATGATTACAAATTGTGAAGGACAGTCACCTTGCTTTGCAATAATTATTATTTACTTACTTGATACTTGAGTGTCACAGTCTGACTCTAGTACTGAACAAGGTGACCCACAAACTGAACTTACAGAACCAGTTAGGTCTGCTACGAATTCAAGGACAGGATCATTTTTTGATGCCGCTTCACATGCTTCGTTTGTTTGGTTGTTGGATTTTACTTCTGTTTTCATTTCCTGCCATAATTTTTTGAGATTTTCCGTAGTGCTGAAAGTAGTACAGGCAAATTGCAAGTTTGAATTAGTTATTGAATGCTTAATTTACTCTTGAATTTTTTGAATTATTAATGCAATAAATATTTACCGTAAGACGCTGCTCGGAGTGCGGGATGCATTTACAGCATTCGTTACCTCTGTCCAAGCGTCTTCCTTCAACCGATTTGATTGTAAGTCGTGTGAAGCAACTTTTGTTAATATAACTTGGCCTTTTTCTTGCATAATGCGAAGGAATCTCATTTCTTCATCGTCACTAAAGTTTACTGAGCGCTTGCGTTTTTCCTTTTCAGCTGTCATTTTGCGATGTTACCAAAGATTACTATTATATACAGGGCACAGACTACTTAGAGATACTACGTATCAGACGGCCAACTGTAGAACAAAAATTCTCATCATTGTGTTTTAATGTCATATGACGTTTCGTTTTTTTTTAAATGTTACATAGACAATGGCAAAGGAATAAAACGGGTACAGCCTGAGACGCCGTGCTTATTAACCGACTTCAAAAAAGGAGGAGGTTCTCAACTTATTTTTATAATTGCTATTCTGAAATCAATTTTGCGGATAAGTAATTAAAACAAAGAATTATTTATTAATTATTATTTATTTGAAAGTTCAGACAATTTACAATCCATATCTTGTTAGTAACAAATCCTTATGAAACTAGTGTTAGTAAAGGTACATTCCAAATCAAACCTTTACAATTTTTTTCGAAATTGGACGAGAAATTGAATAAAAACAAATTGTCAATTGATTAAATTTAAAGTCATTATGACTTTAAATTTAATCAAAATTTAACAATTCTTATAAACCTTCAAATAACCGTGCCCTTTAAAATTCTATTAATCATATTGCACCAATTCGTTAATGTAAACCTCACAACTAAGGACATGAAATGATTTAGGAAAATAATTGTCGTGTTCGGTCCAGTCAATAAAATGAAATGAATACTTGGAAACAATAACATCATTTACATTTGGTGCTACATTGTTTTTAAGGGCATTGTGTTCTAAGTATGCATTTGTTTCAGATATTACTGTACCAAAACACCTCACTGCACCTTCAGATGGGTACTTTAGGCTTTATTTGCTGCCGTGTATTCCCAGTAGTTTATCCAGTCGTGGATACTACTTTCATTACTCGTTAGGCTATTTATGCAAGAATTACATTTTAATTTTAATTGATCAATAGATTTGCGTTCTACCCATCCAACTCTGGCTCGCGAGTGGACATTCAATCGTTCTCGGCGAGCCTGCTCCACAATCATTTCAATATTTTGACCTGTACTTGAATGACCCGGCTCGACATTTTCTTTGAATTCTTCAGTAAACAATGACTGCAAATTTATTACTTGGTCTGCCGGGTCATCCTCACAATTAAACGTTTGTTTGTAGAACTTTATGATTCTGGTTATCAATAATGACTTGAAGGTGCCATTGAAGCTGTGGCAGCTTGGGTCATTATTACGGTAATTATATGCTCATAGTTGACTAAAAAAGTTTTCTATAGGATCAAAATTAAAATATCTGGGTCTGATTATTTTAATATTATTGCTTTTAAATATCTGCCACAGCCTCATGTAACTTTTTAGTGTTATAACAAAATTCACTAAAGAGGGCACAGATTTTTCCTTTCCATTGGAATCAACATAACATATTTTGTTCAATTCACTAACTGCCTCTTTCCAAAACTGGTGGTGAGGTGATTTTTCTATCACTGCTCTTCCCAGGATTTTCCTTTGTTTCTTTTTGAAAAGGTTGCAGCTACATTGACACTTTCAAATAGTTGGTCAATAAATAAAACTGTCTCTGCTGTATTTTGTAATGTGCTACTGACAGGTCGTCCATCTGCATAATGAGCTGAAAAAAAAGATGTTATGTTTAATATTATAAACCAAACCCTGCCCCCAGATTAACCGCCGGTTTCCCAGCTCTCAATTATCGGGCTGTTAACGTAGTCGACGAATAATCGATGGTTAATTATACTTTCAGTTTCTCAACAAGAGTGACAAGTGACAACACAAGTTGACAATTTGTCACATTTGAGAAAAATCTCTAATTAACCACATGTTACAGCAGTTTTGGGTTTCTGAGAACCTTTTTCAATGTTAATCTCTTGTCAACGAGCCTAATTTATAATTGTTGGAAATTGGTCGATTATTCGCAGATTTAAATTAATATTATGATTTTAAAGCCTTATATTACGATAAAAAATTAATAGGGGTCGGCGAAATCTATGGTATGGGTTGAGTTATAAAAAATATGCAATTTAGATCAATTATATTATTAGCAAGATTAAAAAAAAATTGGATATTACAAACTGTTTAAATTAATTACAGTATAAAAACTTGACACAATTATCAAAAATAGTTATTTTGTATTTACGTAAATAAAAATAAAGAAATCAAACCTGAGAATCGAACCTACCTCACGCCAATGCGCGTGAGGTAAGGTTCGATCAGTGACTGTACCTTGAACTTAGTAATTACCAAGTTCAGTCTCTGGATAGATTTGTGTTTAACTAGAAGCGGCTGGGGTGGTGACTGCGCCAGGGTAAGCAACACTTACCAAGGTCAGTCTTTGGATGGGTGACCATCACCACAAAAATTTGATCACCCATCCTAAAGTCACCCTGCTACGTTAAACAACATCTACCAAGGTCACCCATCCAAAACCAAGCGAACCAAAAAAATGTGGTCACTCATCCAAACACTGACCTTGGTAAGTGTTGCTTACCCTGGCAGGGTCAGCCATCCAAAAACAAGCAAACCAAAAAAAAATTGGTTACCCACCCAAAAATCGTCTTGGCGGCTAAACCAACTCAGCCGCTCAAGATGAAATACTATTTAAAGTTACTGATTACGTTATAGTAGTGAATGAAAACCAGCTAGGGTAGCCAACTGAAATCAATTAATGCCGATTATTTAATTTAACAAGCGATTAAGTAATTTCTCGATGATCAAGTGTTGCAAAACTCACTAAGAACTGAGGGCTGGTTAATTTGTGACAAATTGTCAGCGGATTTGAGATGTCACGTCGACTACAGAAAGCGGCCCTAAGGGCCACCCATCCCAAGACTGACCTTGGTAAGGGTTGCTTACTCTAGCGCGGTCACCACCCCAGCCGCTTCAAGTTAAACAAACAAACCTATCCAGAAACTGATATTGGTAAGTACTAAGTACAGGAAACAGTCACAGATCGAACAATCCTCACGGCCATTAGCGTGAGGTAGGTTCGATTCCCAGGTCAGTAACAGTTTGATTTTTTTTTATTTTTATTTACATAAATACAAAAAAAACTATTTTTGATAATTGTGTCAAGTTTTTATACTGTAATTAATTTAAAAGTTTGTAATATCCTATTTTTTTATTAAATCTTATTAATTAAATAATTGATCTAAATTGCATTTTTTTTATAACTCAACCCATACCATAGATTTCGCCGACCCCTATTAATTTTTAATCGTAATATAAGGCTTTACAATCATAATATTAATTTAAATCTGCGAATAATCGACCAATTTCCAACAATTATAAATTAGGCTCGTTGACAAGAGATTAACATTGAAAAAGGTTCTCAGAAACCCAAAACTGCTATAACATGTGGTTAATTCGAGATTTTTCTCAAAAGTGACAAATTGTCAACCGCTTGTCACACTTGGAGTTGAGAAACTGAAAGTAGAATTAAACGGCTATAATCGCCGGTTAATTATATAATAGCTAGCTAAATAAAATATATTTTTATCTACCTTCATTTTTTTTTTCTTTTCAGGAATGACATGCTGGTCATTCAATTTATACAGAAGTCTGGCTTCTGTGTGATGGCAATATGTTTCATTCACATCTACTATATCTTGCCATTTCGATATTGTTTTCCCATTCATTTTTACATTTTTGTACAAAAAGTTGTTTCGCAGTCCTTTTATAAGATGTGACGGGTCTTAAACAATACTCAGATTGACTCCGCTTATTGTGACTGTGCCATCTGAAATGTTTAAACATTTTGAATCAAATAATAATTCCCTGCCATCAAGTTAAACAGTATTCATGTAAATATGGTTAAAAACATTGGTTGTTGTACATCTTTGCGATGCAAGTTCCTTAAACGACATGCCCACTGCTCAGCCAGTTGATTAATGCCAGCAATTTTAACTCTAGTGATGACCATTCACAAATATTTCTGAATGTATGGACCGCTAGGATGGAAAAGTTAACTGAATAAAACTGACCTGGTTCTTGATTTGCAAATAATTGATCACGTGTTGTGTCTGCTTTCAGACTTCTTAAAGCAGATTTAAAAGCATATCCTTGGTCACAAATCAATGCAATTGGCTTCAGGCCACATCCTACTATGGCACAAATCACATCTTTCAAAATATTTCTTAATTCAAGCCCTGCGGTAGCTCCCCAGCAAAAATAATACGCCACTGGTTGCTGCCATTTAAAAACTGCTCCTCTCAGCATAAGTACAAGTGCATGATCAGCAAACTGGGTATTTTTCATGTTTAGCTCTATAAAGCTATCAATTGTGTCCTTATTTTTATTGTAACGTAAGGCAGTTTCTAGTGACAGTTCATCAAATAACAGAGAACACATTTTCTTGCTGTCCTCCCATGTTGCAACCTGGAAACCAACAATTTAAAAACTGTAACTTTTTACGGCACGGCTTGAAAAGAAAAAATAAATGAAGATTCCTCAAAATCTTAACAATGTTTTTTTTAAAGTGCAACTAAAAAATATAAATAATTTATTAAAAACAGGTTATATTATGTGCGTTATGCATGGCCAGCCATACAAGCATCCTGTTTGTATTAGGTTAGGGTTCCACTAACAAATAATTATTATAAGATTTAACCAAGGATTTTCATATTGCATAGTAAAAGGTACAAACCTGTTTTTTTATTAATTTGAAAACTTGAGGATCAGATTTCTGTTTCAATATTTAATTTTCACCATCTAATTCAATGTTGACCTCGATGGTAATATAAATATTTAGGGTAAAAATCTGTAGCATTTAGGACTTTGCTTCATTATCGATAATGCAATCAGTTTTTCTTCTATGTTAAATCGACGCCCTTTCTTATTTTTAGTGCAAAGATTAATCTGCGTTTTCATAATTATTTTCGCATAAGGGTTCATATGTGCTGTCAACTTTTTGAAGGAAGTTTCCTTATTAAACTTCAGAACTTTCTTAGCCCTTTTGTAAAAGTCCGTTTGTTGTTTTGCCTTTTTGTAGGTACTCTTTGTACATTTGGCATGTCGGCGAATTTTCTTTTTATATTTGTTATTAATAGTTTTCTGGAAATGTTCAGCGTTTTTACATTCCGGACTTGACACGAATCTGAAACATTGCAATATACTCTGTATGATGATATAAGCCTATGGGTTACATTTTCTGATTATTTTGATTCATACCAGAAGGTTATTATAATTTTAAAAAAATCTTCTGATTGATTAGAACTCTGAATTACCTGACTCCTGAATAGTTGGTAGATTTTGTGGAACTTGTAGTAAAGTTTGGAGGCCACAGGAGCTAAGACTTCTGAAATCAAAGAAAAAATGATCAATGAGTTTACATTTGAACAAGGCATTTAATATACATAAACTAAGAAATTTGAGATACCTGAATCTTGACTAGATTGTGGATACTGTGGTAAGCACTGCAGAGGAAATTCATTTGAGTTAGAAGCAGCCGCCTGAATTTCTGAAAAACCAAAAGAGAAAATTATGGCACTTGTCTAATAAATAAACTGTGATATTATTTTTGTGTTGTCCGTATAGTATATTTTAACTTATAATACTAACACGGTGTGGTATAACAGTTTTGTCTCTTGTTTGTTTTAGGTAAATTTATCACCGGCCATCAGCGTCATAATTTGACAATTATAAAACTATTTTGTTCTTACCGATCAATCTCCTTCGTTTATCCTCTATAACCCTGACATTGGCGGATTTGTGTAAATTATACACATCTGGTGCCATTCAAACAAGAAGTGAAGTGAAGAACGAACATGTAAATGTGGGCTAAGGCACACATACCTAAGTCCATCAATGCCTAGTTGTGGCCAAGGCTTGTTTAGTACTTTTATCAATATAATCACTCAAATTATGCGCGGTAATTAAAACCTAGTACCTAGACCTCATTTTGCCAAATACATTACTGCATTGCATGCATTATTGCATTTCTTTTCAAAATCAATGACGAACAACGAACAACAACAATTTTGCCCACATTTGTTTTTTTTTTTTCATTAAACAGCTTTCTATTTGCAAGCTAGTTTGAAATGCAAATAAAACCTTTGATAAGTTACCACCTTGGTTGCCATTTTCCGGAGTAAGATTGTTCCATTTTAAAATTACATGTCAGATAGTTTACTATGTAATTTATTTGGCCGCTAAACACGACAGATATGGATTTTCATACAACTTTTGTTAGCCGCTGCTCGCATGTATTTGGCCAGTAAAACAATTTCAATTTATCTCGAAGAAGGTAGTCAAAATAATGCTCAAATTACCAAGCATGTTTGAGAAAAATAATTTAATTATAGTAGCAAGACAAAATTATACCAATAACAAACCTTTCAGTGGTTCCAAGGAGTATGTGCGGTCAAAGTGTCTTTTACGGGAGTATAAAAGCTCCACCTGAGGTAATATATTTTCTGAAATCAGACAAACAACAACAATTTCAGTGTCCATGAAACTGTTTTGAAGACTGAAAATATATTTTCAGTAGAATACCATCATCATCACATCATCAGACTTTTAATGTTCCCACTGCTGGGACACAGGCCTCCTCTCTGTGAGAGGAGATGGGCCATAAACCACCACGCGGGCCCAGTGCGGGTTGGTGGTTGTCACATGTCTTCGAAGTTTTGGTTCTAGGACATGCCGGTTTCCTCACAATGTTTTCCTTAACCGTTTTGAGAGCAGTGGTGATGAATTAATTTACACAAAGTAAAGTGCTTGCCTGGGTTCATACCCACAACCTACAACTTGTAAGTCGTGGCCGATACCACTGGGCCACCACTGCTCGTGCTCGCACGTTTTAATACTATATTACATATATATCCGTACTTTATAGTTTGATCTTGTCATTGCTATACTTTCTTATGTTTTATTAGGTCTGAATCTTGAATTACAGTGACAGGTTTCTTTATTAAAGTTGGACCGGAGTGGTCGTTAATATTCTTTTAAGGAAGACACCAGATTGAAGATCACATGATAATGGTTATATTGGTTCATAACTACACTTAATGACTTATAGATATTGCTAACAAAAGTACATTAAAGGTAACAATATCCTGGAGTTTGTTCACAATAAATATATTTTATTGATGATCTTAGGCACCTCAGTCACTGAATTAAAACCTGAGAATAGTGAGGTAAGTTTGAAAATCAGCATGGGTACTACTAACGAAGCAAGAAATGGTAATAATTAATGTATCTTCATAATTTTTACCGTCATTCTGCCGTAATGCTGTTCCAATCAAAATCTCATCTTCAGCAAACAGAGAAGGATAGGCACTGCCAATGAGACGTAATTTAGACGTATTGAAATTCTTTTCAAAGTGTTTTTATCAAACAAAAATCTTCGAAAGTTGTTCTGGTGATAATGATTTCAGATCATCACGGTTTAGACACTTTAACCACTTAGCGAGTCTTTTCTCATTACACGGGAAATGATGCAAAATAGCGACTTGTCGCAAAGATTTACAAACACAGCAGTCGTAATACATTTTGGAAGTAGCAAAAGTAATAGTACTAGTACCCAGTATTTAGTCTATGCCCAGTATATAATAGTAATCTTTGAGTATTACTTCACTCGATCAACACAGTAAGTACCTGTAATGTCATGTCAAAATTCAAATCATACAAAAATAAATGGCGGCCTACCGGTGCCTGCGACAGCCAATCACAGCCAAGCAGAAATGTCATACATCATTAAAAAAAAATGGCGCTACGTCGAGCGTTTCTTTCTATGAAGATTATCAGCCGTGATACAGGGTATAGATGGGCAACTCAGCCTTTTTTTTGGGGTTCAAATGCAGCGCATGTGTAGCGCCATCTATGAACCGGTACCGGGACTACATATGCATGTGTGAGTGTACGTATGGATGTATTGCGTGTGTATATGTATGTCTATGCATGTGTGTATACGAATGTCTATGTGTATGTATGTGTTGTTTTGGTTGGTAAATTTTATTGGAAATAAAACAATAAAAAAACAAATACAATTTTTATTTATTTAAAAAAAAGTACAGAATAAATAAATTCGAGCATAATAAGGTTTTTAGTATCAGTATCAGCACAATAAAGAAGAAAAGTAAAATTTTGGTTTACAAAAATGCAGAACTTTTTGTTTATTTTTTTAGGAAGCACATTTTTATCAATTATTCATTTAAATAACGTTTTATCAAAAACCCAGATTTCTGCAGATTTTTCCATTGGGATCTCATACTATATGTATTAATTCTTTACAATTTCAATAGATTCATTGGAAACAGGTCTAAACTCTAGTCTCTATATGTAAAAGTTTTGGATGATGTTATTATGTTTTTACAGGAATCAGGGTTTTTGATATAGAACATTATTTTAATGAATTATGGATAAAAACTTAATACATTGGGTACTGCCGGGTTGTCTTTCGAAAGTTAGTCGCCTTGTACCTTTAATTAATCAAATTGTAATGATTTATTTTTGTATTGTAAACAAAGACCCTACTATAGAACCCAGCAGCAATGTATAATTTTTTTATCTATTATTTATTTTAATAACGTTTCATCAAAAACCCTAATTCCTGCAGATTTTTCACTTGGGATCTCATACCATATGTATTAACTCTTTACAACTTTAATCAAGATGCAGTGGAAACATCCAAACTCTTAACAGTCTCTAGGCGTAATAAAAATCTGCAGGAATCAGGGCTTTTTATAAAACTTTATTTAAATGAATAATTGGTAAAATTTATATATTAATGTATATAATTTTTACTGTACTACCGGGATGTCTTTCGAAAGTTGGTCGCAAGTACCTTTATTTAATTAAATTGTATGTTTTTTTTTGTATTTTAAACAAAGACTTACTAATAGACCCGGCAGCAATGTATAACATTTTTATCAATTATGCATTTAAATAGTGTTTTATCAAAAAAACTGATTCCTGTAGATTTTTGCCTTCGCATCTCATACCATATGTTTTAATTCTTAACTGCTGCGCTATTTCAATCAAGATGCATTTTAAAAAGATCCAAGCTCTAAAGAGTACCTATGCGTAGTTCACAGTAACTTTACAGGTTCTGGATGTTGTATATAAAATCTGTAGGAATCAGGGTTTTTGATATAACATTATTGAAATGAATGTTACTAATATTATAGACAACGAAGTAAATGGCAACGAAGGCAATACTCCTGGGTTAATGGTGTCACAAAATTTCGTCGTTTTCAGTATAGGCAGATTATAGTTCCATAAATTGTGGTTAGGTGAGGTTGAGATCACACAGTCCTGTAAATTTTATCTTCTATTATCGCGCAGAAACTGTCAGTCATGCTGTCAAATAAATCATCGAAGGACATGAGTAGATCTGCTGCGGCGTTACTTTCTTTTTCAAGGACTCCACATTCTGCAAATGTGAAAAAATATATTAACACAACTGAAATTCGGCATTTACAGATCGTGTAAAGAAGATAGACAACAGCATCTTTGTTTGTGCTAAGAACATACTGCAATCAGTAATATGCCTACCAAGTGTAGAGTATACAAACTGACTGATATTGTCACGATTGAAACTGATATTAAAGACAGATAGCAAACGAAAAACTGTAACTTTCAAACAATGATTAATGAATAATAGTAAACTGCTTACCTGCCATAAGTCCAAGGGTTACTCCAACTGATTACTTGATTACAATGGCTAGCTTATTATAGCTTCCTTGTTGAGTTCTTTTCCTGAAACATAATTAAATATCTATATTTAGTTGAAGACCAAGTGATTGTGCTTGCAGCTCAAGAATAATATTACAATATTGTCAATATTTATTATTTGTTCCGACCAAAATAAACTATTTAACGGAAAAATCAAACTGTCTTCCAAAATAAAACATCATTACAAAGTGAAAAATAACTTTCTTTTCCGAATTATTTAGTCTTTAGAAACTATTGTTTTTCGCTTTTCAACGTTTTTTTTTTGGAAGACGGTTTGAATTTTTTTTTATATTTAACTTTTTGGTTTTAGTACCTCAAATTGCCATAAAAAATATTTACAGGCAAACTAAATCTCATGACGATTCCAATAAGCCCCAACACGACTAGAATACATGTTTTTATTATGGAGTTTTATGGAGTTCCAGTGCCTACCTGGGAATGGTACTATTCCATAAATTGTGGTAAAGTGAGGTTGGGGTCACACAGTCTTGTATTTTTTTTCTCCTTTTATCGCACTGAAACTGCCAGTTATCCTGTCAAATAAATCATCGAAGGGCATGAGTAGATCTGTTGCGGCGGTACTTTCTTCTTCAAGGACTCCACATCATGCAAATGAGAAAAATATATTAACACAACTGAAATTCGGTATTTACGGATCGTGTAAAGAAGACAAGCATCTTTGGTTGTGCTAAGAACATACTGCAATCAGTAATATTCAAATTACCATAAAAAAATATTTAGAGGCAAAGTAAATCTCATGACGATTCCAATAAGCCCAAACAAGACTAGAATACATAGTTTTATTTTGGAGTTCCAGTGCCTACCTGGGAATGGAACTATTCCATAAATTTTGGTGAGGTGAGGTTGGGGTCACACAGTCCTGTTATTTTTTTTCCAATTATAGCCCTGAAACTGCCAGTTATGCTGTCAAATAAGTCATCGAAGGACATGAGTAGATCTGCTGCGGCGTTACTTTCTTTTTCAAGGACTCCACATCCTGCAAATGAGAAAAATATATTAACACAACTGAAATTCGGCATTTACGGTGCGTGTAAAGTAGATAGACAACAGCATCTTTGTTTGTGCTAAGAACATACTGCAATCAGTAATATGCCTACCAAGTGTAGAGTATACCTGACTGATATTGTTACGATTGAAACTGATATTAAAGACAGATAGCAAACAAAAAACTGTAACTTTCAAACAATGATTAATGAATAATAGTAAACTGCTTACCTGCCATAAGTCCAAGGGTTACTCCAACTGATTACTTGATTACAATGGCTAGCTTATTATAGCTTAATTGTTGAGTTCTTTTCCTGAAACATAATTAAATATCTATATTTAGTTGAAGACCAAGTGATTGTGCTTGCAGCGCAAGAATAATATTAAAATATTGTCAATATTTATTATTTGTTCCGACAAAAAAAAATATTTAACGAAAAAATCAAACTGACTTCCAAAATAAAACATCATTACAAAGTGAAAAATTACTTTCTTTTCCGAATTCTTTAGTCTTTAGAAACTATTGTTTTTCGCTTTTCAACGTTTTTTTTTTGGAAGACGGTTTGAAATCTTTTTTATATTTCACTTTTTGGTTTTGGTACCTCAAATTACCATAAAATATATTTACAGGCCAAGTAAATCTCATGACGATTCCAATAAGACCAAACACGACTAGAATACATGTTTTTACTATGGAGTTCCAGTGCCTACCTGGGAATGGTACTATTCCATAAATTTTGGTGAGGTGAGGTTGGGGTCACACAGTCCTGTTATTTTTTTTCCAATTATAGCCCTGAAACTGCCAGTTATGCTGTCAAATAAGTCATCGAAGGACATGAGTAGATCTGTTGCGGCGGTACTTTCTTCTTCAAGGACTCCACATCCTGCAAATGAGAAAAATATATTAACACAACTGAAATTCGGTATTTACGGATCGTGAAAAGAAGATAGACAACAGCATCTTTGTTTGTGCTAAAAATATATACTGCAATCAGTAATATGCCTGCCAAGTGTAGAGTATACCTGACTGATATTGTCACGATTGAAACTGATATTAAAGACAGATAACAAATGATAAACTAACTTTCAAACAATGATTAATGAATAATAGTAAACTGCTTACCTGACATAAGGTCAAGGGTTACTCTAACTAATTGACTGAATACTTGATTACAATGTTAACCCTTATTTTCGGGATTAATTCCGGCAACACGTGGTGAGATTAGCTTAACCACTAGCCTTAAACCTTTATAACTTGGACACTTTTTGTACATCTTCACATTGTGGTCCCATTTCGCAATGCATTCTTGGCCGTTAATAGTAAATTTAACGTCTTTAGTGATCAGATTATTTGTAATCCCTTTTATTAGGTGAGTCGATCATTTGATGTGGAAGCTAGGGTCGGCTTGCTTATTATAGCTTCAATGTTGAGTTCTTTTCCTGAAATAAAATTAAAATATCTATATTTAGTTGAAGATCAAGTGATTGTGCTTACAGATCAAGAATAATATTAAAATATTGTCGATATTTATTATTTCCGACAAAAAAAACATTTTAACAAAAAAAAATAAACTGACTTTCAAAAAAAACACTGCAAAGCGAGAAATAACTTTCTTTTCCAAATTCGGTGTTTTTGATACATATCGTTTTCCGTTTTTCAACGGTTTTTTTGGAAGATGGTGTGAAAACTTTTAAAAATTTTCATTTTTTGGTTTTGGTACCACAAATTACCATAAAAACTATTTATATGCAAAGTTAATCTCATGACGATTCCAATAAGCCCAAACACGACTAGAATACATTTTTTTATTTCGGAGTTCCAGTGCCTACCTTCCGGCTTCAGATCTATTTCATCTATATATGTATCAATCGCTATATGTATGCCTATGATATTGGAGGTGTTCCCTCAATTTCCATGAGATCCCATCATCAGATCCTGATCTGATGACCATGGAACTACCAGGAAGTATCAAACAAAGGAAGAGTTTACCAAATCGATCCAGTCGTTTGAGAAATCGGGCAACATAAATAATAATTAAAAAACTCAAAAACCCAACTGCTTAAAGTGAACTAAAAAGACGTAAACAAGAAGAAAATAATGCTGTGCAGTCGGAGGATACATATTCGCGAGTTGGCTGACCAAAACCAGATGTTTTCCAATTTAAATGTAGCCAGTGACACTCGCAAGGTTAAGACAAATTGATTGACGTAAGAATCATCAAAATCGGTCAACGCGTTTGGTGTCTGGAACGCCACATAGGAACAAACATACATACATAGACTGATAAACACGTTACCCTCCTTCGGCAGTCGGGTAAAAAAGATTCCGACTTGAGAACCGCCTACCTTTTTTTGAAGTTGATTAATAAGTGCATTGATGAATATATATAAAGTTAACAATTACTAGTATTACCTTGGATATGTAGTGTTCAATTCCAATTTAGACAGTCCACCAGTCGGATACTTATGAATCTCTTCAAAATGTCTATGAAAGACATGTTTGTTGTCATAGATACAATGATGATCCAATAAAACTAATTCACCACCAATATCTAAAACCCCAACTTTTAAATTTCTCTTCACTTGTCTCTGGATTCAGAAACAGGTGTAGCGGCACATCTGAAAAACATAAAACAATTAGGTGTATAACTTAAATCAGTCACTGGAGGAACGAGGAAATATACCTTATTCAGCAAGAGCTTGAGACAAAGAACATAATAATCTCTTCGGATTAAGGATTATATATACTATATTTTGACTAAGCATGATATTCATGACGTTAGTTTTCAAAATATTTTGTTTTGTTTTTCCCTTTGACTAATTAATACAGCCATATTTACATAGGTACTTTTAACTCTGATTTAATGTGATCAATGAGTCTTCAATCCACATGATCACTAATAGTTGCACTTGTGGGTAGCTAACTAATTTAACCTAACCTAGCTTTATCAATGCTGTGAAACTCTGTTATTGGCTTATAAGATAATTCTCATCATCTCGCTGTCACTGTGCAGTGTAAGCGCACAATAAGATGCTAGTAACTTTGACGCAAGTGCACAGGGCTGTTCATTGACAGTGCAATGAACAATATAACTCATGTAATTTAGTAATAAGCTGTTGAGTTTCCAAATAAATAAAACTTTTCTAAAGATTCATAAAAATAATTTCTGACAAAAAGAAATTGTGTTAAGCTAATCTAATTGCAACACTTATTTCCGAAGTAAGTTTTGATTTTTTCATAAGATAGTTTTGTATAAAAGAAAATATAGTAAGATTGCTACACTTGGTACACTTTTTCCCAAGCCAAGTAGAATGAGTTAGATTTATATAATACTAGTTGTGCCTGAGGCTTTGCTCCCGTCAACCCTACCTACAGTACCTACCTATTACCTACAATTATGTCAACCTACCTACAATAATTATGCCAAGTTAAACTACAGCACACCCAGATACACACCTGGAAGTGCTGTGGTTTAACTTGTTACAATTCAATCTATTTGGGAGACTGCGACAGCAGACAATTTATATTTAATATAAAAATGGATAAAGTGAGAAATAAGTTTTTGCACAAATTGCACCAGTGATAGAAAATCTTAAAGGAAACCGTCTGACCTGGTAATGTTCGTACGTCGTGTGATGAGGAGGGATGAAACGCATGTTACTAAAAGGGGTCAGCCAAAGAAAAGAGGGATAGACTGTGTGAGGAGTGATATGAAAGAAAAGGGAGTCCGTGATAGCGTGACGGGGGACAGGTCGGTATGGAAGAAGAAAACTTGTAGCGCCGACCACAAGTAACATAAAGGGCAGGAAAATATAAATAAATGATAGAAAATGATCAAGAACAGTCTCAATGCAGATATTTTTCTGCAATGCAGAAAGACAAACAAAATTAACTTACCGTCTTTACCAATCACAGTACATCCAGGTACACAGCAAGAATTTTGTGGCATAGTGTGGATTATGATAAAATATTTATATTATTTATATAAATGGCACTTGCGAAATAATGAGAACTTTATTGCAAAAAGAAAACAAATACGCGCGGTTAGTTATACTCTCGTGCAGCGGCCATTTGTAATCTAAGATAATCTTTGATAATCACCGTACCAAAATAAACAACTGTCAAAGTCAATTCAACAACAGTGCCACAGACTACTTAGAGATACTAAACAGTGCAGTATAGTAGGAGTATATTTATCTATGGTGCAAAGAACCCAAAGACCTTATGTATTTACTTTATGTATTTCTTACTACGAATTAGAAGGTCTTTGAATGAACCAGATTGACAACACATAACATTTTTAACTTATCTTTGCTATTTATCATTTTGCAACACCGACTTCAAAAACTAAAGTTATTTTTGCATTTTTAGCGTCTTGCGTCTTGTCGGTTTTGTTTTTTTAATTTTTTTTTTTAATTATCTTTTAATTTTTCCTTACAATTCGATACTGTTTTATGTACCTACCGGATCGACCCTCCACGGGATTCAAACGTCCAAAATTTAACTGTTGTGTATGCAAATTATTTAAATTGTAAGTACAAGTGACCATCGATTTCCAATTAATCTAACTAATATCGGTTTATATGTCATTGACCAAGTGATTAATCAATGTATAATGCTCGGGCATTATGAATCTAGTCAAGTCAAATAAGGCAATGTAATGAATACTGATTTCAGACTGATTTAAACTTCTATATCTATCAAATTGTCTGGTCATAGTGGTCATTATGAATATTGCTACGTAACGGTTGGGCAATTCGATAATTATGGTCAATGAATTAGTACAAGAGCGGTCGAAGCGAGTTCGGGAACCTTGGGCACCGCGACACGGATAGATTAGGTCCGAAGGAGTTGATAATACTTTTTATCCTGGGAATATGTTTCTTTGGGATAATTTTCGACACACGATTTTTTCACGCGGGTGAAGCCGCTGGCAGAAGATAGTATCTTATAAAATAAAACTGTTACCTACCGCCGCTAATGACAAACATTTTTCGAAATAGGTAGTTTTCGGCGAGCTTACGCGTTCAATTCCCGCAGCCTAATTGTGTAAGTTAATTCAGCAAAGGAAACAATCTGTTTCTTTCCCAAAAACACACACATACACTCTGAAAACGAAAGAAGTTGAATAAAGATTCAACTTCTTTGTGTATGTGTGTGTTTTTGGGAAAGAAACAGATTGTTTCCTTTGCCGAATTTACTTACACAATAACTGGCTGCTGGTTAGGATCCAATGATACAGTTTTAGTTTTAAGATCTCATTATCCACGTGATACACGCCCACTTAAAAAAACTCATTTTAAGTATTTTCTTTGCTAGATGCCTACGCTTTGCGCCTAAACGTCTGGAAGCTGGAAGACATTAGCAAAAGAGATGAGTGACAAAATAAGTGAGTGATTAATAAAGAAAAAGTTCAAAATTTAAAAATGTCTCGATGATTTAAATCAGCCAGTCTATTCTGTAAATAAATCACAGTGAGAACTAAGGAGAAGTGAGCTTGAAGGGAACTCTCATTCTAGGTATCTGGATGGATTGAAAGCTCACTTCATATCCAATTCACTTTTGTCGGTGAGTTTTTTACAAACACACTTTTTTTTTTACTGTTTGTTTGGTAAGATAATAACGCTGACACACATAAGTGCGGACAGGCAAAGTTGATTAACCACTAAATGAACAAATCCAGGAACGTACGCAAACAAGAATGTGAAAAGTTTGCGGCTTGTAGTGTAGGTACTTACCCATAATTTGTGGTCTCGCTTCGCAACCGTTGCGTTCGTCGATGCTGTAATGTTAGCTAATGAAATATCTTCACGTATCGCAGGAGATTGTGAGTAACGAAAGTCCTTTCTACCACGAATAGTTACCAGAAAGCAGAAAATAAGACAAAAACCTCGGTTCACATGTTGCCTCCGTATTTTTTATTATTCATGACCATACAAGTATTTTAGTCGGATACATAGAAGGGTTTTAATTTTAACATTCTTTAGTATGCATTAGAATGCGGATAATGTAACAGATTATAATGTTTTTTGGAGTGTTTTGCAGCAAATTGTATCGAGACAGCCTTCCCAGAAGCTTGGCGAAGGTAGTCAATACTACAATAAAATTCTCCGCTCCACTATTCCGAGATCGCTTCTGTCAATGTTTCACATAGTGTCCATTTGCGTAGACAGTTGAGACACAAAACTACACCAATTTTATATCACCATATCACAGAACAGCACCATATCCACTAGTAATCAATTTGCGAATAATATTAACAATCGCTGAACTTGACTCGAAAAAAGCCCGCCAAGAACTCCTATTTCATCCGTAATGGCGCCAAGTGTTGCTGAAATCTTCGTTGTGACAGCGTGAGTTAAACTTAGAAGTTTTGACTCGTCGATGATTGGTCGTTTTTCGTCATAGACATAATAAATAATATGGACTGGAAATACCTACGAAAAAAACATGCCTACCTAAACCTCAAAATGTCTCATAAAATGGCCGCCGATTCTAAGGTTGTGTCAATCAAACAACACACACACACTCACAAATCTCAATAATACAATATGTAAACAACCATTTGACAGCAGGACTACCACAAACACAACCACAAAATTCGTCACATAAAATGGCGAATATGGCACGTACCACGCACGTACCTACAACCGTCACTACGTCATAACAAAATGTTGCCATAATGAGCAACAACTGAAATATTGTTGTCTCTTTCATCAAATACGATTACTACATTAGAAAGAATGAAACAAAACGATGTCTCACATTCTGTATCGTATTTCAAATATATTTGTATAAGCTAATGTATGTATAGAACATCGCGGCGCCTCCATATATTTCCTATCTCAATGTTTTTCGTTCAAAATGATTGACAAGACTTGTCAATCATTTTGACAAGTCTTGTCAAGTCTTGTCAAGTCTTGTCAAGTCTTGTCTTGTCCGTCGAGTGTTTGTCACTTAGTGACAAACACTCGACGGTCTATCATCACGTAGAAGCTACTAGCGAGTAATCCCATCCAATCAAACGCGAACATTAGTAAGAAGAAAAATTGTTTATTTCCGGCAACTATGAAACTCTGTCTATCTCCATATTTCAAATTAACTCTGTGTGACTTTACCGCTCGTTAGCTATATCGGTTGGCGGCGAATCCGATATAAGCTCACGCATGACCGATGACCACGGCTCCGCTGATACGTGGACTTTCACTGGGTTTCCAGTGCCTAGGCTCCCTATCCGCTGACCGTGACCATGCACCGAAGAAAGCTAGTGGGTTGAGAAAGTAAATACTGTGCACAGATACCGTGTCACACATACAAATCTTAACAAACCGGGCAATTCAAATTCTAATTTCATTTATTTCGATCCAATTATATCATATATCATGTTGTACATTTGAAATTAAAACAAAAAAACAAACACTAAATATATCTATATCAAAATAATTAATTAAATAATATCACGTCATCAGCCTATTAATGTTCCCACTGCCGCAGCCTAATTGCGTAAGTAAATTCTGCAACGCAAAAACAATCTGGTTCTTGCCCAAAAACACACACATACACAAAAAAGTTGAATAAAGATTCAACTTTTTTGTGTATGTGTGTGTTTTTGGGAAAAAGTTGAATCTTTATTCAACTTTTTTGTGTATATGTATGTTTTTGGGAAATAACCAGATTGTTTCCGTTGCCGAATTTACTTACGCAATTAGGCTGCAGCAGCCTAATTGCTGGCCTCCTCTCTGTGAGCAGGAATGGGCCGTAATCCACCACGCGGGCCCAGAGCGGTTTGGTGGATGTCACATAATATGTCTTCGAATTTTTGGTTCTAGGACATGACGGTTTCCTCACGATGTTTTCCTTCACCTTTTTGAGAGCAGTGGTGATGAAATAATTTAAACAAAGTAAAGCGCCTGCCTGGGCTCGAACCCACGACCTACAACTTGTACGTCGCGTCCGATACCACTGGGTCACCACTGCTCTCTATTTTTAACCCCCGTCGGAAAAAGAGGGGTGTTATAAGTTTCACGTGTGTTGCTGTGTATCTGTGTGTCTGTCTGTGGCATCATAGCGCCTAAACGGATGAACCGATTTCGATTTAGTTTTTTTTGTTTGAAAAGTGATTTTGTCCAGAGTGTTCTTAGCTATGTTTGAATTAAATCGGTTCAGCCGTTCGAAAGTTATGGGCATTTTACTGTTTGAATCGGTGTGTTTTCGCAAGATAAATGTGTCGGGGGTTTTTGAAATTTTGAAATTTTACTTGTAATTTTATTAAATAATATATACAAAATTAAATCACAAAAAAGTAAAATTTTAAAATTTAAAAAAACCCCGACACATTTATCTTGCGAAAACACCCCGATTCAAACAGAAAAACGCCCATAACTTTTGAACGGCTGAACCGATTTTATTCATACATAGCTAAGAACACTCTCGACAAAACCACCTTTCGAATAAAAAAAACCTAAATCAAAATCGGTTCATCCGTTTAGGCGCTATGATGCCACAGACAGACACACAGCAACACACGTCAAACTTATAACACCCTGTTTTTCCGGCGGGGGTTAATTAAAAACAACAACAAACAACGAGTAAGAAGTGTAGTAGTAGTTAAGTATAACATTTTAACATCTTGCAGACATCCATCATCATCATTATTCCAAGTTATTTGGGGTCAGTACAGCAGGTCGTCTCCATATTTTCATCCATATTTTATCTACCGGCATTTGAATACATAGTTCCCTAATTTCAGGCTTATCATCATTCACACAATCCATCCATCGCATATTATTATTTTACTCTTTGATCCATCGTTTTCTCGTTTCCTCTCAACTCTCAGCAGACAATCGATCCGATTAATAGCCGAGAACAATTTTCCCATTTCGATGACTTGTTGGTATCTATCCTTGATCCGTTGTGACATTCCGTTGCGCTGTTGTTGCACCAAATAAACACCTGTTTCGAGCGTGACAATTAGTCTGTACCGACGCCCTTAATCTGTTGCGAATGCTGCGTTATGGCGGCTTCATCTCAGAAACTGTCACTCAGCGACTGAACGGAAACTATTACGAAAAATCTTACACCCACTCGCCGTTGATGTAACAAGGCGACTCCCAAACCTATTGTTGACGATCGTGTAACATTAGTTTATAATTACGTTACGTGTCCGGACACAGGAAGTACTTTATTTATTTTCCATTTCCAATTAAATGTATACGAATAATAACAATTCGGCTTATTTTATTTGGCACTATTGAATTTTAAAATGATATAACGGGTGTCTGTACCTAAAACGGAGTAAAGTAGATTGGCATTAGCAAAAAGACGAGCGTCTGTAGCCGGTTGCGCTTGCGCACGTTGCGATATAAGCGTGCGGAGGGAGCCGCGCCGCTGCAGTGCCTCTCCCGCCGTCTCGATACGACGTCGACCAACATGGGGAGAAAGGTAAATTGATTCTAACTAATACAATTTATTTAATCAATGTAATTAACTAAGTTTTATTACTTATTGATATTTTATTATATTTAATGTGTTTCCATTTGTTCGCAGGCAGTATTAGCGGTCGTGTGCTGGCTGACGATAAGTCAAGCCCTTGGTGATAAAGGGTCTGTCACAAAAAGTGCAGCAATAAAAGACAATGAGAGTGCAGCGAGTGCTCCGCGCCTGTACCGCAACGTGCCCCTGGGGGTGTACGCCAGCGCGGCACCCTACGCCTCCTACTCGTTCCAGTTGCCGCAGTTCATCGCCGCGCCTAAAACCGCGGCCTCGCAAGACGCTCCCGTAAAGCAGAAGCCAGCTAATCAAAACGTCAACACATACTTGATGGATTCCTACGGAAACAGATACTTTGAAGCCCCTCAGCAAGCTCCGTACAAGGCCGCATTCCCGCAGCAGTATGTGTCGCTTCAACCCAAACTACCTGAACATTTGGCTCAGCCCCTCGTCGCCGCCTCGCCCAACTTCCAGTTCAAGCAGTCGGCACCGCAAGTGTTCTTCGGTGCGCCCTTCAGGGTGCCAGCTTTACAGAGTCCAGCTCCAACTCCTATCAATCAGTTTCCCAGTTTCGGACACTTAGTGTATGCGCAGAACGTTCAAAGTTTGGCGCCCTCTTCAAATGTTCAAAATTTCGGTTTTAGAGCTCCGCAAGCCCAGCAACAATCAACAAACAATAAAGCCGTGTTCTACAATACACAGTCGCATGAGCAATACAGCAATATTAAAAATGACCCTAAATTCCAACGGCAGCAAGAATTACCTCAAATAATTGTTGGAAAACCCAAGTTCCAGGAATCATCACCTGTGCCTCACGGTGAAGCGAAGTTCCAGCGCATCCAGGAAATACCTCACGGAGCTCATGGTGAAGTGAAGTTCCAACGTCTTCAAGAAAAACCTAACAATGAACATAGTGAATCGAAGTACCAACGAGTGCAAGAAAGTCCCCACACAGCGCATGACGGACCGAAGTCACATCGTCTTCAAGAGAACCCTCACGAGGCTCACGGAGAAGCAAATAACTATCAAAGGTTACAAGAATCGCCTCAAATCGTTCATGTGGAACATTCTTATGAACGAGTAGAAGAGGCCCCAAAACATCATGGAGGAAATACTCGTGGCTCACACAACGATAAAGCTCAATTACAATCAGCTCCTGCCAAACAGACAACTATCACTTACGTAAACGATATCAATGGAAAGACATCTGTAGTGAAAGTGAAAAGTGAACCTCTTCCACTATTAGACTTAACTCTTCTTGAACCTCTGACGTTTGCCAACCCTCTCGTGCCTCAAGTGCAACATTTCTTGCCTAGAATTAATCAGGCCACATACCAGAAATTGCCACAAGCTGATATAGATGGTGTCAAAAATTACCAGAAAGAATTCGTCGTTCAAAAGACAATGTCATATGACAGTGGAAATACCAATGAAAGGCCACAGAAGCACACGCACAAAAAGAAAGAGAAGAAACCAACACATTCAAATAAACATGCAAAGAAGAACGATGCCCCTAAGAAATCTGCCGTGCCGCACCACGAGACTCTCGATGATGTTCCAGAAATTGTTTATGAAATTAATATGCCTGGCCATAAGGAAACATACAAAGAAAAAGCAATAAGTTACAACAAAGAGACTCAGTCGGAACCAGTGCATTATAGCTATGGATCGAAATCTGAGAAGGAGCCTGTTACTTATAGTTTTACGCGCTCGTCAAAGGAGCCGGTCCAGGCAAAGGAAGTTCACTACCATGGCAATGGACAAGGTCCACAACACCTCGTATATAATTTCAAACCAGAGGAACAACACAGAGAAGAGCATGTACACAACAGTGCGCCACACAGTGAGAGCGAAAGCCATAAACATTCTTCTCATGATTCGGAAGACGGCGATCCAGGATATCATCACAATTACAAAGAACATCCTAAATCTTCCGAGGAACATCACGAACCAGAACATAAAGAACAAGGTCACCATCACGGGCCGAGCCATGACCATCACGCGCCAGCCCATAATGTAGGTCACCATCATGGATCCAGTCACGGCCATCACGAACAAACCCATAAAGAACAAGGTCATCATCACGGGCCGAGTCACGGACACCACGATGAATCTTCGCATGCTGACCCAACGAAATATTATTCTGCCCCGACACAACATCCAACAAATTACGATTTTGAGCCCATAACAAAAGAATATGAAGAAGATATACGTCTGCTCGCCAATGCACAAATAAAGGTGGACCCCAGTCAGCACGTGCAACACGCAAAGCCACAGGGACATGAAAAGTCACAGGAACATGAGCAGTCTCCCCAGCAGGACGAGCAAGACCACGCACAACACCGACACCATCACTCATCTCCGCAGAAACATTCACATCACTCACAACCCGAACAATCTCATCACCATTATGCGCCGCCACATTTGGAATCGCACAGAGCACCGCCCACACATATTCATGAGAAATCAAAACGCATTATAATTCACGAAGAAGCTCCGGATGAAAGGCATATGCACCAAGAACAAATGAAAGAAGAAATCCTTGACAGGGAAGAAAACAATGAAGAAGATTTTGAGAACGCGTATAAAAATGCCGCGGTCGGTTTTCCGGCCTATAGCAAAGAGGCCTTAGAAGCTGCAGAAAAAGACATCTTTGACCCGGAAAGTTACGGAGTTCCGCCCGATCACGTCGAGTATAACATCGAACAAACTCCTTTCCATCAATACCAGGAAGAAGGCGATGAATTCCCCAAAGAAGCTCGCTCCAGCTACAAAGACTCGAGAGATAAAATGAAGGAAGATTACTACACAGATTATTCAATTAGCAAGCCAGAAGGTTTACTCGATCGCTATCAGAATAAGCTAGGTTATTACAAGTTATACAAGCAACAAAAGCCTGAATATTATGTGTCCGACGGAGACGATGACGAGAAGAAGAAACAGAAACCGAAATTCGCCAAGTACTCGGTGGCGCCTACGTTTGGTTTTCCCTCAACCAAGGAAGAGAAGGGAAACTCATATTACGGTCACCACAAACCTAAACAACAGTTATACGAGTATGATTACTCCAAAGGTGCTCCGCGCGATAACTCAGCATTCGCATCTCGACCCTACCAGAGGTACAAGAGTAAGACAAACTTCGTAGAGCCTCAGTTCCAGTACGGTTTCGAGCCGATATCGATACCAAAGCTACTCGACAGTGAACTCGCCGCGATGGCGAGCAACCAAAGGGCCAAAAGTGAAAAGCCGGGCATGAGGAAGAAAGTTTACAAAGAAAACTGGTACATTAAGAAAACTAGCACAGCGGCTGGGGCGCCAGCTAGCTGATAAGACTTAAGTATTTATTGTGTTGTTAATGTTAAGTTGTTATAAGTAAATTAATAAATTGTTAAAATATTTGAACTCTGTTTTTTAACCGAGCTTAAGGAGAGTTGAACCATATAAATAGTTCTGTAACAGAAACGATCTATTTATTGTTACGTAATTAAACTTTCGCTATCTACCAATACATTACGTGACGCTAGATAGTTTTTGCTGCAATTGTTGTCCATCGGTAAATAAAAAAACTACATTGCTATAGACTATAAAATCAGTAACCGTGGAAAAAGCAAAAAGTTCCCCGAGTTCAATTTTGCATGCTTACCGGATTTCGAGAGTATCGACTGAAACGCTGAGGAAATGCATTGTTTCAGCGATATTGCAATAGTTAAAACAGTATTGGTTAAAACAGATCAGTCGGTCATAATAATTGACGATGATAAAAAACATTCCTGAATCCTAGTTCCTTCCGTGTCCGGTTGTTACACTGCATCAGACTATCGGTCCTGCGTTGATTTCCTCGATCGGAACAAGCAATACAATGATCACGCGATCGGCGATACGTGATGATAGGCATGCGAGAATACTTTTTTCACCAAGAGCAGAGCGCAAGTGCAAGGTGTCGAGAAGTGCACGCGCACGTACGGGTAATGTATGCTGACATCATCTTGATTGTGATGAATTGCAGCAGTGTCGGCAGAGCTCTTGAAAAATTCAATTGATAATTAAATATCTCAAATATATAGTCTGAAACCAATAATCCATAAATCCTAAGTAGGAACCTAGATATTTTAGCAATCTTTAGCAAAAAATATTTATTGAGAAATGAATATTCAGTAAAGTACTAGTATTTGTCTCGGTATAATTGGTATTAGAGATCGAAATGGAAGCACTACAGACATCGTAGTTTCATTAAAATATTTTCATTGAAAACGCAAAATATTTCGAAAACTAGAACAAAAAAGGAGATTCAAGTACCTTGAGATGTTGGGCAACATTCGATTATACGCTGACAGGTTGCAGACGTTTAGATGTGAAGAAATAGGCAAAAACATTGCTTTGTACACAGATAGTGAACGGTTTTACTACTGAAACCAATCAGGCTTATAATAAATCCATTTTAGAATCAATTAGGCGTTAAAACTAATTGATTGGAATAAGGATTTACTAACGGTAAATAACAGACTTCGACATTTCCCATAGGAAGGTAATATCTGTGCACCATCGTATTGTCCTTAACGCTTGTCGCATGGGTGAAATGACTTTTCCATTCTTCTCTGTCAACGACAAATGAAAAATGGGAAAATCCGGCTCGAAGGACCGACGTACAGGTTGTATTGGAAAGGTGTGGTCATATTTTAAAAAACTGCATCTGCTCATGTTTATGAACAATTTTCTCCAAGGAAGTCGTAGTAAATTCAAAAATAATAATTCAATGAACAAATTTTGGTCAGCTGACGATAACTTTGTATGGAAAATCCAATTATTTTTGGGAATTAATTGCCTGTGACTTCTTTGGAGAAAGTTGTTCCTTTACATGGGCAGAAACAGTTTTAAAATATGATCACACCGTTACGTTAAACCCTGTATAAGGGCGGTTTTAATTGCGAGTATGTTGTGTCCAACTTTACTGTCTTTGTTTCCAATAACATATACGGACGAAGTAAATTGAACGGTTGGTAGGGATTTGTTTTTATTAATTCAATACTGATAGGTACTTACTTAATATAAGCTATAAATTCACAAACCACATGAGAATCATGACCTCAATCGAAGCTGTGTGACTAGTAACATAACAATAAATAAGTGATCATATAAATTCGAAACATTTCTAAAACTTTTTACTTCTAGAGAGACTATTATAAAATTACAGAGGAGAGTACAAAAATAAATTATAATATAATTCTAAAAGACTAAACCCAACTAACATTTAGGTGATAAGAATAAGTGCTACATGAGCTATTTAAGAGAAATTCAAGAACCTAAGGTCCTATAAAAGCACTAACATTTGGTGATATAGCGCGTTTTAACTTTCTTATAACCCTGATTTGGGCCCACGATTTTAGAGCTTAAAGTGACTTAATAGTTATAGAGTAGTGATAAATGAGTGACAACATAGAGCTACAATAGTGCTATTGAAGCAGTGTTTACCACATTAAGTGTATTATAAGCTATACAAAGGTTATAACTGCAGAGCTTAAGTAGTAATATAGTTATGAAATCCACCCCTATAACTTTTTTAGTAACATATTAGTGCTTCCTCGACACAATATTATGCCTTAAGAATATATTGTAGATATTTAATAGCAACGAGCATCACCCAAAGCGCCAACATATTTACCTCTTTTCATAATTTTTGTTGTTTGTTACCGTCAATAGTGTTAAAATATTTAGCAGTATGCAGTATTCATCCTCGATACAGCGATTCTTTCATGTTTGAAAGTGACATTATGTTTAATAAAAGAGGTAAGTCAATTAATGTATTTAAGATTACTGCAATGGTGTTATAATTATTAAAACTCACTGCCATGGTAAGTTTTCTGTAACAATATGTGTATGTTTTCATCTCAATTTTGAAGCGCCTCAAAAATAAACTGCATTTGATGATAATTTGTAGAAGAAAAAACTGCCTTAGTTACTTTTTCATTTCAATTATGATGAATAATAGTTCCTGGTACAGTCTATAGCTATTTTAATGTAAAAAAAGAGAATAATATAGTAAATAAGTGGGGCAATAATAACTAGAAAAGGTTTTTTCTTTTAAGATTTTTATAGGTTAACTATTTATTTAATGGCGACCATTCTAAATTACTTAAGGATGCTGATAACTCTTTTATCCCTAACATAGTGATTAAAGAACGATTGTTAGCACTTATATGCCTCTTGCAGTTCTACAATATGGTTCTAAAACTGAAAAGACAACAATTTAATAGGTTCAGTTTGTATAATGGTTCTATGTGAACCTATAGGCTGAATATTTTCAGGGTTCTCTTATTGTTTGAATAAAACCTTTACATATCACGTACTTGACGGAATTAACCAAAGAATTCCAAATTCTATTATTTACAATCATTATGCAAACAAAAGCCTGTACGAACGTAACCTAAGTTAATATATTTTGAATTAAAAGATGTCTTTTACTATAATACTAAACTTTTTTTTGTATACCATATTTTATAAACTTAATTTGTATATATTTTTACATTATTACAAAAAAAAAACTGTTGTTTCAGTAACTATTCCCATATCCCAGTGATGGTTATGTTAAAAAACCTATCTACTCGAAACCGCGCCCAGTTCCAGCCACACACATCACGCCATTGTGTGCACGGATGTGATCATCGAGTGCACGGGATTACGGCCGGAATATCTTGGCGAGTCCGAATTTCACGCAGGTTTTAGGAACCAAATGGTGACATGACACGCGCGAAAGTTCATAGTGCCTATGTTTAGACTCACCAAGATTTTTGTGAACCGTACTGAATTCAACGAAAATGGTGGTCGATGAGTCTTGCTCATTGAAAAGTATTTGATAAAAATTGTGATTAGGTAACTACTTGTTTGGTAATTTCGTTTGCCATCATACAAATTTTCATTTGCATGGTTTTTTGTATGAGTGATTTATTGTATGGTTGCTTGTATGATTCTGTTGGTCCTTCCACATAAATAATGTAATGACAGTCGCGAGTACTGTGCAGGGTCGCAGATGTAAAAGGCCTTTTATCGGAATAACCATACAAATAATCATGCAAAAAGGGCTCAGTACAATTAGAAATGTTTGAGCAATTCTGCAACGTTGACTGATTATTGACTGATTATGTTCTTTCCTTGTGATACTACTAATACTAAATATATTTTGAATAAAACCACATTTTTTTAAATAATAACATGTTTTATTTTTGCACCGTATGTAAAAGAGGTAAGAAGTACAGAAAACCACTGTTTTAATACAAACTAATTTGCGTTATACACCTTAAGGATATAATTTTTTATTTTTTATTCTTTAAATTTATGTTTTGCATATATTGACTGTCTTGCTCGTCGTCCGAGGTATTTGAACTACTGACAGGAAACAAAATGTTATACTCATCATACGTCATATCAGTTTCCTGTTGTACGGAACCCTGTTGTATATTTTGCTTGCTTGTCATAAATCGGTACCAAGGTCACTGAGATTGGATCATAGATAGATATGAGGACTGTTCCGTGAAATCACATCATAATCTATTCTAGGACTTTGATTCATGAAACACTGTTTCTCCACTACAAGTAATTCTTCCCTTGTTCCAATGTCATCCTTTTTTTCTTCAATTAATGAAATTTCGTTGTGTTAGTTTTGCGATGATCCAATTATATTATTGAATTCTTTGGAAGCTGTTCTCTTATCTCCACCGGTTATTTTTTAACTTTCCATGGTTGCATGGTGGAAACAAAAATATTACCGAATAAACCACAGTGTAAACTTGTATTGTTAAAAACATAATTTTTGAGTTTAGGTTATATTAAGATGCATTTAGGTGATATAAAATTCTATAACTCAACTTAAAGTAATAATTAAGAGTAATAATGTTTGCACATATTGTTTATGGCCGTATGGAAGTATTTTAAAAACCACTGTATTACCTAAGGTTGACCGAGTAACCCCTTTATACAATCATTAATGGTATAAAGGTGGTTTCAGACCCTTGCAGCATCCAGCTCTATAAGATTTATAATTAACACTCTTGTGATACTAATAGCTTTCTTGCTATCTCTTAGGGTTGGATATAACTCGTTTAGTGGTAAAAAGTATTTTCTAACTCTATTTAAGGACATCAGCTGTTAGTAAGTGTTAGCAAACACCTTACAATTACTTACAGTGTTTTACGCTTCTTAAAGCTATTACAGTAAGCCTTAAGGTGTTACGAAGCATCTAACTAACTCTGTTTTAAGACATCAGCCTTTAGTAAGTGTTAGTAGACACCTTACAATTGCTTATAGTTTTTTAAGCTTCTTAAAGTTATAAGAGTAAGCTATATAAAGGTTCCCACCAACTCTATGCTACCGCCTTAAGTAATACAATTTTTCTTTGTAACTGTTATTCTTATTGAAGGTTTAATTATTTATCCTTAACACCATAGTAGAATCGATTGTTACTATCGGAGCTCTTATATATCATTTATAATACTACGAGAGCTAAAAAAAGGTTGCCATTAGCGCCAAAATGTTTGTTGGGAATGATCATTACACGGACACTTAGCAGCCTCATTCACTTGCTATCTGACTTTTCTGTTCGTCTCTGTATCCGCATTAATCACATTATTTCTCCTGAACAGTTTGATCGTCATAAGAACCGTCGCGACTCCTAGACCCAGAGCCATCACAGCTACAACGGTCACACCAGTTGATAGTTGATTGCTTTGATAATCATATTTTTCGCCCACCAAAGCCACTGGTCGAAGAATTTTCACAACCGGCTCGCAACCAGACTCCCTCACGTATTTAGCCCATGTTCTGTTAGCGAATGATAACTCTCTCGGCTTCGCGAAAGGCCTTCTGCCCGGAACTGTTTTATTCAGCATGGTCATGTTTCGGAGCTGCGTTTCATTGTAGTGACAGTACAAGTTCTTCTTCTTCTTGTTTCCTTTAACCACAATATCTTTTTCGGCGCTCTTGGTTCCGACCAGGACATCCAAATCTCCTTTTATCATATTCGCCCAATCCCACATCTCGGCGATCTTACAGTCACACACGAACGGATTGTCGAGGAGGTTGAGTGAATGTAACTTAGGATTATTGGTGAATACCTCGGGATCGATGGTTGTCAGATTATTGCTGCCGAGGTTTAATTTCTCCAAGTGATGCAATCTCTCCAAGAATGACAAACTTCCCATCGCAGATATTATACGATTCCCACCGAGGTTGAGGTCAGTGATATTCTCAGTGTTCTTGAATGCGTCCACGTTCAGTGACGATATATTGCAGTTACTTAGATCGAGGATAGATACTTGAGATAATTGTTTCGGGAATATAGGTCCCGACGCTGGGATCACCAAGGGGTTACCAGCAAGTCGAATCTCACGTAAGTCCATGTATGTTAAGTTTTTAAAGAAAGCCAATCCGTTCAGAGGTCTTTTCAGTCCACAGAACTCCAGTTCTATCGTAGTTAACTGCGTCAGGTTTCCAAATAGTCCTGCTTCTAGTGATAAAAGATCATTACCTGACAGTATGAGCCTCTTCATTGAAGTCATCTTGGCGAAGGTATCTGGTCCAACGTAGGAAAGATTACTGTATCCCATGTTTAAGTATTCCAGCTTTTGCAGTGGAGCCAACAGTTTAGTGAAAACATTTTCAAGCGGATTGTGTGATATATCTAGCTCTAGCAGATGATCGAATACGTTAAAATTGTCTGGCAGGTCACGTAAGCCGCAGTGACTCAGGAAGAGTCTCTCTAGTTTAGGTAGAGGCTCTAATGCTGCTTGCAAGTCTGCCGCTACTAAAGGATTTCCGGATAGATACAAAGTTTTCAATCTGGTCGCATTTGTAAATGTTTCGCCAGACACCGGGCCCTGAATATTACAGTTGGACAAATCCAATAATTCCAAGTGAGTAACGCTATTGCCCAACGTGGCTGCGACATCTAGCTCACGTAATTCGTTGTCAGCTAAATTGAGTGTGACCAAATTGGTGCAATTTGAGAACGTATCTTCTGAGAGGGAAGTGAGTCCAGATTTTCTCAAGTTCAAGTACTCTAGTCTGAGCAGCTTCCCGAGTACCTCGGGCCAGTCCGTGTTGGTCAATTGATTACCGGATAGCTCAAGATACTTGATGTTTATAGAAGAAGAGAACGTGTTTTCTGATATAGAAGTAAGCTTGCAATCATTGAGTTTTAGCGTTTCCAAGCTAGTCAGGACATCGAACATCCCTGCATCAAGTGTTTTAAGAGGATTGCCTGAAAGGTCCACTGTAGTCAGCGTTGTGATGTTATCGAAGAACTGTGGGTTGATTGATGACAAGTTGCAAAAACTGATGTCCAAGTATTGTAGTGTAGAGGAGGCTAGAAACGGTCCTTCAACTGTAGTCAATGGATTGTCTTGTAGCTCCACATTCAGTAGTCCACGAGAGTCCCTGAAAAAGACAAAATATTTCTTTTGTTTGATAAAACATTAAACGAAACGAAAGTCCAATGTATGCTGGAGCCTACATTGGACTTTTCCCTTGAACTATAAGCTACTATAAGAGGGCTCGATTAAAATAAAACTGAACCACCTTAACCATGCGTCACATTCTTGCGCGCAGTATTTCGCATGTAGCTCGACAAGATAATAAACAAATCTTTAGTGAATCACGAGTGGGTATATCACTGCGTCAATAAACCAACAAAACATTGTACACGTGTAGGGGCCAATCTACTGGTGCCTGAAGGTAACCGTGTCCTTTGTCAAGCCCGCCACTCGTAATGAGCGTAAGCATGTAAACGGTGATCGAGCCAATCCAATTTGCATTCGTTGTGTGACTATTATCCAATATTGGCATCAGAGCTGGCGGCAATTGCTCTCGCTTCTGGTACCGTAACGAGTTTAAGAGCAATTTGAACAATTTTGTCATCAGCACGTATTGTGTTCCCGCATGAATGTCAGAGCCGTTCAGTCGTCTCGCAAACAATGGCCGCTCGTGAGAAATAACTGTGCGAGTGGGTAAACAAATGAAGGTGTGGTGTATGATGATGACTCATTTGTTGTCCTATTGTAGTTGTATTTACTATTGATGCAAGTGTTGAAAAAATATATTCAGCGATGAAATTAAATTACCTACGTTAATTTATTTATTAGCCACCGACGATGCTGTAAAAAAGACATAGTTTTGGGCCAATAAAATCTAAAGCACTGTTGTACCAGTGACACGAAGAAATAGAAGATTCATCAATCAACTCTGCATAATTATCACAGTCCACTTTTGCATCAGATATTTTACTATTTTAAGTTAAATAGAACCTAATCCTCAGCACAGTAATGCCGTAGCTGGTATGTCGCTGGTTAGATAATATTTGTTAAACCACAAAGGAAACTGAGCGTGAAGATATAAAAACGACAGTAGATTATTTATCATTCTTGTGTTAGCGATAGAAAGTTCGCAAATGATTATAGTTTACAAATAAGCAATCAATTCGGATAAGTGTCGTTCTTTTTGTTTTGAAAGACGATGATATTTCTTAAGAAGTCAATGGCCGTCAGTAAAACAAAACTGCCCGATTGACTGTGTTTTGTTTTGGAGGTTTTGTATCGCAACTGTCAATTCTGTAATTTGAATAATTACTTACAATGACGGCTTTGTTCCACAAAATGAGTATACTAAAGAAAAACAACACGTTTTAATGAACATTAGACCAGGTACTTACAGGAAAGCATCGGGGTCCACGTAGCTGATGTTATTTCCTGATAAATCGATGTCTATCAGATATTCTAATCCCTTGAAAGCCTCTTTATCTACCCTCGTCAGGCGATTGTTGGCTATTTGCAGTCTTCTCATTTTTATGTCCCCAGGAAAGGGCTTAAGATTGGTGATATTATTGCCGTTCAGGTCGAGGATGTAGACGCTGAGGCTCAGCTCCTCGTAGGGTACTTCGGTGAGGTTGCTCTCGGAGCAGTCCGTCACCCAGTTGATTCTGAAGTAGTGGCAGTCGCATTCATCTGGACATTCCAACTCGAAACTGTCCCCATTGAAACCGTAAGTCAAGCCAGTTGCGATCAGGTAGAAAGCAAGTACCGTGCTGCGAGCCATATTGATGTGTGACGAATAACTTCAAACTCTAAGTTGAGTAGCCATCATATCTGGAACAGAAGCATCTTTGTTAGAAATTATCGGATGAGTTATCGTTAGCAGGCTGATAAATGTTAATGAGCATCGCACGTCGCAGGCACATGTGATATATGAATCAGTGTCCACTGTCCACAATATGCACCATCTGTGACTGATGGATCCTGCCTCATATTATCATAGCACGAATTGTTATTGCTATCACAAATACGGATTAGTACAGTCGATAATGATGCATGTGTCCAGCTGAAATGAGTTACTGTCTGTCAGATATCACTGGATTGATTGAGATAAAACAGGAAAAATGGCACTAATCGATTTTGGGCGTTTATAATCGACTTTTGTAATTAACTTATAGTTGGTCGTGGCTGGGACTCTTCAAGACGTTATAATAAGATTGTGTAAGCCATAGCGTGGACTATCGGGACGACAACGACGACAGAAGAATAATGGCCGACATCCTGCCGACGCCGACGCGCCGGCACGACGCGTTTCCCGCCAGAATTTTCCAGAAACGACACAATGCGGTTAGGTCACGAGTGTAGTCATAGTCTCTCTGCTTATAAATTGATTGATGGCCCTGATATATTACTTTTATTGCTACATAATGATGTTGACAAAAATGTTCCATTGCTTTCATCGGAACTCATGAGTCGATTTGATCAAACTGTAAATCTGCATCACGTTGGTTGGTTGGATGATCTCATAAATTTGCAAAAATGTATCGGTGTCGTTAAAGATGATTAATTAACGATTAATTAAACAATGAATGCAATTGATGAACTGCGGGCAAACTGCGGGTGAGTCAAAGTTACAGACTGTCCCTAAATTAGAACAATAGCTCGCTATAATAACATCCATATACGTGAAAGTTTGTGAGGATGGATGGGATCTCTTTTACTCTTTCTCGCAAAAACTCTGGAATGGATTTGGATAAAATTTGGCACACAGGTATTAGCTGGATTAAGATAAGATTAGAAATTTTATTTGCTCATACATGTGTAGACATACAGAATTATAATTAACACATGTGTATATGTATACACAGAATTATAAATAGCAGATTAACACATAGAATACTTTTTATCCGAGAAATAGGTTATTCTGGGATTATTTTCTACTGCAGCTGCAAAGCTCTAGCAAGCTAGTCACGAATTAACCTTTTACGCTTGGAGATTAATAAATTATAAGAGACACGATAACATTCTCTGGTGCTAAAGAGGAATTTAGTGATGTTGAATTCGCCATAAACACATTGTTGATCGTAGAGAAGACCGGTAATAGAATTCGTGACATCTTAAGGCGCTATATACGCCCCAATGTTAACGCAGTACTGGCCGTGCGCCCGCTCGATGCCAAAATATCAATATTGAACTTCCTTTTGAACAGTTTTGTTTGCAAAATTTTACCTAACCTAACCTAGAATTACTAAGGAGTATGCTTTAGAAAGTTACCGTTTTACGGCACTAAAAGGTATGTAGGCCCTTAATAGAGGGCTGAACTGAAATTCATTACCTATTCGAAGCATGTTTGAAACCGAAAGATTTTGTGTATGAAATAAGCAAAGTAGAAGACTTGGGAGAATCGCCATGGATAGAAAAGATTTGCAGGCGTGGATCAGGATGGATCACAGTCACTTTAATCCAAATTGCAATATTATTTTGAAGTTTGTATCCAATACCCATCGGGCAGATTGAAGCTAGTGCTGGTTCTGAAGAGAAACCGGTTGACTATGTCCGTCTTTCCACCTGAAAAGCTATCATAGGCTTCGATGAGATCAAGAAGGGGCAGCTCTTCAAGAAAGGAGATGAGGCATAGATGGGGCACCACAAGGGCAAAACTTGGGATGGGTCGAGGTTATCTTGCAGCCTAATTGGTAAGTGGATTCTGCAAAGAACAAGTATAGCTAAGGGTGACGACATCTTTAAAAAACGACTTTCTTATTGCGTAATACAGTCGAAAGGGGAAAGGTCATGGAAAGGATATTATGTGATTTCAACTTATAGGGTGGAGGACGTACCCTTTCTAAATTATTTACGCAATACCGAAAACATTTAAAGGAAATGTGTCATAGGTACTCTTTCATGGATTTGTTGCCATTGCCCCGCCGAACTCACCCAATTGGGCGGCTGCTTTGCCAAAACCTTAGATAAAGTACCTATAGATGGAGCCATGGCGTGGCCGCACATGAAACAACAATAACAATAACACTTTGGCTTTTACAGCCTAGAACACTTCAACCCACCATCGCACTGACACTTATTATCTTTATATAACCCAATTCCTTGTCTAAATAAACACTTAAACCCGCGAAATCACAAAAAAATCAAACACGACCGAGTTAGTTTGTCAAACCTGCCATGATATTAGCGTTTGACAAACAACAAAAGCCGGCCATGGTGACAAAGACAAAAAAAAAAATTTTGTCCTTATTATTTACATGGGGCTGCCAATTAGCGATCTCGCTCTATCAATCAAGCTCATTTTAAGGCTAAATCTATAGGTACTTTATTTAAGGCCAGAACCATACCAGCCCACAGAGCCAAAATACCTGCTGGTACCATAGAGATGTTAGTTACAATTTCTAAAATGTCCTCAAGACTTAAGTATGGCGCAGTAGATTATGATAAGTCAGCTAATCCATGGTAACGAAGTGGCAGATCAGATGAACTGGCAAGAGAGGGCTCAGCAAATGATTTTGTGGGTCCAAAACCATGTATAGGCATTTCGATGTGTCTCGTAAAAGCCATAGTTAGGGAGTTTGCAGGGGGGTAACCACAAGCTCTTAGAGTAAGGTTATTTTGAGATCGAGTAAGTGACAGATGTATACAAGTCAGATACATCTGTCCCTTACTCGATCTCAAAATAACCTTACTCTAAGAGCTTGTGGTCACCCCCCAGATCACAGACAACGAACACATTGGCTATGTAATACCGCAGCCTAATTGTGTAAGTGAATTCGGCAAAGGAAACAAACTGTTTCTTTCCCAAAAACACCTTTTCGTATTGCAAAAAGTGGTTTTTGGGAAAGAAACAGTTTGTCCTTTGCCGAATTTACTTACACAATTAGGCTGCCGGTCTGTTACACCTCTACGTTCAAAGCACGGAAATGCATTTGGAATATGAGCAGGGGGCAAATCCGCTACCTGCTTGGGGCCTTGACTGGGCAATTAGCAACGCATGGAGCACCTTTTTTCTATGCACATGCGATGCAATGGCTGGTAAGCGAATGAGTCTCCTAGGAGTTTGATATCCAAAACCAGAAGACTATAGTCTAAGAAGATATCTCCTAGTTTCGTTGTAAAACTCATGAAAAGAGTTTTCAACGAGATTGGGGAGGATAAGGTTATCTAGGGGACCACAATAGATCCCAATGGGTCGAAGTGTCCGAGTTGCTTCTCGGCCAACCACTATATAAGATAAGATAAGACGATAAGTCCGCCAAGTAATATTACTTTGGTAACATAGCGACGTGGACGAACACACGACAGACACGACTTAATTAAATGACTAACGTAATAACAAGTATAAAGAAAGACATACAAGTATGACGAACTAAACTAAATTACTTAGTAGCTGGGTACTTCCTTCCATAGCTACCACAGTTAATGTAATAAACTGCCCCTTGAGTGGCAATAAAACTCGGGTCAGTGTATTTGCTTACGAGCAAGATGTAATAGGATAAAGAAGAAAATGCCTTGGCCTAGTTAAAAATAGTGCGAAGTCATAACTTTTCACTCTTCGTTTATTATGCTGAATTGCAAGGACTGTTAGCAAGTTTTAGAATCTTTTCATAAAAAAGAAGCTTGCTTTTTAATTTGCAGGGCAGGGTGGAAATACTATGAAGACTAATAAAAATATCATATCTATGCTTAGCTGAAAAATGCTGTCGAAATATTTTCAGAACTCTCTCTGAGTTCTGAAAATAGCTACCTTTCTGGAAAATATTGCTTGGCCTTAAGTATCTTCACCGAACAACACGAGTAATTAAAAGAGAACTTGAATTTGAAAGAGATGAACGTCTTATAGGAATATCACTCAAGCTGAAAAGGGGTGTTTGGGAACTTGTGACGTGGCTAAAGCAGGCGCTGAAAAAGTATTTCCTAAATCTGGAGACACACATAGACATAGTTCTTGAGATTATATGTCTATGGTTTATCTCCAGATTTGATAAACCGAAAAAGTATTTAGAAGACTAATAGAGTGAATAATAAATACCTAACTACCTATCTTATAACTTGCAACAATAATTTAATTAAGCGTAGTCATGCAAAATGATTAGAATGCAATTTCGTCATAGGTACTACGTAGATACCTATTCAGGAAATGCCGTGAACCCTCTGAAGTAAACAAAACAATTGATGACGAAGTATAGCATCATACATCGCATTACACAATTAAACACATTTATTGACGTAACAATAAGGGCTTCTGTGGTAAGTTACTTAGGTACCACTGAGTTTCCTCTAGAACACATTCACCATTCACTTACAGTAATAACATAAGGCTAGGTGCATATGTAAAGCCACTAAAGAATAATGTCACGAATATTTAAATATACCACGTTCAACTAAAAATAGGAACTGGCCACACCATGACTCTGTTTTCAAAAATGGAAATAACACAAGACACACGTCCCTGAGTGCGCGATTGTTATATGCCGAGGTCACACTATGTTTCCGTGCCGCTGCATACGAACAATGACTTACATGTACTGCTGTGCAACGTGCTCACTTGTCGACCACCGACTCCCAACTGAACATAGGTACTGATGAGGCTATATTGGCTGCTATACTTGAGCGCCCAGTGTTGTCCATCTGTCGTATCTCTTGATATATTAATCGACATATCGGGGCCCCATGTATCTATGGTCAACTTTATAAATCCAAATATGGATAACAAGTAGTCTTGAGTACCTACCTATGTATGTATTGAGCATATCCGCTACAAAACTTATCTGTATGGCCCCTTTTTTTGATTTGTCAAACTGATCGGTTCATTTATGAAATTTTCAAATTTCTTTTGTCAAGAAAACAGAGGACAAAATTTTGTCTGAATGATTGTCATTCGTAGTAAATTCATGGCATAGAAATCTTCAAACAAATTATTGATATTTTTCATAGCAGATGGTAAAAGCGTCGATATTATTTGAAATGGCGAGCTGGATGGCCAGAGTCTAGTCTTAACACCAGTTTCTCTAGGAAAAAGGAAACCTCTCGTTTAAAAAAAGGCTGGTGACAACAAAGGGCTATATTATGAAAACTGATATCAGTTGCAGTTGATAGAAGCCGACTCTAGCTCCACCTATCGGGCAGGGCGCTTGACCCCTTGTGTGCCTGTAGTCTGCGTGGTCCCGTACATTTTTCCAACGGCCTGGGTTTTGCTACGAGAACTGCGGTGCTGTATCAGCCCAGAATCCAGTATTGGAGCGGTCGCCGCCTTCAGAAGTCCGAAGGCGGCATCCGGCGCGGATCTCGAGTGGTTGACGTATAAATTTTTATTTCATTTATTTTTATGTTAGAATTATCCTAGCTATTATGTAGTAGTTTTATTTTTTATATTTCCATGGATAAAAACTTCGATTTATGTCGTTAAGAATTTGTTTCCGCCTGTAACGGTTCCAACTTAATACTTTGAAACCTTGCCAAAATTATCATTCCTAAGATGTTATCTTACTAAATATACAAAACAATTCACTCGATATTGATACTTTACTTACTTTCTGTATTTTTAATATTGTTTTTTACCTTTTTGTATTCTTTTATACGTTTTCGGTGTATTTTTATTTAAAACAAATTTATACGATTTAACGTGGCGTTAAGTGTTTTTTTTTAGCATAAGGGATCATTATAATTATGCACTGTGTGCTCTCATTACATACTGTAGAGTTCCCACATTTGTCGGGGCGGGGCTAAATAACCGTGGCTTGTTTACCCACGGTGAAGCGAAGAGGTACCCGAGAAGTGGCCGCTGGTCAGGGCTTTTTCCGATTAACAACGTAGCGGCCTACTAGTAGGTAGCGTTGCCGCTTGGTAACAGGCGAAATCGCAATTGAGGTCCCATGGATATCGCGGCTGACGGATGGAGGCCGCGGCGACAGAGGAGTGCTGATATTGCGGTGCGCCGCTCTCCCTACCTTCCGCAGCCTGGACGGGGTCGCCACTGTCTGATGGCGGGCGCGGTGGGGCCGCAGGGGAGAAGGAGTGTCGGTATAGCGTTGGCCGCTCTCCCTATCCCCTGCGGCCGAAAAATGGTAAGTGGCGGGGTCATGACATTGACCCGTCACAGGGGCACCAAGGATGCCTTACACGGGGTCATCTGTTTGTCGCATGACGTGCTGGTTTGGTCCCTGGGGTGGTCACGGCGTACAGTGTGTTCTGGTGCATAGGTGATGGGGGTTACTCCCCAGAGGATCCACTGACAGATGGCCTCGGCGTTTTCGCGGTGAGTGCTAGCGCGTGCCCGTTTTCCCGCCATAACCGGCACAGAAGGATACCGTAGCCGTATAGTTTTAGTGGGTTGGAGTTCCACATAACTGCGCTATCTCCCCGTGGTAGCGCATTATGCATGAGCATTTAACCAGGATTAAAAAAGACTTGGAGCGTTCCGTAAATTTCTGAAAGTTTATATTCTCCGACACAGATAGCAATAATATTCTTTTGTAATTCGAACACAGACGTTGGTGTTTCGTATGGAATTATGGGTATTCTACATTTTGAAGGTATATTGTATTGTAGATGTACCTACTCGACTGGCACAAACTCTTTGTTATACCTACTTATTTGCATCTTGAGTATAACACGTGAGTATTTAGGTGCGATGCTCCACAGTAAATTAAATATCAGGATGATTCAGATGTGAAAATGGGATGGCGGTATTCGTCCTGTATAGCCCTTTTCTGAAATACACTGGAACCATGAAAGCTTGAAGAGGGGACCGGAGAACGGCTATCAGTTGCCAAGTTGTTGCCAAGTTGCCAGTTGCAAGTTTTGTAGCAGTTCTATGAACTATACCCGCGTTCCACGGTTGAACGTAATCCGTAGCAAGGGTAGGTAAAGTACCTACTCGCCAAATTTCATGGCCACCCTGCAATTTATCTCGGTTTTGCTCCCAAACTGTGATAAAAATGTGTGACTCAAGCCTGTCACAGTAGGCCGTGCTCGCCCGGCTCAATTTGGCATTCCAATTCGCAAGGCGCGCCGTGGTGCTGTTTTTGTATGAGATTTACCTACTGCGCAGCCATTGTAGTCAACTTCAGGGCGAACAAGAAGTTTAGCGAGTACTGCATCTACTATTATTTAATTCTGCACATTGCTATACTTAATGTGTAAGGCGTCGTAAAATATTTTGTATTCTCTGCCGACAGTCGACACTGCACGCCACTAGCTAATTTGTCACCCACTGACCTACCGCATGACGTAGTATTATTTATTACGTATTATATAAATATTCTTAATTGCATAGAAAAGTAATTCAGTACACGGTACACCTACATAATTATTGTTGTTATTGTTGTGATAGCAAATCAAGATAAAACCGACCGAAGATCTATGGGGAATGTCCATCAAAGCTTGTACCTCCATTATTCAGACTATAGCGCCGTACTTAGCTTTGATTTTCAATTTGTGTGTGGATCAAGGAGTCTTTCCGGATCTAATGAAATATAGTAAGGTTATACCACTTTTTAAATCCGGGGACAGTAAAGACACAAATAATTATAGACCAGTATCCGTGTTGCCGGTTTTCAGCAAGGTATTTGAGAAGATAATGCTAAATCAAATGCTCATTCATTTTTAATACGAATAACATCTTACATGATAAACAGTACCTAAATATTGTAAAAATCTTTTTTTTTTTTTTAAAAGAGTAAATATGGAGTTTCTTGTGCATTCTTCTCCATAACAAGCTACTTTCCGAATGCACGGTAGAATCTTTTTTTTTTTTTAAATAGCATTTTTGGAGTTTCTTGTGCATTCTTCTCCATAACAAGCTACTTTCCGAATGCACGGTAGAATCAACTTTTATTCCTTGTAAATTTAAAAAGTATGGAGTTTCTTGTGCATTCTTCTCCATAACTAGCTACTTTCCGAATGCAAGGTAGAATCAACTTGTATTCCATTTAAATTTAAATTGTGACATTCAAAAGTGCCGCTTGGTGGCCCAGTTGAAATAAATATCTTTTGTCTTTGTCTTTGTCTTTGATAAGCGCGGAAACAGCCGAAGTTCTTACTTTAATTTACTGTATTTACCCAGCCACTCTAACTAATCAAAACCATCAATATTAAGAGATGTTACGTCAGTAAGTTGTTGAATAAACGTGAGTTAATAATCTGGAGCAGGTTTCATTTAGATGCATTTTGTGGTAAACATTGCATTAGCCGCAAGCGCATGACAACATTACGTTGTTGAGTCTAGTCGTTACACAGAATACGTAATAACGATTTATCTGCATAACTAAGTGGATAATAGTTTTAATATTGGCAATTGTTTTTCTAGAAGAACCTATCTGTGCTTACTGGTTTAATCTACATTGGTATACATAATATTGTCGTATTTAAATAACTTTTTAGTGCCACTTCCAGTAGCTTAAAGGAGCTATGACAACACAGGCCTCCTCTCTTTGATTACGATCACTTCGTATTGGATCATAATGCACTACGAGTGTCTGGTTGGGTGGGTTTCAGTAACATTGTCACTCAGTGTGAGTCTACCCTTCGTATGTTCACAAATTTTAAGAAATAGAAAATTTGCTCTTAAAAAATCTCAGGAAATCTTTGAAAGTATCTTAGTTATAATGGCACGGACCTATTATTAGTTTTTTTGAAACACCCACGTTTAAACTTCATGCTTGATGCCGGCTGCTTTAGTAGATATTGTAGTCTTTCAAATTGGCAACACTGGAAAAGGTAATTGTCAAATTTCAAGTATGTATGTGTCAGTGTCAAGTGAAGAAGCAAGTGTCAATGTCATTTAGATTGTTTGTTGTCAATGTCATTTGGTTTGGTTGGAGTTGGACTACTTGGACTGTCTTGAAAAACAAGTTTTGCGGCGAACGGCAAAAGACTTAATATTAGTAATTTGTGTAAAAATGACTACTACTAGTAAAACCCTAACTGATGCTGGCCAGTCAACGGATGAGGAACCTTTGAGGAAGATATTTGACGATGCTATGAAGATGTTTGACAACATTGAAAAAGGCAACGAAGCTACAAACAGTGACGCTGTTCAGGCAAGTTTTCGTTTAATTTTAAAATCGTTAACAGTTTAAATTCCTCAATTTCTTATTATAATTATGATGCTGGTGAGTGGTTTGTTGTAAATGAGACAGCAAATCAAATGTTAAATGATGAAAATATCTAGAAAGTTCTGTTGCTCTATAGGTCTGTCATCCGGTGTTGTTGTCAAAGCGTCAACCAGCTGACTAAAAGTCTCGACTGAATAGATACAAAAAGCTATTCTAACTTCTAAGAGTACTTAAACTTTTTTATCACTACTATAATCTATCTAATACCTACGCAATTAATTCTTGTATATATGTATATAAATAATCTGAATCTCGGCAACGGCTCGAACGATTTTCATGCAATTTAGTATACAGGGGATAAATTGATCTACCTAGGTTTTGTTTCACAACGTCGTTTTCTCTATTTTCACCCGAACAGAACTCTGTCGCCCAGGTAATAATCAATGAAACTGCATCTTTGTAATGTTTGCTGTGTTTGTGGACAAAAAAGAGATTTAATGTATACCTACTCAACATAGGCATGATGCATCAATGACTGCATTGTTTATTGATAAATAATTATATGTCTAAACATTCAAAGATCCAAAACCAAAAAATTATTCACTCAAGTTTACAAGAATAGTATTTTTCAACATTTGTATTGAAAAATACTAGCTGTTGGTAAATTATATTCTTTTTTTTTTAACTCAGCAACTGGTAATGAGAAATCAATGCCATATTTACTGTGTTAATTTTAACACTTTGCTGTTTGTTTAGTGATTTGATGTAGGCATGAAATACCAATAAAAACTTATACCTTTTGCTCTCTATTCAATAATATCATCCATATTTATTGTTATGTAAGAGTCACAGTAATTAAGGAAAACATTCAGAAATATTTTAGAAAATTTTTGCATAGCAATGGAAGTCTGCTGGATATGACATATGGGGGAGGCCGGCCTATGTTCAGTGGTGGAGTTCTTCTGGCTTAAATGATGATATTATACATACTAACAATCTTTTCCCAACATTACAGTTGAGCATCAAATCAACAATATCAAAGTTCGAGAAGGCCACAAACCTTGTCTCCATGACAGGGATGTTCAGTAAGAACGAGAACCTGGATGAGTTGCCGACAGAGACCCTGCAGTACCTCCTTCTACCAGCCTTGCTTGGCAGTCTCACTCTGAAACTGTGCAACAAGCAACGCCTGGAACTTGTCAATGTTGCTGAGATTTATTTCAAGTAAGCTGGTGGTTTATACTTTTTTTTTGTGAGGTTCCCGTCAAATCTCTGACACCTGAACACAATTTTGTGGAAAGAAAGCACAATGATGTTATTGTGCCTTTCCATAAGCTACCTTTTTGCCTTTTAAGCTCCCTTTATTTCAATAGGATCTTTCTAACTTTTAACTACTTTTTTGTAGATAATAATGAGTACTTTAATCATGTAGGAAATATGTATTATGTATCTTCAATAGTTTTCACAGTGCACGCCAAAATTATGCTACTTTGGGTTAAATTATTGCAATTTTCATAAGGATCTCTAATTTTTCTAATAATAAATATAGCCTATGTTACTCAGTGATGATGTAGCTTTGTAACAACAAAACATTTTTTGAAATTTGACTAGAAGTTTTTAAGTTTATTTGTTAAATATAAAAATACAAATTCCTCTTTATAATATCAGTGTAGACTAATGATGATTTTTGACAATAATAATGGGTAGTCAAAAAGGAGCCCAAAAGTCTTAAACCAGTCTCACCAAGATTTTTTATTATTTTGTGACATATTGTAACTTGAGTTGTGGAGGTCAGATGTATATTCTTATTAAACTTCACAGAGACTTTCTGCAGAGGTGTAAGGACTATGGTGTGACAGACCTTGAGGTGCCACAGACAAACACTGACTCAAATGCTATTGAGAAAATACAAACTGAACAAGCTAAGATCACATCTTTGGTAAGTTTTAGTACTCTTTGTGTATTGTCCTCAAAAACATCTATTCATGTTATGCTGCAAGTGCCTGAAGTTTTGTGTTATTTTTGATACCAGTAGCATATATGAGGGATCGTCATATGTGTTTTCTAATTAAGAACTGGCATGCAGGTGCAGGGTGCATGACCTGGTAAAGGTTGCGGGGATCCGCTGAATGAACCCTTGGGGGAGGCCTGTGTCCAGCAGAGGACGTCTTTCGGCTGATATGATGATGATGATATAGGTACAGAGAAGTCCTATAGAAGGCGAAAAAGGAAATTTAAAGGGCATGCCATCATCAAACATGCTGCGCAAATCCCAAGATGATGATGGCAACCTTAAACTTCGTCCTCAAATGAAACAGGTGTGATTGACTCATTTACTGGATTGCACCAAATCAACATTCACCTGCCTTTCAACAACACCTCTTGGTGCCACAATAAACGTGGCCATTCTACTGACCGGTTAAATGTCGATGTTTGACGCCTTCCTCACCGGTTTGGTACTGTTTCGATTCCGTACAGATGTGCTGTACGTTTATACGCTCGATAAAGAAACTGTACCTAAACAACTCAGTCGCCTTCCTGAATGAATCGTTTCGATACAGATTCTGTACGGATTTGGTTTAGCAACGAAAACGCACCGACCTAGTGAAGAAGACGCCTAAAGGTGAAAATATGTCTCTAAAATAGTCTCCACAAAATTCCAGATACTATCAAGAGAAGCCAAGATCCGCAGGTTCAAGGAGACGCAAGAGCTGAAGGAACAACTCAGCATACTGTCCAAGGCCATGGAATCCTCATCAGATGACGAGACGAAGAGAGCATACTTCCTGAAGCTGCTGCAGAGTTATATCAACCAATCGTTTGAGGAGCTCAGCAGCATTGAGCAGGAGAAGAACATTCTGGAGTATATGAGTAAAAATGCTGGAGGTAAGCTTTCAGTTAGTGGTTTTTGGTTGGATTTTGGTGCAGTTAGAATCTGATTTGAATTCCATTTAAAATTATATGTGCATAACTCCAGCTTCCTCAAAAGTGGTAGAATAATTCTATCTATGCCAATTTATAAGGCATAATAGCAGCAATCATATTTCTAAGTCTTTATTTAGCTGCCACAAAAACTTCGTTAATATGAGTTGTTTAGTATGTGTTAGCTGGAGTGATGTCACCCCAGCTTCCTCATTCAATACAGGCAAACCAGTGAGGTGAGGCTTTTGGACTATAGTCAGAAGAATAAGGCATAATAGCTGCACATGAAAGGAAAGAACTGAACGATAATACTTAAAAAGTGTCGGAACTACGATCAAAAAACGTGTTTGTAAGCTGGAGTGGCGTCACCCCAGCTGCCATGTCATATCTTCTGAACAAAAAAAGTTATGGTTATGTATTATAGCTAAAAAATAAGGAATAATAGCTGCCATTGGCAGCAACATTTTCAGATGTCTGGTCAAAATACTCTATAAGATATTAAAACGACAAATATGTGTAAGCTGGAGTGACGGCACCCCAGCTGCTCATGTCATATCTTCCGAACGAAAGAAGATATGATTATGCATTATAGCTTAAAACATAAGAAATAATAGCAGCCGCAGGCAGCAAAAGTTTCAAAACTAGTCCTTGTAGTTTCCACGTAGTAAAGAAAAAAAATTGTTGCCGCGCCAAAAAGATCAAATTATTACTTTGGAGGAGGAACGGAGTGGCGTTGCGTTGCCGTTCCGTGCGCTAAATTTTCAGTTTGAAGTAGTTTAAACTAGGTTATAGCCTGGGAACCGACTACACACTTTAATCGTAGGTAATATGTAAGTATTCAGATTTTTTATAGTCATATTGTTTGATTAAACATAGGATGAAAGACAATTCAAAAATTTAAGTGTAACAATTTCGTATAATTTTGTCATTAATCATATTTTTGGCAGTCTTTAAAATCAGATAATATATGATTAGCATTGTTATGGTCGCGAATCATAATATATCAAGACAATGACAGGACAACCTAACAGTGTCCTGTAAATTGCAAAAAACGTCACAAAATTTTAATTTTGCGGACTGACTTTTCGCATCCACCTTAACCGTATTACAGAGAACAAGTCACAAAAAAAAAACAATAATAGTTCTCTCGTCATCTAAAGTTGATAAGAATCCACTTTTTAATACTACATTCATAATTCCATTCAATTTCAGTCAACTCAAAAATATTTTGAGCGCAAGTTAAAATGACTTCTAATTGAATGCCTGCTAAGTGCAAACTTGGTTGCAATAATGTAGTGCACGGAACGGCAATGCCGCTAGGTACCTCCTCCGAAGTAATAATTTGATCTTTTTGGCTCGAAAACAATTTTTTTGTTTACTACGTGGAAACTACAATTACTAGAGATTTGAAAACCTTGCTGCCTATGCAGCTATTATTTCATGTTTTAAGCTATAATGCATAATCATATCTTCAGTCGTTCGAAAGATATGACATGAGCAGCTGGGGTGCCGTCACTGCAGCTTACACATATTTGTCGGTTTTATAACTTATACTTGTAGAGTATTTTGACCAGACATTTGAAAATTTTGCTGCCAATGGCAGCTATTATTCCTTAATTTTTGAGCTATAATACATAATCATAACTTCTTTTGATCGGAAGATATGACGTGGTAGCTGGGGTGACGTCACTCCAGAGGCCCTAGCACGAGTTTCTGCGTAATTGGATCGACTACGTTAACGTATCGCCTCCGACAGTTTTTGTATGCAAAATGAATCAGCGCCATGTGTCCGTATTTGGAACTAACAAATCGGTAGCACAAGTTTTTGACAATTGCCTTCGTATCGAGTTTACGTATTTACGTTGCGTTAACGCTCCAAATGTATGGGAATCGGTAGCACAAGTTTTCATTTTGACATGTAGTATCGAGTTTTACGCAAGGTGTGACGAAAGCACGTCGAAAACTATCTCACTGACATTTTCTTGGTGAGACATTTCACGTCAAATAATTTTCCGTATTTATTTCGGTATTTTTACAATATTATGCCTGATTATGCCATTTAATCATGAAGAAAAGGGGAACGCATGCTGTCTATTGATTATCTTACGTCCTTTTTTAATAAATAGGCTAGGAGAAGATGTTAAACGAGGTAGGTAACATTTTCATTTTGTTTGTGAACAAACAGTAATAGTTTCTTATAATAAACCATTTCTATAAGTTATTGATGCTAACCACACATAGAGCGGCCTTCCTGCCGTGGTGGAGTATGATCTCTTGCGCGTTATTCGCCGCAACTCTACGTTTTTCTTGCGGTGCTCAATAATTATCATGACTCATTTGAAGATTCATGAATTGAAGAAAACGGCGATATGCTTTATAAATTAGAGATACTCCCTTATATAATACTAGTATGCACGTATGCCTATATATTATGCAACCGGTTTATACCGGTATAAAAAGATAATTTGGGAATATGGATTAGAATTTGGGATATACAACATTGACGGCTAAAATGTTCTTGACTTCTCTATTAACAACAATACTAACCTAAAATGTATTAATATAACATCTTCTTCAGCAGATCTTGTGGCAATGGTTGCAGTTTGCAGTATTTTATGTAGCAAAAACCGTAATGCGTTCTACAAGTCTAGCTAGTCTGTCGATGATAAACACAGACAGATGTACAACGAAAGAGAAAACTAGGACTAAAATGAAATAGAATCCCTTCGGAGCGTGACGAACGGTCTAGTATAAATACCTTTCATCGTAATTGCCACCTGCCAGCCAATGTTCCAGAATCCAGAGTAATCCTTATGGACGAGAAATCGATGCAGAGAATGGACTGTAATAGGACTCTCTTTCAAAACAATATAATATAATCCTAAGTCATATCGTTCCGTATGCGTACATGGAAAGCCTAGTTGGCTCACTCAGCCTGTTTTTATTAAAAAATCCTACTTCTTGTTGATATTAATTGAATTTATTATATTTCTAACATGTATATAAGTAGCCGTGAATTGACTAGGTAACTAACTAAGCTATAAATGTGATAATAAATACCTGTATAAACTATATGTTTTTCCTAATTTTCCTAATCCAAACATACATAAACTAACGCTTTTTTCGGATAGGGGTAAGTAGGTAGAAACTACAGAATGTCACATGCTACGTAATATACACGTTCATACAGCTGCACGCACGCGCTGGCCTTTCTGAAGAACATCACAAAAAGATCTGATGCGGACGGTGTAAGTACCCGCGGTTGCCGTGGGATAGAATCCCACTGTAGTTTGACGTGCTTTCCATGCTCTGAGTCCGGCGACTCTGCTTGTGGCACACGCCACCACGCACCCCTGAATGAGTGGTAGGTATTACGAGGACGACACACATACAAGAGCCACGTTTTGACTAAAGAAATAAAATGCGGGCTTTTTCTTGAAAAATCTTGTTGCATGTGTTTTAGGCCATTTTTTTGCATTCGTCTTTACTTAGCTGAAATCTTTAGAGCCTTATTTAATAAACCTTTTAAACATACATTATTTAATACCTTTGAATTGATTGTTTACTTAGTATACACAACCCTTATTGACATCGACAATAATAATTACACATTTTATAACAATTAAAAAGTTCGTAGAATAATAACATCAACAAGTAAAATTTAAAACACCCCCGACACATTTATCTTGCGTAAATACCCCGATTCAAGCAGTGAAACGACCATAACTTGTAAACGGCTGAACCGATTTTATTCAAACATCACATAATCGACAAAATCACCTTTCAAACGAAAAAAACAAAATCCGTTCATCAGTTTAGGCGCTATGATGCCACAGACAGACACACAGGTACACAGGTACACAGATACACACCAACACAGCAACACACGTGAAACTTATAACACCCCTCTTTTTCCGGCGGGGGTTAAAAATTCCGGTTTGATACACTTTAATTAAAAAAAAAAACAATAATTTAAAAAAAAATAAAAAAAACTTTTTAGCAAAAAAATACTACCGACTTCCAAATAAAAAACTACCAAGTGAAAAATAACTTTATTTTTGGAAGTCGGTGTCTTGCTTTTCCCCATTTTTTTGCGATATGGACACCGACTTCCAAAAATAAATTTATTTTTCACTTTGTAGTTTTTTATTTGGAAGTCGGTAGTATTTTTTTGCTAAAAAGTTTTTTTATTTTTCCCTTTTTAGTTGTACCTACCTAAAATAGGCTCCTATAACGCCAGAATAGATTACCCGAATAACATGAAACATGAACATAACCGGTGAAATGAGAGATCTGCGCACCCTTTTAGAGCGTACTGGCGTGATGTTATGTTATGAAATGGTATAAACAATAAACAGACATGCGATTGCATCAATCCCGATTGATTTGCCGTTAGTTATTGAAGAGTTCTGTTGTATATCTCCGAAATTCTTCATCAGATCTTCACCAAACTAAAATGGGACCAATTTCGAAACATGCTCTATCAAACAAAAAAAGAATTTTCAAAATCGGTTCCTATTTGACGGAGATATCGGTGAACATACATAAAAAAAAAAAAAAAAAACATACAAGAAGTCGAACATAGAACCTCCTCCTTTTTGGTAAGTCGGTTAAAAAAAACAATCAAAATCATTACATTGAATGATCGAATATGGCGTAAACGTGTGGACCGATTTACATTATTCAAACGGATAAAATGGTTCTACGTCTAGACCTTTCATTTCACACCAAAATCGTTGAAATATCCCTATAAACAAAAATCATGTTTTCAAGTTACGTAATTATACGACACTGCACTCATCACAAAATTTATTTAAAATCTGGCCAAGAGCGAGTCGGACTCGCGCACGAAGGTTTCCGTACCATTATCGCAAAAAATAGCAAAAATGTCACGTTTGTTGTACGGGAGCCCTACTTAAATATTTATTTTATTCTGTTTTTAGTGTTGGTATAGTGGCAACAGAAATACATCATCTGTAAAAATTTCAGCTGTCTAGCTATCACGGTTCATGAGATACAGCCTGGTGACAGACAAACACGGATCGTGAAGTCTTAGTAATAGGGTCCCGTTTTTACCCTTTGGGTACGAAACTCTAAATACTATCTTTATCTCTATCTTTTTCTCTCTATTTATCTTCTCAAGATGGTCAAACCATCTCAGCATACCTACGATTTTCAGTTAATACATCTTTGTTTAAACCACAACGTTGTCTTATTACATCTTTCTCTATCTCATCATCGTTCTTCAATCTATCATTCAAAATTACATAACACATAGGCACTTCCTATTCTAAACATTTTGTTTGCTATATTTGTACAAGATAATCTCTGAAAGGAAACGTCTGCCGTTCCTACCGCTAGGTGTAGCAGTAAAAACTTTATGGGCTGATCATGAATTTACATAATGCATTGATTAAATAAAATACAGATTTAATTAACAAAACTTTGTATTATATAATGTTCTTGTAACTTTGTATTCATCATAATGAATTGGTAGAGTATGTAAGATTCCAACCATAGCTCATGGCTGCTCCATACGCTTGAAATAGCATGAAGAGCATTTGTACTAAAACGGTAGTAAATATGTAGATACTATTTAACGTCGTAAGTTATAAAATAATCCCCCAATTCCTTCGTTGGATGTCACTATTGCACAAAGAGACGTATAGCTTGCAGGCTTTGAAGACATCACGGCTGCAGTCTTGTAGACGGTGGTGCAAGCGATCGGCATGGCTTGTCTTCTCTTAGTGGCAATGCTGGCTTATATTGTTGCGGTTTCGAGAAAGGCTTTTGGCTAGTACCAGGAATATTTTACTCGTCATCTCCTGTTGGTAAAAGAAGTTGATATAGAACAAAATACAAAGATTCTGAAACTAAATACAACATTGTTGGTCGTGCAGTGTTATTGGACCTTTCCATTAGGAATTTCTTAGTGGCAACCCGGAGTCTCACTCTGTGTGCTGTGCACGGCAATAGGCCCGCCTCTTACTACATGAGACCTCATGGGATTGAGCGGATGAAGCGCATTTTGCATAATTGTATAAATCTGTGCAATAAACTTACTTTTTTGCTTCTTTATGAAGTTCACCATGATGATGAATTGAGTGAAGCAAGTTCTTTTGGGATTTGTTAATTCTAAAATCACAGAACCGTCGTACGTAACAGATTTAATCTAAATCTGGTAAATTAAAATAATTATTTGAAATGACAATAAACAACAATAGACGTTTACACCTTAGGGTCTGCTCACACCGAGAAGCAATGCGTACTTATAAACCGCGCGGCAATAAAAAAATCATAAAAAATGATGGATGAGATCCTCCAACCGATGAATACATTTTTGTAATTTATTTATTCATATATTAATTTAATTATATTATTATACATAATATTATTATGCGTAAAGTGTGAACTATTAAGTGGGCAATCATGGTGAACAATAAGTAAGGTAGGTATATTTATTATATCTAGCATTCTGGGTGATTGCTGACAGGCTGTGTTGTATTGAATTCAGCTGGAATACTGAAGCAAAGATGGTTGCCTGTGTGTAATCGTTAAATGTTTGTTTGTTTAAATGTTTTTATTGTGTTACTAACATAGGTATAAGTTTTTTTACATCGTTCTCACATATCTATGTATTTTTCCTGTAACCAAATACCTACTTATAATTGAACTTTATTGAAGACAAAGAGTGTCTGTGGAGTATCTTGCACGTTCTTCTCCATAGAGACTTACTGAGCCTTGCGAATGTGCAACTAGATTCATCTTTTGTTTGATTATTAAAAATGTCTTTAAATGGTTTAGTTGAAATAAAGTATTTTGATTTTGTTAAGTTTATATTGTTTGTAATACTATGAATATAATATGTATTTTGGTTAAGTTATTCTTTGGGCCTTGTTGCCTTTAATAAATGAATTTAACATTTCGTATAATTAGGTATTGAAAGTTTCGGTGTAAACGTGCAAAATACCTAATTTTACCAACCACTGAGTTCGCTCGTCGCATGAATTTTGCAACTAGACGCGTTTGCATCAGTGTGCTAACGGTTTAATATTTTTGTAATTTGAAGGAAACCGTTAAACATTAAGTGACAATTGTCATACGTCATGTACGGGACCGTTCAAAACCGAACAATTTATCATAAATAAATACCCCAATAAACTGAAATTTTCAATGACTTATTAAAAAAAAGAATTAATGAAAATGTTAAATATGTTTTAACATGTGTTTATCACAAACATTTTTTCAGTTTTAGTCTCTAAATTATTTAAAACAAAGTTACTCGTTTTTTTTTTCTATTTTCAAAACGCACCATTTACTACAAACCAATCCAAACGCTATTGGATTCTCGGCCTTAATAAACCATAGTCAATTACTACTTCCGAGTTGTCGCAAGCCGTTTTTTTGAACTCGTGCTGCCAAAATAACTTGTCGCAGCATCGAGTACGTTTTCGTCTGGTAAAATGTCACGATGACGATACGAAAACGTCAGAAACTTGTGCTAGGGGCTCAGCTTACACACACGTTTTTTGATCGTAGTTTCAACATTTTTTAAGTATTATCGTTCAGTTTTTTCCTTTCATGTGCAGCTATTATGCCTTATTTTTTTGACTATAGTCCAAAACCCTAACATCACTGGTTTGCCTGTATTGAGGAAGCTGGGGAGACGTCACTCCAGCTGACACAAACTAAACGACTCATTTTAACGAAGTTTTTGTGGCAGCTAAATTAAGACACGGTACTTTGATTGCTGCTATTATGCCTTATTTATTGGCATATATAGAATTATTCTAACACTTATAAGGAAGCTGGAGATACGCACATTAAAATAATGTCTCTATGTTTTACGAGGAGAAGACCAGCTCTTTCTTCCCCTCGATCAGAGATGGAGTTTGCTAGCGGAAAACGTCACTTCTAGGGGGATTGTGGAGAATGCACCATAATCAGAAGTGTCAAGAGAAACATTTTATGGTTCTAGTCTTGCCACAGTCTGACACATCCATGAGGACTTACAGACATAAACCCACATGACACTGACAGAATAATTGTCATTAGCTCGGTTGCCAAAGAAGAAAAAAAATCTCTCCTATTTGAATGGAAATGTAGAGTGTGATATGGTAAATGGGAAATACATAATGACAAAATATGAAACTTGCGCATAAATGTGATACACAGCTCAAGCTTACATAAATTCGAGTCTTTTTCCATTTTTCTTTAAGTACAAATTAGCAGAACGCGAGTAAATTCTGTTAGGGTGAAAAATAGAGGGATATCTTTAGCTAGTCAGCCACATAGCCAAACTAATTCTGGTAAATCAGGACCATCCTGCTACAATCAAGATAGCAAACAATGACGAACAACTATCAAAACCGCAATCATTTTTCCTGGAACCTGCAACAAATTTTTGCAAGATAAATTTTGAAGAAGTAAGTAAAAATGCAAATCTTTCTTGGCAGTGAGACACGGTAAATAGGTGCAAGATAAAATACTTCGGCAATGAAGACCATCGGTAGCGTGTGTCCAAAAGAACCAAAAGGTCCGGTATTACACATTTGACGTTAGTTAATGCAAATCATGTTACAAGATTATTTTGACAAATACGCCGAGTGAAATGCCAGCATAAAGCGAAGTAAAGATTCGAAAAGGACACAGTTCTTAAATAAAATAAAACATGCAGAAGTAATCTTGTCATGATTGTTTCCAAGGTTAGAAAACTTGCGTAAGACGGAAATGTTTGCTGAAAAGTCATCATCATCCTCATTTCCGCCGAAAGACGTCCACTGCTGGACATAGACCTCCCCCAGGCGTCGCCACATTGACCGATCCCGTGCGTCTCGCATCCAGCGCCTTCCCGCAACCTAAACCAGGTCATCGGTCCACCTAGTGGGAGGCCTTCCAACATATCGTCTTCCGGTTCGCAGTCGCCATTCCAGAACTTTTCGGCCCCATCGGCCATCCGTTCTGCGAGCAATGTGCCCTGCCCACTGCCACTTAAGTTGGTTTGGTTTGGTGGTTCTCCTGCGCATATCATCATTTCTGACGTGATCACGCAAGGAAATGCCGAGCATAGCCCTCTCCATTGCTCTTTGGGTGACTTTAAGCTTTCTGATAAGGCCCATTGTGAGCAACCACGTCTCGGTCCCATAGGTGATCACTGGCAACACACACTGGTCATAGACTTTTGTCTTGAGACACTGCGGTAAATTGGACGAGAAGATACCACGCAACTTCCCGAACGCCGCCCAGCCGAGTCGGATTCGACGGTTGACCTCTTTCTCGTTGTTGGACCTACCCAACTGGACCGTTTGTCCCAAGTAAACATAATCGTCTACAACTTCGAGTGTAGAGTCTCCGATCTTGATAGGAGTGGGTGTTACATGGGCATTCACCATGACCTTGGTTTTGTCCATGTTCATTTTAAGACCCACTCTTTCGGAAGCTATACTAAGGTCATCGAGCATTTTACTGAGGCTCTCCATGGTCTCAGCCATGACCACTATGTCGTCAGCAAACCAAAGGTGAGTGATGTACTCGCTATTAACGTTGATGCCAAGCCCCTTCCAGTCCAGAACCTTGAAGACGTCCTCCAGCGCAGCAGTGAACAGTTTCGGCGAAATGACGTCTCACGCCGCGCTGGAGAAGGATTGGTTTCGAGGTCTGATCCTGAAGACGGACTGACTTGGTGGCGTTTTTGTACAGACACTTCAACACCTCAATGTACCGGTAGTCGATCTGGCACCGTTGGAGAGACTGATGTACAGCCCAAGTCTCGATCGAATCGAAGGCTTTCTCGTAGTCCACAAACGTTAAACAGAGAGGCAGGTTATACTCTTCGGTCTTCTGTATAACCTGCCGCAGCGTATGTATGTGGTCTACGGTGCTAAAGCCTTTTCGGAAGCCGGCTTGTTCGGGAGGCTGGAAATCATCAAACCAACGCGCGAGACGATTCGTAATGACTCTTGAAAACAACTTGTAGACATGGCTAAGAAGTGAGATGGGCCTATAGTTCTTCAGCCGGGCATTGTCGCCCTTCTTGAAGAAGAGGACCACCACACCCCTGCACCATGCCTTTTTCCGTTTTGCCTTCGAGTATGACGGAATCAAACAGCTTCTGAAGGGCCTTGGACCGGTTTTCCACCCGCCTTCTGGAGTTCAGCCGTGATTCCGTCATCACCCGGCGCCTTGTTGTTTTTAAGCTATTTCAGAGCCATCCTAATCTCGTACAGGCTGACGTCCGGGCTATCTTCGGTATAGTGTCGCGTTAATCTAGCTCTTGGGTCGTTTGCTAGACTCGCAACGGGTTAGCTGATTGATGTCCATAGAATGTCTCGATCTCCCTCATAAGCTCCGGTTTGGCAGATACGATCTTGCCATTGTCGGTCTTCAGTTTCGTGAGCTGGCTCTGCCCAATAGCCAGATCCCTTGGAAAAACCTTGGATTCTTTATTTCGCTCAATCGCGTCTTTAATACGCTCGGTATTAAAGCGGCGGAAGTCTCTTTTCAAGGATTTAGAGATCTGTCTATTGATCTGCCGGTATTTGCACGCCTCATCTGAAGACTGCAGGATAATCATAAGCTTGAGGGTATGATCAGAGAGCTTTTTGTTTCTATCTGTACGACGGGTTTTGAAAAACTTAGACCCGACCGTATGGAAAGCTTCCACGAACCCGTCGCTGTATTCGTCCACGGAGCTCCCTAGGCACTCGAAACGATTCTGGAGTTCGAGCTGAAAGCTCTCAGGGTTTTGGACCCGGATCTGTGCTGGATGAAGCGTGGACTTCATCAGTCGAGACCTTTCAAGTTTAATATTAATGTTCAATGTGCCTCTTACCATGCGGTGATCGCTCCCGGTTTTTACCGAATTGATCACAGAGACATCATTGAACATATGCTTCTTGGTTGACATTGTAGCGGCACCAACTAATGACATGACGTCACACAAATCCTGCATCGCGCAAGCAAAGTTATCGGCGCGATTAGAACACATACAACAGTCCGACAACAACCGTTGGGCAGTTGCCCGGACCAGACACAACACCCGTCTGGTCGGAGGATCCTCCCTATTCTATGGAGGTTTGAGGGACTTTACACCCTGTTCCACATTGCCCCCAAAACATGATGAAGTAGATCTCATTTTTTGTTGCACCATTGGGGCTCTGCCAGGTCTACTTCCTGTGTTCACGCTTTTTGAAGAAGGAGTTCATCATATAGAGGTCCTCCTCCATTAACCTGGCCAGTAGGTGACCCCGGTGGTTCCGTCGTCCAACTTCAAATTGCCCCACTTGCAGCTCATCCTCGTCTCGTTTGCCGAGTTTCGCGTTAAAGTCCCCCATGACAACGGTGAAGTGAGTTTTAAAACTATGCATGGCTCTGGATATAGCCTCATACATGGTCTCTACCTCGGAGGGGTGTGCCAAGGTTGGGGCGTACACCCGTATGACCTTCAGCGAGTATCTAGAGGATATTCTGAGCATAAGGTACGCCACCCTGGTCGACACACTCTCGATCTTCACCACGTTGTTCACAAGGGACTTGTGGACCATAAACCCGACACCACCCTGGGACTGCCGGTCACCCTCTCGGAAATAGAGCAGGTTACCGGATTTGAGGATTATCGAGTCCTCCCCCTTCTTCGGACTTCAGATCATCATCATCATCATATCAGCCGAAAGACGTCCACTGCTGGACATAGGCCTCCCCCAAACGTCGCCACATTGACCGGTCCCGTGCGTCTCGCAACCAGCGGATCCCCGCAACCTTCACGAGGTCATCGGTCCACCTGGTGGGAGGCCTTCCAACGCATCGTCTTCCGGTTCGCGGTCGCCACTCCAGAACTTTTCTGCCCCATCGGCCATCCGTTCTGCGAGCAATGTGCCCTGCCCACTGCCACTTAAGTTTGGCAATTCTTCGGGCTATGTCGGTAACCCTGGTTCTCTTGCGGATCTCTACATTTCTGATTCGATCACGCAAGGATACTCCGAGCATAGCCCTCTCCATTGCCCTTTGCGTGACTGTAAGCTTTCTGATGAGGCCCATTGTGAGCATTCAGAGCCATAGGTCATCACTGGCAACACACACTGGTCATAGACCTTCGTCTTGAGACACTGTGGTAAGTTGGACGAGAAGACACCGCGCAATTTCCCGAACGCTGCCCAGCCGAGTCGGATTCGACGGTTGACCTCTTTCTCGAAGTTGGCCCTACCCAACTGGATCGTTTGTCCCAGGTAGACATAATCTTCCACAACTTCGAGTGTAGAGTCTCCAACCTTGATAGGAGTGGGTGTTACATGGGCATTCAACATAACCTTGGTTTTGTCCATGTTCATTTTAAGACCCACTCTTTTGGAAGCTCTACTGAGGTCATCGAGCATTATACTGAGGTCCTCCATGGTCTCAGCCATGACCACTATATCGTCGGCAAACCGAAGGTGAGTGATGTACTCGCCATTGACGTTGATGCCTAGCCCTCTCGAGTCCAGAACCTTGAAGACATCCTCCAGTGCAGCGGTGAACAGTTTCGGAGATATGACGTCTCCCTGTCTCACACCTCGCTGCAGAAAGAAAGGTTCCGAGGCCTGATCCTGAAGTCGGACTGACATGGTGGCGTTTTTGTACAAACAGTTCAACACCTCGATGTACCGGTAGTCGATTTGGCACCGTTGGAGAGACTGCAGTACAGCCCAAGTCTCGATTGAATCGAAGGCTTTCTCGTAGTCCACAAACGCTAAACAGAGAGGCAGGTTATACTCTTCGGTCTTCTGTATATCCTGCCGCAGCGTATGTATGTGGTCTACGGTGCTAAAGCCTTTTCGGAATCCGGCTTGTTCGGGAGGCTGGAAATCGTCAAACCTGCGCGCGAGACGATTCGTGATGACTCTTGAAAACAGCTTGTAGACATGGCTAAGAAGTGAGATGGGCCTATAGTTCTTCAACAGGGCATTGTCACCCTTCTTGAAAAAGAGTACCACCACACCCCTGCACCATGTCTGTGGCGTTTTCCCCTCGAGTATGACGGCACCAAACAGCTTCTGAAGGGCCTTAAGTATTGGTTTTCCACCCGCCTTCAGGAGTTCGGCCGTAATGCCATCATCACCCGGTGCCTTGTTGTTCTTAAGCTGTTTAAGAGCCATCCTAATCTCGTACAGGCTGACGTCCGGTATGTCTTCGGTATAGTGACGGGTCAATCTAGCTCTAGGGTCTTTTACTAGATTCGCGACGGGTATACTGGTTGACGTGTACAACTGCCCATAGAATTTCTCGATCTCCCTCAGAAGCTCCGGTTTGGCGGATATGATCCTGCCATCGTCGGTCTTCAGTTTCGTGAGCTGGCTCTGCCCAATAGACAGATCTCTTGCAAAGACCTTGGAGCCCTTATTCTGCTCGATTGCGTCTTTAATACGCTCAGTATTATAGCGGCGGAGGTCGCTTTTCAAGGACTTTGAGATCCGTCTATTAAGTTGCCGGTATTTCAACGCATCGTCTGAAGACTGCAGGATCATCTCACGCCTCTCCTTCATAAGCTTGAGAGTAGGATCAGAGATCTTTTTGTTTATAACTGTACGGCGGGTCTTGAAAAATTTAGACCCGACCGTATGGACAGCTTCCACGAACCCGTCGTTGTATTCAGCCACGGAGCTCCCTAGGCACTCGAAACGATTCTGGAGTTCGAGCTGAAAGCTCTCGGGGTTTTGGATCTGGATCTGTGCTGGACGGAGCGTTGACTTCATCAGTCGAGACCTTTCAAGCTTGATATTAATGTTCAATGTGCCTCTTACCATTCGGTGATCGCTCCCGGTTTTCACCGAATTGATCACAGAGACATCATTGAACATTTGCTTCTTGGTTGACATGATGAAGTCGATTTCGTTTTTTGTTGCACCATCGGGGCTTTGCTAGGTCCACTTCCTATGCTCACGCTTTCTGAAGAAGGAGTTCATCATGTAGAGGCCCTCCATCTCCATAAAACTGGCCAGTAGGTGACCCCGGTGGTTCCGACGTCCAACTCCAAATTGCCCGACTTGCAGCTCATCCTCGTCTCGTTTGCCCAGTTTTGCGTTGAAGTCCCCCATGACAACGGTGAAGTGAGTTTTGAAACCATGCATGGCTATAGAGATATCCTCATACATGGTCTCTACCTCGTCGTCGGGGTGTGCCGAGGTCGGTGCGTAGACCTGTATGACCTTCAGCGAATATCTCGAGGATATTCTGAGTATAAGGTACGCCACCCTGGTCGACACACTCTCGATCTTCACCACGTTGTTCACAAGGGACTTGTGGACGATAAACCCGACACCACCCTGGGACTGCCGGTCACCCTCTCGGAAATAGAGCAGGTTACCGGATTTGAGGATTATCGAGTCCTCCCCCTCTCTTCGGAACCTGCTCAATTCTTCCTCGAGTTCGGCTATCTTCTCTTCGGTCCGGAGTGTTCGCGTGTTGTATGTTGCCAGGGCCAGTTTTCGGTGTTTATTTGGGGAAGCCGGGTTCACTCTGGGGATTCTTCGCACCCCTTGCCACGCCATCGCCTCGACCGCTACCGTAGTCGAGGGTAGACGGGCTGCCGGGTACTCGGGGCCGTTTTTTATTTGTGCTATTCATGGGGGGGGGGGGGGGGGGTTGCCATAATCGCCACGTTTGGCAGGCGGGTTGGCGATCGCAGTATGGTTGTTATAGCAGCACAGAACGCTGCTGCCCATTCTCTGGTTTGTTCCTTAGTGGCCTCTTACGACACCCACGGGAAGATGGGAGAGACATGGGATGGTGAAATTCTTAACGTCCGGCACCATGCTGAAAAGTAGTGCTGCTAATTTAAACTACGCTTAAGATGTGCAGAGCTATTCTCTTATTAGTCACAATAACTTGTATATCTGTTCCAGCACCTAAACCAAAGGACGTACGCCCCCACGCGCCGCTGATGCCCGTCATCATAACGCGCGACGCGGTGCAGAAGGCCGTGTACGGGCTGGGCTACCCCGCCATCCCTACGTTCACTGTCGAGGAGTTCTACGACCAGCGAGTCAAGGACGGCATGTGAGTTACATATTATACTATACAATATAGTTTGTGGGCTACCCCGCCATCCCTACGTTCACTGTCTAGGAGTTCTACGACCAGCGAGTCAAGGACGGCATGTGAGTTACATATTACACTATACAATATAGTTTGCTTGTGACCATAACGTGTACGGGCTGGGCTACCCCGCCATCCCTACGTTCACTGTCGAGGAGTTCTACGACCAGCGAGTCAAGGACGGCATGTGAGTTACATATTATACTATACAATATAGTTTGTGGGCTACCCCGCCATCCCTACGTTCACTGTCTAGGAGTTCTACGACCAGCGAGTCAAGGACGGCATGTGAGTTACATATTACACTATACAATATAGTTTGCTTGTGACCATAACGTGTACGGGCTGGGCTACCCCGCCATCCCTACGTTCACTGTCTAGGAGTTCTACGACCAGCGAGTCAAGGACGGCATGTGAGTTACATATTACACTATACAATATAGTTTGCTTGTCATCATAACGTGTACGGGCTGGGCTACCCCGCCATCCCTACGTTCACTGTCGAGGAGTTCTACGACCAGCGAGTCAAGGACGGCATGTGAGTTACATATTATACTATACAATATAGTTTGCTTGTGACCATAACGTGTACGGGCTGGGCTACCCCGCCATCCCTACGTTCACCGTCGAGGAGTTCTACGACCAGCGAGTCAAGGACGGCATGTGAGTTACATATTATACTATACAATATAGTTTGCTTGTGACCATAACGTGTACGGGCTGGGCTACCCCGCCATCCCTACGTTCACCGTCGAGGAGTTCTACGACCAGCGAGTCAAGGACGGCATGTGAGTTACATATTATACTATACAATATAGTTTGCTTGTGACCATAACGTGTACGGGCTGGGCTACCCCGCCATCCCTACGTTCACCGTCGAGGAGTTCTACGACCAGCGAGTCAAGGACGGCATGTGAGTTACATATTATACTATACAATATAGTTTGCTTGTGACCATAACGTGTACGGGCTGGGCTACCCCGCCATCCCTACGTTCACCGTCGAGGAGTTCTACGACCAGCGAGTCAAGGACGGCATGTGAGTTACATATTATACTATACAATATAGTTTGCTTGTCATCATAACGTGTACGGGCTGGGCTACCCCGCCATCCCTACGTTCACTGTCGAGGAGTTCTACGACCAGCGAGTCAAGGTCGGCAAGTGAGTATATTTCTATGAGAAACTCAAACGTCTGGCGATTACTCCACTGTTTGAAAATGTACGTTCAAAATAAAAATTAATTTGTCTCATCATTATCTAGTCCTGTATGGAAACGAAAAAGTAAAAAAATACAATATTTGAAAGTTATGAGCGTCGACAGTTCCTTATTTCAAAACTAATTTAAACGCATCTTTGGGCGGAAATAAATACCATAAGAAAAAGGAAAATTGCAAAACGGCCTCCATACAGGGATAGATATGTAATATTTATTAAAAATTATTTGCATTGTTGACAATGCAAACAATTTTGTTTTGAAAATATACATTTAGTCGTTTTTTCATGATATTATTATCTAGACTCCCAAAGGTCTGTTTATAAAATTTCGCTTCTTACTGCTCATCACAGCATCTATCTCTTTCGCACGTGTTGTCGGATGAGATAGCATGCATTTTAACATCGCGCACAAAATATTTTCAACTACGAGAACCTTAAGGCTTGTCTTTTATCGTGCTACAATACTGCAACCCTATCATCAAATGTTAATGTTAAATGTTTCGTTGTCCACAGTTTCCCCGGCACCACAAACATCCCACACACGACCATACAGAATACAGAAAACGACGCGGACGAGGAAGAGAGTATACGTAAGGTAAATATTGCCATTTATATTCACCGATGTATTTACTTCGGGCATTTCCGACTAGTTTCGGGTTTGTCTGCATGTTATGTTATAGTCTAAGATCCCGTTATAAAACGACCTTCACCGAGATGCTTATTTAATGAAACGTATTTTATATTTAATTTAATATGTCAATAAATATAATCCATATGGGTTGCCTAGCAAATTTCAGTCCAGAGTATGTTTAATTAATAATTTTTTTTTTTTATTTTTTTTAACATTTCACCGGTATGATTATTAGATAAATTCTATACCAATCGAAAGTATGAAGCCCATAGAATATGCAAACGTTAGGTTGCCTATTCTTTTCCGGTCACAACTATCGGGTTGCCAGGTATAAACAGGTAAATCTGTACTAGCATTTTGCAACGGTCTGTTTATTTAATGAAATTTAAATGAAATTAAATATTATTTTATTCTGAACACGGTGGTATAGGGTTGCCTGCGAAAAATCAGTCCATAATTGCGGTTGTCGAATTTAAAAAGTAAAATATTGCTCCGAGTGAATGTGTGCGACAACGACGACGAAGAGGACACAGCATAGCTGCTGTTTAAAGTCCGCCCACTTAAAGAAAGAGAGTGCGCATGCTATTTGGGCTTGGAAAAGAAAAGGATAGCGATAGACTCGTATATACTATGCATCATGTTGGAGTAGTTTATTATTTAAATAGAGAAATAGTTTTTTTTTTTTATAAAAATAAATAAATATAAATCTATAAATGTAAACAGAGAAATTGAAATCAATTGAAACTATTGGAAAAAATTCAAAACACATAAAAGTGAATTTTTTTAATCAGGGTCGTCTTGCAAATTTTATTTTTATTGTAAGAAGACAAAATAAAAAAAACAACAATTAAAAAATTACTTCTATTTATTGTAAAAAATTAGAAATACAAAAAAAAAAATATTCTGAATCCGAGTCATCGGACATAAAACTACGATCTTCAACTTCTGAATCTTCTTCGTCAACACTCTCTGTTTCACTTTTTTCATCTATCATGTCATCATTTCTTCTATCTTTAAAGGTGTATGATCCCCAATGAATCCTACTGGTTTTAAATATTCATCTAAGAACTCAGGCTCAAGTTTCACGCATATTGGCTCCGTTGCATTAAGCCACATAGAATTTACGAAAATAGTTCGTAAAATTTTCTGAGTTAATGATATCCAGCATGGTGGTATGGAGTTGGAGTCGAAGCCTCTTGATAAGAATAGTTGATTGAAAACATCCTCATTAATTGTTACAAAAAAAAAGGAAATCAGATCATTTTCTTGTTTAATTTATAAATTACCGTTTTTAAGTAAATTACAAAAAAATTATGTGTGTCGAAAATTAACAAAACCATAGGTGAATTTTACTAACAATTATTTAAACATGAAAAAAATATAGAAGATGTATTAGCTAAGATAATTTTAAAGATTAAATTATTATGTACTTACTGTTTATTCAGCACTAAAATTAAGAAATTCTTCGTTATATTTTTTATTCAAAACGGTCACTTTTTTGTAGCACGTGGTATGATAACCTACAAATTGCAGAGACGCACTGGGTAGCTCAACAAAATTGTATTTAAAGTGTTTTTTTTTACGAAAAGCTAACTTTAATACACAGTTTTTAAAAGTTTCATCATTAAAATCAATTATTTCATCATCCCATCCACACAAAAAACACTTTTTTGCCATTTTTCCAACAATAAATAGTAGCACGTTTTTTCAATTGTATTTATAGCGACACTCTACTCCAAAATGATGCATAGTATATACGAGTCTATCGCTATCCTTTTCTTTTCCAAGCCCAAATAGCATGCGCACTCTCTTTCTTTAAATGGGCGGACTTTAAACAGCTGCTATGCTGTGTCCTCTTCTATCGCATGGGATGGTCGGTTGGGACCTCTCAGTCGCACACATTCACTCGGAGCAATATTTTACTTTTTAAAATTCGACAACCGCAATTCTGGACTGATTTTTCGCAGGCAACCCTATACCACCGTGTTCAGAATAAAATAATCTTTAATTTCATTTAAATTTCATTCAATAAACAGACCGTTGCAAAATGCTAGTACAGATTTACCTGTTTATACCTGGCAACCCGATAGTTGTGACCGGAAAAGAATAGGCAACCTAACGTTTGCATATTCTATGGGCTTCATACTTTCGATTGGTATAGACTTTATCTAATAATCATACCGGTGAAATGTTTAAAAAAATATTTTCTTTTAATTATTAATTAAACATACTCTGGACTGAAATTTGCTAGGCAACCCATATGGATTATATTTATTGACATATTAAATTAAATATAAAATACGTTTCATTAAATAAGCATCTCGGTGAAGGTCGTTTTATAACGGGATCTTATACTATTAAAAGCACACTTTGTAAACAAGTTTATTAACAAATTAGATGATTATATTCAAGATATTGGAAACGTGCTGGTCCTGCTCCATAGTACAACATTTAGTGTAGACGAAATCCAACTAAAGTGTGATTTTTAATTTCGTAGACTAAACTGACAGCTGTCAATGACCTTATTTTTTTTAAATGTTGCAAGCGTGGAGCATAGTGTTGTAGTTAAGTATAAGTGATTCATTGAATCGATGTGATATGACTCCTCAATTTAATTTTACTAACGGGTGTAAATATTTTTTTTATAAATATAAACGTAATACATTTAAATATAAAAGTATTAATACACCTATGTGTGTTCATAAACTTTTATTGTTATAAATAAAAATCAACAATAAAATAAATGCGGTCTATGGAATGAAGTCTTGACATAAATGGCCGCTAGTTCCTTAACAAATGTATTTTTTTTGCCGTTAAATAGTTCTATTTTCGATCTACTTCAATTTACGACCACCTTTTGAACACAAAGGATATGACACTATTTTTATGGAACGATAAAGTGACAACCCCCCAAATGTCAGTTTAGTCTGAAATTTAAAATCAGAGTATAGGTGATTTTTATATTTGTCGTGCCCAGGATCTTAGAATTGATCACTTCACGATGTGGCCAACCATTTTATGTTGTAATTAATATGGCCAGCTAAAACTGACTATATCGTTTTAACGTCAAAGTTTGATGATATGACATGAAACGTTCACGTCAAACGTTGGTTTGGCCATGTCAATAATTTAGGGTTTAGAAGATATCAGGTAAATTAAACATTTTAAATAGCTTTAAGTGAGTGAGTTTCATACAATACAAGTAGTATTGTGTCGTAACGAGATTTCACTACACTATAGTTTCCTAAATGGCGCATTATTATTAGCTATTTATCTGAATAATTGTCCACCGCCATGATGCACCACGAAAACAAAGCGATATCCGTGCCCCTTACCGTGGATTATGTAACTATTTTACGATATAATCACTAATGTTTGCGCATATCATGATATAGCCATGCGTTTAGCTCTTCATATCGTCAAACGCCAAATTTTTCATTAATTTGGACACCATATCATGATGCCGGCCACATCATGAACATGAAGTTATTTGTTTACTTTGTACCTATACGTAGTATAGTAGTATCATTTTAGGTGCATCGTCCTCACGTATGATCAATGAATTAATGTGTACCAGATATTGTAAAAATCTTTTATTTTAAAGTGTAATTTTGAAGTTTCTTGTCCGTTCTTCTTCGTAACAAAAAACTTTTGCGAATGGATGGTAGATTCAATTATGATTAACTAACTTGCCAACGCAGCTACGGTCCCGTCTACTGGCTACCCACCTACCCTACCCTACTCTACTCTATCTTACCTACCTCTCTACCCTACCTACGTACCTACCCTACCCTACCTACCTACCCTACTCCACCTACCTACCTACCCTACTCTACCTACCTACCTACCCTACTCTACCTACCTACCCTACCCTACTCGACCTACCTACCTACCCTATCCTACCTACTAACCTACATATCCTACCCCACCTACCTACCCTACCCTACCCTACCTACTCTAACCTACCAACTCAACCCTAGCTACTCTACCCTACCCTACACTACCTACATTTTCCTTTTCATGCATAATGTAGCCTATGTTTTTCTCAGGTTACCATCTATCTCCTTGCCAAATTTAATTGAATTCCATTCAGTGGTTTAGGCGTGAAAAGGTAACAGACAGACAGAAGAGTTACTTTCGAATTTATAATATTGGTATAGATTTATTATCTATAAATATGTTGATATTCAAACGTATTGGCATAATTGAAATAAAAGATTTTACTTTGGTTTCTGGATTGATCGATATGTTTCGGGAGAGGCTTACGGATTTCTGATTACATTCGAATATAGTTAGTTTCCTGTTTTATCTGCAAACCTATATCTTCCGTTCCAGGAGCGTCTAGTCGAAGAAGATGATCCAGAAGAAAGAGCTCGACAGGAGAACATGGATGAGTACAAAGACGATCACCGTCGCGGCTGGGGCAACCGGCACAACAGGAGCTAGGCAGCTCAGAGGTCTGACAACCACTGTACCAGGCTGGCCTGCAGTGGGGGGTTTGGTCAGCTCATGATGTAGGGAACTGTCACAGTATGACCTACTCCATACATTCGGACAAATTGAGTGAGTCAAGCAAAGGACGTCAACTCGGGACGTTATATTCAGGGCTAGCTTTTAAATTTTGAATATTGAACCTCTGTAAGGCGGCATAGTTTTTTTTTGTTCTACATAAAATATTGTGCGAAGTGGTTTTTTTTTAAACTATCGTATTGCATGGGGTTTTTGTACTTAAAATGATAATCCCATCGTTCCTTATACTAAAACTTTCTAATCGTAATTATAAAACACCACGAAGAAGGAAGGAATGCCTAGTGTGGGGCAAAGTTTTTTAAGTCAAATGAAACTTATTTAGTATTACATACACACACACACACACACACACTTACATACATACACACACACACATATATTTAATTCAATTTAAATGAGTATGGCATTTTCGCCGCATCTGTATTTGATTCAGCTAGAATACTGCCCAGAGCAGTTAGAGATGTTAACCCACTCAAGTTTTAGGGTATTTGACCATAACTGTATGGAGTAGGTAATCAATTTGTTCTGTGTAACAAACTGATGCTGTATTAATTAGATATGCAGGAGGGATAAAATGAAACCGGTGAAATAGTTGTAAAGTATGTAACAGAATAAATGTACAATCTGAATTGGAGCAGATCTTTTTTTGCGCGATTTCAATGGTCATCCCATAGTAAAATTTGTTCATAATTATGAGTGTAGATTCAGATTTTGCATTTATTCTGTTAAATATTGTATATGTTTCCCGTAGATGTTAACAACAGCCATCTTTTGTGAATTATAACCTTTTATTGAAAAAAGAATTCTGTAGTTGACAACACAATATTATTTATAATGGATATGTATTGATGTTGCTCAATCCGAGGAGGCGTAGTATTTTCCAAATGTTTCGGTGTAGTGGTACACGCTGCTTAAGGCGCCGATGTCCTTGAGTAGCTGATTTTAAAATGAGAATCACGTCTAAACGGCTAGTCGTAATTTTTTGGAAAAAACATATGTTATATAAGACCAATTTCTTAATAATTTAATCTAAGCGAATTTTGAGTTTTATTCATATAACATAGTGTAGTAAAAACACGACAATCGCACCAAAACCGCTGGGCGTATTTTAATGAAATCTACACCATATCAAAGACAATTTAATTATCTAAGTTTAATTATTAGTTTATTTAATCTCGTTACTCGTCGCCTTAAGACGACGACTAACGCCAACGACCTTGAAGGAACAAAATGCGCACTCGTTTCACACCCGCGCGACCCAAAATTTAGTAGTTTTTTGTACTTTCCTTATTATTCTATAACATTTAAAAAAAAAGCTTCAGATCAAAATGTAGATAATTAAATTGTCTTTGATATGGTGTCGATTTCATTAAAATACGCCCAGCGGTTTTGGTGCGATTGTCGTGTTTTTGTCCGTTTTAGACATTACTTTACAAATGAATTACACTATGTTATACGAATAAAACTCAAATTCTGCTTAGATGAAATTATTAAGAAAATAGTCTAATGTAACATATATTTATTCCAAAAAATTACGAATAGCCGTTTAGACGTGATTCTCATTTTAAAATCAGGGGTACTCAAGGGAATCGGCGCCTTAAGCAAAATTAAACATAGTTCACTAAATTTGAACTTGATTCATTATTTTGTCTTTTGTCGAGATATGCGGAAATTGCCTTCAGAAAAGCAGAGCTTATTAATCTGTACATTTCTACGTAAATACGATCATTCGTAATACTGTCCCCAAAATGCAAAATGTAAGGATTTGTATTCAAAATAATACTTTTTGTATATTTTGTATACCTACTGATTTCCTCCCGATTTCTGAATTAAGAATTTGAAGTTGATTATTTTCAATCTCTGTTATAGCCTGAAAGGCTGGTTTGAAACACTTATCTCCAGATACTCAATTCAGAAACCGGCCCTTACTTGTGCCATTTGCATTTTAATTGGCGCGAGTTATAGAGAATTCTATAACAAACATGATTGTTTTAATTGTTTTCTGTCACTGTTTAAAAAATATGGAAAATGTAGTCCACCAAGTTTTTATGAAAACTTCAATAACCAATAACAAGATGTCATTAATATGTTATCATGTTGTATACCAATAAACGATTGTTTTTTGTAACATTCTGTTTTACTTAATATCAAGTATATAATATATATAAATGTATATAAATGGTCCTTCGATACTGGCTTTGTTAAACTAGCTCCTGTGGCCTAACCCGCAAGAACCATAATTATTTTACAAGCTTTTATTTAAGACGACGACTAACGCCAACGACCTTGAGGGAACAAAACGCGCACTCGTTTCACACCCACGCGACGCAAAATTTCGTAGTTTTTTGTTCTTTCCTTATTATTCTATGAATTAAAAAAAAAAGCTTTAGATGAAGATATAGATAATAAAATTGTCTTTGAGATGGTGCCGATGTCATTAAAATACGCCCGGCGGTTTTGGTGTGATTGTCTTGTTCTTGTCCGTTTTAGACATAACTTTACTAATGAATTACACTATGTTATACAAATAAAAATCAAAATTTTCTCAGATCAAATTATTAGAAAAGGGTCAAATGTAACATATATTTTTTCCAAAAATTTACAACTAGCCATTTAGACGTGATTCTCATTTTAAAATCAGCTACTCAAGGGAATCCGCGCCTTAACTTGCTATGTATATGCATGTGTGTTCGGGCCAAATCTTGTAACTGAATTTTAAAGCAGTTATCCTCCACCGATTAAGATGAAATTTTGCATACACGTTTAGTTTGGATGACAAATGGTTTCAAAATCAAAATCAATTTATTTCATATATACCTACATGGGCACTTATAAAACGTCGACAAAAGGTGCACGGTTAGGGTTGGTCGTTTCCTATGGAGAAGAACCGGCAAGAAACTCCATGGTTACTCTTTTAAAAAATGATTAGCTTTTACAATATTAACATTTTACAGCATTAATTAGTACTTAGATATGGGGTACAACGTAGGCCCGACAATAATTCGTAAGAAAACAAAAAAAGGATTATATATTTTATAAACAAAAGAAAATAAAACGAATTTAAAAGTTAACAAATGTTAACAAGCATCTAGAAGGCCTACAATGTTCACACATTTACAAAACAATCGGTAAAAGAATCTACACAGAGATAAAAAAAAAAGACTTAATTTAACATGTGGCACAAATGTTGTAAGTGGCGTCATTCTAAATCCAATATGGCGGACGGCCTAAGATGGCGAACTATTTTTTGTGTACAGAGGCCCTAGCACGAGTTTCTGCGTAATTGGATCGACTACGTTAACGTATCGCCTCCGACAATTTTTGTATGCAAAATGAATCAGCGCCATGTGTCCGTATTTGGAACTAACAAATCGGTAGCACAAGTTTTTGACAATTGCCTTCGTATCGAGTTTACGAATTTACGTAGCGTTAACGCTCCAAATGTATGGGAATTGGTAGCACGAGTTTTCATTTTGACATGTAGTATCGAGTTTTACGCTAGGTGTGAGGAAAGCACGTCGAAAACTATCTCACTGACATTTTCTTGGTGAGACATTTCACGTCAAATAATTTTCCGTATTTATTTGGGTATTTTTACAATATTATGCCATTTAATAATGAAGAAAAGGGGAAGGCATGCCGTCTATTGATTATCTTACGTCCTTTTTTAATAAATAGGCTAGGAGAAGATGTTAAACGAGGTAGGTAACATTTTCATTTTCTTGGTGAACAAACAGTAATAGTTTCTTATAATAAAACATTTTTATAAGTTATTGATGCTAACCACACATAGAGCGACCTTCCTGCCGTGGTGGAGTATGATCTCTTGCGCGTTATTCGCCACAACTCTACGTTTTTCTTGCGGGGCTCAATAATTATCATGACATGACTCATTTGAAGATTCATGAATTGAAGAAAACGGCGATATGCTTTATAAATTAGAGATTATCCCTTATATAATACTAGTATGCACGTATGCCTATATAATATGCAACCGGTTTATACCAGTATAAAAAGATATTTTGGGACTAAGGGTTAGAATTTGGGATATACAACATTAACGGCTAAAATGTTCTTGACTTCTCTATTAACAACAATACAAACCTAAAATGTATTAATATAACATCTTCTTCAGCAGATCTTGTGGCAATGGTTGCAGTTTGCAGTATTTTATGTAGCAAAAACCGTAATGCGTTCTACAAGTATAGCTAGTCTGTCGATGATAAACACAGACAGATATACAACGAAAGAGAAAACTAGGACTAAAATGAAATAGAATCCCTTCGCAGCGTGACGAACGGTCTAGTATAAATGCCTTCCATCGTAATTGCCACCTGCCAGCCAATGTTCCAGAATCCAGAGTAAACCTTATGAGACGAGAAATCGATGCAGAGAATGGACTGTGATAGGACTCTCTTTCAAAACTATATAATATAATCCTAAGTCATATCGTTCCGTATGCGTACATGGAAAGCCTTGTTGGCTCACTCAGCCTGTTTTTATTAAAAAATCCTACTTCTTGTTGATATTTATTGAATTTATTATATTTCTAACATGTTTACAAGTAGCCGTGAATTGACTAGGTAACTAACTAAGATATAAATGTGATAATAAATACCTAAATAAACAGAAAATATATGTTTTTCATAACTTTCCTTATCAAAACATATATACATAAACTAACGCTTTTTTCGGATAGGGGTAAGTAGGTAAAAATTACAGAATGCCACATGCTACGTAATATTCACGTTCATACAGCTACATGCACGCGCTGGCCTTTCTGAAGAACATCACAATAAGATCTGTTGCGGACGGTACCCGGGCCGGGTGGTGTAAGTACCCGCGGTTGCCCTGAGACAGTATCCCACTGTTGTTTGACGTGCTTTCCATGCTCTGAGTCCGGCGACTCTGCTGGTGGCACACGCCACCACGCACCCCTGAATGAGTGGTAGGTATTACGAGGACGACCCACATACAAGAGCCACGTTTTGACCAAAGAAATAAACCGCGGGCTTTTTCTTGAAAAATCTTGTTGCATATGTTTTAGGCCATTTTTATGATCGTTTTTACTTAGCTGAAATCTTCAGAGCCTTATTTAAAAAACCTTTTAAACATACATTATTTAATAACTTTTAATTGATTGTTTACTTTTAATTGATACACAACCCTTATTGACATCGAAAATAATAATTACACATTTTATAACAATTAAAAAGTTCGTAGAATAATAACATCAACAAGTAAAATTTAAAAACCCCCGATACATTCATCTTGCGTAAACACCCCGATTCAAGCAGTGAAACGACCATAACTTTTGAACGGCTGAACCGATTTTATTCAAACATAGCTAAGAACACTCTCGACAAAATCACCTTTCAAACGAAAAAAAAAATCTAAATCCGTTCATCCGTTTAGGCGCTATGATGCCACAGACAGACACACAGGTACACAGATATAGAGATACACACCAACACAGCAACACACGTGAAACTTATAACACCCCTCTTTTTCCGGCGGGGCGGGGGTTAAAAATTCTGGTTTGGTACTCTTTTTTTACATTGAATAAGCGAATATCGCGTAAACGTGTCCTTCCTCAAGGACTTTTCATTTGACACCAAAATCGTTGAAATATCCCTATAATATCATGTTTTCAAGTTACGTAATTATACGACATGAACTCATCACAAAATTTCTTTAAAAACTGGCCAAGTGCGAGTCGGACTCGCGCACGAAGATTTCCGTACCATTATCGCAAAAAATGGCAAAAAAGTCACGTTTGTTGTATGGGAGCCCTACTTAACACTCTGCAGCAGAAGGACAGATAAGCAAAAGCCCCGAATATTTATTTTATTCTGTTTTTAGTATGTGTTGGAATAGCAGCAACAGAAATGCATCATCTGTAAAAATTTCAGCTGTCTAGCTATCACGGTTCATGAGATACAGCCTGGTGACAGACAGACACGAATCGTGAAGTCTTAGTAATAGGGTCCCGTTTTTACCCTTTGGGTACGTCTAAATACTATCTTTATCTCTATCTCTCTATTTATATTCTCAAGATGGTCAAACCATCTCAGCATACCTACAATTTTCAGATAATACATCTTTGTTTAAACCACAACGTTGTCTTATTACATCTTTCCCTATCTCATCATCGTTCTTCAATCTATCATTCAAAATTACATAACACATAGGTACTTCCTATTCCAAACATTTTTTTTTTGCTAAATTTGTACAAGGTACCTAATCTCTGAAAGGTAACGCCTGCCCTTCCTACCGCTAGGTGTAGCAGTAAAAACTTTATGGGCTGATCATGAATCTACATAATGCATTGATTAAATAAAATACAGATTTAATTAACAAAACTTTGTATTATATAATGTTCTTGTAACTTTGTTTTCATCATAATGAATCGGTAGAGCATGTAAGATTCCAACCATAGCTCATAGCTGCTCCAAACGCTTGAAATAGCATGAAGAGCATTTGTACCAAAACAGTTGTAAATATGTAGAAACTGTTTAATGTCGTAAGTTATAAAATATGCCCCCAATTCCTTCGTTGGATATCATTATTGCACAAAGAGTCGTATAGTTTGCCGTGGGCTTTGAAGACATCACGGCTGCAGTCTTGTAGACGGTGGTGCAAGCGATCGGCATGGCTTGTCTTCTCTTAGTGGCAATGCTGGTAAATATTGTTGCGGTTTCGAGAAAGGCTTTTGGCTAGTACCAGGAATATTTTACTTGTCATCTCCTGTTGGTAAAAGAAGTTGATATAGAATAAAATACAAGGATTCTGAAACTAAATACAACATTGTTGGTCGTGCAGTGTTATTGGACCTTTCCATTAGGAATTTCTTAGTGGCAACCCGGAATCTCACTCTGTGTGCTGTGCACGGCAATAGGCCCGCCTCTTACTACAGGATACCTCATGGGATTAAGCGGATGAAGCGCATTTTGCATAATTGTATAAATCTGTGCAATAAACTTACTTGTTTGCTTCTTTATGAAGTTCACCATGATGATGAACCGAGTAAAACAAGTTCTTTTGGGATTTATTCATTCTAAAATCACAGAACCGTCGTACGGAACAGATTTTAATCTAAAAGCTGGTAAATTAAAATCATTATTTGAAATGACAATAAACAATAATAGAGGTTTACACCTTAGGGTCTGCTCACACCGAGAAGCAATGCGGTACTACACATAAACCGCGCGGCATTTAAAATTTAATAAAAAGTGATCAAATCCTCCAACCGATGAATACATTTTTGTAATCTATTTATTCATATATTAATTTAATTATATTTTTATACATAATATTATTATGCGTAAAATGTGAACGATTATGTAGAAAATCATGGTGATTGTTCACCAAGTTAGGTAGGTATATTTATTATATCTAGCATTCTGGGCATGATTGCTGACAGGCTGTGTTGTATTGAATTCAGCTGGAATACTGAAGCAATGATGGTTGCCTGTGTGTAATTGTTAAATCTTTGTTTGTTTAAATGTGTTACTAACTGTTGTTATTGTGTTACTAACATAGGTATAAGCTGTTTTACATCGTTCTCACATATCTATGTATTTTTCCTGTAACCAAATACCTACTTATAATTGAACTTTATTGATGGCAAAGAGTGTCCGTGGAGTTTTTTGCTCGTTCTTCTCCATAGAGACTTACTGAGGCTTGCGAATGTGCAACTAGATTCATCTTTTGTTTGACTATTCAAAAATGTCTTTAAATGGTTTAGTTGAAATAAATTATTTTGATTTTGTTAAGTTTATATTGTTTGTAATACTATGAATATAATATGTATTTAGGTTAAGTTATTCTATGGGCCCTGTTGCCATTAATAATTACGTATAATTAGGTATTGAAAGTTTCGGTGTGGACGTGCAAAATACCTACTTTTACTAATAACTGAGTTCGCAGGTCGCGTCGGGTGAATTTCGCATCTACACGCGTTTGCATCAGTGTGCTAACGGTTTTATATTTTTGTAATTTGAAGGAAACCGTCAAACATTAAGTGACAATTGTCAAACGTCATGTACGGGACCGTTCAAAACCGAAAAATTTATCAAAAATTAAAACGCCAATAAACTGAAATTTTCAATGACTTATTAAAAAATAGAATTAATAAAAATGTTAAATATGTTTTAACATGTATTTATAACAAACATTTTTTCAGTTTTAGTCTCTAAATTATTTAAGACAAAGTTACCCGTTTTTGTCTTCTATTTTCAGAACGCACCATTCACTACCAACCAATCCAAACGCTATTGGATTCTCGGCCTTAAATAACCATAGTTCAATTACTACTTCCGAGTTGTCGCAAGACGTTTTTTTGAACTCGTGCTGCCAAAATAACTTGTCGCAGCATCGAGTACGTTTTCGTCTGGTAAAATGTCACGATGACGATACGAAAACGTCAGAAACTTGTGCTAGGGGCTCTGCTATATGGGTATCAAATGGAAAGGGCTTGCTGAGAAGAATACGAAAAAACCTTGTTAAAAAAAAATATGAATAATTTTATTTCAGGATATAAAATCTCCGCGATAACGTAGCTTTGTATCAGTAAAAAAGAAAACGAGTTTTACTACCTGACATTTCCTAACAAAAAAAAACTGTCTCTTGTATATGATGTAACGAACGAATCGACGAGTATGTTCAATACTCGTCTGGTCCTTAGAAAAGTCTCTCAGTATCTCCTGATGCTTAATTTTACGGAATTATGTAAGCAGCAAGCCACGGGCCACCCATTCACCTGTTAATCTTCACAGTTAAAGGTTGTGCCGACAGCCCTATAATTATGATTCAATGAAACAGAAATCATTACTTTACATCTTCCATTGACGTTCGGTATTACTACACAACTCAATTGCATAGCAGTGCGAAGCCACTTTAAAAGAACGTAGAGAAAACCCACTTTCAATAAAATGTTAGTTTTGCAAGCAGGTGATTGCAGGAGATAGTACATTACTGCAGCGGCCAGCAAAAGAGGCATTGATGGACGAACTTCGCGGAAATTAAAACTAAGTACCTAGAACCATTGAGCTAATAATGTACCTACTACTATTATCTCAATGCCTACAATTCATTTGGTCAAATACAATATTACCTTTCAAAATCAATGACGAACAACGAGCACGGAGCAACAATAATTTTTGCCTTTTGTTTTTTTTTTCAATAAACAGCTTTCTATTTGCAAACCAGTTCGAAATTTAAATAAAACCTTAGATAAGTTACCTCCTTGATTGCCATGTTTCGGAGTAAAAGATCGTTCCATTTTTAAATTACACGACAGATATGAGTTTAGGTACTAAGTAATTTATTTCAGACAGGTATGGATTTTCATACAACTTTTGCCGGCCGCTGCTCGCATGGACTTGGCCAGTACAGCAATTTCGATTTCAGTAAGTAGGTTGTCAAAATAATGCTCAAGCACACAAGCATGTTTGAGAAAAGATAGGTAACTAATAGCTGATAAGTCACTAATAAAAAAGCCTGTAGTTATTTACTTTAAGGCAGGCGGGACTCCGGGGTCACGGGTGCTTAGAGTTGGGACTCTGTCCGTGCATCAAAGACGCACCCATGTTAGACGGGCTACCGCCGGGCACAGCGAGGCAGGAATGTGCCCTGACGGGCGTAGCATAGACGGGGTTCTGATTTTTAGGTGAGGTAAAAATCCCACTCATCTTATTCGTTGTCTTCATTATTGAAGGTCGTGCCCGTCTTGGAATGCTTTGACGAGCTGCTTCCAAGCCACTTTGTCTTCGGCTCTTCTTAGGGCAGTGGTCACCATGAGTCCAGTCCCGCTGGACTTTTCCCATCCACTTTTCCCACAACAACCAATTTTTGCTCTTAGGTGGCAGTTCGTGGAGTGTCTGATTTTGATGTTCAACTGGTCGAGAATGGACTTATTCAAAACTCTCACACTCCCAGGTATTTTCCCAAAAGTTCAGGCATCTTTTGAAAGTTCCCCCGCGATATTTTTTATCTTGTTTTTTTTATTTTTTTTTATCTTGTTTTTTTTTTGTCTTGTTTTTTTTTTATTACTTTTTTTTTTTTTATTACTTTTAATTTTTAATTTTAATTTATGTGACGTTCAAAAGTGCCGTTTATTGGCCTAATTGAATAAATATATTTGACTTTGACTTTGATAAAAAAAGCTATTGCAAATGCCAGTGGAAAAGCAACGTGTAGCAAAATCATGATCATTACCAGCTGGACTCTCTTCCAATCTAAAACCAACGCTACTATTAGCGAATTCATTCCTGACCATGGTTTCTTCAAAAAGTTTTGTCCAAATCTCTTATAAAGAGACTTAAAGAGAGAGGTCTTAGGGCGCACGGTTGGCGCAGTGTTTGAGCGATTGACTGCTGAGCTGCGTGTCACGGGTTCGATTCCCGTACGGAACAAATATTTGTATGACCTACAGATAGTTGTTCGGGCTCTGGGTGTTGTGTATGTGAGTTTATTTATATGTTTGTTAACGCACCCACGATACAGGAAGAAATTCCTAGTGTGGGGCAAAGTTTTTATAAAAAAATATAAAGAAGGCCCTTTAGTGGTCTTTGCAGCCTATTCCTTCAAGTACCTTCCTATTGAGCTGTTTCTGTCGATGTAAGCTCGCAATCACTCTATGGGTCTTCTGTCCCTACCCGTGGCGGTGTCGCAAGCCGATCGTTCATCAATGGCCACCAGATGGGCTTGGCAAAGGTCAACAGCACCTGTCGCTTTCACCGGGCGGCCACGAAATGAAATGGAAAGTACGGACACATAAGTGACAGGTTACTTTGTCTCGTCTCGGTGAGATTTAACGACTCTATGATAGACGGGATCTCTTGTTGCTTCAATGTCTCCGATTTTATGGTCCATTTGTCTTCCGCGAGAAAACGATATATCAATGGGCGGTTTGGCTACCTCGAGTTGAACGGAATGAAACTAACGTGTCATGCGTTCTATATTTGTAATCACCACAAAATTGTTTAGATTTAATTGCTATTTTGTAGTAACTTTTAGATAGGCAAGAATATTTGTCTTACGCAGCTCTTTTCATTCACATTACACAAAATTTATGAAACTGGCACCAGGGATTGAACATTTCTATGAAAATCGGTTTTCTTAAATATGCATATATGTGGTGAGGAGAGGAGAGGGAGACAAAAAAGCGATGGATAGCCTGTGTAAGATGATGTGGCCTGAAAAGGGGCTAAATTCTTAGTAGGATAAGGGCAAGAGAATCACTGTGATAAAATAAGTATGTACCTAATGACGACACGGTTGGCGCATTGGTTGAGCGATCGACTGCTGCACTGCGTGTCGCGGGTTCGATTTCCGTACGAAACAAATATTTGTATAGCCTACAGCTAGCTGTCCAGCAGCTTAATTGCGTAATTGAATTAGGCAAGGCAAAGGGTTAGACCCCATGAAAGAATATGAAAAATCACATAGACCATCCACATCGCGTCTTTCATCTCGCCATGTGATTGGTCGATTGTTCATACTATTTGCCCTTTGCTTTGCCGAATTCATTACGCAATAAGGCTGCTGAACCTGACCCCAGATCCTGATCTGGGTGTTTGTGTATGTGAGTTTGTATGTTTGTAAAGGCACCCACGATACAGAATGAATGGAAAGGTTTAAAAAAAGAAAAGTACAGAAATTTTCCTGCGCGGCCTTCCTCAATGTTACGACAAGCCTAGAAGTCCTCGGCAGCAAACAGAACGTGGATCAGCGTGTATTGGAACTAACGACTACAACACAAGCACTTAAGTCAACAACACCAGCCTAATGACACCTTCCATAGAAACTTTCTCATCAAAGGACAACGTTCCTTTCACCGAACCCATAAAAGCCATCAAGTGCCATCAACAAACTCGCCTAAAAGGAGTGCGTCCCTTTCTACAGCTATCACAAGTACTTGCCATGCCAGTAAGGGGAGCAAGCACTCGCCATCCATCAGTGAAACGACTTCCGTGCCCCTGTTTATGGGAAGTGGCGCGTGCGTCGACGCGGAAGCTTGCGCGCGCGCGGGGACGCGGACGTGCGTCTTTCCGTCCATTCATGCGATAGTGATACACATTGGATGTGGCAGCCGTTACTTGTAGGTTCTTTGGTATGTTGTCTTGTAGACATGCTTTTTTGTAGTGGCAACTTTCATTTGTTTGTTGTTTTGGGTTCGTTAAATGCTTAGGTTTAAAATAGTTAAGAAGGATTTAAGTGACCCTTCAGAAGAACATCTATAGCATGGTAATGCGTATAAGGTGAAGAGCTGCTTCACAAAAGATCAAAACCCGTAGTTTAATAGGAGGTGATCGGAGTCAAGAGGTTGGTGATCTTTTTATAAGCTTACATTGCAGCATAGCCATATTACAGCGCTGTACGTACATAGAAAGAGCCATGCCACATTTCTTTAAGTCTTAACTGAATAGGCAAATAACTATTGCTATTAAAACACTTCGTCACATCCATTCTTCCTAGTCCTACACGTTATCACAAGGTCGCTGGTTCGGTTACAGTTACCTGTTCACTAATCGCGCACATTTGCATCGCTGGGTATCACTCCACTGCTGTGGGAGACATGCTGGTTACTGCTTTATCTTGCCAATTCTCCTTAACAACCAATTAACCTAACCAACTAGTAAGGCAGCTGTCTAGACTAAACTAGGACTTGAATAATAAGATTATCGAAGTTTGAAAAACCTATCCATTAGGGAGCACTTAGGGAGGAGGTTTTCTTCTCATGAATATTGTCAAAAGCGTCTTCTAATTCGTGTTATCGCAAAGCAAGTTTTTTTTATTAAGTTTCACTCAGGAGATGAGAACTTTTGGAATGGTTGACAATAGTTAGGAGAACCGATGACATGGTTACGGGTGCAGGCAATTGCTGGATGTGAGACACACAGGACCAGTTTATAATGGTGACACTTGTGGGAGGCCTTTGTTCAGCTGTAGAAGTCTTTCGGCTGACAAGATAGTTATGTTGAAAAAGGAAAATGGAAGGCGAAAATCTGATTATTTTAAATATTGTGTATTGTGAAGGCTTCTCACCTATTTAGAGGCAACCTCATTGCCTATTATAAAACTGGCAACAGATAACTATTTAGTTTTGGAAGGTGATTTAAATTAGATCGTTAGGAAACTATTTGAAGAAGGTTTTGTTTAGCTTTGCTTGGGACTTCGGTAAAAACCGCCTTAGGTCAGGCACGTTGTTGATTCAAAATCCCTGAGTTATGCCCACGCGATAGTTGGGGTAATATGCAGTAAAAAAAAGTTTTATTAGGTACATAAACATCGTTTTTTTTCTTTTCCTCGGGAAACCTTCAAAAGGTGCCTGGACTCTTGGGGAACAGAGTGTGGGATTTTTACCTCACTAAAACCACTCCGGTGATCACCATAGCACGTAGAAGTGCCCCGTGACCTCTCAAAAGACCATCTCGGAGCCGAGGGGGCTCCGGGATGGTTGTGCAACGCCTGTCAGGGTACATCCCTGGGGGGGTACTTTAAGACCTACTGCAAATAACCCCAACGATCCACGATTTAGGCCTACCCGTATATCTACCTACTTGGAAGATATTTTGTTCATTAAAGGACTGTGAGTTGAGTGGTTAATAATGGCGCCTTTCACCATATCTAATTATAATTAGAAACCATTTTATGTTAAAAACAGTACGACATCAAAGTACCGACCGACGACGTTAGTTAATTGATGTCTATTACAACTTGACGAGGTATTTATCAATAGACGTTTGTTTGCGACGTAATTAACTTAGAGGCTGATAAGAAAGGTGTTGGCGAGTGATTTGAAAATAAATTGACTTCCTACTTGTCTCGTTTTCCTTGTATGGTAGTAGTTGGAATGATAGCAACTTTACTTACGGTGTTCCGATAAGTATCTGATCACCGCCGACTAGCTATCAAGTGCAATGTTGAACTTCATCAATGTATGAGGCAGAATGAGGCTATTACGGTTTATATGGCGTATCTACCATATCAAAACACAAGCAATACATTAGGCAGGAAAGGTTTTTTCAGGTTTCCTAGCGATTGTATTTTATGTGCCAAATGTTCAACGGCCTGTGTTCATTCAATTGAGAAAACAATAGACTATTTATTGTACCTTGTGTACCTATTTTTAGGGCAGTATGTTCCATTGAATAGAATATTCTAGGTTCATACTGAATTTGAAAGTTTTGAAAACTATTGAACTAGTTCCCACAAAATTATACTACAATACGTAGGTAAATTCAATCATTTATCAGTCGAAGCAGGTGTTCAATTTTAACGGATCTAGCCCAGCCCTTTCAGACATAAAACAACCATTTACTTACATAGATCTATGCATACAGCCTAGACTTATGACATGGTTATTTAAATACCTGACATACATATACTAAACATATTCGCCACACGTATAGTATGCACATAAAATATGTTACAATTAGCGACATAATATGAGGACTAGTTTCAAAATATCGTTGCACGGAGTGCACTGTTATGGGTTCAGTCCATAGAGACTTGGTAATGTTAGGGCACTGCCGGTATTGCATATTGTTATTGAATAAACTTTGCGTTAGTTGATTGCAGTTGGTAGCTGGACTATTGAATTAAATTTGTAATCTATCGGATAATAATAATAAATGATGTCACATGGTGGGGCTTGCGCGCTTCAATGATCTCTAGGTTTGTGCCGGTAGATTCTGCTTTTCTGTATCATGCCTAGGATGAGAGGCCAGACTAAGGGTCGGTTCATATCTAACGGAATATGCGTCGCGTATTATCCGCCAGAACTGACAAATGTATAGAAAAACACTCGACCGTTCACCCTCAACCGATGATGCGTTAGTGCGTTTACTGTGCTAACTGACTACGCTCGACGCATCATCCGTCAGATATGAACCGACCCTAGAGACTTTCTACACCAATAGCAGAGTCGTCTCAATCACCTTTCTATTACTTTTTATATGTTTATATTTATTATAGGAAATGTATAGGTATATTTATTTTAACTTATATATTTAGTCTTCAATTTTTTCTTTAATAATTATTTCTATTTTTTATGCACCTGCCATTTTATCTCTCCACCATCCTTGGTTGACTGGTAGAGAATGCCTCAGGCATTAAGTTCGCCTGTACGTTGCATGAAGTTTTAATAAATAAATAAGAGAGATACAATCCGCAGGGCAGCTTTGTGGCGAGCTGGTGGGCAATGGCGACCCCACCAACTTCTCCAGGGAGAAGCCTTGTTCCTCATCTGTGGCTTGCCTTTATTGGCCGGTCTGAGTGGAATCTGACGGGGACCTGAGCGCCCACCTCTCTCTTGCCTTAATTGGCTGGCTTGAGTGGAGATTTGTTAGAGCAAACGTGCTCGGAGGAAGGCAGTCAACCCAGTAAGATGCTGGTAGGGATCTTGACCGTACTGCCGGGCTTGTCCTGATTTTCTTTTTCTCTATATTTTGCAATAGTCTTACACCAACCGGGGATTGCCGTTGGGTGCACTTGCGTAGTGCATACAGGGATAATCGTCGGTTGGTGTCACATTTCCAGATACATGCCTAACAAGGCCTCTGCGAGTTGGCTTCGGCCCTTTTCACGCCTTTCAAAGGTTCGGGACCCCAGGGTCCCGAGAAAGTAATGATAATGACACAAGCCATTTACCGCCCTGCTGCAGGGCAATGGCTTCTTCCATATAGAGAAGGCACAAACATTATCCACCACGCTACGCTAGCTCAAGGCGGGTTAGCGATATCAAACTTTTTACAAGCTTTTAACTAACTTGCAAACCTTGCAATGTACTTAAGTGTAAGTGTGGGAGCAGTGGTGGCCCAGTGGTATCGGCCGCGACTTACAAGTTGTTGGTCGTGGGTTCGAGCGCAGGCAGGCGCTTTACTTTGTATAAATTATTATTTGTGTAAATTATTTCTTCGCCACTGCTCTCAAAACGGTGAAGAGAAACATCGTGAGGAAACCGGCATGCTAGAACCAAAAAATCGAAGACATGTGACATCCACTAACACGCACTGGGCCCGCGTGGTGGATTACTGCCCATTCCCTCTCACAGAGAGGAGGTCTGTGTCCCAGCAGTGGGAACATTAATAGGCTGATGATGTGATGTGATGTGATGAGATGTAAGTGTGTTTGGGCCAAATCTTGCAACTGTATTATAGTTATCCTCCACCGATTAAGATGAAATTTTGCATACACGTTTAATTTGGGTCATCCAAATTAAACATGTATGAAAAATGCATGGTTAGCTAAATGACAGCATTCTAAATCCAATATGGCGGACAAGTTGTTTTTGTGCACTGCCATGATATGGGGATCAAATGAAAGGGTTTTCTGAGAAGAATACGAAAAAAGCTTGTTAAATTTTTTTTTGTCAATATTTTTATATTTACTAAGTACCGTAAGTAAGTAAGTAAGTAAGATTTTTTCTTTCACTGATGTTACCGATGAACTGAAAAAGTCACATTGGTATCTTCCCGGCTTTGAACTCATTACTTCAAGTTAAGAGACCTGACATATATGATAATCTAGCTTCCTTCTTAATTTGAGATAGGTACTGCTGGCATGTAAGCTTGTATAGGAGATCCTTTGAAGTCTTTTCCTCAACGATATAGGGACCAAAAGAAAAAAGATTTCTTGCCCTCGACAAAGTTGAGTCTCTTATGACTTCTTAGTAGTAAAGAGGGAGCCGACAAGAATGTTGTAAGTATCACTGACTTAGCAGTGCCAGACAGTCAGATATTCTCATTGGAATGCACGTTTCAAAATGTATGGAGTCGGCAACTTAAAGTATAACGCTATATTACTGCGTCGACTCTGCAATGCCTTGCTCACAATTTTTCGAAACTGGTCCTTCGATAATTGCGTAAAGTGCCGTTACACTGCAGTAGTTGGAATGCAGTGGGTGTCTTTGGGATTTGCATGTGGACTGGACGTGAAGTGTGTCGGCAGCAGGTTCCATTGTAATTGATAGGACCTCTTTAGGACGCTGTTACGTTTTGTAGGCTGAATGGCTGGTATTAGGTGTCGCTTTATACCGGCCTGTTTTTAAGGCTCTTCCACCGCTTTAGTGGCATAAAACGGTTACTTTCTAAAGCATACTCCTAACTAAGTACAGGCTAGGTTAAAAGATTTGAATAAAAAAAAAATTGATTCATGTATATTATTTGTGAAACAAGGTTTTTTTCGTGTAACTAATAGTTTTGCTTCAAAAAAAGACTTGGATGTTTAAAAATATTTTTACGCAGAACAATTGATGGCTAGAATTTCTTCATAACTAAAATAGCATATATAATCAAAGAATATTTTGCAAACAGAACTGTCCAAAAGGAGGTTCATTATTGATATTCTGGCTCCGAACAGGCAAACGCCCAGGGAAATGATCATAAGCTATTAGAGTAAGGTTATTTTGAGAGTGCGTATGGGACAGATGTATACAAGTCACATACCTACCATATTTACCTTACCCACATACAAAATAACCATACTCTAAGAGGTTTTGATCACCCCCCAGAACTTTTTTTTTGTTATGGTGTGGTAAATCCTCATTGGAAGTCCTCCGCCCTGGGGAGGGCGGAGGTGTCTGTTAGACTCGTACTGACTAAAAACCACCCCGGTGTTCCATCTCACACCTACGCTGGGGGTCGCGGGAACAACGATACTTCCGCAACCCCGGCTAGTGCCGGCCCGCCTCTGCGGGCCACGACCTCCGGTTGGGGGGATGAGTGAGGTGTTGGACTCCCCCCGCGACGTCTAAAAGGGGCGCGCGTGGATCACTACGCGCCACCACCTCGGGCCCTAATGTGTGGGGGGTGACGGACGTCCCCGAGTCCGTCGCCCCTGGACCTTTTTAGGGGGGCTGGAAGAGGTCATTGTCCGCCCTCCGCCAACGCCCAGCGAGTCTGCTGCGGATCGGGTTAGCGGATGAAATCTCTCTCTCCCTCTCCGCAACCTCCTTCTGCGAGACGACGGTTTGCAGAAGGATACCACCGCGTCCCAGGACTCCTCGCTGCCGACTATAGACTCGACTACGGCCGGCAGCGACAGGTCACTGCCTACTTCAGAGGTGAGGGCACGGCGTGGCTCCTCCCAAGCGGCACACTCTGCCAGCGTATGCCACGCCATGTCCTCCCGGCAGTCGACGCAGTGGTGACACCGGGCATCCGGCTCCCTGTTTATGCGACACAGGTACTTCCCGAAGCAACCATGCCCCGAGAGCCAGTAGCGCTCGAGCACTGGCCGGACCGCCTCAATGGTAATGAGGGTAGGGCGTGAAAGCCTGTCCCGCCATTCCGCTACCAGGACCTCGCGAAGCTGAGACTGACGCAACTCCATATGTCGCTGCATCAGCCCTTCACCCCGCGCCTACGCTTCCTCGCGCTACCGATACAGTGACGCGAGTACCTTCGCCTCCAGGTCCCAGGGCGGGGATCCGGCCAGCACACAAGCCGCCTCGTAGGAGATCGTGCGATACCCCCTGATGACTCTGACGGCCATCGCTCTCTGCGGCTTTCGTAGAACAACGATGCTGCCGGCCGTCAGGTCAGCCGCCCAGAAACCCTCAGTACTGCGTTAACATTGAGAAATATATACGCCTTAAATGTGTGTTAGCTTAGCTTAGTTGTGTTTCTCACTGTTTATGTTTGTTGTGTTAGTTGTTTTAAAGTATCCAAGTCTTATTAAATGTTTTGTTGTGATCGTAGAGTTTATGCCTTTTATGTACTTACTACCTGTTTTAACCATAATGGTAAATTCACTAGTTCTTGAAGAGTAATAGTGTTTTACGGTTATTACAATCTTTGAGAAACCCTAAGCTATGTAAATACATATAGATATATTGTACGTTATTGCAAAACAGCTTTTTATATTGCCATAGCTAGTTCAATAGGAATATTTTACAAGAAAACCTTTGGATGCATCCAAAGGCCTTGTAGTAAATTTTAGTAATTAATATTTTAGCCCATAGATTTTATATAGCCGTCTATCATTAAAATCTTTACGCTGATTACGAAAATTCTCTCGAACATTGCTAAACAGAAAATAATATTAGATAATTTAGCTACAAATTCTCTTCCTTATGGGACAGGTTTACCGCTTCATCATCAGACCTCCTACTAGAAGATTGCATCTATAGCAAGACTCCGCATTTACGAGTCGTATGTACTAAGATGAGAAGATAAGGTAGAAGTGTGATGGTAAGATATGGTAGCGGTGCTTCAGATGTCCAGGTAGTCTGTTATGTCAGGCTGACCAGTTTGTTATGACGGCTAGATATATGGAGTAACTTGTGGTTTAATAGACAAGATACGTCTTGTTTGTTGTTGCATGAAATGGTACGTACAAGTGTTATATTTTCTAATTAAGCAGCGCATTTTTCCTGTCGTAGCGTCATCACTATATATGAACTACAAAAATAAATAGTAGCACACCGTTACGGCACACTGTATTTCAACGCTGTTGCCTATCCTATATCGTCATCACTTTATATTAACGAGTCAAAAGAAAAAATACGTGTCCAAAAATTTTAATAATGTACCTGGCGGACAAAAATAAAATTTTCAGTCAACTACCCTATTTAAAGGGGTGGGTCTATTTCATTACTCGGACAAAAAGTCAGATTCTAGATGCTGGGCGAATGTCTCAATTGAAAAATCTAAGAACACTTTGAACTACTCGGCGATTCAACCACTCAGATTAACTAGGCAGTGGGTTAATAAGTGTTTTTTTTTATTGTGTTCGCATGCTGACGACCCATCATTCATCATCATTTGTTAATTATAACCTAACACGGATTTCTAAACAGATTGATCTTCTGAATACAGACCCACAGTAAGTAGGCGGACTATTGATAGCCCTAAGATGTTATCTGTGTGGTATTCAGGTGGACACTGGTAAATATTCGATTCATAAAATTCCGTCTTCAAATAGAGATATTTGTTGTTGATTAACATCAGGAGATCCAAGTGGGAAATCTTTAGCAACGGATTGTGCATCCATCGTCATTCCTAAATGGTACCGTGCAGAAATATTATTTTTCGTACCACTTGCTCAAAACAGTGACATTCTATGCCACAAAAAGCGAACATAACAATAGTCATTTTTAACCTGTTAAAAACAGGGAAAGAAAATTGTACTGAATTTCATTCATCCTCTAGGGAGTGAATGTGATTTAAATTTGGAATACTTACCGAAATTTATACTGAACTACATCTGTGTTTACACCATTGAGTTTGTATATAAAGCATTATACATCTTTTTGAAAAAGGAATACGCATTTATTATGCAGTTATGATTAATAAATAAAATTACGAAAACCGACGAGGCCGTATGAGCTTGATGCCTTTGCTTTTCCGACAAACAAATATTAGTCTAGGAATTTGCCGCGTTTTTGTTTTCTTCAAATACATAAACGTTAAGTTTATTTTACTTTTAATTGTCATTATTTTTAATAAATGCTTATCTCATATTATTATTGTGTTAATTTTTTCGCAAATGGTACGAAAAGTAGAGTATTTTCCTCGGTGATAAAGCTGTCTTAGTCTTGGGTGAACTTAAATCCCTCGCTACACTCAGGGCTCGTCTTAAATCCCTCGCTTCGCTCGTGATTTAAGTTTTTAACACCCTCGCTATGCTCGGGAGTAAACCTCGAGTCCTTCGTTACGCTCGCGATTTAAATCGTCACCCGCGCCAGAAGACCCTGCTTTATCCCCTTGGTTAATAATCTACTATTTTTTTATTGTGTTTGCATGCTGACGACGCATCATTCATCATCATTTGTTAATTATTCCCTAACACGGATTTCCTTACGATTTCTAAACAGATTGGTCTTCTGAATACAGACCCACAGTTAGTAGGCGGACTATTGATAGCCCTAAGATGTAATCTGTGTGGTATTCAGGTGGACCCTGGTAAATATTCGATTGATAAAATTCCATCTTCAAATAGGGATATTTGTTGTTGATTAACATCAAGAGATCCAAGTGGCAAATCTTTAGCAACGGATTGTGCATCCATCGTCATTCTATTCCTAAATGGTACCGTGCAGAAATATTATTTTAGAGACAATTATGAAGGTAAGTAACGCTTGTCTACCGTTATTTGAATCTCTGTTTCTATTATACTTTTAATTTGAATTTACACGAATAAATTCTTCAATCAAGTCGGTTTTTATTGTACTAGCGGCCCACCCCGGCTTCGTAGGGGATAAAAAATTATACACAAACCGTCTATGTTTATCGGTATTTCTATTGGTATTAAAATCCTTTGCGGAGTTTAGGAAGTAAGGGGAGAAAAAGAGAGAGGCAGACAGCGACTTTGTGGTATACTATTCAAAGAATGTAACCCAGGCTGATGGTTGTAACAACACGTCCACGTGGGTATTTTGCGTAGAAATCTTGTATCATCATTCTCCTGCCCCCGTACCCTGACGTGTCAAAACTATCATAGTTCGAGCGCAAAAAAAGGACAGATGTATACAAACAAGTCACATACATTTGTCCCCTGCATAATCTGCCTAGCCCTTTTCGCAATGATTGTTGGGGTCGGCTTCCAGTCTTACCGGATTCAGCTGAGTACCAGTGTTTTACATGGAGCGACTGCCTATCTGACCTCCACAACCCAGTAACTGGGTAACGCGATGCCTCTTGGTAAGACTGGTGTCAGATCTCAGGCTTCTGATTACCCGTAACGACTGTCAACGATCTTCAAATGACATTTGTCCGCTACACAAACTCAAAATAACCTTATTCTAAGAGCTTGTGGTCAACCACCTGGTGTTATCCCAATTTCTTTGAGACTGTCACTTCTTTCTTACTTCTCTGTTAGTCGTCTTCTCTGTAGTCACGTAGACATACGAGTACTTTACTTTCCAGAGAGAGTAACTTACACCATCACACGTCTTTCAACCGCTTAGCATCAGTCACAGTTGACATTTTCCGGTACAAATGGGATAAGTTCCCAGTCGCAGCTAATTATAACCAGTTCCTGCTTTGACGGCGGACTCTCACTGCACTTATGAGGTGTTTCTATTACGAATGGTAACACTTACCACTGGTTATAGCGACCGTCAACGGAAGAGAGATGTGGTGGTAGACTTAATAGCAGGAAGTTTCACTTGTCTGTCTGTATACAGACGTTTAAGCCTTTACGTTATGTTAGCTTAAGTAAGTAGTTTTATGTATGTTTTTGTAGAGTCGTACATGTTGGTTCCTTCAAGTTCCTTGTAGCTATCTGATATACTGGGTACAGCAGTGGCGTAGCTAGTTTTAAAGGGGCCCTGTATCAGATATTGTTGTAGGCCTTTCTAACTCGAATACAGCAAAACAAAGGCAAGTTGTTTTATACAAATAAATAAAAAAGCACAATGAAAGCTTAAGCTATCCAAGTCAGGATTCTTGAATCGAAAATCCATCTGTTTTATATAAGCAAAAATTTAGAGAGAGCAAAGTAAACTAGTAAATTGAAGTATACCCACTCGCGTAGATAAAGCTATCATCATAACAAACAGCTTTCATTATATTAATTTATCCATTACAGCCCTCTTATCAATTAAAATGGGAGGTTTGGACAACATTTTACAAATCGATCCTTCCTAATCACCAGGGGCCCCGTTTCATTGAGACGGCTGATATAGCTGTAGCTACGCCCCTGGTATTCAGGTGTTGCTGTAGCATGATTCAAACCTAATGACGTCTGTTAAGTTCGCTGCGCAGCGATTTGCTGAGTATTTTGAGCTGATAAGAGATTTGATTCTACTTGTAAGTATTTGAACGGTGGACCGATCAAGCATTTAAATAAAAACTATGTTCATGTTTCGATTAAGGTTTATTTTAGAGGGTAAGAAAAAATTTAAAAGTTGCTTAGGAATTGGAAAGGGAAAATCAGAAAGTCCTTTTTTTCTATGGGATATATCTATCTGAATGATGACTTAATGTCCTATGACCAATGATATTCAAATAAACAGATATGTTATAAGCGCGCGCATTGTGAAGACTCGAATAGTAGACAATTGTAACCTTTAGTCTTTAGTTTATGTCACGCATGGCGAAGAGCGATACGCTTTGTTGAAACAAAAACAAAATTAAAAAAAAACCATCGTGTGTACTTAGAAAGTGTACCAATTATAATACCAAATTACATAAAACAGAAGGGATCTCATACCATATGTAAATACGCAATACACCTCAATTTACTAATTTATTTCAATTTTTTTTCCTAATTTTCTGATATTTGGAGGTTACAAAAAGAAAAAACATTGGTTGTCAGAATAATGTTTGTTTACATTCACACGCAAGTGACAAACACTAGCTGTCTCTTTTTTTCTTGTTTGTTTTATCAAGCCATCCCTTTCGACATTGTAGTGAAATGTCAGTAGAATGAAAAGTGTGTATGTGTGCTGCCGCTGCTGCGCGGAACACTTTTTTCAATTGTTTTGTGAGTGTATAACGTATCTGTTTATTTGAATATCATTGCCTATGACCCTTAGATGGGGCAGAGGGCGACCACAGATGTCTATCGCGATCGGTCTTAAGCTTCACGCTTCACCTCGCTCCACGTCATTCCGATGCTCGTCGCTTCTGCCAACACGGTGCGACCAGAGAGTTTGTATACCAACTCTCTGGGTGCGACGTAGGCCATGGACAAGTGACATTCTATCATCGATAGCGTGGCGATAGAGATTGTTAAAAAAAAAAAACCATAAAATCAAAAAACCCGACTGTCGAAGAAGTTAACGCTAATTGTTTTATTTATAACCTTTTAAGTAATATTTTTTGTTCGAATTGTTTAGATTTAATCATATGTGTTATATAATTTTGAAATCACCACTTAAAATCCTTTATTTTGTTATCCCACACGATGGGTTTGGAATAAAAACAAAAATTGGGCTCCCACAAGATGGCGTCCAAAAGCCGCAATTTTTCTATTTTTCAATTCGAATGTAGCCAGTGACACTCGCAAGGTTATGACGAATCGAAAGACGTAAGAATCATCGAAATCGGGCAACGCGTTTGGTCTCTTGAACGCCACATAGGAACAAAGATACATACATAAATAATAGACTGTAAAAAGCTAAAATTCGGGATTGATCAGTGATATCGAAAAATCATCGATCAATCCTTGCATGTCAACTATCGCCTTCGCTGACATCGAATGCAACTTGGTTAGAGCCTGTTTGACGGGAACGGCCACGCTTTCTTTAGCCTTGAGGATTCCAATTCAACGCTTGCTTGGGATTGTTATCTTTATCCCATCTCAGCGTGTGACCAATTCTACGTAGAATAGACTAGAATAGACGTGATAATTCCCAACGCTGTGTTCACGGTCCTAAAACCACTCTTTTGCGCAAGAGCATCTTTTACATGGCTCCGACAATATTTAATAAATTGCCCAAATCATGGAGAACATTGAGTATGTCTGCTCTTAAATGCAAATTAAGGACTTTATTAGTTGAAGGAACATGATTATTATAGTTTTCTTTTTTTATTGATTTGCTCGCGTTTGACCACTATCTCGCCTGATGGTAAGCGATGATGTGGTCGACGGTGAAGCACACTTGCCTAGAATTAACCTATTCACTAATGACTTAAAGACCCCAAGGTTGTAGCTATCAGGAAACAAAGACTCCGGCAGGGAATTCCACTCCTTAGCTGTGCGTACAATGAAAGTATTCGCAAAACGCTTTGTACGTATTCAGAGTTCATTTCAGTTCATGAAAGACGACAATTTCTTAGTTTTTTGAAATGATGATGTCTTGTATTATATAATGTATTGTTAATATTGTTGATGGAATTAAAATTTGTAATCACTTAATTAATAATAAGTATTGACATTGAATTGTATTAATAACGTATAATAAGTATTATGATTCAATAAGTAAATTTATAATATAATTTTAATAAATAAAGTTGCGGTTTGTGCACCACCTCTTCTTACCAATTTGTACGCCACGATACGCGGCTAAACATCATAGAATATTTCTGTATTTAATATCATGCATGCAATGTATGTACGCCATGTTGATACAAATATATGAGCTTACTTACTTGCGACTGTGACGCTTGATCTGGCGGTCGATCGGGCTCTCGTGGCATTTCTCCAGCAGCTCTACGTTAGTGATAGTCTCGGGCCAGTAGATTCCGAGTATGCGACGAAGACAGCGGTTGACAAAGACCAAATTTTGAATGCTATATGAATGAATTTAGATAAGCATGAATATTTTAAAAACATTCGTAAGAAAACCAAAAGATCCAAGATTTACCCGTTCATATTATGATATCATTTTATTTTATCTTTAACAATGACATTGGGATTCAGTTTTCGAGATGTTATTCTGCAACTTGATAATATTATCTCTTGTTATCTGAAAACATTTCATCTTATGTTGATATTTTAGTCGGTTATTGTGCGTTTCGGTGAATGAGTTAATTTTCGGTATTTTGTTTAAGATATTTTTTGTGAAAAATGTTAAATTGTGAAGTGGATCCTTGGAAAGTAAGTTTTTTATTTTTTCTTGTTTAAAGGAGATGTTTGATTTTGGGCCATCACTATGTACACTACATAGATAAATAGGAAAAAAATAGGGGAATTCCATAAAAATACTAACAAATTAATTTGAAGAAGGGTACAGGAGTAACAAAAATGATCATTTATAGTTTTTTAATTAGATAACCCTATTTTTAGGGCAGCCATGACAGTTGTGTTTGACATGACGTCTGACGACTTTGATAGTTTTAAGAAGTGACTTCTTTGAGTCATTCTTTGCTTTGACTTTGAATTGGATATGTTTCGGAGTTTTTAGTGATTGTTTTACTACTACGGACATTAATTGATTACTTCTCTATTGCAATTGAATTAGTGTTGTTTCGATGACACGTCAAACAAATGTCATTGTCAAAATGTCATTCTGCGCATACTGTCTTTGTCAAAATGTCATAATTCGCCTACTGCTGATCTGACCCTCCATGTTTAATTGTAAATTGTGTTGCTCTACTTGACAAAGTTAATTTGAGTTTACATTGAAACGAAGTGCAATTAAAGAAAATTAACTATAAAAAACAGTTACTATATTATACAGCAATTTTTACATAAAGTGTGCATAGAGCTGGCCCAGGCTCCATACATTTCTGGAACATCTCCTTTGCTTACTTTGAGTGTCAAACTGTGTTCGAAAGCGAGGCTTTTAGATGCCTAGTTTAAAGTTTTTAGGTATGTGTGGAACGCGTTTTCTGGCCATGACTCATCCTCAAGACAATGAAGGAGGTAAACTGAGCTATGACACAACTTCTGGCGCCTAGGTACTACAGGTAGTTACCTAGACACCATTTTCAAGACTGCAAGTTGATTGATTGATCAACTGATTTGTTGATTGATTGATATATGATCATGAGTGCAAGTGCCGATGCGAGAACAATAGTGATTATATCTACTATCTAGATCGGTAATTAGATTTAAAGATTGCCTATAAATTAGACGGTATTTACCTACTTTTGTTGGATTCAAGGCGCATTAATAAAGAGTCGGACCGCATCAAAACATCAATATAAACAATTTGGGATTATTGGGATCATCCTAGGACCTATCCTACCTCGTGTACCTATACACGAGGTAATGCACATATTTGATATATCTATGGAGATAACAAATCTAGAAGAGCAGGCAATTCGACGAACTGAAAAGCGTGTCTTGACCCTTATTAGCATTTACATAGATACTACAAATTCTAACTTGAGCATACTCCTTAAGTGATACCTGAAAACTATGCATTAATAACTGCTATTTAGTTTACTCTCTGGCAAATCAAGATATCGTGGATACCAGTGTAATAACAAGATATTGAATGATTTACACCGTGTAAACTATAGACACATTCCTCAAGTCAATAGTTACGACAATGCCCTGCAAAGTTTGACCCAGTCTGCGCCATAGACAATACACACATAACTTGTTTTACAGTTTATTAAATTACTATTATTAATCCATAGAGCCATAGAGCTATTACAAATACCAGAGACAATGGGAGGGTCGCGCTTGAATCAGTAATTCACTATCCTCCTACGCTATGAAAAAAGCGGTCAAGTGTGATTCTGTTACGTGTTTATAAATTGGATACGTTCAATTAAATGTGACATAGTATCTTGATTGGTGTTGATTTTAATTGTGGATAAATTCGCCCTAAAAATCTATTTCCATTGGTATGTCAAGTCCGGTTTCGGACTTTACATGGGAAAGAGGCTGTTTTTAACTCAGGAATTGACAAGCTTTTATTTGCTTATAAAGTATCTCAGTGAAAAGTTAGGTGAGACAGATTTTCTTCAGTTCCAGTTAAGACCGCTAAGGCGCATTGAACACCCCCATTAGAAATTGAAGTTTGAAATCGCCAACCCGCAAGTTCCTAACCCTTATGAGAAATGGCCTTATCCTGCAGTGGGAACGGTTACAAGCGGATAATACATATATTTATAAAAGTCGGTAAAAAATATTTTAGTTTATGGTTTTTAACCAGCTTTCCAAAAAGGACTTCTCAATTCGGATGTACATATTTTTATTTTATGTAATAGCGGGCATAATTCCGTCATATATAAACGGATTTGCAAAATTCTTTTTTTAACCTCCGCCGGAAAAAGAGGGGTGTTATAAGTTTCACGTGTGTTGCTGTGTATCTGTGTGTCTGTCTGTGGCATCATAGCGCCTAAACCGAGTTTTTTTTTGTTTGAAAGGTAATTTTGTCGAGAGTGTTCTTAGCTATGTTTGATTAAAATCGGTTCAGCCGTTAAAAAGTTATGGGCGTTTTACTGTTTGATTCAGAGTGTTTTCGCAAGATAAATGTGTCGGGAGTTTTTTAAATTTTGAAATTTTACTTGTTTCCCATTTAAATTTGGACAGGATCTGATCAAGAACTTTGAGATATACAACAGAACTGTTCAATAAATGACGGCAAATCACTCGAGATTGCTGCAATCGCATGTTTGTTTATTGTTTACACCGTTTCATAACATACCATCACGCCAGTATGTTCTAAACAGGTACGCAGATGTGTACAGTTCACTCTGGTACAGTCTCATTCCACTGGTTATGTTCAAGTTACATGTTATTCGGGTAATCTATTTGGCATCACTGTGGGCATTATAGGTAACTTACTATAGAACTTGCCCATTATGTACCCCTAAAAGGTGAAAAATAAATAACTTTTTTTACAAAAAAATACAACCGACTTCTAAATAAAAACACTGCAAAGTGAAAAATTAATTTCGGAAGGCGGTGTCATAAAACGAAAACAGGAACATCGACTTCCGAAATTGAAGTTATTTTTTACTTTGTAGTTATTATTAGTCGGTTGTATTTTTTGGAACAAAGTTTTTATTGGGAAGTTTCTTTAATGTTTCGCCAAAAAAAAACTTAATTATAATAAAAATCAAAAAACCCGACTGCTTCAAAAGCGAACTAAAAAGTCGTAAACAAGGAAAAAATCATGCTGTGCAGGCGGAGGATACACCAGATTTTGGTGTGTTGTTGTTAGTTCGCTTTTGAAGCAGTCGGGTTTATTGATTTTTTTAATTAAGTTTTTTTATTTATAACTTTTTAGTTAGTTTTTTTTTTAATTAGATTCATTTAAACATGTAAGTGTTATATATTTTTGAAATCACCTCTGAAAATCCTTTATTTTGATACCCCACACGATGGGTTTGGAAGAAAAAAAATATTGGGCCCCCACAATATGGCACCCAAAAGCCGCCATTTTCTACTGTCCAATTTTTATGTAGCCTATGACACTCGCAGGGATAAGACGCATCGATTGACGTATGAATCATCAAAATCGGCCAACGCGTTTGGTCTCTGGAACGCCATATAGGAACAAACATACATACATACATACATACATACTTACATACATACATGCTTACATACATACATACATATACTGATAAACACATTACCCTCCTTCGGCAGTCGGGTAAAAATAGTTCTGTGCTTACTACGCACAAAATTCCTCGACGGAACCCAACACAACACAGCTTTGCAGCACCCACGTAAGAATGTATCTAAGTACTTAATATGTATACCATTAAACATACTAAGTATTGCGTTATATTGAATTGATCACGTAGATTCTAAGTCGTGTGTCATGTCAGTTGTGAGACTGATTGTCTAAGGACAGGTTACAGCTAAGTGTGATCTAAGTTTATCTTTGTTAAGTACGTGAATAAAGTTTTAAAAGTGATAAGGCTGGATCTGTGTCTGTGTTTAGCGTCCTGGAAAAGAAGGCTGAAGATTGTATGTATTTAGATTTGTATTTTATAATGTTAGTTTACGTTAAGCTGTTGCCCGCGACTTCATCTGTAGCATTGGTACTTCTAATAGCTTATCCCTCTTACTAATAAACATGGAATAAAGTTATACCAGATATAATAAAGGAACAACCATACATTTTTATAGGTTTATACTTGGTATAACTTTATTCTGTGTTTAATAGTAAGAGGGTATTTGTTTATATCGCGCAATAATATTGTAGATTTAAGTTTTTAAACTGTCATGGCCACTAAAATTAGAAGCGGGATATTAGCGTAACTCGCAACAAACAGTAAACATGGTAAATAGCTCGCTTCTTATGTTAATGTTTTCCATACAAACTTCCAACCTCCTTTCCATCGCCTTAAATGTGATTTCCGAGATAAAACCTATCCCTGGCCTTTCCAGGGTCTCAAAATATCGCTTCAGCGGTTCAAGCGTGTAAAGGTAACTGAAAGACAGATAAACAGACAGAGTTACTTTTGCATTTATAATATTAGTTAGGATAATGTTAGTTCATTTAATTACATTACCTACACTAACGCGTACGCACGTAAAACCCGTCATATATTATGTAGTGCGGGGCGATCACAGTCGTCCAAGCTGTTTGCTTACATAATGAGCTGTTTTCTCCTGGATTAGCTGAATCGCGTTAGTGTGTAGCTGAAGTACAAGTTACACGAGAATTTTTCCAGAAAATATTGCCGGCGGTAAAAAAAAAATTCTGTTAAGTAGCTACATACATCTTGGCACCTCAAGATACAGAGCAATGCTGTTCCATTGCTCCTCTAATTGCTACTATAATTGATAGGTTATTGCTAGCCTAGGCCTGCAGTCTCGACATAGCTAACGATCGTTACGTTAAGTAACATTCGTTAACTCTTACCACAAAATAGTAAGTATACAGAAGGGCCACTCCCGCCGTTTGGAAAATTGTCAGCTAAACTTGACAGATTCACTAGGGTTGCTACTATATTGATTCCGAATTAAAAAAAAAGGGTAGGTTGCCCAAGTTACAAACATAAATACATAGATTCGTCTAAACATACATCATATCATGCTAACATGCCTTAGAGGGTAGACAGGGCATCAAATATCAATTTAATATCACGAACACTACAACCGTAGTGAATCTGTCAAGTTTAGCTGTCAATTTTCCAAACGGCGGGAGTGGCCCTTCTGTATACTTACTATTTTGTGGTAAGAGTTAACGAATGTTAGTTAACGTAACGATCGTTAGCTATGTCGAGACAGCAGGCCCTGGCTTTAAAAGACTATGTAGCGTAGTACCACGAGCACGTGCTCGTAGCTATGAGCTACGAGTGCCCTCTACGCCGTAGAGGGTAGAAGGAGTAGCAGCCCTGATAATATTATTTGATTCTATAATTAAAATATACATTTAATTTTTGGCCTATTTGTGCTTATGTTACGTTATAAACTCACTCACGTTCTGTAACATACATTTTCTTTTTTGTTAACCCTCTTGTTTGCTGTCGATTACAAATATTATGCTTATTCAGACGGCTACTACACTGGGTAATTTGGAATATCGAGTAATTACTACTGTTACCATTTGTATGTGCTAATTGTACGACAGTAGATATTATTACAGCAATAAAGTCTAGATATCGAAAAGTTTTTTTTTTAACTTTTCCCCACTCTTTACTACATCACAATGTGTTCTAGTACTTTTCCTTATTATTTACCACTATAAATGTAATTGCTCTACACCGGTCGGCAGGCAGCTGCAGTGTCAACACTTCCAGTTGTTGACACAGTTTCGCGCAGTTTCGTTCGAAGGTAGATTACCCTGAAAGGGAAACTACCGTGACCAAATGCTCTGTTATATTTCTAAGACACATGCATGTTTACCTCAGACATCTTCGTTCGGAAATTTCTTTAGAGATAACTTAGTTACGTTTATTAAAATCGATTAGGAGCTTGAAATCATTTCTAATATCGTGTAAGCATTGGCCTGTTTATGAGCAAAAAAAACAATGTTTTATGACTCTGTAAAATTTGTCCTTAAGGTGGCCCTAGTCGACGGCACGAACTATTTTGTGCTCGGGCTGAAAATGCATGCTATCTCATCCGACAACACGTGGGAAATAGATAGATGCTGTTATGAGGAGTAAGAAGCCAGTTCGCGTACGAATTAGCACTTTTGCATTTTTTTTGGGAAATAGATGGAGAACGAAAACGAGCGTTGTTTAACTACTAATCTATCCCTGTATGGTGGCTGTTTTGCAATTTTCCTTCTCCTTATGATATTTATTTTCGCCCAAAGCTGCATTAAAAGTAGTGCTGAAATATGGAACTTTCGACGCTTATAACTTTCAAATATTGTTATTTTTTACGTTTTTATTTCCATAAAGGGCTAGAAAATGATGAGACATATTGATATAATTTTTTATTTTGAACGTACATCGGCAAACAGTGGAGTAATCGCTAGACTACGTTTGTATGGAGCAAAAATCGACTAGTGTAACCTTAATTGACGCTAGTCAATGTGTGTGTGTTGTTTCGGCCAATCAACCTCAGGTCCAAACTGAGGTAGCTTTGACAAATTGACACGCCTTTACTTATTCTGTTGTTAAAGCGACTGCGTCCAGCACCGAAATCCATTTTCATAACTCAACCCTACACATCAGTATATATGGGCGGCTCTCAGTGATTTAGCTAAGTACTTACACGTGTTTTAGGTACATGAAGCGATTGTCTATCTAGTTTTACAACCCAGTAACTGGGACGAAACACGATACTCCTTGGCAAGACTGGTGTCGGATTTAATGGCTCCACAGCACACAGCAGTAGATAAAGCATACTAAAAATAGGACCTTATTATCACGGCGAACTGAATAAACCTGATATCGCCCCATCAAATACTAGTTCCTTTGTAAACGAATACTATCATCAACACAGATTAGAACCTGCGTACACGGTTATTGCCTTTGCGATAGTAAGTCTTACAGATAATGATTATTGTGATGGGCTATAATCACCCCTTATCATATCGCTAGCACACCTCTCTTTGCCCACGTGTGACGTCATAGGCCGGCTCATGAAAGGCAACATTGAAAGCGGCTTAGCTGTTAAAGAGATGACGTAGTTTGTAGCAAGAGCGTACGAAATACTCAGCTTATATGTAGAAAATGAAAACTCGAGCAAAATTATTTATTTTATTACAAATTTAATAAATATTGCATCGATGTATGAATAGCTCCACAACCCCCTCTATATTCAAGACCACTGCAACTTCTGAAAGCTTGAATCAAAAGCAACTAACTAGTGAAGTTTGAACAGTCCCCTCCTACAGAAGGGATTCAGCTGTCTTGGATCTCATATTAAATTGAACTGCCCCTTCATCAATTTCAATCAATACAATCATGTAATAAGTCTGTAGAAAAATCGTTTTTGTACAACGAAAAAAAAAAAAAAAATGCCAGTGTGTTAACCTACAAAACCCATTTCCAGCATTTTTGAAATTTTTGTCTGTTTAGTTGTGCACACATCACGTAAAATGTACGAAACCAATGTAGATTAACTTTTATACATAAAAATTGTGCGTAACTTGAAGTATTACTTACTTATTAAGTCATCTCTTTTTGTCCTAGATGAGAGTCAAGAGCAAACCCAGCTCAAATAAAAAAAAAGTCGGTTCACTCTATCAAAAGGTAGATGAAAGTGTTCAAGACTCAGTTCAAGAAGTAAAATATCACAACACACGCAATTCAGATACTCGGACGTACTCCATATTCGATAGATGGCTTTGTGCATTTGTCGTCATTTTCTGAATGTCGGTTTTAAGATTCGACGCGGAAGAAAACTTCAAACCCTTTTACGAACTTTAACAAAAGAGGAATAAACGAGGAGTGGTTCTGTGTTCGACTGTATTTTTAGGGTTCCGCATCCAAAGGGTAAAAACGGGACCCTATTACTAAGACTTCACTATCCGTCTGTCTGTCACCAGGCTGTATCTCATGAACCGTGATAGCTAGACAGTTGAAATTTTCAACTAGACAGATGTTCTATTTCTGTTGCCGCTATAAGAACAAATACTAAAATCAGAATTAAATAAATATTTAAGTGGGGCTCCCAACAATCGTGATTATTTCGCCGTTTTTCTGCGATAATGGTACGGAACCCTTCGTGCGTGAGTCCGACTCGCACTTGGCCGGTTTCTTTTTCGTGGAAATGACGACGCGAGCTTCCCACTAAAGGATTATGAAACGATTCCGCTTAAGCCATAATAGACACTTAAAAATTGCGTCAACGCGTTAGCTAGAAAGTTACGCGTTATTTGGGTAAACCAGAGGTTCCTACGAGAACCTTATCAAACCGGTTGTTTATGTACCATTGTGGTTCTTTTGTTTTTGTTATGTAAGACTATTGTTATAACTTTATAGCGAAGGATACTCTCTGGTGCACATAGGTGCACTTCTGACTAACTCCTCGGGGAATACATTGTGATACTCTCAAACGGCTAAGGTTTTACACCACCACATCCATTAATTTTAGAGAAAGAACCCTTGAAGTGACTCCTATTTCTGGGGATAAAAGCTGCTTTAAGGACATGCATCACCTGCTTGCGTCATTTCGTCAATACTTGGGGTCCTGACCACATCATGGTTTCAAAACTTTGTCCATAATTACGGACATGTTCCATTTATTCACATGCACGGCTTCTGAGGCTGTGATGGCTTTGAGGACATGCAACGGACTTCTGATACTGCTGATGGAACGAAACTGAGTGAATGGACGAAAACCTGTTACATGTTTTCGGCGCTAAAGAGAGTTAAGAATTACTTAAGATTCACAATAGAAGAGAACAGGCTGAACTTACTCTCTGTAACGTACATAGAGTCAGAAATACTGCAGTCAATTGATTATGATGACGTCATTCGTTTTTTTGCTCAGAAGAAAGCTCGCCGTATGATTCTATGAAATAGATTAATGTAGGTAACTATAGTAATTACTGATGTTTATTAATTAAAGTTGATTGAAAACTATTTGTTTTGTACTATTTTTATTTTATTTGGGACAATATCCAGGAGAATAGCCAGAATCAACAATGGCGACCACCAGAAAAGCGCCGAGGCAATGAAGCTCGACGAAGTCCCGGAGAAATAATTTAACTGTCTTGGATCCCGCAACAAAATTAACCAGAAAAGAATAACGGCGGTGTAGGAAAAAACATAAATTTCCACTTCCCTCCATATCAAGCAGGAGACAGAACAAATAAGGCCAATAGGCACAAAGGGTCGTTTACAACTGGGATAAGCCCAGTTGTCTAGCACCACGGATAAAAATTTGCATTGATATGAATAGGTCCAAACATTGTGAGCTGTTATATTTGATTCCAATAATAGGTATGGCAAAAACGCTTGAACGCACGAAAATTGTACTAGTGTTGTTTTTACAATAATTTGCCATACCAAAATGGAAGAATTTCGAGATGGAGGGGCGGGCCCCAAATGCCACTTGCCTAGGGTCTTCTAAGTCCGGGCCTGAACCTGTAGGCATATTGTTTAGCTTGGCGAAAGCCGTCATTTGGCTTGTAGCAGCAAATGACGTCACTTTGTGCTGCCATTCGCTCATAGAGCCTTTTTACTGCCAATGTCATTTAATGTCACTTACAAGACGAATGTTGAAAACAAACGTTATTTAATGTCAGTATGTTACTGCTGTGACGATCTGTCTCGGATGATTGGTTTGTCTCTGTATCACCAGAGATCATGTAATTCTAGAGATAAGATATTCATTAATTATACGATACTTGTTTTATAGGCATTGTAGAGGGCTTACTATGCCGTGAACGTGTACACCTGCACACACGACGTATGTGCTATGTGTTTACGACCGCTTTTTGAACACTTTAGTCACGAATCTCTTCGTCATTAGTATTAAAAGGCTGATTTAAAGTTACACTCATTGTATCATGTTACGCTCTGGTGTATTATTAAGTTTCTTTTAGCTCAAATATTCAGAATAATTATTAAACAGTCGTTAAAACCCCAAATAGAAAAAAACCGGCCAAGTGCGAGTCGGAATCGCGCACGAAGGGTTCCGTACTTGGTAAATTGCGGTTTACGATTTAAGACGTATTAAAAAAAAAACTACTTTCTAGATCTCGTTCAAACCAATTTTCGGTGGTAGTTTACATGGTAATGTACATCACATATTTTTTTTAGTTTTATCATTCTCTTATTTTAGAAGTTACAGGGGACACACACACATTTTACCACTTTGGAAGTGTCTCTCGCGCAAACTATTCAGTTTAGAAAAAAAAAATATTAGAAACCTCAATATCATTTTTGAAGACCTATCCATAGATACCCCACACGTATGGCTTTGATGAAAAAAAAAAAAAATAGTTTCAGTTTCAAGTATGGGGACCACCAATTTTTTTTTGTTTTTTTTTCTATTTTTGAGTGAAATTCTTAATGCGGTTTACAGAATACATCTACTTACCAAGTTTCAATAGCATAGTTCTTATAGTTTCGGAAAAAAGTGGCTGTGACATACGGACGGACAGACGGACAGACAGACATGACGAATCTATAAGGGTTCTGTTTTTTGCCATTTGGCTACGGAACCCTAAAAACGTGTTTTTAGAAAAGAGTTTTCGGACATTCCTTCGCCATAGATGCTCAAATTACAAAGAGCGAGAAGTCTTATGCTTTGAAGGGAAAAGAATGCAATTAATGCAGTCACATAACCATATTACGTAGGCATAACGTAACAAAACTCGTTTGTCTAGAAACAACATAACTTAATAGACAATAAACTCGTCTGAAGCATCTTGTGAACAATTATGGAGTTATCCTTTATATTCCAAGGTGCTTGTGTGACGCAGAAAGACAATATGGCCGCCACGCATGCTTGCTAGCTGCTGTCCTAGTACTTGGCCGTCCTTGCATTGCATAGCTTAACTAATATTATAAAGAGTTTAATTGTTTGCTTGTTTGTAAGAGGTTATCATTTATCACGAAAATTATTTCACTCATAGGACTTCACCATCGTTGATTGCCAAAGATTAAAGATAAAAAGAAGTAAACATACTTCCAAAGCAAAGCACTAAAAAGTGCAAAAATTACTTTCGTTTTCGAAGTCCGTGTTGAAAAATTATAAAACAAGAGGCACCAACGATACCGACTGCCGAAACGAAAGTTATTTTTGCTCTTTTTAGTGTTTTGGTTTGGGAGTCGGTTTATTACTTTTTACCCGACTGCCGAAGGAGGGTAATGTGTTTATCAGTCTATGTATGTATGTATGTTTGTTCCTATATGGCGTTCCAGAGACCAAACGCGTTGGCCGATTTTGATGATTCATACGTCAATCGATTCGTCTTAACCCTGCGAGTATTATATGGTACATTAAAATTGGCCAATAGAAAAATGGCGGATTTTGGGCGCCATAATGTGGGAGCCCAATTTTTTTTTCTTTTAAGCCCATCGTGTGGGGTATCAAAATAAAGGGTTTTAAAAGGCAATTTCAAAAATATATAACACTTATATGTTTAAATGTATCTAGTTTGAAAAAAACTTAACTAAAAAGTTATAAATAAAAAAAGTTAAATCAAAAAATCAAAAAACCCGACTGCTTCAAAAGCGAACTAAAAAGTCGTAAACAAGGAAAAAATCATGCTGTGCAGTCGGAGGATACATATTCGCGGGCTGGCTGACCAAAATCTGGTGTATCCTCCGCCTGCAAAGCATAATTTTTTCCTTGTTTACGACTTTTAAGTTCGCTTTTGAAGCAGTCGGGTTTTTTTATTTTTTGAATTAAGTTTTTTTTCAAATATTTTATTTTATCTTTAGAAATTGATACTGTTTCACGTACTTACCGGAACGACCATCCACGGATTGTAACGACCAAAATTTAACGGTGTATAAGAACATTTCTAAAAAATACATTATCACAAGAAACTATGGTGTGTGCAAAATTTCAGCTCATATCATCATCTTCCTGCCCTTGTCCCATGTTACTTCTGGTCGGCGCAACACGTTTTCTTCTGCCACGCCATCCTGTCCCCTGTCACGCTATCACTGACTCCCTTTTCTTTCATATCACTCCTCACACAGTCAATCCATCTTTTCTTTGGCCGTCCCCTCCCTCTCCATTCATCCACATTTATATTCATAACTCTTTTAGTAACATGCGTTTGAGCAAAATTTCAGCTAAATCGAACAAATTTTACTTGCAATCTGTGATTACATACACACGGACAGGGAAACAAAAAATAATTGTAAAAATTGCATGGTACTCGTGGGATACCTAAGCTACGGGAGGGAAGCCGCAGGAAAAGCTTGCCTAAGATAATGTTCTCGTTAATTCCACACGCGTTTTGTTATTCTATGTTATGAATTTGCATCAAGTTCTCGTTAGATTAGAATGATCACAGATCTATATCTAGATTATTAGGTATGTTAGAACTATATATCATGGCTTTTGTTTTGCATATGTTGGAGCTGACCGTTTATAGGTCTACCAGAATCTCATGGCAAATGTGGAAATAAAAAATTGTTGTGTGCAATACTGGGGAAATTGGATTAAACGATCTTGATACTGTTTAATTTTTATTTATGTCTTTATTAATAATGAACATGAGGTACCTATATTATAGTAGTCACAGCGGATCTTTGTGTCTTTGAACTTGGTCCTGCCTACCATTGTGTAAGAAACAGTTTGTCATCGAGTATACTGCATAGAGTAAGCGAGATAGGACGATGTGACATACTTAAGCGAGTGAAAGAGACAGTTATACAATGCTATCTTCACCTTCAACATTGACACAAAAATAGCTACTGCACGGGGTCTTGCAACCAATTCAGAGACACAAAGATCCACTGTGAGTCATCATCATCATCATCATCAGCCTATTAATGTTCCCACTGTTGGGACACAGGCCTCCTCTCTGTGAGAGGGAATGGGCCGAAATCCACCACGCGGGCCCAGTGCGGGTTGGTGGATGTCACATGTCTTCGAATTTTTGGTTCTAGGACATGCCGGTTTCCTTACGATGTTTTCCTTCACCGATTTGAGAGCAGTGGTGAAGAAATAAGTTGTACAAAGTAAGGGCCTGACTGGGCTCGAACCCACGACCTACAACATGTAAGTCGCGGCCGATACCACAGGGCCACCACTGCTCCCTGTGAGTATTATAGGTATTTGTATGAATAATGTTGTTATACATCGGGTTCTTAACATAGGAAAAATAAATCAATTGAATATTAATTTATGTACTAATTTATTATATATCATTTAAATCATACTAATAACTTAAAACCTCATTCAGAACTAGATAACTAGAATACGATTCCATGAACTCCACTGGGATTTCAAAAACTTGTATCTTTGTAGTTTTATGTCATCTCTCTCCATCAAAATGGTTCTTTTTCATTGGCATTTAACATATTCAAAACCAATCTTTTTATGTATAAATATGTATAAAGTCTGTAAAAAATAATAAAATGTATCATGTTACTTATAGTCATTCATCATCATCACTCTATATATACTTTTTTTTATGTAAATTTTATGGCCTGGTTGCTAGGACTTTTTAGACACGTCTTTGGAAAGAGTTTTGGATCTTATATTTATTCTTTAGTATGCATTAGAATGCGGATATAACAGATTCTAATGTTTTTTGGAGTATTTGGCAGCAAATTGTATCGAGTCAGTCTTCTCAGTAAGCCTTGCAGAGGCAGTCAATACTACAATAAAATACTCCGCTCCATTATCCCGAGATCGCTTCTGTCAATGATTTTACAAATTGTCCAGTTGCGTAGACAGTTGAGACACAAAACTACACCAATAATATATCACAATATCCACTAGGAATCAATTTGCAAATAATATGAACAGCCACTGAACTTCACTCGACAAAATCCCGCCAAAAACTCCCGTCTATATACACGTCCCACTGCAGGGCGCAGATTATTACTTAATATTTTTCTTACGTCAAAGATTCTCAATCTCCGTTAAAATCAATATCTTGTCGAAGAATTAGTAACAGTTACATTACTGTTGCCATTTCCTTCCGGCCATCATTCGATGTGCCCTGAACTACGATTTACAATATAATAGTAATGAAAAGAAATAAAAATGAAGTAAGAAAAATATAAAATAAACTAAAAGTATCAAAACTAGTCAGTCCAACTTACCGGTCCACTCTACGACGCACTTTAGAATCAAAGATTGAGTTTGATTTACGCCTTCTTCTTCCCTTATTTAATGATACACATTGAAAACAATATGTCTCGCTTGAAATCGAAGTGGGTTTTTCGACATATTCACAAAAATAACAAATTTTCAAGATAATATCAACAAAATTCAGCAGCGGTTGACACATCAAGTACTTTGATTTGACTGGTGACAATTTGACATTGCCATATGAAAATCACAATTAAAAAAAAATAAAAAATGCCATGAGATTCTGGTAGACCTATACTCAGTAACATTGTTCTATATGTTATGAAGTAGACCGTCTTTTGTTTCAGTAATTTCTTCTGTCTTTGTGTCTTTCTAGAATATATTTCTGTTGTATCAATGAAAAATGCAATTCGGCAGGCTTACTACGTATCTTTTGCAAGAGCCAAACGATAGCGATTTTTGCGCAATAATTGCTCTGCCATACACAAGTTTTAGAGTTGTAGGCGGTTTTTTTTTAAGTAAGTGCAATTGACAAACAGCGAGCGATTAGAAAACGATTGTGCAGGACCTACCATACCTACACTGCAGGTAATTCCGACTTTTATGACATAAAGCGATTGATCGCTGTCATTTTGCTCTTGCAAAAGATACGTAATAAGCCTGCGGAAATGCAGACACTTTTACCACCTTTAAAGATTGATTTTGCAAAGTCCACCTCTTCTATTAATATTAGGAGGAACCTATCGTCTTTAGATCTTGATAATAGAGTTTCAAGGATGAAGTTTTCTGTATATTTGTAACATCGGCAAGATAATATAGCAATGGCATCTCAAGAATCTAATAGTATATTCAAAAGACGATTGTAATGAAATCAATCATGCTTGTTATAAGTACGCCCCTTTGTTACTTGGTAACATCGCGATCGGTCTTAGCAATCAAAACATTGAGACAATAGCTTAACCGAGGGCCAATGAACTAGAAATATGTTCTATTCGATAGGCATATCATGGCGTCATTTACAGAATGTTTTTTATTTTCATGTGAAGATTTTTTTACTTTTCTGGAATTTTATTTAATCAGGAGTTGGACTACGAAATATTTTAAATTTTACGTTGATACACTTTTTGACAAAAGCCTTCCCGCAGAATATTACGCTGATACACTTTTTAACAAAAGCCTTCCCGCATAATTTTACCTTGATACACTTTTTGACAAAAGCCTTCGCGCATAATTTTACGTTGATACACTTTTTGACAAAAGCCTTCCCGCATAATTTTACGTTGATACACTTTTTGACAAAAGGCTTCGCGCATAATTTTTCGTTGATACACTTTTTGACAAAAGCCTTCCCGCATAATTTTACGTTGGTACACTTTTTGACAAAAGCTTTCGCGCATAATTTTACGTTGATACACTTTTTGACAAAAGCCTTCCCGCATAATTTTACGTTGATACACTTTTTGACGAAAGTCTTCACGCATAATTTTACGTTGATACACTTTTTGACAAAAGCCTTCGCGCATAATTTTACGTTGGTACACTTTTTGACAAAAGCCTTCCCGCATAATAAAAATCTACTGGACCTATTTCAAAAATTCTTTCACCGTTGGGAAGCTACACTATCCCCGGGTTACATAGGCTACTTTTTAGCCCTGTATTCCCAAGGAAACGGGCACTACGCGGGTGATGCCGCGAGGCGTCCGCTAGTTTAATATATTTTTAGAATATTCTCTGTCACCCGGCAGAGTTCGGTTGATTATATTTACCTCATATCATGTTTAATTGACAAAATATAGGGGAACCATACACATACACCCTTATCTGTCTATCCTGTGGAAAACATTAGCGTGATATTATGTTTTATATGTGTGTACCTTCCGCGGCCTGGACGGGGTCGCCACCGTCTGATGGCGGACACGGTGTGGCCGCAGGGGCGAAGGAGTGTCGGTATAGCGTTGGCCGCTCTTTCTGTCCCCTGCGGCTGAAAAATTGATTTTGACCTGTCACAATGGGACCTAGGATGCCATAAACGGGGTCGTCTGGCACATGTGCTGGTTTGGACCTAGGGGTGGTCACGGCGCGCAGTGTGTTCTGTGATAGGGGTACTCCCCCTAGGGGGGTCCGGTGACGGACAGCCGCGGCGGGTTCGCGGTGAGTGCTAACGCGTGCCCGTATGCCCCGCCATAAGCGGAACAGGAGGATACCGTGGAGTTTTAGTGTGTTGGAGTTCCACATAACTGCGCTATCGCCCCGTGGTAGCAAAAAATGCATGAGCATGAGCATTTCCCCAAGATAAAAAAGGTATGTTTTGTACATGTTACAAAACGTTTTTGCATTATATTTTCGGTCCATTTAAGCGTGATCATAAATCATGCGAGCAGCATCAAATTAATTAGCCTCTCCACACTCTATGGTCAACAATGACAGTGGGAGGACACCTATCAAAGCCAGTGAAGCCACTCTAATATGTTAATCGATACTTATCATAATAATAACAATTATTCCGATCGATTATGATCTTGTCTAATTAATATTGATGCTACGGCCTGTGTGTGCTATATGTGGAACATATATGGCAGTATGATGTCATCTACATGTTCGTTTGAGGGTATCTTGAAGGCATCTTAGTTGCGTAATGCTTTGTGCGTGGCTGGTTTTTTATGTAAAGTCTTATGATGAGTGTGTCTGCTTTCCATGGCAGGTTTTTAGGGTTTTCAAATCGAAATTGTGTGTTGATTGAAATGAGTCGAGAACCAGCACTTTGATGGACGTCGAAATAATATTGAACAGCCTATTACTGATTCCTACCTAGTAGGTACGTATCTCCACCGTGTCTTGTGTTAACGCTAGCAAGTAAATATGGGGTAGTCCAGCTAAGACCAGAATATTTTAGGTAGTTTTATTTGAGTTTTAATCCCCGACGGAAAAAGAGGGGTGATAAGTTTGACGTGTGTACCTCTGTGTGTTTGTTTATTTGTATATCTGTCTCTGGCATCATAGCTCCTAAATAGATGAACCGCTTTTGACTTCGTTTGATTGGTGGCTTGATCCAGAGTAGGTAGTATTAGCTATAGTTGATGGAAATCGGTTCAGCCGTTCAAAAGTGCTATGTTTCTCAAACTTCAGTTACAGACCACAACAGCGTTTTACTATTTCTAGACCATACCAGTAAGAAAAGCCAAGGTATCAAAACGTTTAAAAAACTAGACGACGAAGGACTTGAAAAGGATGTTAAAAATATAAATTTCCAATGTATTTACAACATTTCAGATGTTAACGAGGCAACAAATTTTTTCATACACTCACTAAGTCAAGCCATAAATCATAACACGAAACTTATCACTACATCCAAACGTAAATTAATATTGAAGCCTTGGATAACACCGGGCCTTCTTAGATGTATGCGAAACCGTGATCAATTACAGATTAAAGTATTAAAAAATCCAGATAATGAAATAGTACGTGCCACCTACAAAAGATACAGGAACTTTTGCAACACCTTATTAAAGAAAGTTAAGCAAAATTACGAACAAGAACTGATTAAGCAAGCAGGGAAAAACAACAAGAAACTTTGGGAAGCAATTAAAAATATAACATATACCAATAAAACAAAACAGCAATCCACACAATTAATCTCAACAGACAATCCTATATAGTCCATAAATTCAGTTAACTCATTTTTTGCAAATGTAGGAAGGAAACTGTCAGAAAAGCTACTCTCACAACATATAAATTTTCCAAATTACAATGCCAACAGCCATCTGATAAATTCTCCTCAAAGATCCTTTGTCCTTCTGCCTACTGACGAAGAGGAAATACAGTCCTTAATAAGTAATTTAAAAAGCGAGTGTGCGGTCGGCGTTGATAATATATCTGGATCCTTTTTAAAACGTTTTTCCAAAATTATTAGTCCCCCACTAACATACTTATGCAATCTCTCCTTTTCTACTGGAATATTTCCGCAGGCATTCAAAACTTCCAGGATTGTTCCCGTTTTCAAAGCAGGAGACAGATACTGTGTAAATAATTATAGACCAATCTCCATACTGCCAACATTGTCAAAAATATTAGAACGATTAATGAACACCAGGCTTACTAAATATCTTGAACAAAACTCTCTTCTATCTCCTTCTCAGTTCGGATTTCGATCTGGCAGGTCTACAGCTGAAGCCGTCCACGAACTAACAGATCACATAATTAATAAGTTAGACAGTAAAAAGAAGACCTTAGCCATTTACCTAGATTTAGCCAAAGCATTCGACACAGTATCTGTTCCCATTTTGATTAAAAAGCTCGAAAATATGGGAGTTAGAAGTCTGCCGCTGCAACTATTCACAAACTATCTATCTAACAGAATACAAAAAACAAAAATAGGAAATTGGGTTAGCGATGAACTTTCGAACCAATACGGTGTTCCACAGGGCAGTATCCTCGGCCCAACATTATTCTTAGTTTATATAAACGATTTATGTAATATCAGTTTAGAAAACGGAAAAATTATCACGTTTGCCGATGATACTGCCTTGATATTTCATGCTAACACTTGGGATGAGGTTAGACAATATGCTCAACAAGGGTTTGATACCGTCTATAAATGGCTGCATTACAACTTGCTAACCCTAAATGTGGATAAGACGAAATTTATGATTTACTCACTTAAGCCAAAAGATCAACCTGATTTCGACTTAAAAGCTCACTCTTGTGATAATATCAACCAGTGTTCCTGTCCTGGCTTGGTTAAAACTAGTTCCATTAAGTATCTTGGTATAATTATAGATTCCAGACTCAGCTTCCAGCAACATATAGAATCCCTCGTTAAACGTATACGCAAATTTATTTATATATTTAAAAACCTACGACATATTTCCAATTCATCAGTTCTTAAGAAAGTTTACTTCGCATTATGCCAATCACTTATATCATATTGCATTACCACATGGGGCGGTTCCTCTAAATCATACATGATCAATCTAGAAAGAGCCCAAAGAGCAGTATTAAAAGTTAGTTGCTTTTTCCCAATCCTATACCCAACTTCTGAACTTTATCAACACTGCCAGGTACTTACAGTCCGACAATTATTCATTATCATGACGGTATTAAAAAAACACGCTGAACTACCCCTAGATCCCGATCTCCTAACACAAAACAGAAGATCAACCAATGTTTGTCCAATCATTCGTTACAACACAAGTTTCTCTCAACGGTTTTTCTGCTTTCTTGGTACTTTTCTATACAACTCTATGAATAATAAACTATTTCTATACACGCATACGAAAGAGGTTTGTAAAAGGAAATTAAGGAATTGGCTGTTAAACCTTGACTACATTTCCACGGAAAATATTTTAAAACCAGTGTCATAAACTCATACACGCACATTAACACTCACACTCTTACACTCACACATTTACACCCTCACATTACACTTATACAATCACTCATGCACATATCCTTCTCATTTCTCCATTCTCATTAGTTACATAGGTACCTAATTATTGTTTGTAGGTACCTACATACTTTTCAGGTGTTTTCACTTCGTTTGTATATTTTTTGCAGAATTTTTAAAATTTATTTATGTTTGATTTTATTTTAATTCTCTTTAAACTTAATTTTCATTTAATTTAATTTAATTGTATTCTTCTTTAATCTTAAATTTCGATTTTTTAAAGACTACACGTAAATTATTTCATGGTAAATTATTTCTCTATGTAAAATGGGTGATCTGTAACACAGGGCCTTACCTATCTCAGACACCCTTCTCCATATAAGATTAAGTATTATGATAGTCACTGTATTTTGATGTCGAGATAAATAAAGATTTTTTATTATTATTATCTCCTTTATTCACTTTCTTTTCTTATTCTTTACATTTTTAAATATTTTATAAATTAAGTTACAAAAAAAAAAAAAAAACATTAAAAAATATAAAAAATAGAGGCCCACCGGTATCGGGAACAGGGTCCAAGCTACCGGCGGTCAGGGCTCCAGAGAGAGGAACCTCCTAACAATACGAGCCGTGTCCAGCAATACTGCTTTCTGGATCAGGCCCTTGACCCAGCCGCCTAACGAGAGCCTCCTAAGGTGTTGGTCGAGGCTCGTGGCTATTAAGCCATTGGCTGACACATTATTATTATTATTATATTATTATTAAAAGTGATGGCCGTTTTACTGTTTCAATCGGGCGGTTTTCAAGATAACGTGTCATAATTACGTGTTCAATAGATTCTCAATCGAAGCGTATCTACTACTAGATAAATTGACATGACTTAAGATCCTATGTCCTCTAGCTGGGGCAGAGGGCTTCCACAGTAGTCCTCCATTGAGACCGGTCTTGAGCTTCGCGCTTCACCTCGCTCTACGCCATTCCGATACTCGTCACTTCAGCCAATACGGTGCGTCGCCAGGTTTGACGGGGACGGCCTCGCTTCCTTTTTCCTTGAGGATTCCAATCCAAGGCCTGTTTAGGAATGTGATCGGAATCCCTCCGGAGCGTGTGACCAATCCAACTCCATTTACGCCGCTTGATCTGTCGGTCGATCGGTCTCGTGGCATCTCTCCAACAGCTCTACATTAGAGATAATCTCGAGGCAGTAAATTCCGAGGATGCGACGAAGACATCGGTTGACGAAGACTAAATTATGCAACATGAAATAAAAATGTGTCAAGGAAGCTTAAATTTTGCTTTTATTAGTTGCTTTTCCCCCGACCCGACCGAATCGGATTAGAACAATGGTAATTTCTATTGTGTCTGGAAATGGACAGTTGAAGGTATACTGCATCTGAGTAAACTCTGTTTACTTTTATGTATCTCAAATGCAGTGCTTTATGGTCATGTTCATACAACTCTACCTATTTCATAACAGTTGTGTTAACTTTCTCTGATTAGGATCGGATGCAGTGCAACGAGCTATTTTAAAATAAAATATGACTTCTTGCGCAATATTTTTAGAAAGGACATTATTCTAGCGTTCCTAATTAGGAACATACCAGGCCCCTCAGAAAGTATTGCGAAAAAAAGTTTTTATATATGGGAGACTGGCCAGTTATAATGTTTTTCGAAAATATGATTATTTATAAGTAAAAATAAGTAAGTTCCAATTTCAAAAATTCCCTCCACATTTTTTGCGAGTTAATTCAAAGTATTGTGTCTCACTGAAATATGGATCTGCGCCGGGAACATTTTAGAGCTATGATTTTATACGATTTCAAGTGTCGCCTGAAACCGGATGAATCGTACGATAGACTTCAAATGGCATTCATGGATGAAGGCCCTTCCAAGGCAACCGTGTATCGTTGGTATAACGAATTCAAGCGCGGTCGACCAACTTTGGGGGATGACGAAAGAAGCGGTCGCCCTTTGACGGCTGTTACCGAAGAAAACGTGCTAGCAGTGAAAAATTTAATCCAAGACAATAGGCGAATTACATATCAGGAGATTCAACACATATTGAAGATTGGATCGGGAAGCGTTCACGAGATTCTACACAGCCATCTTCGCGTGAGGAGGATAGTATCACGCTGGGTGCCGCACAACCTCACCGATGCTCAGAAGCAGGCCCGGGTGGAATGGTGCCGTGATATGCTTAACAAATTTGAAGCAGGCTCGTCTCGGCGTGTTTACGACATCGTTACAGGTGATGAGTCCTGGATTTATCAATACGACCCAGAAACCAAGCGCCAGTCGACTGTTTGGGTGTTTCAAAATGAGCCAACGCCTACCAAAGTGAAGCGATCTATCACTTGGTATCAATTCCCTTACGGGATCAAAGAAGCATTAATGCCGAATGGTATACTACCAAATGTTTGCCAGAAGTTTTCTCTGTTATAAGCAACAAGCGACCAAACACAGGGCTCCGCGGGCTACTGCTCCACCACGACAATGCACCTGCGCACACCGCACTCAAAACGAGGGACTTCCTGGACAGCACGCCAGTCAAACTCCTGGGTCACCCTCCTTACAGCCCTGATCTAGCACCGTGTGACTTCTTTTTATTACCAAAAATAAAAAATCAGCTCAAAGGGATACAATTTTCGTCGCCGGAAGATGCGCTGGCTGCGTTCGAGCAGGCTGTAAACGAGGTGTCTGCGGCGGACTGGAAAAAGTGTTTTGAAAACTGGTTTAGGCGCATGAATCTTTGTATAGAGGCTGGTGGAAAGTACTTTGAAAAGATTTAATAAAAATATATGTACGTATAGAACAATTTTTTTTAGTTTCGCAAAACTTTCTGAGTGTCCCACGTATGTCTTAAGAAAAAGTCGCACCTAATCAAAATTCTTGAAATTGTCTTTACAGAAAGTTACATACAATTAAATAATGTTATACAACTTTCGTGAAAACTATTACAATTTCATCATCTGCCTAGCCTTTTCCCAATTGTTTGTTGGGGTCGGCTTCCAGTCTTACCGGCTTCAGCTGAGTACCAGTGTTTTACATGGAGCGACTGCCTATCTGACCTCCACAACCCAGTAACTAGGTAACACCATACCCCTTGAGCAAGACTGCTATAAGATCTCAGGCTTCTGATTACCTGTAACGATTACAATCCCACCGCACTATTCCCAAACCACTGCAACTCCTGAAAGCCAGAATCAACAGTGGCGACCACCAGAAAAGCGCCGAGGCAATGAAGCTCGACGAAGTCCCGGAGAATGAATTTAACTGTCTTCTGTCCTGTAACGATTGTAAAAGATCTTCAAATGACAGCCGAGACCAACGGCTTAGTGTGCTTTGAAACTCGGTATGTTGAAAATGGTCACCCATCCACGGACTGACCTCGTCAGGCTTTGCTTAACCTTGAAGACCGACCCGTGCGGCTGTTATTATTAAGCCACGAGCACTTATTTAATTAAGTGGTTTACATCCGAACGGAGGGTAGTACCGTAAACCGTACGAAATGTCACGAGCACGTACGTTCACGTAATACATACGAGAGCATTTATTATGCAGTTATCTTTGCACATGGGACACTTATCATTATGTAAATAGGGTTTAGAATAGATAGAGTAGATGGTAAATATAAAGTTGTAAAAGATTTTACGCAACTAAACTCAGATTACGCGCAGTTTTTGTGGAATCATTGTAATGCTCTGATTACAGTGATAAATTGTGTGGAGGTAACATTGTGGCTGGCTGCACCGGTAGAGTTGGGATGAGAGGAAGTGGCCGCATGAAATGGTGGAGATCTTGTTTGATATGTTTATACATAACTGGATGTCATGTTGTATATGTTTGTCGAAATATTTGCTTAGATTTTTGTCGGACATAATGTTAATTGTTATTGGTCTCAAATCCAGGGATTTTTGGTTGAAATGTTAGTGTCGTGGCTGTCCCAACCTTTGCCTGTAGTAATTGGGTGAGCTTCTCTGTCTCTGTCATCTGTCCAATAACAAATAAGTCCTCAGTATATCGTAGTAGTAGTAGAAATCATTAGTGGAGGAAGCTGTTCCTTGCTCTCTCCGATCCCAAGACCCTGTCGCAGGGCTAACCTAAGCCTAGACCTTTTTTTTTTTTTTTTTTTTTTTAGCGTGGAGAAATGCTCATGCATACTGCGCTACCACGGGGAGATAGCGCAGTTATGTGGGACTCTAACCCACTAAAACTCCACGGTGTCCTCCTGTGCCGCTTATGGCGGGAACACGGGTACGCGTTAGCACTCACCGCGAACCCGCCGCGGCTGTCCGTCACCGGACCCTCCTCTGGGGAATACCCCCCATCACCGGCGCACCAGAACACACTGTGCGCCGTGACCACCCCAGGGACCAAACTAGCACATGGGTGCCAGACGACCCCGTGTATGGCACCCTTGGTCCCCTTGTGACGGGTCAGGGTCAATGGCCCCGCCACCTACCATTTTTCGGCCGCAGGGGATAGGGAGAGCGGCCAACGCTATACCGGCACTCCTCTTCCCCTGCGGCCCCACCGCGTCCGCCATCAGACGGTGGCGACCCCGTCTAGGCCGCGGAAGGTAGGGAGAGCGGCGCACCGCAATACCGGCACTCCTCTCCTGCCGCGGCCTCCAACCCTCAGCCGCGATATCGTATGGGTATGGGAGACCCCATACGATATCGCGGCCCGCCTCAGTTGCGATGTCGCCTAGGCAGCACCGCAACCTACATGTTGGCCGCTACGTCGTCGGCTTATCGGCAAAAGCCCTGACGAGCGGCCCCTCCTCGGGTTCCTCTTCGCTTCACCGTGGGTGACCAAGCCACGGTTACTGAGCCCCCCCGCATCGACAAAGCGGGAACCCACCGGGGGGGAACCTAAGCCTAGACCTTAACCTAACTAAAACCTAAACTTATATATATATCGACATGTAAAAGTGTTTGTACAAACCAACTTACAGAAATAAAATCATTTATCATATCTATATGCAGGCAAACGAATTTAACATACATGATGTACACTCACTCTATTATACACATTCACGCACGCATACACTCAAACTATAACCCACACACTTAAAACCCACTCGCATAAATCGCACAAGCGCTCCTTTTTGTATTTTCTTTTATTATTATTTTTTATTTTGTTATTCTGTCTACAATTGCTTATACTATATAATGTTAAGTGGAAGAGCGGAGTCACCTAATACAAGCATCTTCTTGCTTAAAAGGTGATCTCCATATCACGTATGTTAATGCTTTATGTAATTGTTTTTTTTTAAAGCTTATTTATAGACAGTAGATAAGCGTCTCATAGCAAAAGTAAAGTCAAAGATTTTAGTCCTGCTCGATAGGACAACGGCGTTCTATATACCTTCATTGTCCTCTTTTTAACCGACTTATCAAAAAGGAGGAGGTTCTATGTTCGACTTCTTGTATGTTTTTTTTTTTTTTTTTTAATGTATGTTCACCGATATCTCCGTCAATTGTGGACCGATTTTGAAAATTCTTTTTTTGTTTGAAAGAGTATGTTTTTTTTGGTGAAGATCTGATGAAGAACTTCGGAGATATACAACAGAACTCTTCAATTAATGACGGCAAATCATTCGGGATTGCTGCAATCGCTTGTGGGTCTATTGTTTATACCATTTCATAACATAACATCACGCCAGTACGCTCGAAAGGGGTACGCAGATCTCACATTTCACCGGTTATGTTCAAGTATCGTGTTATTCGGGTAATCTATTCTGGCGTTATAGGCACCTTTCTAAACAACTTGCCTATTTTAGGTAGGTACCTACAACTAAAAAGGGAAAAATAAAAAATCATTTTTTCAAAAAAATACTACCGACTTACAAACAAAAAACTACAAAGTGAAAAATAACTTAATTTTGGAAGTCGGTGTCCATATCGCAAAAAAATGGGAAACAAGAAAGACACCGACTTCCAAAATTAAGTTATTTTTCACTTTGTAGTTTTTTGTTTGTAAGTCGGTAGTATTTTTTTGCAAAAATGTTTTTTTATCTCATAACCAATAGACAATCGGTCCTCAACTTTCAAAATGTCTCTTACCTACGATTGCAGATGATGAACTGGCTGAATAGAAATGAAGGTTTCAGTCTGTCAGTCAACACAATGCTATATAGCTCACAATTTAGCCCTGTCTTAGCAGACTTGCAGATAAGTACAAATCTTAACAAAGATATTGCTCAAAGGATTTTCCTCGTCACGTGAGCTATTCTCCTCAGTTCTTAAGTCGTGCAAGTGACGTCGATAATGTGCTAAATTGTTATGCAAATGTGGTGGCGCATGTACTCGTATATGTCGCAGGATAATTTGAAAAATTGTTTTATCTTTGCGAATTCCTAGGATCTTTGCAAGAGACTTAATTAAACTAAGTAATAAATAATTTCGTAACAATACTAACTGACATGAGGAGCTCGTGGCTAAATAATAACAGCCGCACTGGTCGATCATCAAGGTTAAGCAACACTTGACGAGGTCGGTCCGTGGATGGGTGACCATTTCAACATACCGAATTTCCTCCGTGCCTCGGAAAGCACGTTAAGCCGTTGGTCCCGGCTGTCATTTGAAGATCTTTGACAGTCGTTACGAGTAGTCAGAAGCTTGAGATCTGACACCAGTCTTGCCAAGGGGTACCGTGTTACCCAGTTACTGGGTTGTGGAGGTCAGATAGGCAGTCGCTCTATGTAAAACACTGGTACTTAGCTGAATCCGGTAAGACTGGAAGCCGACCCCTAATGTAGTTGGGAAAAGGCTTGGCAGATTGATAGACTAACTGACATCAGGAATTTTGCGAAAATTTAGCTTATCTCAGGCTAATTACAAACAATGACGTTGAATATGAACTGACTGGTATTCAAGTCATATTCTGAACCAGAATAAAGATGATTGGCTAAATTGATGAATTGAGTTAGCCAATCAACATTCAAGTTACGAATCATGAATTTCGCAAAAATCTTAATAGATATTAGCTAGTATGTTCGTCTTTTGCAAAAAACCTTAGGTCTTTCGCGAAATAACGATTTTACCAATTATCCTGCAACATATATAAATAACAGGTAGTGCAGTGGTTAACAAGGGACATCTGTGGCTATATATATATATATAACGTACCGGCAGCCTGGCTTGTTTGTAAGCTGCTGGATCCTTTGTTGCTACTGATGTTTTCCTGTCTCTAAGTTATGCTAGGGTTTCGAAAGTTTCCTTTATATTTCTGTGCCATCTAATAGCTTTGTTACTCGTGAACTGAAATCGTCACACATGATAAGAAGTAGCTAACAAATTTCGGTTCAGAACTGCAAAAGTGATCATGTTATTACTGGGTCCTGACCGATTTCCATGTAAGGAGACGTTTTTTTGCCGAGATCTGGCAAAATAACCGGCCAAGTACGAGTCGGACTCGCGCACGAAGGGTTCCGTACTTGGTAAATTGCGGTTTACAAATTATGACGTATTAAAAAAAAAACTTTTTGTTCGAACCAATTTTCGGTGGAAGTTTACATGGTACATCATATATTTTTTTTAGTTTTATCATTATCTTATTTTAGAAATTATAGGGGGGGGGGTTACGGTTCACAGAATACATCTACTTACCAAGTTTCAACAGCATAGTTCATAAAGTTTCGGAAAAAAGTGGCTGTGACATACGGACGGACAGACAGACAGAGAGTCAGACAGACATGACGAATCTATAAGGGTTCCGTTTTTTGCCATTTGTCTATGGAACCCTAAAAACGTCTCCTTACATGGAAATCGAGTGTAACGCACAACATTCCATCAATACCCAACACTGTTTTCCTAACATTCATTCAAGAATTTCGGCATGTTTTCCATTCACATTTGCCGCCACAAATTCTCTTTACTGGAATTTTCCTGTCATTGTGCGTTCCAATCACAACCTGCATATTTGTGGACATTAGTATTGACGTGCATTTGTTTATTATCTCTGGCTACAAGGCTACAAGTGTTGAGACGTGCCACAATGTTTTGTACCTACGTCTGAGTCATATAGGTCTTTGTTTTGCATGGCATGTGTATGGAACGCACGTTGTTCTCCCTTAAAGAAGGACCTTCAGACATTATTGACGCGTGTCTGTCTGTTTTCTTTGATGTTTGACATTCATGAGGTGTCAGGACAGGTTTGGAGAACATAAAGAATCTTCTTCCTTAGTGTAGATTTGCCGGGTTTGTTGCTAGAAATGTCTAAAGGAAATAATTATCTTTGGCGCCTTATGGTTGGATTTTTAGTGTCTACACTCTCTACAGACTGCAACTAGCATATCATGTCTTAACTAATTGTAGGTTTGAAGTCATGGAGGAAATAAGTGTGTAAATTATTTCATCATCACTGTTCTGGAAACAGTTAAGTAAAACACCATGAGGGATCCAGCATTTCCGCCATCAACTTGCACTGCCCGCTTGGTGGAAAACGGCCCACTCTCTCTCACAAAGAGAAGACGTGTGTCCCGTATTGGAAATATTAAAAGTTGATTAAGCATGCAATAAAATTCAGTGTTACGAACGGTTCGGAAAATAAAAACAAAGGAATGTATGTTCGCGATCTTAGATGTCCTCTCAAGAATCGACAACCGCAGGTGCAAGAAAAACCCTTAAAAGGCTTAGGAAATGACTTGCGGATGCAATTTCAACTGTCATTACTGAGTGTCGGTGACTGTACTGCTATGAGGACGAACGTTAATATTCTTATACTTATGGTCTAATGGTCTGACTGCATACTTAATGTTGTAATCGGAAATGCTAAGACTAAAGTCTGTATGTCAGTTTTTGGGATGAGGCAATCTTCCTTGGGTTTTGGAAATACCAAGAGTCTGTTTGGAATCATGGAATGTTGAGATATTGGCCTTTTTTTCGGGTTATACCCATCCTAACTTTATACATACATACATACATAAACTCACGCCTTTTTCCCATGGGGGTGGGCAGAAACTACAGAACGCCACCTGCTACGATCCTTACATACTTCTTTTGCTTCACACACATTCATACATCTAGTCATACACACACGCCGGTTATGGGTACTGCGCACTTGGCCTTTCTGAAGAACATCACCTGTAAGGTCTATGTATGTCTTTCTAGGGCGTCCCCTCCCGGCGTTTCCATTCACGTCTGCCTTGTAAATACCTTTCGTTAGTCGACTTTCATTCATATATTCATATTCTTTATTGTACACAAAATAAACATTTAAAAATACAAAAGGAAAACTTATGTACAAAGGCGAGCTTAACCCATAATTGGGTTCTCTGACAGCAAACCTCAGTGCTAAAGAGAAATTTACAAAATTAGGACAGTTAACAAAAGTGCACAACAAATACTAAAAAACATTTGAATTCTTACTAACTAAATACACTACACAAATACGTGTACAGCACATAATATATAAACATATAATACATACATAAATCTAAAATACATACATATTTATGCGTCATGTTGACAGGAAATGTTCCTTAATTCTTCTCCTGAATATATGCAGTGAAGGGCTATCCCGTATGGAATGAGGAAGATTATTCCAGAGGCGGACAGCACGAACAGTAAATGATCCACCGTAACGACTTGATGAGTGGGGAGGAAAACGAAGGAGAAGAGATGATGAGGAGCGGCAAGGCTTTCCTCTCGGAACAAGATACTCAAAGCGCTCTTTAAGATACGAAGGAGAGGTAGGATTGTGAAGAACAGAAAAGAGTAGAGAAAGAGTGTGGGTATCTCGGCGCTGACGAATAGGCAGCCACTTCAACCGCTTCCGAAATTCTGACACATGGTCGTACTTTCGGAGGCCAAAAATGAAGCGGATGCACAAATTCTGCAAACGCTCGAGCTTATCAAGAAGTTCCTCAGTCGCATCAAGAAAGCAGACATCAGCATAGTCAAGAAGAGGAAGAAGAAGAGACTGAGCAAGAGTAACTTTAGTTGAGAAAGGCAGGAACTTCTGGAGCCGTTTTAGAGACCGAAACGACCAAAACACCCTCCTGCTTACTTCAGCAATGTGAACATTCCAAAATAGGTTGCAGTCCAAGAAAACACCTAAGCTTTTGACTTTTTTGGAGTAGGCTATAGCGACGGCATCATATAAAACAGGTGGGAAGGACTGGTTGCTCAATAAATTGATGTAATGTCTGCCACCAATAATGATAGCTTGTGATTTTGTTGGGTTTACTAAAAGTCCAAAACTTTTAGCCCACTGATAGATATTTTCAAGATCATTATTGATGGCATCGATAGATCCAGTGAGCTCTTCAAATTTGAAGTGGCGGTAAAGCTGCAGGTCGTCGGCATAGAGATGATAGTGTGAAGATAAGACCTTAGTGATAGCGTTTATAAAAACGGAGAAAAGAAGAGGAGAAAGGACGCCACCCTGAGGAACACCCGCATCCAAATCGCACCAATCAGAGGAAGCCTCCTCTGAGCGGACCGACTGCGAGCGACCCCGAAGATAAGAGTTAAACCACGCGATCACAGCAGGGGATACATTAAGAGAGGATAGAATACCTAAGAGGATGTCAAAATCAACTGAATTAAAAGCACTGCTAAAGTCCAGTAGAATCAATACTGTAAGGAGTCTGTTTTCCATGGCCAGTCGGATATCGTCAGTTATTTTGACTAAGGCCGATACAGTGCTGTGGCCAGGACGGAATCCAGATTGATAAGGACTTAGCAGGCTATTAGAGGAGAGGTTCATTCATCCTCTCAACATGGCCAAACCATCTTAACATACCCTTTTCAATTTTAGTCACTACATCTTCTTTTAAACCACAACGTTGTCTTATTACCTCATTCCTCAATCTATCAGTTAAAGTTACACCACACATACTCCGCAAGGAGCGCATTTCTACTGCATTAATCCTACTTTCATGTCTTTTTTGCCATACCCAGCCTTCACTTCCATACATAAGTGTAGGCACCAGCACGCTGTTGTGAACGGCGAGTCGAGCTTCCGGAGACATCGACTTGCTGGTCACAACTGCATGCATAGCACCATTCACTTTATTCCCTGCATTCACTCTTCTTTCCACATCCTCTTCAATCTTTCCATCCCTTGTGAACATACTTCCCAGATATACAAACTCGTTCACTTGCTCCACACTCTTATCATTTATTTTCACTTCACACTTCGATACATCTTCTTCTCTTTCAAACACCATTACCTTAGTCTTGTTCACATTTATACTCATCCCTTTTAACTTAAAAGCTTCATTCATCACAGTCACCATGTCTTGCAACTGTTCTGCTGACGATGCAAGTAGAACTTGATCATCTGCATAGAGAAGGCATCCTAACTTTTTCTCTTCATATAATAGTTTTTTTTTGGATTTGAGCTGCATTATCATTTTAGAAGCTAAGTATATGCGGCCAGTGTTCACTGTGCCATCTAACCAGTCCCATATCTCAATAAATCGTTCCATTTATTGAAAGCAATACACATTTATATTCATAACTCTTTTAGAAACATGCGTTTTATGAATTCACTATTATTGTCCTGGAAGGAAGGTCTGTATGTGCTCTTTATCCTCTGCAAGCAGAACCTGATCTTAGGAGTTGCCAGGGCCGCGGTAACTCTCTTTCAAATTTATCCGCGACCCAGACAAGAAATCGTAGGATGCATGAAAACGTGATGAGAGATTCCAGTGAAACCTCAATGTCAGTGACAGTCACAAACGGCAGATTCAAAATCGCCTACCTTCTCTGGAGGCACTCGTGCATCTTTTAAAGCGTTCAAAGAAGTCTATAACGATAAAGCACATTAGATAACAAATTGGCGTGTATCGCCGCAGATGATGCGCGCACGCAGCCGCCATTACCACGTCATTATGACAGCAGACATTGACACAATTCACTAGACACTTTTTACTGTTTGACCTTAACAATGATGTTCGTTTGTTTATGCATTGCTTTGTTTTAATGATGTCATTAATATTGATATTTAAAACATTGTGAATTGGCTACTTCCGTGTTGATTTCAGTTTCCTTCAAAGTACCTATGTAGATAATTTAGATTGGACTATCTATAGACTGATTTGTCTATCATCACCATCATCAGTCTTTTATAATGTTCCCACAGCTGGGACACAGACCTCATCTCTGTGAGAGAGGGAATGGGCCTTAATCTACCACGCGGGCCCAGTGCGGGTTGGTGGATGTCACATGTCTTCGAAGTTTTGGTTCTAGGACTTGCCGGTTTCCTCACGATGTTTTTCTTCACCGATTTGTCTTTAAGTTTATCTAATAAAGGTTTTCTCCGCGTTGCCCATGAAGTATCATTGTTCAAGCTTCTAGCGTCTCTTGTTGTGTGAAAATAATTATCATAATTTGTTTAATGCCGACTCTGACTCTTTGACACCTTTCAACTTGTTAACTCAATTTGACGTGTGTTGCTGTGTATCTGTGTGTCTGTCTGTGGCATCATAGCTCCTAAATGGATGAACAGATTTTGATTTAGTTTTTTTTGTTTGAAAGGTATCGAGAGTGTTCTTAGCTATGTTTTTATAAAATTGGTTCAGCCGTTCAAAAGTTATGGGCGTTTTACTGTTTGAATCAGGGTGTTTTCGCAAGATAAATGTGTCAGTGATTTTTTTAATGTTCAAATATGACTTGTTGTCTAGTTTAGTTTCCTTGGAATTTCTATTGCCAGTGTGAAAAGAAAAAGCACCTCTATTATTTGCAAGAATTTTAATTTATCTCACACTAGCTGTTCCCCGCGGCTTTGCTCCCGTGGGCCACCCCACTGGATCCTTTTTCGGGATTAAAAATAGCCTATGTCACTCAAGAATAATGTAACTTTCTATTGGTGAAAGAATTTTTAAAATCGGTCCAGTAGTTTCGGAGCCTATTCGGTACAAACAAACAAACAAAAAAATCTTTCCTCTTTATAATATTGGTATAGAAAACTATAATCCTGTGCAAATCTGCAGATTAAAATTGATTATAAATTCATGGTATTACATTTAAATTATAATATAACATGTCCATATTTGTATTCAATAATATAATTTTCTATAAAAACATTTAAAATTAGAATAAATCCGCATAGTATTGAACGCATCCGTTATGGTAATAGGATGTGACGTAACGTAGGTCATTGGGAAGGCCGTTCTTGATAAAGATTAGCTAATCGTTTTCATAATTATTTTATTTATAAACGATAAGGAAGTAAGATTTTCGCTTTCACTGAACTGGGTGAAATTTAGTTTTGATTTTTAGTGATGGATTTTAGGGTTCCGTACCCAAAGGGTAAAAACTGGACCTTATTACTAAGACTTCACGGTCTGTCTGTTTGTATGTCTGTCACCAGGCTGTATCTCATGAACCGTGATAGCTGCACGTTTGAAATTTTCACAGATGATTTATTTCTGTTGCCGCTATAACAACAAATACAAAAACAAAACAGAATATAATAAATATTTAACTGGGGCTCCCAAACAACAAACGTGTTTATTTGCCGTTTTTTTGCGATAATGGTACGGAACCCTTCGTGCGCGAGTCCGACTCGCAGTTGGCCGTGTTTTTTTACATATTATCACAACTCCATTTCACCGCACCGCACTCATATTGGGCATCAGACGGGTCTGCAAAACCCCATTTTCGCAAATTCTGTTAAGTGTTTAATGATGTACTTATTAACTTTAAGACAACGACAGTCACCAACGACCTTGAGGGAACAAAACGCGCTCTCGTTTCACACCCCCACGACCCAAAATTCACGACTTTAAAAAACAAAGCCTCAGATCAAAATGTAGATCGATGTAGGTCGAATGTTTTGATGCGATGTCGTTTTTTTGTCCGTGTTTGACATAACTTTACAAATAAATTACACTATGTTATACGAATAAAACGCAAAATTTTCTTATATCAAATTATTAAGAAAAAGGTCTAATGCAACATATATTTTTTCTTAAAAAAATTACGACTAGCCGTTTAGGCGTGATTCTCATTTTAAAATCAGCTGCGCAGGGGTATCTGCGCCTTAAGAAGCAATGGCTTGTGATGTCTTTATTTTATAATATCTAGGTCAGCAAAACGGAAACCAGCACAAAAGGTACATTAAAACTTATTATGTGAAAATAACGAACATTAATATCCCACATGTTTTGTAATGACAGGCGTAAACCTATTCAATATTATAAACATTCTCAAAGCTCCTAATACACAATAGATACATACACACATAACAATGGCCGGCTTCTGTGCAGATTGGAACGTTATTTCTCAATCCAGATTCACACACTGCTCATCTTATGATGTAACAGATAACAATCGTGTTACGCAACGTAAAACGGAACGCATCCGAATTCGGTCGACCGCTAATTATTTTGTTCGTGGTTCCGGGGATTATTTTCAAAGGAGTAGGTTCTCAATTCGAATTTGTATTTTTTGTATGTTTGTTCCACGAGTACTCTGTCAGTTATGAACCGATTTTGATGATTCTTTTTTATTTGATAGCTGGTGCCTCCCATGTGGTCCCATTTTTTGATCAAGTTCGTTCGGAGTCGTTTTTTTAAGTTATCCTTAATAATGCGTATTTTCATGATATTATACCAAAACTATAAAGAGAAAAACTTAAAAAAATAAACGGGCTTCAAAAGCCAAACACTAAAAAGTGCAAAATATCTTTCGTTTCGGAAGTCAGTGTCGAAAAACGATAAAAAAGAAGTATCAAAGACGATGGCGAAGTACGGTTTTTTTTTTAAAAGGTTTTATTTCTCTCCTTTCAATTTTATTACACTATCAATAACAAGTGAGCAAGTTCTTTAATAAGGTATCTACCTAAGATTGACAAAATACCAATAATCACTCAACTTACACATTCGTGCTGTTTGTCCCTAAGGAGTTCGGTTGTAAGTTCCATGTAATCTAAGTTATTATAATTAATTTATAAAATATTTAAAAGCCAAATTTAATCATCTGGAATTGAAAATTCAAGATGGTGGCTAATTATCAAAACTTGAATAAAAGTTCAAAAGTCGCACACTATTTAATTCTATGTTGTCTTGAGACTGGTCAAAAGTCAAATGCGACCCTATCTATAATAAAAAGGGTTTGTTGTTGTGGTTTTTAACACAAAATAAACGCGAAATTGCAGATTGGAGAGGCCAATGCCCCGTAGCAGACTGCCATTCTTAGACAGAGAAAACTAGTATTTTCTGTCTACGCTGCCATTACATACCAAGACCTAGTAGTATCGCTAGTATTATATTATCTGTGCCGAGACCTAGTAGTAGTGCTAGTATTATATTATCTGTGCCGAGACCTAGTAGTAGTGCTAGTATTATATTATCTGTGCCGAGACCTAGTAGTAGTGCTAGTATTATATTATCTGTGCCGAGACCTAGTAGTAGTGCTAGTATTATATTATCTGTGCCGAGTCCTAGTAGTAGTGCTAGTATTATATTATCTGTGCCGAGACCTAGTAGTAGTGCTAGTATTATATTATCTGTGCCGAGTCCTAGTAGTAGTGCTAGTATTATATTATCTGTGCCGAGACCTAGTAGTAGTGCTAGTATTATATTATCTGTGCCGAGTCCTAGTAGTAGTACTAGTATTATATTATCTGTGCCGAGACCTAGTAGTAGTGCTAGTATTATATTATCTGTGCCGAGACCTAGTAGTATCGCTAGTATTATATTATCTGTGCCGAGACCTAGTAGTAGTGCTAGTATAATATTATCTGTGCCGAGACCTAGTAGTATCGCTAGTATTATATTATCTGTGCTGAGACCTAGTAGTATCGCTAGTATTATATTATCTGTGCCGAGACCTAGTAGTAGTGCTAGTATTATATTATCTGTGCCGAGACCTAGTAGTAGTGCTAGTATTATATTATCTGTGCCGAGACCTAGTAGTAGTGCTGGTATTATATTATCTGTGCCGAGTCCTAGTAGTAGTGCTAGTATTATATTATCTGTGCCGAGTCCTAGTAGTAGTGCTAGTATTATATTATCTGTGCCGAGACCTAGTAGTAGTGCTAGTATTATATTATCTGTGCCGAGACCTAGTAGTATCGCTAGTATTATATTATCTGTGCCGAGACCTAGTAGTAGTGCTAGTATTATATTATCTGTGCCGAGACCTAGTAGTATCGCTAGTATTATATTATCTGTGCCGAGACCTAGTAGTATCGCTAGTATTATATTATCTGTGCCGAGTCCTAGTAGTAGTGCTAGTATTATATTATCTGTGCCGAGACCTAGTAGTAGTGCTAGTATTATATTATCTGTGCCGAGACCTAGTAGTATCGCTAGTATTATATTATCTGTGCCGAGACCTAGTAGTAGTGCTAGTATTATATTATCTGTGCCGAGACCTAGTAGTATCGCTAGTATTATATTATCTGTGCTGAGACCTAGTAGTATCGCTAGTATTATATTATCTGTGCCGAGACCTAGTAGTAGTGCTAGTATTATATTATCTGTGCCGAGACCTAGTAGTAGTGCTAGTATTATATTATCTGTGCCGAGACCTAGTAGTAGTGCTAGTATTATATTATCTGTGCCGAGTCCTAGTAGTAGTGCTAGTATTATATTATCTGTGCCGAGTCCTAGTAGTAGTGCTAGTATTATATTATCTGTGCCGAGACCTAGTAGTAGTGCTAGTATTATATTATCTGTGCCGAGTCCTAGTAGTAGTGCTAGTATTATATTATCTGTGCCGAGACCTAGTAGTAGTGCTAGTATTATATTATCTGTGCCGAGTCCTAGTAGTAGTGCTAGTATTATATTATCTGTGCCGAGACCTAGTAGTAGTGCTAGTATTATATTATCTGTGCCGAGACCTAGTAGTAGTGCTAGTATTATATTATCTGTGCCGAGACCTAGTAGTATCGCTAGTATTATATTATCTGTGCTGAGACCTAGTAGTATCGCTAGTATTATATTATCTGTGCCGAGACCTAGCTTAGTGCTAGTATTATATTATCTGTGCCGAGACCTAGTAGTAGTGCTAGTATTATATTATCTGCGCCGAGACCTAGTAGTATCGCTAGTATTATATTATCTGTGCTGAGACCTAGTAGTAGTGCTAGTATTATATTATCTGTGCCGAGACCTAGCTTAGTGCTAGTATTATATTATCTGTGCCGAGACCTAGTAGTAGTGCTAGTATTATATTATCTGTGCCGAGACCTAGTAGTAGTGCTAGTATTATATTATCTGTGCCGAGACCTAGTAGTATCGCTAGTATTATATTATCTGTGCCTAGACCTAGTAGTAGTGCTAGTATTATATTATCTGTGCCGAGTCCTAGTAGTAGTGCTAGTATTATATTATCTGTGCCGAGACCTAGTAGTAGTGCTAGTATTATATTATCTGCGCCGAGACCTAGTAGTATCGCTAGTATTATATTATCTGTGCTGAGACCTAGTAGTAGTGCTAGTATTATATTATCTGTGCCGAGACCTAGCTTAGTGCTAGTATTATATTATCTGTGCCGAGACCTAGTAGTAGTGCTAGTATTATATTATCTGTGCTGAGACCTAGTAGTAGTGCTAGTATTATATTATCTGTGCCGAGACCTAGTAGTATCGCTAGTATTATATTCTTTTCTTTCTTTTTCTTTCTTTTTTTTGAAAAACGTTGCCCCACACTAGGAATTTCTTCCTGTATCGTGGGTGCGTTTACAAACATATAAACTCACATACACAACACCCAGAGCCGGAACAACTATCTGTAGGTCATACAAATATTTGTTCCGTGCGGGAATCGAACCCGCGACACGCAGCGCAGCAGTCAATCGCTCAACCACTGCGCCAACCGTGCGCCCGAATTATCTGTGCCTAGACCTAGTAGTAGTGCTAGTATTATATTATCTGTGCCGAGTCCTAGTAGTAGTGCTAGTATTATATTATCTGTGCCGAGACCTAGTAGTAGTGCTAGTATTATATTATCTGTGCCGAGACCTAGTAGTATCGCTAGTATTATATTATCTGTGCCGAGACCTAGTAGTATCGCTAGTATTATATTATCTGTGCCGAGACCTAGTAGTATCGCTAGTATTATATTATCTGTGCCGAGACCTAGTAGTTGTGCTAGTATTATATTATCTGTGCCGAGACCTAGTAGTATCGCTAGTATTATATTATCTGTGCCGAGACCTAGTAGTATCGCTAGTATTATATCATCTGTGCCGAGACCTAGTAGTAGTGCTAGTATTATATTATCTGTGCCGAGACCTAGTAGTATCGCTAGTATTATATTATCTGTGCCGAGACCTAGTAGTATCGCTAGTATTATATTATCTGTGCCGAGACCTAGTAGTAGTGCTAGTATTATAATATCTGTGCCGAGACCTAGTAGTATCGCTAGTATTATATTAACTGTGCTGAGACCTAGTAGTATCGCTAGTATTATATTATCTGTGCCGAGACCTAGCTTAGTGCTAGTATTATATTATCTGTGCCGAGACCTAGTAGTAGTGCTAGTATTATATTATCTGTGCCGAGACCTAGTAGTATCGCTAGTATTATATTATCTGTGCTGAGACCTAGTAGTAGTGCTAGTATTATATTATCTGTGCCGAGACCTAGCTTAGTGCTAGTATTATATTATCTGTGCCGAGACCTAGTAGTAGTGCTAGTATTATATTATCTGTGCCGAGACCTAGTAGTATCGCTAGTATTATATTATCTGTGCCTAGACCTAGTAGTAGTGCTAGTATTATATTATCTGTGCCGAGTCCTAGTAGTAGTGCTAGTATTATATTATCTGTGCCGAGACCTAGTAGTAGTGCTAGTATTATATTATCTGTGCCGAGACCTAGTAGTATCGCTAGTATTATATTATCTGTGCCGAGACCTAGTAGTATCGCTAGTATTATATTATCTGTGCCGAGATCTAGTAGTATCGCTAGTATTATATTATCTGTGCCGAGACTCTACCGCCCCCAGAAAGCAAGATAATTATATTAAGCTGTTGGTACCGGCTGTTATTTGTACTTTGTAAATCATTGATAGTCGTTACGTTAGTAAGAAGATATAAAATATGACAGCAGTCTTTCCAAGAAATGTTGATGGGTTGAGGAGGTCAGGGGGATGACCATAAGCTGAGCTGGTGAGCTTATGGTCACCCCCCTGATAGGCAATCGTTCCAAGTAAGGGTCTAGACAGACGGACCGCATTTGAGTGGACTGCGCAGTCGGTTAGCAGTTTCGATGCAGTTGTTCACATGTGTTATGTATGTCAACAGCAACCTCATAAACTGCATTCAAACTGCAAATTTGCAATTGGAGTGCATTTGATATGCAGGCTGTCTGACGGAAATCGACGCAAATATAATTGGAAAAGGTGAGCCAGATTGATTGGTTATCAGGACTTTGTCGAGAACAGCAGGTACGACGTGTTTTACAGATGCACGTGTAATTACTAGCATACAGATGCCTCATCCCATACAAAGAAACCGTGCCGACGTAACTAGTGTTTTTCGTCTGATTAAACTGATTAGTTTTCCTAAGAACATCGCGTTCGGTTCCGTTTCACGGATATAGATAGTGTTATCAGCGACTTGCAAGTAAAAGGGATTCCCCGTGTTCACCCGGTTCGTGAATACCTTTTTTTTAAATACAGCGGCGATTAGTTTTATAGTATTTTTTTGCACTTTTTTACAGTTTCATTGTACCAAAATGTGTTGCAAAACAAATTAAAAAAATCGAGTGGAAACCTCAGAAATTTGTTTTGTTTGTTCGTTTTGTTTTTTTTAAAAAACGTTGTCGACACTAGGATTTTCTTCCTGTATCGTGGGTTCGTTTACAAACATATAAACTCACATACACAACACCCAGAGCCGGAACATCTGTAGGTAATACAAATATTTGTTCCGTGCAGGAATCGAACCCGCGACACGCAGCGCAGCAGTCAATTGCTCAACCACTGTGCCAACCGTGCTCCCCAAAAAGCGCCATCTGTTATTGCAATCAAGTTTAAACGAATTAAGAGCCCAATATTGCTTAATTTTGTGCTTAGGAGAGTTAATTAAATTAGGACATAATGTTTTAAGAAAGTCTCTAGAAAATCTTAATATTTCACAAAACTCAATAACAAATCGAAGCTTATAACGCCATCTAGTGGAATTTATTTGAACAAAATTTTCTTTCGCGTTGGGTGCCCGTGACAGATGTAAATAAAAATCATTAATTCAGTTTAATACAGTATTTCCTTTAATTTGTATTACCATACAAATAAATTGCCAAGTTATTCTATTTCTAATTCTTCTGCAGATACAGCTTTTAGGAACTTGTCGATACTATTCGCTATTGTTGTCGTACATTCCTTTATGATACCTTTGCCGAAGTCCAGGATCATTTCCTTCCAAGCACCATCTACGACGTTCTCGATAGGGGCGGCTGTGAAAATAATGATAAGGTATGAATTAACTTAGACGTAGGTGAAATACCAGCGCGGCATTATTTATTCATTTTTTTTAAAATATTGGTACACATTCATTCTTTTAGGGCTCGTACAGTGTTCTTTTTACCCGGCTGCAAGGAAAGGGTTATGTTTTTTAATTTTTTTCGTATAAAACAATAATCTTTTGTCTCTCATGTCGCCGCATAGTAGTGGTTACAAAAAATATTTTTATTTCTTTAAATGGGTGTGGGTGGGTTGCATCTGTAGCTTGCTGAAAAGCTGTAGGTGAAATAAGTGGGTAGATAAGGGAAATGACGTAAATGTAGACCTAGGAGGAGACAATGTGACGAACTAGAGCCTAAGAGAAAAAGAGAGAAAGTGTAAGAATTAGCCCCAGAGAGCGGCAGATAAGAGGTCTAGGATGGTTGGGAATGTTGGAATTTCAAATTTTGGAATCCGTTGCCGCGACAAATCGCAGCACGGCGAACGGAGCTCCGGCAGGATCTCATACCGACATGGAGAGGGCGACTGTCGCAACCAAGCGCTGGGCACGCAACAATTGCGGTGATAAGACCCCTTTCTGAGGAGTGGCTTGAGAGGCGTGAGGTTCAGGAGGTTCCTGTTCAGGATAAGGTGTGAGGAAACGCCTAGGTGTCACCATTGTGTAGATCGCCCGGAGGACACGGTTGAGCATTCAGTGGAGGTCTGTCCCGCTTGGGCGGAGCATCGCCGTGTCCTGGTTGAGGCGATACGTGGTAGCGACCTCTTGCGTCCGGCCCTGATCCAGGACATGGTACAGAGCGAGAGGGCATGGGAAGCTATCTCCTCCTTCTGCAAAGCAGAAATGCTCGCGAAGAAGGATGTTGAAAGAGTGAGGGAGACCCATCACACCCCCAGCCGCCGCAGGAATCGCTCGGGAGGTCGAGGGTCGCTAGCTGATTCCCGCGCGGCCACCGTAGGTGCGGGCTTGCGTACGTTGAGTAATGGGCAGCTCGCCGTCTGATAAGGACCAGGCCCGAGTCAACGGCGCGTAGTGTTCTACGCGCGCCTCCAAGATATGTCTATGTACCGGTATTTTAAATGGAGGGTTTCCACCGGCAACGGGAACAGGGTCCAAGCTACCGGTGCGGTGGTCAGGGCACCTGAGAGAGGAACCTCCTAACTATACCGACGTGCCGTGTCCAAGAGTACGGCTTTCATGATCAAGCCCTTAATCCAACTGCCCAACGCGCGAGAGCCTTCTCAGATGTTCGTCGAAGTTCTTGGCTATTATGCCATTGGCCGTCACGTCACGACTAATGGCACAATGACTGCTGTATTAACATCCCACATGTTGACAAACTCGCGAGCCAGATCAAGATTCTTAGTTTTCCTATCTTTCTCAGCCTTCACGAGGTTCTCGTCATGGACCACAATTTCAAGAATCATTGCGCGACTATGTCAACATTGTCTTATTGGCAACAATAGTCCTATCAGTGATGATATACCAATCCCAATACAACGTGACGTTACCATTTTCGAGAACTGGCACATAACTACTTATAGTACGGTTGGAATTTCAGATTCCACAAGATTGTATTTAAGAGCAAGTTGCTGATGTATAATCCTGCCTGCAAGGTTGTGATATGCAAATAGTCTCTGTTAGCTTTTTATAACAACTGGAGATAATGTGACGGATTGATTCCCCCGGCCGGTGACATGCCCGACAGATGTCAACCGCTGTCATTTACAATGTATTTCCGGTAGTTGTTGGTCATCATAACTTCGTCCATAATCGCAAAGACAAAATATTTGGTTTCCCCGAAAAGGTCACCAAAGCGCAGCCAGGCCACAAACGCTAATAGATCTACAACGGGCCCTTAGGACCCGGTAGAGGCGTCCGTGAAGCTCCTTGCTCTGCCACACCGCCCTGCGGTCATTACATATTAGTTCTATAGGTTTGCGCCAGTTCTCGATAGCCAAGGAGACTGGGGTAAGGCCCTTGTCCACCGCTACCACATCTCGATGCATACCCACATCGGCTTCCTAACAAAATTCCCTAAGACTGCAAACGTAGCGGTTATGCAGGGTATTATCATTTAAAAACCCTCAACCTCCGCACTTCAGCGGGATATACAGTCTCATCACCGATGACCGTGGGTGATAGATACGATTTGCGGTAAGCAGTATGCGGACCCTCCTACACAGGGCTTCAAGTTATGTCTGAGTCCATTTGAGTATGCTGAAAAAGTGCATTAAGACCGGCAAGACCCTGCCGTTGAAGGCGCACACGTTGTGCCCGCCTGATAAAAGACAAAAGGCGGCCAAAGAAGCGTTCCTTCAACGACTGTTTCACGTCAGTAGTATTGATGCCTAGTGCTTTCGACATACCCAAATACTTGTAAGTTTCGATTGCGGAAAGGTATCTAAGGTGTATGGAATCCGAGAGTTGTATTCCCACGGATTTCATAATCCCCTCCGTGCTTTAAGGCGGATACAGACATTGCGAGGCATGCGTCGCGCACGCCTCAAAATGCATGCCTTTTGCTTTGATTTGAGTTGTCGTAGCACATGCTTCTTTTTTTTCTGATTAACGTATGCGCATTGGTACAATGCACCCACTTCTGCGGCACAGTACCCACTGACCTAGGGATGGACTATCCACGGGGTCCAGTACGTATTGGTGGGTGTCACATATTTTCGAAATATGGTTCAAGGACTTGCCAATTTCCTTCTTTTTTTACCGTTTTATGCGCAGTGGTGATAAAATCATTTACACAAAGTAACTGCCAGGGTTTGAACGTACAAGCTACAACTCGTAAGTCGCAGCAGTTTCCGCTGCGACGCTACTGCTATTTGTTATTGATAGATAAAGACTCAGATTAAATAAAAAGTCAAGATGGAACGTTGCAAACAACAAGGTGACGCTGGTTAAAACTACGCCTTGCCATACACAATTACACGCACACACGTACAACGAAACTACGCCTTAGCTTGTCAGACGAGCTCTCAGCAAGCTGCTGAGAGCTCGACTGACAAGCCTACGATTCAAACGAGAACAGAGTTAAGATGGAACGTTGCAAACAAAACCGGCGTCACCTTGTTGTTTGCAACGTTCCATCTTGACTTTTTATTTGATCTGAGGATAAAGAAAAATAAAATATACGCACCTCTTGCCTTGTCTCCATCGTACAAGTTAGAGAAATTGAAGTTATACTTGGTTATAGGTTCAAATTCATAATCGAAGCTGCCAACTTTGTAATGTTTCTTGCCATCTTTAGTAAAAGATTTTAGTTTCACGTCATTGGACGTGCGCAACCTACCTGAAATTAAACGATGGACATTGTTTCAGAAAATATAAAGGTTAAAACTAAAATGATCAACTTGAAATTTGATGATTGTGTTACTACCTATGAACATTCAAAATAATAATACAAAAAAACAGTTAATTAAAAACATCATAAACCCGACTGCTTGAAAAGCGAACTAAAAAGACGTACACTAGAAGAAAATCATGCTGTGCAGCCGGAGGATACATATTCGTGAGCTGGCTGACCAAAACCAAATATATACTTCGACTGCACAGCATGATTTTCTTCTTGTTTACGTCTTTTTAGTTCGCTTTTCAAGCAGTTGGGTTTATGTTATTTATTTATGTTTACGTATAATACATTATTTTTTATTTACTACTTTTTAGTTATTTTTTATTTAGAATTAGGTTCATTTAAACATATAAGTGTTACATATTTTTGAAATCACCTCTTAAAATCCTTTATTTTGATACAAGACGGGTTGGGAAAAAAAATCCCCCACAAAATGGCGCCCAAAATCCGTGTTTTTTACCCGACTGCCGAACATTCGAATTACCCTCCAATGTGTATGTATGTATGTATGTAAGTGTGTATGTATGTTTGTTCCTATATGGCGTTCCAGAGACCAAACGCGTTGGCCGATTTTGATGATTCATACGTCAATCGATTCGTCTTAACCCTGCGAGTATCATAGATTACATTAAAATTGGATAATAGAAAAATGGCGGCTTTTGGGTGCCATATTGTGGGGACCCAAATTTTATTTTTCTTCCAATTTCATCGTGTGGGGTATCAAAATAAAGGGTTTTAAGAGGTGATTTCAAAAATATATAACACTTATATGTTTAAATGTATCTAATTCGAAAAAAAACGAACTAAAAAGTTATAAATAAAAAAAAACAAAAAAAAACAGGCGGAGGATACACCAGATTTTGGTCAGCCAGCCCGCGAATATGTATCCTCCGACTGCACAGCATGTTTTTTTCCTTGTTTACGACTTTTTAGTTCGCTTTTGAAGCAGTCGGGTTTTTTGATTTTTGAATTAAGTTTTTTTTTTCATTCCATTTTTAATGAGTGACACTCGCAGGGTTAAGACGAATCGATTGACGCGTTTGGTCTCTAGGACGCCGTATAAGAACAAATATACATACATACATAGACTGATAAACACATTACCCTCCTTTGGCAGTCGGGTAAAAATAAACGTGCGCTGTTATAGAGGGACAGTGTAGCTTTATATCAGTGAATCGAAGTATTCACAGAGATTAGGTACCTTCTTCAAACATGTAAACAGACAATATTGGGTACCATTTTATAATATCAGTTCAATCATGAGTTTACCTACTTTTAAAAACGGTTTGTTGTACTTACCACCCTCGATAGAAAATTCACCATCTCCGAAAATTTTTATATTGAGAAGAGATCCATTCATATTGTATTCTCCCTTTATTACAGTAGGGCAGTTAGTTGTAAAGCTCAGCGTTGATTTAACGGGATTCCATCTGTTGATAATAAAACAACAATTGATTGATATTCGATTAAAATTAATTTTCCAAAAGAAACGGGGTGCTAAGCGATGCGCGAAGAAAATATCCCCCCCCCCCCCCCCGATTTCATCCATACTATTCGTTCCGTACCACTGTAAGGGGCATATGTTTACAAGTCATATCTATCTGCCCCTTACGCACAATGGAAATAGCCACTGAAAGGCAAAGCTAGTTGACTGCGATATAAATTATATCACTCACTTAGCAATGTCACGCGGTCTCATTGCTAAGAAAGAAAATTTGGTTCAAATAAATCTCACTAGATGGCGCGACATGTACACTCAATTCAATAGAATTATGTGTAAAATTAACATTTTCTGGAATTGAACATTGTTTAATCAACTCTCCTAAGTACAAAATTATGGAATATTGGGCTCTTAATTCACATTTCAAAGATTATTTGAACGGATCATATAAAATGCATGCCAATAGATGGCGCATTTTTAAATTTGTGGGGCATTCCACTCGATTGTTAAAATTTGCATTGTAACACATTTTGGTGCAAAAAAACGTGCCTAAAAATACTATAAAACGAACCTTCACTGTATTCAAAGAAAAAATATTCACGAACCTAGTAAACCCTTTTACTTGCAAGTCGCTGCTAACACCATCTATTGGTGTGAAACAGGATCGAGCGCGATTGATGTAGTTACAAAAATAACCAGATTAATCAGATGAAAAACGCTAGTTACGTCGGCACGGTTTCTTTGTATGGGATGAAGCATCTGTATGCTTGTATTATATTATCTGTGGCAATAACAACACTAGCTACAAAACCTAAAACAATTAAATTTGACCACTGCCTCCCAGAGTAGGAAAAACTATATATTAAGAGTCTGTTAATTCTGGAAAAAGTTTTCAAAACTATATAATACGAGTCAGTTAATTCTGCAAAAAGTTTTCAAAGAGTCAGTTAATTCTGCAAAAAGTTTTCAAAGAGTCAGTTAATTCTGCAAAAAGTTTTCAAAACTATTTATTAAGAGTCAGTTAATTCTGCAAAAAGTTTTCAAAAGTATTTATTAAGAGTCAGTTAATTCTGCAAAAAGTTTTCAAAACTATTTATTAAGAGTCAGTTAATTCTGCAAAAAGTTTTCAAAATATTATATACTCACGTAAACGCTTCAATCTTGCATTGGCTAAGCTGGTGTATTGTCACGTTTCTGAAATTAACTTTAAGTTCGCCGCTGCTGGCCTCAGCATCTTTTACATGCATAGGGTCAAGGGCTGGTAACCCAAGATCGGCATCACCTTTGACAAAATACGGCAAAGCGTATTCGGCAGACTTTAACATGCATTCTGTGTCTGATGCTCGGCATGGCTTTATCCAAGGCACTGGAATATAAAGATAAATTGCAATGTTCAAACATGTGTAACATTATTCATCAATATGCACATATAGATGGAAACATAATTTTACCGGACCAACATATTTTGCCTCACTCGACGTACAAAATGAAAATAATATGTTATTGATAAAATTAAATTGGTAATTATGAATTGAATAAATTAATAATGCCAGCTTCATTTATAGAATTAGAGTCAGTGAAAAATATAGTCAATAATTCAACATACAATCAGAGTCAGTACAAAATTTAGTCAATATTAATTACAGACAAAATATGTCAATATAGAATAGAATTAAATCAAAATAAAATTCAAAACTAATCATTTAATAATTAAAAAAATCAAAAAACCCGACTGCTTCAAAAGCGAACTAAAAAGTCGTAAACAAGGAAAAAATCATGCTGTGCAGGCGGAGGATACACCAGATTTTGGTCAGCCAGCCGGCGAATATGTATCCTCCGACTGCACAGCATGATTTTTTCCTTGTTTACGACTTTTTAGTTCGCTTTTGAAGCAGTCGGGTTTTTTGATTTTTTTAATTAAGTTTTTTTATTTATAACTTTTTAGTTAGTTTTTTCGAATTAGATACATTTAAACATATAAGTGTTATATATTTTTGAAATCACCTCTTAAAACCCTTTATTTTGATACCCCACACGATGGGTTTGGAAGAAAAAAAAAATTTGGGCCCCCGCAATATGGCACACAAAATCCGCCATTTCTCTATTATCCAATTTTAATGTAGCCTATGACACTCGCAGAGTTAAGACGCATCGATTGACGTACGAATCATCAAAATCGGCCAACGCGTTTGGTCTCTGGAACGCCACATAGGAACAAACATACATACATACATACATACATACATACATACATACATACATACATACATACATACATAGACTGATAAACACATTACCCTCCTTCGGCAGTCGGGTAAAAAATCAACAATGTTGTAGTAGCACTTATCAGTAAGTAGGTTTTTAAGTGTTTTCTTAAATAAATAATTATGATATTTAAAAAATATATCGTTCAGGAATTCGCGATACGCATTATTGTGCCCTATTCTTGAGAAAAGACCCATGCCCATATTTTTTTGTGTCTCTGATCCAATTTTTGTTCTAGATTAACTTTGCCTCGTCTTTACTTTTTCGCTGGCTTGGCTTTCAATCTAAACAAATCCAGCTAATCACTAGAACCTATTCCAAATCGAGCGACGGACTGTTTAATCTACTCAAACAGATACTGGATAACGTATGTAACGAATAAACTTAAAAACTACTCGACCGATTTCAAAAATTCTTTCACCTATGGATAGCTACATTATTTCGGAGTAACATGGGATATACAGGGTGTTTGGAAGGGAGCTGTACATACGCCTAGGGTAGAAACTAGGGATAGTCTGCTACCTACCCCCGCCCATTATATTGACCTTGGCCTCAAGGTTTTTTTTTAATTTATTATTATTTTTTATTTGACTTTTTTATGATTTTTTGACTAAAACTACCTGTAGCTCAAAATCTATCCATGGGACCGGTCGGCTAATGGTCTTGTTTTAATCGTTAGAGTCTTAGGGTCCTGCAAAAAATTATTTTACACCAGAAAATTGTGGAGAAGAAAAGTTATGGGGCCTGAAGTACCGTAGTAAGGTAAAGAAATAATTTTAAGGGCAACTTTCTATGGGGTTTAAAAAAAAACTAACAGGGTTGGAGTTCTTCTGATTTTTTTAAAACATCCTCAGTCCATGCCCTTTCTAACGATATGCTAAAAGTGTAATTATCACTTTTAGTTTTAAAGTTATTAATTAATTTCCGCAACTAGGGCACTTCAAGCAAAAATTTCAACTAATGAAAATTAAATGTGTTCGATCGTAAAAGGATGGCAAATGAAACAAAAAATTTGGTAATGACTAATGTCATTAAATTACAAATTTTAATTAATTACTAATTTTAATTAATTACAAATTTTGTTCAAATTGATGACCCATACAACATGCTCGGCACCTCTTCCTCATCTCCACGGTCACCGTTCTAAGCAGCAGTTCCTCGCGCATTGTATCGAATGCGGCGTGGATCCTGTTAATTAGAACCTCCCTTGTTGGTACTTCTTCTGCGTACACCAACTCTTTCGCCCTTCCCCAGACGTAGAAGTCGAGTGGGGTAAGGTCAGGCGACCTTGGGGGCCAGGGAATTGGCCCACCCCGACCAATCCAAGAATTAGGAAAGCAGTTGTCCAGAAGCTCCCTCACTGCTAGGCTCCAATGAGCAGGACAGCCGTCGTGCTGGAAGACTATGGGCCGATCTTCGTCAAACACTTCTTCCGCTAAATCAGGCAAATCGTTTTCGAGGAAATCTAAGTAGTTTTGCCCGTTTAGGTTGTCTGGCAAAAAGTGCGGCCCTATCAACCGATTACCGATGACGCCTGCCCATACGTTCACGGAGAACCTTCGTTGAAAACCTCTGTGCCTCTTGACTCTCGGGTTTTGATCTCTGGGTGCCCAGTGATGGAGATTGTGGTAATTTACAATTCCTTCCTTGTCAAACTTGGACTCGTCAGTCCAGAGAATACTCCGTAAAAAATTAATATCTTCCACGTCCGTATGGAGCAAGTGGCGACAAAACTCCACCCTTCTTGCATAGTCGTTATCCTCTAAGCCTAAAACAATAAAAATATCAACGTTAGCGGTTTCCTTATGAATTAGTAGCTATGTAACATTGATTGCTATCTCTGTCTTTCCATTTCTCTCTCTCTCACACACATGCTCATGTTAATTTAAAAATTGCCTATGAAATTCACATGCTAGTTCATTACATAAGAGCTAAAAACAAAAACTTTATGTAAAAAATTACCTTGAACAGGGGTGTAGTGGAAAGGATGACGTCCATTTTCGCGAAGAACCGACCAGACTTTCCACACGCTTAAACCAAGCGTCCGGGCTACGGTTCTTACGCTTCTGGTCGGATCTTCCTCAAATTCAGCCAATATGCGTTCTTCCGCAGCCAAATTTGGTTGAAATCTGTTCACGGCTGGTTCCCGGAAATTTAAATTTCCGGTTTCTCGCAGACGCCGATAAGTTGAGCCAAACGTTTGGTGGTTAGGCACTCGCCGGTTAGGATACCGTTCTTGATAAATCCTCCGTGCCTCGCGCCCATTGCAATCAGCCATTCCATACACCACCAGCATGTCGGTGTACTCTTCACTGGTAAATCCAGCCATTTTGCCAACAACAAGGTAACAAATAACAAAACTTAACAAAAACGAAGTAATAACAAACTCAACAAAATTAACGAAAACAGTGGAGCGTCGTAACGGCAAGTACGTAAGTTAGCTAAGATGGGTAAATCTCGACTGACTAACAAAGACCCCAACGAGTTACCTGCCCGGCCCCGTCGACCCAAGAGCGAAAGAGACATGACATGACATGTTTTGTCTCTTACATGTTGCTCTCGTGTAAGAGTGAGACAACAAATTTGCCAACTGTAGGCCAAACTGGTTTAAATTCTGGAAATTACATTTGTCTTACAAATGTCGACTCGTGGTGGTAAAAGTGCCCTAGTTGCGGAAATTAATTAATAACTTTAAAACTAAAAGTGATAATTACACTTTTAGCATATCGTTAGAAAGGGCATGGACTGAGGATGTTTTCAAAAAATCAGAAGAACTCCAACCCTGTTAGTTTTTTTTTAAACCCCATATAAAGTTGCCCTTAAAATTATTTCTTTACCTTACTACGGTACTTCAGGCCCCATAACTTTTCTTCTCCACAATTTTTTGGTGTAAAATAATTTTTTGCAGGACCCTAAGACTCTAACGATTAAAACAAGACCATTAGCCGACCGGTCCCATGGATAGATTTTGAGCTACAGGTAGTTTTAGTCAAAAAATCACAAAAAAGTCAAATAAAAAATAAAAATAAATTAAAAAAAAAGCCTTGAGGCCAAGGTCAATATAATGGGCGGGGGTAGGTAGCAGACTATCCCTAGTTTCTACCCTAGGCGTATGTACAGCTCCCTTCCAAACACCCTGTATATATTTTTTTTTAAATTGAGATCCTTATGAAAATTGCAATAATGTAACCCAAAGTAGCAAAATTTTGCCGATTAAATTCATTAGGTGGGTAGCTAGGTTGGTAGGGTAGGTAGGTGGTACGAAGGTAGGTAGCCAGTAGACGGGCGCGAAGCCGTTGGGGTCAGCTAATCTATACCAATATTATAAAGAGGAAAGATTTTTTTGTTTGTTTGTTTGTACCGAATAGGCTCCGAAACTACTGGACCGATTTTAAAAATTCTTTCACCAATAGAAAGCTACATTATTCCTGAGTGACATAGGCTATTTTTTAATCCCGAAAACGGATCCTGTGGGGTGGCCCACGGGAGCGAAGCCGCGGGGAACAGCTAGTAATAATAATATAATGAAGAGGAAAGATTTGTATTTTTGTATGTAACAAATGTTTGAACCGTTTCACCGTTGGGAAGCTACACTATGCCCGGGTGACATAGACAGTAGCCTAAAAATTATTTTATCCCTGTATTCCCACGGGAACGGAAACTACGCAGGTGAAACCGCGACGCGTCCGCTGGCCTTTATATATAAAACAAATTCGGGTTAGTTACACCATTTATAACCCGAGAACGGCTGGACCGATTTACATAATTTTAAATTGGTTTGATTTATCTCCGTCCCCAATAACAGAATAACCTAATAAACCAATTTTCTTTTTTGGAAATTCGTTTTTCCATACGTTTTGCGAACAGCGCCATCTTTGATACGTGGCAGAATACTGGGAAGCTTTAAAAACTAAAAACGTTTTTGAATAAATAAATTAAATAGGTAGGGTAGGTATAATGAATAAATATTTTACATAATAAGCTCCCTACCTACTCTGTACCTACTTAAGCTACACTAAGTGTCACTTTAAATATTAAATGCCTTACCAGAACCAGAATTTGAACTCACTGCGAAGTATCCAATCCACAAAACCAAACACTTTGACAACATTGTTCTTAAGATGTTTCGCAATCTACGAAAATAAATGATACTGAACTATATTTGCTGAACTGGACGTTTTATATACCTCTCCATCTATCAATTATTCTTTTAAACTTGTTTTAATATTAAGTTTATCAACCTTGACCTATCATAGGCTTTGATCAAGTTTGCAAATCAGAAGGTTAAATTATTTAAGAAATTAGCATAGGTGGGTACCTATGCTAATTTCTTAAATAATTTCATTTTATTTGGAAAACTTAAAGCTTTCATTGGACACAAGGATTCTTAATTATAATAATAAAAATAAGGCCATTTACAAGTTCCCATTTATATTATATATACTAGCCGTTGCCCGCAGCTTCGCCCGCGTTAATTTAGATTTTGTCAATCAATTCTGGTTGTCGACATACACGGTGAGAAAAATCCAATGTTGCAGTTTTGGTTTTAATCAAAATTGGCCCCTTGACTCCTCATCCAGAGGACATAGGACATATAGTCAAGCACAAATAAACACACACACGCACACACGCTTAATACACGCACCAACGCCACTTGACTCACTCTTTTACACACACTGCAAGATACCATGCTTCCACTTATTATTTTTGTTTTTGTTTAACTCTTCCTTTTTGTTATATATGGCTACAATAAAACACTGTATTTCTGAACTATGATGAAAGAGACTGGCCTCCACGACACAGGGAATCCTAGTGTGGAGATCAGTGATTTATCTGATATAAAATGTATTTTCTTGAACAATAAAGATTATATATATTATATTACAACATGCAGCTTGCCCATCGTTCGATACGAAAGTAAAGTGCCAATTCACAAATTGCAGGATTATTAAAAACTGAATTCAAATTAGAAACAAATAATTGTTCTATCTTTATATTTGCCATATTCGATATCTATAAGCACAAGACACCTTCTTGTCCCTCCCTACATTATATTTAATAAGATTATGCAACGTACTCGGCATGCTTCCTAGTTCGTGTGCCGAATTACAAAACCCTACAAATGGCAGAGCGTGACATTTGAAAAGCTAATGCTGGGAGTGCTGGGACGAAGAGCGCATGCGCGATGTTTATGTCACTTCACTATGCTAGAGATGGAATCACGATATGAATAGTAACGTTGTCTGTCCTCCTCGGCTTTTCTTACTTTCGGTTGAAATTTTCACAGATGATGTGTTTCTGTTGCCGCTATAACAACAAATACTAAAAACAGATTACAATAAATATTTAAGTAGGGCTCCCATACAACAAACGTCATTTTTGTGACGTTTTTTCATGACGAAACCCTTCATGCGCGAGTCGACTCGCACTTAGCCGGTTTTTCCCATTTTCTTAAACATTGGCAGTGTTGGCGTACTGCTTGGTCAGCAGACCATAAGTCATAATTACTTGGGCTATACGAAATAAGCTGAAGGCTAGTCCCTATTAGGTATCTAAAGGTATAGACGACAGCACTTCAGACTGAACATTCTGATCTTGACCCTTGAGCTGGCCCACCGTAGTACGAAGTTTCACTAGACTAAGATGCCAGCTTATTCTGGATTAACTACCACTGACTTGCGGCAAAGGAATCCTGACTCTAAAATGTTTATCTTTTAGAATCTTCGGCTTTTCTGGCCATTAGATAGCACAACACTATTTTATGCGCAGAGTATGCGGAACTGTCAAACGTCAGCTGTCATAGTTTACATTTTTTTGACCATAAACAATGGCTCACGTTTGCGGTTGGTTCTGTGGTCGTATTACCGTTGAGGAGTATATTCAAAGTATCTTATCGGCATCATCTGCCTGGCCTTTCTTCCAACTATGTTAGGTTCAGCGTCCAGTCGAATAGGATGCAACCTAATAGCAGAATTTTAAATGCCCTAGGATCAGCAGTGGCCTTCTTCAGACTTTTTAAAACACGATATTGTGACCCATTTTAGGACAAGTCCATTAATTATTTTTTATTATGATTAGCCACAATATCAAAATCTTACATCTTTTATACATCTACAATAAATTACGAATCATTTCGAAATTCACTGTCCATAAACAATATGAACAATTGTTTCATTGTCTATGGAGCATGTATTTTTAGGGTTCCGTACCCAAAGGGTAAAAACGGGACCCTATTACTGAGACTCCGCGGTCCGTCTGTCTGTCTGTCTGTCTGTCTGTCACCAGGCTGTATCTAATGAACCGTGATAGCTAGACAGTTGAAATTTTCACAGGTGATGTATATCTGTTGCCGCTACAACAACAAATACTAAAAACAAAATAAAATAAATATTTAAGGAGGGCTCCCATACAACAAACGTGATTTTTTTGCCGTTTTTTACGAAAATGGTACGGAACCCTACGTGCGCGAGTCCGACTCGAACTTGGCCGGTTTTTTAATGTAAGTTAACGGTAGCAGATACGAGCCCATTCAATTATGAGTAGACATGAGTTACTCATACGGACGTAGATAATGACATTTATGACTAATGTTTGTGTACGCAGCTGTTCAATATTATAAATATCTATTATTATTTTTGTCAGCGCTGATACACGATGTTTTAATAGAACACGTGCAGAAAGAAATTGCTTTGCTTTGCTCTACACGGTCAAGATAACCGGATGGAGTTGTCAATATCACTCTGATGAAAACGGTGAAGGAAAACATCGTGAGGAAACCGGCATGTCTTAGATCCAAAAATTCGAAGACATGTGACATCCACAAACATGCACTGGGCCCGCGTTGTGGATTACGGCCCATTCTCTCTCACAGAGAGGAAGCCTGCTCGTACAACGGATAAAATGCGAGTCTAAGGGCGGAGAAGGGGGTTCATCTATCCTATCCTATCACTTTGAGGGCTAAGTCCGAGTTTTTACTCACGCCCAATCGCGTTAACGTAAACATCAATTTGCATTGAAACTAGATAAGCGGCGTCTGTTGACGTGACGGTAAGGAGAAACCTCTTTTTTATCGACTTCCCAAAAAGGAGGAGGTTCATGTCCGAGTTTTTTTTTTTTTGGTTTTTGTGTGTGTTCACCGATATCTCCGTCAATTGTGGACCGATTTTGAAAATTCTTTTTTTGTTTGAAAGAGTATGTTTCGAAATTGGTCGCATTTTAATTTGGTAAAGGTCTGATGAAGAACTTCGGAGATACACAACAGAACTGTTCAATAAATAACGGCAAATCTCTCGGGATTGCGTCAATCGCATGTGTTTGTTGTTTATACCATTTCATAAAATAACATCACGCCAGTACGCTCTAAAGGGGTACGCAGATCTCTCATTTCACCGGTTATGTTCAAGTTTCATGTTATTCGATTTATCTATTCTGGAGTTATGGGACCTTAATAAACAACTTGCTATTAGGTAGGTAAAACTAAAAAAAACTTTTTTGTAAAAAAATACTACCGACTTCCAAATGAAAAACTACAAAGTGAAAAATAACTTATTTGTATACATTTTGACATAAGATATCGTTTACGTTATCACGAGTGAGTACGTTAAAAAACACGCACTTAGGCCTTTGATGTTCGAGTTCGACTCTCGCTATAGGCGCACGAGGCGGGCGCGGGGCGTTACGTCACGAGGTTAGGCCGGAGAGGTGTCGCTTGACGGGATCCGTCCGTGCCCACTCAACCCGATTATACTCAACCCGAAGAATAATACCAGATATTTAATTCAGTGCCATTTGTATAGTCAGGCAAAGTGATATTTAATACTAAATAACTTATTACCCGACTGCTGAAGGAGGGTAATGTGTTTATCAGTCTATGTATGTATGTATGTTTGTTCCTATATGGCGTTCCAGAGACCAAACGCATTGGCCGATTTTGATGATTCATTCGACAATCGATTCGTCTTAATCCTGCAAGTGTCATAGGCTACATTAAAAGTGGACAATAGAAAAGTGGCGGCTTTTGGGCGCCATATTGTGGGAGCCCAATTTTTTTTTCAAACCCATTGTGTGGGGTATCAAATTAAAGGGTTTTAAGAGATAATTTCAAAAATATAAAACACTTAATGTTTAATTCGAAAAAAACTTAACTAAAAAGTTATGAATAAAAAATGTTAAATCAAAAAACCCGACTGCTTCAAAAGCGAACTAAAAAGTCGTAAACAAGAAAAAATCATGCAGTGCAGGCGGAGGATACACCAGATTTTGGTCAACCAGCCCGCGAATATGTATCCTCCGACTGCACAGCATGATTTTTTCCTTGTTTACGACTTTTTAGTTCGCTTTTGAAGCAGTCGGGTTTTTTGTTTTTTAATTTACTATACATAGAATATATAATATTTTGTTATGAAACTTAATTTATCCTGGTAGTTAGTGATTTTGTTTCAAAATTATAGCTTTATAAAGATAGCCTCTACCTCGCTTAAACTGGTTGCCTGGTTCTTAATTTTTTATATTTTAGAAGTTAGTACCTTCTAGTTACCCTAATAATTATAATCACGTATAAAGAAATACTGATACAATAAATACCACCGTGCCTGCACTAGCTATAAGATTGTAATATTTAACAATAACCTGTGATTTTAATACAAAGTACAAAGCGTATACTATACTAAAAAAGGTACGGTAAGGAAAGGTAAAATTAAACAAGTAAGTACTTATTACTTACTTGTTTTAGTATTGATTTATTTATCCAAACATTATTTTAATTTTACATTCTCTGTGGTGCAAGCGCTAAATCAACACTTTTCTACCTGACTATACATTAACGTTTTTACGCCTATCAAAACAGAAATATGCAGGGTTCGGGTTGAGTTTAATCGGGTCGAGTGGGCACTGACCCGCTTGACGTACGAAGTCCACAGCAATTTTGACCGTGTACTAGAGCAGATTTATTATTCACTAGCTTCTGCCAGCGGTTTCGCCCGCGTGAAAGTCGAAAATTATTCCGAGGGAACATATTCCCGGGATAAAAAGTATCCTTTGTGCAATTCCTGGCTATAATCTATCTCTGTGCCAAATTTCATCCAGATCCGTCCAGCCGTTTGAGCGTGAGGAAGTAACAAAACATACAAACACACACACACACACTCACAAACTTTCTCCTTTATAATATTAATATATATATATATATTATATAATAACTTAATATTAAGTGTGCTGCTAACTGCTATTATCACACTATATATATGTATAAAGTGTGATAATAGCAATATTTTTAAAATAAATTGTCCTTAAACAGATAGTATAATATTCACAACGGATCTTTGTGTCCTGCGCAATAACTAATTTTGTGTCAATATTAAAAGTGAAGATAGCATTGTATAACTGTCTCTTTCACTCGCTTACGTTTGTCTCATCATCCTATCTCGCTTATTCTATGCAGTTAATCTGTTTCGTGCGCAATAGTTGACAGAGCCAACTTCAGAGACACAAAGATCCGCTGTGAATATTATACCATTTATCAGTCTGTCAATATCCATTTTCTTACATCTCCGCAGTTCTTTTCTGACTAGTTTCGTTGCGGGATCCATACATTACTTGCTTCATTACTCGGTGCCACGGTAATGCTGCTAACAGTATTTTATATTCAAGTCGGAACGTGAGACGTATACTTACGCGCCTCGAGTTCAGCCAAGTCTCGATACACTACCAGTCACGAACGCGCCGCAGTGCCGAACGAACGGTGTGCTGGTTTTATAAGCAGTACGCGTGCAATTTGTGAATATTTGTGTAAAATAAGTACAAGTACTTAATTATTATGCCAAAGAGCAGTAAGTATAGACAATATTGTGCTGTTTTTGGTTGCTTGAATTCTTCAATAACGCACCCAGAGATAACATTTTTTAGATTACCTGGCAACACCGAAAGGTAAGACTATAAAATATTTCTATATACCTACTAGTATGTAATTTGTTTTTTTTTATATGTAGGCTCTCTCTATTCTAAAATCTGGGCGTATTCACTATTGTAATTCATGCGCCACCAGTGCCGCTAGGCCAATATAATATTAACAGCGGATCTTTGTGTCTCTGAAGTTAGCTCTGTCAACTATTGCGCACGAAACAGATTAACTGCATAGAGTAAGCGAGATAGGATGTTGCGTCAAACGTATGCGAGTGAAAGAGACAGTTATACAATGCTATTTTCACTTTCAATACTAAAACAAAAACAGCTACAGCGCAGCCTCTTGCAGCCAATTCAGAGACACAAAGATCCGTTGTGAGTATTATAGAAATGCTCATATCTCATGCTGATTTTTTTGGTCAGGGTACCGCCTTAAATAAAACTAGTAGGTAGTTTCCTAGACGCTATCAAGTTACTTATCTACTTAGCTTTTTACATTTATTATTGAATTAGACGAAATATCACTATGAAATGATTATGAGAGTAATATATGGTAGGTACCTACCTACCTAGTAAGAATTACATTATAATTTACTTTTTCTGTCCGTTTATCAGAATCGAGAAACGTCATTTTTTAGGTAGTTAGAGTTTTTGTTTGCTGTAAGTTGCTGTTTGATATTAAGTAACGTTTACAGCGGTTTGACATCGGATGGGTGACCAAAAATATTGTTATTTCGAGTTGCTCCGTGCTGCAGGTAATGGGAACTTTAATAAGCTAAGTTTAGTAAGTTGAGTAGGTAGGTAGGTGTTGAATTTTGTAAAGATTGGAGTTTGGTAACCTTCACCGACAGCAGTTTATTTTTTTTACCCAGAATTAAAGGGAAATCTATTTTGTTTTTCAGACGTCTCGAATGGCTGGAACTGATCAATCGAAATGATTTAGAAAACATACCTGACTCTGCTGCCTACCGGATTTGTGAATTACATTTTAATGTGAAGGACATACACCAATCACCAAATAGAAAACTTTTAAAAAAGAATGCCGTTCCTTTATTGATGCTGCCAATCTTACCAGGAGGTTCTCGGAAAGAAGACAAACAAACTCAAACTGATCTGTCGATTGCAGTTGAAAATTGTACACAGACTGAAAATTCAACGAATGAAAGTTATCCTCAAACCTCAACAAGTCTCTCTTACAACACTCCAAGCAAAAGGAAATTGAAGGCTGAACACCTCCAATGCAGAAAGAAAATAAAACTACAGGAACATCAAAATAGAACACAAAAAGCTGAAGAGAGTACTTGCCATCAACTTTGCGATAAATTTTTGAACAATAAACTAGCTCTTCTAATAAAAGCACAAAGCACCTTAAAGCAACAGGAAAAAGTTAATTTATACGACCAGGACTACATCATTTACTGCTTGAATTTATACTACATCAGTCCACAAGCTTACCGGTTTTTGCAAAGTGCATTATGTCTTCCCTGTCCTTCAACATTGTACAAACATTCATTCACAATCACAACTGAAATTAATGAAAGAGCTATGTCTGTTCTTAAAATCAAAGTTGCGCAAATGACAGAAACAGAAAAACATTGTTCAGTTATGATTGGTGCTATGTCACTAAAAGAGAATCTGTTCTATAATATTAATGAAGACAAAATTAAGGGATTCCACGAAATTGAAGGACTGCAGTCTCCTGAACCAGCTAAATATGCGTTAGTAATAATGGTTCGTGGTATATTTGGGAACTGGAAACAACCTGTAGCGTACGCATTGATCTCCGAATGTCGAAACCAAGATGAAATAAATACATGGATTGATAAAGTACTACAAAAGTTATTCGAAATTGGTCTTAACATCCGTATTTTTGTGTCCGACCAAGGGTCTGATTTATGGAAAGATGCCAAAAAAATAACAGTTTCTATTGAAACACCTTATTTTTTTATTAATAATAGAAAAATATATTATGTTTTTGATGCACCGCATCTAATCAAAAAAGTACGAAATAACTTGATGCAATATGATTTTCACTTCGGCAATTCTATAGCGAAATACGATCATATTATACAGTTTTATAATCAGAATATAAAAAAGAGTTTCAGGCTTGCACCTAAGCTTACCAACAGCCATATCAAACCCACAAACATTGAAAAGAATAAGGTTTGCTTTGCAACACAACTTCTTAGTAGGTCCGTTGCAAATGCAATTTGTAGTTATATAGATACTAATGAAGTTGAAGAATCTGCCAGAGACACTGCTAACTTTTTAATGATGATGAATGATTTGTTCGATTCTTTGAATACATCTAATTTGAAACATAGTTATGAATATAAAAGAGCGTATACTGGCGATGAATCACAAAAGGAATTTTTCAAAAAGATGATAAGCTCTTTTCAAGAGTTAAAATTAATAAACCCAAAGAATGGCCGTGACCACACATCAAGTGTTAGATTCATTGAAGGTTTCCAAATTACTATCACATCCTTAATGCTCTTGTTTGATGACTTACGGATAGAAGGACATAATTTTCTTATGACAAAAAGATGCAATCAAGACCCTCTTGAAAATTTATTCGGACAGATACGAATTAAAAATGGCACGTCTCTAAATCCAACATGTAGACAGTTTGCATCGGCATTTAAAAACTTATTTTTCTGCAACATCATAAAACCCCCAAAAGGAAGAAATTGTGCAAATGATTTCGGAAAACTTCTTGTTCAAACGACTGTACCAACCAACGACATATCAGCTACAGATAATGAAGAATTTTCCAGCGTCCAAATTACTAGTACTGATTATAATCAGCTAGACATGCCAGAAAAAGATTCGCTTTTTTATATTTGTGGGTATCTTCTTAAATGTTGTTTGGAAAAACATGATTATTGTCAAGCTTTGAAGTCGTACGTGAAGCCCCATCAAAGAAGCCACAATTTTAACGCAGAGAGTCGGTACTTAAGGTACCGGGACTTCAGTATTAATCATTTACAAACATTTTTAAAAGTACCCAGTGATGATTTCGTGGAATATGTAGAAAAAATGGAGGAAGTATTCCGAACGTCATTTAAAACGAAACATATCAATTGTAAAGTAGCAGCAGGTATCTATAACCAAGTGAAAGATCTTCCTTTTTCTCCTCCTTGTCCATGTTTCCCAAAACTATTTTTAATTAAACTTTTCATCCGAATGCGGCTTTTTTATACTATTAAATTTAACAATAAAGCTTTTCGTACGTCTCAGTCAAGGAGCAAATATTTTTCGGTCGCAAATTTATAAGAGTGTTTTTTTTATTAAATCAACTTATCAAAAAACATTAACAAAACAACAAGTATTTTTATTGAACACTCCCTATTTACTTACAACGAAGTTTCTTTTTAAAGGGAAAAAACAATACTGTAGGGCATCGAGTGTTTACGTACCGTGCAGCTTGGCGCAGCTGTAGCTAAGTATTTCAAGGACAGGTACTGTTAGATATCATTACCGTGCCAGTGCTTTTCTGGTGGAAACTATTGTTGTTTCTAGCTTTCAGGAGTTGCAGTGGTTTGGAATAGTGCGGGGGGCTTCTTCCGGTACAGTGCTTCCCCATTGCGATTGGAAATTTGAACCTTTTCAGAAGTATTGATATAAACGTCGGTGACAGGGACAAAAGCTGTATTTTCAGATGAGGTTTCTACTGTAAATGATCTTCACATATTTTTTACGTAGGTACCTATAGCTCCTTATTACGTAAACATCGTATCTTGAACAAACCATTCATACAACGTACGTGAACATACAACATATAATACATAACCATTCAATCCCAGCCTTTACGTACATAACACAAACGAGAAGTAATATCACACTGCGCACACCTTTTCACAAAATAGTACTTTATTTTCTGAACAACAGGTACACATTTGATTGAGAGAATTTGAACATCATTCGAACACTCTTCGGAATACAAATTCGAATATATACGAAGTCTCTCACTGAAATGTGTACCTTTCTGTGGAGTAATAGAGTTCTATATTGCATCGCTATTTTAACACATTCATTCCCCGTAATCGATATTTTACCAACCTAGAAATATATTACGATCAGCATCAAGTTCTACAAAGGAATTAATTCCATTATGCCATGGATGTAGGTTTCAAGGTCGGAAGGTCTATTGATAGCATCCATCTTGATAATATTGAGAGGCGTAAGAAGAATGCTAATTAAGTTAGCGCCTTTTTACGGCTACTTTGTAAAACAATGGTTAAATACGGATTGGCCGATTCTTTATTCAAATTCTCCGTAGCAATTTTGAACAGCTTACTTTACTTATATTATATATGCGAAAGTGTAGATGGATGGTAGTTTGTTACATAATCACGCCACAACAACGGCAGAACTGGATGAAATTTGGCAGGGATAGATTATAGTGTGGAATAGCACATAGGCTTTTCATCTCGGCATATAATGCTCCCTTGGGATAAGAAAGGACTTTTCACGCGGACGAAGCTGCTGGCAGAAGCTATTTCAAAAGTTTTTATAAGTAATCCTGCAGTCGTATTGCGTAAGTGAATCCGGCAACGCAAAAAGCGATGAATGACGCGACCAATCACATCCGACATGAATGACGCGATGTGGATTTCCGTCTTTCTGATTGGTCGATTTGGTCGATTGGATAGCGGTCAAACTCTTTGCGTTGCCTGCTGATGTTAAGTTTTCATTTGTTTGCTATTATATTGTATTGCAAAATAGTCCGTGCTTGTCTATAATCTACTAAGTTCAATATCGTATCTTCACGTAATTACCTTTTTTCATGTTTCACAATCATGTTTCAAATAGCAAATTAAAGTCACCGAAAAGATGCACTTGAAAACTTCTCCATCAATTTCTTTTCCTTTCGTAAAAACCGCTCATATTCCCAATTTGGTTTTCCAAATCATAAAGTACATTGTTTCTCCATTTATAGCCAGCATCAGATTACGGCAATTTACGGACTAAATCGACGGAACAAAATCACTATTATTCAGTAGCGCTAGCAGGGTTGATACTAACAGAAATTATTGTGTTTTAAATAATGCATTTTTTTTTTGTTGAAAGTCCAGTAGAAGACTTCTTTGGGCTGAGACGATGATGTTTTTTTTTGTGGAACTAGATAGAAGTAACTTCAAATCTACTGAGTCTGACCTAGGGTAGATTGGGAGGCTTTCTCCGGGGACAAAAACTGTTAAAGCCACAGACATAAATCACTAGATAACGCAATTCCCTCCATCTGTATGGAAACCAAACGTGCCACTTTTTCATAAACAATTTAAAAACAAAACTTACCAATAAAATGCAGATGTGCATGCGGACTCACTTACCAAGTTCCGCAAATTAACACACAATAATATGTAGTGTGATGTAGGTACTTATTTGAATTTTAGGTTTTATTTTTAAAGTTAAGATATACCAGGCCCCTCAGAAAGTATTGCGAAAAAAAGTTTTTATATATGGGAGACTGGCCAGTTATAATGTTTTTCGAAAATATGATTATTTATAAGTAAAAATAAGTAAGTTCCAATTTCAAAATTTCCCTCCACATTTTTTGCGAGTTAATTCAAAGTATTGTGTCTCACTGAAATATGGATCTGCGCCGGGAACATTTTAGAGCTATGATTTTATACGATTTCAAGTGTCGCCTGAAACCGGATGAATCGTACGATAGACTTCAAATGGCATTCATGGATGAAGGCCCTTCCAAGGCAACCGTGTATCGTTGGTATAACGAATTCAAGCGCGGTCGACCAACTTTGGGGGATGACGAAAGAAGCGGTCGCCCTTTGACGGCTGTTACCGAAGAAAACGTGCTAGCAGTGAAAAATTTAATCCAAGACAATAGGCGAATTACATATCAGGAGATTCAACACATATTGAAGATTGGATCGGGAAGCGTTCACGAGATTCTACACAGCCATCATCGCGTGAGGAGGATAGTATCACGCTGGGTGCCGCACAACCTCACCGATGCTCAGAAGCAGGCCCGGGTGGAATGGTGCCGTGATATGCTTAACAAATTTGAAGCAGGCTCGTCTCGGCGTGTTTACGACATCGTTACAGGTGATGAGTCCTGGATTTATCAATACGACCCAGAAACCAAGCGCCAGTCGACTGTTTGGGTGTTTCAAAATGAGCCAACGCCTACCAAAGTGAAGCGATCTAGAAGCGGGGGTAAGATTTTGATCGCTAGCTTTTTTAATTTGACTGGCCACTTGGTATCAATTCCCTTACGGGATCAAAGAAGCATTAATGCCGAATGGTATACTACCAAATGTTTGCCAGAAGTTTTCTCTGTTATAAGCAACAAGCGACCAAACACAGGGCTCCGCGGGCTACTGCTCCACCACGACAATGCACCTGCGCACACCGCACTCAAAACGAGGGACTTCCTGGACAGCACGCCAGTCAAACTCCTGGGTCACCCTCCTTACAGCCCTGATCTAGCACCGTGTGACTTCTTTTTATTCCCAAAAATAAAAAATCAGCTCAAAGGGATACAATTTTCGTCGCCGGAAGATGCGCTGGCTGCGTTCGAGCAGACTGTAAACGAGGTGTCTGCGGCGGACTGGAAAAAGTGTTTTGAAAACTGGTTTAGGCGCATGAATCTTTGTATAGAGGCTGGTGGAAAGTACTTTGAAAAGATTTAATAAAAATATATGTACGTATAGAGCAATTTTTTTTAGTTTCGCAAAACTTTCTGAGTGTCCCACGTATACGGTATCACTCAAAACCATTTCTTATTCCTATTAATTAAATTATTTTTTTAATATTTGTACAACAACTTAGCATAAGTGGTGCTTACCTGTTAAAAATTGTGACACTCGAAATTAGTATTAAGTGAATAAATTGTAATATTTAAGTGTTAACAATTGTTGGTGAGCCTTATAAATAAATAAAAGAAAACATTTCCATTGTGTCGGCCAACTTTTTCTATACATTATTTACAGCTCAATATGGCATAAAAAGGCATTTTTCTAGATTTCTAGTGCCGATAATGCTAAAGGAAAAGCTCAGATTACGATCATTAATCGTAACTTTACTCGGAGTAACAGTTTTTGCCACGCGAAGTACATACAATCGCGTCATCTAGTTAGATTTATGTCTGTTGTTAAAGCCTTAACAAGAGGTTTTTTTTTATTATTACTTTACTTTTAAAGCGGGTTTAGTTATTAAGACCATGCTAGCCTCATGGGGCCATTCTAAATGCTTATCTCTAATACATTTCATTATACGTAAGCTTAATCAAATGGGTTTTATTCCTTATATAGTTGAAAAAAAAAACATCGTCGTCCTGCCCTCGTTCCGGGTCTGAGTTTTCGTTTTCTTCTTCTATTCCCAATTCAAGAAAAAATACCGTGTCATTCTATTTTGGATACCGGAAACCTTTTTGAATCCAACAGAATCTACAAAAGCTGTTATCAGTACAGAAAGTTGGCAAAATAAGGGCTTAATTTATCAATCCATTGAATACCCGAAGCGAATACGGTACTATTGTAAAGACTCTGACCCACTTGTTTTATATTTATTTGCTACCTGGATGACCTGTGCAATTCCTCTTCGCTGCAATAAACGGCACCTACTGGGGCCAAATAGTTTGTTTAAATGTACCACCGAGAAGGAAGACTAGAAAATAAAATGTCTGTAAAAGAAAATGCCGACACAGTGACAACCCTAAGAGGCAGTGAATTGAATTAGCAGGTGAACAATAAGAAATCATGCTTTGTGGAGCTGTGAGAATAGTTTCGATAAAATAAATAAATGAAACTGTTGATCTTAGAATTAAGCTGTTTATATAGACAGCACGTGTTCGCGCTTATAATATTGTAAAGTGTTTTTATTTTTATATTGATTTTGATCTCGCCTGCTGGAATGCGACGGGGTCTACGTTGGAGCGAGCAAGAGAGCCCAGAAGATGCCTGTTTACTCTGGCTTTGATACCCATCGTTAGCCTTCAAAGCTCTCCTGGCTTTGACTATGAGCTAGATATGTGTAACTTTTACTGTGTACAATAAAGTAGATTCGATTCCATTCTTTTCTATAAATGCGGTTTTCCTGTAGAGAAGCGAAGTGCGGATAGTACCCTGTAGTTATGTCATCTAAGATAAGTGAGGTTTAAACTCTGCCTAATGGCCTTGTTCTTTACGGACGTGAATATGGCTGTAAAAACAAATAAATGCAAAAACGATTCGACGATCAATGGTCGGCGTTCGATGGGATTATAATGACTGAAAATTAGTTTATACGCTTCTTGACGGAGACTTTGTTTTAACCAATAATGGGGCATCAAATAGTATGTACAGATGATATGGCTAGAACTAAATGAAGTGACAATTGTGATATAAATAATGTAAAATATTTCCAGGTCAGTAAATTACAAACCAATAACAATTCAATTTCAATAAAATGCCAATTTAATTTAATTTCAGTTGCATTTTCAATCTCAATTATCCATTATTAATACAATATAATTATAACTTAGGGAGCTACAAAGAGTTGGAGTAGCTATAGGACAAAATTTCGGTAGGTATCTGGGGGTCTTTAAGTCAAGAGTGGGATATTTCTAGGCAAGCGTGTTTCACCGTTCGACCACATCATCGCTTACCATCAGGTGAGATAGTGGTCAAGCGCGAGCCCATCTATAATATAAAAATGAATCGCAAAATGTGTTGGTAAGCGCATAACTCAACAACGCCTGGACCAATTTGGCCAATTCTTTTTTTTAAATGTTCGTTGAAGTTCAAAGATGGTTTTTACGGGGAGAAAAATTCTAATAATTGCCGGGAAAAAATAAAAACAGCCCTTTTCTTTTGCCCATACAAAAGTTTTCTAAACTAAAACATAGTCAATTTGTAATTTATTGCTATTGTATATGCTATTTTTGCTTTGTGTAGGGTAGAGGGTAGGGTAGGGTAGTGTAGTGTAGGGCAGGGTAGTGTAGGGCAGGGTAGTGTAGGGTAGGGTAGTGTAGGGTAGGGTAGTGTAGGGTAGTGTAGGGTAGGGTAGTGTAGGGTAGGGTAGGGTAGTGTAGGGTAGGGTAGTGTAGGGTAGGGTTGTGTAGGGTAGGGTGGTGTAGGATAGGGTTGTGTTGGGTAGTGTAGGGTAGGGTAGTGTAGGGTAGGGTAGTGTAGGGTAGGGTAGTGTAGGGTAGGGTAGTGTAGGGTAGGGTAGTGTAGGGTAGTGTAGGGTAGGGTAGTGTAGGGTAGGGTAGTGTAGGGTAGGGTAGTGTAGTGTAGTGTAGGGTAGGGTAGTGTAGTGTAGGGTAGGGTAGTGTAGTGTAGGGTAGTGTAGTGTAGGGTAGTGTAGTGTAGTGTAGGGTAGGGTAGTGTAGGGTAGGGTAGTGTAGGGTAGGGTAGTGTAGGGTAGGGTTTTTTTTTTTTTTTTTTTTTTTTTTTTTTTTTTTTTTTTTCTTAACACTAATCCCACCAACGAAATTGGCGCCTATTGATTGCAAACACATACATTCCGTTCAATCTTTCTTTCCTCTCGCACTTTTATTCTTCATACTATGGTTCATCGTGCATTCATCTTCTTGTATACTGTGTGGGTTTATTTAAATAACTATGGGCATTTTTATTTCAATCAAATTAAAAGTCGATAAAATATACATGTTCTGTTTATCCCAGAAAATAAAATACAAAAAATGCTAATTATCACAGTTAAAGTTAGGAAATATACAAGAAGTTCAAAAATACAAAAAGTGCGGTATCACAGAATTGTGCAAATGGTGCTTTTTATCACAGGTAATACAAAAAAATACAAAAGGTGCTTTTTTATCACAGATAGATACATGAAAGGGATAAAAACACAAAAGCACAGTTATTAAAAAATAAATATCACAGTAATCAATTACACAGTCTATAAACTTAGGTACTAACATGAAATACTGCCGGCTATACATGTCCTTGCTGCATTCCGTGCTTGCATTTAAATATCACACAAAAATATTAATGAAGCACGGTGCGCCTCAGGTTTTATTTCGATGTATAACCGCAGTGGCTACTCTAATGCAATATTCCAAAAACTTTTCCCTATATTTCTTGTCCATGAGCCCATGCAGGCTCTCCTTCGTGATTTTCCTGTCCAGCTCACATTCAAGTTGGTAGCGCTCCCTGATAAATAACGGGCATTCTACAAGTATGTGCTGGACAGTCTCTGCCACGCCTGGATCGCAGACGCATGATGGGCTCTCCTTACACTTGAACCGATTCAAGTATTCAGAGAACCCACCGTGCCCCGTCAAAACCTGCGTGAGGACGCCTTCGGGCCGCACCTGTTGTACAGTACGGAAAGCCACTATTGCGTCCGGAAGAAACATTTTCGTCACAGAAGCAGTCTCGCCCGACACATATCTCCGATTCCATTCATCAAGCGATTCCAAACGGATCTGTCGCTTAATAAATGAAACCGGACACTGGTCGTAGTCCGGCTTCCTCCGTGACGACAATGCTGCTTCCTTGGCCAGCTCGTCCGCTCGCTCATTCCCCGGCAGGCCCGCGTGGGCCTTGATCCAGAACAAAGTAACAACTTTGCTCTGGCCCAGGGCGTGAGCCAGATTGGCACGTGCGCGGACTGCCAGGGGATGGAGAGAGCCATGGTTTGCAAGCGTCTGCAATGCTGCCATTGAGTCGCTGTACACACCATAGCTCCCCTCTTGCCGCGCGAGGATCACTTCTGTCGCTCTACAAATGGCTAGGAGTTCCGCCTGGTAGACTGTGCAGTACGCGGCAAGGCTAAGCTTGAGGTTCCGGACTTCGCCTTCATTATCCCAGATGGATAACGCGGCTCCTACCTTCCCCTCAATCTTGCTGCCGTCGGTGAAGATTCGCACCGCCTGCACATTGTTACTGTCTAGTAACTCTTGGTCTGCCAGGCACATGAACTCCAGGGGCATTTGCATAGCTGGATGAGGGGCTTCCGCAAACCTTACCGCACTCTCAATCTCCCTGTCTCCTGGCAGAAGCCGGGATGACCCTCTCCTCGCTTCATACAGGGCGGCTGCCTCTTGTATGCGCAGGTCTAGAGGTAGTATCCCAGACAGTGCCAGTGCAGAGTTCAGAATGTAGGGTAGGGTAGTGTAGGGTAGGGTAGTGTAGGGTAGTGTAGGGTAGGGTAGTGTAGGGTAGGGTAGTGTAGGGTAGGGTAGTGTAGGGTCGGGTAGGGTAGGGTAGGGTAGGTAGTGTAAGGTAGGGTAGGTAGGGTAGATAAATGTTCAGTGTTTTTATGGCAAAACAAAGTTTGCCGGGCCAGCTAGTAGGTTAAATAAAAAAAAGGTACGAAGAATTACAGTCACTCCACATTTTCCTCAAACTTTCTCATAAATCGAAAAAAAAGCCTCAGTAAGACGAAATAACAGTTATTGCCTTCAAAAACATTAAAGCCGTTATTTAAGTTCATATAAAATCGGAACATGGAGTGATTGGCTCCGACACATGACAAGTAGCTGCGTAACTCAAGACATCGGAAACTGCAGCAGAATACGAAGTGCCGCGGAAACGACCGAAGTATTCCGAAATTGAGGCAAACGATGCTGACACGATGTTCATAATTGTTTTGGCAAACATCGCCGTACTGTTAAGCGAAGTTGACATTTGAATTTGGCAGGGTTGCCAAATTTGTATGTTGCACTTGAATAACGGTAGTGAATTAAAGGTTTTCAACGTTACAGAGACAGACTAACAAGACAGAATAATTGGTTTTCTAAACCCTCATATTTGTGGGTCTCTCTAACTTTTTCTCCGGATTAATCTAGAACGCAACTGGTCGAAAATGCTCTACTAGTACACACATTCCGAACAAATTATGTTGGATTATTGACTTTGCGAAGGCCTTTGATACATTAAGTCACAATTGCATAGTTGAATGAATGATAACATGTCATATACCCTCTGTGCTAGTGTCAACCCTGCTAGTGAAAGTGTCCCATCCACTCATAGTCCGTTTGATACGGATCGTGCATCTATAAACACTTCCTTACTGCCGACAATAGCCGATGATTGCCGAAGCGACGAGACTCAAGCGCATTTCCGAAATGCGATCACCTAATATTACCTAACCGAGGAAACGTCTCCTGAATACTGCTGACTAATAATGTATGACAGTGTGATGTATGACGTAACGTAATGAAGCCTCTCTTTAGGCACAATAGGCCGTGTTACGTGGTGCGGCATAATACGGGTTTGTGATTGGACGGTCAAAGGCTAGGTAATGGCTTGCTAAAGTTTATTGCCTTCTAAGTGGTTTTTCTTTGCCTTTTTCCAATAATGGCGGCAGCATTTGTTAGCACTGAAAAATCTTGCGTACGTTTTGATGATTTGTGAAATCGTCTTTATCCACTGGGAGTCTCCGGAATGCGAGAAGCACAGAATCGGTCTTGCTAAAATGAAATGCAGATCGGGTGTCTCAATTCCATGGACAAAGAACTAAAATCACTTTACATAACGAGCTCTTTTAAAATAATTTTAGTCACCTAAAACAACAAATTATTTGAAAACTAGACCACTTCCATTTTCAGTTTTCCCATGAGTCTTTAATTTCCCATTCCGTTAGTTATTCTTATTGTGAACTTTATTCGGGTAAAAACCAACTGTTGGTCATTAAAAAGAGTTTATTAAGAGTTTATTATATGTGGAAAACTGTAAATAGTGACAGTGGAATGACATAGCATTACAAATAAAGGAGTATGTAGGTTATTAAACTTGGCACATAAGATTGCTTACCTAGGCCGTTAGCAAGGTGAGTTCATTATAAGAAATTCATTGCGTCTACACTGAAAAAAATAGTTGCGACTTGAGAACTTTTGTTATTACTAGTAATTATAATATTTTATTAAAGTTTGCTTTATTTTTTCCAAAATTATTTATAAAAATTATCTGTTTTAAATCGATTAAAACAGATACTTTTTTGTAACTTTGAAATTTAAGCAAACTATAGTTATTAGAAAATAAATTTAAATAAAATAATTCAAAACTAATTAGCAAAACTTTGGGCGCACGGTTGGCGCAGTGGTTGAGCGATTGACTGTTGCGCTGCGTGTCGCGGGTTCGATTCCCGCACGGAACAAATATTTGTATGACCTACAGATAGTTGTTCCGGCTCTGGGTGTTGTGTATGTGAGTTTATATGTTTGTAAACGCACCCACGATACAGGAAGAAATTTCTAGTGACGGGCAAAGTTAAAAAAAAAAAAAATTGTTTCTAGTAAGAAAAATATTCTCATGTCCCAATTATTTTTTTCAGTGTGATGTCTAGTTTTTTTTTTTGTTTGTTCACTGTGCTCAGTAGTTCAAGAATTTCAGTTTCGTGCCACTAATCTGAATAGTAGAAAAACAAAGATGTTATCCGTATTTAAACCGTTTTCTTCGCAAATGTGTCGCAAAACAGTATTTTGACGCTTGATGAGGACTAATAACTGTATGTCTACTTACACTTTCAAGTTCTATGTCTTTGATGCGCATTTGTTTATAAAAAGCTTAATAATAATCCGTTGTTTCAATTGTAGATCGTTAGGGTTTTTATTATATATTAATTTTTTTCTTTGACGATCTCGGGACCCAGAGTCCCGGTCCTTTGAAATGCGTGCAAGGAGCCGAAGCAAACTCGCAGAGGTCTTGTTAGGCATATATCAGGCAATGTGAAATCAAACGAAGATTATCCCTGTAAGCACTGCGCAACTGCACCCAAGGACAATCCCCGGTTTGTGCAAGACTATTGCAAATTATGGAGAATAAATGTATTGCGCTATGGATTTGGTACGTTTAGTGGGTCGATTGCCTAAAACTATAGAAGGACTACTGGACCCTGCCTGACCACTGTTGAACTACACGGCTATAAATTGGCAGGGGGTGACTGGCACACACAATTAAGGCGGTACCCTGAGCAAAACGCCACGCAAGCCGTTTTTCGTGCTGTTTTTAGGAGCTATCTACTCGTTATTTAAAAAGAAATATCAATTATTAAAAATACATTAAATTTCTACATAATATTGATTCTAAAATGGTAGATTTCGTTTTTTTATGTTGTATATATTTCATTAATCTCTTTCCAAAAAAAACATAAAAATGAGAAATTATTATTGATATTATGCATCTCCTCGTAAAGTGTTCATTAATTAATTTTTGTACATTTTACACTAATGGATAGACAATTTAAGAACGAACATTTTTTTCAAAAGTTCAAAATTCGATTTTATAAAGATTTTCTTCTAAAATCTGGGCGTATTCACTACTGTAATTCATGCGCCACCAGTGCCGCTAGACCAATAGGAATGCTCATATCTCATGACGATTTTTTGGTCAGAGTACCGTCTTAATGGGCTCGATTGCACTTTAGTGACGAAGTGCCAAGGGGGCAACATATCTGGAGGTGCTTGAGGAGTGAAGATGTATAACCACGGTTATCAGGACAATCCCGGAAGTACGATCAAGATCCCTACCAGCATCTCACTGGGTTAACTTCTGTCCTCCGAGCACGTTTGCTCTTACGAATCTCCACTCAAGCCAGCCAATTAAGGCAAGAGAGAGGTGAGAGCTCTGGTCCTCGTCAGTGTTCATTCCGACCAGCCGATAAAGGCAAGCCGGAGATGAGCGACAAGACTTCTCACTGGAGATCAGGTCCGTGGGGTCGCCACTGCCCACCAGCTCGCCACAAAGCTGCCCTGCGGTTTGTCTGGCCCCTCACCTTAGGCATGTTGCGACAAAATAAAATCTGACGCCACAGACCTAGATCTGTGCTGTTAGATTTGAAGCGCGACCATTGAAGCGCGCAAGTCCCACCACGACGTCAACGTAGAGAAACTGCGGTGGAGGGGCGGTATTACGATTTTTATATTATAGTTGTCTGCACGTAACTTGGCAAGAGTCGTTTTTTAGGTCTCTTTGGTTACCAAGCGGGACGCGGGGGATGTTTAGCACCGTTCCGAGAGCGCGATTGGTTGGTCAGTTGTCACAAGGATCGACAGACCAATCGCGTCCCGTCTACGCTCCGTTCGCTCTATACGGGTGGTTGGTCAGTTCACGCACTATGCGCGAACTTATCCCCACTACGCCTTAAACCCTTGCCAAGTGATATACCGGGGACTGTACCTTCCTTTCGTATGTGTCCGGCAACTGGTAATCGATTTTAACCCCCGCCGGAAAAAGAGGGGTGTTATAAGTTTGACGTGTGTTGCTGTGTATCTGTGTGTCTGTCTGTGGCATCATAGCGCCTAAACGGATGAACCGATTTTGATTTAGTTTTTTTTTTTGTTTGAAAGGTGATTTTGTCGAGAGTGTTCTTAGCTATGTTTGAATAAAATCGGTTCAGCCGTTCAAAAGTTATGGGCGTTTTACTGTTTAAATCGGGGTGTTTTCGCAAAATGGCGTGTCATAATTACGTGTTCAATAGATTGCTGATCGAAGCGTATCTACTATGTACTAGATCAATTATGTAGCATGAAATAAAAATGCGTCGGGAGTTTTTTAAATTTTGAAATTTTACTGGTTAACGCTATCCTCGAACCCGATTAAGCTTAAACTTGGCGTACTTATGTAACTTTGGAAACATTGAAATAATTTTGTACTCTGCTTTCATGATGAAGACGGAAGGTGGCCATTGCAACTCCTCAACCAGACAAGATAACACCATCTTGTTCGGGCTCATTATATGTGTACAAGCGATAACTATTATATTTCGTAGTTTTTATTCCATTAAAAGCTTGTTAACCGACTTTCCAAAAAGAAGGAGGCTCTATGTTTTTTTCGTTTTTTTTTTCTGTATGTTCACCGATATCTCCGTCAATTGTGTACCGATTTTGAAAATTTCTTTTTATGTTTGATAGAATATGTTCCGAAATTGGTCCCATTTTAATTTGGTGAAGATCTGATGAAGTACTTCGGAGTTATACACCAAAACTCTTCAATAAATAACGGCAAATCTCTCGGGATTGTTGCAATCGCATGTCTGTTTATACCATTTTATAACATAACATCACGCCAGTACGCTCTAAAGGGGTACGCAGACGTGTAAAGTTCACCTTGGTACACTCTCATTTTACCGGTTATGTTCAAGTTTCATAGTATTCGGGTAATCTATTCTGGCATTATAAGTACCTTACTAAAGGCAAGTTGCCTACAGTTGCCTCAAGTTGCCTACAACAAAATTGTGAAAAAAAAACTTTTTCACAAAAAAATACTACCGACTTCCAACTAAAAACCCTACAAAGTGAAAAATAACTTTCTTTTTCACTTTGTAGTGTTTTTAGTTGGAGAGTAGTAGTATTTTTTTGTAAAAAAAAAAAATATTTACTAGCGACCTGCCCTGGCTTCGCTTCGCACGGGTAGTAAAGTGTGGTAAAGCATATAATGCCTACATGTTTTTTCTGACGTAGGTTCCCGTCATCGGTGTGAGACCCGTCGCGCTTGCATTAAATTTCGCGCGCGTTAGTTTTTATTATGCGATAACGCCTAAGATATCTATTTATATTTATAAGTTCTAGATGGAAGATCCCAATAACACTTTTCCCAACCCTGGAATCAAGACCGGAGGCCCTAGCTAGAAAAGTGACATTCTAGCATCGAATGCGTGGCGATAGCGATTGTCAACAAGTAAAATTTCAAAATTTAAAAAACACCCGACACATTTATCTTGCGAAAACACCCCGATTCAAACAGTAAAAAGCCCATAACTTTTGAACGGCTGCACCGATTTTATTCGAACATAGCTAAAAACACTCTCGACAAAATCAACTTTTAAAAAAAAAAGCCTAAATCAAAATCGGTTCACCCGTTTAGGCGCTATGATGCCACAGACAGATACACATATACACAGCTACACACGTGAAACTTATAACACCCCTCTTTTTCCGGCAGGGGTTAAAAAGGCAAAATTGTATGAGATTGACAAGCGATATCGAAAAACCACGTGATCAATCTCTTAAATTCATTCATTAGTTCAACTTACTCTGGCTAGCTATCCTGGAAATTGCCTAACCATAACCACATTAAAACAACTCCTGAATATGTAGGTTGTATCACTAGGCTCTACCATTCTGTGCGTCACACATCTATTTAATATATAATGTATCAAAGGCACTTTTTGCTCGGAACATAAATGTTATTCTAAGTGACCGTATAAGGAGGTTCGCTATTAAATCCTGGTAAATAAGTATAGCTTGTTGTCCATACTCTTGAGTGTTGAGGACCTCGACAGTGGGGCTCGGTCTCAGGTCTAGGTCTCTACTTGACTTAGATACATTTTGTTATGACCTTCCATCGAGAGATTTGAGACTTCTGATTTGAGCACTTCTGGTTTTTTTTGGCATCTTATTAGTCTGTCTGAATTTATAAAATTTGGAGTTGCCTACATTTGCAATATATTTGCGGCTATTGGACGTATTTATAATATCTGCACCGTAGCGAAAGCTGTAGGTTTTATAACGGAATGTTTGTTTTTATTGACTATAGGCTTGCGTTTACCACTATCTCATACGATGGTTCAAATTCAAATTAAATTTATTGCATCCATAATGTATATACAGGTGGTAAATATATGTTACAGTAACAATAATGGACCCTGTTGGGCATAGCAAACATTCTAGATACTGTTAGTGTCTAGGAGAGTGGAATAGCGCTTACTAATTTTCCTATATGATTGACATTTCAGTGTGGTCAGCGATGATGTGGTCGACGATGAAGCACAATTGCCTAGAAAAACCTATTCAGTCTTGACATAAAGACCCCTAGATTGTAGCTATCGGGAAACACAGACTCTAGGAGGAAATTACAATCCTTAGCTGTACGCATACAAAAGCTTTTTTTTTTTTAATAAAACGTTGCCCCACACTAAGAATTTCTTCCTGTATCGTGGGTGCGTTTACAAACATATAAACTCACATACACAACACCCAGAGCCGGAACAACTATCTGTAGATCATACAAATATTTGTACCGTGCGGGAATCGAACCCGCGACACGCAGCGCAGCAGTCAATCGCTCAACCACTGCGCCAACCGTGCGCATAATAAAAGTATTACCAAAACGTTTAGAGCGTATGGGTGGGATGTACCGGACACCATACCATGTACCGGTGGCGCATCGCCGTACATCTTGTAGTCCGATGACGAAAAGGGCTAGGCGGAATTAGATCATGCAATTCCATCGCACACTCCCCGAAATGTAACCGATAAAAATGTGTGCAATAAATTTAGGCTCATTGATGAACTCAACTTGATACACACAATCATTATCATCATCCACGGCCCGACTTCATTCACTGCTGCGCATAAAACTCTTCTTTTCATGTGCTAAGCCACGTTCCTGTGCCAATATCATCCAGTGGGGGGAAAGGGTTTCACGATGGTAAAAATATATTTCACAGCCGCCAACAAATCTCGTTCCAATCTATAGACGCCACTCAGCCACTGGCCGTACTCCACCTATCATCACCACGCCTTGCCAGGTGTCCTGCTAAATTTTATTTCAAATTCAAATTTCAAATTCAATCTTTATTTGCTCAAACATGAGTACAGTACACACAACAAATTGCCAATATGTAAGAGATGTAAGAAAAAAATAATAATACAGAGCGTCATGTTTGCCTTAAATAATGGCATGCAAATATTAATAATAGAATAAAGAATACATAAAATTCAAATCAAAATTAATCATTCAGAATGTCATATCATACGTCAAGTTAATAAAAACAAAAAACAATAAAGTGCATATTATTTTAAAATTATCCTTCTAGAATGTCAGTATAATTAAAAATGTCAAAATATTAAATGTCAAAATTATTTAAAAATGTCGTACAAATGATAATAACAATAATGTAAATTATAATAATTAACGTTCTAGAACGTCAGAACAAAAATATAAAAAATAATAATATTTAAAAAATTCTGTCCCATAAATCGTTTTCCAATATTGATTCGCAAGTTTGGCAGTTTGGGCAAGTCATTTCGTTATTTCTCCACTGTTCTAAATCTAAACACACTAAATTTAAACAATGGATGTTTGTTTTAATCCCTATTTCCAAACAACAAACAGTGACTGTCTCCCAAAATAAAAATAAACAAACATGCTTCCTTCTTGGTCTCCTTTGAAGGGAGCGACACTAAATCACTATGTCTCATCTAAAAGTAGTGTCGTGTTGAGAGAGCAGACGCAGCGCTTCCGTCGCGCTTCGTTCTTACGAGCTGTGAAAAATGTAAGCTATGTTAGGTTAATTTTTTTAACAAGCTTTTGTAAGCGAAGGTTTATACGCCGTGAAGTACCCAACATTTTACTTACTGAAGGGAACCATAGTGTGAAAATACACAAGCCTATCATTTGCAAAAAGTGTGCAAGTAGCTTGCATTCTGCCATGTTAACTTTAGATTGGTGAATGTCATGCAAGTTATAGCCATGTGTAGTTTCTCCCTTACAGTAGAAAGGCAGGCAGAAAAAAAGTTTCGCCTTGTTATGAATAGTTAATGCTTTAAGCATTTTTTATATTTAATTTACTGCGATCCCTTGCATTTGTCTGCTCTTTTACGACGTCGCTATACTCTTCACTTCATATATTGTATTTCACACCAGATTTTTTCAAAACGTGTTTTGATGATGAATTTATTAAGCGATCGTTCCCAGAATGATTCATCAGTGATAAATCTTTTGAATATCAAGGCTTTCTTCAAACGTATGAGGTATACAGTAGAAGTAAGATATGTAGTTTACAGTAGGCCATCTTAGATTATGTTATCGCTGAATCTATGACGAGCTATGACTCCATATTTTTGGGCGATTTCTAAAATTTTGTGACGTCTATGAATCAGTTATGTTTGATGGTTATCTTTGGCCACTTGACAGTTTGACAGTACCAAGATCTGATAAAGATGAATGAAGTCATATTGCAGACAGACTGCCATGTGATGATTAGGATGACATGGAGTTTTCAATTTACTAAGTCATTTACATGGCGTAACCTGGTGAAACTTTCATCTGTCAAATATTATGTCAAGAGGAATTTCGTAAATACCATCCTCATCTTATCCTTCTTCTATATATTCCTTGTATATTGAGAGGTCTGGCTCTTGTGATATAGATTCTTCTAGACTTCTAGATAGTGAAAAAAAGTTAATTCAAAAAAACCCGACTGCTTCAAATGCGAACTAAAAAGTCGTAAACAAGGAAAAAATCATGCTGTGCAGGCGGAGGATACACCAGATTTTGGTCAGCCAGCCCGCGAATATGTATCCTTCGACTGCACAGCATGATTTTCTCCTTGTTTACGTCTTTTTAGTTCGCTTTTGAAGCAGTCGGGTTTTTTGATTTAATAACTTTTTAGTTAGTTTTTTTTCGAATTACGTACATTTAAACATACAAGTATTATATATTTTTGAAATCACCTCTTAAAACCCTTTATTTTGATACCCCAACCGATGGGGTTGAAGAAAAAAAATTTGGGCGGCCCCCACAATATGGCGCCCAAAATTATTTTGCCCGCCGTTTCCGCCATTTTTCTATTATCCAATTTTAATGTAGCCAGGTAGCCAGTGACACTCACAGGGTTAAGACGGATCGATTGACGTACGAATCATCGAAATCGGCCAACGCGTTTGGCCTCAGGAACGCCATATAGGAACAAACATACATACATATATTGTGTGGGAATCGAACCCGGGACACGCAGCGCAGCAGCCGATCGCTCAACCACTACGCCAACCGTGTCTACTATATATTTTCATAGAAAATACTTAAGCTTAGCGTAACCCTATGGTATGGCGCAAAAGTACTGACTCCAAATAAACTGGGATAAAAGCCAGAAGAAAGGAGAAGAAAGAAAGTAAGCTTAAAATTGGAACAAGACGCAGGCACTTTGAAACTGAAATGAAAGTAATGGTTTATTACTGAAGTGATTGCTGTAATTATGATGTTTACAACCACTTTCAGTGCACTGTTAATGGCAGCGGTATTAAAGTATTAAACAGTTTAATTATCAACCGGGTATTTCTCTTATTTACAGCTGGGTTTTCACCAACTATAACCTAACCTAGCATTGAGTATTTATTTACAGCTATAAAATACTTAATTAAAAATAGCTACCTATACACTTAAATAAAAATAAAATAAAACTACGAATAAAAGGGGGTGCTCATAGGGCGTCATAAACGTTTGCATACGTCTCGAAATACTCGAAGAACACTCGGACCCCATGGACCTAATGTTTCAACCCCAAACGGCTCAAATATATAATTTCCAATAAGGTTGTTGTATTTGCGCCGTTTGAGGTTTTCTGCACCAGCAGCAGCTGCCCCAGCACAGCCCGCCGTGCTAAGAAGATGGGATGGCGCAAGGGTGTCGACACATGTTGCATCCCACACCAAAGGCCTACCCACCTTCCAAGGCATTATGGTCATCCCGTCTGGTCTCTTCCCATACAGCTGGGTTTTCACCAACTTTAACCTAGCTTAGCATTGAATATTTATTATGTCTGCCTTTGTTAACCGACTTCTCAAAAAGGAAGAGGTCACTCAATTCTACCGTATATATATATATATATATATATATATATTTATGTTTGTTCGCGGATAACTTCGTCGTTTATGAACCGATTTAGTTCATTCTTTTTTATGTTGGAAAGAAGATATTCCAAGGGTGGTGTGGTACCATGATAAGGAAATGTATTTCGATTCCTCAAGGATGGGATCCTTGAGGAATCGAGGGAACGCCTCAAATATTATAGGCATACATATATCGATTTTGATATTTTCATCAATAATGCAATCATTTCCAATCAAAAAGTATCATTTGGTGAAATGGTACTGACGAAGAAGACCACAATGGCCACTGGAACTGCGAAATAAAACAATGTATCCTAGTCGTGTTTGGGCTTATTGGAATCGTCATGAGATGTACTTTGGCTATATATGATTTTCATGTTATTTGGAGGTACCTACCAAAACTAAAAAGAAGAAAATAAAAACTTTTAACAAAAAATCAAACCGACTTCCAAACCAAAACACTACAAATCGAAAAATAACTTTTAACGGAAAAAATGGCCACAAAAGACACCGACTTCGGAAAAGAAAGTTATTCTTGGTTTGAAAGTCGGTTTGATTTTTTGTTAAAAAGTTTTTGTATTCTGTGGTTCATAGAAGAAAACCGGCCAAGTGCGAGTATGACTCGCGCACAGAGCGTTCTGTATAAACAGCAAAATTCAATGAAAGTACCGAACATTGCTATAATCAAGGAACAAAATTAACTTTGCAGGTAGAAAATCCGCATACATCAATTTACAAAACCTTTACTTTTCCAAGTACATTTGATAAGTTGGTCGACTATTACTCGTAAACTTGTAAAGCCTACTTGACTATGATATTTTTCCTTTTAATTTCGTTTTAATATATACTACTGCTGTAAATTTTTTCACTCTTTAAGCAAGTATTTAGCTGGCAGGGGAGGGGGCGACACTTGGCTCTAACAAAAATTTGCTATTTAAAGCTTAATTTTACCCAAACGGATCCCTGCTGAATCGAAAAATGGTTTTCACAGACCCGTTCTATTTTTGAATGGCTAACTACACAAATATCCAACGATAACCCACACCATGGAACCAACTCTCACACTTACTGAGACTCCCATACCCACACGTACATTCACACACGCATACACATACAACCACCCATCCATAACACTCATGTACACTCAACAACACACGCACACACACGTTTACATAACTATATTTTGTTTAACTACTCCCATGTACAGTTTTTATTGTGTTTTAAGTAAGTACCTACTGTTGTGAAGGAGCGGAGTATTTTAATACACGCAATACTTGCTTAAATGAAGACTCCAAACCCAAAATTGTTTGTGTATAATTTGTTAGACACAATAAACGTTATTTATTATTATTATGGTATAGACGAGAAAAAAAGAACCATCCCCACTTTACGGGTACAGGATGTAGGCTAACATTTTTTTCCTGGTTTTTTTTTGCCACTTTGTCAGCGTGATTAATAATATACTATCCATACCAAATTATAGCTTTCTAGTACTAAGTCTTTGAGCTAAGCTGCGGACGGATGGACAGAAGAACATAGCGAAACTATAAGGATTCCGTGTTGACTACGGAACCCTAAAAAAGGCGAATCTACGTACGGAAAAAGCAGATCTAGGAGTATTTTTCTGCTAGTTTCAATGTACCATTTTGTTAGTGATTAGTCTATTTTCGCCAAACGGAAATAAAAGAAGAGAAAAGAAAGACAATAAAGAAAAGACAGAAAGAAAAAAAGAATAAAACAAATGAAAGAAAATGAATTGATCAGTACTTCCAGAGATTACCTCAAATAAACAAAATGAAAGCATGTTGCTAAGTTATTTCCATAAGCAATTTCAATTCGTTCTGTACCCGAAACTTAATGTGTTGCCAACATGTGAGAATTTTCATAAGCGGGCACTTTCAGTGGTCTAATAGCTGTGCTAATAAACGATATAATTATCTACAGTCTTTGGTTTGCGAGTCGTGAGACGGTTGCGCGCCGCCCGAGATGGTACTAGGGTTGTCAGGCATTTACAGCCTTGCGCGTCCACCGTCTGAAGAATTTGTTAGCCAGTATTTCATCATCATCGTAATCCGCAGTCTCACTTCACCCACTACTGGCTAAACCTCTCTTTTATTGTGCCAATTCCCCCGCGCTCCTAATATGGTTGAAAAGTTTTTATAAATTTGTTGATTTTAATTTTTTAGAAATTTCCTGGGCAGTAGTAACACTCTTTTTTTTCATTAAAAACGTGGTGGTTTATTCGATTGTTTTTGTATATTCATGTTCATAGTATTCTTATTATAATGTTGTGTTTAAAATTCGAATAAAATTTGACAGTTTGTGTGTTTTTGGGAAAGTCCTATTACTAAAGGTTCACCAAATATCATCTACATCTTTTGCATTGTTACGAAATGTCATAAGCTTGCTCAATATTTGTGAGTCACAAAATAATCAATTGACTTTGATAGATCTGTTGATGAACATATCGTTCAGATAAATTATGAGACACGCGAGTACCTAACGGAGAAAAACTTGAGTTTCAGCACGTAGCTCGTTGAAATGTCGACGATCTAAACAAATCGTATCAATTTCAAATATCATTCATTGTTTCTAATCCAGAAAACAATACTTAGATGTTTATATGATATCAAATGTTCACACAAAATGTCGGCTTTTAGATAAACCGATGATTACGGATTTATTCAATAAAGCTCTCCCGATAGGAGTTTGCATCGGAACAAGTAACATGTTAGGAGATAGGTCAATTTTTAAAATCTTTCTTTGGTGCTTAATTTTTTCATAATTAAGGATAACTGGTACAAAAACTAGTTTTTCTTAGCGGTTCAAATAGGACAATGACTCATTCGGGAATCTCTAACCTTTTAAATAACATGAGATGATAGAGGAAGACGGTCGCAATTTACCTGGCGGGCGTAAATTAGTATATTTCATCGACAGCCCTAGCTTGTTCCGCGGGCGCTGCGCCGGCGCCGGCTCACGCGCATCAGCCGCGCGCGCTTTCACGACACTTTCACGAATTTAGCATTCGGTGCAGACCGCGGGCGCAGAGGTCCACCGTATTACTTATCGTCCACGTTAGCGGTAATCAAGATATGTGACACGGGCATGTGCGAATAATAATAGTGTCACATATTCTTTGATTATGTGTTAGGAGCATTAGGACGTGTTAGTTACTTGAAAATTATTTTGTTCTGGAGAAACTTCTGTGTCATCGTTGGGGATTATCTAGATTTAAATTACCTAGAAGCTAGCGATATCCTTAGTGACAGCAAATACGGCTTCCATCGAAATCGGTCTGGGGATCTTCTGGCGTATGCCAGAGAGGCACGGGGAAGCGCTTGCCGTCTCCCTCAACATCTCGAAGCCTTTTGATAGGGTCTGGCACGAAAGCCTTATTGTGGTTTGTGTGATTTGATTGCAGACTTCCTAAGAGATCGTTCCATTTGAGTGGTTATTGATGGCTGCTCGTCGGCTCAGTCGGTACTTTCAGCAACATTATTCTTGCTGCATATTACAGCTTTGGGTAATCAGACGATAGCACTGTTGTTGATAGATACTTGTCCAACGCACCGGCTACCAGGCCGCAGATCCAGTTTCTCCGTGAGGCCATGGTGAAGCGTTTGAACCTGTCCTTGCAGGCAGTCTCCGAATGGAGCGTTGCCAACCTGGTCAGGTTTAATGCTGCTAAAACCCAGGCGTATCTTTTTTTCCGCTAAAAAGAGTAAATTTTACCCGGCTCCAACTTGCCGAGATGTGACCGTGCCAATAACGGACCATCTTGAGCTTCTTGGCGTTACGTTGACACCGTCCCTAAATTTTGGCTCATATATTGAGGCAAAGGCTCAGCTTGCTGCCAAAAAGTTGGGGATCCTTGCAAAGGTGAGCACGCCTGAAGAGCTGCTCAACTTGTAAGTATCAAGCGCAAGTTCGATTATGCATGAAGTACTGTTTTCATCTCTGGGATGGCTCTGCCAAATAACAGCTGGATGCACTAGAGTCGATTGAAAAGCGGGCTAAGAAGCTCATCGGCAATGAGGCTCTGGTCAAGTTAAAGCCTTTGTATCGGTTACATTTCGGCGAGTGTGCGATTGAATGAAATTGCATGATCTAGGTGTGCTTCACCGTCGACCAAATTATCGCTTGAGATAGTCAAAAGAGAGACTACAAAAAAAAAAAGCGTTTTCCCTAAATGGGGAGAGTTTTTGTGCATGTTGTACACGTGAAGAATTTACTTAGATAATATTACATTTTGAATTTTTTTGCATCGTCAATATTTTTATTTTTGCGTTGATCTTAAACAAATTGGGATAAGGACAAGAGAATAATGATGATGATGATGTAAACTTCAAATCACCATCTTAAAAACTTCGTGTTCTTTCCTTTTTTAGGGTTCCGTACCCGAAGGGTAAAAACGGGACCCTATTACTAAGACTCCGCGGTCCGTCTGTCTGTCTGTCTGTCTGTCTATCTGTCTGTCACAAGGCTGTATCTCATAAACCGTGACAGGTAGACTGTTGAAATTTTCACAGATTATGTATTTCTGTTGCCGCTATAACAACAAATACTAAAAACATAATAAATTAAATATTTAAGTGGGCTCCCATACAAAAAACGTGATTTTTTTGCCGTTTTTGCAGTAATGGTACGGAACCCTTCGTGCGCGAGTCCGACTCGCACTTGACCGGTTTTTTGAAACGTGTCCCGTATCCCGTATTATTATTAATGTTCCTTCGTTTTCAGAAAATCCTTCCATCAGTAACTAACATTAGCTAGACGAAATTTTAAATTGTGGTGATTACCTAAACAGTTGCAAGAAATAATGAGGCACACTTATCTGTATTCTGTAACCTTGTCGTCATGAGGCGTGAGTTCGTGATGATCCCCAAACTTGTCATCTTCACTACCGCTTCCGTATGTAAGCTTAATATGTTCTCTCGTTTTGACCTCATTAGCATCAAGTAGGTCAGTAGCAGCGTTATCCTTTACTCTTGTTATGACTGTCTTATTGACGGGGTGATCTTCTTAATTTTGCTTTTCTTGTTTGAATTTTAAGAGACTTAAGTAGCCAGTTTAAGTTTGAACTAAATCATCAATATTAACTAATATTATACTCGCGCCTCGTCCTCGAGATTAGTAATTTACACATGTAGTTATGCCTAGTTGTCACCACTCATGCACTTAGTTGAGAAAAAAAAAATACAATATAAAATTTTGCTATGGCAATTTAGTTTGACATACCCACAAATCTTTTATTTTATTTTTTGTACATGTGGGTACTCAGTCCAGTTCCGCTCTCAGACGATGTCGCCTACCATTCGCATTCTAGTGCTCAACCACTCACCATATATTTCGCGTCTTCGCACAAGTTTATTTTAAAATGCCGAAACGTAAGAGTTCTAGGTCTCGCGAAGAAGACATTAACCATTACAAAAATAAAATAAAAAAGTTAGAACGCAAGATCCGTGATAGATAAATTCGTGCTTCGGAAAGTGTATCCGACTTGGAAGAAGCTGTTGTTCTACACGATGAAGATATTGGAGCAGGTATTTACCTACTAGCTCGTTCTAAAGTGATAACTATTTTCTTACCGCCATATTTACGTATTTACGTTACATTGATGCAACCTGAACAGTCACTGGGGCTGATTCAACGCATTTAAAATACGGTTGGCGTTCCTTCCGCTGGGGATTGTAACCTTACCTAATAATTATGTACCTACTAAACTGAAATTTCAGTACTACTCATGGACTTATTTAAGTCCACTTTTTAATGTTTGTAAGTTATTTAACTTACGTTTTAAAAATTATCATATTTATGATAATTTTCAGACACACCCGCACTGCGACCAGATGATTGGTTATTAGAATGGCCACCTGAAAATGAAACATCACTAGTTCAGAATTCGAACGAAACCTGTGAACCTCAGCCAGGCCCTAGTACTACCACGAATGTACACTCCGAAGAGCCTATTGCTCATGAGGTTAATATTCCTGATCTGGATACGGAAATTCTAGACATCTTAGGCGATGATCCTACTAACACTGACAAATACGGGCCTGAAATACGCAACGAAGTGGCAAATCGTTTATTACACATTGCGAAAGACGGTTTGAATAAAGAAAATCGCAAAAACTTGATGTCAAAATATGTATTACCTAAAAATTGTATCCAACTAGATGCCCCTAAAATAAATCTGGAAATTAAGGCGGCAATTCCTGATACCGCGATTAAACGAGACAAAGGCATAGAAAACAAACAGAAACAAATGTCTTGTGCAATTGCTTGTTTGGCCGATATCATAAATATCCAATTAAATGCCAAAACAATAACCACTGACATTCTGCAAAAATTAATGGATATAAGCAGAATGTTATGCGATTTACAACATGCAGATTCCATTACACGTAAAAATTTCATTTTATTTGCCCTCAAAAATGACATGAAGGAACACCTTAAAAACACCAAGATAGACACGTATCTGTTCGGTGAAAATTTAGCAGAGACATTAAGATCAGCAAAGGCTGTAAATAAATCAGGAATCGAACTGAAAGCCGAATCATGCAGCAATGCTGCGAATACCTATTATAAGGGACCAGCATCGAGAGCTTTAAACCGCAGGGCTCCCCCCCAGGCGCGCAGGCCGCCCGCGGGGCCGGCGCCAGCGCCGAGGAGCCGCGAGCCTGCAGTGTCGCGCGCGCAATATCCATATGTCAGCGCGGGGCCATCAGTCGACGTATCCCCGTCGCCGCTTCTAGAGACAGTTAAGTACGCAGGCCGCTTATCTAAATTCTATCATCAATGGGCTACAATTACTAACGATCAGACTATACTTTCGTGGATAAAAGGTTATAAAATACCAATTACATCACCCGTTATACAACATACACTTCCTGCTAGACCATAATACTCGGCTAATGAAAGGCCGCATTATACGCGGTTAATAGCCTACTCAAAATAGGCGCAATATCAGAATGTTATCCATGTAAAAATCAATTTATCTCAAGTATTTTCTTGATACCCAAACCCAATGGCAAGATGCGCCTTATTTTAAACTTAAAAAACCTTAACAAATTCGTTAAAACATATCATTTTAAGTTAGAGGATTTAAGAACGGCATTAAAAAAGGTTACGAATAAAATCACAACTTGAAATGTTTTCAAAATTGAAGCATTGTAAAATTAGGAATTTTGCTCAGTTATTAGGCTTATTAGTTTCTTCTTGTCCAGCGATCGAATACGGATGGCTGCACACTAAAGAAATGGAAAGATGTAAATATCTCAACTTAAAGGGTCATGATGATTATAACAAACCTATGAATTTACCTGAAACACTAAAACCCGACTTTGACTGGTGGCTACATAAAATAGAACATTCGGTCCATCGAATAAAAGTAGATTTTTATCAAGTTGAGATATTTTCTGACGCCTCAACAACGGGGTGGGGGGCCGCCTGTGAAGGAAAGTCTGCGAGTGGGCAGTGGTCAAATACCGAACGAGAACAACACATAAATTATTTAGAACTGCTTGCCGCATTTATTGCCTAAAAAGTTTTTGCTAAAAACCTTTATAATTGTCAAATATTACTACGCGTCGACAATTCAACAGCAGTAGCATATATAAATAAAATGGGGGGTATACAGTACCCTCATCTCACAAAAATAACTCGTGATATTTGGAACTGGTGCGAAAGCAAAAAGCTTTTCGTCTTTGTCTCGTACATAAAATCTAGTGATAATATTATTGCAGATTACGAATCACGAAGAACTCATCCGGACATAGAATGGGAACTGTCCGATTGGGCCTTTGACAGTCTCACCCGTACATTCGGTCGACCAAAAATTGACTTATTTGCTAGTCGCATAAATAACAAATGTGCCACTTATATATCCTGGCACCGCGACCCAGACGCATTCGCGATAGACTCGTTTACGGTTTCATGGGCAAATTATGATTTCTATGCATTCCCGCCATTTTCAGTCATACTTAAAACTCTTAGAAAAATAATAACAGACAAGACACGAGGTATCATGGTCGTACCTTTTTTGGCCATCACAGCCATGTTACCCCATGTTTAGGTCCCTTCTTATTTCGGAAACTGTTACATTTCCACCTAAAACCAATGCCTTACTGTCTCATTCCAGCCCCCGTCGGATACACGAGTCAATTACCCTGGTGGCAGGCATTTTATCCGGGACGCATTTTCAAGGAGAAACGTACCAGAATCATCACTAGAAATAATGTTAGCATCATTAGCACCGAACTCCATGAAACAATACGACGTTTACTTGAAGAAATGGTGGGAGTTCTGTAAAACAAATTCGTTAAATGTTTATGACGCCTCTGCACCCACAGTAATATCCTTTTTAACCAAACTATTTAATGACGGTTGTCAATATGGTACACTCAATTCATGCAGATCTGCTCTTTCCCTGGTTCTGAGCCCTGTACTAATTAGTGATGACAGAATAAAAAGATTCCTCAAAGGGGTTTTTAGACTAAAGCCACCAAGACCTAAATATGAGGTTACCTGGGATACAAACCTAGTATTGGATAAATTAAGTTCATGGCATCCTAATGAGGAATTAACTTTTGATAAACTTACAAATAAAACTATTACCTTATTGGCTCTGTCAACCGCACAGAGAGTCCAAACTCTCTCGAATATAAAAGTTGGCAACGTTCAAACCCTTTCTCAGCGTATCACAATTAAAATCTCCGATATTGTAAAGACTTCTAGACCGGGCTTTCAACAACCTATTATTAATTTACCCTTTTTTACTGATAAAACATCCATATGCCCAGCCACTACATTGCTGTGTTACATAGAACGCACCTCATCATTAAGAACATCAGACGATTTATTTGTTGGAATTAGGCAACCTCATAAACCAGTGGGAACGCAAACGCTTAGCCGATGGATAAAGCAAACGCTCAGTGAGTGTGGGATCGACACGAGCGTGTTTAGTGCACACAGCACGAGACATGCAGCATCATCGCGCGCGCACTCACTGGGCGTCAGCCTAGATACTATCCGTAAAACGGCAGGCTGGAGTAGGAATGCCACAACTTTTGCAAAATTCTATCAGAGAGTTATTATTGATGATGATAGTACTGCCTTAGCCGAATCAATAATCAACCATCATTTATAATTAATTTAGTGCGATTATAAATTATTGTCTAGATACAGATAACTGTGATAACTATTATAAGAATAATTATTCCTCAGTTACTTAATTATATTCATTTGTTTGTGATTAATTTTACCCTTTGTTGTTATTAATCCTAGAAGTAAAAAATTGTTCTTTATGTTTATTGTACCAAATTAAACATTACTTAATCAAATTATGTTTATATTTACGAACATTAAGTATTATAAATTGATGATATTTCCAAAAATACTCTCAAAGTCTACATGTGTAAATTACTAATCTCGAGGACGAGGCGCGAGTATAATTAATGATTAAACGAACTTACCTGTACGTGAAGTTCTATCATAATTATACGAGCGCCGAGTCCGAAGAGATTAGTAATCCCACCCTCCCAGTGCTATACATATACACACCCCAAATTATCTATAGAGTCTCGGAAATACATCAATGAGCTACAGGATCTTTTACTCTAAACTAAATGATAGGCGACATCGTCTGAGAGCGGAACTGGACTGAGTACCCACATGTACAAAAAATAAAATAAAAGATTTGTGGGTATGTCAAACTAAATTGCCATAGCAAAATTTTATATTGTATTTTTTTTTTCTCAACTAAGTGCATGAGTGGTGACAACTAGGCGTAACTACATGTGTAAATTACTAATCTCTTCGGACTCGGCGCTCGTATAATTGGCTATTTGACAGATATTGCAATAAAATATGTAATGTGTTGGAAATGTTAGCTTGTAGGTAAATAATAAATGTACAATTGTTTTTTCGTCAATATATATAATGTTAATATTTTATTTTTGGAAAACAAATTTGCCTTTTTTTATCTATGGAACAAATGATCCAAAACGGGAGCGGCCATGATTGATGCATCGTGTGACGTCACATTTTAAACAACAAACAAAGAGTTGTACTGTGTTTACTATTTGCTTGCTTTATCTAAAAATAAACTATTTTCTAAGTATTTTAATTTATTCTTCTGAGAAGTTGGACATAATGGAGCAAGGATTCATAAAAGCCGATAGTGCGAATCTACCCAGAGTCGATTCATTTATGGTCGCAAATTTCTTTGCCTGTAATCCTAACTTTTGCTGTGCCGAGTTTCGGAATGTAAAAACTTCTGTGTAAGTATATTTTATTTATAAAAACAATCGATATAAATAACTCTGAGAAAATAAAAATATATATATAAAAATAAAGTTACTTATAAATTACTTATAGAGGTTATGTTTCTAATTTCAGATCTTCGCGACAGTCGTATGGTGATGACGCTATAGGGTATGTTCAGCTGAAGAGGGAGGCAAGTTTGTGTACCATCAAATGCAAAATTTGCCCTGAACACAAGGTTCGTCAACAACCATACTCGACATCCATGATTATCGATGAAAAGGAAGGAGTAGTACAAAATGTTCAATGTCATGACTGCCCTGCTTCCCAAGGTTGCTGCAAACATGCCGTTGCTTTTTTGATGTGGACTCATAGACGTAGTGAGGAGCCATCTTGCACTGCCACTGAATGTTACTGGAAGAAATCAAAACTTTCTAAAGTAGGCAGCACTCTGAAGTTCATAAAAATTAAAGAAATGGTTAAAAGAAATAGTTCCTATATCCAACGAGATGAAGGCGTACTATGCGACTTTTTAGAATTAAGCAGGAAAAGGAAACTTCAAAACTGCCAAATTTTACAACATCAACCCGTTTATGAAGAAGAGATAGTTCAACTGCTTTCATTGCACTATTTGAGTCACAGATTTAATACTGAAAATGACTGTGATAAATTTATAAACAAAATATGTCCAGTTTTTACAGAAAAGAATATCAGTGATGTGGAAAAGCTAACAAGTGAGCAGCATAAAAGTTCAGCATGGTACGAACTACGATATGCAAGAATAACAGCGTCAAAAGCCTTTGATGTGACTCGCTGTAAAACATCAGATGGTTCATTAATTGCAATATTAATGGGTGCAAAAGTTCCTGACACAATTCCCATGAAAAGAGGTCGAAGGTTAGAAGATCTGGTAAAACAAAAATTAAAAAAGAAACTCGGTGAAATCTCTCAATGTGGACTATTCATATGTCAAGAGTATTCTATGTTAGCTGCATCACCTGATGGGATTTTAAATGGTGATACTGTGATAGAAATAAAGTGTCCCATTAATGAAAAAACATCCAAAAATTATGTTTCCAATAATCAGATCACTGCCAAGTATTATGCACAAGTGCAATTGCAGATGCATGTAACTAAATTGAAATAGTATGTTTCATTACGAGTGCGGAAAGCCTGTCATTGCAAAGAGTTCCGACAAATGTCTACCCGAGCCGAGGCGCAGCCGAAGGTGAGGTTTGACAGTCGGAACAAGTTGCAATGACGGTTCCGCACGTGTACTGAACAACTATTTTTAATACAGTTGCGAAAAAATTAAGAAATTTAATAAAATAATAAAAACACAATAAACTCAACTAACTAATCATTTATTTCTTATAAAAGTTATAATTCACATATACATTGAAATTGGTACAGTTTTTTATACTAACTGGGGAAGTTTTAGGTTGAATATTTACTGTTTGAGACAAACTATTATTAATTTCGTATGATTGTTTATGTATATTTGTCAAAGGTGTTATACAATGGCGTTTGCTAGTTGATGGAATTGGATCTGATGAATTATCATTATCAACGAAGGTAGATGGACGAACGTTCTCTTCAGTATTGTCATGTGAAGGAGACGGACTGGACTTTAAATTAATGGATTGTGTGATTTTTTTCACAGTTTCTAGTTTGTTGTTTAATGAATCAGCAATATAGCCTTCTGCAACTGTGTCTGACTTCCAACCTCCTAGTCGCTTTAAGGACGTCAAATTGGCTCCTGAATCTGCCAATAATGTAGCAGAGGTCCTCCTGAAGCTGTGCCCAGTATAATACTCAGCATCCGGCAGACCAAGAAACGTAGCTATTTCTTTTGGCATATTACCAAATTTGTTTATCCCGATTGCTTGAGCTGTACACTTCCCTTTTTGGTAATTTTGGAAAAAACGGTCGGTCTTTGCTTTTTGGGACCGCTGATTCATATATTTTTGCACTATTCTAAGAAAATCTCCTTCAACAACAAAGCTTCTCGGTATCTTATTTTTTGTATTCGGATTCTTGATTAGTAGCATTTTTCCATGGGCTTCAATATCTTTTAAAGTAATATTGGCTAACTCCTCTCTGCGGCAAGCTCCAACAACGCCAAAAATCAGCGCAAACCTACAAAAAAAGGGATTTGGTTAATATTTTTTTAAATAATATATCGACTGTATTTTGAGATTTCGTAAACAGAATACTAAAGAAAAATATAAGTATTTATTAATAAATTACCTTTGTGGCTAAATAACGATCATCGGAAGCTTCGTTCAAAAACCTTTCCACTTCATTCGATATTAATATTTTCGACTTTTTAGTTGTAAAACCGTCTGATTGTCGTTTTAAGAAAGCATTTAGTTTTGGGTATTCACTTATATCCACGTTGTTCCTTATTTTCAGCATACTTTTTATCATCGAAAACCTCGACCATAACGTAGAAGGTTTTAATTTTGCTGAGAGTTCGGAGAAGTATGCCAACATAACATTTTCTGAAAAACTATTCGCTTTTTTCTCTTCTCTCCACGCAATAAATTCGTCGTATGTAGATATGTAGCGACTTTTTGACTTTTCCGGTAAAATGTTCTCCGAAGCATTTTGTGCAATTATACTGAGTTCCGGTGGTGTTAATTCAAATAAAATATCGTCGAAATTACTCATTTTGTGCAACAAACAACTAAACTCGCAAAGAACGTTTTTGGAAAATGGCGTCAACCGTAAAAAAATATAAGCAGAGATTTTTTTTTTTCGTCACCCATTCTGGGTAGGCAAAGGGAACTATGCCCATACAGCCAAGTCTTCAGTAGAATTTTTTTATTTGATATGAAATGAAAATGAAATTTAATGAGATGAAATGAAACCTAACCTAACTCATTGAATCAAATCATTAAATCTGATATTGAAACAAAATAGTAGCTTCTTTTTAGAAATATTTGCATGAATCATAAAAACTTTTTTTAGTATAAATTTCGTGGTTGGTTTTTCTTTTTAATAGACATTATTTTGACAGTTGGGAAAGAGAACGCACGAGTTCGGAAAAGGTAAAGAAAAAGCTCGAGTGTGTAATAGCCCACATCCCGAACGCTATACGTCCCTGCAATACGCCACTTTTTGAGCAACTGTATTAAAAAAGTCTTTGTTCTGTGTGGCATCATGGGACTTTGAAAATAATAATGAGGTCAATATTGTGCCTGTAAAATATAATGCTGATTATATAAAAGACTTACTGTGTCAGTTAGTGACTTTTTGGAAAAAAGAAATCTATCCATTGTTGTATAATAGTACAAAATAAAACAATTTAATCTTAGTAAATCATGTATTTTTAATTATACCACCCTGCAGGTTAATGAGTGCACATGCAATAACAACACAGTCATCTAAATGTTTTAACAATTTCATATTAACTACAGCATGAGGTTTTAACATGGAGAATTCTCTCAAACGTCTTATTACTCTCTCAATATGTATTCTTAAACTAGCTATCTGTTTTGTTTTCATTACATCCCGTCTAGATAATTTTGAGTTAGATGAAACACTTGGAGGCCTTACTAATATAATTCCTTTTTGCAGTAAAAGTTCTTCTATATGTTTAAATCCTCTGTCTGCAAGTATAGACACACCTGGTTCTAAACAATCTAAAAAATTGCAGTCCTGTACTAACTGTACATCAGTGATTCTGCCACTATATCCGGGTGAAATGTAGTTTATGATACCATCAGGTGTACTACTGATTAAGTATTTGGCAGTGTTTGCTTTTTTATAATCTGACCATGTTAACGCCTGCTCTACAGATTTTGATGGTTTTTGTATTTCTATTTCAAGGCAATCTATGATACAATAGATATTATGGTACTTATGTCTGAATGCCATAGGCAGGTTTCGCTTTACTGCTCTTTTATTTGATTTGATGATAAATGGATGGAGAACACTTGCTATAAGAGGTACCGATGTCATAAAAATTTTACTGGCATAAGACAGAGACATGCCAAATTGATCTCCAAGCTCAGAAAATGGTGTATTTAATCTAATTTTTTTTAAACATAATACTATGTGTTCTTTGGACAGCTTTAAATGTTTTTGTATAATATCAATTAAAACATAACAATCCTTTGAAATACCAATATAGTATCTAGGATTATTCATGATTAAACATAGAGTAGTTTCAAGTGACTTTTGATAGAGAGCTTCTGCTTCAATTTTCCTTTTTATTTCAGACAATTCAGATTGAGTTTCTTGGTTACTGCTAGTTGATGTGATTGTAAGTAAGGACTGGACTGACGGTGATGTGTCAGTATTTAACTGTGAATGCTTAGATGGTGATGAACTATTTGAAGATGACGCTTTTATCTCACTACTGAATAATAACTTTCTCTTGCTTTTAATGTTCCCAAACCTCGCTGATTCAACTTCAGACTTTGTGATTTTCAAAGGTGATGTTGCAGTACATGTAGTATTAGTCTTCATAGGAGAAGTATGTTTATCCTTTGCTTGACTAGTAGTTTGTACAGCTTTGCTCCTAATCTTCGATATTATGCATACTTGAACCAATTTATTAGTTACTTCAGGGCATGCTTGTGTCGCTTTATGTTGTAAATTAGTAGACCAGTCATCCTTTTCAGTAGTGGACTGAAAATCTGTAACAATCAAAATATATTATTTATAATATTGCTATGTAAGTACTTACACTTAATGTTAGTACTACAGACAAAAGCTATTGAACCATTTGTACTGAAAAGGTTTTACTCACCGCTATTACTTGTCATGCCTGATGTTGCTGGTATTTCAGTTTCCTTAGCAAATATGTCCTGTAATATATCCATACGTCGCCTTTTGCTTATGGCTGATCGAGGATGTGGAAGACCGGTACGTTTTATTCTGTCTGGTTGACACTCAAATATCGATGGCAAACAGTCAGGCTTCATTCTTATTTTGCCAACAGAACCCATTATGCTATATTCTGTGTAATTTTCCATGTCATTAGGCAGCTGTAAAGTGACACAAATAATATTTTTAATAAGAGTATAAAGCACAAAATGTTATGTAGGTTCAATAAATTATGAAGGATCGGCGGTTGCTGATTTCTTACTTACATCAAAGTGATCTTGACAAAAGAAAATCACAGATTTATCAGAAGTAAACTTTGGATCTCGGCGTGCTAACTGTAACCATTGCTTTCGACGATTAGGACATTTAGGAACGTGTATAAACAATTTGTCAGGATATTTAATGGTTGTATTTCCACACATTGGCACGGCACACGTCCTGTAGGTTGACATTTTCACAATTTCCAATGAAGAACCTTTAGAAATTTTAGAGTATTCTCTCGAATAGTGTGTACAGCGTCGTAGTTCGCGTCTGTTTATTAAAATATGACGTCATAGCCCGAAATGTCACGTGACCGACTATTTTCGCGCGCTTTTCAAATTATTAAGAAAAAAATATATTTTTTCTAAATAATAACGCTTTTTTTTAGGAAAAAAATATTTGTAAGAGGTATAAAATAAAATTTACAATTTTTTACAATACTTTTCTGAAATCAGTCAAATAGCCAATTATGATAGAACTTCACGTACAGGTAAGTTCGTTTAATCATTAATTATAAACAGATAAAATTATATGTTTGTTTTTAACGGGTAATCTCCAGGATCTTTACCATGAGTTCTTAGAGCAAGGTTATTTTCATTGTGCTTAAGGGACAGTTGTATATGATTTGTATAAGATTCGACATAATGATGTCTTCCGAATCGTCGATAGAAAGCTTTTATCCCAAAAAAAATAACAAATCTAGCGCGGGAGCGAAGCCGCGGGCAAAATGCTAATTACAGGTATTAGCATATTCTTCTGTCTAATCGTTATAAATAACAAACGTGATGCTTTATAACATGTAGTTCGTGTCCCAAAACACGATGTCAAGTTAACTACCGCTTCCGTATCAACACTATCAACTATTATTCTCACAATATTGTGTTGCCCATAAGATGTTTAGACGGTGAGAGATTATAAATATTGAACGAGAGCTGGCAATCTTAATTTTTTTATTAAATTTGTTTAAAGATTAAAGATTGTTTTGATTTTTATGAATCGTGACCCGAAGCAGATAATAAAAACCCACAAACAACAACACAACTGCTGCTGCTGTTTGTCTAGATTCACAAAAATACAATGCTGGTATTTAGCATTTTAGCTACATCAGGAACTTGAAAACATTAATCTGATTAGGAGAAGCTGGGACACATGGAGATAAAAGGGAAACTATACGTTGAACCATGTAACAGAAATGAGACATCGATTTATATCAGTACGAGATGACACAATAACGTATAGCTACATAATAGGTTAATTGTATGTTTGTTATTGTTTCAGGACAACTACACAATGCGTGTGAGCAAGGCACTTCGCCGCAGTAGTAGCCTCACGTCTTGGCGCAGTCTCAAAACTGAAACCGTGAGTACATAAAAATAACATGTTTACAACGTGCCTAATAAATTAATTGCAATATGCTGATGATAATTATCGGATAGAACATATTATTTGTGAAATCTATTGAAATCTGCAGTCAATACTAAGATATGATATTTTCTTCAGTACATAGCATTAAAGAAATTTGAGAAGAAAAGACTGACGTGCAAAATGGCCACGTCTGTGGTTTTGAGTAACATGTTCTATCAAATTACTTCAAAAAAGAAACCTTCTTGGAGTCATAATATTTTTTTCAAATTTCGCTTTGTTCAAAACAGCAGACCAAACAAATCCCCATAACCAACCGTTCAAAAAAGTCAATTTAAACCTACCATCGGACGTGAGAAAAACTGGCTCGATCACAAGTTGGCAACACTCGTAATAAATCGAAGCTGCATTGTTCGCGGTCGTGAACTTTGCGCAAGCGCATGCCCGAGGTCAAGGCGAGCCATTACAGATGTTTACTTAACACTATTAAGGTGTTCCACTTCTGTGGCTTTTCTACGGTGGAACCGTGTTGGAACGCAGTTATTAGTATGGGGATATGGGCATTAGTATGGTTACGGTTGTGTAATGTTGGGTCAATTTTTGTTGTGCTTTTGTAACATATGAAAATGCTAAATGCAGAATTCAAGTTACGCTTCTTTAAATTTATTTCTTTTTAACAGTTTTGAGAAGACCACAATAGATCCCAATGGGTCGAAGTGTCCGAGTTGCTTCTCGGCCCCTTCATAAGATAACAGTTTTGAGAAACTTTTTTCATTCACGGGGAGCTACAATTAAAAACCTGATTATGGAACGTCCTGAAGAAAACTCAAATATACAAGCTTAATGGCAGTGTTCCCTGAATATGATCTACGAAGTTATGGCAACAAAAGCACTGTAACGAAAAAAATGTCCCACTTGGCGATATAGTTTCAGCACAAAAATATATAGGTACAATAAAGTAGGGCACAGGCAAGTAGCCTGGGGGACACCAACCATTTTACATGTTAAGTCTGCCGTACAATATAGTCCTTATAGTGCATGCGTAATATATTACATAAACCCATATTCTCAGTTCTTAAGCCGTTAATAAAGGAATGTGGCGATAGGACCGGTAAACCAGTCTTAATAAATTAATTAAATGATGTGTGTCATTATAAAATGTATTATGCGAAATTTGTTGAAAACTGCTGTAAGTTGTTATTTATACGTCTATTGGGCCTTATGATGAAGTCATATAACATTTTATCGATATAAAATAATGCAAGGTTTTGATAATATCGTAAAAAAGGGTAAAATAAATGGATAAATCGAGACATGATAAGAGGATGGTGAAAGAGGGAGATATCCATTACATCCTAAACTACTAAACGAGCAATATTTTTATCATATGTATAAATCACGTACTCGAACACAGCTCTAACGATTTCGATAAAAATTGCAATATAGGGGTTTTCGGCAGTGATAATCGATCCACGATAATCGGTCTTTGAAAAATGGTTATCTCAAAAAAATGTCTCCTTATACCAGGTACTATAGAATAGAATATTTAGCCAGTGATGGTACCCAAAAACGGCAAATGAAAGAGACGTGGACGACCGAAAAGGCGGGATGATGATATCAGACAGGTCGCTGGAACAACATAGGTTGTAGTGGCCATAAGAAATAGAAATAGACAATGTTGAAGGAGGATTATGGCGACTGGAAAAAGGACATGCTAAATATAAATCTGAGATTTAAGACTACACTTTTTATTTTTCCGATTACAAAACTAATAACATGCTTAAGTGCTGACTATAACAATGCCCCACATACAATGATTTTAAGAAATTCATGTCGTTTCAAATCTCTTATTCACCATTATTATTAAATTATGTCACTACAATATTGGTATCGTATTTAGCACGTTAAAATTAGCTCCCCACAATAGTATTACATCACGATATAACATGTAAATTAGCGAATCATGAATATTTTGTACTAGTTCTACTAGTTGTAGAACTTGAAGATTGACTGCTATGCTCTGTAGGTCGGTTATGTCAGTCCACGCAATACTTATGGCTGTAACTGCTTCGGAATATGATAGACATTCATCATTCTTTGCGATTTTTACAGTTTCGTTAATGGTTAATTTAGGTTTGGCATACGTAACAGTATTGGTTCAGTTATTGCATAGTGTCTGGCGCTAATCTATAATTATGGGAGCCCCATCATTTTGGTAATGGTCGACTGGAGTAAGAATATATCTACGAACATCGTTACCTTTTGGTTACATTACAAGTCGACTTGTGTGATGAAGAATGGTGGCAGAGTTCTCTTGCAAGTTAAATCGTTTTGTTTCATTTCTTTCACAAGCCCAAGATTCACACATCCGGTGATTGCATTTAACTTTAATTTATTTGCCTTCTACAGTCTTATCTTTCACACTGCAGTATAGTTTTACAACTTTGCCGCTATCTGTATAGTTATCATGCCACGAGACATAGCTCAATGACACACGGGAGAAATTGTTAATTAAAAGAAAAATGTTTAGCTATAACGAGCAAAAGTTTGTCTTGACAGCACTATCGCTTGAAGCGTAACCTTGATTTATATTAAGCATCTGGTCAGAAAGCGTTGCAGCAGCTTGAGAATTATGTTTTACGGCACTGTCAAACGCGATAATGACGAAGAATGTAGTTTTCATACTGAAGTATTTGTTTTTTTTACGTACAATAAAATATTATATGTCCGAGACGACATGCTATGAAATGCTCGTGGTGTCTGCGATGATAGTGATACCGAGTAACGAAAGGAGTGGCGTGCGTGACAGTCAATCAGCAGTTGTCACTCACGCCGCTGGAAATTACTATAATGTAGTGTCTGAAAGAGATATTGTATAGTATAGCATTCAACATCGTTAAAATTTTACACGTAGGAGTAATAAATATAACTCCTACGTAATGATAATAATGTAATACTGTAATGATATATATTTATAATTGTATAATATTTTAACAATATATATTTCCCTAAAAATCGTTGCTTTGTTGTAATGAATAAAAGGCATACCCCGTTTTGCTTTTCCGCTCAGTTATTGTCAGAAGCTGTTGGTACCATGATACGTGCGGAATAGGAATCGGCCATTACTCCCGTGATCTGTAAACAAGCCGCGAAGATACAACAATATCCGTAAAACAATCGTAGCTTCTGAGCAAGTAAGTGAATACACATAACCTGTTATTCACATATTGTTACAAGGTAAGCCACTGAGGACTGGTACAGAGGCACTGGTTCCATGCGATCATCTTACAAAGATTCCGCACAAAACATTCAAATTGGTGAATTGTCTTCGCATCCAATTTCACTTTTCAGCTATCACTTTTCATCTGGAATTTTGGAGAATCTGGAGACAATGCTGGCTGGTCTAGAATTTTTTTAACAAAATATAAAACTTCGGTAGAAATTAGGATGACTATATATATAGGGGTAGGAAGAGACCAATGAAACAATGAATGCACTTTGTGAGAGAGGCATACGATATAAATGTATGGCATAATGACAATTCGCACCGAAAATCAACTATTTTCTGGACAAGATAATTATGATCATAGTTTGATGATGACTACTTGAGTATTGAAAAGGATGTTGTGGTGCTAAGCTGTCAATAATCCATTGTTTGAGCCGAATTGTGGCAGCTTATTGCAGCAGTTTGCATTGTATCAATAAAATAGGATTCTCGAACTGACACTACAACTAACGATCAAACATTAAAACTAAACAACAACAGCATAATGATGACAAGTTAATCAATTACAATTCTCATCGAAAGTTAATGTTCCTGAATTTGGCAGCATGATTACTATTAATTAGATACATTCGCCAGACACTATTAGGAGTGAAATCAAGCTCATCATAGTCATATTCTAGATCAAACCATAATGATGGATAGTGAAAATGAAGTGCCGTTATTCAAATTTCCTTTATTTTGACCAAGAATTTGCAGTTTCTTTAACGTTTTTATCACCCATCTATTCAAAATTGACAATGGATTCTCTACAGCTTTCGAACTCTTTGTCAAGGTAATATAGTTCTTATCTGTATATCTTTAAGATAGAAGGTAATACTGTGAGTTTGTTGTTTATATATTTGTTGTCTAAGCCACAGTGTGAAGCCAGACAATTTAGTCAATTAGAGGAAATTATATACGTCAATGGTATTGTTTTGTGATCTTTTTCACAATGGCTATTGAGTGTTTACGTCTCGTGTTAAAGGTGATTTATGGTGTAGGAATTGCGCTTGAAGTATTGCAACGAAACTGCCGGTATTGTGAACTTCATTAGGCATAACAGCTGTGGTGATGAAATTGAACATTAAGTTTAAACCTGACGAATATGAAGTTACCTAATCACACAAATATAAGGACAACTTAGCAATACAGCAAAAAATCGGACTAAAAGATTACTCAGCAGAAAACCCAAATGACTAATAATGATTCAACAGGGTTTAAATGTTAAGAAAAATAAGACCACAATGGTCTTGAGATGTATAAAATGGAAAGAATCATGTATCAAACACCGGTTGCTGGTTCATGATTTCATAATAATTGTCACAGTCAAGGTTTTTCAATATGTTTTTGGTGACTTCTCAGATGAATCTTGATCAAAATAACATAGTTTACGACGCCCAACCTGTTTGGACTGGAAAAGTAAGAACAAAGTCTTTGTCACCTTGCAAAGTTGCAATGCCTCATTGTAGTAAAATAACGAACCAATTTTGTATTCAATGGAAAACCTTGTTCATGGTATCTTTCCTTGTTTCACAAAACTGATGACTCAGTTGTGCCTTTACCTATATGGTGGATCCCAGATTTAGATTTATAGAAATAAAAGACATGGCCAGATTCTGCCCTGGAATCAATTTAGAATACGTAAATGTACAGTAATTCTTTATATTTGAAAATTATTTGTAAAATAAATTAAAATTAAACGCAACAATTACATTTCTCTAGAACAGGCGACAAAAAATTCCAAAAAATATGTATGTTAAAAAAATAGTTTCGACTCATATGAGCCGAATATGAGTGCTGCAAGAAATTACGAAAAAACAGAAAGCAAACATATTTTATAGTATATACTTAGTAAAGTAGGTAGTTTAGATTCTTGTTAGAATTGTTACAACTATTATTATTTATTATACATAAGCCAATAATCTTGTTCGTCATAGTAAAACTTAGAGAAGTTTTAATCAAAACAATTTCGGGTATGGGTTTTCTATGAACTGGGGGGTAACCACAAGCTCTTAGAGTAAGGTTATTTTGAGATCGAGTAAGTGACAGATGTATACAAGTCAGATACATCTGTCCCTTACTCGATCTCAAAATAACCTTACTCTAAGAGCTTGTGGTCACCCCCCTGTTATTATGTTGATTGTTGGAACCTATTGTTAAATTAGAAAACAACTATATTGCTGCAAAGAATCTATGTAATAGTTCTATCAACTAGACGCTGCAAAATTTCTTTAACATTAAATATTGATCATGTTATGTGTAGATTTCATAAACATTTACAAAAAAACCGGCCAAGTGCGAGTCGGACTCGCGCACGAAGGGTTCTGTACCATTTTCGTAAAAAACGGCAAAAAAATGACGTTTGTTGTATGGAAGCCCCCCTTAAATATTTATTTTATTTTGTTTTTAGTATTTGTTGTTGTAGCGGCAACAGATATACATCACCTGTGAAAATTTCAACTGTCTAGCTATCACGATTAATGAGATACAGCCTGGTGACAGACAGACAGACAGACAGACGGACCGCGGTATCTCAGTAATAGGGTCCCGTTTTTACCCTTTGGGTACGGAACCCTAAAAAATGGATAGCATAAAAGAAATGTGAGGCGTCATTGCAGAGTGCGAACTGGTAATGTTTTTAAACATTTATGGCAAGTGTTGCCCAAACATTTGTTTCAATCGGCGGATGCGCTGACTAGTTTTTGTTTCCCGGACGCGTTCACAATGCTCCGCTTACAGGAACGTTGAGTTCAACAGAGGTTGATTTTCAGACTTCATCAGTTTAGTTGAGGCTATAGGAACAGCGGATATTTAAGAGTATTAATTATCTTAATTTCAAAATAAGTGACAATATGTTAATATAGTATTTTGCAAAATACTCCCACACTAGCAGTTGTATTGTCCAATAATATGACCAACTATCCAAAATAGCAGGTTTGAGTATTCCTTCATACGAGTACAAACTCAAGGCACCGACTGAATTCCTTTCAGATCATCGACCAAGGTCATATAAAAAATGAAAGTTATCCAACTACCATCATACTAAAACTTAATAGACAAACAACGTAATCGTAAAATATCAAAGTACCCTCAGGTCTGAGAGAGCCACGCCGCTCTAATGGCTCCAGAGCAATCTCGTCTTGTTTGTTCCCAGAATCAATTACTGTACAACACCGAGGTTTAATGACTCGATTGAACAAAAAGCTGTCCGAACTGCGGTCGCTGACACGAGCACTTCGGCCATCGCTACTGGAACCATTCGCCAAATCGAGCATATAATTAAAAATCGATTTAAATTATTCGCTATTTCAACTTTAATTCATTTCCGTGCGTGGTTAGCAGGAAAAGAAGTATTTACTTAGCCTGTCTCCTGGAACCACTGTTAGGTTCAGTGCATTATCTAAATGCAGGCGATCGCCAAATAAAGGTGTACCGCGTAAGTGAATCATGCCTTCAACGTGTATTCTTTAGTGTGGGGTCTGTTATGAACCACTTTTAAGGAGGAAGGAAAACGATGAGGTCATGGACCGATGTCTTACAATACTAGGTATCTGGAGACTTTGGTTTTTACACTCACTCTTGTCTTACCTTAGTCTTATAAATTAGTATTTAAACTTAATATCTACAAATATTTTATATTTGTATTAAGATATGTAGATTATGTTCTTATATCTCACTCTACTTCCATTGTTAGTAACGCGGATGTGTGGTGGTGTGGGGTTTAAATATCGCAACGATATTGTACAATCTCCTTCGTTATCGTTAGTCTAAGATAACTCTAACTCAAAACTACATATTTGTTTAGCGAGATAAATGTATGGCAAACACCCCTCCTTCCCCTCGAATGTAGTTGTTGTGTAGGTACTTAGCGTAATCAAATGATAGTATCAGATACCTAAATCTAACTACGAGTACAAAGATGAATTTGGAATCCAGCATGTTTTTGCTAAAACCATTTGGGCTGTTTAAATAAGAATCAAAATGTAAATAATTATATTTTCTTGGAGATGGTGATAATTTCATTTTAAATACGCTCGGCGGTTTAGGTGCGATTGTCATTCATACCACAATTTTTTTTGTCCGTGTTAGATATGTCTAACACGGACAAAAAAAATCCTTTACAATTTAATTATACTATGTTATACGAATAAAACTCAAAATTTTCTTAGATCAAATAATAAAGAAAATGTTCTAATGTAACACATATTTCTCCAAAAAATTACGACTAGCCGTTCCAACGTGATTCTCATTTTAAAAACAGCTACTGAGGGATATCTGCATCTTAAGACAAGATCGTAGTTTAATAAATGAATTCTCATCATCTTTCAGAATTTATCCCAATTTATTTGGGGTAATAGCATGTCTTCTAGCAGTTCTATCCATTTCATTTTTCGCATGGTCCACACATAGTTTTTATAGTTTTTCCCTACTAATAAAGCTATCGACATTCATTCTAAAAACTGTCATCTGGACAATGTTCCTTATTCCACTGCATCATGTCCAATTATCCATAACATGATAACCCCACTCCATCAGCATCTTTAAGTCTGGCTTATACTGCACTTTTGCAATATAATACAATATTTTCAGTATACATAACATCGCGCCGGTATTCCCCGAAGGGATAAGCACGAGCATTAGTCTTCTGCTTCTTTCGTGTGAGGATGTGGCCACCTCTGGTGTCAGGCCTCTGACTTGGCTATTTCCGACTTGCATTAACTACATAAGTCCAGATTTCGCTCTAATGTTTCTCTGATGGTGGCACATGTGTTGGATCATTCGGTTCCCTTCATGATGGTTAAGCTGAGTGGTCCCGATCCATGCGCCATGTTCGTGACCGGGCGCCATCAGTTGGGATTGGCCATAACTTAGCTGCCTCGGTCTGTTATTGTATTTAAAAATTGTTTGTTACTCTAGACGCTTTGTTCGTGCACGTCTTTTTATATCGTTGTCACATATTTGTATTTTTCAACTAGAATGATAAAACCAAATGCTTGTTATTAAAACTGATGGAAAAGAGTGTCCGTGGAGTTTCTTCCAAATTCTTCTCCATTGAAAGTCTTATGTTTAAGTCCTATGTATTAGGGACGAACCTATTGCCATCAACCGGGGACAAATCCCGACTCCAGGCAGCTACTGAGCTGACCTGGGAGTCGAATCCGGGATCTCAAGGTCAGCAGTTGCACTTCCGACCGCGAAACCAACGAGGCAGTTACAATTACAATATATCACAGTTCAGTTTATTTTGGAATAGAGCCCTGAACTTCATTCAGCTTTGTTATTGTGATAAAAATGTATGTCGTTTCTAGAAGTTCTGTTTTGAACTTGATCTTGTGAGTATAGATATTTGTTATCATCGGGAACATTTTCTAATATTCGTTATCATCGGGAACATTTTCTATAAAAATGCAATAAACAGAAAACAATGTTCTGGTTTGGGACTAATAAAATAGCTTTGATTGTGTCATGTTTGTAGTGCTATCTGATATCTTAACAGGATTGACAGCATTGGAAAATTTGAATTGTTTTGGTTTTTCATATTATGAAACACCTGGAATATATTTTGCAAATGCAGTTGCCCGATGACAATCACCAACGTGAAATTGGAATGTTTATATCATTTTGGGAAGATCCTCTGTGCCGTTTTCAAGTTTACAGTTAGATTGTCGTAAACCATAAGTTTATGTATGTGTAAGTAATTTGGATGCCGCATTAAAGAAACATTATTAAGATTATTTTTATATATTCAGTACATTCAAATTCAAATGTTTGCTGTGTACAAATTTAATATAAAGATAACAACCTATACCTACTTAACTAATAATTATCTAAATATCTTTAATTGTAAAGTTATTTTATTGGGTATAATACAAGTTGCATTTTACCTAATATCTTTGTGGCAAACCGCAGTGGTGTTGCGTCATTAACTTTTAACCTTATTTTTACATTTACCGTTCAGTGCATATGAACTGAATGTTTAACCGTTCAACGACTATGGTTTTGATTGATGCTTGTATAACTTTATTCATTCGCAAGTTATGTGTCCGATGGGCTTTCCCATCTGCAAAAATGTGTGTTGTCTTTCATATTTATAAGTTCTAATTAATATTTTACCTGCCTATGGAACTAATTTTCAAAATGTTCTTACGTTCTCAATTTTTTTACAACTTAGGTCATAAAATTTATATGCTGCTTCATATGCTTCTTAGGCTGTGCGTTGTCTGTCAGTGAATTCTATTTTTTCATTATATTTTATATAATTGTTTCAAATTGAACTCAAGAGAAAATCTATAAAACGATGTTAGGACCTTTTGCGGTGTCTTATATGAATCAGAAACAATGAGTATCCTAGTATATGTAATAGATTTTAACCAACCTCAGCCAATCGATATGTTTCGAAATATATAAGAGGTTGTGTCGTGTGCACATTTTTTTAATTTGTTGTCATATTACAGGCGTGTAATGCCTAAGAATGATGGGTGTCTATGAATAGAGTATGAATGTGGACGAATATCAGGGAAAGACAATAAAACAATGAAAGAATTGGGTTGTTGAATTTAAAAAAAAATACAATTTTTTAAATTTATTTCGAAACTTTACATAACTTAAATTATATTGTCGTTTCAAAAAACTCTTAAATATTTTTTTTCAATTTATTATAAGCAATTGAAAATCGATAAAATTTTGAATAGAACCACGTGACTACAAACGGGCCACAATTGGTCGCCATGTTGGTGACGTCATAACGTTCAAGGAAATCATGATACTATAGTGTCACCTACACGTAGATTGACTAAAAATATCCGAAAATTAGTGCAAAAATATTAATAAACAACAAATTTTATTTAGTCATGTGTGATAAAGGATTTATAAAGGCTAATGTCGATAATATACCCACCTGATGGACGAATTGGAAGTTTTGAGCATAAATAAATTAGTCGTAATAAATAATACGTGAGAGTGGACCGGTGTTAGATAATGTTGTTTACCAGGTACATTAGGAAACATAATTGTCATAATGTAATCGTTTTTACATAGGTAGGTGATATCGGTGTAAAATAAAAAGTAAACAAACACGATTGGCGCGAAACTTTGACTTTGGTAAAGAAAAAACTTAACTAGATACCACTAAATATGATACACATACACATAAAATTTTTGGTAATTCCCATTATTTACATATCCCTTAATAGCAGCCGCACTGTTCGATCATCAAGGTTAAGCAACGCTTGACGAGGTCGGTCCGTGGATGGGTGACCATTTCAACATACCGTGTTTCCTCCGTGCCTTGGAAAGCACATTAAGCCGTTGGTCCCGGCTGTTATTTGAAGATCATTGACAGTCGTTACGGGTAGACAGAAGCTTGAGATCTGACACCAGTCTTGCCAAGGGGTACCGTGTTACCCAGTTACTGGGTTAAAGGCTAGGCAGATTGACAATATCCCTTAATAATATTGAACCCTTATGTCTCTATTATATATTTACAAACACTAAAAAGTTTGTAGAACAGAAACGTAAAAATATTAACTTGGTAGTTACTTAGATTTTCGTTACACTAATTCTTCAGTAAATATCTCTTAAATACGTCGATCGATTCTCACAATTCAAACAGAAATGTTAGTTTTACGCTTATATCTGTCATTTAAGTATAAAATAATGAATATATCACCATAAACAAAAAATCATATTTTCAAGTTACGTAATTATACAACAATGTCAACTTTGCTTGGAACTTTCGGTTCCCTTAAAAAATTACTATTATCAGTCTTTAATGATCAAAGTAATAATTTAATACGAATCTTATACTAAATTAGAACAAAATAACAACAGAATTAACACATTATAATTGGAATCTAGTTAGACATAGAACATTGCTTAAATTTTGTAGATTGCTAGGTACTAGGCTATTGCGCTAAACACATATAATTGGGATCTTTTTGTAGTATTCGTACATAATGGTACGAAGCAAACACGATAACTTTTAAGGTTCGATATTTATGATCAATATATTCGATATTCATCAATATATTGACGATAATAACAAGATTCAAAAGTCAAAACAATGTATCAGCTATGTGCTACAATGAGTAGAAATGAACGTTGTGACGTCACACGGGCTCGGATTTGTTCGGCAAACTATCGGGGTGTTTTCGGTACTGGATTCAAAAATATATTTTCAATTGGATTTTACTTTGTAATTACAGTGAAAAAAAAAAAACTAAAAATAGTTTTGTACGGAAACTTATATAAGATCTTTTCATTTTTTACAAAAAAAAAATTGGTTCAACAAACCAATTGTGTATAAGATGTGATCACCTTACATACATTCCAAAAACAGTGAATACTGAGATGACGGATGAAAGAAATGTATAGAAACATGAAAGAAAAGAAAGAAAGAAAGAAAATTATTTATTTGCTGCAATTGACCCCAAGAACTTGGTATCAGAAAACGATCAAATCCATTAATCCATCTGAAATGCTATAAGCTGAAAGAAGAAAAACGAGAGTTAAGATTATGCTTGTATGTCAAGACCCTAAATAGACGTCGGAAAGGAACATATTGTCTATCTTCAGTTGTGAACAATGCTTGTTTTCACAAGACAAGAACGGCCACAAACTCAACCTTGTCTGATTTCGGCGTCAATCTTAAAATTAACATCAGCTTCGATTTTAATAACAAATCATCTAATACGATCACCGTTTGTCTTTATTACATGTTTCCAATAAAACCGTGATTCATTGTCAATTCAAGTGTTATTATATCCATCTCCTTCACATGGTTTATGTTAATCGTTCTCGCTCACTCTACGATAGTTGTTATCATTTTAATATGCTTTTGTTTCAGCTCAGACATTTCCATTGTTATTGTTAACCTAGTATTTACCCATTCATCATGCTAATCACTTCAGTCACCATTTAAGATACCTGTACGAAGTAGTAGTCTTTCGAATTCGACACTTGCATGTTGGTTGTTTTGGACTCGTGGGATTAGAATTATTCGAAATCCACCTGGAGCAACAAAAAAAAGGTTGAGTGCGCGTGAGGTCACAACAGAAAACATTCTGGGGGCAGCCTGTGGTGTGCTGAGGCTGTACGTTGGAGCGAGAGGCACGACTCGAGCCTACTCGATTCATTCTCGATTTCTCACCACTCACCAGTGCCGCGCGAACCGCCGACGTTATCGCCCGTCGCGTTTCGTTTTCACTGTACAAAAGTTTTTTAATTCTTTTCGAGGTGTGATTTGAAAAGTCGGTAACAATAAAAGCAAACGAATTGTTTTATTATTTTCGAATAACGAATTGAATGGTGTTGTGAACAAGTGTATCGATTGTTGTAAACAGCTACCTGACCGACGCGTGGCGGAACATAAAAACAAACTCTCGTCTCGCGTTTCGAATGGTCCCCGGCAATAATTAGTTTGGTAAAAGTGAGTGTGTGTGCTGTGGACGCTTGATGGTTCAATTAGAACTGTTTTATTAAGCTTTCGTATGTACCAACATTTCGCTTAATCGGCTCTTTCTACGGATTACACATGTTGAAGTTGGTTAGTGCCATTTTGCATGATTCATTCGCTAATTACAACAAACTGCTAATCGTCACCGTTATCATCTGGTTCGACAAATTCATTAGAATTAAGTGATTGTGATCTAACTTGCATAATAATGTTACAATTAATGTTTATTTTAATTCGAGCAAATTGTTAACAATTAAACATAATGTAATTCACGTTGTGTTTATCATTTAATTTGCAACTCCAGATAATCTGATATTATCGTAAAAGTTATCAAATGACGGTGACGATAGTAACAACTAATTGCTTTAGTATCTGTTGTGAGGTTTCACACGATTACTCGTTCACATGGTGGACGTGCTTCAATTATAATATACTTGTAAAATATTAATTACATTATGACAGTTTCCTGTATATGTTTAGCAATCTTGGAACCCCAGTTTAAGATTATGTATGTCCACAGTTAAGTATCATCTAACTGTATTACAGTCATCGATAGTTTTTAATGTTAATGCATCATTGTCTGCAGTATCGTCTGGCTCGTTAAAAACTCCATTCATAACATTCAGCTTGGCATTAAAAGCATGAACTTCAACCAATTCGATATGGTTCGGTTCTATATTATTGTAAGTTATCTACAATTTTATACACAGCACCAATTTTATCGAATCAGCTGTCTATATCGTGTTGAAAGACTATTAAATTTTCTTTGTCTTTTATATCGAGTATATTATTGAACACTGTGAGGTCTTATGAGGACATGTTATTTATTTACAGGCATGTTTAATGTTTTTATATCGACCATTGCAAAGGGCATCGGTTGACCTATTCATAAGGAACTTTTTACGCTACTCATTAAAGTTAACTCGTAAACTTGAACTTTGGATAATTTTATACTAGAATCACCTTCCTTATTGTTATCGTTAATTGTTGATTATTATCAAGTTAAAGTGTATATTGATCATTTTGCTTGAACTATAATTACTCCCTTGATAGGTGCAGCGTAATGGACGTAACATTAAATCCATCGTCAAAAGTTCTATTAGAAATGCAGCTATAGTCTCCTTTAGTTGCTCTCATCTGCAAATTTGTCTCTGTTCTTAAATTAAATTGCTAACTGTTACAAAAGTTGATTAGTTTTTAGAAACCTTATTCTGTAAAATTTTAAAGGCTAATATTCTAAAATTGTCATGCCATTAGTGCTACATCCAAACCTAGCCATGTCTAAAATCTAATTCGTTCCAAGTCCAAACCGTTTCTAAATATAATTTCTTTTTCAGCTGTGAGATGAAAAACTGACGCTTTCCTGCATAAAATTACGGCAATTTGTTTTAATCTTGAACATTTACTTGAGTTTTTCATTGGTAGTTTTTGCTGTTCTCTCTGGCTGGACATTTGTTCCACTCACCTATTTCTTCGTGTATTTTTAGCGTTGCGTGCTGACTGTCACTAGTCCACTATAATGGGAGAACGTATCGCTACATTAATTATCGTGTTCCTAGCGTCGTTTGGTTTTCTCTCTTTCGAGTGATATTTCATTAGTAGTGCGTCAATTACATCTGCTGAACATGATGGATTCTCTACGTCGGAATGGTTCGCTTTGTTCTTCGCTTTCTCGTCTGTCTTACGCATGACGGTTTTTATTAAAAACGTGTTAATTATACTAAGATTCGCATCCTTGACTGCACTTGTTTGTTTGTTTATTTAACTGATGAGTATATTGCCTTAATTGGGACAATAAGCTTGAATAGGATACGAATGCGTCGTGCTGATTGACTGGTCATGTTCGATTATATTTTGATTCAAATCTTCTTGGTCTCAATTTAAATCTCACTGTACCGTTCTACAACTTTTTCAATATTATCCAATAACACTAGCTTATTATTTTCATCTCACTGTAACAATGTTGTAGAATATTTGCAGTCACTTTAATTCTTATCAATTGAATTGTGGTCACAATACTGTTTCCTCTTGATACGATAGCCATTTATGTGTATTTAAACTCTTATATGGGCTGCCAGAAAGACCATACAACCATAAAGAGTAAGAGACGAAGGACAACAAAACACAATCTGAAGTCATAAAAGAATTTTTTTCTATAAATATTTACTTGTTTTGAAAAAAACCGCTAAAATGTAGTTAATTTTTCCACTATTTACCTGTAAACAATTTTATAAACGTAGGTACAATTTCACAATGCCAGTTTCGTTCGTCTATCTCGCCAAGTAAGGTCGATAAAAGGCAGCTAACTGTTCGAAACGCAACAATTAAATCAGCTCAATTTATATTTGAATTGGAAACACGTAGGGGCTTTGTGTTGACTCGTAAAACATGTAATGGCTGCCGAGTTAGTGTTAGAAGTCGTAAACTAAGCTAAGACTTAGTTCTTTAGATAAATAATGTATGAAAACTCCATTGTTAGACGGCTTGTGAGCAAATAATTTGAAACCGATTTGTAAGAAAAGGTACTTGACTATTTGCAATAAGAACTCTACAGGATGTTTCATATTTTTTTCCAGTATAGCACTAATCAAGGTGAATATATTACTTTCCTAATTATCTTTATTTACTCCCAATAAATTTGAAAATACTTTAAAAAACAAATTGTAAATCATATTATGTTACATCTACGTCATTCACATTCATTTTATTCTTGGTATCAATATTTGTAAAAACACAAGTGTATTTATTTAAAGCAAACTGTTAATTGGTTGTAACTAACGCTCAATCATTTAAAATTTATTTATGGATGGTGGATTTAAAATATTAGTATTTGAATACATATTTATTTAATTACCAATGTAAGAATACTCAGAAATGTTCGATAACTAAATATTGTCGTGCTAATGCGCACATGCCTTATGAAATACTTTATAAAACATTTATATCTAAAAGTCCAACTAGAATAATGCTGTAATACAGCGGAAAAGTAATAAACTGATACTCAAAATATTTATTTCTATCAAACCATTTACAGGCACCCTTGAATTCTCAAGGAGTCGGTCAGTCAGAAAGGTCAGAAGGATGAAGCTTGTTACACGTTCCATAACGAAAGAAAGAGATCTTATCTATGGAGAAGAAAGTGCAAGGAACTCCATGGACACTCTTAAATAAAAACTGATACAAAATAATAATCAATGAAAATCATAAACTAAATCAAATATTGTTGTTTGTGACAATGCTAAGTATTGTTGCTAACAGCTATACGCCAGATAACATTATCAATACTCTTGACAATGACATGGTTATTGATGATGTTGCTAAGAAAGGAACGTTTGCAGCCGCCGTTGTGGTTCTCAATGATTACGTCACTCGATCAATCAAAAGCTGTAGTAAACATCATCACGAGGATTGTTTTAAAAGTTTTGTCTTCGAGCTGTCGCCTTAGTGTCTGACATAGGCTAACCGAATTTTTAATTTTTGATTAAGCCGCTCTTCATGTCGATCTCGCCTGATTGTAGGAGATGGATGAGGTCTACAATGGAACTAGTAAACCAAGAATATGGCTCTTCAGTCTTTCTTTGAAGGCTGACGAGTTAAATAGATGGTGGCAAACAAAGATAGTAGGGAACGCAGGTGGTAAGTAACACAGATGCTGGCAGACAATTCCACACTGTGCTTAATAAATTTGGAGCTGAAGAACTAGTCCTGATTTAAGAGATATCTAAAGGCTAAAACTCACTAAAACTATGGAACAAATTGAATGATCTCACTAAACTAGGTCGGTCAAGCCAGTAATAAAATATGGCTGTCTAATGAGAACTATTCTGATAATTATGGCCACATATGGCTCACAAGCCTCACACACGTGACAAAGAACCGTTAAAATAAACTAATCCATACTTTTATTACAAGACTCGTGCTGATGTTAATGAAATACTTAACTCAAAAATTAAAACAGGCGAAGAACTTTTTGGCGGTTAACACGTATGTCATATTGTGTACAGGATTGAGAAAAAAAATAGCCTAAAATGCTCTTCATTGACTAGTGTTTTGTCTATCTAAGCTAAGGGAATAAACTATTTCTACCAGAAAAAATATGAAATATTCGTTGGTAGTTCGTTTTGTTAACTTCAGCCAAGATTGCCTACGCTTTATCACATTCACGAGTATACTCCAGATAAGAAAATAATTAAAAAGAAACGGCGTCACTAAACGGCAATTGTTTTTCTCTCTTTCTCGTAAAAATTGTAGGTGTACAGGAAAAGTATAGATCTTTAGTTAGTATCTTTAGTTTACACAGCTCTTGTTAAGTTTTTGTTTCGACTGCTAAGCTAAATCATCTCATTGCCATATTTTTTAGTCACTACTTGTTAGTGCTATTTTACGATTAGTTTTTATCGAAATTTTTCTTGATGCATACCGTGCCTTCTTACGTACCTTCTTCGTACCTTCCTTTTATCTTCCTTCTTTATTCGAAGTGGTTTTCTATGATGACTAGTTTGTATATTTTAACTATATCCTTAAGAACCTGCGCAATTTTGTTACTATAGCCTTTACCTTTTTAGTCTAGATAAGAACTAAGCTTTATATTCTGGTTAAATGTCCACATTTCGACGATCCTAAATTCCCATAGCTACTGTAATCTTGAATAACACAAGTTGTCAAAACAAATCAACAACTCAGCTAGGTGGAGCGGTTGATCCCACAGCAATATTTTCAGTAGCTGTTGTTCCTGCAAAGTTATTATGGTTAAGTCCTTCGTGAGATGTATAATATGGGCATTAAAATATACAAACAAATATATAAGTACATTCCATTTCAAATCCAGATGATCATATTATCTTCTTGTAAAACATAAACTATGTATTTAACATGATTAACATATTTTAGCTTATTTATTGCTAGTAGCTACATCAGATGCTATCAGTTTACTTAATTAAAACTGGTTGCTTCTCGTAGAAAGTTGGGAGGTCTCTGTTGGACTCTGTCGCCGATTACATGTTCAGATTGAAATGGTACAACTCGTAGATTCCTGCCAATAGCAATCTGCTTTGCTGTTGATGGTCTGTGAATTTGTTCGCTTTTGCCAAGAAGAAATATTTATTTATTGTTTTCTATTTTATCTTCTCTTTTGTTTGAATTCCCATGTCCTGTGGGATTCTTCAAACTTTGAATCCCGAAATTACAAGAGATCATTACCAAAATGGTAATCGTAGTGGTTCTAGGGAAGCGTGGATTGGTGACCAAATCATCGCTTACCATCAGGAGAGATTAGTGGTCAAACACGAGCCTATCAATAGCAACAAAAAATATATATAAAAAACTGAGACGAAGACTTCCTTGAAAAATATATAAATTTAAAATGCAATAACACATGTATCTCATTTTATCTGTTAATTGATAAACATTATTTCCGTGCACAATACTAAGTAGGAGATCAGGTGGTCCGATACGATAGATTTGCAAATAATGATAAGCCAATATCTTGCTGATTATATTTAAAAAAATGATGTTGTATACTTTACCAACATCGTAGAAGTCATTATCATTGTCTTTCCCTAAGACTAATTTATTTGGGGTTGACGCAACATGTCTTAAAAGGAAAAAATAGAACCCTTATAGGATCACTTCGTTGTCTGTCTGTCTGTATGTAAGTGTGTAAAGAACTTTTTCTGTTGAACGCCTGGAGGGTTCGAGTTGAAATTAATATCTTATACTCAAGCCTGCGATCTCTTGAAACTGTGAGAAAATCAAAAGATATGGCGGTTTATGTCTCATATTTGACGAATCGGAATGGTTTCAAAACCTATGGGGTACTGCCCGTTATCCTAGAATCAAGAAATTTAGCAAGAAGCAATATCTCATGGCACAAATAAAGGGAAAAATCCGAAAGCTGTAAATTTGTACCTACATAAAAACAAAACAAAACTATTTTTTTAAGGAATGCTTAAAGTTATCAAGTTGAAATTTAAATCATAAATTTAGTTCTGCAATCCCTAGGAGCTATGAAAGAAATTAAACTTCTGAATCAACGCAATCAAAAGATACAACCGTTTATGCCACAAATGTGATACTCGCAAGGGAATCAAAAACAACGGGAAGTCCGTTGACCTAGAAGCATGAAAATTGAAAAGAAGCAATGTCTTCCGTAAATTTATAGATACATCCAAAAAACGATTTGCTGCTGTTGAAAAACTGACTACGTCCTAAATAGATGTACGGGCACTAAAGTTTTTCAACGGCAAAGTTGATTTTGTGCCTCAATGTAGTTTATCATTTCTTTAGAGCAATGTACTTATACTATATATATATATATATATATATTATATCAATACTTTCATTGTTTATGAACTTCAGTAATGTAACCTAATTATTTTATTGAATGTAATTGTTTGCAACTATCTATGGAACCTTCGGTGCGTGAGTCCGACTCGCACTTGACCATTTTGTTCATACTTCTCGTTAGTCGTCATCTCAATAGTCTCCCCCTTTCTAGCCATCAATTAGATCATCGAACTTTATCGTCAGTTTTATAAGAAATATTGACTTATAGAGTCCAACGTGCAATAAATAAGTTTCAAAATACCCAGTACAGTACCCAGATATTGACCTTCTCAGTCATCACGTTTAGCCACTGACGAAAGTTGAAAAGGTTGCAATAATATTTATATTCTCTTAAATTGCAATGGCGCGATCTTAGTTATTTTGATTACGAAGAGTTTTTGCCACTGCTCCTGCATTAACCATTGAATCTTTGAAAATAATATTTGGGTGGCCAAACTGTAACATTTAAGTACATCATTGTTGATATCTTCTTTACCGTATCAATTTGTTTTATTCGAGATTTTCAAGTTATCTGATTTTTTATCCGATACTTCCCCCACACCTACAAAAAAATATTTTACTAGTCAGACAGAAAGTTGGTTAACAAATCTATAGTTTACCCAACAGTCTGCTCCCATTCAGTTACAGCAATACCACATTTCCTACAACATGTAGCCTACCGTACGTGCCTAAGCTTCACTAAAGGAGGTCTGATATAGACACACAGCAATTTGGTCGAGCATTAGATATTGCATACCCACCGCAAATGATACGCGCTCCGATCCACTCCATCGCTCAAATTGCTTGTAAATAATGTAATATCTTAGTTTTGCCGGCCATTATAGATATTACGCGCGAAATTAGATAGCAATATATGGTAACAGATATTATTGACGCAATCTTTGTAACGTACCATGTGATTAGGATGACGCAAAATCTGAATCGAGTAGGAGTAAGTAGTTTATATATTTTACAATGCATGTCCTCGAAAAGAGAGGTTTTCCAAGCAGCCAAACTGTGCGGAAAGTGTCACTTTTTTTCACTAGTGCTTTTTACTTTCCTGTACTTTTTTAATTTTTAACTCCAACGTCAGCCCGACGCATAGAGTTTTTATTATTTGAGAAAAGTTTTAAAAATTAGTTATGTACAGATTATCATTCATATAAAAGGTAAAATAAAACTAATACTTTATTTTAGGCGTTTTTAATTACTCTAGATTTACATTTTGATCAATAAATTAATTTTAAATATTCATTAAATATGTTTGGCAGAACGTATATTTTGCTCGTGCCTTATTTCGTTACGATGTGACAGCTATTCGCACATGCGCAGTAGATATGCCCGAGGAACTATTAGTTAATCTGTGGATATGCTGAACGCGCTTGAATAAGCCCGCCATTTTGTTAATTTCATTTTATTAATTTATTTATTTCCTCGCACAATGCATAGTAAAATATTGTATGATACACGTACGTAAGATGATTTCCGACTTGTGTCGATTTATCCACTCACTCGCTTCGCTCGCTCGTGAATAAAAATGCCACTCATCGGAAATCACTTACCTTCCGCACTTGTAGCATAAATAACTATATTAATTTAACAGAAAAGAGCTATCCGCTAATTATTATTTTTTTCTTTTGTTGTTATTGATAAGCTCACTATCTCACCTGATGGTAATTAATTGAAAAATATTCCCGAAAATTCAGACACTCATCTTACAGAACTATTCAGTCATCCTGAGAATGATCGTCTTCCATTCTTCCGCGAACACATCTATAGTTAGAATTCGCCTGCAAGAGAGCTTTAAGCAGTATCCGTATTTGTTTGAACATGACATAATATTTGATTTCTGATAGTCAACCCTGTTGTTACCATAACTCCCAACGCAATGATTTAATTTTGTTAATATTTTTAAGGTACTTTTCCGTTTAAGAAATTCTCTTAAGTATGTTTTTTTTTGTTATGGCATCAAAATTATACTAAGCAATAACTGGTGAATTATCGATGTTGTCTTTTTTGGCACCTTCCCAAAAATAGGATTAAGTATGACCGAAAATCTAAGTAAAGCAGTAGAGGTTTATTTTGTCAACACAACACTTCTGCATACGTAACTTGAAGTTTCTCTAAGGTGTAATCCCCTTATCGCAGTGATAGCGGCGGAGCGATTGAGCACGCGCACCTTGCGACACCGACTGATTGTTCTCCGACAAATAGACTGCGAAGTGTCGCAACTGACTGAGACTGAGACTGTGCCCTTTATCGGTCGTGCCCTGTTAATTACTGCTTCACTTTCTTTGCTAAGTGGACTGCTGGTAGGTTCTTGTTGCTAATCGCACCTAGGAACAATAATTGTGATGATAAGCCTTTAAAATTGAGTATAAAAGTCACGTGAATATTTTGATTTAGATACAAACATAGGGTTATCTTTATATACATACATACATAAACTCACGCCTTTTTTCCATGAGGGTAGGCAGAAACTACAGAATGCCACTTGCTACGATCTTTACATACTTCTTATATTAAAATAGGTTTAGGATTATGAAAAACCAGGACATAACAAATCTTTTTGGTTAAAGTTCCATATACACGGGACTATAAAGGTGTAATATTTTACATGTATGAAAACTGATCCAAAATAGCAGTAATGAATATGATGAAAACATTCCAGGAGCATCGAGATTTCCTTTGGGTTCTCCGCCCTTATAAAACGACCATTAAGACCATATTCAAGCATTTATTGGAAAACGATGAAGGAAAGAGGACAATCCAACGTAATGCAGTTGGCATGCGAAGTAATCTTTTGAAAGTAACTTGAGGAATGTATGACGGCACTGTAGAAAGGATACACGCTTGCGTTTACCTGTATTTATGATAATCGATCTTGATTCTGGATCGCATTCAAGTTGAAAATCGAAATACTGTCTCCTTTCAAAATTTCCGTGCTTATGGTTAAGATCACTAAATGAATGGATTGTGTGAGGAATCATATGAAAGGAAAGTAGGAAAAGGGAATAAATGATATACTGGAGAAAAAGGAAAAAGAAAACGTGTTGCGCCGACCCCAAATAACATAGGTCAAGGGCAGATATATGATGATGATACGTAAATATACATACACTAACATATTTATTCAATGGGGTAGACAAACACTATCTTATAGATTCTTCCACCGTGTACCGTGATAGGTAAAATTACTAGTAAAACAAAAACTGTGATAATAATAATTCAAAACCGTGTTCAAATGTCCATAATAGATTGCAATATCTCTCGTCTATTACTACGATACGATTGTAGCGTCGATTGCCCCAATCGATTTTCTATCATCGAGTATTATGATTGAATCCGATTTAGATAGTTATAAAACAATACGTTTAAGGTTTTTATTATTTGTTTGTTTTCTAGTTTTTTTTTATCTGCCGTGGTCTGCGTGTCTACATCGTCATCATCTTTTTATCAATTGTAGCTGATAAGACCTGCGCCTCCCCTTTCTTCGGCCGTTCGTCCCTCATCCAAGTGCTTGGATGATATAGTTATCCCGAAGCGCTTTAGAACGCCCCTGGGTTTTTCTCCTATCATTCGGTCCAAATTTTACCTAATTCATTGGCTATCTCCGCGTCTAACTAGATATCTTACTTCTATTTTGGCGCATCGCCCTTTTCCGTATCCCCAATAGTTTTAAGCATCTTTTACCAAACGAAACCATGCTTATCATCTAATAATGACGCCACAGCTATATTAGCAAATTTAGCAATCTAACGAGTCGCACTTGTGTTGCTGTCATAATTGACAGAAACATAATACACTAGTGTGAAAAGTTTGAGCAACTTGAGATACGCAAAAGGTCATGTTCTGCTATATAATAAAAGGTTAATCCAATCGATTATTGCAAGAAAAATACTTGTATTCATCGAATGATTCGAATGTGATATTTAGATAAACTATCCTGTTCTAAGGTGAAATTAATAAATGGGGCCTATATATACCTATTGCCGTAGAATGAATTGAAAGCGATTGTAGAGTGATTGTTGTGTTGTGTTCCGAACATAACATGTCCTATATTTATCCTCCTCTGCCTCTAAACGTAAACTTATATGTTATTGATGCATTTAATTATTCTTATTGTGATTTTCTAAGTTGCCATTTTGCTAGCTCGTAAAATTTCACAATAATGACCATTTGGATATAAATACTTATGTATATACTTATTGTGACACTTGGCAGTTCTCTGTAGTACCAAATACCTACCTTCTTTTGAACGGTCTTAAGATAATGCGAATGATTTTGAAACAGAACCTTGCAGTAAAGTTTACGAAATTCTTAACTTAAACTTTCAAAAGTTAATAATATATAAGTAAACCTACTTAACGCTATTTCAGTTCTTTGAATACAAAAACTTCAGCTGCTTATACCAAAATCAGGTTGTTGATAAATTATCTCCTAACTTTATTAAACAATTTAGAAATCAGAGAGCATTATCTATGAAGTTACAGACAGTTTTATAGGAATTCTTGTTTTCGTATTCAATCCAGGCACTATCTGTGGTATATATAGAATCTTTAGATACGGCAGTGACAAAGACAGACAAGTTGAGCCAGCAAGGACGACGCTAATCGCAAATGTCTTAGAACAAGATTACTTGACCATTACACGGTGACATTGACAGGATGGCCGAGGATTTTATGTGCAAAACAAATAAAGTTTATCACTCTCTGCTTTGGTTATTGATATTCAGTAATCTATGATCTTTATCTCTTCTCTTATCGGATGTTAAGTCTGCAGTGCAGTGTTATCAGTAGCATGAATATTTTTTTACCCTTCTTTCTTTTCATCTCTACGATGCCTTCTGACGGTTACTTTTATGACATGTATAGTGTCTATCTTCAAAGGTATCCCTAAATGTGATTGCAGTAAGATATGTCATTATGATACAAATATTACCAAAGTATAAAATTCGCGATAAAATTGGAAATCAACCGTGCTTATTAAAATACTTTCAAAAATGTTTGCAGCTACCTAAATATTTTATCTTAATACCAGACTAGTTTTCGTAAACGCTGAACCATGAATCATTTTAATTGTTTTCAAGAATGCTTTAAAATATAAAATTATCAGACAGTTTCGATCTGACAGTGTGATGCAACAGAATCCGTCTTACTAAAATTCATTACCATAATCTGGTAGTTAATTTTGATTAATCCCAATTTTAATTACATAAACTTTGTGTAATTCTTGATGTCCATCTTATCTTACTAATTTGCTAGATTCTCGTACACTAATTTAATCAATCTTGTACGATTTACTTACGTTAACTGCCTCGTTGGTCTTTTGGTAGCAACCGCTTCTGCAGAGTATGGGGTCCTTCGAACTTCGATTATCGGGGCGGGCAAAGTTTATTGGAGTCTTTCCATCTAGAATTTTTCAGCATCAGCTCGGAGGTGGGGGTTTGTGCCTGGTTAATGGCCATAAACATGGGATTTAAAAACATAACTGACGAAATGTTGATGTATTATAGGTGCAACTCTGCGCAACCCTTCTGGAATATAGGCGTGATTTTATTCACTTCAGATACTTTATTCACTGCCTTATTCGACGTTTCCTTTCGTGTTTTCACTTCACTCCTTATAGTTTTGCTCTTTTCTGCTCCTATTTTATAGTTTCATACATTTAATGTTATTCTAATTTCATAATATCTTGTTTGAAGGTTACGCTTGCCGATCGATTTCGATCAATGGCTTTGAGTATTATTTACTTCAATGTTTAATCAATATTTCTGAACTTCGTTACTGTTATATTAGCCACGTAGAATATTACGAGTAATATTACAATATCACATAATATCCAGGATAATGTTTTATCCAGTACACAATATTTTCAAAAAATTATATTGGTGTTGCAGTAGCCTCTCAAAATCAGTTCTTGATTAATTTCATAATTTCCGTTGGAGGCATAAATCCCAAAAGTATTTATGTTTCAACTAAAATTAATTATTTCCTATGTCGAAATATATAATTTGGCAGCAGGTGAATGTTTTCAGGTTATTCATAATTAATAGGATCGCATTCAGCTCTCATTGCCGCTAATTAGTTAGTTACTGAGTTACGGCTATTATACAATATACTTGGAAAAGTGACGAGACATAAATGTGTCGGTTATATAATGTGTCATTCACATCTGTTGGTACATAATTGCCTATTTTCTCGCTTATTCTTGCTATATTTATGAGAAGCTTTTGTTCACGTCGGAGTAATTTGCGTTGCAAAAGGTATTATTCAATACTTGATAGATAGCTCAATTAACTCATCAATCAATATGCCAAGCCTATGTTGGAGTCTCAGCTGCCAGTCTTACTGGAAGCAGGTTAATAGCAGCATTGTCCATCTAGCTTATCGAAAATATGTTAGACATGTAAAAGCGTTTGTACAAACCAACTTACAGAAATAAAATCATTTATCATTTATCATTTAGCGACTGCTGACATCTGAGCAATACCAATGCCATCTTTCTGCCAATTGATCATAATAGTTTTAAAAAAGCATCAACAGTAATCAAAGAACACAAGTTTTCACTTATTCAAGGGTTCGGTCGTGAGCTCAATCATCGACCCTGGCATTAGACTGGCAAAACGCAAACAGAAAGAGAAGAGAACAAGGTTTTAAATTAGAACAAATTATATATTAGAGAACAAGAACTTTATTTTTTGGAAACCAATAAATAACTGCAAATATATATTACACATATTAATTATAATAGATGAAGAAATGGTATTCGAAAATATCAATTCCATACATAGGATCTACAATACTAGTATTAGATGGACTTAAGCATAACTGCCGAAATGTGAAGTACTTAACAATAACTTTTACGCTTTTACTTTCGGGACATACATGCGTGATTGTATGTTACTGGAATAAAAATATTTCACTTATATTAAGTGGTAAACAGCAGTACATCCGTTAAAATTATCATTTATCAGTGCCAGACAACAAATACAACAAGCCAGTGTTCAGTTGTGCAACCAGTCAACAATTATATCGCCAGTTTGCGATTAATTGACGACGTGTTATACGCAACTGTCGCATGTGCGTGCGGTTATATAGAGCAGAACTTGTTTAACTGTGTTTCTGTTTCTTTTTGCCATAAAGCCAATAAACGGCTGTCTTCATATATTGAATAAGTTTCTGTTGTTGTGATTTTTGGTAATTTCCATAAGTACTATCAACAATATTAAACTTCATTATTACTTAGATTGACGGAATAAATTCCTCCCACTGTCGAATGTCGAAATGTCACAAATTTTGCCTCAGATATCATTGCGCTATGGAGCAATTTATTTGTCAATTTTAAAGTCATCTGCCTTGATTGCAATAATCATCGTTTTTGTAGCATACTTATAATGAGGATCATATATGAATCTTGATGATTATTATGTAATTTCACGAACGTAGTTTTGTCAACACCTTTTAAGTTACCATTCTTGAATGCTGCTTTGCTAGAAAAACAAAATCATGCCATGTCAATAGTAAAGTTCGAAATAAAAAACATCATCTTCAAATAATACATCGTTGTTGTCACTACAGTCACCTAAAATCTAAGTGCTAAAAATACCATCTCGTCACAACCAGTTAGCCCAAGTAAAGTCACCATGGATTCGCTAGCAAGCACTTTGAGTGATCTCAAAGAGTTATTTCACACACGCATGTCCGTCTTTGAGGCTGAACTGCAGAAGTCCCCTACATCACCTGCCACAAGTTCCAGCCTAGCAGCAGAGTTTGCCATCTTCAGGACTTTCATCTCGCAAGCTCTCAACAGCCTTCAGTGTCAGGTGGAGCTACTAGCCCGAAGTGTTGACCAAATTGAGATGCGAGGACGGAGGAAGATCTTGCTTTTGCATGGTGTGAGCGAGGAGCAGAAGGAAGATACTGCCAAGGTGTTAACCGAGGTGGTACGTAGCAAGCTCCAGATGACTGAATTCACCGCGGCGGACATCAGCCGGTGTCACAGGATGGGACGAGCAGTGGCAAGCAAAACCCGGCCTATCCTGTTCAAGGTTGGCAGCCTCGCAGTTCGGGACAAAGTTTGGTTTAGTAAAGCCAAATTAAGAGGTTCGGGCATCACCTTGTCCGAATTTTTAACAAAGGGGCGACATGACATATTCTTAGCTGCAAGGGAAAGATTTGGCGTTTCCAAGAGCTGGACTAAGGCGGGCTGCGTATATGTTCTTGGTGCCAATGATACGCGTCATCGGGTCGAGTCTTTTGCTGACTTGGACAAGATTGCGCCAATTCCTTGTGAGCCGAAGCAGAGCGATCCCAAAGCGCCAGTGCCGGGCTTTGTTCCGAACGCTGGTCCTATGAAGACCACAAGATTGAAACGTACAGCTGCTGTGAAAAAGTGATTTCATCTTTGTGATATTTACTAAGGGGCCGGGTAATATTGTTTTATATTTATTAAGTTTTGTTTTTCACCTTCACATTATTTTTAATTGTGTTTACAATTTTACGTCAGACAAAATTGACATAAGTCACTGTCAGCACTGTCTACTGTCAGTTTGACGTCAATTCCGGCTCTCGTATTAAGAATATAAAAATTGAAATTCCTACACATCCGTTATTACTCGATCAATGAGGTCTTCGAACTTGTAAACCTTTTACCTTTAAAATGTTATGGACAAAGAGATGAATCTCAATCTTTGCATGTACATAACAGGGTGTAATGGAAAGGCGTGATAATATTTTAAACACTGCATCTGTCCAGGTAAATGATGAAATTTCTCCAATATTATCATAGGCAATTCCCAATAATAATAAAAAATATTTTACTATACAAAGTTGTCCTTAGTTGACCAAAATTCGAATGGGCGATAATAATTTTTATCTTTTTACTTTTATTCTTTTTAAAATTGACAATTTATTCTTCACAGAATAGTCAATTTTCAAACCAATACAACCTAATAATATGGGCAAACCAAGAGATGATTGAATCATTCCAGGTAAAGATACAGATCTAAGTTTCAAAACATTTCTATTGCCTTTAGCGTCGATGTAACATCTGATTCTTAGTATTGATGATCAAACAACGAAAAAACAAATAGTGAAGAATAGATTCGTAGAAACAGTTGCAGAATAGAAAGTGCGTATGGTTGTTAAATGGGTTTATGTAGGAGACAATAAATTCTGTAGGAAAGGATGAATTGATAATTAGAGTAAATCTATTATATGTTGTTGAGAATGTATCAAACGACAAAACAAAGTTCAAGCTAGAATTTGATGAAATTTTTGTTAGGTATTAGTAACAAATATGAAAGAAGCAATCACAGCGTCAAACAAGTGAGTTGATAAATATATGATCTAACCAAAGATCTGACTGCATTGATGACATCATAATGCAGAAAACATGAACCTATCAGACGGATCCCATGACGACAATCAGTCGCCCCGCGAGTGTTCTCAAGAATATGTTAGTTTTATTTTTAAACCTTTCATCACACACATCCATTCATGATACTCGATATCTATATCCTTAAGCCCGTGATACTATACGCGATTACGCAGAAATTCCATTCATTTATGCAAAATTATGTAAATGTCAAAGGCCTATTAAAGAATTTAGACAAAGTTTAAATATATCAAGTTAAATAGAATAGAATATACTTTGTGTTAATGTTACTCTTGAACAATTCAGGTGCTTCAAAGTCAACTTTTAATGATCCTCAGACACGCACAGGGCCGTAATTGGTCACACGATTATGATGACTATGTCAGTGTGATATGGGTATATAGGTGCGTGATGGATCATCCTTTTAGACACAGTATAATTATTTGTGTCTGTGAGATTCATGGTCAAGTGTCGTGAGATAATCAAGTTTATGGCCAACATCGATTATCATAGCCAGTGTCCTAGATAAGCGTGAATGAAATATTATCAAATAAATAGACCATCTGCTGTTTCATTCATTTTATTAACTTTCTTACAAACGTCGATGTAATCTAATAGAATTTCCTGTTTCGCTTGTTGATTTGTATAGTCCATTACATCTTGCATATTAATGAAATTCGAAGTGTTTGTCGTTTTATAATCTCCTGATTCATCTGACAGTTGTTCGAATGCTCGTTCGTTGTATATTTTTGCATGTTCCGGAAACCGGACGACATACCTGAGATACTTGGTTTTGTCTCAGCTTAACTAAATTAATGTGACTGTAAATGTGATTTTAATGGATTATTTAACTGCGTCCGGTGCTTTATCTCGCACGTATCGACCTCAATCCAACTCTGGTAATGATCTTAAAAATTATTTGTGTGTTGTAAATGATCCGAGAATGGGTTTTGATGATCTTCATTGCTTTATGAATGCACTTATAGTTGCGACATTCGTTTTATATTATCATTTATTCAATGCTGTTCAACATTGCTGTTGCCGCAAGAACTTTTGGTATAATTTTCATCATCTGTATATTCATGTCAGTCTCAGTTTTGCTATTCATTTTCTTGTAAGTGGGTATTTTCTATTCTCACTTAATCATCTTCTTCGAATCTTTCAAGGTTCAACGTTTTGTTAATATTTCCCTGTCCCTGTTAACCTTGTTAAAATAACCATAGCTGTTATTTGGTTTTTGTGCCATAGGAAATGGGATGTGAGGATTTCCTCTATAGCTCTTGCCTTTTCATTAACCGTGTTTTAACCAGTATCTTGATCGAGTCATAGAATATCGTTTGTCTTCAATGCCATGTGTCGTCAGTGTGTCTATTTCATTTTATTTTTATTATTCCAAAATAACACAAGCAAAACCTAAAATGTAGGTGAAATCGTCTGGATCCTGGTCTCTAACTGATAACATCATCTAGCAATTAATATATTCGCAATTGTTTTATTATTCGTCACTATACTTAACAATACCTAACTGGTTCGTCGCCGCGTCGCAGAATTTAAATTAGTTTATATTTTCCTTAAACCTACGAGGAAAAAATATAAATTTGTGCATTAACCAATAAATTTAATCGTTGTCGTCTGTTCTAAATTCGTCCCTGCGACAATAATATACATACAAATAACCGCGGCACGGGCGGTGGGCGCTCCGGAAACGACGCGGGCGCAGGATGCCTGTGTGGCTTCTGTCTTTGTCTCTTCGTATGTGGGCCGTGGAGGAAACATTCATAATCATGCGAGCTTTCGTAAGGGGCCGCGTCCGACGGAGACAACAACATCTCATTCAAGAGGCATTTAGTCTATGTTAAATTTAAAAAAATAGAGCATAGGGGTGAGGATCCATTAAGGCGGTACCCCGAGCAAAACGCCGCGCAAGCCGTTTTTTGTGCTGTTTTTTGGAGCTATTTACTCGTTATTTAAAAAGAAATATCAATTAATAAAAATACATTAAAATTCTACATAATATTGATTTTAAAATGGTAGATTTAGTTTTTTTTTTAATGTTGTATATATTTCACTAATCTTCTTCCACAAAAACATAAAAATGAGAAATAATTATTGATATTATGCATCTCCTCGTAAAGTGTTCATTAATTATTTTTTGTACTAACACTAATGGATAGACAATTTAATAACCGTCGGTGCTCCATGGACCAATTAACGAACATTTTTGTAGTTTTTTTTTTCAAATGACCCAAATTCGATTTTATAAAGATTTTATTCTAAAATCTGGGCGTATTCACTACTGTAATATATGCGCCACCAGTGCCGCTAGACCAATAGGAATGCTCAAATCTCATGCTGATTTTTTGGTCAGGGTACCGTCTTAAAGTCCCTGTAGATAGCCGGTCTCTTTGATTTAGAGGGTTTCTTTCAATTCTGTCACCATAATTTGGTGCCTGTATGTTAGGGGTTTTATTACTAGGTATTAGAAAATAGAATCTGTCAGAATGTATATTCGATTCATTCCCATTGTATGTCTCTATTAAGATATCTTAGTATACTGGGGGCCATTTAATTATCTTATTCTCATAGGTTATCGTTGTTAGTGCCCTGAATTGAGCTTCTATAAGGAGCTTTGTATTATAGCGGCCTCCGACTAGTTTGTGCGCCTTAATTGCTTGAGAACTATAGCAAATTACAGTCTCTATTGCGTAACTGTTTAATTGTAATTGGGAGGCCAAAAAATAATATAATTTGAATTCATAGATCTTGATTCAAACAGGTGGCTTGTTTCTTGTGTTTCATTTAAATCAATTTGTTAACGAAGGAATTTTACTACGGGTATTCGTTTACCTTGTTCTGGTATAGATAGGTAGTTATATTAAGTTTTGAGAACTTCGAAATTGTTTTATATTTAATGGCGGTATGTCTTACGATGGTGGGTCACTGGGTGATTGTAAATATTAAATATTTACAAATCTTTAATATTAGTTTTAGCTGGATTTATTATTGTCTCTATAGTTTAAATGATTAACAACGGATGAGTGATGGTTTGATTATATCTTGTTTTAAGTTTTAATATCCTTAAAACCATGATTATTATATCTATACCAATATTATAAAGAGGAAAGATTTTTTTGTTTGTTTGTTTGTTTGTTTGTACCGAATAGGCTCCGAAACTACTGGACCGATTTCAAAAATTCTTTCACCGTTGGGAAAGAATTTTCCCAACGGGGAAACGGTTTTTATAAAAGTAATAAGCCTATGTCACCCGGGGATAGTGTAGCTACACTATCCCCGGGTGACATAGGCTTATTACTTTTATCCCTGTATTCCCTCGGGAAAGAGAACTACGCGGGTGAAACCGCGAGGCGTCCGCTAGTGTACCTATAATATTTCATGAAATATCTTCTAATAATGGTTAATGGTACAATCGCCAATGAAAGTAAAGTACATATGAACTATCATAGCATAATTTCTTAATTGTTCCATACTGTAGGCATTATAATTAACAGAATGATCACAACTAAACAAGTGTAAAGGAAGCTAATTCAACTACAGACACCTAATCATCCAACAAATATTCAGAACCTTCTGAGTACACACTCGACCTTGCTTTATCGTATATTTGCTAATAGCCTACGTCACCTGATAATGAACTTACGTGAGGATTCAATAAAGTAGTACAGTTGTCTGTGGGCCTTTGTATTTTAGACAAAGATAAGAGCAGGGACGGAAGTGTTAGCACGATTTATGTGAGTTTCCGACAAGCGACAACTGTTTGGGAAAGCAAACAGGTTTTAAAACTATACAAAAAAAAGAGTGAAATAGACAATACAAATGATAGGTACGAATATGGAATAACAGGTTTAAATACAATAAATAAGAATCTGTTACTCCAAATGGCTTTTGAGGGTCACTAAGGCGAAACATCTTAAACGACACAGCAAAGCCGCAAGCAGCATCCAAAAAGCTTTAGAAACGAAAATCTTTGAGTAAAACCTAAGTTAAAACAAAATGCTGTGAATTTGTAACAAAATAACTAACTTACACAGAAAATTAAAACGACAAACAAGCGTCACATTTGTTGTATTTAGCTTCCTTCCCCTTTCTTACACATTGGAAATCCTTATGACGTAAAACTTAACCCAACGCAAAGAATTTAAGCTCAAACATTCCACTGATTGCTCAACAAAGAATATAATGCTTGAAATTATTTCAGTCTAACTTCACCATATTTATTCTGACATTTGGGACACTTACTTCATCGCAATGCAGCAGGATTACTTAAGATCCCCATAAATTTCTGTCCAAATTGAGCGTGACATCACTTGTCAGCACCGAGTTCATTTTATAGTCGTTTTAAACTTCTAATTGTTCTCATATGCGTCGTTGACTACATGGTGTTGCCTATTAACCTAGCCCTTTGGACGTGCTTCATTAACGAAACAAAAACGACTAATTGTATGTTGTGCAGTTGTACCTTGTGGAAGATGTAAAAGGAATTAAATTTTATGTAATTATGCTCATGATGAGTACGTTTATCTCTTGCATTGGTCAGAAGACCTTTCTATTCTCGTCTATTTTTAGTTAATTTTAAAATTTTGCAAATAAAATCACCTTTGGGAATTGGGACCACCCCACTCCATACACACACACGTATGTGTTTCTTATTGTTCTTGAAAATCTCTAAAACGTCTAATACTGACTTTCCTCATTCCTTCTCTAAGTTGGGGTTAAATAATCAAATTTGACTGAAAAAAACACATTCAATAAGTTTTAAAATGTTTGATTATGGAATTATTGCATTTATCTTGGTTGACAGCACTTAGCTTTGTCGTCGTCAAGTTGAATTATATGCTGAGTTTTCCTTATTATGTCTGTAAGTCCAGGAAAAAGAAGAGGAAGAGTATATAATATAAATGTCAGGTCATTGTACAACAAAGAACTTACAGCTATAATTAATATCGAGCCTTCGAGCCGGTATGCGACAGCCACGATTTCCTGTATAAAAGAAGCCAGACTTGAAACTGTTATCAGAAGTAAGGCTGCAGTAGCCAGTAGCAACGGTGTGCTTTTTTAATTACTACCGCTGCTAACTCTGTATGTTTCATTTGTCAATTTCTTTTAGAGAAATTCTCTGTGCAGTAAGGTGGTAGCATCTAGCTCAGTTATGTAATCATTTATTTCAAACTGTATATGAATATTATCACCTTCAAAAATTGTTAAATTAAATATATTCTAGTGCTGACAAGCAAATTCTATTTTTGCCAGTTTTAAAATTTTTAAACGTACTTGAAAACTGTGATGCTGGCCTCTACATCAATACATCTTATCACCAACATCTCGCTTCATAAGTAAGCTTTAATTCCAGTTGCTCGATTACAAATTACGATATTATTTAGATGCGTACAATGTGATGTTGTAACATCATTGTCTACTCCTTATTCTGAAGCGGATTGGTCAATCGTTTCGCAGCCTTTCGCAGTGCTCAGATTGCTCACAAGTCATATTACATTGTTGGCTTGTGACGAATATCATGGTCCTTTGCAGAATAGTTCACATTAATTCTAAATTAATCATTGTTTGTCTTGTGATTATGTAGATTTTGGGCGGACTGGTTCTAAAACATGTTGATCTTTTAAGCTGATGATGTAAGACTACCAACAGTTAGATACAGTAGATTGAGCATAGACTATTTGTAGATTAATGTACAATGAGCCAAAAAACAAGAGGTTGTTACATTTTATGAGCCAGAACAGAAACGTTTTGTCTTTGTGAGGAGTACAAGGACCTATTAATAATTCTGACAGAAACTTAATTTATTAAATCTTTATGTTACTACTGGAGGTTAATATTTTTTTGACAGTAATTTAGTTACCGTCTAACCAAATGAAGATGCCAGAAGTGAGACGATGTATAACATCCTGAAGCTAAAGACGATTATTGAAACAAAGTATTATTTCAATGACCTCATCTTTGCGTCATCTGTTAAGTGTTTTTCCAAAATTTTGGGGTCAGCTGCCAGTTTTAACGGAAAAACATAAAAATAAAACATCGGACGCAGCTGCATACCGGAGCGATTGCCTGTTTAATCTCCACAACTACCGTTTTGATACCCTTTCACCAACCCATCACCTCATCTTTAACAGCTTGCACCAAACCACCTCTCTATTTAGCACATTATCTAATGAAGCCCTATCATTCTTCCCCAGGAATCTCCAGAGGTACGCATGGCGCTGCCATTGCAGGCTCGGGCGCCAGACCCCAGCGCGCTAGCCGCTTACTGGGCGGAGTACGAGGACCTGTGCCGACAGATCTGTGCTGCACACGATGATGATGACAACCTTTATGAAGGTAGGCTTTTGTTTTTTTTTGACAGGCGGCTATTTTGCATTTTTCGTAGAGCAAGAAGACGCGGCAAGAAAAAAAAGTACGCTTGTTTGTTCGGTGGAGTGATGAGTTGACGACACTGTAGCCATTGTAGAACCTGGATGCGATTGGCATAGGGGCATGAGGAATGGCACAAGAAGAGAGGCCTTTGGCCTGCAGTGGGTGTAAACAGGCTATGAATGATGATGATGAAGAAGAAGACGCTTTAGTGACAGCTGCTAGCGGTGGCACTGTCAATATTTTTATACAAACTATGTTTCTGCCACCACCAGCACTTACCTTGTAAGCTTTGCAGTCTCTAGACGCTTCTGGTGATTTCATGCTCTTTGGCATTCCCTTCCGCAGTAAAAAAGGGTTTAATTTTGGAGACAAATTGCGGTTGGTGCAACAGCACAGCGATGCATAAAATTGACGTTACGAACAATTTCTAATTTGAGCGAAGTGCTTTTGAATTTATCGGTCAGCGTAAGAGATAAGTTGGGACTTGCAGACAGCTGACAATGGACAATCATGATGAATATAAAATTTTTGATACCGTTCATCTCAATGGATCTTAAAAAAGAGATAACGTACGCAATAACAATGAATATTGCGATAAATATGTTCGTTCAAAGCCATATATTAAACTATTCTGCTGACTGTACGAAATATACTGACATTAAACAATAATATAAGCTAGCACCAAACGATAATTTATCAAGTCCTTTTGAAGAAACTGGCAGCCTGGCACAAATGTCTAGTAACCACATAATTCTGAAAACTGTCGTGTTTATCGCCCACTTGCCTCATGTAGCCGTCGTAAACGATTGCCTTAAACTTGCAGTATTGGTTATTTCAATTTGTATAGAAGATAAGCAGCTTGATATTGAAGTTTTTCTTTCATTACCAAAGCGTGAAAATCAATTTAAAACAGACGACAGAATTAAGTTCGATAAAGAGTGTGACATAATTTAAATCAGTTCTGTTGGTTATTTTGTGTTGTTTTGAAAAATAAGAAATTAATATGGGTAAATCTGCCGTAGTCTCCAATAGAGAAGTTGTCAAAAATATCTATTTAGTATATCAGTTAGATAACCTAAAATTATTAGACACGTTTTCTTTTGACACGTAAACAAAAAATTACGACGACACAGTGCCTTGAAATTTCGTGTGACGTCAAGGTGTGCTACACGTTATACTGACAAAGTGACGTCACAAGCTCACCCTTTGATTCGCTATATCTTTTTAAATTTTTATTTATTTGATAAAGCATAAAATATGGGTCCAGTATTATTTGATTTTCTCACTGACGGACTAAATAGAATTATCATTTTTCCACCCAAGAAACATCCCTATTACATTATGAGATACCAACGAGAACGTATGCCAGCTTAGGGGCGACCTCACCAAATTGAATTAAAGCGCTTTACCTGACTGACTGATTTAAATAAAAGTTCTGAAGTTTTAGATTTTGTATGTAAAATATTTCATGATGTCTCTAATTATCAGCAACCAACACCGGTCTTCCTACAAGATTGCCTGACAGCTTGAGCAATAATTCTTCATCTCTTCTGCGTATATATGGAAGCGTGATCGATATTTATATTTGTTCGGCAATAAATAGCTATGTATCGATTGCTTACCTACATTTCACATTAATCAGTTACTAATATTTACCTATATTTATATCCAGTGCTTGTTTCTCAACTAAGAAACGATAAGCGGTACCGGTGGCTTGGTTAACATTTATATTTCGTCACCTATCATTTGATTGTAGCTTTTATTCTTATAAAATACAACTTTAAATATGCTGTTTCATCCTTTTCTTATTAGGAGTTCAAATCATCAATTTGGATGAGTCTTTTTCATTTGTCCCTGAATTATATCTCCACTTCGTACGTGCTAAAAAGAGCCAAAATACTTACCTACATAATTATAATCTATGGTAGTACTACAAAATGTAGGTAGGTACGTTTTGTACACAATAAAATTCATACACAGTGCGCAATTTTAAAAGACGAATCAAACATCAATCAAATTAATGCAAATCCTACAGAGGCACAATAAAATAATGTCGTGGTCAAATACCAGTTTAAGATATCATTAGTCAGGTTTGACGGTCTCTCAATTTGGGTATTTGCTCTAGGCGTTGTTTGCGCAATTAACCAGCAATATTAAATAGACCCCAAGGTCGGGCTACTTCGCTTGTTGCCTTAATAGCATTCATATGAGCGTTAATTATATTTGCAATTAAATACGGGATTTCAAGATGGACGCCGATGAGGTCACTGCATGTTTTAATATTTTTGAAAACTGGAGAATTTTTGTTTGCTAAATCATGCTCAAGATTTTTAGCGTCACGTTTTTTTATCTTTGATTTTTATGTATTTTTGTATCTTAAAAATAAAAGGATTATGCACAAATTAGGCATGACGTGCATACTTTTTACCCGACTGCCGAAGGAGGGTAATGTGTTTATTACTGTAGTTTTTTACCTGGGTCATAACTACCAAATGGGTCCTGTCAATCAACGCAGCTGCATAGCATTTAAAATGATTTACGCCTGAAAACCCCAGTTTTTGCTCTTATGGTTTAAAAAGTACCATTTATAAGTACCAATCTCGGTGCTTGTAGAAGCCTTGACATGTTCTAGTTCATATGAACGGCCTTCATCACAAAGTTGTGCATGAGGAATTTTAATTTTCCCATTCAGCGCCACAATGGAAGTATTGTTCGGTTGGCAATTACAATACAACTGGTAAAAATAGACGTTGTTCTTTTGTCCCATTTGTTATTATTTTAAATGAAAAACTTTTATTTTGACATTGGACAAAAAAAATTGATATTGGGCATTGTTTTGCCATACTTGAAATTATTTTTTTAATACGCTCAATTTCGTAGGGGGTATCATTTTAATTTGTTTGAGATCGTGTATTTTTTTTAAGAATAAAATATGGTTTTCGGACAAGATTACGATGTAAATAATCCATCGTTTTTATAGCCAGATGCCAACAGGTTATTTTATTATTTATTTATATACACTTTATTGTACACCAGAAAATACGAAGGCGCCCGTATTTTCAAAACTTCTTGAAAACGATCAATCTTTGGTTGAACGTCTTTTCATATCTTCCAACTTGGACACAAAATAAATTAATTTTTCTTAAGGCGGTACCCCGAGCAAAACGCCGCGCAAGCCGTTTTTTGTGCTGTTTTTAGGAGCTATCTACTCGTTATTCAAAAAGAAATATCAATTAATAAAAATAAATTAAATTTCTACATAATATTGATTCTAAAATGATAGTTTTTTTTTTTTTTAAATGTTGTATATATTTCAGTAATCTACTTCCGAAAAAAACATAAAAATGAGAAATAATTATTGATATTATGCATCTCCTCGTAAAGTGTTCATTGATTATTTTTTGTACTAACACTAATGGATAGACAATTTAATAACGAACATTTTTGTAGAATTATTTTTTTCAAAAGACCAAAATTCGATTTTATAAAGATTTTATTCTAAAATCTGGGCGTATTCACTACTGTAATTCATGCGCCACCAGTGCCGCTAGACCAATAGGAACGCTCATATCTCATGCCGATTTTTTGGTCAGGGTACCGTCTTAATACTATATATTGCAAAGAAACTAAGTAACCTTTTGAAAAGTTTAATTTTTTTTCGAAATAATAATTTATTATTTGACCAAGAAGGTTTATGTGAAAGTCTTTTTCGTAATTTCCTTGATCAAGTCGACGTCGTGTTGCAATATGAACTGTAGTTTACGACATTTCACATAAGGTAAGCAGCCCAAAGTAAACAGAACGGGTTTGCCTTACGATACGAAATTATTGCCAAGGTCGATTAAATGTCATTCGTACAGCTGCTATGTCAATGGATCCTTTTATTGACGTTCAACGCTTCCTAACTTGTTCAATTCCAGTTATAAATCATTTCCATCTATAAACTGCGTAAGGTGTGGTCAATGATCACCGTGTTGAAAAAGATTGATGATGAGGAAATTTTTATTTATGTAAATTCGATCATAATTATTTATAAATAAATGTATAGCGTAAAGCCTTTATCTGGCTGTATCATTCAAGTTCAGTGATCCTGCCTTTTGTATTTCTCATGCATGGGTTACTTTCACACAGCTAGGTCATAACTTTTCAACCGTTGTTTTATCTTGCTTCATGATCACGTGTATTTTCGTCTTTAGGATAATTTACATACATCCAAAGACATTAACATACTCCAAACTTATTGCTTACAAATAATACTTAGCTTGTTTTTCTCTTCAAGATGTTGTCTTCTATAACGTGTCAAATAAGATCGAATATAATAAATTATTGCCATATTCAACGCACCTTAAATCCCAAGTTCGTGACAAAGATAAACAAAACGACACATTATGTTAATACAACAGCGTCATTATGCGAATCTAGCAGAATTGATGGCTGAACTAAAATATCGACGCGTTACTAAACAAATTCGCGGAATACGAACAACGCAGTTCCTTTTGTATTTACCTCTTCGCTGGTATTTGTTCCTGTTAAGTGCGATTGTGTTGTTCTAAGTTTATATGTTGTTGTTCTAACCAATAAGGTATATCAGCCTTGGCCTGTAATTGTCCTACTACGGGGCAAAGGCCTCTTCTCATACGCAGCAGAAACAAGCTTAGATTCACATGTTTGTCATTCCTTTTATATATGTGTGGCGTTATACTAAAATTATGATACTATGTATCCTTAAGTAGGTATGCTGCCACTAAGGACTAATTTTTCAATCTTCAGAACTCATTATCTGTGAAATATAAATTTACTGTCTGTATAAAAGATATTTCAAACTGTCATTTTTAATCTGTCCTTATGTGATAAGTCAGCTTGTAAGGTTGCAGAGCTGATTGTTAGATACTAATTAGACCATCAATAGAGTTGATAGATCATCACGCCGTTTTTCGTTTTTTTCACCTTAAGTGCAAGATCAATTATTCATAATCGTGTTTTCTTTATTGTGTGTTTTTTCTTTTTCAAGTGCATGTGAAATAGAATTTGCATTGAATCGTCCATAAATCGTAATTGTCCATCACGATTCAAGCACTATAACCGGGAAAAACATAGTAATTGTGAACTGTCACGTTCCTTTTGATTTTGCGTTGATATATCATGTTTATGCACATTTTTGTTAAAGCACTTTCATTGGTCGATTCACTCTGAACTTTAATTTTTACTACAATATTAGATATTCAAGTTAATGTGTTCAAATACGTCAATCAGTTTCAAATACTTAGGTAGAAAATGGATATGGTTTGAAATATTTTAATGGGCAATCCCATTAAAATATTTCAAACTGTATCCATCTTATAATTTATACAACGTTGAAAATTATTTTTGTTTGTTTCCTATTTATTGCACTTACTATTTAACATAGGGGCATTTGATTCAAGAAATACAAGTGCAAATTATCACGGTTCTGTCAGTTAACATCTGCAAATAATCTATATATGCCAGTGCTAGCTCCGGGTTCCTAACAAGGCAGACACAGGTTTTCAACTAGCAAATTCAAATCGTTTGTCAACTTCAAGCCTTTTAATGATATATAATTATAAAACTTGGCTTGGCTAAGGCTGTGGTTCCACTGACGCGGAGCTGGGCGGAGAAGAGCGGAGACGAGCGGAAGCGACCAATTACAATGGTTGAAATCCTCGTCGCGCCACTAGTCTCGTCTGTGATTGGACGATTCCTGCACGTCACCGCTCCTCTCCGCCCAGCTCCGCGTCAGTGAAACCGCAGCCTTACTCTTGGTGTTTTCTAGAAAATGTTTTGAAGCATTATAAAAAAAATTATTCTGTTTTTATTAGCTTTTTCCCGCTTGCTCGCCCATACCTCAGGCAACTTGGACGATTTCAGGATAGAATATGTCAGGAATAGTGTAAGAATTTTCGCAATCGGACATGTATGTACTTACCCATTTCGAGAGATTACCTTTTACAAACAAATAACAATGTCATTTTTACTGTCAAAAAACTTTTGAATAACTGATAGTCTTGATCTTATAGTAAGTGAAATTAAATTAATAAAAGCGTGTCAATAAGTAGGAAACTAGATCTAAAGGGTATAACATCGAATATTTCACCCAGAACACCGGTATCGGTATCAATAACCGTCCCAACCGAAACGAATCCATTTCGTTCACTTTTTCTGAGCCCGTTTCTCCGTTTTCACATGCAACCGCTACGCACAACCGTAAACTCTTTATTATTATGTTTTTTTACATCACTTAAAATCTTCTTTTTTAAAAAAAAAATCGTTGCCCCACACTAGGAATTTCTTCCTGTATCGTGGGTGCGTTTACAAACATTTAAACTCACATATACAAGACACCCAGATCCAGAACAACTATCTGAAGGGAAAATTGTGTGCTTATCTAATTTAACTGTTTTGTTGGGGCTGTGTTGGTCAGTTTCTATTTCTGTAGTTTTTAGGGTGATTCCTTATTAAGAGTTTTGTTGCATGTTAATATCAGTTTAAAAGTCTGGAAACAGGTCTTCTTCTTCTTCAGATCTTCCTTCTTTGTCTTTGTCATGCCAGTGATGATCATATATCTGTTGCTTTTACAATGCCGTCAGCAGTATTCTAAACATTCACATCCTTTTCCTCAACCCATATTTTATTTGGTTTGCCCGTAACTAGAGTCAATCCTTCTACTTTTGGACATAATACTTTATTATTCACTTAATGACACTTCAGTTGTAAGGTGGTCTATTCTGCGATAAGGATTACACGACAGGGCTATTATAACCATCATATCTATAAACATTTACAACACTATGACTACAGCACTCCACTCAACGGAATAGGGTCAAACCGTAACAAGCAAAGCAATAAATAGATGCGTTGAATGAAATATGCCGTTGAAGATAGATTCATTGATGAAATGGAACAGAATTTTGTTTCAAATTTTACATCTTTGCTTCACTTCCTGAATTAAGTTGTTGAAAGATCTCCTCTCTTTATTATAATCTATATTGTCTAAGCCATTAAATCCGCCTCTAAACTTTTGTGTGCATGAAGTATTAAATAAATTGCCAAAGAGAATCTCAGAAGCTTTTATTTCAACACTAATGTTAATATTATTAGTCTATGTTGGAATAGGTTACTCAAAGCCCCTAGTTGAAACAATCTTGAGACCATTGAACCAATAAAGTCGTGAGCGCCAAAACTACTGTGAGGTAATGGCAATCAAGTGCTAACGTCCAAGGGACCGATTGTACCAACCGCTATGTTTGTATCTGCTTCGATGGGATTGAATTGGAGAAACGATTTCGTTTCATTCATTGCTTCATATCAATTTGAATTCATAGAAGCTGCTACTTACTTAACTTACTGTTGACTGTCTGCGAGCTTTTCGTTCGATCAAGTTGTTTGTTCTAGCGGTTCCAGCATCTAAGAATAGAGATTTCTAGCCTCCTTTGTACCGTACAAAACCACTAAGCTAACTAACACTCATTGAACAAACAATGCTTTCTACAGCAAATAGTCAGCTTGATATATAAAGAAATATATCAGATATGTATCGCACACGGACGCACAGCTAACGGTCTTATTATAAGTTATAACGCTGCTCAAACAGTTACGCGTCTATCCGTTGACAATTATAGGCTACTCGCCATAATTCACACCTCGACTCTTTTCTAATCACCATATTCTACCTCAGACAATATATTTATATCCTCGTAAACATCTTCCGTTGCTCCGTAAACTCGTCGTAAATCGAGATTACCCAATAAATCTGTTGTGAAATCTACAATCTCAGCGCACTCAGATAGAATCGATTAATTGGTTGTAAAAGCAAAGCAATCGACATTACACACGCCGGTGTTTTGTATCGGAACTTTCGTACGTCAGCGTTGGGCCCGCATTCCATATTAACAACAGGTTTTGTTGAGAAAACCGGACGCTTCGAAACCAATGCTGCCATCGCAATTTCTCAACTTGCTAAAGCCCCACGTAACCTTCCTTTCTCAAGTTTAAGTTCTGAAGTCGCAGCCGCACCTCTGGAATTGCAAATCAGCTTGAAGGTTAATAATCTACATACGCACTTGATACCCGACTAGTCAAGATCTCCTAAATATTTTTATGGTTCAACTCGCGAAATTTCCTTTTACTCTCAAAACTGACTTTTACTTTTATGATTATTATGCATGAAAACTAGATCCATTTTAAGTAACATCGTAATCTCGTTTTCAATTAGCCGTTATTCTTTACTTAGAGAAACATTAAACTATTTCTTAACGAAGAATGATTCTTATAAAATTAACGATGATGTAATCCTTTTGAGCGTCTAAATTGATGTAATGAACACAAGTGCATCAAAAGATAAGCTAAATTAACTATTACGAGCCCCACAAAGGATGATGCGGCAGATAATGTCGTATCAAGCGGACATTGCACTTTAAGACTGCAGAGAGAAACCTCCCAAAGCTAAGGATATATTAAGACGAACACTAGATGCATTCAAAGCCTTTGACTGGCAGCTCTAAAGATGTTAACACAAGTTCTGTGAGAGTATTTACTTTGCAAAACACAAAGAATCTCTTTAGCTCAAGTTCCAAGGAACCTACTGAGAAAATTGGTTTCACTCGTTTTTTACATTTAGCTGCTCGCTCGCCCTTTTTTCCTGTATTTGTAAAATTGTTTATATACCGTGAAATTCCAACACCGAAATACTTTTGCCACCGAAGAATCTCTTATTATTCTAAAATGTTATGTATAGTTAACGTGAACAAGGATGGTGTAGGTAAAAGTAAAATCTTTCAAAATCAGTTGATTAATATGCATGAAAAGAAAATCGATGGAAAATAGGTCAGTACGACAAACTAGGCAGGAAAACTAGTATGGAATAGCTGCATAGCATACATAAACTATAGGATAAATACCGCGGCCTACGTTGATAATACAGGCTTCTAGGTTTACAGTTATGAATATAGAATAGATGAAGGCAGAAGGTTTGGTTGCTTTTGCTTCAAGTTTTGTGTTTGAGTTTTCTTCATCATCAGCTACTGTTTGCATTCTTCCATTGTCGAAAGCTAGTTTTCAATTGTAATGTCAACCTATTCGGTTCTTTTATTGCTAGAATTTGGTCGCCTTTCTATGCTCTCTTTATTCACTGGTTTAAGTATTGGAAGCGTGGGCGCCTTCATTCACAAGAGGCTCTTAGACAAGACAACTTGAACTATTGGTACGGACAACCTAATAACGGCGGATTTGAAGTGACTGTGTGCATTTGCAATTCGCGAGGTGTGTTTATGCAAAATGCGGCTAGAAAGGTCTTGTTTATTTATAAAAAAGGAGAATGTTGATTACTGAGTTTTAATGCAATTTCTTTTAGGAAGAGTGGCGTAAAGTCTACGTAATGTTTAGGATCAATTATTTCTTTAGAATCAGACATCTCTCTTTCTTGGGTGTGCCTACCAAGATTGTATCGTTCTATTTACATAACACCGGCCATTTTTATTGTTAAACCTAATCCGATTTTCCGGAGCAACCGTGTAATCATCGTAGTCATTCATATCGAATGCTTTACAATTATAACAATGCTGTTTTCAATCACATTCAGAATTACGGTTCATTCACGGTTCATCCGATAGCTATGCAAGGTATACATCCGTGACAACCTTCTTCAATTGCAGTCAACATCGGAGTGTTTACTCTAGCGTGCAAGTGCGCAGGTCCAGTGCTGGCAGCCAATCGGGCGACGGCACCCGTTATACCGAATGAGATTGTTGCTAACGGGACCGCGTTTGTGCCGATCCGATGATACGCTGCCCGACGGGTTTACCTCACAAGGTCGAGACCGCGATTTGTTTGAATATCATTAGTGTTTGTACTGTGGTTAATTTGTGTGGTCTTCTGAATGATGTGGGCTTGCACTGGAATCGATTTTAAACCGCTAGTTGTCCGTGGTGATGTCCTAAAGTAGGCTTACCTTAATAAACGCCACTCATACCTTTGGTACATCCCTGGTGTTTCTGCGTAACTGTTATCTGAGAACCTGGCATTAGTGTAGGGTTTGACACATTCTTTAATTCAGAAATTGACCAATAGAGTTGTACTATATACCCAAAGACCTTATACGTATTTCTTACTACTAGACTGTGTACCAAAAATTTTTGTATAGCTAAAATGAAATCTATTATCATACGTCTAGGTTAGCTATTCCCTTATAAGCGGTAGCTAACCAAAAGCGGTCCTGAGCGAGAGGGTGCCCGCTGGTAGTGTGTCCTTGTCTGACATCTGGCCAGCTCAACTAATCATTGGGTTTGGTAGAAATGGTAGAAAATTTCATATTTTCTTTTTCATGTAATACCAAAACAAACGAATAAAAAATATATTTAAAGACGTTTCAAAGTCTATGAAACTTTGAAGCGTATTTAAATATTTTTACAGTTCCTGTAATTAATCAATTCATTGTATTAAAAAAAATTACTCATTAATACTGAGTAAGAGTAGTACTTTTAAATGTTTGGGCCTGGTAATACTAAATGTAGGACCACCAGGTTTGTGGAGATTTTGGTGGGTTTTGTTCGAGTAAAATGCAGCGGCTGTTAATATTATTCGCAAATTGATTCCTAGTGGAATAAAATTGGTGAAGTTAAGTTTCTCAACTATCTACGCAACTGGACAATATGTGAAATAATTGAGATCCTTTGGGGTATTTCAAAGCATCGTCTGAAGACTGCAGGATCATCTCACGCCTCTCCTTCCTGAGCTTGAGAGTAAGATCAGAGAGCTTTTTGTTCCTATATATGTAAGAGCGGGCGTACTCAGGATTCTCAAATGATAACGATCAGACATCTTGTTTACACTTTTTATTACTCACACCAACAGTAAGTCTCACAACTTAATTTTATGAAGATATGTGCACAGTTCAATACAATTCAATACTGAGTTCTTTCGACTAGAACCAGCCTATTTATACGTTTAAACAAATGACAAGACGTCACACAGCAACAACATCCGGTGACATTCGTTTATCAATTAATTATAGATTTAGGTTTGTAAAAATACAGTAATTGTGTACATTATTTGTTAAGTAATTAATAATACTTTTTACAAATATTTTGAACGAATATAGTTACCAATTATTTTATTGAAATAAACTAACAGTCGGTGAATCTACCTTCCATTTTTGACTTTAAAATATTACTCAAATAAAAACAAATCTTTACAATAACAATACATAATTCGTGTTTCCGTTATGTCATCTGCCTTTTTGACGTTTTGATTTCGTCTCTGCTGCTAGTTTCATTTACCAGCGCTATCATGGCCATACTGACGAGCGGGCCTTGCTAGGCCCAGCGAATCTCTGAAAATCAAAAAAAAAATTAAAATATGAGTGAGTGAATGAGTCAAACTCAGAGATCGCAGATAGTGGCTTGTCCATTAAGATTCAGAGGCCCATCTTTGACTTGTTTTGACTTAAATTTTATTGAATCATCCAACTTAAACCATAGCCATGACCAAGGCCTTTTTACACATCCATTTTGCTAACTCAAATCAAATTCAGAGGTATCAGATCGTAGCTTGATCATAAAGATTCAGAGGCTAGTCTTACGACTTGTTTTGACTGAGTTTTATTTAACTATCAAACTCAGAGGTCGCAGATCGTTGCTTGATCATAAAGATTCAGAGGCCCCGTCTTTGACTTGTTTTGACAGAATTTTATTTAACCAACTAATTCTGAAACTCAGAGGTCGTAGTTCGTTGCTTGATCATAAAGATTCAGAGGCCCCGTCTTTGACTTGTTTTGACAGAATTTTATTTAACCAACTAATTCTGAAACTCAGAGGTCGTAGTTCGTTGCTTGATCATAAAGATTCAGAGGCCAGTATTTGACTTTTTTTTTTTTTTTTTTTTCATTATTATTTATTCTTGCTATCACGGTCTAGTCGTTCAAAGTTCATTGAGTGACCAGTCTTTTTCTAAAACCAAAACCTTTTTTTTTTTTTTTGCTTCCGTTTCGCCCATTCTATGCTTAGGGTCTAAACGGATATGGTATTTTCAATTGCAGGGGAGGGGCTATTTTACCTAGTTAATCAAAAGGGCCATTCAGTAGCCTTAGATTTCGTATATTTTAATGCCAATTACAATTCACCTATTTTATTAACCCAAACCCATTCAGTTTGACTGTTAGCTCTAGATGTACCGCGAGTAATAGCATGATGTATGAAGAAAAAGAAAATAAAAATGGCTGTAATCTGTGCCATTGTAGCGGATTCCCCATTTGTAATAATTCTACATGAGGTACCAAAAGATTAATTGAAATGATCATCAATAGGGTGAAGTTCGGAACGCAAAAGCTTCTAATCTTCGTGATTACAAAGTCCAAGTACCACTGATAGTCACTAATGTCACATTAAATGAAACAAAAGAAAAAGACACCAGGTATCTTATTCACGACCTTTAGCCATCACATAGCTCTCTTCTCAATTGCTCTATTCGCACATCCCTACGTTGTCGAGTCAACTCAACTCTCTGAACTCAGAACCTGTTCATACAGAGATTTAGTCTGTCCTATGTTACGTCTATTCATCGTCTACAATCTCAATTGGTACTTCAGCTTTGTATATCTTACTAACACAATCTACGCATAGTAATAAAAATTAGAAAACCAAAATTATTTCAATTTTCGTAACGAAGGCTTGTCGATTCGAACGTCATCAACATTAACATGGTGACCTCACCTCTCGCGTGACTATGCGAGTTTACTTTATCTTAACCTCATAACTCTACAGGAATCCTCTGTAAGGTTCCTTACACAAACGTGTTTATTTTAAACCAACTTACAGGACCACAGTTGCTACAAAGACCTCCAGTTGCCACACTGGCCTACAGTTGCCATAAAGGCCTCCAGTTGGCACACTGGCGTTTAGTTGCCACACAGGCCAACAGTTGCCATAAAGGCCAACAGTTGCCACACAGGCCAACGCACAACGCTCGGCTACTCCTGACCAAACTAGATCATTGGGTTCGTGACAATAGGGAAATTTTAGAACTTTGATCTTTAACTAAATCATTACCCTGGGCCATGTACCACCAGTCACTCAAATCAAACTTTAAAACTTCTTCTGCAGCGAAAACTGCCAAGCTTACAGAAACCCTCGAGTAAAACCTCTAACGCCACGGCACTGTAGCCGAACAGCAATTATATTGCTCTCACACAACGGTCTCTCAAGACCCCGACCTCCGCCAGAATCCACTGGTACGGTCAAACATAATACGGCTGATAGACTCAATTACTCGATATTTTGAGCTTGCTCATCATCATTAAAATCCTTTTAACATCAGCATCGACTGGTACATGACCCGCTGGCATCTTCCTTAACCTACCGTGTCCATACTTGTAGGTTTAAGCGTATCTATTTAAAGCTTTCGGTGTATAACGATCACTATCCTGTCATAATCACCTATCGCGGACTTAATACCGGGCCTCTTCAGTTTTCGTACTAAAGTTTCCCACACAACACTATTCATTAGAAAAAGGTCCGACGATCAACAAGTTAAACTAAACAAAGTAAAGGCAATGCATACTCAACTCATAAACCCACTTTAAAAAACCCATCGCCACATGGTACGCATGAGGTGCGGTCCAGAATTGGTCTTATGAGTAGACATGTTAATCAGATTCGGTTTCACTACCACAGTCATCAACTATGACGTCTAATTCTCAAAGAACTTGGCGATCGGGTATCCTTCCAACATGATTCGCGTTTTCTACTTAAAGATTTTGGAACATACTGATGGCTTATAAAAGGGAAACAACTAACCCTGATACTATTAAGGAGCTTCACGAATTAACTCTGATCAATATCATAAATATCAGATTATCAACAGTAACCCTTTACTGTCGGTCACTAACTCAGTTTTCATGTAAGAAAAACAATCGCGTGATCTACTGTTATCATAATATTACTTTGAAAGTAAGCAAGTGAATTCAGATCTGAAGACGGTGGTTGTACATCGTTACGCAACAAGATCCGTCCTGAATACACGCAAATGACCAGTACCGTTACTAACTCGATACAATTACGATAGCCCAACGACATTACTAACTCGCTTTGCCACTGAAAACGACTAGTTATTCAGTCATTTTGGATATCTCATCTCCTTCATATGGGATATCTCATCCTAAAGTTCGTACTGAACCAAATGTTGAAACTAGGAAAGTACTAACAACCCAATAGGTAACTTATTAGCTACTTGCTTTTTACCAGGTGTGTCTTAATTACCTAGTGATAGTGCTAGGTATAACCACTACCAACCAATTCAGTGTTCCAACATGAACACTTAAAACTCGAAATAGCATCTCATCACTAGAGAATATTCGACTTCACTATCAAAATAAAATGGAAGCGACTCACCGAGTATTCCATTCCAAACTTGCGCACGTTCGTACCGTTCGGCTAAGACCAGCGAATTGCTTGCATGCTGTTCTTCTTAACCTCTCAGATGTTGACACGTCAACCTTCGCGCTCAGCATCTGAATCGCTAGCCTTCAGCAGAGGCTTCAGGCTGCGACACAATATGGTATCTGAAACATGAAAAATATTACGAGAGTATAATGTTCACACGGTTATCTTAACCATACACAGCTTTGATGGAAATTAACCTATGCATCGGTGTAGTAACCTAAACCAATCAATCTGCCTATCCATATGTATAAACGATTACTTTATGACAATTATGTTTCCTAATGTACCTGGTAAACAACAATAACTAACACCGGTCTACTCTCACGTATTATTCATTACGACTACTTTATTTATGCTCAAAACTTCTAAATCGTCCATCAGGTGGGTATATTATCGACATTAGCCTTTATAAATCCTTTATCACAAGACAAAATAAAATTTGTTGTTTAATAATATTTTTGCACTTATTTTCGGATATATTTAGTCAATCTACGTGTAGATGACACTGTAGTATCATGATTTCCTTGAACGTTATGACGCCACCAACATGGCGACCAATTGTGGCTACGTTTCGAAATACATAAAGAAAGTCGTATTTTTTTTAAATTCAACTACCCTCTTAACCCAGAAACATTTCTCATAAAGTGAAAATTTTGAAATACTATCAATTAATACAAGAAAGATATCACCTCTTTTTAGTAGACTTCTCGGCGTGATGGTGGTGGTGCAGCAGATGAAGCAGAAGTTGTCTCGGAATGTTCCTAGTGTTTCTTTGTATACCAGCAGCCCTCAAATGGATGAACTGGTTTCTTGCAGATTTTACGAACAATGATCTTGTGGGTATTGGTGTTTTGTTTTTGAAAAACATCCTTTTCTGCAACTTGATCTGGCAACGAAGTAAATTCAGCTCATCCGAATGTCCTGGTCGAGTGGTCGGTAGGCTAGGCAAGGCGACTGTGTTGATGGGTCCAGTTGAGGCTCGGGTTGATCCCTTTCTTCTGATGTAAGAGCGGGCGTACTCAGGATTCTCAAATGATAACGATCAGACATCTTGTTTACACTTTTTATTACTCACACCAACAGTAAGTCTCACAACTTAATTTTATGAAGATATGTGCACAGTTCAATACAATTCAATACTGAGTTCTTTCGACTAGAACCAGCCTATTTATACGTTTAAACAAATGACAAGACGTCACACAGCAACAACATCCGGTGACATTCGTTTATCAATTAATTATAGATTTAGGTTTGTAAAAATACAGTAATTGTGTACATTATTTGTTAAGTAATTAATAATACTTTTTACAAATATTTTGAACGAATATAGTTACCAATTATTTTATTGAAATAAACTAACAGTCGGTGAATCTACCTTCCATTTTTGACTTTAAAATATTACTCAAATAAAAACAAATCTTTACAATAACAATACATAATTCGTGTTTCCGTTATGTCATCTGCCTTTTTGACGTTTTGATTTCGTCTCTGCTGCTAGTTTCATTTACCAGCGCTATCATATATACGATGGTTCTTGAAGAACAAGACTTATCCAGACTTGGGATTTGAGGGTTATCGAGTCCCCCCCCCCTCTCTTCGAACTTCAGACAACTCTATAATTCTCCATCGTAAACTGCTCAATTCCTCTTCGAGTTCGGTGATAATATCGTCGGTCCGGAGTCCGGAGTGTGCGTGTGTTGTACGTTGCCAGGTCCTGTCGTCGGTATTTGCTGGGGTAGCCGGATCTCGTCCGGGATTCTTTGCACCCCTTGCCATACCTTAACCTAGATCGCTACCGTAGTTGAGGGTAGGCAGGTTGCCGGGCACTAGGGGCTATGTTTTATTTGTGCTATTCATGGGGAGTGCTTTGCAGGCGGGTTGGCGATCCCAGAATGGTTGTTACAAATGCACAGAGAACGCTGCTGCCCTCTGCCTGCCCTCTTATGACACCAATGAAAAAACATGGGATGTTGAAATTCTTTACGCCCGACACCATACGGTAAGTGATGTAGATTCCAAAAAAATATACACACGTTTCTTTTTTTTTCCTTTAATTTGGTAGGTATACGTAGCGTAGTTAGGTAGCATATATACATATATCGCGATGCATACACTATTGTTTTTACAATCAATTTGTCCCTTGTTATGTTTGGTCATGGTCACCTCATTAGAAAGAGACACACTACCAACGGGAGCCCTCTCGCTCGGACCGTTTTTAGCGCCATAGTGCACAGTCTAGTAGTAAGAAGTATAAGGTCTTTGTATATACCAAAATAAAATAGCATTATATTTTATAATGTCAAATACAAGATGAAGTCAGACCGTCTCTTCAATATACAGCGCATAAAGTGTCTCCAATAGAACAAAATTCAAACAGCACAACTTAAAGGAGACTAGTTTACAACCGGTCCCTATCTAATCTAAAGTATTCGACTAATGGCCGATATTGAGTAATCTCATTCAATGTATTATCTGCTCTAATTAGAAACAGTATCAAGGACTATATGTTTACAATTATATCTTGATATCGAGCATTCCTTAGCGACAGGATTAAAGAGATTTGTTTCTACAAGGTGAGATAAGACAGTATCAACTGCGGGTTTTTTTAATGAGGAGGGCCTTTTCTTTTTCCTTATTACACAAGGCATATCTAAATGTCATGGAGGCCCAGTGACTAAGACCTCACTTTTCGTTCTTGAGGTCGTGGGTTCGAATCAGGGCAATGATCCAATGTGATCTTTTCATTTATATTTTCTAATGAAGGCAAACATCGTGAGGAAACCTGGACTTGTAGTTAATATTACATAAGTTTGAAATCGTCTAGAGCAAGTGTGGTGATCAATGCTCCCGCCTCTCTGTATAAGAAGAGGCCTTTGCCACAGTATAAATATGGACGAACAGTATGGAAACTACCTACAAACAGAGGTCTCGTAGATGCGCATGTTTGTGGGAGTGTGCCGTTTCGAGCGTTTGTAGGTAGTTTCCGTACTGTTTGTCCATATTTATACTATGTCTTTGCTCTACAGTGGGACAGTTACATAAGATATGACGAATTTTCATATAGTTCTTGTAACTAAGCGTTTCTCTAGAAAAGATAACATCATAATTAGATACGATTAGGTAATATTTGCTTATTATAATTTCTCTAGAACAATAATTAGCAACATATGTGTCTAAAGAAATGGACTTTGTAATGAGAGATGCTATCGGCAAAATTATGTGAAGCCAATCTTTGTGCTTATCTCGTGCTTTTATACTGCATGCTCCAGTTACTAGGAAACAAAACCTTTGTTGGTGGATTACTGGGTCACCGCCAGCCTGTTTGTGAACGAATTTCTTTTTGCTATTTAAAGATAAATGTGCAGACAAATCTTAATCATAACTAATATTATTAAGTAAGAGCTCGATTTTTTCAGTTTGTGTAGACATATAGGGTAATCTCTGGAACCACTACACGTATTAAACCTTTCACCATTTCAAAAGTACATTAGTACAGATGGCTATACTATCCTACTAACATATAAACGTGAAAGTTTGTAAGGATGGATGGATGTTTGATTATCTTTCACGCAAACACAACAGAACGGATTTTGATGCAACTTCACAGATATAAGAATAACACAGGCTTTAGTTTTTAAAGATATTGAGTAAAGTATACCACGCGGCCATAGTTTAAAATTATGTATAAATTCCTCCAATTTGTTTAAATACATACAAAGTACCAGGAGATCAGAAAAATGAAGTTAAAAACATCCGTGGCTGGAATAATGAGTGGTAGATTTTCTTAAGTACATACAAACTACCAGGAGAACAAAATCATAAAGAAAAGTGATATTTCAAGGGCTAGAATCATGTGTGAAAAATAAAGACTCGCAAACTACGAGTATCAGGAGAACAGCACCTTGAAGTAAAATATCTAGGACTAATAACACTAAGAATATGCAATTTAACATTCATTATAAAAGGATTAAGTACTAATTCCACGCGGGTAAATTCATTCTCCGGGACTTCGTCGAGCTTCATTGCCTCGGCGCTTTTCTGGTGGTCGCCACTGTTGATTCTGGCTTTCAGGAGTTGCAGTGGTTTGGGAATAGTGCGGTGGGATTGTTATTCCACGCGGGCAAATGACAAGGCAATGTTATAAATTATTATGACCCAGGCAAAAACCGCTAGCGGGCCAGTAGCTACATATAAATTCGCAGTTCGGTAGAAGAGACACCAAAGAAAAGATAGATGGATTTTGTGAGGAATGATATGAAAGAAGAGTGAGGAAACGGCATGGCAATTGACAGAAGAGAAGGGCAGAAGAAAAGGTTTTTTACCGAACAAGGGTAGCAGAAAGATGATGATGCATTGGCATTCTGTAAAGTAGTTTAAAAAGCCTTGGTCTCAGCAGTTATTTTATGAGTATAATTTGCATATGCAGAGATACTCAAGGTAGATGGTCCACCTTGAGTTTCATGCTCCGTAATGCGATTCGGGCTGTTAAAGTTACTGTCGCTTCAATTTATCCAATTGTCTATTATGTTTTACTGTTCTACGGTAGTTTATGATGTGTTGCGAATGGTAATGTGTCTATGGGCTTGCATAGAGTTTTGTCTGTTGTTTGTTAATCTATGGTTTGTATATTGAAGCATAGAGTTGTATTTTTCGTGTTCGTAGTTTTCTACTACTACTTTTCTTAGTGTGACGAAACCATGAATGCTAAGGCCGAGTTTCTCACCCAAAATTATCGCTGAATTAATGTGACAAATTGTCAAGCACGCGTTATATGCTGTGATTGGCTGTTGAAACTTCATTCAACCAATCACAGCAGATAATGCGTGCTTGACAATTTGTCACATTAATTCTGGGATTATTTTGAGGTGAGAAACTCGGCCTACGTCTCAGATGGAACTATCGTAATGAATGGAGCAAAACACACTTCTGCTACATCTCTGGACAGTCTATCCAAAGGTTGTGGTAGATATAACTTCAAGAATTAAAGATTTTGTAAAAGAGTAACAATTTTAGTGTAACATATATTAACGTATATTCGATTGTATGCTGCATAATACCACAATAAACTATAAAAACAGTATGGAAACTACCTACAAACGCTCAAAACGGCATACTAACACAAACATACGTGACCACTCGTTGCGACGTGGCACTTAGTACTGACACTAGTGACACTACCTCGAAAGTGTTCGAGTGGTCTCGTCGGTACGTTTGTGAGAGTGTGCCGTTTCGAGCGTTTGTAGGTAGTTTCCATACTGTTTGTATATTTTTACTGTGATAATATATTACTTAGGGTTGTTTCGTATTTACCTTAGTTTTTTTTTAATTGTTTTTTTCACGATGTCTAGACAAAAGCCTTCCTTAAACGGAAGTAACAGTAAACACCCTGATCACAAGTATTTCTAATCAATTAAATCAATTAAACTGAGTTATTATAAAAACAATGAAGTGTAATTTTCTCGCAAACGTGACAAGTTCTGCCTTGGTAAAGGTCGAGGATCTTTCCGCCATTACGCCTTATACAGGAACAATGAATTGAGTTTTAATAATTCATAAGTGCTACCTTTGAACACCATCGAAATTAAAACTTCCCGTATTTTGTATTACTTTGGCGGATATTTTTAACAGTTTGCTGATTCTTTATGGTCTTTTATGTTGTTTTGCTACTAAAATGAATCAAAACATATTATTGTTTTTCATATATTACTTAAAACTTAGACTGCGCAGAAATAACAACAATAACACCTGCTATTGATAGCAAAAAGGTTACCACCTGATGTAGATTCTGTCTCTTAATAAATTGGACAGTTCTTAGTTCTTACAATCGACGCCTTCATTTTTTTTTAATATTTTGCCTTCGCACGGTTTGTGCATTTAGCCAGTGTCACGTTTAGAAAAGAATTTCTAGTTTCTTTAGATTTTAGTCCAATGTCCACGTTAGGCCCCAATAAAATTGCGGTAACTTTATTTGAAGCTTCTACGGAGTTTTGTCGACAACATGTACAAACTCATGTTCTACCGCTATGTTTTACTTACCCACACTCGTGCACATTAGAATCAAAAACCACCATTTTAACACTATTAATATTCAATTTAACACAATTTTAGGAAAATAAAACAGAGAAGCAACATAGACGCCATCACGTTCCCGCCAAGACTCAGCCTTCATTATTCCTTTTCTTTTTCATCTCATTTCAAAGTTAAATATAGTTTCTATCACCTGCCTGACGTTTATAACGTGCCATACAATGATATTCAAATAAACAGATATGTTATAAGCGCGCGCATTGTGAAGACTCGAATAGGAGGCAATTGTAGCCTTTAGTCTTTAGTTTATGTCACGCATAGCGAAGAGTGATACGCTTTGTTGAAACAAAAAATAAATTAAAAAAATGCCATCGTGTGTATTTAGAAAGTGTACCAATTATAATACCAAATTACATAAAACAGAAGGGATCTCATACCATATGTAAGTACGCAATACACCTCAATTTACTAATTTATTTCAATTTGTTTTCCTAATATTCTGATATTTGGAGGTTAGAAAAAGAAAAATACAATGGTGGTCAGAATAATGTTTGTTTACATTCACACGCAAGTGACAAACACTAGCTGTCTCTTTTTTTCTCGTTGGTTTTATCAAGCCATCCCTTTCGACTTGTAGTGAAAAGTCAGATGAATGAAAAGTGTGTATGTGTGCTGCCGCTGCTGCGCGGAACACTTTTTTCAATTGTTTTGTGAGTGTATAACGTATCTGTTTATTTGAATATCATTGGTGCCATAACAAAAAGTACGCACATTGTCCACCTGCGTGGTATCAGTACCGGTCGCTGGTATCTTGCGTAACTGAGTTACATTACAGCACTGGTAGGTAAGTGAATTTGACGGTCGCCTCACTATTCGCCAAGTAATGGCTCTTATTACGTGTTGCTTGATGCTATTGCTATCAATTGACAGTTCGAGAGGTTCCGCTTCTGAATTACTGTTTATAAAACGTAGTATTGATTTAATTTGATGTTTATTGTGTGTTTTATTGAGTTGTTCTGTTGTAGTCTAGAAATTATAATTCATCTGTCTAGTCTATTTTTCCTGATAGCTACAACCTTGGGGTCTTTATGTCAAAAATGAATAGGTTACTTCTAGGCAAGCGTGCTTGACCGTCAACCACATCATCGCTGATATATTGGTCAAACGCGAGCCTATCAATAATAAAAATCTCATATTAGTAGTATAGTCAGTTTTGGACAACAGCACTGCTCGAGACCGTGCACAATGGAGAAAAAGGATAAGGAGGGCCGACCCCAAGTAAATGGGATAAGGTTGCGACTGATGATGAGTAGTATAGTCAGTTTAGTCAATAGTCATGATCAAATAGTCAGTTTAGTCAAAAGTCATGATCAAGGATTATCTTATTCATCAATAAATGTACCTCATCTAGATACTCTGTAATCGGCTCGATAATTATTATTGTCTAGCAAATGATAGAACAATGACCTAAGTAAGTTTTGTATTTTTATATGAGGTTATGTACTAAGATTTTAATATTGATTCATGTTTTCTATGCCATACAATTGAAACATTTGTGGCAACATTGCGTATTAATGAGTTTTCGTTTTTGAAATTGTAGTGATAAATACAATTTTTCTTTGAATTCTCTTCGAAACATTTTTTGGGAAAAATCAAAGCAAAATCGATAGATATGCACATGTGGTTACGGCCGTTCATCCTAAGTCTTGGGTTCGAAGCCAGGCATCATTAGTTTTTAGGGTTCCGTACCCAAAGGGTAAAAACGGGTCCCTATTACTAAGACTCCAAGATTCGTCTGTCTGTCTGTCTATCTGTCCGTCTGTCTCATGAACCGTGATAGCTAGTCTTTTGAAATTTTCACAGATGATGTATTTCTGTTGCCTCTATAACAAAAAATACTAAAACCAGAATAAAACAAATATTTAAGTGGGGCTCCCATACAACAAACATGACGTTTTTGCTATAATGGTACGGAACCCTTCGTGCGCGAGTACGACTCGCACTTGGCCAGTTTTTGTAATTTATTTCATTACTTCTCACAAAATCATGATAAGGAAACCGCTCATCCTAGAACTACGAATTCAAGGACAAGTGACATTCACCAACCCGCACTAAGCCCGCGGGATTTTGGCCAAAACCCTCTCTCACAGGGAGGAGGCCGGCGTCCCAGCAGTGGGAACATTATAGGCAGGTCAATTTGTATACACTTTGGGGAGCCAGCAGTAGTCGTTTTTCGGCTGATATGATGATGATGATGCCATGCAAATTTTTTATTGATCAATCGTTACCGTTCTTATTACAGCTTTCATTATAATGTTTTTAATAGAGTACGTAATAGAGAGGCACGTATAGTATTAAATAGAAAGTCCAATAGAATACTATAAAATCACTTGCCAACAGTGAAAGGAAAATTACAGGTTGGACCTCATATGATTTGATTCATGTAATAAATATATGTATATCGTTACACTTTAAATATTTTGCAAAGAACTAGGTACAGTAATACCTATTGAATAGAGTCTATATTACCGTAATTGTGGTGCCTCCATTTGTATAGAGACATTAATAGAAAAGTTTTGTGAATTAAATTGCGTAAGTTATAATTGTAACCCTTTATATTGTTACGAAGTAGGCTTTTATTGCAGATATGATCAATATTGTTGTTATACTTTTAGATTGTAAATATTGATCAGTTTTTAACGCAAACGCATGAACACAGAACATGCTCATTCTTCTCATTCTTTTGAACATGTACACAGATAATATATTACCTAATATCTTTTTCTCTCTTTTAGATTATTGTTGTTTAGTCTAAGTTTTCTTTTTTTATGTTTATGTTCTGTGCTCTAGTGGCTTGTGTCAAATAAATGTGTTTTCTTTCATTATTTTCTTCTTTCATAAACATGGATATCTACATTGTATTAAATCTTGCAATCTGTTTGATTGATGGGATTTCTTATCGGTAAATATTAACTTATATCAAGTATATTAACGGATATAACTTCCAAACCATATTTCAACTCCTATTTCCCCGTCACGGAATGAGTTTCAAAAATCTTTCTTTAATGCTCACGTTTGTTATAATAGGAACTCTTGTAAACTATTTCATGTATCTAGCTAGACAGCTTAGCTCAGGGGTTTAGGCTTACGTTGAATGTTTGTATTAAAATGTGGGAGTAGATTTAAATAATGCACCAGCCTTTAAATTCCACCTACAAAACCAGCTTGTCCAATTCTACCAAAACAAAATGTAATGAATTTTCAAATCCCAGCTACACTTCACGACAGAACCATATCGTCACAAATTACGTAAAGTATTTCCTTCCTTCTGTTATTATATAAGGAACATCTCATTATAATTAATTTATGTAAACGTACGAGTATGTACATGTGTTAACACGATTACTTCGCGAGTTATGGTAAAAGTGAAGTTAAAAATAAAACCTTATGAAGTAGGTAGGTATAAAGTGTTACGTGAATTACTGTTTGCTTTTGAACTTTTTATGTTTCATTGGAAATGTAGGTACGAGTACATTCACTATTGTGGTTTCGGTACACAGTGGACACAAAACTTGGTGGATTAATAAAAGAGGAAAATGATGGATTCAAAACTTCTATTTAAAAAATATATTCGAACCATTTTTATTGTCTTCTTTGTTATTATAGATATCCAAGAATGCTTATTAAGAGTATCGTCCTTTCCATTAAGTAATTTAATAACTATTAATATTCAATCATTGCCTATACGACAAAGATTATAAGTTAATGGGTGGTATTTAGTTGGTAAGCTTTTTATTTCATTTATTTTCATTCATAGAACGCAAATATATTAAGTCATCTAAATGTTATAAACACATTACAATTACATTTAAAATAAACAGTAATGTGTAAAAATATTATTAAATAATAAAATCTTTGATCAACTTGATCTAATTTACGATCGACCTTGTTGCAACATTCAACCTAATGACTTGAATTTTTTTATACAATCCAAATATCTAATTGGTCTTGGACCACTTATGAAATTCAATTACTTATGAAAATTGTTTAACTTGATCTTGAAATAAATTCGACCTTAATTTTAATTATATGCAAGACTGCTATAGGCTATTGCTATGAAGCAATATTTGTAATTAGACACTTGAGCGTACGATGCTGTGCAAATCAGTGTTACCAGAAAAATTAATAACTTGTTTGTTATTATTTTGAATATTTTCTGTCGTCAAAATTGTGTCGTTTCTAAACATAACACTACCGTTTGGTATCTACAACCTTGATACAAATAAGAGATCTGTGATAAATAATATCGTTTTATATTCAGATTGAAGGCAGATTATATTATTTTTAACTTGGTATTTATTCTAAATCTAGTGTTACCTACCACAATAAAACAATTAAAACTATTAGGTGAAAATATACCGCAATGTGGCAAAGAAGAACAATATCATGCTTCCACATTTGAAATTCGAAATCGTAAGCATAGCGTTCCCTAGAGTTTATGTACGTCACTCTGCAGTTATTTTTGTCTTTTTATTTACGTCGTATTTTATTTTTAAACACGAAGTGTGTTTTGTTTTGTCAAAGGAACTCATTCATTAAAAAAAAACACTGAAGGTGCCAACTGGCGTGGCGCTACTGTCGTCAAGGCGGTCGTAAGGTATGAAAAACTGTGTTTGTTTTCAACCATGGTATAATAACATACTCCGTATACTTCGCCTGGTATGTTCTTCCCAGGATGGCCTAAGCCTACGTCACGATAAGTGTTACCATTGATTATCCTTTTTAGAAAATTTAGGTACTTTCTCATGTAGTTAATGTAAATAAAATAAATTACTAACTAGCTTAATTATTTAGTAACTCATGTGATTCATCTATGTTCATCTATGTCATGTATATTTAGTGTTAAATTAATTTATATTTTGAATTATTAGTTCATAATTGCTTTGTTAAGATAAAACATGCATTTTGCTCGGGTATTTCAATAACACACTGTGGCAATACACCGAATTGACAAGTGTCATACTGACAACTAGCCATTTCATCGCTATTGTCGTGTCACTCACACCTATAGCGTTGTTTCGCTCGGTGAGGAAAATACTGTGGCTCCCAAACATTTGTGATGAACCCGTGAACTTTGAAAGATACACAAGAAAAATTGTTAATTGTTTCGTAAACTGTAAAAACAGCAGTATAAAAGGCGGTGTAATATATTTTTTTCTTTTCCCAATGAAGAGACGCTATCATATGCGTGGCTTCAATATTGTAACTAACTTCACCTAAAATAACTGGTATGTGCCTTTCATTAATTTATTATTTAATTTATATACGCTTTCCATAATTTGAGGCATAGTTGTGTCAATACGTCGTTCCGTCGTTCTATTCTATTCTTAACCTAACCTTATTATTTTTGACTTATTTTAGTCAAGTCAAGTTTTGTGAGTTTTCGTTCCGAAATAAATAAAAATACTAAAATGCAATCAATTAAAAGAAAGCAAAGTAAATAAATACAAAAACAAATATGACGATTTATTAAGAATTATAAAACATTTGTACTTATTGTATTATTTTTATCTTTTTCCCCACTAAAAAAGTTTGAGAACCGCAACGCAATTGATGACGTAGTCTTAGGCCAATCACGTGACCCAGCTGTCACGGGAAGAGAATACCATGTCTTGTTCTACCATGTTTTCAACTGTAAAGAAAATCATTTCGAAATTCAAAAACTCCGAATCTACAACCTCAAAAAATAAGCCCCGTACTCGCGTCGGAGGATCGTCAAAATTAAGTACGTATTTATTTCTTTTTTGAGTCGGGGGATTAAAAAAAATATTTTACACTTTTTAAACAGGCTGCGATTGATAATCTATTGAAAAACGGAATTATACCACGAAATCTTGTGAAAAAAACCTGATTCAAAAAATTTAATGCGAATAACTTTTGAATGGCTGAAAAGTTCATCCGTTTAGGAACTATGATGCCACAGACAGACTCACAGATACACAGCAATACACTTCAAACTTATAACAAACCTCTTTTTCAATCAAGAATTTACTAGCGAGGTGTACAACTTCATGCAAAAATGCATTTATTAAGTTATTGATTAAGGACGAGTTTTTCACCTCTAAATTATCACACGAAATCATCGTAATTATTCAACGAATAAATAAATAAATCACAGAATTAATGTGTCAAATTGTCAAACACGCGTTATCTGCTGTGATTGGTTGAATGAATTTTCAACAACCAATCACAGCAGATAACGCGTGCTTGACAATTTATCACATTAATTCTGTGATAATTTTGAGGTGAGAAACTCGGCCTAAGTATTTTTTTTGTAACTCACATTTTGTTGTTTTCCTGACACATTCCGCACACAATACTTCCTAGCATTTCCTTAATATAATAATTTCACAGGTCGTTCACCTTCATAAATATCGTTTTTATTTTTTAATCGACAATAGAATGATTGCCACACATAAAAATAACAAAACTGAATTCCTAATTCAATATTCTTCCGTCAATTTTTATTACTTTTTATTTTATTGCTGCGATTGGCAAAAGAGACTAGTTTTTGCTGTCTTAGTATATTTTTTGCGGGCAACGGTTGTGGTTGGCAGTAACGGTGCTAGTCTTTGCAATACTCGTATGATGTTGATTGTCGATATCTCCCTTCTGCTGATTGCTTATGGGTTCCAATTTCAATAAAAAGCTAATTATTGTGATTGGCAACATTGTTTTTCAGGTTCTTGTTTGGTTCACCTTAAGTTTTTACTTGTCTATCTTTGAACGAATATTAATCTTACAGACTTGTTTAGTTAATATGGTTTTACAATAATACTACATAGTTTTGAAATGCCTCAAAATGAAAATTGCTATTTCATTTATAAAATCATTAGCAATCGTTTAAACTTTTAACAAAATATATTTCCTAATAGCACCAGTAGGTTTGGTAACCGGTAAATCGCACATTCTTTAGAGCACGAATTAAGTGAAACTCTAAATAAAGTTTCAAAATTACTGGCTCTTTATTATGGCCATAAAATTATTTATGAAGTCAAAAACATTCTGATAATACAGCTGTATTTTGACATTCACATAAATCACTGTTTGCCACCACTTGTGTTAAACAAAGATAGAAAATCACAATAAAAGGCAAGTTTATATTAGTTAGCCGAGTTTAACACTTTGGAAGTTAAATTCCTTCGCAATCTAAGCAAATAAAGTTTGTCCACCGTCGCCCTCGGGCGTGGCGACAAGGCGCGAATTTGTATGCGGTGGTGACGTAATGCTTCATGATGCCTACACTTCTAAACGGTTTGGACACCAACGTGAACTTTGTGCCAACATTGGCTCCGAAGTTGAGATTTGTATTCTGCAAGATCTTGCACTGATTTGAATGGCCGTTTGGAGTACATCGCAGTATTTTTAATGAGAATTAGGCTCATAAAGAAACGTTCAACAATTCCCAGTTTCTCTGTTGTTTCGCAAAGCCAACATTCATTCGTTTGTCACTCAAATTTTAGTCAACAAGCTTTCTGACCTCAGATCCTGTTCTAACTGATTACCATAAGTATTTTGTTTCCACTACGCAATTCTGCATAGTGATCAGCAGTCATCTACATCAAATTATTATCTTTAATCTCTGAACTTGTTCATCGTCACAGATACTTGATTTTTTATCGAATGTTATTCTTATTGTTTGACAGGCCGTCATCTGCAAGTTAAATGAGCTCGCGTAGATACGAATCTGGTCTGAGCTATGAAGGATGAACGTACGTTCGAGGTTGTTCATTGGTTTGATTTCAATTGTGATTAAAACTTTGCATACCAACATGACAACCTGTTTGATCGGCAGGCTTGGCTACTAAGGAATCAATCACGTATTCTAATGGTTTGATTTGTAAACCAAAACCAGCATTACCTGATGCAGTAATAACAGTAAGTTTCTCAGCGAGTTGTACAGCTAAAGCGTCATTTATTTCTAAACCACAAAGCATATTTGTTAAATCATTAGCAACAGCGGCAACTCTAACGCCATTTTCTACATTATTTCCTACAAAATTTAACCTTGCTCATCTGCGATACCGCAGAGCGTCACGCCACTCATTGTCACACATTAAAACATGACATCACTGAAGAACGAGTTGTTGAGGCCACCCTCAACATTATCAATAATACGATTGGGACAGATGTAATCTGCCCGTGTCGTTGTCCCAATTTTATATAATGCCATTCACACAAATTAGATCATCAAAGTTTTTATCGGTATGCTCTGAATATTTATCATACTGCAGGTTCTAGATTAAATTGCGTAAGGTCTTGAATTTATTCTAATTTGGGACAAAATAAACCAAAAATGTTAATTGTAGATTGTCTTCTTATTCGTTGTCTTCATTTCTGAAGGTCGTGCCCGTCTTAAAAAGCTTTGACGGAGTCAACGACGAGCTGATTCCAAGCCACCCTGTCTTTAGCTCTTCTCCTAGCATTGGTCACCGTGAGTCCCGTAATGGCCCTGATCTGGTCAGACCAGCTAGTAGGAGTAGATTTGTAGATGAAAATAAAACTGAGACAAATTCTTGTGAGAGAGTGTCGGTCTTTGAGAGGGTGAGACATAATTTCTTAATACCTAATGATTAAGGTTTTCTATATGACTATATGAATATTTCAACAGCTAAAGCCGAAGTTGACACTTACGAAGTCACGACCTCTCGATCCCAGGTCAATGCCGCAGAAGGCTATTGTCAATTAAAATCACATGCGACCCCAACTAATTATGAATAGGTACACGACAATGGCGAAGATAATGATGAATGAAGAGGAAAGAACACAACAATCAGCTAGATAAGTAGCCAATGTTGACAGTTACCACATTCTTGAAATTCGGAATCCGTTGCTAATGTATGAAAGACATAAAGACACCGACGACGCCGGAACGTACCAATGCCAATTTTAAGTATAAAGCAATTGTTTTAGTTCAAGACCGTCTCAATTCATTACTTCTTGTTTTGTATGGTCGTTCTGTCTATTGTTGTGTCTACCTGTCTATAGTTCAATGTGTCCATTTTATTGAGTTTTACTTTTGCTGCTATTCTTTGAATTTCCTGGTTAGTTTGTTTTATTAGAACTGTGTGTGGTCCATGTTTCTTATTCTTATTGTGTTTGATTGAAATGGTTGAGTGAAGTTCAACTTCGCCATCTATCTTGATTCTTTGATTTGATTCATATTTCAACTGAAATTCATTTGTTATAATCAGATAATGGAGTATTTAACCTAGTTTCCTAATTCGTTAATCATTGCTCATTATTTTGACAATTGCCATTACTCATGTCCTGGGTGCTTCAAGCTGACCCAGTTCATTCAAATTATGGTAATTGTCAAAATTTGACGGCAAATGGTCGCCACCTACATGACAAGACCGGCCTACATTTATATCAGCGTAGGAGGTAATTCTATTCAGAAACCTTTTGCAACTCTGAAACATATTTCTTCAAACAATTTCGACTTATTTTTCTTTTGTTGAACTGTATTAGATAAGTTTGTAATTAGGTTTTTCTCATGAATTCTTTTTGTGGAACAATTTTAATTAGCAATAGATAAGTTTTTGCAGGATCACGTCATCGACCGATTCGGTAGTGGACGCTTTTTTTGTGCAATTTAATTTATGCGTAAGTAATTGGTTCTTGGTTCATTATCACTTACGGTTATGTTGAATTAGATCAATAAAAACATTAAACAGTTCTAATATTATTTGTTGTGATTGTTCTATTGATAGAAATGATCGCAAGACAGTTTTGTTATGTAAGTACGTATGCATTTATTACGTCAATTTCAAACACAATGCACATAGCTAATGTAGATGGTATGTTAAATAGGGAACATCGTATTCAATCATACCTATAAACAAAAGTACAGCAAACTCATAAGCTAAACAAACAATTAATGAATTACCTACTACGAGTACAATAATAACCAATCAGAAATGTCAACAATATCATCTTAACTGAATTTAATAGCGAATCGAACTACTCGTAAGGATAAATAGTTTCTCAGAAGCAAATAGGCGTTTAAACACTGCCCTTCACAGGATACTGAAATGACAGATAATTATAAACTATCGTTGACTGCACATACAGCCGGAGATAAAATTAAAGAGACACATTTATTGAAAAATAATTTTAAGTTGGAGTCCAGTGTAGCTACTTATTAATCAGTCTGTAATAAGCAGTTATTTTTACAGCGTAATGCCAACTTTATCGCTTTATAGTTTCTAAGAAATTATTAATTAAATTGTAACAGCTCCATTCATCAAGATTCAATCTGCGAATTAACGCTGTAATATATTTGCCCAGGAGCGAATCTCTGTTCGGATCAATATTGATAAGAGCATAATAAATAAGTTAAAGCTTCCGTCAAAACATGTATGATTTATAATAGTGCGCTGTTTATAGACAGCAGACAGTTTCTCAGCGATCTTGGAAACGGACGAGGTGACATACAAACAGACAAGCACTTTCACATGGGAGCGGGGACGCATGCACATTGTCTCCGCCGCCATTGTTCCTATACACGATAATGAAAACAACGCATTACTTTCTTTGGTTTTGCTTGGGAAACTCGCGAGATGAGCATTTGGCAGCAAAAAATCTGCTCGAAAGTGTTATCTGCAAAAGATTTGCTGTATAAACAGATGTAAGAATGACAGCTCGACAGTTTTGAAACCGATGAAATTGGACGATTTTACTGTTTTTTGCAGCACGGTATGAAATTAAATGCTCGCAGCATTTATCTTAAAGATATCATTAGAAATCTGGAGCAAGAGAAGAAATTGCAGAGGGGTGAATTAGTTTTAAACGGAATGATGATTTGAAAGAAATGAGTGCTGTAGTAAATGATGCTCTCTTGAGATAAACGATGTTTATTCCATTGTTGACGGTCAAGTTTACTGCCAGTTCTTTTCTGAAAGGAAGAATCCACCCTACTTACGAATCCGCCATAAATGTCATAAGACTTCCAATTTCATTCGAAACCAGTGAATCTATTATATATTCCCACGACTGTTAGCAAATAGTTTTTGTGGGCTGTCGTCTCCTTCAGGAAGTAAAGGTGAGAGTCGTCACGGTTTGCGAGTATTCACATGGGCGTGGGAAACGATTGCTATAGTAGTAGGAGGTAGGAGCTAGCTATCGCTACCTGCCTGGCGTTGTTTACATATTTGTGGACTTTAATTGGTGGGTGCAAGCTGCAGTTTGGAGTTCTCTTGTGACACAAACTGTGACTGCTGTGGGAAGTAATAATTATTGTATTGCATTGCTCCCTCGGGTGGGTTCTATGGGTGGTTTGTGTGAAAATTGAAATGGGTAGGAAGGAGGTGACTATTGAGTTCACGGTGATTCGAGTGATTGGGTTGTGAAGGCCAGATAGGCAGACGTTCATCTATATCTATACTAATATTATAAAGAGGAATGATTTGTATATTGTATGTAACGAAAAAACTTAAAAACTACTGGACTGATTTCAAAAATTCTTTCACCATTGAGAAACTACACTACCCCTGGGTGACATAGCTTATACTTTTTATCCCTGTATTCCTACGGAAACGGGAACTACGCGGGTGAAACCGCGAGACGTCTGCTAGTATAAAATACTTGCAGTCCACTACATCCGCCTAGACTGGATGTCGTTCTAACATATTTAAAAAGATTATGCAGATTAATTGGTGATTAGAGATCTATAGAGCAAGAAGATATGCTGTGCCCTTATCAAAAAAAGGGCAGAAATATGATGATCGATTTGCTTTCTTTTCTCTTGTTGAAAAAACATTTAGATTAAGCTAAATCCTGGTAGATTTAGAAACTGAGACACGCCATTCTTGTTAATTCTAAAGTCGGAGCGTCTGAGGAATGCTCAGTTAGTCGCTAGAAAGTAACTAGGTATTTTCACTTAGCACTTACGATTTATGTAGCATTTCTTTTAAATTTATAAACTGCAGTTTTAGTACTGAAAATGATAATTAGATTGTCCAATTGTTGAGACTATAAATAAAGTAACAACTGGGTGTCTGTAAGAAAATTAAATCTTGGTTTATTTATTTATAGTCTAAAGGCTCGCGCTTGACCACTATCTCACCAGATGGTAAACGATGATGTGGTTGACGGTGAAACACTTGCATAAAAAACCTATTCACTCTTGACTTAAATACCCCTAGATTGTAGGTATCGGGAAACACAGACTCCAGCAGGGAATTAGTACACATAATAAAAGTGTCCCCAAAACGTTTTGTGCGTATGGATGGGATATCCACCATGTACCGATGACACATCTTAGAAACGTCTGGTTTTATAGGTCATATTTTCATATTTTGAAGGCAACGGATATGAAGCTACTGAATGTAAAAGAAACAAAGAAAATAATTTGCAGGCATAGAAATTTTGAATATTGAAATATTCTAGATTGATCGGATTGTAAATAAACATATTATCACAATATTATTATCTCTTATAGAGCTCGTGGCTAAATAATAACAGCCGCACGGGTCGATCTTCAAAATTAAGCAAGTGCAACGCTTGACGAGGTTGGTCCTTGGATGGGTGACCATTTCATCATACCGAGTTTCCTCTGTGCCTCGGAAAGCACGTCAAGCCGTTGGTCCCGGCTGTCATTTGAAGATCTTTGACAGTCGTTACGAGTAGTCAGAAGCTTGAGATCTGACACCAGTCTAGCCAAGGGGTACCGTGTTACCCAGTTACTGGGTTGTGGAGGTCAGATAGGCAGTCGCTCCATGTAAAACACTGGTACTTAGCTGAATCCGGTTAGACTGGAAGCCAACCCCAATATAGTTGGGAAAAGGCTAGGCAGATTGATTGATATTATCTCAGTAAAAAAAAATAAAGATATTAACTCGTGCGACGCCGAAGGTTCAGTTTATAAACAAGCGTTCTTTTTATAGTTTTTATTGCTTTGTAAGGCTTCATTTTTATTTCTAGTGATTGTCGTATCTTTAGTTAATGTGGAGTGATAGCGTATTCGAAGTGATTTCAATGTGAAATTGATTCTGCGATACCGGCTTGATATGAGGGTAATTACTGATTATTTAGAAGATTATAGTTAGTTATTTTGTCGCGTAAGAGGATATGCAGTTTACTGCTACGTTTCATGATATTATGTCATTGGTTTATAAACAGAATTAATTAAAAAAATTAAACTCTTATCGCAACTATTACCATTTCGTTCACTACTGGATATAAGCAAGTAGCAACCACTTCAAACAGACCTGTGCCCCGCAGACTTCACCAGATCATTGGTCCACCTTTATGGGAGAACCACCAACATTGTGTCTTCACGAGACTCTATATATAAAGACCACCAACATTAACCCACAATTATGTCCGCCCATGTATCACCATTGTAAATGAAGTTTAAAAATTGTCTTTGGTATCTCTTGTTTTTATCATTTTTGACACTGACTTCCGAAACGAAAGTTTTGTTGCACTTTTTAGTGTTTTGTTTTTGAAGTCGGTTATTTTTTTGTAAAATGTTTTTATTTCTCCCTTTCACTAAAAAGCCGTACACAAACTAACATTGCATCGTCCACGTAAATAAAAATGTTCATAAAATGAAAAGTACTGGGTCAACTATGTTAAATTTTTATGCGACCAAATGGCAACTATTCCGCATCAAACTAAAGAAAAATCACGTAAATCGGATTATAAATCGCAGCGTAATCGGTGAACATACATAAAAAAAAACCTCCTCCTTTTTGAAGAAGGTTAAAAAAAAAACCATCAAATGTATAATTCTGTCGCCTAGAAAGTAGCAATCGTCTTTAAAATTATATAATCACATAAAGATCATATTCCCGACTGTCACATCCGTTGCCTAGCAACCGACGACGCGTTGGTATGCTCGCATGCGCCCGCGCCGCGGCACGCAACTAAACGTCGACGTGCATCATACTTTTTATAATAATATGCGGTGACTATTCAAGAATATCACTGTATGCGTGGAATACTAATTGCTATCTCAAGAATGATAAGCTGAAAGACAGCAGTAGGTTCTTAACAAGAATTTAAGAGCGATCCTAATCAAAACTACCCACCATTTGAAAAGTCGGACAAGCCAAAGCTGAATACCTGTTACTAAGATGTGTGATCTATTTAACTACAGAGTACAGCCCTATTATTTAGTTAATTACACTAATTCGCGCGTATCACAGCACTACTTAAGTTTTTGCTCCAATTAACATGCTTTTCTGGTTAAAAGAAACTTTAGAGAGGTATCGTAGGTAGATACTGTTGCGTCCTTAAGAGGAAATATGGGCAGAGAGCGCCGACTGAATTTCCTAAGTAAAAAGTCATAATTCGAGGTTTGGCTCTCGTCTATTTCCTCCTCCAATATTGGACCAATTTAAAAGATATTCCATAAACTGGTAAAGTAAGATATATACTATGTCCCTATGTTTTCCTTTTTGCATTTAAATTTGTCAAATTTGTACACTAAGCCTCTGTTGACAGCGCAATTTTGAGCATTTTTTGAGGGTTCTAGTGCTTTTCAAGATAATGTGTCATCAAAAAGGAAAACATAGGGACATAGAATATACCTTTCATTTTCAGTTTATGGAATGTCTTTTAAATTTGTTCAATATTGGAGGAGAAAATAGACGAGAGCCAAACCTCGAATTATGACTTTTTACTTAGGAAATTCAGTCGCCGCTCTCGGCCCCCGTTTCCTCTTAATCCGAATGTCATCTCAATAAAAAGTGGATCATTTGAATCGGTAAGCGAAATCGAGTCCGCGATCCGTAATCGTAATTGATTCTCGTCAGGTAGTGCTCATGTACTTAACATACTATCCCCGATCGCCGTGTGGGCGAATTTATTTGGCCGCATTTGTAACGGTACATCCTTATTTTATTGTGCCGTTTTTTGTTTGTTTCGTTATTTTGAAAGGCATTGTGGTCTATTGTGATCGTGGTATACTTGTTTTGATGGATAGTGTACAGTATTTTTGAAAGCTAGATAGATACGTATGTATTTAAAAATAATTGCAGTACTTGAAAGTCGCCCACACTCTACTCTTTGTGTTTCGAATATAACTTCAACTACATCTTCACTAGCCAATTACCAACTCAATTTTATTTTTAGAATCTCCATTTAGGGACATGACAACAATTTATTCAGCCTACTCTTTTATAACTGTATCCTTTTTACTAACATTCTTGACATGTCTGAATGACATAATACTGATTGCAAGTACCTACATAGGTATTTTATTTAATATTCCTCACAGTGCGTAGTGGAATGTGCTTCCTCGTTATTTAAATGGTAATAAATCCTCTCAGTTAGCAGGCTTGTGTCTCGAAGGCATCTCTGAACGATTGTTTTGCTTCCTACATCTGTAACATTAGTATTTTATGCATAGATTATAGACTTATTAATGTCAGTCAGCCTTGGTGGAAATATCTCTATCTTGTCGATTGGAAATTGTCTTGTCTCGAGATAAATGTAAATCGATTCTGCAATCTGATACAAACAAACCTACGTATGGGTTTTATTGATTTATTTAGACATTTTTATCTAGTTACTACATGCTATCACACATTTCTTATTAAAAAACAGTGAAAGTCTTGCAATAAGTATTATATATACTATAATGTAACTATTTTAAATTATATTGTAACTATCAATTATAAATATAAACACATTGTATTTAGACAAAGGATAGTAAACATAAATTAACTAATTGATCCTTCCTTAATGAACCTTAGCGGAGTCATTTATTTAAATAATAAAAACAAACAATTGAAATTCATTAAGTTTCTCCTGTTATATTTTATTTTTGTTTTATGGTTTTGCAAATACCAACTAACCATACCTATAATAATATTATCAATGGTAAATAAGTAAGACAATGCTAATATATACCAAAGGAATTTTTTCAATAAAAGTAGTCAATAACCGCTTCAAGGGCCTACGTAAATGCGCAAAAAGATAATAATATTCCATATGCCATCGATATAGAATCTAGACATGTTACTACATAGATTATTTCTATATTTAAATCCGACACCAATGTACTACTTATCTTTCATCCTTTATCTGCTGTTCTGCGCAGAAATATGTAGATATTAAAGCAGTTCGAAAGAATATTTTGTGACTAACAGTCGTGGAAAAAGTGGTTGATTTTATCAATTTTATTAATGAAATTAATGGGCACCCAACATGCAGTTGTACAACGCGTATCTTCTCCTATTAAGTGAGTCATTATTATCATAATTTTATCATTATTGGATTACCTATAATATAATCAACTTTATCGTAACTTTATTAAGGTTATGACAAATGATCTGTATCTCTATTGTTCTGGACTGACGTGTTTTCTTTCTTGGTAAATTATTTTATTTCCAAACATTTAAGGATATCGAAATTAATAATTTTCCAAAAGTAATTTTTCCGGAACGTTTATTTTTAAGAATTTATCTATTCAGTAGTTTTCCAACACGAGATTCGTTTAGCTAGGATATCTTACTTTTTTATCTGAAGATGACAGTGAACGTGAGTTCAGTAATATACATTGATAAAACGATTGAATATGAATATTTTCTTAAAAGTATGTTTTTTATTTGCATTGTACTTCATCGGATTTTTTTTATCAACACCTTACTTCAGTAACGTATCAAAGGTTATCCTAAAACTAACCATATTATAACTAATATTTGTATGAAAATTGAGTTATTTTATTTAAACAGGTTGCATATTAATTAATCTTCAAGTAGCAACGAGTTAAATAATAATATTTAAACAGCCACTGATAAAATAATTGTATAAAATGAAAATCTTCTAAGGAAAACGAAAGAAATGGCAGCTTTGGTACTGTAACGAGGTAACATAGATTGCGTACCTTTTATTAATTGTTGCTGGAGTTATTCGTATTTAGAAGGATGGCTGGCAGGCTGTCGTGGTACTTACGCATTTATTTTTAAATTAGGAACTGTCAACTTTATTTTTGGCGCCTGTCATTTGTTAATTACGTTTGCTAATTATTAAATCACTGGCTAGGCTACTGTATCCTTAAAAAAAAACCATAAATCCTATGACAACTAATTGTTACAGTTGTTTACTTAGAGAAATACTTATGTTTCTTATCTTAACCTCTTTTGTTTGCGTGCATAAAATCCCTAAATACTTTAACCTCATTAGTGATTGAGTATCCTTATCTCTGGTCACCAGGACTTCCTTATTCAAATTTTGTCTTCGTCTGTTTAGTTTAGTTTTTGCTTCAGTGGCGAGTGCATCGAAGTGTCGTGTCGGGTTTTTTCTGGACTTTGATTTTTGTGAATATGGTGGTATTGTTGAGATATCGCCGGCTTAGAACTTTTAATAATTCTGATAGAAATGGTGAGTGGAACTTCTTTATTATTATTTTTTGTTTCAAGAGAATCCAACTGACGGTTTGACTATTTAATCAAATACTTGCTATATATTAGAGACTATTATATAAAACTTTTAAAAACTTTGAAGCTTCAAAGCTCTAGAAAGGATATCCATTGCAGGGATTCAGAATTTTTGATTTTCCTATAGGAAACCTAGTTATTTTTAACTTACGCTAGACTTAACATCACACGTTCTTTAATAATATATTTGATGGCAATTCTTCAATGGTCACATTTTAAACATTAAAACTGTCATTATGACACTTCGGGTACGTAGCGTGTGACGTGCAAGTGAATCCGCGGGTAAATATAACTCGTCTAGACGCTGCTAGTGCGTTGACACAAATAGTTTAGTGCTCGTCCGTGACTAGCTGGAGGTCGGGGAAGTGCATTCGGGATAGTTCGTTTTCGAAAAAATATAGATCATACAAGTTCTCTGTTTTATACTCCAGGTTCCTGAATTATGAATTGGAAGTCGAGTCAAACTACTTAACATGAAAACTTGTCAAGCTGAAGTATTTATTTAGGATTTGACACGGTCATAACTGCAAATTTTCAATTCAGAAAATAGGTGTTAGAGTCTTGCAGTGGCATGACATAATCCTGATTAAAATTATTGTTTAGTTCTATAGACTATCAAAATACTTTTGAAAATAATAATTTTCAGTTTCAAAACAAACGCTTATTAACATTTAATAACTTGTCAAAGAGCATTAATAAACACTTAAGAATCGTATGTCGGTAAAACATAGATTGTTTTTGAAGAGCAAATATTCATTAAAACATAATTGATCATTCAATCAATTGATAGATAATTGATCTTTAAGCGCCACAAGCTCATAATTCAGATAGCTGATTGTATTATGGTAGTTTCAATTAACAGGTACACACCTAGACGATTCCATCCAAAACATAGATATAAATGTAACTAGATGACGTGATTGTATGTACTTCGGGTGTCAAAAAACGGACTAAAGTTACGGCAAATGATCGTAATCTAAGGCCTTAGTGCGAGTTTTACTCACGCTCAATCGCGTTAACGTAAACGTTAATTTGTATTGAAACTGGATAAGCGCCGTCTGGGGACGGTAAGGAGAAAACATGTTTTTGTTTACATTTTGACATAAGAAATCGCTTACGTTATCACGAGTGAGTACGTTAAAAAATTCGCACTAAGGCCTCTGAACTTTTCATTTAGCATTATCGGCACCGGAAATCTGACTTTTCATGCCATATTGAGCTGTAAAGACTGTATAAAAGTTGGCCGAGGCACTGGAAATGTTTTCTTTCATTGGTAAGTAAATTTGTTTTTAAATTGTGTGTAAAAAAGTGGCACTCTTGGTTTTTATATAGATGGAGGGACTTGCGTTATCTAGATTAGATTTATATCTGTGATTACAAACGTAACAGTTTGTGAGGATGTATGGATGTTTGTTACCCTTTCACGCAAAAACTACTGAACGGATTTTGATGAAACTTTACAGAAATATAGCTTCTACATCAGAATAACACATAGGCTATAATGTCTATAAAGATATTGGGAGACGGACTAATACCACGTGGGAGGAGCCGCTGGCGGCAGCTAGTTCATTCATATTTTACGTATGTTGTTCGAAAGAGCATGCAACTTTGTTATTGTAGTTACAACTGTTGAAGAAAACCTCTGAGTCACACGTAAACATTGTTTTGTGCTCTGCCGAGAAATAGGAAGAAAATGAAAGTATCCCATAAACTTATAGCTTTTTCAACTGTCGTTTGTTTTCTAAACTTTGACAAGGGAGACTAGAAAAAGTGACGTAAGTGACTATTAGTGATAACAATTGTCAAAAAGTTCAAGATATTTGGAATTGATTGTGTCCGTGATTTGAGTTCTGAATTCAAAATGTTCTGAATTATGACAGATTATGACGGATAGAGTTCGTATGTAGTGCGTAAGCTTACCTACAAGAAGTACTACGGCTACTTCAGACCCGAACTTTTACGGACACGGATCGGATGCAGTGCGTAACCGCCCTAATGCTGGCGAAATATATCGTGTTCAATCGCATAGGTATTTTGGAAATTTTGACAAACGATAATTTAATAAACTATGAGTAGGTAATTTTAACTTAAAAAAAATGTTATCGCCGACTGTAATTTTGTTTAGAGGCCACGGGTATCCAAAAACTTCTTAAAATTCTCAGTCTCGGTCCATTCTGTGAACGGAAATAATTGAACTGCATCCCGTTTCGATCCGATCTATAAATACATGACCATAATAATCCAGGATCGTCGGCGCACACCGTTCCCGCAGTCAGCCGCGCCGCGACGGTCGACGTCGACGTCACTCGTGCAACGCTTTTAATTCTCCCGACGAAGTCACGTAATTTTTGACAGTTATGACATGTGTCAAATTGCGCGCGTGATTGTGAGTTTCGCGGGTAAACGCTGAAGCTTTAATTTGCAAAACTTTAGCGAAGCTGTATGGGTTCGCTAAAGTTTTACGGATTACGTCTGATTAGGGTTCTCAATCTGCGTTTAACTAATTAAATAAATGTTTAAACAAATTAAATCACTATCACTACATATTACAAAAAAAGTGCCTCGCCGCGTCTGTTCGCGATATACTCACAAACTACTGAACGGATTTCCATGCGTTTTACTCAGTAGAAAGAGTGAAAAAAGAGGAAGGTTTTTGTTTATAATTTGTCACGGGCGAAGCCGGGGCGGGTTGCTAGCAAATCATAAAAAAAATTGTTCTGAAAATGCCTGTAGAAAATCGAAATTTTGTTTACAGAGTCGGTACGGAATGCGTGCGATAACAATAAATCTATGTCAAACGCGTGCATTTGGCATGCGCTTGTTGAATACTATCTCCAACTCTCTTGTCCTTTTCAATGAAGTGAAACCAAGAAAAGATAAAAATTATCTTTTAAACTTATTATCTTTTGGTTCAAGTATTTAATTCATAATTAAATATTATTTAATAGAGTGATTCACTTCATTATCTATTAAAGTAGCGGGTATTATAAACTCAATCCATTTAATATTTCATTTTTAAAGTTGGTGGGCAAAGCTGTAGTATATTTCCAGTCTCTATCTGCTAACAAAACGCACAGTAATGATGAAAAGCAAATATAAAAACTCTCAAAGAAATCTTCGAAGATCATGCTTGCTCATCTCAATTCTACGTTTTTAGAGGACTTTATTTACTACAGTGCAAGATGTATATTTAATTTCATAATATTTATGATTTAACATCTCAGTACGGATATTGGAAACTCTATCATGACATCACAACTCTAACATCTTATCCTTTGAAGAAAACACTTGAACCAACAGATAAAAGTTATGACTCGTCTCACACGTAACCAAAAAAATATATATTACGCAAACCATTGATTGCTTTCATGATATTCATTCATGAAATCATAATGCGGTACCATGACTCATTCAATCATTCACCGGTCCAGACTGACTGGCTATCGATATTCTTCTACGTAAGACGATTCACCTGTGACGTCAGTACACCCACCCACACAAGTTCACACGTAAAAATGTTGCGTTATCTTCGTTTTGGCAAGTGTTATTGTGTGGTGGAATTTACATGAACTGCAGTTGATTCAGTGTTGTCCCCGATTGTGTTAATGAAGAGCAATTTGTTTAATTGCTGATATTCCGGTGAAATTGTGCTTAGTTTGAGTTTTGTCATTCGTATCGTGATCCATGTGTGTTATGGGTGCGTTATCTCGGTTCCAAGCCAAATATGTTATAGGTGAGTTTTCAACTTATTTATATTTGGAAGAAAAATCCTTTAAAAGATCTGATCAAGTTTTACAGCATGCCAGCGTTCACAAAATGAGCTTTACTGTACTTTAACTAGAAAATTTTAATTTAGCATCAAACCGTCAATTTTGTGTGTGGTCTCCCAAACTAGTGATTAAATGAAAATGTTTACAATTAAACGCTAAAGTTTCTAAACAAACTGTGTGTGTTCCGGTCAGAACAGTTAGTGATTAAAAATTTAATGATCAATGAATAGCTCTGTTCCTTAATTTTGTAGAGGGAGAACTTACTGTTAATGCTAGCTTTTATAATAAATTTTCTAGATAACGTTTTTCTTTGTCATGGTTTATAATATTAAATTTACGAAAAACCGGTTCAACATATTACAGGCTGTTAAATAACTTCACAGAAATTTTGTTGTCATTTATTTTAGCGATATATTTTGCCGTTAAAATACAAATCACAAACGCAAAACAAATAAACATTGAGCATGCATTTAGCTATAAATAGCCAAATTGAGAGAGTAACTAAACAAATAACATCCTGTGGGTTCTGAAATAAACCACACACTGTAGCTGATGGAAAATCTTGAATTTTGTGCTGCTACGGTTACAAAGTTTCAGGTCATTGATACTTCAAACTACAAAAACAAAATAAATTCAAATTTGGAAACAAAAGACGTTGCTTTGTTGACACATTTTTTACGGGCTACCTCGACATGGTTAGGTTTTCGTGGCTTTCATTGTACAAAATATGTGGCTTCTCACCTTTTGGTATCGTCTGTACTTGAATGTTTATAATGGACCAACGATGGACCTTTGAATGTCTTCGTTAGGTATCAAATGGAGTCCGAGTGTGCCTGCCTAACCTTTTCCCAATTATTGTTGGGGTCGGCTTCCAGTCTTACCAGATTCAGCTGAGTACCAGTGTTTTACATAGAGCGACTGCCTATCTGACCTCCACAACCCAGTATCTGGGTAACACCATACCCCTTAGCAAGACTGGTGTCAAATCTCAAGATTCTGACTACCCGTAACGACTGTCGAAACAGAGTTCAGCTTACAGCGGTCGATTTCATTGTGCCTTTAAGCATGTTCATCCTCATCCTCCGGTCTCTATAATATCCCAATTTATTTGTGGTCGGTGTAGCATGTCTGCTTCTTCCATATATCTATATTTTCTGTCATCTCAATAGCTTCCTTTATAATCATCTTATCATCTTTCACACCATCTTCCCATCATAAGATAAATCTTACTAATATTATAAATGCGAAAGTTTGGATGGATATAATTTCCTTAAGTTCAATCACGCCAGAACGGCTGACCGGATCTGGATGAAATTATCTACTGCTACTTTTTATCCCGGCAAAATGTACGGTTCTCGTGGGACGACTTCCGAAATTCACGCCGGCGAATCCACTGGTAGAAGCTATAGTAATCTAGATATACCAACGTCTAATATCTCTTAAAAGCAGTGAGTGCATTCACTGATCCCCGATGACTAATCAACTCCGTATCCCTACCTAATTCACGTAAACACTTAGCACATTGCTACCTATTTTGGGGCACAAGCTACATTCGATAAATCTTTCAGAACGACTTAGTATTTCAAACAGTTCTGTAGTCCATCGGCCATCCCCTTTACAAGATCTGCTTTTACTCCTTAAGGTGAATGCTTCCATGTTTAAATGTTCAACTGAAAGTTTGACTTATTATTTCGGGGAACTTAAACGTTTATAAATCTCGGTTGTTTTGCACCAAGTAATATATTGTTGTATTTATTTTATCAAACATTATTAAATAGTACACGACCGAGCTCAGCTCATTGAAAATATGAAATAAAAGAATTTGCCCAGATATCATCTAAATCGATTTTTCGACCCCGAAGACGGGTATATTGCCATCGAAATAGTTAAAGCCGTTTTAGAGAACGTGATTACAAATATTGCTTGTTTAAAAGTATAGGATATATTTTAGTTGATTGAGCGTAATAATTGTCGCTTCTAAAACATTTAATATAAAGTAAATGTATTGCTTTATAGCTAGAAAATGACAAAAACTCTTGGTATTTCATAGACGATCAAATATAAAAAAGTAAGGACTCCTTTCAAAACCGAAACATCGCAGCATTCTCCTTAAAATCAACAATAATTCACCCGCAGCAAATGGTACAAAAAGCTCTCCGCACTCTGTTAGCGGTGGCGCTAAGCGCTGACTCACACAAACAGACATACGGACTATATTTAGGAACAGGGCGTGAATTTAAGCATCCTGTCGCAGGCATCAGTTAACTTGATAGTTATGTTTTATAACGACTTTTAAGAATGACAGTAGTTTTCGGAAATCTGTAAAATTATACTTTTATAATAGTACGTTTATAAGTGCAATAATTACTTACAGGCTAACACAACATGCTCCTATTATATATAGTACCTGGGCGACGCGGCTCTGCTCGGGTGAAAATAGAGAAATTTACGTTTTCTAAAAATGAAGCCGAGCTAGATCGACATACTAATTTCATGAAAAAGATTCATATCATATATATATACTTACATAATATACAAGAATTGCTCGTTTAAAGGTATTAGATATACAAAAACAACAAAATACAATACAAAGGAAAACACAACATCACAATACACAACAAACAAACAATACAAAGGAAACAACACACAAAGGAACAATATAACAAGGGTACAATACAAGGGTGGGAGGAGGGGTAGGTACAATATAATGGATAATGTCAGAAGCAATGTCGAATTGCATTTGGCTTGAATTAAACAAGAAGCCCTAGACAAAGTGCAATCAGCGATGTTGATTGTAAAAATGCCAAAAAAAAAATAAGTTCGACCACTTCGTCACAGTTTTTACTATTAACAATTGTTTAATAAAAACCGAACACCTGTGAACCGTGAAACGATATTTCCTGTTTTTTTTTAAAAAATACCAGTTCCTTAGCTACCTATTATATTCTTCTATTTTCAAATCGGGCATAAACAAAAGATTCATCGCTTCCTCCTTTATTTGGTTCAGACTCTGTAATCTATGGTCATGGTGTTACCATTACATTAAGTAGGAACGTGCTGTGTGCGTGCAAATAAGTTCTTTGACCTTGTGTTTTTTAAACCATCAACCTTGTATTATGGATCGTCTTTGAAAAAATCGTATATTCATGTACAATCATGGACAAAAACAAAACAGAAGCTTTGTTCTCAGATGATTATTTAAATAAAACAAAGAAACAATATAGGCAAACCATAGAATTATCCTAACATCCATTGAAATACGGCTGTAAAATGGAAGGACTCATCCTAGTGTCAACTCTCATTAGAAAAAATAAAACAAAACAATAATCGTAGATCATTATGCCTTTTTTTACGAAAATCTGAATAAATTTTTCATTTGAATTTGCTCCTGAATATACGTAAATTAACATTGGTATCGAATTAATGGTTCATGATCTAAGTGCAAACAAAAAATCTTTGCGGAAGATTTTGGTTTGCACAAAAACTTATGAAGCGATCGCAAATTGTCTCTGACTAAGCAATAAGTCTTTATGAGATTTAAGCCATTTGCTTGTAACGAACAAAAATTGTGAAAATGAGACTTCGGTGTTTCGGAAATCAAAATTGCAGGATTTGAGGCCGAAAATATTATAGTCTTGTCTTGAAAATGCCAAAATAAATACATATCGAATTCAAAACGAAAGAAGCAGGATTATAGTCACCTACTTGCAGGAATTTGCTGCTAACTAACACCGAGTTTGAATTGAGAATTTGAACTTAAGAACTATACCCTAATTGCGTATCAGCTGTTTTAACAGCACCAAGCACACGCCTTCCCTTTCAATTTGGTAACTCAACAATATTCTTTGCGTGTTTTACGCTGTTGAGTAGACGTATTTTTGAATATATGAAGCAATGCATGCAAAGGAAACAATTCGTAGCCTACTTTGACAATTAGGGTGCAGGTCAAAGGCTAACTTGAATTCAAAATTTTATCAAGTTCTCATGCAAATTCTAAATTCTGAAACTGGATGTAAGATAACCAAAATCATATGCACTTTCCAACATCCTTTTTAGCAAGATCTATAACATTATAATAACCACCACGATCTCTTTGTCCCAACAGAAGGCGAATTGGAAACCGAATGGCTACAAGCGGCAGGCCTAGGGTCCTTGGCGGCACCGTTCCAAGCGGGTCTGGAGGTAACCGAGGCCCAGCTGGGTGAAGCCGTTAGGCCCCTGCCCCGAGAACAGGCCGCAGCCGTGCGCAGACGCGTTAGGAGACTGAACAGGACTGTCAGGAGGAAACGAGCCGCTTCCAGAGCAAGGAAACCAGACATCCGGGATGTATTTAGGGATTTGGAGGTACGTGGATTTGTCCTTTGAAAATTTTGGTTGTTAACATCATAGTTTATTTTTGAATAAATTTATTATTATTTATTATTATTATTATTATAAGTCCCCTTTTTTATTTTTTTCGTTTATTAGATGTGGCTTATGAAATTTTACAATAGTGATATATTTGATTTCATCGAATAGGCCTAAAGGAACATTAATTGTTATACTGTACCTACGTTTAGAGCAAATAAAATTCTGATTCCAAGGGACTAGCCGGTCTTCGTAAAACTTACATTGAGTGAGCTGAAACAGCTCAGTACCAATAGAATAGCACTACAGTTAGTAGGCTAGGCTAACTTACTCTGTTTTGAGTTCTGAGATTTCCAATCATTGAGAGGATGGTACCTTCATTTGGTGCGTGACTGTATTTTTAACGTCATCGGAAAAACTGTTTCCACATTCTGAAAAGCTTAGTTAGCGGTTCGTAATTGGGATGATGACAATTTCTTCAAACAATTTGAAACAACGAATTGCATCAGTTTTTCGGGAAAATTGTTCACAATCCAGATATTCTTGCTCTGATTGCGGGATTTCCACATTGTTGACTTTAAGTCTCTAAATTGCTTTTGTAACAGCTTTAGTTTAATTCGAAAGCTCGTCGCGTAAAGAGCTCTTCATGCTCGAAAGGTTTTATTTAAAATGTGTATTCCATATACATTTCTTGTAAGTTTGATATATTATTTAAATTATCATCATCGTCATTATTATCATCAGCTTCTACCGTACCACTACTGGACATAGGCCTCTCCAATTCAGCTCCACTAACTGAGGTTGATCCTCACGCACTCTCACTCAGCCATTACTATAACCATCATTGTCAGACTATCTAGCCTTATATCCTATAATTACAATACGAAAGTTTCATATTCTTTTGTGTTAAGTATAGCATCATTTATAACCCAGTGTTCTTCCAATTAATATCTTTCTTGTCCATTAAAACAAACTTTCTTATATCTTTGATTAAAGTTACATTATCTCAAAGCTTGTAGAGCTTAGATTCAGAATCAACACCTCAGTTTGTATTGTCTTGTCAGAAACAGTAAGATAGATGACGTTCCTAGTGCTTAAGCGATAAATGAGGATCATTAATCGTAGATCATTATAGAGCAGTGAATACCTTGCGCACGCGTCGATAGTGCAAGCCTAGTTTGATAGATGGCAGGAGTTATTTACAATAGAATAAGTAAATGAAGATGTATGAAATATTTTTGTTTAAAAATTAAAACTTATTGTTTGAAACCTACGCAAGAAAAAATAGGTACGGTCTATAGATATAATGGCATACCAATAAGAATGGGAAATCACTTTCATCTGTCGATGCGAAAAATTCTAGTGGGATTGTATGGAGAAGCAACATAAACTTAAAACTGTAGATAATTTAAGTGATTCTCAATGACAAATAATAAAGCAGAATAATGTTTTGACGAATTAGAACTTGGACAAGAGGTTTATAGAAAATTTGGATTAAATCATATTTTAATGATAATTTTGTATACCTGAATCGGCCTGCATCACAGTGGACTGCGCATTCACTTGACATCTAGAAATGTATGATTATATACTGTGTTGAGTAATAAATATTTTAATTTGATTAAATGTAGCAAAAACAGTCACACGAGTGCCATTTTTTGTATTTTTTAACTTCGCATCCAAATTATTTATTGATGAGCAAACCACAGACGTACAAACTGCACTACAAATTACTAACAAAGGTGAAGAATATTTTTATGATTCACCTGTTCAAGTATTATTGTTATATCGAAAAACCAAAGAAGTTCTGTGAATGTCAATGAATCACTGGTCGAAAGATTATCGCCTACCACAAAGAATTTTCGTCGATTAGTATATAGAATGGTATTGCTGAGTAAATAGACTCATCACGTTATTTATTAGTGTCTGAAGTGTTTACTGCATTTTTCAGCGAAATTGCTGATCGAATTTCATGTAAATTCGGTTTTTCGATCAATTACAAAATAAGCCGGTCCTATGGTTAATGACTAAAGCTATTTTCATAATACTATTTCAATCGATATAAAAAAGAACTAGATGTGAGTTTCCACATTTTATATTATCATGGTCCACATCATTATCTTCTTTTCATTCATCTGCAGCATTACTATCTATCAGAAATCCCAGATCTTCAACGATTACAGTCATTTCTAATGACCATTCCACTCCACTGAACTCAATGAAAATATCTCGAGAAAACTCGCGTTTGAACGAATGAATGTAAGAAAACTGTCAATATGAAATGTTCTTATAATTCTTCTGGTACTTTCTAAGCCTGTATCTACCTGATTACTGATCGCAGCTGATCGCTTGTGGTTAGCCGCGAACGATTGGCTGTCATTATATTTAGTTTCACGCGCAGTGGGTTAATCGGTAAAATAAAAGCGTCATTGTCTGTTGTAATCTTTTCATGAGGTTCTGTTGTTTCTGGTTGTGACTGCATTTTTGTGTTGTTAGAGAGTCGGTCAGTGGGCTATCCTGTTCCATCTTTATCTGCTTTTTAGCTTGTGTTCAGATTGTTTTGTTATTTAAATATTTTGGTAGCTTGTTTAATTCTATTGTCTGTTTATCTCTTAGATTATCGTGCAGCATATTTTGGAGTTTTCACGTGATTCTGTTGACAAATAAGTTATCTGCTTTTGACGAATGTTTTAGATTAATTAAATCGCAAGTCACGGCTCTTGCAAAATACCACCGGAACCTTTCAAATTACCATGCCTTAGGGCTAAAAACCTATCCGGTTGTCTTAATCCTCAGGCGATAAAACAACAAATGATTGCCGCACTAGGCTAGCGAAATTTAATAGCAACGCAATTATCAATCTCACTCGCCATCCCAAAAATGCTTTGTGAAACTTCGCACGCAAAAAAGTGAATTTCGGAATCTAGATGATATTCGCTCCATCGAATCACGCGCTCTCGATCATGCAACTGTAAGTAAGAAACCATTACCCAGTGACGTGCGCTTTGAAATATGTTTTAAACTACTTTGAGACTGTATATTAGGGACAGGTGATAATGGTTCGTTAGATAAGCATGCAATTAAGGTTTTCGGGGATAGTTACCTGTTTAGTTCGAACCATGGTTTACGCGTGTTCACTCGTGAACAATTTGTTTTAAAAGTTAATTGTAGGTTTTACCTTAAGTGTTGCTGTAAATTATGTTTAGTTCTTTTAAATAAATTGGGAGTAATTAGTGTGTTTTGGATGCAGTGCTTTGAGACAAAACATTCAAAATGTGAACTCTGTGCGAGAATACGAAATGCTTTCCCTTGAACCCAATAGTGTCGTGGTGGTAAGTTTCTTATGAGTGCATATTCTGGAACAAAACTGAATTAGTAATGGCATTTTTATTTACAATACGCAATTTTGATTACTAAGATAATATTCCGTCACTCAATTTCCTCCGACATACAGTGAAAGCTTACGTAAGAACGTGTGAAAATCAAAACACGCCGCAAAATTGCGACAGACAGTTGACAATAAAACTTTATATAAAAATTACGCAAAATAAATATCTAGTATTAAAGTAACGTTAATTACACAAGCGATAGCAGTGTTAAGTACGATGTGGCGGACGCGTTGCGTTGCGTCCGCTGGTTTCCAAACTGCAGTGCGTGTATTCTACCGTAGAGGAGTTAGTGTGTGGTGCAGTGCGCTCAACGAATCTACACATGCACAGTGAACATGATCTGCGACACGATGCGGGTGAAGGTGTGCGAGAAAGTGGTGAACTGTAAGGGGCTGGCGCTAGTCCGCTCCTATATCGAGGCTCTGGTAAATATTCGTGATTTGTTCAGTGTCAGTGACCGGGGTGACGTCATTTTGGAAAGTTGGGAAAGGTCAGAAAAGGCTAAAAGGGTGAGATGGTTTATTGTTATCTTGGATGACGAGTTGACTTGCTTAACCTATAGAGGAAGACGCAAAACACGACCTATATTTCTTTGTAATGTTTGTTTCTGAAGCTTTGTTTTCTTTAAACAATCCAATAACATGTTTATGCAGATTTGGAGCAGATTTTGCTCTTGTTTTTGTTTTTAACTTCATCTTTAAGAGATACTTGTGTAAGATAAATATGAAAGTACCTGGTCACAGTCACACTGAACCTAAACAAGAGATTACCAGTATCATGTGATCTGAGGATTAAAATTCCCAAAAGATAAAATAAGTGTTTGCAGGTAGCTTATCGATAAGATTATACGATTGGATTTGTCTGTTTGTCTTCTCTTGGTTATCTAGGTTTTCTTTTTCCTAACTTTTCTTAAGTTTGTTAAGATCTGTTTTGCTATGAACTTCTACCAACATTTCTTCTTAACTTTTTCAAGTTAATGTGCATCTGTTTTGTTTTGAAGTTTTTCCAGGCTTTGATGGTTTCCTTTATTGTTTAGGCTATTTTTTTGAGGCGTCTTGATTTCTACTTGTATTACGCTATCAGTTCTATTAGTCGTTTATCAACTCAATCGCCCCCCGCGACATTTAGATTGGTATCTTAGTAAATATCTTTATCGATATTATCAGCTAACTAATGCGTTACTCTTTCGAAATCACGTTTAGTTATACACATTTTAGATTTAGGGCATACGATTTAATTTAATTTATTATATCTATCTATGATAATATATTTGCTTTGTCTGTCGTAACTCCTTTTAAATGTCCAAGCATTATTCGTGATTTCATCATTAAAAGCTTTTCTATTATTTCTAGAATATAATTTTTTAGTACGCAATCTAGATATTGCTTTGCGATTAATTAAATTATAGGTACCTAGGTCAGTATACTATCGCGATAAACAGATAATGATGAATTGATTTGATCTACTTTTACTCATTGTTTACCAACAATGCACAAAGTGGAGCAAATAAATGCGATAGTAGACGGTTCGTCAACTAGATACCTACTTTGAATATATTATACCTTGATATGCAAATTGTATGGATTGATAAACTGATTTAGTTTATTTTGGCCCAATTTTTTGAATAGATGTAAAGCTACTTGATTAGATATTGATATCCTTATTATTTAGCTAAATATATATATTATGTTAGCATTAATCACAGTTCATTGAACTATCACAACAATTACCTTTGTCATACACACAATTTACTTTTTTTTGCAAAACCACCCACCATTTCCTGTCAAAATTACTCAGCATTATTTCCATCTAAAATTAGGCTTCACTCACTTCTAAAAAACATAATCCTCTACGCTTATTACATCCAATTACGCATAAATCATTGAGCACCGAATTTGGCTCGACTCAATCAACTTGAGCGTGCAGGAAACGCCGATCGTTTATTGTTTTCTAGTGTTTTTATGTCCAAGGTAAAACTAGCAGCTTTATGTTCTAATGGCCTGTAAAGATTGTGTGTTTACTGAGCATAATGCTTCACGGATCATGGCTCAAACACGCACCTGATATCGGTCGAATCATGTAATTGAGCTGGTTGCTTAATTTATTCGGTTATGTTTTCCGGTTTAGATGCCAAGGTCTTACAGATGCTTTGGTGTTCGTTGCTGTTATGGAGTTCCTTTGTTTCACGTGTTTGAGATATATAGGTATCTTCTTGATCGCTTTGCCTTCAGTTTTCATCTTTCAAGCCTTTGTTGTAGATATTTTGTTTTGTGTTTGCCTGCGTGCTACATATACATATAGACACGCGTTTATAAGATGAGTTCTAATAGAAAACCAGTATATAAAAGATCTTTACAAAGTAGCATTCTATAAAACTGGTGCAGGTATTTTTCTGATTGGAAATCTATAACATACCAGGCCCCTCAGAAAGTATTGCGAAAAAAAGTTTTTATATATGGGAGACTGGCCAGTTATAATGTTTTTCGAAAATATGATTATTTATAAGTAAAAATAAGTAAGTTCCAATTTCAAAATTTCCCTCCACATTTTTTGCGAGTTAATTCAAAGTATTGTGTCTCACTGAAATATGGATCTGCGCCGGGAACATTTTAGAGCTATGATTTTATACGATTTCAAGTGTCGCCTGAAACCGGATGAATCGTACGATAGACTTCAAATGGCATTCATGGATGAAGGCCCTTCCAAGGCAACCGTGTATCGTTGGTATAACGAATTCAAGCGCGGTCGACCAACTTTGGGGGATGACGAAAGAAGCGGTCGCCCTTTGACGGCTGTTACCGAAGAAAACGTGCTAGCAGTGAAAAATTTAATCCAAGACAATAGGCGAATTACATATCAGGAGATTCAACACATATTGAAGATTGGATCGGGAAGCGTTCACGAGATTCTACACAGCCATCTTCGCGTGAGGAGGATAGTATCACGCTGGGTGCCGCACAACCTCACCGATGCTCAGAAGCAGGCCCGGGTGGAATGGTGCCGTGATATGCTTAACAAATTTGAAGCAGGCTCGTCTCGGCGTGTTTACGACATCGTTACAGGTGATGAGTCCTGGATTTATCAATACGACCCAGAAACCAAGCGCCAGTCGACTGTTTGGGTGTTTCAAAATGAGCCAACGCCTACCAAAGTGAAGCGATCTAGAAGCGGGGGTAAGATTTTGATCGCTAGCTTTTTTAATTTGACTGGCCACTTGGTATCAATTCCCTTACGGGATCAAAGAAGCATTAATGCCGAATGGTATACTACCAAATGTTTGTCAGAAGTTTTCTCTGTTATAAGCAACAAGCGACCAAACACAGGGCTCCGCGGGCTACTGCTCCACCACGACAATGCACCTGCGCACACCGCACTCAAAACGAGGGACTTCCTGGACAGCACGCCAGTCAAACTCCTGGGTCACCCTCCTTACAGCCCTGATCTAGCACCGTGTGACTTCTTTTTATTCCCAAAAATAAAAAATCAGCTCAAAGGGATACAATTTTCGTCGCCGGAAGATGCGCTGGCTGCGTTCGAGCAGGCTGTAAACGAGGTGTCTGCGGCGGACTGGAAAAAGTGTTTTGAAAACTGGTTTAGGCGCATGAATCTTTGTATAGAGGCTGGTGGAAAGTACTTTGAAAAGATTTAATAAAAATATATGTACGTATAGAACAATTTTTTTTAGTTTCGCAAAACTTTCTGAGTGTCCCACGTATGTAGTAGCAACAAGACCTTATAAACCTTCATCATTAAAATCTTCTACAGCTACTAGAAACTGTTAATGCTTTTCTGCAATAGTTTCATCCATCCCATTGACTAACACTTTGGTATTCTTATTAGAATATTTCTTACCACTCACACATTGGAAAATCCTAGTAACAATAAGCCCTTTGATATTATCAGTTGCATTGCATATGAATAGTTTCACGGTAAACTGATTCTCATTCCCGACGCCTATAATATTATATTGTTATTCTAACATGCTTGTCGTCTGTTGCAACAGTTAGTTCCAAGTACATTCATGTTTAGATTAAGTATAGTAAGGATTATGTCATTCACCTTGGGGACATCAATTGTATTGGTATTAAACGTGTGTGTTCTTGGTTATATACTCTTCATATCGTCGATATTATTTTTATGGTTAAACTCATCCTTTTCGTATCTTTGTAGAAGATTTTCATCTTAGAAAGATCTTCGTTTTTCCATCACATTTTGAATAAGATTAAAAACAGGACTCTTCCATCAGATGTATGTGTATTGACAGCCCTTGGTAGATTCAAATGAAAATCAACTACATATCTATAAGATAAGGCAAACGACTCACGGAGAAACGACATTAAATTAAGTTATTAGAAACCATTTACGCCTCTGAAAGCTCTCACTTCCGTTTCCAAGAAATATCTACCACAGTTTTCACATTACTATCTGATATCTAAATAAACTTGCTTCAGCCAATCTCTCGCACTTCCTAATATAGATGTAGGTTTCTTGCAGAGATTGCCTTATCAATATTTATCGCTTGCCTCCATAACGGGCGGTAGTTCTTGATTCGGACCGGTTTCAGCAGCACCGTTGACACACATGCCCATGTCGAATGCTAAGGGACTGTCGATAGATGTCGCTTCCGCAATATCCGCTACTTGTGTATCCGTCGTGACGGATTGATTGGTATCTAATCACTGGTTGGGCTTAATTAAGGTTGGTTGCCCAAGGCTGTGTTGTTAGTAGACGTTGCGGCGACGACGAAGTAGAGGTGCCCTTGGGACGAAATGTTGTTGAACTACAAACCAGCTAGTAAAAGCTTGAACATTTGTTGAAGCAGTGTTGGTCTGGCTAGCGACAGTTTTGTAGGTAATATCAAAAAGCCATTTAAGATGACGCACTAAAATTTAAGTAAGACTAAAAATATACATATTAAGTAGGTAGGTACATTAGCGAATTCGCTGCAAAAGATATTCTTTTATTCCTGTTTAATATTGATTCATCTCTTTCAATATTACCTAACGACCAAATCAGCATAACTTAACACTAATAACATTAAAGCGATAGTATCCGATTCCAATATTACCATATTAGAAGAATTCGAAAGAAAAGATGACCTAGCATGAAATAAAATTAAGAATTTAAACAGAATGTCAGTGAACTTCAAAGTATTACATAAATAAACGATTACATAATGATACAGTAATCGTTAATAAGTAGAAATTACATTGAAATTCTTCTAAAAAGTAGCCAAGTCATTAATTTAGGAGCTTTCACCAACGATTGTGTAATATGTGGACAAACAATACGTAATGGTTAAGTTTCTCTTTTTAACTAAACTCTTGAATTTAAGAAGGGACAATGACAATGGTGACTCTAAACATGGGAATGTTTATTTTTATAAGTAGTCTTATTTCTTAAAAGTTGTGTCATTAAAAAGTAGCACAGTTTTAAAATAATTTATATAATAATCTGAGAATCTTAAATTTTTACGCGACTTAAGTAACTAACGGCGTTTATAGTTGTCACATCAAGTTCGAAGCACGGTTTTGCGATTTCTAAACCTTATATGGAAGAGAAAACGTTATGAGTTTATGACTATTACATAGTAACTGCGCTTTTATGCTATGTTGGTTATTACGGTCGTTGTTCTACATTTTTGGATTTACTTTGCGCACCAAGGCATTCACTCACTCTATAAAATTAATTATCTGTTATGTTTATAGATCTTCTAACATGCCAATACCCAGAACTCAGAAATTAAACTTGAATATCTAGGCATGTAGAGTTGGACCTGTGGACCTCCAGGCACCGGTTCGAACGGGTCCCAATGATATAAAAACGCGTGGACTTAAGAGGATATGTGGTTGCAGACACCCGACTGAATTTCCTTCATAAAAAGGTTTTTTTTTCGTTTATAGTTGTCAAATTTTTACACAAGCCCTCTGTTGACAGCGCAATTTTAAGCATCTTTTGAGGGTTCTAGTGCTGTCAAAGATAAATTTATCATCAAAAAGGAAAACATAGGGACACAGTATATATCTGTCTTTTTCAGTTTATGGAATATCTTATAAAATTGGTCCAATATTAGAGGAGGAAATAGGCGAGAGCCAAACCTCGAATGATGACTTTTTACTTAGGAAATACAGTCGGATGTCTGCGACCGCATTTCCTCTTAATATATATTACTAGACACCTGTCGCGGTTTGTGTTTGTGATCAACGCTTGAAAGATAACTTTGAACCACTTCCTAAAGTTTGATTGAGCTAAAATTTTGAACTCACATTTTATTTTCGTGACTATGCAATCATTAATATAAAATATTAGCTTATTTTAGACTGATTCCAAACACGCCTGACTCTTTAAAACCAGCCAGAACTATGTTCCTCGTAACCTCCATGCCGTTAAGTTCCTTACAGCACGCAACCTCCACAATTACTGGGAAATAAATTTTCTTTACAACACCATCAGTGAAAATTCTCCCACAAAAACTGTCAGCTAATAACTCGACAATCAATAGCAATTGTATCTTACAAGTAACAACCGGTAACAGCGTAATTGCTGAACAATGCGTCGTTCACACAGTTCAACTCTCCGTGGCAAGAGCATGCGCATCGGGGAGACGTGGGACAAAACGGTGCAAAACATCGTGAATAACATGGGCAAAAACTATGAAACTACCTTCATGTGCATTTGGTGCATGTAGGCTATCGATTGTGGGCATTGATTAATTTTTTTTATGGAATGGTTTGTCTTGAAATAAACTTTTTAAATTGACCCATTAGTAACCGATAATGCCTTCGCATTCGCAAGTCTACTTTTTAATAAATGTCTTACTTAGCTGTTTAGCAGATTCCAAATTTTTTATGGAGTATTTGTATTTAGAAGCCGCTGATCATTGCTAAAAATTCTCGAGGTTTTTATAAATAGTCACAGCGGATTTGTGTATCTGAAGTTAGGCTCTGCGAACCATTGCGCAAGAAACGGTTTACTGCATACAGTAAGCGAGATAGGACGATGCGACAAACGTAAGCGAGTGAAAGAGGCAATTATATAATGCTATCTTTACCTCCAACGTTGACACAAAAATAGCTACTGCACAGGATCTTGCAGCCAACTTCAGAGACACGAAGATCCGCTGTGACTACTGTATGGGCTTTTGTAATTTTATAAAAACAAGAGTGAAATTAATAGATTGAAATTAATGATTCTAAATCTCGTTTACGGTTTTAAAAATTATTATTCACACAGTGGTGCGCTTTTTTACTTTCATTGTATTCTAATTGATTGTAAAACTCTACACTTAATCAATTATCTTATTCATTAACATCCGTGACTAAATGTTAACAATATCGAGACTAATCACTGATAAGCGTATGTTTACACCGATTCGTAATACACTGGCCTAGGAAGCAATTTCCTGGCTTTGACTCATTGTTGCCGTGCGTTAGCTCTGGTCAAGTGGGCAGACTGCATTATTAGCTTGCCACATAATACAAATAACAATCGTAGTAGTCTTTCTAATTGTGTTTTAATGAATAGAAAGATGAAATTAGACGTGAGCAACCCTTGTGATTGCATAGCTGTTGCTGCATCGTTCATCTTCCTGCCCTTGTCCCATATTACTTGGAGCGCACGGCGCAGCACGTTTTCTTCTTCTTTTCTCCCCGTTCAACCATCCCGCTGTTATCCAGTCCGCGAAAAAAGTCAGCCCTGCCTAAAAATTTATGTTCAGAACAGACGACTTCTAAAACAAAACATATTGATCCTGTCAAATTTTACAAATAAACTGAGACTTAACTGGCATGCTGCATAATTAAAAATAAAAGCAAGAAATAATAGACGCATCAAGCTCTATTCCCACAGCTGCTCACCACGTGCTTTCTACCTGTTTCCATTACCACACAAGCTGGCTGGTTAGCATTACTGACAGACAATCAACGTAGTTTCCGTCATCCAGCGATAATTTAATAGACGGTGATTATATGACTGATCGGCTTATAATTGATGATGATTAGAACTTGTTTTTGCGATATATCTGGTTAGTTTTAGTATACTTATTTTAAGAATAAATTTGGTTGCTGACATCCGACTGAATAGCCTAAGCAAAAAGTCATAATTTGAGGTTTGGCTCTCGCCTATTGCCTCCTCCAATATTGAACCAATTTAAAAGATATTTCATAAATTGAAAAAGATTTATACTGTGCCTCTATGGGTTCCTCTTTGATGATAAATTATCTTCAGAAGCACTAGAACCTACAAACATGCTCAAAATTGCGCTGTCAACAGAGGCTGTGTACAAATTTGACCAATATTTAAATGAATAAAGATAAATTTAGGGGCACAGTGTATATATTTATTTTTCAGTTTATGGAATATCTTTTAAATTGGTCCAATATTGGAGGAGGAAGTAGGCGAGAGCCAAAATTTGAATTATGACTTATTACTTAGGAAATTCAATTAGAGCTCTCTGCCAGCCTTTTTCTTCTTGAAGATGTCGATTATGGAAAAGTGCATCATCAGGCTACAGCAGTAGGTACACTGCTAGACATAGTCCTCCAATCACTCGTTACTTACCTCAATTCTTGGCAAATTGCATCCAGCTGCAACCAGCCACTCTGCAAAGATCATCTCTCCACCTAGTCTGAGTGCATCCTACGTTACGTTTACCAATTCTCGGTTTCCGCTCAAAAGGATTTAGTTCTCTTTTAAATAGATGTGGTTCATTCACAAACTAGGTATTCTAAATCATCGGTACTCTAAGTATTTTCAGCTTTGACTTAAGTTTTTAAATATTTTCTTTTTTTAAGTCGCTGTACTTCTGTTTGTATCCACAACTGCTATTAATCATCCGAACAGGATTAGACACGGAAATGTTCCTCGGAGTCGGATGTCTATTTGTCACTATGCTATTTTTATGTCCGTGGCAGTGATTGATCGCTTACAAGTGTTATGGGTAGGAGCAGTAGCCAGTAGGCACGACTCAGGGAAATCATAGGGTAGAGAGAGAGAATATAGTAATTTTCTTAACGTTATGAATTCTATTATATAGTCACGTCCACATCTAGACCACATGCTGCTACATTTTTATCCACAGCAAATTTCTCGATAACTATTTCGTCCGTGATTTTTTGGTCCCGGATGGAATGCTCTCTCCTAGATTGTGCATCAGATGTAATCTGTTCGTGTCTTGTCCTCAGAACTCAAGTGGTAGTGAACCGCGGTCGCGCAGTGCGACTCCCGACTCATTGGATTCTCTGCCGAGTGGCGGCTCCGGCAGCCCGCCGGCTGAGTGGGCTGATGCCGCTACACCGCCGGATTTTGTGTAAGTATCTTCTCTGCAACATTAAAAATACTACTAGTTTGTTGTCTCTTCACCACCCTTGGTTGACTGCATAGGCATTAAGTCCGCGTTTGTACCTTTGTGCATGAAGTCTAAATAAATAAATAAAAAGACCCATATATGCATCATGAAATAAATATCAATCTAGGAGATTACCAAATGGAGATATTAACGGCAAATGAATCTCATTATACTTCTCGACGACTGCTGCTTCTGAGCAGTGAGAATCTGAAATTATATTCAAACTTTCCTAAGGAAGGTGTAGAAGTGGACGTCATTGCCCATCAGTGGCAAACAATGTAGGCTAAAAACTTTAACTTAACTTTAAAAACTTAAGAAGAAACTTTTTATTCATCAAATCACATATTCGTATTAACACACACAAGGTACATTGCTGGATTTTGACCGCTTTACAATCTAATCTGCAAAAAGGGAAGTCGCTTAAATCACCTAGTTCGGCATTAAGATCATTTATTGCTGTCAATAAGATGGCAGCATGATCAGACAAAAGCAGCATCCCTTCATGAGGATGGAGAAAGAAACCATGAGTCGTCTCCATCTGATATCAAGGAAGACGACTTCTATTGATGCCCACATCATCCCTCATCTCTTGTGTTTTCATCACCATAGACTACTATTATGTTCATCACTAACTTAACCATTCCTTCCACAGCGACAGCTACCCCGTGGTAGGCAGCCACGCGCCGCTGGCCCGCACGCCGTCGGCGCCGACGTCCGGGCGGCGCGCGCGCCTGACGCCGCCGGGCACGCCGCACTCCCCGCCGCTGCCCATGCACGAACTCTTCAAGCCTAACGACTTGCATTGGGCTGATATTGCGAGTAATACCGGTTAGTAGTTGATGCATTTTTAAAACAGTTTCACCTTGGACATTTCTAAAAGAGAAGCGGTTTCTGGCTGTCCAGGAAAAAGTTGCATAGATCAAATTAACAGTAAAGTTTTATCACCTGCCTTGCCTATTCCCAAATTTGTTGGAAGTCCAAGCGGACTAGAGGGCTACTCAACAACTGTTGAGTACCAGAGTTTTACATGGTTATAAAGAGCTCACAGTATTGTTATTTGCCACGGGACAACGTCACTGGCCAACTGTTTTTGTTAAAAAAATAAAGTCTAACTCCATCCAAAGTTCTGAATGTCATAAAATAATTGTGTTTTCCAAATCCCGATAGTTATGGTTTATGTTTTTAATTTTCAGAGGGAATCGAGCTTCTGGGTTACCAAAGATACGGCACAGTCCAGGGACCGAGGATAGGAAAGGAACGAATCAATGGATCCATACTCAAAGACAACGATCCATTCATGTAAGTACCCACCAATCCACAATCATTCACATGATTTTTAATTAATAGATCATCATCTGATCATCTGACTGAGAAAAAGCCTACAACATTATATGCAAAAGAGCTGATGAATTGTGAATTTATTCTCCCAATTTTAATGATTTTACTAGTAGTTTGATCATTGGAAACACCCACGGTGCTTCATAAAAATCGTTGGTATAATAAATGATCCACTAACATACAATGTTGAGTCTCGTGATTCATGACTTCAAAGCTATAGCAATACCAACGATGTTGAAGAAGGCAAGACTTTCAATAACAATGTATTTTTATTTTACAGTAACAACAAACACGCGGCCGTGTCTCGCGCGAAGAGTGCTGCGTCAGCTCAGCAGCCACTCAGCTTCGAACACAAGTTCAATCTCGACAGGCAAATGCTCGATCATGAGGAGGTAAGAACCAACGTCATATAAATTAATATATAATATAATTATAAATAATACATACATATAACAATAGCAATAAAGAGCAGGTATGTACCTACATACATCCTATAAAGGCATAAAGCCCTTTTTAGCTTAATATTGACAATTATAGAATCAGGCTTGAGGAAGGTCTAACTGGAACGGTCTTTAATTGCAGTAACTAGTAACAATTTGCAATTATCACCAGCCAATTTACTTAGCTCGGTGTGGCTTGGTGATTAGGACTTAAGGTTGCACGAGTCGATCATTCTGCCATACAAACGTAGTCTGGCGATTACTCCACTGTTTGACGATGTACGTTCAAAATAAAATATTTTGTCTCATCATTATCTAGTTCTAGCCCTTCATTTAAAAAAAAAAGAAAAAAAATATGGGTGTCGAAAGTTCCGTAATTTAACATGATTTTAACGCATCTTTGGGCGGAAATAAATACCATTAGAAGAAGGAAAATTGCAAAACAGCCTCCATATCAGGGATAGATTAGTAGTTCAACAATGCAAATAATTTTATTTTGTTTTTTTTTTATTTTTTTCGTTTTTTCATGATATTCAGACTCCCAAAGGTCTGTTTATAAAATTTCGCGCGCTCGTTTTCGTCCTAAATCATCATCCATTTAGCTAAAAATTTCCAAATTGCTAATTCGTACGCGAACTAGCTTCTTACTGCTCATGACAGCATCTCTCTTACGTGTTGTTGGATGAGATGGCATGCCTTTTAACCCCGCGCACAAAACCGACTCGGGTCGACTAGGGCTACCTTAAGATTGTCTCGTACCCTATAGGGTTTCATCAAGTTTACAAGCTGAAATGGAACCCAGGACAGCGTTTTTCAGCTGATTACTACCTATAGCTACAGATAGATGCATATCCTAAAGATCTTTGTTCATAATGTTCAGCCTATAAACTGGTAAAAACACCAAATATCCAAAGCATCATCATATTATGACCTTCTCTCCAGGACTGGCCCGAAGAAGACAGTACAGTAGACATAGAGAGCGTCGGCGAGCCGACGCTGAAGCGCCTGCCGCCTCTCCTGTGGCTGGAGCTCACCGCGCTGTTCGACCGCTACTCACTGCCCTTCCAGAAGAGGAAGTCGCCCAAGAAGAAGAGGAAAGAAGGTAACAATTGAATTTTGTTTTCGATGATAACGTGGATTTTTTATTACTTAGGAGGTGGTTTAGGTTTCAGTCTTTGTCTTTGATTTTTAAATATTTGTGAATGAGCTTAGAAAAGGACCGATCAGTATGGCAACGCTTGGAGGAGAGGGGGGGGGGGGGGGTTATGTCCAGCAGTGGACGTCTTTTGGCTGAAATGATGATGATGAGCCTTGAACAGACCGATAAACCCAAAGAATGAAGACGTATCAAAGACTGGAAGATTTTGTATTTATTTATGTGCTAAATGAAAAGGCCAGTCAAGTAAGGTGCCGAAGACACTGATAACGTTTGCATTATGACCGAGTTTGGTTTTAGCTCATCTTATTTAGAAGAAGAAAAAAAAATCTCCCTTTTTCGAAGTTGTGGAACTACTTCTTCACAGACTCTCATTTCATTAGCTTGAATTTACAAAATGTTCGTAATAATCGACTATTTCTAGTCTAATGGAAATATTTTTCTCCATCCAGAAGGCTCAGTATTCGGCGTGTCCTTAGAGACGCTGGTGCGCAAGGACATGATACTGTGGGAGGAGACGTGGAGCTGCGCGCCCAGCATAGTGCGAGCTCTGGCCTCCGCACTGGCACAGCGCACTGCTGACGAGGGGCTACTCAGAGTTCCCGGGAATAAGCAGAAGGTAACAACATCCTTCAGAACGCTAATAACTGCTTTTATGGACTGCGTTTTTTAGAGCCCAAAAACCTCTTTTGACCAGCCTGTTTCCTACTGTTTGGAATGGCTTCTAGATGATCTAGAATGAACTGAATAATATATATAGAATGTTGGGCCTTGTATGCAAATTTACTGTCTCCAATGATGACCCTGTTTGTAGTAATTTCGTTAATATTGGTGGCATCTACGACTTCATAGCGAATGCTTTGACATACGATCGTTATAATGCGATACAAATTTGCATGGATTCAGTACCTACATGACTCTGGAGCCCTCCTAGTGTTGGAATTTTTCATCGGTATTAGCCAACTTTTTTTTTTAAATCTGCATATTTTTACTGTAAGAAGTTCAAAACCGTTACCTATTCCTATCTAGCTCAATTAGATTTCTAATTATTCTCCTTTGTTGGCTCCCAAACAGAGAAAAAGACGTGCGGGCGTCGCGGCGCGTGTAGGTACTAGCCGGTGACTTTGACCTTTATCGTGAACTTTAGGAAATCAGCTGATAGGTAGCGCTTTTGAATGTTATTTTCATTGATGTTATTTGTGAAAAAGGAAATTAATCAAGCAAAACATTTTTTTTCTTAAATAGGAAAATCAATAGTATTTTTTTGCCCATTTAAGAAAAAAAAAAAAACATCTTCGAAAAATGCCAAGAATCATGGGGGTCCAGAATCATGTACTTTATGAATCCATCCAGGTTTTTTTTTTTTTTTTATCTATAGTCTCGCGTTTGACCACTATCTCGCCTGATGGTAAGTGATGATGTGGTCGACGGTGAAGCACGCTTGCCTAGAAGTAACCTATTCACTCTTGACTTAAAGTCCCCAAGGTTGTAGCTATCAGGAAACAAAGACTCCGGCAGGGAATTCCACTCCTTAGCTGTGCGTACAATGAAAGTATTCGCAAAACGCTTTGTACGTATGGGTGGGATGTCAACCATGTACCGGTGGCGCATTGCCGTACGTCTTGTTGTCCGGTGATGAAAAGGGCTAGGTGGAATCAAATTGTGCAGTTCCATCGCACACTCCCCGAAATGTGGTGTTTTATTTCGTGTCGGTGTCAGACACACATAACTTACTTTCAACGTTCAAGAAGTTGAGCAACCACAGAGTTTTTAAGTCACATTTTTGAACCATCTCTCGTCTGTTCCAGATCGAAGCCCTGTGCCAGCTGATCGAGCGCCAGTGGTACTCGGAGCGCGCGGGCGTGGAGGCGGCGCTGGCGCGCGCGGGCAGCCACGAGCTCGGCGCCGCGCTCAAGCGTCTGCTGCGCGCGCTGCCGCAGCCGCCGCTCACGCAGGAGCTCATGAGGCTGTTCTATCACACTTATGGTGAGCTTCTTCTTCTTAGCATGATGGCGGAACTTATAGTGACTAACATCTTGAATAAAACCAGAACGATGTTTTTGAGAAGACGACAGAATCCAACTGCAACCTAAACATTTTTCTTTATTAGCTGGTAGAATGTCTTGTATTGATAGTGTCATTGAGCAGTGGTGGCCCAGTGGTTACAGCCGCGACTAAAATGTTGTAGGTCATGAATTATTTCATCACCACTGTTCTTAAAACAGTGAAGGAAATGAGGAAACCGTCATGTCCTAGAACCAAAATATCGAAGACATGTGACATCCACCAACCCGCACAGAGCCCGCGTGGTGGATTAAGGCCCATTACCTCTCTCACAGAGATGATGCCTGTGGCCCAGCTGAGGGAACATTATAAAGCTGATGATGATAGTTTCATTCTTTATCATATCTACTCGTACCTACCTACTCTAAAAGAACAAACAACAGGGTACAAGTGAGTGATAGTTGTAGAATGTAGACATTCTACAACAAAAAATAGGAATAAGGTTGGGTCCGGAAATACCCAACTTTGAAGATGAGTAGCAACAAAATTTCGATCATAACAAGATTTTTTTTAGTCTTCAGAAATTAATCTTGAACCTACATAGTGTATAAGATTGATTAATTAAAATCATCTCACATGATAAAATGTTACCAATATTAAAATGCCTTTGACTTATATATATGGAAAAAAGTTACCAATATTAAAATGCCTTTGACTTATATATATTTATTATATATATATATGAAAAAAAGTTACCAATATTAAAATCCCTTTGACTTATAAACTTTTTAATTTCTTCCAGCTCTTAGCGGCACCACACAAGGCCGAGCACTGAACCTGCTCGTACTACTGCTGCCGGCAGAACAGCGGGCGACGTTACGTGAGCTGATGAGGCTGGTGCGAGAGATCGTCGCCAGGCAGGACACCAACAAGATGACAGAACATAACGTGGCCATGATCATCGCGCCTACGCTCTTCCCGCCCAGGTAATAACAAATACTAGAAAGTAGAATTACCTTAGCGATTTTTGCATGGCATTTGGTTCAGTAGATCATTATTTGATTGTTTGAAAATTGGAATAAATCTTACGGAGCACCTTTTTAGAATTTATAATTATTCTTTTTTGAAAACACATGTTTGCAATATAGTAGGTACATAGCGATTAATTTGCTTTAAAACATCAGTAGACACTTAACAAAACACGGGAGTTCCCCAAGGTTCAATACTGAGCCCTTCATATTTCCGAGTGTATATTATCTTAGAATTTACGATAACTTTTCTTTATTACACAGGATCTTTTCTGAATTTTATTAGCTGATATTAATTTGTAAATGAGTCGTTGGTGTGCCTTGTTCAATAAATAAATAAATTATTAGCATCAATGTTAACCAGAACTATTTCTATTTCCAGTCTCCTGATCAAGCAATCAGACAGTCTCGAAACTCAGCTCGCAACAGCGGCAAACAGCTGCCACGTGACAGAGGCACTGATGCGCTGGTGCGAGCAGCTGTGGCTGCTGCCCGCCTCACTGCTGTCGGCCGCGCAGAGAAAGCCGCCGCCCCACAGGAGAAACCACCACACCTGACTCACGCGCCCAGTGATTGTTGTACATAGGCAGGACAAGCTCCCGGGAAGGGTCCAACTGGCTTTCACGCACAGTGAACATTAACTTTGACCTTGACATTGAAACTGCCAAAGTCAAAGTTGATATGAACGCCAGTTCCAGTAGTGAATGAATGGATATTTAAGTTAAATGAGTGACCGAACAAGGTTGATTGGATTGAAGTCCCGTTTTAATGGACTATCCATTAAATGGTGCTCACAATAAGTATTATATCGAATAAGAACAATTAAAAATATATCCAATATTATTTTCAGTCAAATTGTGCTGTGTTTATTATATTTTATTCTTGAACAATATTATAGATGAGTGATAATTATTAAATATGCTTACCTACAATAATTATACTCCTTTATGTTATTTTGTATAATAATGTGAATAAGATGCCAAATATTCAACCATTTTTTCTTAATTTATAGTGATATTATCAAAATGTTATTCCAGTTTAGAGGCTGAACCTAGCTGATTTACTTTTTCAATAGATCACTTTTCGCTCTTATGCCTTTAGCAATAAGGTTGAAAAGTGGTCTGCTGTGAACTTTCGCGGGTATACCTTTCAAAATGTTATATAAATCATAGCTGTTTAAAAAAATGACAATGAAATCTAGGGAACGGAATAGTTGTGATTGCTCTCAATAAAATCAGAATCAATTATAACAATAATGGTTAAGTTTGTAGATTGTATTGAGAACAAGCAATTTGTTCTGAGTCGTAAGAAAAGCTTGAAATAGCTTGGTGCCATCTAGTTGGATTTGAAGAAGATTTTAAATAAAATTCTTGACATTTAGAGGAATCTTGTAACAAAAGAAATTGACTTCAATATTGTTTACATTTGGGCATCTTCAAATCTAAATACTAACAAGGGGTTGCCAGAGTAAATAAAAGGCGTTATTAATTTTGGGATGTTACCTTTTTGGCAATAAAATAATCTAACGGTTGTAATAATGGTGCCTTGCATTGATATTAAGTTGCACAATTAATTATAAAACATGTAAATACTATATACTTCGGTTTTTGTAATATATTTTACCGATACTAAGCATGCAAAGACTGACTTGGTGTATTATTATAATGTAATATTATTTTGTAAGTGTATCTACTTTTCAGAATTTAATAAAATGCATATTACTTATCCAACTGTTTTATTTTTTTAAATTAATTAACTTACAAAACATCAAATTTCATAGCATTCTTAAAAACTTGTGGTAAACAAAATTGCTTTCAGCTTCTTAAAAATACTGCAAACATGCTTGCTTCAACTTTGCTCTCCATACAAAAATAACCACAGAGTTATGTATTTCTGAAAAACTCCTCATTCTAACTCACGATCCAAAACTTCAACAATTATCTATAACTGAATTGCCACATTTTCCTCTGCGTCTGCATACGTATTATACAACATTTCCGCGAAAAGGAAATACATTAAAACAGTCACTCGCACGTAATTCAAACACAACTCAATATTTAAAATTCTTGACCAAATAAACAGCTTCATTATCAGCCCCACAAAGAATCCTGCCTTTGTCACAATTCAGGCTGTTAATTGGTTTATGTAAGGTTGGTATCAAGGAGTTCACCATCATAGCTTTTTTGTCCTCTAATGGCATCCATGTCACTTGGTTATCTTGGCCTTTAGAGGTCTTTGTCATGGCTTCCATGTTCCAATCCCATAGCTCTCCAGATATGGAACACGTGAGTAGTTTATGAGGGTTTTCGGGATGGAACTGCATTTCGGACACACCAGCGGTGTGTGCATTGACTAGAGATGTAGGAAATTGGTTCATACGTAAGTCCCATACTGCTAGGGAGCCTGACTCGCTGCCAGCAAGGATGATGTGTGGTTGTGTCGGGTGATGGATGATGCAGGTAGCAGCAAGCTCATCACCTGCTAGTAGAAATGATGCGGCTGGTTTGTTGTTTGTTGATCTTAGATCCCATATCTTCATGTGGCCTCTGATGTTGCCAGTAATAACCTGGAAAGTGACAAAAAGGGGATAAATAATGACATAAATATGGGGCTTATGGGTAAGGTAGTAAAAATATATATTTATAATGCATAATGATTTGTTGAATTGCAGACTGCTAATGAATCAGTATGAGTATAATAGTAATCAGAGAAAAATGCTCCATGCCTCAGAATGCACTTAAAGCCATTGGTACGAGCAGTAATACATAGATCTTAGACAACTGTTACAGTTATTTAGAAGCTCGATGACAATCAACCAGTCTAACAAATGGGTATGGTGATGCCGAAAGGCATGCACTCCATTTATAATACTTGTACGGGCAATAGCTCTGCACACTGAGATGTAGAATGTAGATGGACGAATCATACGGGATGTGTACAGGAAATAAAATCACTGCTATGTGTCCGTTAATGATTGACAGTTTATTAGGCAAAACAATAAATTATATAATACCTAAAGTAGGTGAGTTGTGGCGGGCGTAATAGCCTAGTCAGCGAATGTACATAAATAATCGGTGAATTAGCGACTGCTTGTTCAGGTAAAAACTAAAACAAGTTATATCATGTGGCGATGCTCGTACAATACTAATATGCAACTACCAATTGCTTGGACTGGAAGCCAACTCCAGCATAAGAGTGGGTAATACTGAGTAAATAGAAATTAATGTAGAATGAAACCTCACCTCATTATGCTTAATAAAACAGATGGAATGTAAAGAACAGCTGTCAGCTCCTTTGATACTATGCATCACCTCTCCTCGTCTGCCACTCAGGATGTTCACGTTGCCATCCTCTCCAATGGTGGCTATGTCGCCTTCCAACGTGTCCAATGATGTGCATGAGCATGGGTCTTCTCTGGAATATTGACGAGTTTAATAATAAAAGTAAAGTCTACAAGATATAAGGACAATTTTAAGATTAGGAGAACCGTCTGAAGAGTCCACCTTTCACAGATAGGTACTGTCACGACAGGCAAACCTCTAACTACAAAATAATTTCTTATTAGAAGCAAGTTAAATCTTTGTTTACTTTCTTTGGAAACTTGCTTACTTATTATGATTTGATAAAAAGTTAGAAAGGAACAATTGACAAACTTACCCGTAACTGTGTAGCTTCTTCCAGTGGAATACTTCTCTAAGAGGAGACTGTTTCTCATAAACACTGACTTCAAGAACCTTCACATCTCCGTTAGATAGCGAAACGGCTATTTTGTTCTTCTCTGTAAACTTTATCTCTGTGACGTCACCGTCCACAGGATACTCGGACAACTGACGAGGGTATTCCACCTCATCCTCCTCGTGAGGACTTTCAAAAGTCCAAACTTTAACGGAGTTTACTTCGTCGTCCCAACTGCCGGTGAAAAAGCACTTCGTTTCCACGTAATCCTCAGCTATCCATCTTATTTTGCTTATTTTCTGCGATACGAATGTACCTTGCACTTCAAGCGGCATTTTAAAAAACAGTTTCTATTAGAATTTTGTAATACAAAATAAGAAAATGTCGTTAGTTCTTGTTTTGTGATGAAACTAAAACTAAAATAGGTTATAAATTTCTGTTTCTTTACACGCAAATTTTCGCATCTAAAGAATAAGAGATTTAAAGAAATACAGACCTAAACTGGGCAAAAAAAATTATTTAGCGCCAAATAATTATTAGCCTTTTTATAACTGTTAATTTAGTAGTTGACATATTATATATATACCTAAAAGTTACTTCCCTTTCCCTACTCAACACAAAAGCTTGGATTATCAATTTGAGTTTGAGTGTAATGGGACGGTCGGTAATATTCGTAAAAACGTTCAGAAACGTAAATCGTTTAGCATTCGCCTGTCGCTTCTAACCGCTCTAAAATCAGTACAATTTTTATTATGCTTTTTGATGGGCGATAAACTTAGATAAAGTACCTGTATCTAAGGCGATAAAGTATAATCCCCAGTATATATATTTATACTGTGCCCTGATAATCCGAGCCGTTATAACACCGCGTTAACTAGCATTGGATGAGAGAGGAGTGTTACAGAACGGTTCTAACAAAGTCAGTCAGTGTCAGATCGTCTTTTAGACTCGGCTCACAGCTGTTTGTCTTTGTTTTGTTGATTTTGTTCTTCTCGTTTCATGTTATTGACCGACAGTCGACACCGCTAAACGAAAAATATTTGTATTCTGTACATAAAAATACTACCAACATGGTACGTGAAGGAGTACTACCGCCCGCGGATTCCGGCGAATTTATTGCCAAAAATGCGCAACATGTTAAAATTAACGAAGACGGACTTGAAAAACTTTGCAAAGAGGTAAGATAACAACTATCTGAAGTGTTAAGTACTATGCCGTTTTTATACTTTATCTTTAAATAAAACTTACCTACTACTGAAATTAACTACCCACATAAATATTTTGAATATCAGATTGTTTTAAAACAGCATAATATGCCCAAATTATGCATTGTTTACCACAGGCATATTATTTTTAGATTACCATAAGTCATCTCTGTAAATTAATATGTTGGGTACTTGTCAGAGGAGCACCGAAATCAAGTAACATTGGACAGGGACAGGATGAGGACATGTCAGAAATCCAAGCAGATTATAAATTTGTCTATTTTCAGATGCTGCTATCAATAACAGACAAGTTAGAGATTCCTGACACTGGTGCGGACATCATACATCCTAACAAAGATCATGAGAAGGCAGCTGACTGGGTGTTTGTGGCCGATGCCCTCAACTTCTGCTTCTGGTCATACTCCGGAGCTGAGAAGTGGACCGTAGATGGCCATTCTGGATATTATGCATTGGAGGCTGCACTTGCTAGAGCTATCAAGGTATAATAGTTATCCTGGATAATTTTTTTTTGTGGTTTGGTATGTGGGTACCTATTCATAGATGAAAAAAAAAGATTGTTACCCTCTCTCACAGAGATGAGGCCTGTGTCCCAGCAGTGGGGACATTGAAAAAAGGCTGATGATGATGTGGGTACCTACAACATAGATGAAATAAAGGAATGAAAAGCAACTGGTGTAAAAAGAATCCAAATTTAACCCCTGAAATGAACTGCTTGGTCCGTAAAACTAAAATTTAACTTATATTTATTAATCTGATGCATTAAAAAAATATCATAAAACTGTCTCCTTATTTCAGAATGGAATAGACATAACAAATCCAGAATACTACTCAAAGATAACCAAAGACCAACTCCGTACTATAATGAAAGGTGACAACGAAGTACCAATACCACTATTCGAGGACCGCATATCAGTTCTACACGAAGTTGGCTCTATTCTACTGGAAAAGTTCGATGGAACCTTTGTGACGTGTATAAAACAAGCTAATAAATCTGCTGTAAAGTTGCTGGAGATCATCGTTAATAACTTTCCATGTTTCCGAGATGAAGCCACTTATAAAGGGCAGAAAGTGGCCATATACAAACGGGCACAGATCCTCGTGGCAGATTTGTGGAACTTTTTCAGTGGTACTGGATGGGGAGCATTCACAGATATTGAAAGAATGACAATGTTTGCGGACTACAGAGTGCCACAAGTACTTGTTTATTTTGGCGCTTTGAGTTACACTGATGAACTGATGGATAAGTTGAAGAAAGGTTAGTAATTGTATTATTATTATTGTGACGAATTAGAGGCGTTTACGGGAGATTGGCAGGAGATTGCAAATAATAGGGAAGAGTGGAAAGCTATGGGGGAGACCTTTGCCCAGCAGTGGGACAATATAGGTTGATTAAACAAAAATAAGTAATTGTATTGTACTGTTTTTAAACGCACCCACTTTAAAGGAGAATTTCCTAGAGTGGGTTTAAAAAAAAACTGATTCTTGTTTTAATCCTCACATTTAACATTTTTGAGTTTGTTGCAAATATTTCCATATATAGGTTTTGGTTAATCATGTCATTTACTTAATGTTATCCTTCTATGGAATACCTGCATGGGATAACATGGAGTTCAACAAACCATTCCCGTTTATTTTTTTAATAGTCTTTTACTTGACTATCTCACCTGAATAAATAGATAGAGGTAGGGTAAATACATTAAAACATAATAATAGTGTGATATCTTACTATTTTCACTACCTATCACAACCTGCAGGTCATGGATATCACTATCATGAGTAGGTATGTGCTATTCAGTCAGATTATTTAATGTAGTATTTAAAATACTAGTTTAGTAATGTTTGGTGTATAACTCAGAAACCAGAACCAGAAATTTTCGTCCCCATCGACCATCCGTTCCTTGTGCAATGTGTGCTGCCCACTACTACTTAAGTTTCGCAACTCTTCGGGCTATGTCGGTAACTTTGGTTCTCCTGCTGATATTCTCTTTTTCCATGCGAACGCGCTCAGAAACGCTGACCATCGGCCATTGTGAACGAGCACGTCTCAGTCCCGTAGGTAATCACTGGTAACACACACTGGTCATAGACTTTCGTCAAGAGACTGGTATGTTAGACGAGAAGATACTACGCAACTTCCCTAACGCTGATCAACGGAATCGGATTCGACGGTTAACCTCTTCCTCGAATTTAGACCTTCCTAACTGGTCAATTTTCCAAGTAAATTGATTTGAGGCTAAAATTTCCATTAGGTCCGTTGATTTGGACGATCATTTTTTTATAATAGGTAGTCACTTATAAATAGAAAGCTTTTTACAAATTTTCAGGACTCGGAAATTTTGTATGTTTTTCGTTGGGTAAAAAAATGAGAATTAGTTCACTTAGGGCACCCCGACACGCATAGGTTAGGTTCGAAGGAGATGACGGGAGCTGAAGTGAGCGAGCGAACGCAGCTCCCGTCATCTCCTTCATGTTAGGTTACTTTAGACCCTGCAAACAGAAATAGGAGCCCCGTCGCAGCGGGGCTCCGTCGACTTTCTCTAACGACTCGTTCGTCCTCCTTCTCGACTCCTCTAATCTTAAACTTTAACCATGGATATCTCCATAACCATGGGGTTCCGTGGGGTGGGGATGGTACAGTGAGATAGTCCCTCTAACCCCCTTTCCCCCTCCGCGCCCCTTAAATCGAAAATATGGAAATTTTTATTCAAACCTGAAAACTTTAACCATGGATATCTCCATAACCATAGGGCTCTGAGTGGTGGGGATGGTACTGGGGGGTAGCCAAACCTCCCCCTCCCCCTTCCACCCTCCCCGCGCCAAAAATCAACGGCCCATAATCGAAATTTTAACCTGATTTGAATTTGCATTGTACCGTATGTTGTTGGACGTAAATAATAGCACTCATATCTTCCGATGGGTGTCTTAAGAGGTGACTAAGGAACTTACCAGAGAATGGGCAGCAGCAATCTCTGTGCACTGTATCTATCTACCACACTGCGATCGCCAATCCCATTTCGATGCTCGCCGCTTCTGCCTAAACGGTGCGACGTCAGGTTTGACGGGGACGGCCACGCTTTCTTTTCCCTTAAGGATTCCAGTCCAAAGTTTGTTTGGGTATGTGATGGGCTCTCGTGTCATTTCTCCAAAAGCTCTACGTTGGAGATGGTCGCGGGCCAGTAAATGCCGAGAATGCGACGAAGAAAGCGGTTGACGAAAACTTGGATTTGACGTGCAATGTCTTTTGTGACCGTTTTGCACCCGTAGCAAACACAATTTGGCGAAATGGTGTTTTATAGACCCGTCTGATACCTAGTGTGAGTGCGGTGTCCCTTTGAGACTATGACACATATGCTGGAGTGTCCCAATCTCAAGTGCCCATACACCTGCATTTTGGAAGACCAAGACCTATTATGCTCGCCAAAGACGCCGTCATTGGCATGGCTACATGGGCTCAAAATATATAAAAATATAAAATTAAGGGCATTTTTATATCCTAAAATATTTTGGAACTGGAGTTCGGCTCCGGATCGGCCAGGGCCATAGCCTGACCCCGCACATTTTGTAGATCTGCAAAATACCGCCAGTGCGGTAGCTTGTATTGATATAGGAACATCACAAAATTACGCGGCTCAAAACCGCGAGCGGTGAATAATTCTACCATTCAGACGTATTATATTCTACATTTGTTAAGGAACCCTAAATATGTGAAGTCCGACACGCCTTGGGCTGGATGTTTTCTTTGCGGCAAATGGAGCAATTTTTTTTCTTTTCTCTCTATTATTTAATACACTCATAATTGAACTGATCTGATAACCGTAATATTCATATCTTATCATAATTTCTCTCACATAACTGTTTGATCTCTATCATCTGTGTTTTCCATCTCAAAAAGATAAGTTTGTCTTGTCTTATGTAAATTGATGACTAACCCACTTTTGGACTATCTCTGTTTCTCAGAAAAGGTTTTCCCCATTACCTATTATTGTTGGCGTTTATTGATAGATATATCATCAGATTTCTTGTTTTCGTAGTTTGGCCTGTCTAGTTGACCATTTATTGATGAATATACCCGGTCGCGTTTCCCCTTCAAACATAATCAAAATTTTTAATCAGCCTTTATTCTCCCTTCTGTACTGTCCCTCTCCTAGGTTATGGTATATGCTACCCCTCATTGGCTTTCATTGTCCCTTTATTTTTCTCGAAGTCGCGCTTTTTCCTGCCCTGCACTTGTTCTATAGTCTGCGGTATACCTTTCTGTGTTTCTTTATTTGTAATACTTACTCAAAAAAGTGCCTATCTTTATCATTCCAGATGTCCTCCTCCCAAGTGGTTCAGAAGAAGAAGTGGAGATCCGTGGCTGTTCCATCCACGCCGTAGAACTCCTCAAGAAGAGATTAGAAGAGAGACTGATAATTAAAAAGGCAGAGGTACCAAACTCTAGTCTCATAGATTATTATTTGTGGTGCTACAGAAGGAAGTATGCTGATGCAATGGAATCTATCCCATTTCATAAGACCCTGGGCATTTATTATTGAGTTTAAATATATTTTTTGGTGTGTTACTATGTAAGAATTTGTGATCATATCAGTGAATTATTGAAAATGATGGTGCTACCTTTATGTATGTTGTAATGCACTCTGTGGTGCTAACTTGCTTTGTTGCATTTTATAGAAAGTAAGAATTTATTAAGTATCCAGTGATTTTGTTGGTTTGTTTACTACGTCGTAGTTACTATGCAATATATTTTAGTTAAAAATCACCTAATATCTGTTAAAAACAAAGAAAGAAGAAAGAAAGAAAGAAAAATATTTATTTGTGACCCGCACAGGAGACACGAGAAATAAGCATAAAATGAAACAATAATAAAATAAAAACCCCGTGCGAGACCAAAAAGGCTCCTATCTCAGCATGTGCAGCGATAACTAAAAAAGGTAACGCTGCGCTGATATTCTGATAGGGCCCACTGTTGATGCCACGGACACACTTACGGAAACTTACTACAAACGAACACACATGCAGTGGAAACAGAAACCTTCCAAAGTGGTTTCAGACAAGTACTTGCATTTTTTTTATTAATTCCTATTTATTAATCTGTCTAGTTCTTTTTATTTAAATTCGTTTAGTATTGTTTATATCCTTGCATTATTTTTTATAAATAAAAAATAATGTGTATTACTTTATTTTTTTATTCTATGCCACCCTTATCCAATATCCAATCATATTAAATATCTCGGCGTTTGAATAAGCTTCACACAACGCCTATCACAAAAGTACTGTGGTCCCCTACGAAAACTTATTGCACATCTTATACTACATTTATACATTATACAATAATACACAACCTCTATACATTATACAATTATACATATACCCAGTTATATTATTTATTTACAACTTTGGCATCAGCTAAATTTTTCATGTGATCTTGGTGAAGAAATGTGGTTATATTTTATGTTTTTCTACTTAAATAAATAGAGGCACAGTTGAATTTAGTTTTCCAAAAAATGGTCTCATGTTTTAGGTGTTAAATATATATAAATCATTCAATTTGTGATTGATAAACTTTCCAGTTTAAAATGTTATGTCAGGAGGTTTAATAAAATGCAAATAAATAAATTATAAGTGAAAATAATGCCCACCAGCTTTGTCCAGTAAGACTAAAAGCTGAGATACATAAAAGCCTAAAACATGAGCACATTCCTTCCACAACAAAACATCGATTTACTTAAATAAATGGGAAATAATGATTACAAAATGGCACTTAATATTTACACCGTAACCTACCATTTAATTAAATTATTTAAATAATGTGACCTATATTATGCACTAGTGCGTAAAACTAAAAGGAATCTATCCTGCCCTCAGTTAGTGTTTTAACTACATCACTTGTTTAGTATGACACAAACAGGTTGTAGTTAAAGTACTGCGATAGACAGCGCGCAATGAACTGAAAATTATGCTAATATCTCTTTTGCTACGTGAAAATACGGATTCTAAGAGACTTTGATGACTAAAGGTACTCTAATGACACATCTGCCGAAAATATGTGACGGTATTGTATGTAGGCTTTATAACCTATGGCATAAGACCGAAAATAAGTTGCGTAATTTTGTTAATATGCCGAATTTTCGTCACGTATTTTCGGTTGGTGGGTCACTTGGTTCTATGTTTAGTGAAGTTTTGTTACACTGAAAAGCGATAGCAGAGTGAATCTTGATCATATTTGAACATCACTAGTTACAATTTGGTTTACTTCATAAAATACATTTGTTCAAAACAAAAAAAAATCCTACATTAATTTGTGTCTATGGCATCGCTTTTCAACTTAACATCTCATTTATGATTATGACTGAATTTCGACTTGAGACTTTCGAAGAAGGCTAGCTTCGTTTTGATGGTGCCAGGTTCTGGGACAGGGCTACCTGGCCTGCTAGATTCTTTGGACACCTCCTCAATACCCTCGGGGATTTCCTTGGATCCTCCCGGGACGGTTAGTGGCGTGGACATGGAGAGTTTGAGCTCTTCCCTGAACTCTTTGGAGATGCTTCTGGCTGTGAGACTGTGCATGTAGATGTGCTTGTTCTTGTCTGATTTAGGTTCTGAGAGGATGTTCTCTTTGCTCTTCCGTCGGCCTACATAAGGTTGGACGGGCTGGAATAGAAATAAGAATATATTAAGATTTGTTGGTCGAATTGGCTTTCGTTTTAATGAAGGCATTAGATGGATTCAGGGTCTGTTCATATTTGTATGACACATTAAATAAGAAAGCTAATAGAGGTGTGTGAAAAGTGAAAAATCAAATACCATGCAAATACAAATTGCCAAAATTAACAGTATCTTAAGATACGAACTTGCTACCCTGAAGTAAAATTGACACTGAGCACAGCCCTGAGAAGAGCCGAAGAAAGTGTGGCTTGGAAGAAGCTCGTCAGGGAATCCGTCAAAGCTTTTCAGTATGGGCACGAACTTCAGCAATGAAGAACATGAATAAGAAGAGAGAGAGAGAGTATTATCAAAAGGATTTATGGGAATAGCCCACATAACTGGCCATAATATTAATGTTCAATACCTAAATCTCTACTTATTTTGATATATATATTATATATTCTGGGTCCATATCAGCCTTGATGTGTTTATCTTTAAACCATTTACACTGAAACTGCACTAATTACATACTCGTAATCGGCAAACTAACCCATTGTTATCACCACCTCGCCTAGTTTCGGCAAATATAATGACTCATAAACCACAAAATAACATGTTATCAGTAAACCTACCTTAATCGATTCTTGTATATTCTCCATACTGACAAATATCTTCGCCAGCTCCTTCACTTTGGGCAGATTCTGCAGAATATCATCAGATTCAATCAACTCCAATTTGGAAACGTTATGAACTTCTTGTACAGTAGTGTCTTCGTGGCCGTCATCGGTGTAACTAACACTATCAGGTTCCGAGATGCTCTTATCAACAATATCGATGTTGTCGTTCGTGTCAGTCTCATAACTTGGTGATATGTTATCAGGCTTACATTTAATAATCTCTCCTGTTTGCACGTTGTAGATTTTGATGGAGTCTTCTAAACTGCTTGTGCTTATGTAAGATGTGTCCACACTGAGCGGTGATTTGAGAGGTTCATCGTGTCTTTCGTCGTTATCTTCTTCTACTATTGGGATGGGTGGTGGTGGTTCTGATGGTAGGTTTTTGTAAGCTGTTTCTATGATTTCTTCGAACTGTTTATCTGTGTCGTCATCGACATATACAGGCTGTGCAACAAATAGTGTTTGTGCGCTAGCGTCATCATCCTCATACTGAATCATAATTTCGTCTTTATTGTTTATAGTCGTTGTTAGCGATGCCATGTCCTCTTTATTTGCGAATTTAGTGTAGTGTTGGTTCGTCGCTATCTTGTTGAATTGGTTTATAAGTAATCCCTGAAAATTTTGATAACATTATCATTATGTAATTAGTTTTATTTTTGAATTGAAGTTTGTTTATGACTTCAGAATATTTACAGCTAAATTGCCCCATTGCTTGATTTGTACAATTGCTATGAGATAGGTAACTAATAGTTTCTACTGGTGCGTTAGATGTTAATATTAATAGGTAAACTAAGATAATGGGGTTAATATTTTTAATTACCAAAGGTGCCCTTGTAAGCGTTAAATCGTGCAAGGTAATAAGTTTCTCTTAGAATAAGTTTATAGTGTTGATAATAAAACTGAAGATATTAACACAATATAAATTGCAGTAGATGAAATGAAAGTGTGTGAAGTGTTTACGGATGAGTTAGTAGTCGAGAAAGTATAATTAATATTTATAGATTCGTTAGTTCAAGTGGCAAGCATTCGGATGCGGTTAGTCAAAATTTCGTTTGCCAAAATCTCACACTCACCACTAACGTCTTTGAGGATTACTGTAGTACTGAAAATTTTAATAAGAAGAACAAATATCTATGAGTGCAGTACTAAGTAGGTAAACTTTGTATTAATAGTGCACAGTGCTGTTAGTCAGCCTCTTTAAATCCAACAAAAACATGCCAACTTTACACACAACAGGCAATTACTGTGTGTCAAACGAAGATATTTTAGATCTATAGTCGATTTAGTAATGAGAAAGAGTTCTTTCACCATATTTTATGGAAAGTGACCGTGATGTCAGTAACCTATGCTATCTTATTCCAAGTCAGGTTCGTCTGGAAGCTATGTATGTATCGTACATAGTAAGAGATTCACATGTTGAGAGATGATGGTCAGTGGGAGTGCCGTTGAGAGCGGAGGGTGTATTAGACTACGAGAGATGTCGGAACTAGAGGTTGCTGTCACCAGATATCGGTACGAAAGCCTTTGCTTAACCTGAGACTGCCACCGAACGTAAAATTGAGGTTCGGCCGTCGCTTGGCGCGGACGCACAGGTCCTCACTGCGCAGCGTGTTGCTTCGCCTAACATGGGTGTACGTCTCGAATAGGTCTTCGGTAATCTCGGGTATTTTCGGTATTTTAAGTCTAACTATATCCTCGTTTTCCACATAACCGTCACCGTCGCACACAGTTCTACATTGTTGTCTTACGTTGGCATTTTGACCGACATAACGTTCGTCTGTCGCATGATTTTCGTCAGCGTTATCATTTTGTCTATCGGGGTTTTCAAAAATGGGGTTTATTGCGAAGTTGGGGCTGGCGTTCCTAGGGCTGAGTACGTTGCGGACGATGTTGTGGTGTAGGGCGGAGGCCTCGAGGTCGCTCAACGAACTGCTGGCACTTACAGGCGACGCGAACTCTGCGTCGAAATTGTCTAAACTGGTGGATTTGTTCATCGTCATCGACACGGACGACGCCGAGCTCGCCTCGTCCATGCTCATCTTTTTACGTCCGCCGCACGACGCCTTCGCCTCTCTTATGTAATAGTCACGTCCGTAACTGAAAACAAAATTATACAATTATCTCTTTCTCTAAATTCCCTAGTCCTATTCGTGTTTCATTTTGAATATCTTTGAATTTACCATACAAGAGATGGTTTGTGTCTCACCGTTTATACTGTGGAATTTCCTCAGCCATCACATCTTTCAATATTCTAGGCGATGGACTCTTAGTCGTTCTATCAATACTATTAATACTATCATTACTCATAGTTAAACTTAATTTATTGTGTTGAATATCTTTAACTGGAAGATCATTTGTTTCGCTTTCTTCTTCATCTGGCTCGTTTATTTCTATTTTGTCATCTTCTGATTCCTTCTTGGCTGTAAACATATCGAAGAGAGATGACGCACTCTTGGCTGATAACCTTTTCTGAATGGCCTCGGGAGAATACGGGTTGTTTGGCATTTCCACGTAGTTCAGCCATTTCTTACGCTCCCTGTAGGCTATTGAACCTGTAATGTAAAAAAATTGCAGGTATATGTCATTTACTTAAGCTAATGTGGTTTTATATGTGCAATATATAAGATTTGAAAAGGTCATTCGGTTTGAATGCTCATGCAATCTCATTATTGTTATTGTTACCGCATTCGCTTTCCTCATAAAAATAATAATCATTTACGATAAGACTGGTTTGTGTTTTACAAAATTATACTTTCAGCTACAGATTGTGATGTGTAACTTACCTGGTATCAATTCATCACCTTGATCAGTATCACGAGTTGGGATCCTGAAAACAGAAACGAATGTATTACAATTACATTATTTGTTTTTGCCATTTCCATTGATAACAGGAATACATGTAGTAGCGTTGTAATATTTTTAACTTGCATATTTCTTGTGATTAATATATTCAGAGTAAATGTAGCACTTGCTACTGACTCAGTCTTTCTCAAAAATCATGAGCTTGTCTGTATACAGACTTAGCAGAATTATTCTTAGTTTCATGGAGTCATCACTCAATTCTAACCCTATATTATTGTATAGCAGGTATAATAAGGAACACTTACTCATGAGGACCGTCATCGAAGTGTTTCCTGCGCAGACTATCTGCATACCTCTGTACTGGCAATGTAACCGTCTCCTCATATTCACCCATGCGTTCATGATGACTCAGTGTGTTAGTTGATTCTGAAATATTGGCATTTCATAAATTAACTGTATTGTTTTATTACACATTTATCTTCATGCATATCGAGTATCTTTGATGTAATCAATTATAATCAAAGTTTGGTTAATACTTGTCAATAATCCATATTTAGCAATCCGATAAAATTGTACGAATGGTATATTACTTCCTATTGTAATCATTTATTTTAAGAATAGCTAATCATCTGATATTGAAGAATATTATGTAATTTTTACTGACCTTTGTTACTTGTGAAGCTATCAACACTATGCAATTCATTTGCATGTCCATTGTATAATATGTCGCCATTAGTTTTTGCACACAATTCATCCATGAATTCTTCTGTATTTCCGTTTAACAGTGTCCTGTGTATTTCTTCTTTCACCGCAAATTCTGCTTTCGTTAAAGGTCCACTTTCAATACCGACCAGCAACTTGGCACCATCAACTTGGTCTGTTGCGTTCACATTTATAGTTTTAACAATAGTAACGTTGTTGTCATTAATTTCGTTAATGATTGCGTCTACTGTTTCGTCATCATCTATTTTCTCGACAAGTTTGTCAAATTCGTTAACTCCATCAACAATGGTGAGGCTGTCTGGTTCAAAGTCATTTTCTTCTACTTTAGGTATGCCACCAATGACGTGTTTGGAGTCTAGAACTTTCTTCATGTCACTTTTGTATTCTGCTTGTTCTTCTGAGTCGCTTGCGTTGTCTGAGAGGTCTGTGGTGTCATCGGCGTCTCTGTCGCCGATCAGAGCTCGGTACTCAGTATTGGAATTAGGAACTAGCATGGGAACTGGCACAGAATGTATAGTCTTGATTTTCTTTTTCTGGAACAGCCAGTTCTCTTCCCAAGTACCGTCGACTGCCTGCAGGTCGCTACTAGAAACTTCGTCGAACTCGCGATCCTCATTATCTGAAACGTAGGCGGAAAAACTGTAGGTACATGTCCTTCGAAATTAGTTTTTGCATAATGCGTGTAAGCTGATAAGCAAGGTTATCTGGAATGAGGTTGTTAACATCGTCCCGGTGCTATTCTATCAGCTGATTATTAGTGATAACTAAGCTGTTAAGTCTGATCGTTGATTTATTTATTTTTTGACAGACTATACAGACTAAGCACCTGCAAGCTGCAGAATTTGCATTGAAAATATGAAAAGCTTTGATCTGTCAAACATTTTGGCCTATATCAATTTATTGGTTTCTTGTTGTATAGTCCTGGCCAATTTCGATCTTGGTGGCTCGTGCACAAGGGTATTAACAAACAGACAGGTTGATACTCTCTTCCTTTTCTCATCATGCAAACATTATGGTACCTGGGCGACCGAGCTCAGCTCGGGTGAAAATAGAGAAAACGATGTTTTCTAAAAATTAAACCTAGCTTGATCGATTTATCGCGCCCGAAACCCCTTGCATACTAAGTTTTATAAAATCGTTGGAGTCGTTTTCGAATTTCAGATTATATTTAAACAAGAATTGCTCGTTCAAAGGTATGAGATAGATAATAGTTTTGTTTACCTGTGTTGTGCACTATGTCGCCGCCGAACTCCGGGAAAGGCACGCGTCGCGGCATCTCAAGGGCTTCATCCGTTGCATCCCCCTCCTCCCAGTCAGACACATCGTCTTCTTCAAGGCGCTGGAATGTTAAATGATATAAAATTATAAGAAAACTTTGTTGTTGATCATGGTCATTCAGAAGACCCTGACATGGTTGCATAGAAAGTAGAATTTTGATTTAATCTTACGCTGTGCCAGGAAGATTTTTTACATTTGGACAACTCAACAAAATTATTCGGCCCTCCGCGTTAGCTTATTGGAAACCTTAGACATGGAGTAGTTTCTGGCAGTTTATTTATTTCAAGTAGTCATCATTTAGCCCAAAGATTTCTACTGCTAGATATAATTCTCTCTCAAGCATCGCCACAACAAACGGTTTGGTGCTGCCCACTTCCAGCGCATTCTCGCCACCTTCACCAAGCCTTCGTTCTATCTTTTTTAGCAGTAACATCATGGTGAAAAGGTTACTTACAGGAGGAGTGATATGCCTAGTGTGTCTGGAGTGGAGCGAGCGTGGTGGTGTGTGCAACGAGCGCGGTGAGGAGCGCTCCGAATGCGTGGGGCTCGCACTCGCCGAGTGGATTCCGCTGCTGCGACCGCCTGAACCATTCTCGTTCTGGTAGCGCTCTATCACCTGGAGAAAGAGAAAAAGATGTAAGCTGATGCGCGGTAAATGGAAGACGGGGAATAAAGCTTGCAAACATAGATTACTGAGAGTTTTCTCATCCAAATGATGTTTGGAGATCCTTAATTTTTGCCCTAAACCACGATACCATGGAGCCAGAGGGATGCCAATCGTTAGGTAAATAAAAAACTGTCAAACTTTTGTAAAACTATTATAAAGTGACAAGACTAGTTTAAAACGGTTTTACAAAAGCTGATTGTTTCCAAATCGTGACAATGAGGAGTTATATTTAGGCTTTCGTCTGCGGTATGCAAGAGAAACCAAAATCCAAACGCTGCATCAGACATTTCTCTTCACTTTCAAGATTTACACAGGAAACGTCCAGCACTTAATCACCTAGATGATACATAGCGATAATCTAGCACGGAAAATTTGAACATGGCTCGCTCAGCCGTATCTGAGCTAGTGGACCAACAATACGGCTAAACGCATGAATTCATAACAACTGACAATCGGATGAAAAAACCTCAAACCTCGCCGTTCGCTTCGGGAAAGTAGCTCACAATGGAACTGAAGAAATTGTGCATTTTCACGAGATGCTACACGAAAATGAACTCTAAGTAGCGGTGATACGATATTAGGGAGAGATGCACGAGAGTTTTCTAAAAAAAGGTCTGGTTCACACGGGCACTGTTTCGCACTGCGCTGCCGAGAAGCGTGTGGGGTCAATCGAATGCCGTAGGGTTGACGATTTGCACTGTTGCACTAAAATAAATTTAATTGTAAGAAGAAGTACATCAGTTTAAAAAAACTCGGCATGCATGATTTGTTTACATAACAATCATTAGAGATAGTAGAAACTTCCACTTAAAATACCACTTAAATCTTTCCGGATTTCTATCAATCACATAATCACAACATTTATTATAAATACCTATCAAAAACTCACAACATTTAACTTTTTAACCAAAAAACGCAAACGCAGCTTTACGTAACTCACCAGACTTATAGCCGCAAGTATATATAGGAACACAACGAATCCTACCAAAGTCACAGTGTACGACATTTTGGATAAATTACATTTTTTTCACGGCACTGTTGAATACAACCATTTCGGACAATCGTTTAGCACTATGTGTGTGACAATTAATCTAATTAATCTCATTATTTATGGATGATTACTTACCATTTCTTTAGAAAACATTGGATTGGGTGGCGAACTATCTTTGTACTGGCCACGATGAGATACGGATGGCTATCGGCTGATAAGTCTGATAAGGTATCGAGGTGAGCCGCCCATATGATGGATTGTATTCATAATGCCGGATCCGTGTTTTAATGAACACGGTTGAATTGATGGCTGTGCTGTCTAGCGATCCTTAGAGGTTGTCAGTAAAATCAAAGTGATTTTTTTTTATCCATTTTTCCCAAGTCAAAAAACTCACAATACTGTGAGTGAAAAGTTGTTGTAGACGCATTTTTGAGTAAAGATTAGCAGCATAAATTAGGGGGGCAGAATTCCTTCTATTTACCTAAATCATCATCATAACACTAATAATGTGACAGACACTGTTATCCACTGCCTGTCTGCTGCCTCATTTATTTAGGCATTGAACGCGGCATGTAAACTAATCTAACTTTGCATTTAACTTAATGTAAACAACCGAAATGTTATGTTTACATTTGATTAAGAACTCAAACTATAAATTAAATCTCATTTCTATTCCACAAAAGCTTTCCCAAAGTCAATTTCTATGACAATAATCTCGCTTTGCTATTGTTTGCATAATAATTACACTTGTGGGAAAATGTTTGGCACAGGGAAATCTTAATCAATTATGAGTTTATTTATTGCTTCGCTTGCCAATTAGATAACGCGTTATGTTATATTGTGATAGCTTACTGCATTGGATTAGATTTGACTTTATTGTTACTTAGTAGGATTTCCGATACCAGCGTTTTATTGTCCATCGAACTTTTGCACATAACATTATTGAAAATTAAAAATGATACTACCGCGTTATCGAACGGATTTTTTTTCTTGACGAATATTAAATACTAGCTGTTGCCCGCGAATTCGTCTTCGTAGCATTATTACTTTGAATAGCCTATGTTTTAGATCGCGCCTTAATATTATAGGTGTGTGGGCCGCCATACTTGAGAAATTAGTAGTTCACCATACAAACTTCTACCCTCCTGTCCACCCCCTAAAGGATGATTTCCGATCAAATTTCATCTACATCGGTTCAGCGGTTTAATTAAGCGTGAAAAGCAAACAGACAGGCAGAGTTACTTTCGCATTTATAATATTTGTATGGATTGGCTTTTCAACAATCTTCATGATTCCGGTAATAATCCTAGGGTTTCGTCAAAAGCGATTAATAAGACTTTTTTCTTTGACTAACAAGAAACTGTGGTCATGAAGCCATGATAATTATGATCATATCCTTGTAGACCAACACTTGGGGAGTCCAAAGATCAGAAAATGGCGTCTGATAATACTGTGATAATCGTCAGTGAGTAATATTTCAGGCTGGTTCTTATGATAGTAAAATGTAATTGAGACTGAGTCCAAACTCCGTTAATCTAATTGGAGTGAGTCATGAAATACTAAGTCTATTACATGTAATAATTATAATCTACTTTATTTTCAGGCTTATAAATATTTACTAGTAACAGGGGGGGGGGGGGGTATTTATATATATTTTGACAACACCTTGCCAGAGAGTAATAAACATGTTTAGAAGACTCTTTTGATCTGCTTCCTTTTAATCCATAGATACTAATATTATAAATGCGAAAGTAACTCTGTCTGTTACCTTTTTACGCTTAAACCGCTGAATCGATTTGGATGCAATTATATATAGTTTGTGACGTAGGATAGTTTTTATCCCGGAAATCATTCTAACGTGGTGGAAAGAGGGGGTGGTAGTTTTTATGGTGAACTCATAATTTTCCAAGTAAGTCGACCCACACACACCTACAATATTATTGCGCAATATAATAAAATAGGTTATTAGAAGTACTAATGCTACGCAGACGAAGTCGCGTACAGCAGTTAGTTGCAAATAAATTTAATGGCGCCTTATAAAAATATTCTTGATATCTTTCTTTTTTGGTACTTAATTAGGTAGGTTCATCTGTAGGGTATTGTACCGAGTGTGTTTCTTTCTCTCTTTGTCACACGCATAAGATTCTCGCGACAGCCCTAAATTAGCGCGGAACTAATGAAGCGTTTGTAAGGATTCGCGAGCATAAGGCTATGTTTACATCAAGTCCCGCTTCGGAATTGGATTTCTCAGGGTTTGTGCACTAATAAGCAATGTTTATGATGTGTATGATGCTAGAACAAATCATTATGATACCATGTTGCTCGGAACTAGCAAAATTCGGTATTTGTCTTTATTTTATAACCGAATTAAAAAAAAAATGAGGTTTGCAGTTTGACCTGTATGTTTGTATGTATGTTTGTCCGCGATTTTCTCGAGTTTGGTGAACCGATTTTTATGTGGTTTTCTGAAAATATGTTTTAGATTCTGGAGAAGGCTTTGGTACACATCAAATGGATATCCCGTGACGTCATCGGCATGGATCCGTTATTTTTAGTACCGTTACACTAGTACTAAAACTAAAAAAAGAGAAATAAAATCATTTTCACAAAAAATGGACCGACTTCAAAAGCAAAACACCAAAAAGTGCAAAATAACTTTCGTTTTGGAAGTCGGTGTCGAAAAATTATAATAAAAGAAGTAGCAAAGACAACCGGCTTGGCTGTTTTGAAGACAAACCTTTTGAAGACTTATCGAATTTACTTTTACTTGTCAAATACGAAACTCAATTCATGGCAACAAAAGTCGGACTTAAAGACTAGCCAATAGGCAATAAATAGACCACAGACTCGATCGATATTTCAAAATTTGAAAGAAGGCCATCTTGGGATTTGTTTAACTTTATTAAGATTATCTTTCTACTGCTTATCTATGTATCAGAAGTAATCAGAACTAGACAGACATGTATGGAAACAAGAATCTCAGCAGATTGGTTGTTTACTCGGACTTAACTATAGTGAAACAGAAAACCTAGCAAATGAGTATTAAACTCATCAATAACAAACTAAAAGGTAACTAAAGGTGTGCCCTTTAGTTACCTTTTAGTTTTTTTTTATTATGTTTAATGGTTGGAACCGTTGCATTTGATATCTAAATTGAACAATCAACCATAATTGTCGAGAGAGACTGGATCCTGCGACACAGTCCTAGTGCAGGATCCAGAGTCACATCTTAATATTGTAACACTTTTTATGAAACAATTTTTTTTATTTTTTTATTTAGCAGTGTCTGTAGTTAGTAGAACTCAAGTCTGTTGGTCAAGGCTGGCAATGTACTTAATAAGATCTATCTTTGGATGGCTTGTTCCCTGCCCTTAATTGTCATCCGATTTTAAAGGTTTTCGGACTAGGTAGGAAGTCTGCTGCTATTAAAATGTATGCAGATTTGAGCAAGGCAGGTAATTATGGTGTTTTGAGGTTTCCCCCAAAAAACTATAACTGAAGCTTCTTTACATTCTAAGCACAGTGTTTTAACAAAAAAAGCCTGAAAGCTGAATCCTTAACCGATAACATGGACCATTATCATTATCTTGCGCTTACCCCAATTTATTCGGGGTCGGTGCAACGTGACTTCTTCCATTACTTTCCTAACAGTCATCATCCCAGTTGTTACCTCCTTTCTAGATATAATTTATGGTCTGCCTGAAAAAATTCACAAACCTTATTCAAAATCGCCGTGGCCAGTAAATCTTCGTACGTGGAACTCTCGATGGTCGGCGTGTGTGGTTCCGCAGCGTATCTGGCGAGGGCTGGCAACGACGCCGCTTCCTCCACGACCCTGGCAACCAGGCGTTTGAGCTGTACGTGGGCGCCGCTCGCGCTGTGGCCCGACGGGGCGGGGGAGGGTGACTGGCTGCGGGGCGCGGGGAGGTCTGTGAAAGGTGGAGATAAAATTTGAAAATAGAATTTAAGAAGTACATAATAAGTTTATTTTTAATAAAAAAATATGTGATACAAGTATGCGTTTTAAATCACACGTGCTAACGTGCCCAATCTGATATGTGGATTAACAAGGGGTGCAGGTCGTGCAGGGGATGAGGTTCATCCTATTGCTCCTTATCCAACTAATAAGGAGCAATAGGTACCTTTAGGAATCCCTCGGAATATAAGGAATTTTGTTTGGCATAGGTTTACGTACAATTTTAAGTGATAAATAGGTTATAGTAGTTATCTTAAAACAATAATTTATAAGAATACCCATGTTGGTTTATAAAATATGTTGTACCCAGTTGTTGTCCAGAAACAAATATTAATTCTAATGATTGTGACCATGTCAGCTTAAAAACTTAAATTGCTATTTAAGGTTGAAAAAGCGTCAAAAAAAAAACCGGATGTATTTTTCAGAGGGGTTCTACGGGATCTACGAGGTTTAAATTTCTGCGCTTTAGAAGCCACAAAATTGCCCTTTGACTTCGGCGCCAATATTAGATATTAATTACATTTATCACGCTTCACTGATACCTTAAAGTACCTGTTGTTTTATTATCAAAATGACTTGACCCGGATTTGATAGTAAATTGACATTTTATATATAGATAACTATTAATAATCTACTGATATAGACTGGTGCAATGTTTATGTTCATTATAATGATTAAAATTATGTAAATTCAGGTGTAGGTAGGTAAGTAAGAGGAGCTCGTGGCTAAATAATAACAGCCGCACGGGTCGATCTTCAAGGTTAAGCAACGCTTGCCGAGGTCGGTCCATGGATGGGTGACCATTTCAACATACCGAGTTTCCTCCGTGCCTCGGAAAGCACGTTAAGATGTTGGTCCTGGCTGTCATTTGAAGATCTTTGACAGTTGTTACGAGTACTCAGAAGCTTAAGATCCGACACCAGTCTTGCCAAGGGGTACCGTGTTACTCAGTTACTGGGTTGTGGAGGTCAGATATGCAGTCGCTCCATGTAAAACACTGGTACTCAGCTGAATCCGGTTAGACTAGAAGCCGACCCCAACATAGTTGGGAAAAGGCTAGGCAGATTGATAGGTGTAGGTAGGTAAGTGTAGCATATATTAGTTGCTCGTAGACATAACAAACATAATTATACCTACCTACTTGATTTGGAAAAACAAGATTCAATTAAAATCAATTCTGGTTGGTGCTGATTTTCAAGGTGAATTAAGTTTATTAAAATCGACTTCCTTTAGGTCATAATTATGTGTATGAGGACGTGTATACAAGCTTCGTTCACTTCCAAAGATGTTTTGGGCATTTGGGATATTAAAAATATAAAAAATGCAAAATATTCAATACATTAATCAAACCTCAAAAGTTTTTACCTGACTGCTGAAGGATGGTAATGTGTTTATCAGTTTATGTATGTAAATACCTATGTTTTTTCCTATGTGGCATTCTAGAGACTTAACGTGCTGGCCGATTTTGATGATATTTACGTCAATCGATTCTTAACTTTGCGAGTGTCACTGGCTACATTCAAATTGGAAAATTTAAAAATTGCGGTTTGAGTTAAATGTTATAAATAAAAAAAGTTAATTAAAAAAATCAAAAAACCCGACTGCTTAAGAAGCGAACTATAAAGATGTAAACAAGAAGAAAATCATGCTGTGCAGTCGGAGGATAGATACATCTGGTTTTGGTCAACCAGCTCGCGAATATACGACTGCACAGCATAATTTTCATCTTGTTTATGTCTTTTTAGTTCGCTTCTTAAGCAGTCCGGTTTTTTAACTTTTAAGAACGAAAAATATTTTTTTTACGAATAGTACTTATAACAACTTAACATGTTTTCGAACTCAAACTCTTTATTTTCGTAATAAATCATGGACGATAAATTATGTTTTTTCAAGTTCAATAAATATTTAATTAAAGTTCAAATAAATCGTATTGAACAGGCTTTTAGAGTGATATCAGTGTCCATTAGTATTGATGTGGGAAAACACCAAACACATGACACAAAAAGTTTGGTAATTTTTCAAAGTAATGTTTTTGTAGATATTGATTCAAAGTCCATTGAACTCTTTCTTTTTAACAGGTAAGTATCTTTTGGCAGAATTTAAATAAGATAGTTTTTAAAATAGTTATTAGAATGCCGTGATTTTAGATATTATTAGGTATGACTTGCCTGTTATTTTATTACTTAAAACTAGAACCTTTTGTTAATGAATATTACCGTAGATAGTAGTTTTTATCTCAGGTAGTGTCTTCATAGAAAAACTGCCTATTTTAGGAATCGCCAATTTTTTGCCATCCGCTTAAAGACGCCAATTAACGCGGAACTCAACACATAAAACAAATAATTACTCACGAAATAATTTATTTAATCATTATAATTACTCCTTTAATATCTCAACAGGTTTTACGGTCGTGTAATCGCCGCATTTATTCGTTTTTAGGGTTCCGTACCTCGAAAGGAAAAAACGGAACTCTTATAGGATCACTTTGTTGTCCTTTTTCTCAGGAACGCGTGGAGGTATCAAGCTGAAATTTATATCAAATACTCAAGTCTACTGTCCCTTAAAGTTGTGAAATAAATCAAACTTCTAAGCCAACGCAATCAAAAGATACCGCCGTTTATGCCGCAAATTTCCGCCAAATTTTTGACACTCGCAAGGGAATCAAAACCTACAGGGTACTTCCCGTGAACTCAGAATCTTGATAGAAATAGAATAATTGCGAAAACCGTAAATTTTTATTTACATCATATAATAAAAAACATTTTTAATAATTTTAAACTTACTACCCCTTTCCTCATGAACGCGTAGAGGTATTAAATTGAAATTCATATCAAATACTCAGGTCTATAATAACTTTAAGCTGAGGTTTGTACGGAACCCTCGGTGCGCGAGTCCGACTCGCACTTGGCCGGTTTTTATATATGTATAATCCATGAGAACTGAGATCAATCTAGTCTGACTTCAAAGAGAATAAAAACAATCGAGATAGGTATTTATTCCGCTATTCGCAAGCTTGTGCAGCTTCCTGTCCTAATTAAAATATTTTAGTTGGAGTATCTTGAATGATCTTTATAAAGATTTGCGTTCAGGTAAAACAATTCAAGTCTAAGTTTTTGAGATGTAACTGATTTCCGTGTCCTTTTAATTTGCGGCAATCTTGCAGTTTTTTTGTAACCTTTGTTACCTTCAGGTAGGTAAGCTATATTTACTAAGTACGTTACTAAAGCTACGCAAAGATATATAGAATCGCATTTAAATACCAAAGGCCTGGAGGGCTGAGTTTGGTAACCCTTAATGCATCTTCCAATTTAATATCGATTTAGTAGTTTTTCCTAGAAAAAAGAACATTTGATGGATTCTGATTTTATGTTTACTTAATATTTAAAGATATCTCCAATAATTAAAATTGCTAGTAACATCGTTAAAGGAACCTACACTAGAAATTAGAAGAAGTTAAAGCTCTATCTTTTCCGAATTAGATAAAATTTCCTTTTTACACTAATATTATAAAGAGGAAAGATTTGTATTTGTATATGTTACGAATAAACTTAAAAACTACTGGAGCGATTTCAAAAATTATTTCACCATTAGGAAGCTACACTATCCCCGGGTGACACAGGCTACTTTTTATACCTGTATCCCACGGGAACGGGAACTACACGGGTTAAACCGCGAGGCGTCTGCTAGTTTTCTGTAAATTGCCTGGATGACAATTCCTTATTTTATTTACCACCTACCTACTTTTGTTACATTTTCGAAGCATTTGTGGTTACTCATAAATCACATAGTTCACACAGGTGCGTACTCCATGATTCATATTAAATAAATACAACTGCCAAACCTCAATATCATGCGGCCCACGAAAATACTCCATAAAAGCATGTACTCGTATTATTACTAATTTATCGTTGTTTAATCAGGTTTAACGCGGTTGAACGAAGTTATTCATAATCATCCATACAATGACGCAAATAATTTGAATGGAATTTTGTCGTGAATGGTAGAAATGACGATGTTTGGTAAATATTATTGGATTGTTTGACAACAGAACGAAAAATTTAAGTTCGGAACTTGAAATGTTGTGTCATCATCAAAGACAAAGACAAAAATTCTTTTTTTTATTTTTTTATTTATGATGGGTTTGCTCTTGACTCTAGTCTAGGTCAGAGGTGACAGAGACAGAGTCTACGATGGAGTGAGCTTACCCAGAAGAAGCCTGTTCACTCTAACTTTGAAGAGATTCGGGTTGAATGCGTTCGGAAAAACAGACGCAGGTAGTGAGTTCCATTCAAATAAGCGGCACTTTTGAACGTCAAAAATATAAATTTAAAGTCAATAATAATTGATTCTACCGTTCATTCGGAAAAGTAGCTTGTTATGGAGAAGAACGGACAAGAAACTCCATTGAACGGACAAGAAACTTCATAATCTCCATCTTCAGCCTTGTTATGTTCCCACTGCTGGGACACAGGCATCCTCTCTGTGAGAGAGGTAACGGGCCTCAATCCACCACGCGGGCCCAGTGCGGTTTGGTGTATGTCACATGTCTTCGAATTTTTGGTTCTAGGTCCTAGGACATGCCGGTTTCCTCACAATGTTTTCCTTCACCGTTTTAAGAGCAGTGGTGATGAAATAATTTACACAAAGTAAAGCGCCTGCCTGGGTTCAAACACTTCAAACTCAATACCTACGACATGTAAGTCATGCCCGTTACCACTGGGCCACAACTGCTCTCCAAAATGTTGTGTGCAAAAGGATATTAGGAATTTTTGGCTTTGCACAGAGCCGTAAGGATTTTTGTTGTGGTATACAGTAGTGCTCACTTCACCTAAATTTACACAGTAAGTTTATTTACAGAATTGACCAGTAGAGCCGTACCTTTACGTTAAAATCTTTCCGTGTTTATTATAGATACCACAGATAATATAATACTAGCATACAGATGCCTCATCCCATACAAAAAAACCGTGCCGACGTAACTAGCGTTTTTCATCTGTTTAATCTTGTTATTTTTGTGAGTACATCAATCGCGTTTGATCCCGTTTCACGGCAATAGATGTTGTTATTATAGCAGCGCCTTGCAAGTAAAAGGGTTTACGAGGTTCGTGAATATTTTTTTCTTTAAATACAGTGAAGGTTTGTTTTATAGTATTTTTTTGCACGTTGTTACAGTTTTTTTGCACCAATATGTGTTAAAATGCAAATTTTAACAATCGAGTTTAATGCCTCAGAAATTTAAAAATGCGCCATCTATGGCATCAATTTTAAATGATCCGTTCAAATAATCTTTGAAATGTGAATTAAGAGCCCAATATTCCATAATTTTGTACTTAGGAGAGTTAATTAAACAAGAACATACAATGTTTATGTTCAATTCCAGATAACGTTAATTTTACATACAATTCTATTGAATTGTGTGTACATGTCGCGTCATCTAGTGAGATTTATTTGAACCAAATATTCTTTCTTAGCAATGAGACCCCGTGTAGATACTTAGAACAATTTCTGAAAAGATTTTAACAATAATACAGATAATGTAGAACCAAATAAGGTCTATCTGTCGCGCAAACCGTCACAGATATAGGTGAAAACTAGTAAATTTGTGAAATTCCTTACAATGCTAGAATTATTAGGTAAACTTTCAAATGCATCTTGCACCCACGTCCGCCCTAATACGGCTCTGTATCACAGATTCACAACCTCACAGGTGCAACCTCCGCTAAGTACGTCAATTCGCACTTGAGGTGACAACAAGTCATGTTAGGTCACTCGCCAAACATTACCGCGAACGATGTAACGAGTGTTTGATTTACTCGCAATAGGTTGAACTGGTATTTGTCTTCCTACTTGCTTCATATGACGGATTGCCCGTGTGGTACTATTATTTTATTTAGCTCCGTTTACTTGAGATCTAGTAAAATTCGTGAGAATATGCCGTTGATTGTCAGCTTTTCTATAAGTATACGACAGTTTTTATAATATTTTGATGGAGACTTCTCTGCTACTGACTATCGAGACCCACCCAGGCCAAACTTTGATCCCGGTTGTTATAGGAACAGGCTGTGGCAGAAGACTACACTTACTTGTAGTTAGAAACCTGATAATTTACCTATTGGTTCACACTAGGCCGACAAGACCACTTCAGCGAGCAGCCGAAGTCGTTCAACAAAACAGAACAAACTAATAGTTTTCTGACGACTAAGTTCTCTGTCCATATCGACCAAGTTTGGCAACGAGTGACCTCTATCTACATATGGTTACACAGAGGCCCTTGGCTTGTTCGCTTCGACCGAACTTTCGGCACTCCGAGGTCATCTTCGGCAGAAAAATTCAGACAGAACTCTTCTTAGTTTAATGTTACAGAAATACAGGAACTCTTTCCCCAGCGATACCTCGACAGCAAACGACAAAAAGGTGTACAGCAATGTGTTAAAGCCGCCTTTTGATCGTTATCTGCCATTCAAATATGATGTAATGATTAAATTAACTACACAAGCTTTCATGTTAGCTGGTTATCTTCGACGCACATCTTCACGCCATTCAAGGCGCGTGCTTCCAAGTGTAAATAGAATAAAAGGAGAAGTTGGCTATTTCTAGCTTGGCGAGACAATTTTAGAATGTATATTTTTTGCACGTAGACATTTGATAAGGAGTTATGTTAGTCGAGTGGAAGAAATGACTGAAAATATGGGTTTTCATGCCATGTGAATGAGCAGTGATCACCGCCGCCTACAGGTACCAGGGGTATAAACCACAAATGTATTGCCTGTTAGATACCCTTTTCAAATAGGACTCTATTAACTCTTTTTTTCTTTCCACCTTTTCGCAATAGACCAGGAGAACTGGAAGGAGAGAAAGGAGGCCTTGCCCTGCACTGGGACTACCTGGGCTCATAATAATAATAATAATTCGTATGTGCTTTTATGCAGTAACCTTATTCAATTTTCTGATATAGAAATTCTCTTTGAAAATGGTCATTCAAACCGATACCTATGTTTGGCAATATCTCCTTTTATGAGAAACCTGTGAGCAGCACTATATTTAGCTGTTGATTCATTTTCATTAATTGATAGAACTAACCGATATTAACGATAAACTATATATCAATCTGTCACTCTTATAACACGTGTTAAGGTACTGTTTATCATCAAAGTGCAAAGTCTTCATACGTATAAGGAGAGGTCACCAGCCGGCCTCGACTTGAGCGAAATAAAAATGCCAGACAATAGCACAAGATGGCGGATTTAATGATAAAACAACGCAATTTATGTTGGGGTCAGGCAGATCTCGAGATAATGTCCGCCCGAGAGGTGGCAGAAACGGTAAGGCACATGCAACAGCATAATTACACGTAATTGATAGTAATAATATACATTAAAACACTGTTTATGATTAAACGTGTTAGCAAAGATTTTATGCTGAAATACGGAATCTAGAAACTCGAATTTGAGTTAAAGTTGAAGGTTTTCTTGGTCAAACTGCAGGTGCTAAAGAAGTTAATGAGGCTGCAATATAGTTATTTGTGAGGAATGTTAAGATACTTAGACAAGTGGTCGTGTGTCCCAGTGGCTATAAGACCATGTTTGAGTTCGTGGTTTCAAATCCGGACAAGTACCAATGTGGTTTTTCCCTTCATAATTATGTGGTACTTTCTGATTTTATCCTGGACATCGTTGAAGGAAAACATAGTGAGGAAACCTGCAGCCTTATTGCGTAATGAATTAGGCAAGGCAAAAGGCAAAGAGTATGAATAATCGACCAATCACATAGACAGAAATCCACATCTATTCTTTCATCTCGCATGTGATCGGTCGATTTTTCATACTCTTTGCGTTGTTGAATTCTTACGCAATAAGGCTGCTGGACTTTATAGGTAATCTAAGCTTGAAATCGCCAAACCACCTTGAGCAAGCTTGGTGGTTAATGCAAGTGCTTCTCTGTGTGAGAAGAGACGTACGAGCCCTGCAGTGGAACAATACCAGGCTGGTATAATTATAGATACAGAAGATAGTATCGTTAAACGAAGGAAGGTATAGCGAGCAAATCGTATATGTCCTTGAACCATAGAGTTATAACCTAGATGTTTCTTAAAATGGTTTTATTCCTCGATCATTAAAATACTATGCCTACTCAAACAAGTTTACTTTGTTCTAGTGATCCTGGCCTAGTTGTGTAATGACAATTTTAATACCCACCTAGTTTGTTAACTCATCTGTGTTAATTGGTACTTAACATATTGATACCAATTCTACATTCTTATACATGCTCAATACAGCACCTGTTATATTGAGACTTGGATGGCATTTTCAATTATCATTTTATATCTTTAGCTGCTATAGGATGAAGGGATGGCCAAAGAAAAATGGAGGCTGCATTATGTGAGGAGTGACATGAAAGAAAAAGGAGTCAGTGATGGCGTGACGGTGGACAGGACAGTATGGAAGAAGAAAACTTGTTGCGCCTACCCCAAGTAACACGTGATAAGGGCAGATAGATGATGATGAGGTATCAGGACAGAAGATGAAAAACTTCATAAGAGTTTAAACTGGGTTTAAAGCTAAGTATAGAACTTGAGACTGGTGATCACCTCAGTCACAAGTAGTGGAGGTTAATACAAATAGTATTAACCTCCACTACAAATAGCCATCATCCAATTCCATTTTTATCTGCAAATAAATCTTTGACTTTGACTTTGACTTTGACTTTGACTTTGAATTGGATTGGCTTCCCTGGGTGAATGATTCGACACCCAACACCGATTCGGTAGTAGGTACCCGACTTCGATAAAAGGTACACGACTTCGATAAAAGATACCTAAGTATATCTCTTTCTCCTATTGACATAATAACTGACCTCTTTTGTAACAGACCAGCGAGAAGATTCCTCAAAGCTCATGGTAGCGAAGTATATTCATTTTCTTATTCCGCTCTACAGGGTGGACAAAAAATCGTAGATCAAATGAAACATGACGATAGTTGGGGATATTGCCAGAAAAAAATATTGTTCTTTCGCACCTACGGGCTGTAAATAACCCCAATTATAGACCTGTTTCGTTTGATCCTCGATTTTTGGCCCATTCTGTATAAGTATGTACCTATTAAATACTGGGTATTCGGCTGCATCCGCTTTTAGTGGCAAACGAATCCAACACTTAGAAAAGCCTGTGCAAACGATGATACTATCTCTAAACTCATAAGAAAATTGCAATCATGATTCGCCACTGTTCAGTCGTCTAAGTTCTATATTTACTCTAATCTATTGTTTGCCTCCAAATGATTGTGACTACTCACGCACTCATGTGACTAATGTACTCGTCTATGAATCTTCGCTAGACATCAGGAATTACTTAATTGCAAAGAAACATTCTTTAATGAGTTATGAGTTACCTAGTCTAAATAAAATTTTCTTTCATTTGGCCAGTTAGCAACAGCCAAGAGTGAGGAATTTGGTAGACACAGAAATCTGTGCTACTGACGCGTAACTGAAATGAAAATCAACGGACAAAAGCAATTCTTTGACTCGTGGCATTTTGATGCGTTTATGGTTTATTACGTTCCAGAAACAGAGAGTTACTATAAGGTACAGACAATAAGACACGAAAAAGATTTGACAACGTCTGTATGTAGGAACCTAATGAATCCTTTCATTCTTCTTGATGTTGGTACTAGAAATTGAGCAATTAAATTTTCCTTTACCAAATACCTTAGCCTTATTTGATGTTAGATCTTTTGCCATCAATACAGTGACCATAAGCCTTACAATTTATGTTCCTGGGTAAAAGCCTCACCAAATTAACAGCGTCTCTGTCCACTAGACTATTAAGTCTGGCAGATGTTGCCAGAATTGCCACTGCAAAAGGTTTTATTATCTGAGGTAAGGTTGACTATAAATGTCGACACTTTATAAGGATAAAAATAACAGGTTTATGAACTCTACCAGCCGATATTGTGTGTGGAAGATTTTGGATTACGTTTACCTAAAGTTTTTGTAAAATATCGATGGTATTAAAAACCTTTTTTGCTTTGTGTGTTTTGAAGATAATGGGTTGTTGTTTCCTTTATAAGTTTGCGATTGGGAAACCCGAATAATTTAAATTTACGGTGTTGTTGAGGGCGTATATTCCAATAGGGTCTATAATGTAAGCTGGATGGATGACGTGGTAAGGGCTGCGATAGTACGGTGGATGCGAGAAGCACAGGACCAGGAGAGGAGGACGCTGAGGACGCGGAGGCTGCTATGTCCAACAAGAAGTCATTCGGATGATAAGATGATTATGATAATTAAGAGGTATGCTAAGGAAATTAATTGTACTCTAAGTAATTTTGATCGATAATAATAACTTTTAAAAATAAACTGTCCTGTATTAAAAATAAATCAAAAATACCGTAGACGAGTTTAAATAATTCCAGTAATAACCACCGATCGTTCATTGTGATATTAATAACTTATCGACAAGAATGAACATTGCACTTGATATAATAAGATAATAATTAAGTGGTTATTTGCCAATACCTCAGCTGGTTGTCCTTTAGGTCAACCACCAACCTGTGTGACCATTCTTGTATTTTTCGAGGTGAAATGACTTGAATAATTACTTACGGTGATTAAATTAAAGTTAAAGTAATAAAACAAAGTTAGTTATGCAATGGAGAAAAGTAAAATGGACTAAGGCGTAAATGTTCCCCAATGTTAACGCAGTACTGGCCGTGCGCCCGCTCGGAGCCAGAATATCAATATTCTTTTATTTACATATTAACTTATTTTAGTTATGAAGAAATTCTAGCCATGAATTTTTCTGTGTAAAAATATTTTTTAAAAGTAGCGAAAAAATAGGTTCACCCTTGTTTGGTATAACAACGTTTTGTCGAATATCGCTTTGGCTAATTTTAGTTACAATAAAGTCATTTCGTATAATTATTCATTTGACCGAATAATTAATTGGTAGATTTTTATTTATTTCTTTGAAATAATGTCATTTGACCGAATTTTCAAATGCACTAATTTTACACGAAATCGGTTAGCACGGCGTTTTGCTCGGGGTACCCGCCTTAAGCAACAAAGTCGACGGGGCTCCTATTTCTGTCTGCAGGGTCTAAAGTAACCTAACATGAAGGAGATCACGGGAGCTAAGTTCGCTCGCTTTGCTCGCTCACTTCAGCTTCCGTCATCTCCTTCGAACCTAACCTATCCGTGTCGGGGTGCCCTAAGCTCCCGAGCTTGGTTCGCTCGCTCTTGGGGTTATTCTCGGTTTTTTAAATACATGTTACACCACCTGAACATTACATCAAATGAACATTATACCTTTTGATCAATAGCGCAAATGTTGTTATCGCAAATAAATATTCGATGAAATGAAAATTATGTTAATCGATATTATACAAATTGATTATTTTCTTAAACGTTGTTCGAATTAGTAACATTACATCAAAAGTAGTTTTACCAAACAAGGGTGAACCGAAAAAATATCGTCTTGTTAATATTTTTTTTAAAGCAAAGCTATTTGATACACGAAAAAATTATGTTTTACAAATAATGCACAAGAATCGATAATAAATTATATTTTTTTCTAACCTTTTAACCTAGCCGTTACTACCTACTATGCTAACCGTTTTAAGGCACTACAGCGGTGGAAGGCCCTTAACCAGTTGTATTGACAAAGTTTTAAAATCAGAAGAGGATTTTAATGGTGGCACCAATGGCGTAGCTAGTCCTATAGGGACCCAATTTCAAAATATGTTGGGGGCCCTTTCTACCGGAATGCAGAAAATAATAAAAACGTTAATGTTTCTTAGAAAATAAATATACTTGAAGACTGAATTCTTCACTTGGATAACTTCAACGGTGTTGAGGGACGAGGATGAAGCACGAGTGATTCGACCTTAAAAACGGGAGAATCCTGACTAGGATCGGATAAGTTTGCTTCAGTTTACTAAATTGGACCATAAGGATGCTATGAAGGCATAGATAATGGTGTCATCATAACAAATAAAGTTTATTTAATCAAAGTAAAAGAAATCGATCCCGTTATCAACAAGAATTTGAGACTGTGATCTTGATTTGATGAACTTTTGATTCCAATCGTCGGGACCCCTGTAGCTCGGAGGCACCGTATCATTGATACGGCTGTAGCTACGCCTCTGGGTGGCACACACATGGCACTTTTATATTTTGAAAGAAAAAGAAAGAAAAAGTGTTTATTCGCCACAAAAACGACGTACAATTTTTTGATTTTTCCTTAAATTAAACCCATAACGGTAGTATTAGACTGATGATTGATTGATGATGGATTTTTGCAATTGCAAAGAAAACAGTTTTTAAGATAACCGTGAATTGACATCCAAACCAAACGTGTATGCAAATATTCTGCTCAATCGGTTGGGGTTAACTATTTTAAAACTCATTTGCATGATTTGATCCCCACATGAACTAAAAAGGTAAATTAGAGGCCCAAACACAAACTGCGGTGCGATGTCGCATCGTAAAATCTACGAGCTTGTTGCTTGTTACTGCTTAGCTGTTTTTTGCGTTGCGAATTCACATCGTTTCAATTCACAGTTTTCTGTTCGGACCCTTATTTTAATCTAAAAAAAGTTCTAGCGACAAACTTTTAAAGACATGATTTTAGCCCAATTTTTCTAGAAGCTATACTATTTGTTGTATACAGCTTAGCTAGCTATTAAAACAAGATGTGGACTCAAGGCTGTGAGTAGTTGTACTTACGTATATGGACGCACCTGTTTTTATATCAAGAACACGTTAAATGTTACTGAGATCATTGCTGTACGATGTAGTGTAAATGTTCTTTAAAACTACGTGAATTCCGATGGACATTTTATTTATAGAGTTCTTTAAACTGGTGTATAACTGTGCTTTTAAAGTAATAAAAGATAATAAGAAAACATGTCTTATTCTTACCGCTAATAAATTCCAAGATCAGACCTGTGACGTCATACAATGTAAGTCATATTAAAAAAGAAATACCTAAGTTTAAAAAAAATGTTTGTAGTCAAAGTAAGGAACTTGAAGATTGTTCTGTGCTGTGGAGATAGAGTTGAATACATCGAAAAAACTATATTCCCGTCTCGTGACTCTTGTCGTGAAGAGAATATCGTTTTTTGACCAAGATTTTTTCTTTGTTGTTTTACCATGATTTGTCTGACTTGATTTAAACGGGATAGGGTGTTATTGTCACCTTCATAATATATAGGTAAACCCAAATCCCAAGTTAAGTAGATATATTTCAATAAAGCTAAAGAATTGAACACTAGGGTTATTACAAAACTTACCTAAGATCTCCTCGAGCCAGTAGCAGGAAATGTACAAGAATATGGCAACACCGAGCCAGAAGCCCAGTAGCAACACAGCTAAGTACTCCCACATGGTTTATGTCTCATCACTAGCACTCGTTTGTTAACACTCAGTCCTGTGGCACATCACTAGAGGATTCAGTTTTTTTTATATTATGAAATTTTTATTTTCTATGAGAGAAAGGTTTGTTATGAGTTTGCGTATTTACAGATGATGAGGTAGTTTTTTTTTTTTTACTTTTCCCCTCTCTAGGAATTTCTTCCTGTGTTGTGGGTATGTGGTATAATCTCACATACACAAAACCTAGAGCCGGAAAACTATCCGTAGGTCATACAAATATTTGTTCCGTGCGGGAATCGAACCCGCGACACGTAGCGCAGCCGTCAATCGCTCAACTACTGCGCTACCCGTGCGCCCAAATTTTTTTTTAATTTTGTTTTATTACCTAATTAAGTAGCATGTAATTTATGGGTTCGAACCCAAAGCAGGCCGCATTATTTCGTATGATTTATTTCATGGCCCTCATCAGAAAGTTTACAGTCACCCAAAGGGCAATGGAGAGGGCTATGTTCGGAGTATCCTTGCGTGATCGAATCAGAAATGTAGAGATCCACTAGAGAACCAGGGTTGCCGACATAGCCCGAAAAATTGCCAAACTTAAGTGGCAGTGGGCAGGGCACATTGCTCGCAGAACGGATGGCCGATGGGGCAGAAAGATTCTGGAGTGGTGACCGCGAACCGAAAGACGTTGCGTTGGATGGCCTTCCACCAGGTGGACCGATGACCTGGTGAAGGTTGCGGGGATCCGCTGGTTACGAGACGCACGGGACCGGTCAATGTGGCGACGCATGGGGGAGGCCTATGTCCAGCAGTAGACGTCTTTCGGCGGATATGATGATGATTTCATCAACACTGCTCTCAAAACGGTTAAGGCAAAATCAGTTTGTGTTCAGATCAAAATGCAGGTGTGTAGAACTAAAAATTCGAAGACATGTGACCTCTATCAACCCGCACTAGACTGGACCCGCGTTCTAGATTAAGGCTCTCTCGCACAAAGAGGAGGCCTGTGTCCCAGCAATAGAAAAATCTAAGCTGATTATGATTTATATAATTAGAATTAGATACGTATTTATTTTTGAAATGTGTTTGCTTCAAATAATTTCCTATACTTATAAGTAATCTTTGTACCTATTCCAAATTATCAATCGTTTATTTTTTTTACCCGACTGCCGAAGGAGGGTAATGTGTTTATCAGTCTATGTATGTATGTATGTATGTTTGTTCCTTTATGGCGTTCCAGAGACCAAACGCGTTGGCCGATTTTGATGATTCATACGTCAATCGATTTGTCTTAATCCTGCGAGTGTTATAGGCTACATTAAAATTGGACAATAGAAAATTGCGGATTTTGGGCGCCATATTGTGGAGCCCCAAATTTATTTTTGCTTCCAAACCCATCGTGTGGGGTATCAAAATAAAGGGGTTTAAGAGGTGATTTCAAAAATATATAACACTTATGTGTTTAAATGTTTCTAATTCGAAAAAAACTTAAAAAGTTATAAATAAACAAAAAATCAAAAAACCCGACTGCTTCAAAAGCGAACTAAAAAGTCGTAAACAAGGAAAAAATCATGCTGTGCAGTCGGAGGATACATATTCGCGGGCTGATGGACCAAAATCTGGTATATCCTCCGCCTGCACAGCATGATTTTTTCCTTGTTTTTTAATCAAGACCTTAGGGCCCCGGTCTTTTGAATGGCGTGCGAGGAGCCGAAGCCAACTCGTAGAGGCCTCGTTAGGTATGTATCAGGAAATGTGACACCAACCGATGATTATCCCTGTACGCACTACGCAACTGCACCCAAAGACAATCCCCGGTTGGTGGAGGACTATTGCAAATTATGGAGAAAATGTATTTGGTTTTGGATTTTGTAGGTTTAGTGGATCGAATTAATAAGGAATAATAATAATATATTTCAATAGATAATTGCGAACTTAATAAAAATATTGGATACTTTCAATTTTTCCGGCAAAACTTGCACAAAAATGGAACCAATTACTTTTTTCTCCACTCTCGTGTAGCATCAGTCTTTCTACTTAATATTGCCAATAAAGTTGGTGTTTTATATTTTTGTAACACTTTCTAATCAATTTCGGCATTATTATTATCGATCACACAATTGGCTTTATAAAATTAAAGAACATTTGACAAAAAGTAACAACTTTTAAAAGTTCTTTTCAATTTGTCTTGATGGAATGAAATCGTTGCCACTGAAGTATACTTTCCAAAAGATAACCTTTTCAATTAAAATAAATATTATTATGAAATACGAACACAAATGTTAAACGAGTTTAATCATTATCCTTGATATTTAAAATAATGACTAATAATAAACATAACGAAGAATTTGATTGTTTAATAATAACGTCGTCAAAATTAAAAGCTGACTACGCAACGACAATAACTTGAACATTGCTACGTTTACCTTGTCTGTTGTTCGAAATTTAAATATTTTAAAAAGTTTCTACTGTCAACGGGTCTTTCACAATGGTCGACTGTAATCAAACAAGACGCAAACTTTTTACTGTTAGGCCCGCTTGCGCCGCCCAGGCCCCAGAGTTATCTTAATAAATCTGAGTTAGTAGCTAACCCTGTATTATTTATGACATTTACGTATGATATGAATTATTGAAATTTAACTTTGTGTTAGCAACTACCTCTGAGTTAACTTTTTGGTGCAAGTGTGCCATAAATACTTAGCATTTCGTTAATTAACTCAAGGATAGAAAAGAACAACAATTAAAGGATAACAAGAGACGTGTTTCAGGATATAATAGCTATGGAAATTGATATTGTGATAGGTAAGAGATTTGGTCTGCCTTGGAATTCCCTGTCGTGGGCATTTCGACAAATTCTACAAAGTAAAACCTAGTTCCTTGTCTACATTTTATAATAAGCTTCTGTAAAAAAATTCGTGTACCAAAGGCAAACTCTTGGACCTAAAACTTTCTAGACTGAACGTTGACGAGTCAGATCAGTCAATGAGTCAAGAGTTTTTTTTTTTGGGTTGTTGGTATGTATATTATTATTGTTATAAAACAATATAAGTTATGTTATCTGAATGACCATAATAGACTATAGAATTCCTCCACATTTCTGGGTTTATTGCACACCGGCGCGTATTGTTACGTTTTCTTGAGTTATTGTTTTGAAGATAAACAAAAGCGTTGTCATACGCCAATTGTTTATAGGATCGATATTCAAATGTTGGTAAACAATATAAATATTCGATGACAAGCATTTCCGATGCAATTGAATGGAGAATGAAAACACGATGCGTCAGCATCGTATTTTCTTTCATTTGTTGCACACTTACAATCTTTGCATTACCTACAGAGGGTTTCTGGATGTTGACAACGCATAAGTGAGAACCATGTTCCTACTTATCAAATTAATTAATTTTCCTGTTAATGCTTTTGGGTGGGTGGGCTTCTGGGTGCATCTTTCTCACATATATGAATTTATAAATGTATGTACTTATGTAAATATTGTAAAACACCTTTTTTTTTAAAGAGTAATTATGGAGTTTCGTGTGTGCGTTCTTCTCCTTATCAATCTACTTTCCGAATGCACGGTAGAATCTATTTTATTACTTGTAAATTTTAATTTTAATTTATTTGACGTTCAAAAGTGCCGTTTATTGGCCTAGTTGAATAAATATATTTGGCTTTAAATAAAAACATATTACACCTTTCTTTTATTTTCTTTTATTTTGACATGCACCACCAAATATCCAGTAACCAGCAGAATCATTTGGACTTTGACAAACTTTTTCGTTAATAAAGTGTCTAAGGCCCGAGGATTGAGTACTTCAGTGGTTTTAAAACTAAGTACGTAAGCCGAAAATATCCGAATCAACTTCAAAAGCCGATTGGAATCACAGTACGTAACGGATATCTGATATACGAGCCCTCAAAACTTCCAATTGACAAAGACTCAAAGTAAATTAATACCATTGTGGTTACGGTACAGTTAATGCGATAATTACGATATATACCGTTAATTAAAGAGCTTCTGTCTCAATAGTGTCAAGTTGCAATTGTAATTATGTACCTTTTTCTTTTTAACTCGATGGTTACTTTTTAGATAAATTGCGCGGGGCATGCTATCTCATCCGACAACACGTGCGAAAGAGATAAATGCTGTGATGAGCAGTAAGAAGCTAGTTCGTGTACGAATTAGCACTTTTGCAAGTTTGTAGCAAAACGGATGATGATTTAGGACGAAAATGAGTGCGCGAAATTTTATAAACAGACCTTTGGGAGTCTAGATATCATGAAAAAACTACTAAATGTATATTATCAAAATATTTTTTTTTTGCATTCTTGAACTACTAGTCTATCCCATTTTTCCTTTTTCTTATGGTATTTTTTTTAAGATGCGTTAAAATTAGTGTTGAAATATGGAACTGTCGACGCTCATAACTTCCATTTTATTTTTTTACTTTTTTTTCCATACAGGGAAGATATTGAAAAGACAAATTGATATCATTTTTTATTTTGGACGTATGGAAGAATTATCAACTAGTGTAACCTTAACAGCAGCGAACTGCAGTGCTATTCTGAGGCGAGTGCGAGTTTTGCTCGAATATTTTTTTGACGAGATTTTAACGTACTCACTCGTGATAACGTAAACGATCTCCTATGTCAATTTGTATACAAAAACAGAAGATTCTCCTTACTGTTACCAGACGGCGCTTATCCAGTTCCAATGAGCGTGAGTAAAACTCACACCAAGCCCTCTGTAAACATCTCACTGTGAAAATAAAAGAGTAAGTGATGTGTCAATCCATAGTTTCTGGTGGGCTATTCTCTTACGCTATCTTCACCTAAGATTTCACGATGAAATTTTAACAGAATGAACTGGTTGCAGTTTGCACCCTCATAATAGGCGGATGCCAACACAACTTTGCAAAATAGGAATTTATAGACCCGACTGACACCTAATTTGAATTCAGTGCTCCTGTCCAGAATTTGTGGCTAAGTGTCCATGTCTACACCTTTTGAAGACCAGTTAAAGCCACTGACGCTGCTGTTAAATTGGCCATCTATTTCACTATAATTCGATAATAGACAACGTAGATAAGACGAAAGAATGAAAGTGAAATACTGGTTGCTGACTCAAACTAAATGAAATCTGGTAACTGGACAGGCAATCTTGATAGACGAAATGCGAATCAGTTAAAAACTGGAACTAAGAAGGTTCTCCTATAAGTTTATTGAAGAATCTGGATCCTCTCGAGTTTTTTTTGGCAATACCCCACGCATTTATAACAAAGTACCTAATATTATTAAAACTATGAGTGTATTGAAATTTTAAAGGGCATCAATGGAAATATTAATAAAAGAAAGTTACTACACAATTGACGACTTCCTAAATGATGAATCGCTGATTGATATGCTATTATATCATTTGACATGTTTATTTTATTTTTATTGTAACCTTGATGACATTATTGTGACATTTTATTGCAATTCAAACGATTGACATTAATTTGTATTATTTAATATTTTATTCTCATTGATATTCAACATAATATTTCTATCGCTATCGCCCGGCTGTTGCCCGGTCTCAGTAAAACGCTAATTTCTCGGAAGTTTTTTATGGGAACCATGTATGAAAGTTATGTTGTTAGAATCGCCATGAAATAAGCCACAATTTTTGCTTATCTACAACACTTCAGTAAATATATAATAAAACATCTATGTACTAAAAACCGATGTTTGCAAACCTATAAATGATTTGACCTGTATACTTATTCTGTGGTTTTGTTTCTTTTAAATTTTAATAATTTGTTAAGGTTGCTGTTTTGTGTCTGTGTGACGGCGTACATACAAAATTTGTACACAATTAAGTAGTAGCGGAACCGTGTTCTACCAATGTTCTTGCCTTCATAGTAAGTATTTTTATATTTAAATTTATAAGTAAAATAAATTTGTTTTACTATTCATAATAATATGTAAAATGCACTGTTTTTTTTTGTCAAATAATAAATATGCATTTATAAGTTAAAACTTGAAAAGTAATGTCAAGGTTCACTCAAATGTTAGGCGGTACCTATACTTCATAAAAGATAGCTTGATCTCTGCGACATATGTCAAACTGACGTATACGATATTGTTACGTCATTGTTAGCCTGTCAAGCGCTATTGTTGCTGTATTGATACTGACAGCTGTCGCAGACATCAAGCTATCTTTTATGAAGTATAGGTACCTACCGTTATATTAAGTAAAAAAAAAAAAGTTTTTTTTTTAGTTTGACGGTATGGATGTCAATGTGTCATGCCACCCAAGGTCTCGCTGACCTATGTATAAAAACAATATAGACGTGCCTTATATTTAAATATCCACTACTTCACCTACTATTATTAACAGTTACCGAATTTACGACTTTGCTTTGAAAATAAGTTAATTTCCATTCACGAGGAATAATGTCCGACCTTGTTACTAGTTTTAGGTAAACAGAACACGTTCCAATGACTTCTATTAAAATACACATATGTTTACTATTTATCTGAGGTATTCGGCAGACATATTGTTTCTTATTAGGCGGAATTCTCGTAGTCACAGTTGATTTCGATTTAATCCTCAAGGTTATGTCTACCTTGAAAATGTTTCAGAGATAAAATGTTGGGATTGTATCTTAATTTACATCATTGTTTGAACAAGAAAAGAGATTTTAAATAGCATCGTCATTATTTAACTGCAATAGTAGGGACGTACGGAGATAAATTATAGAGGAAAATTACTATTTTCATAATACGTTCGTACGCTATCTTGGTTTTTACAGAAATCACATGCAAAACCAAACAAAAATTATCTTCAAATATTCCTAGCGTTCCAAATTTGTTTCTTCTTCTGCAACTGAGCCGATGCCGACTATTCTGCCAGTGTCCTGGCGTTCTAAATTTGATTACCTTCCAAAACAAATATCTATTGCCAGCTTTCAAAGAGGTAGGGGTCGAACGTCCGAGGTAAATAAAATTGAAAAAAAAAAGTATATGCGATAAGTTTTTCGATAGTATTTAAATCTCAAGGATTATCTATTATTATAAGTACCAATATGTTGTTGTGACTATTTTTGTTGTCAATAGCTGCGCTTGTTATATATGAAAAAGTTACATTAATTAATTTAAAGTAAGCTAGGTTTTTCCACTATTCTTATAATAAATTGCTGTGTCCGACAGGGTCTATGTGAACTGTACTACTGTTATAAGATCTTTGTTATACACATGTGATATGCAATACAGAATTGAATTGAAAACTTGTAATTGGCCTTATTTTTTATTATAAAGTCTGAGCATCTTTGTTATTAGCTGTAAGTATGCCAAATAAAATAAAATAAATTACAACTTACGTTTTCTGCTCGATATGGGCCTGACTCTAGAGTAATACTGAGTGAGTTTTAATTAATTGGCAATATTTTAAAGCTAGTTGAATATGCATGAGAACAACTAGGCTAGGATAGAGCCAACTCTGAAATCTCAAAAACGAAACATCGACTGAAGATATGATTTTTATTGTACCTATGTAGAGAGGACCCCTAAATTTTGTCGAGTCGTTCGAACTTAAATGTAACTACTGCCTGTGACGGGAGTTTGCAGATCACAGACAATTAACATATTGGCTGTCTAATACCGGTTTTCAACACTCTAAGAAATTCCTGGGCTTTAAGTTCGAAGCACGGGAATTCATTTGAAATATGAGCAGGGGGCAAATCCGCTATTTCCTTGGGGCCTTTACTGGGGCACTTTGAAACCAACAACATGCTCATGAAGATGGGTCTAACTGCGACATCCATGTGCAGGTTGTGTGGGGAACATACGGAATGCATGGAGCATCTTCTGTGCACATGCGATGCACTGGCTGGTAAGCCAATGAGTCTTCTAGGGGTTGGATATCCTAAACCAGTAGACTATAGGCTCATATCTCCTAGTCTCGTTGTTAAACTCATGAAAAGAGTTTTCATCGAGATTGGGGAGGAGTAGGTTATCTAGGGGACCAAAATAGCACCCAATGGGTCGAAACGTCCGAGTTATTTCTCGGCCCCTCCACAATATAAGATAACTACTGACTGTTGAATATTTTTTTAAATATATTTCATGGTAGTTAGAGATTTTCATGAATATTTTCACCCTCTGAAATATTTCCAATGAATTAAAATTCGCTCTGTAGGTAAACGTTAATATTAGGAAATCTAACGACAATACCCAAAATGCAAATAGAACCTACCATATGAAATAATACAGTTAATAATAGTGAGACGAACCCACTTGACCAGACATAACTAGATAATTATATGCTAAAATACAACACAAACCAGGTGATAATTTACAACGACCTTCACCTAATGCGAGCTCCTAATCTTGTTTAAATTTACATAATCAATACGGATCCAGACTGTTTACAAAAACTTCACAATACCGAAGTCAGAAATAAACAGTGACTCTAGTTTTACCTTTTGTAGTGTTTTATTATAATGAAACTATTAAATTCCGATGATAATAGGTAAAGGTATCTATTTGTGTACCTAGGTACCTACTTAAACTGCGTAGGTATTAAATAACCTTCCATTCAAACTAAATAAGTTCAAGTGTTGTATTTGACATTGCGATTGCCTCTATCTGTCTGTTCATGACGATTCTACAGCTAAACAGCTGAACCGAATTTAATGACATTTGGTACCTTTATGGAATAGCTTCAACCTTTTTAAGGAAGAACACTTTTCTTTTTCAAATCTACCTGTATCTAGTGTCAGATATTTTTTGGGAAAATTCATGTTCCACGCGATTGAAGTCGCGGCAAAAGTACTCTATTTTGTGTATTTTTCGGAGGTCATTACAGACAGACCTGTCCCAATTTCAAAAACTACTTTTAAATTAAATAAACCTACATTATCACTGCGCTATAGGCTATATTTTTAACCAACTTCAAAAAGGAGGAGGTTCCCAATTCGAATGTTTTTTTTATGTATGTACACCGATTAAGCTAAGATTTATGATCCGATTTACGTGATTTCTCTTTAGTTTGATGCGGAATAGTTGCCATTTGGTCCCATAAAAATTAATATAGTTTGGCCCAGTAGTTTTCATTTTATGAATATTTTTGTTTACGTGGACGATGTAATATTAGTTTGTTTGGCTTTTTATTAGTGATGGTGTACTAAAACTAAAAAGAGAGAAATAAAAAGAACAAAAGAATCGTGCGTTTTTCTGGGACACAAAAAACTTTTTTACAAAAAATAAACCGACTTCTAACAAAACACTAAAAAGGTTCACTTTTGTTTCAGAAGTCGGTGTCTTTGGTATCTCTTGTTTTTATCATTTTTAACACCGACTTCCGAAAAGCTTATTTTGCACTTTTTAGTGTTTTGTTTTTGAAGTCGTTTTATTTTTTTCTAACGACTTCAAAAACAACGGTTCCTGTGTTATAAAACACAGAAGCGAAGCCACGGCAGCAGCTAGTACAATTCAAAAAAGATATGTATGTAAATGATACATGTTCTACATAACTACGCGTATGTCTAGTAGTTATCTGTGACATTGCGCGAAGGCCGGCGCAGTAAGCCAATAGGTGACTGATAACGTAAACGTAACGGTTCACGTTATACTAAACTGTCACGTAGCTACAAACCTTGTGTTGTGAGGAAATTCCGGTGGAATTTATATGGTTTTATTAGGCTTGGCTTGGGTTGATAGTCTCGGCATTCCTATACCAGCTTGATGCACTAGAGTCGATCGAAAACCGGGCCAAGAGGCTCATTGGCAATGAGGCACTGGTCAAGTCAAAGCTCCAGAGACTTGACCATCGTTGCCGAGTTGCCAGCTTGTCGGTTTTTATCGGTTATATTTCGGGGAGTGTGCGATGGAATTGCATGATCTAATTCCACCTAGCCCGTTTTATCATCGGACTACCAGACGTACGGCTAAACGTTTTGGGAATACTTTTATTAGCGTACTGCTAAGGAGTGGCATTCCCTGCTGGACATGTTTTTGTATGTAAATTTGAATCAATAACTGGTTCGTATTACCTACTGGCTTATCTTATCGCGCAAAATGATATTGTTTACAAATGATGAATCAGCAGATTATATACGGATAAACTATGTACCTTTTCCAGCATAAAACAATATATTTGATTTAAAAAATAGTCAGTCTGAATAAACGCCCGAACAAGATCCTGATTACCCTTTTTTTTTTCCGGGGTGGAAAATCCTCTTTGGATTTCGATAGAGGGGTCTGTCAGACTCTTAATGACTAAAAACCACCCGGTGTTCCGTCTCACACCTAAACCGGGGATCGCGGGAACAACGATACTTCCACAACCCCCGGATCCTGATTACCCTAACCTATCCTATTTTCATTTTGGCAAACCAAACTATTCATACCAACATATTACAATTTAGCTTAAAAGATACCTAGTTGTTTGTTAACAAAATGATAAGCATCTTACACCAATAGTTCACGACCTCACACACATCACGCCGGAAGTCCCAAGCACCTAACTACATACCAACAAACAAAAACATAAACAAACATAGTCGTGATCACTCTCGGCTCATCGGTTCCTCTTCCTATGTCCGTGGTCTAGCCACTTTCATCTCGTACCTCACCTCATGCATAATAAGTACCTTCATATTCCCTTGTATGTTGAACGGGCTTGGTTAGGTATTGGTGTGTTGGTTGTGGTACAAGTGGTAAGCGGATAGCGACTTGCAAGTGCCCAAAAAAGAAAAATTGGGAGGACAAAATCATACAGTGTATTGTTAACCAATATGACACCTTTAACAGTTGCAACAAGCCTTGGTTTTAGTTTTTAATTTTTATTGAAATTAGTTAACATCCATGTCCATTATGTATTTCAACACCAAGAGTTAGACGTCAGAAAAGGTGGGACGAAGACATTAGACAAGTCGCTGGAACAACATGGGGTAGAGTGGCCACAAAAAGGCCGGAATGGAGAAGATTGCAGGAGGCCTTTGCTACCTGGCAAACGGACACACAAAAATGGATCAAAAGATGTATCTATGAACAACAAAGAAAATAATGTCGTGTCTGGATGTTGCCTTTTATTTTCCTTCTTAAGTACGCTTTTTAGACGCACCTATCGAATTAATCATTCATTATAGGTACTTACTTAAATAATAATTGTCTGACCTATTGGAAAATCCAATGAGCCGTACAAAAACGCATAAATCGCATCGGTTTTTTACAAGACTGGTAGGTAATTTGTATCTCAAGCTCGTTTTTATTAAACGTAATAATTCGTTTTTATAAAACACGAATAAAAAGTAATAATTCTTAATATCAAAGTATATTTTTCAAAGGTCTTCATTGAATCTAAATGAAGCCGTCAAACGACTTCGACGCAAGCGCATTACATTGGCCATGCGATCACTAAGACCAATCATACGTTACGAAGGAACCAGATACGATGTCCGTATCAGCTTTACGATCTCTACGTGAATTATAATCACTGATAAACATTATAATGGAATGTATCTTATTATGAAACTGCATAGTAATTGCATGTTAATTACAAACATTATTATAATTAAGAGATTTCTTTGATAAAGAATACGCATCGTACGATAATGCGATTAAAGCGATGTATTTAAAAGATACTCTGGAGTTCAAGTTTAAGGTATTAAAGGTTTCTTAAATTACTAGATTATTTTTATCTAAAGTTTTTTTACGAAACTCAGAAAGTAATATCACGTCGAAGTCACCAAATTGTTCGTTGAAATAATGAATCTAAATCCAAATAACGTGATAATCAACTATATTTTCAATATAGATACTTAAAATATCAATACTGTTAGTATTTATCTAGTATATTATAGAGATATCTTAAAAAAACATCGCAAAGAAGCCCACAAAACCAGCGTAGAACGGTGTAAGCTCTGGGTGGAACTAAGTTCAGAACCAGCAATACTGGTAATCTAAATAATACTGTCAACTAACAAATGGCTTGGCAGCTAAAGAAACCACAAGCCAAAAAAAAAACAAAACACAAACCATAAATAAAAAAGAGATACATTGATAGTTAATCTAAAATATTGTATAGTAGTCACAGCGGATCTTTGTGTCTCTGAAGTTGGCTCTGTCAACCATTGCGCAAGAAACAGTTCGTCATCGAGTATACTGCATAGACTAAGCGAGGTAGGACGATGCGAAAAACGTAAGTATGAAAGAGACAGTGATACAATGCTATCTTCACCTTCAACATTGACACAAAAATAGCTACTGCGCAGGGTTTTGCAGACAATTCGGAGAAAAAAAAGATCCGTTGTGAGGCACCAAAATCAATATTTAATCGCTGCCGCCTAGTTCTTACACCACACAACACACAGTCGCGGGCGCCCGTCAGATACGCTAAAAAGGAAAACTATTTCCGCTCAGCCACATCCAGCAGGGACAGACCTTTTCACTTTCTACAGAGCTGTGGCATTACCTTTAGTGAACGTAGTTTTAAATAGCTTAGACTTAAACGGCTTATGAATTTGAGCTTGGGTTAGTTAGACATGTTTGTTGAGTTCTTTGACTTGGGAGCGTGTGTTCGCATAGTTTTGCGTGCGATATTAATTTGTGAGTTAAATTAAGAACAAGGTTTTAATACTTAGTCTCAGCCCAAAGGGTAAAAACAGGACCCTATTACTAAGACACCGCGGACCGTCTGTCTGTCTGCCTGTCACAAGGCTGTATCTCATGAACCGTGATCGCTAGACAATTGAATCACAGATGATGTATTTCTGTTGCCGCTATAACAACAAATACTAAAAACAGAATAAAATAAATATTTATCATCTTATTAATGGAAGCTCCTTTGTGTATGACTTGAGGACTTAGATATAGCCTGTCAAAATTGTTTGCTACATAATTTTAAACTCTACTCTTACTAATAAACGCGGAATAAAGTTATACCAAGTATAAACCTATGAAAATGTATGGTTATACCTTTGTTATACCTGGTGTAACTTTATTCTGTGTTTATTAGTATGACGGTTAACAAACGCATGCTGCATTCCCTGAAAAGTTACACTTTATGAAGTATAGACTACAACTAGACACACATAGGTACACCAGTCTCAAAAATATCTACACTCTTCACAAACTTCTAGTTATAAAGTTAAGTTTAAATATTGTTTAGTGTTGCAACCAAATATTCATGAACTACCTCCAAGTGCTCTTATAATAATATTGTGTCATTACTAGATCCCACGACACTGGGTATCCTAGTGTGGGGTCTAGGGCTACTTTAAAGCTTTTAATATTTGCATTTTCTTGTACTTATCCTATAATATTTGTTTTATTTTTGTTGTGCTTAATGTATGTAAAGAAAGGTGTCTTAATAAAAATTATCTTTATGTTATCTTAGTGTATATAAAGTACAATCACATTTCGCCAAAAGTATGTTTTTTAAGTCCCATATGGTATAGGGAGCGATCCCCTTGCCATCAAGCAGACATAAATCCAGACTTCAAGTGGCTATAGAGCAATTCCAGATGAAAAAATCCAATAGACTTTGGTTGACCTGAATATTTAACCTTGGACCTCATGCTCTGCTCACTGTGCAGTTGTGACATTTTCTTCAAATAGAATGCAAAAAAGTCACCGAAGCCATAGGTGAAAATTTATCTTATTCAAATAAAAACTAACTAAAAAGTTATAAATAAAAAAACTTAATTCAAAAAATCTAAAAACTCGACTGCTTCAAAAGCGAACTAAAAAGTCGTAAACAAGGGAAAAATCATGCTGTGCAGGCGGAGGATACACCAGATTTTGGTCAGCCAGCCCGCGAATATGTATCCTCCGACTACTTGATACCCCACACGATGGGTTTGCAAGAAAAAAAAAAATTGGGCCCCCACAATATGGCACCCAAAATCTGCCATTTTTCTATTATCCAATTTTAATGTAGCCTATGACACTCGCAGGGTTAAGACGCATCGATTGATGTATGAATCATCAAAATCGGCCAACGCGTTTGGTCTCCGGAACGCCATATAGGAACAAACATACATACATACATAGACTGATAAACACATTACCCTCCTTCGGCAGTCGGGTAAAAAATGCAAGTTATCCGTAACCGCTTATGCGCAACCGCACCGTCACAAACACAAAACCATCAAGATACTGCACACGTTCACAAGTGGGAAGCAATTTCCGTGTAAAAATTTCACGGAGGTTTTCCCAATGTTTTCCCACTAAACAAAAACATGTCCCACATATAATGCAACCTACATACTCTGCCATTAGGGTTGCCTAACATTTCCAAGGAGATTATTAGGAGATTTACATTTCGGGTGCCAATCAAAACAGTACATAGATATCAGAAAATATCGTCATTTTTATTAAATTTACTGAAAAAAAGTTTACTGCCTATTTATAAGTGACCCATGGTTTGGAAAAAATATATTATTACTTTGATTGCTGGACATCCGTTGAGTAGAGTAGAGAGTTCTAAAATATGTGAGACAGACTACCTAGAGTCCTAGTTGTGTCTAGTAATAGAATTATCGGTATCCGAAAGGCAAAATTAATCCTATACAGCTGATCCATTCGTGGCTAAATAATACCAGCCGCACGGGTCGATCTTTAAGGTTAAGCAACGCTTGACGAGGTCGGTCCGTGGATGGGTGACCATTTCAACATACCAAGTTTCCTCCGTGCCTCAGAAAGCACGTTAAGCCGTTGGTCCCGGCTGTCATTTGAAGATCTTTGACAGTCGTTACGAATAGTCAGACGCTTGAGATCTGACACCAGTCTAGCCAAGGGGTACCGTGTTACCTAGTTACTGGGTTGTGGAGGTCAGATAGGCAGTCGCTCCATGTAAAACACTGGTACTCAGCTAAATCCGGTTAGACTGGAAGCCGACCCCGACATAGTTGGGAAAAGGCTAGGCAGATGATGAGCTGATCCATTCACAAGACTGATGTAACAAACGGACATTTGTTTAGCCTTATGGTAAAATATAGTGGATTTGGCTACTATATATCTTTCCAACTGTATACAGGCTGTGCCCAAAATCGTGGATCAAACGAAACAGGGCGATAGTTAGGGTTTGCAATACACAAATAAATGGTACTTCAGGACCTACTGCAAATAATCCCAACTTGTCCACGCATATATTATATTATCTTGGTCCATAATATAGAGGTTACTATAATACTGGCAACCCTGCTGGTCATGTTGTAATTCATCATGGTGGGATTAGTTAAACACTTTAATGTTATATTTATCTAAAAGTGTCTAATTATGTCGTAATGTTACTTATGAACATGTGGTTAAAAGCCGTGGAATATGTGGTTAAAGACCGAATAATTTAATGCAATTTGCTTTTCTGTTAATTGGGTTAATTTAGATTAAATGCTTTCGGAAAAGAGTATTGATTGTTGGCGGTCGATTTCCTATCCCATAACTATTTGTCTATACCTATTGCTTAAGTTACACTATACTTCATAAAAGATAGCGACATCTGTCAAACTGACGTATACGTTATTGTTAGCCTGTCAAACGCTTTTGTTACTGTATTGATACTGACAAGCTATCAAGAGATCAAGCTATATTTTATGAAGTATACCAAGCAGCTTGTTCCTTGTAACTTCTTACTTGAAGTTATTACATTGTTTAACTTGATAACTACGTATTGTTTTAACTATAAAAGCACTTTTTGATTAAACAATATTCAACTTATCTTTTTCAATTATACTATAAGCCGACAACCATTTTTCGTCACTAAGAGAATTACGAAAGGCAGAATAAATAAATACGTTTGCCATTGTTGACCACAACATTTATTATCTGTGGTCCGCAACCACATCACCTGTCATTGGCGTTACTGTATGATTAGTGCGCTGATGCTGTGATTGATTTCTCAACATCTTTGCGCTTCTTATGATGATGGGGCATTGCATCACGGATCAGTAATTGAACAGTGTGAGCTTACCTTTGACCCCACGTTACATAAAATTACTCCATACTTAAACAGCGCCATTTTGAAATTCAAAGTAACCCTTGCGTTACTGAGTAGTGAGTGTCTTGCCTAATGTTAGAAATTGTTTGTAATAAAAATAATGAAATAAATGCCTGGGCTTCGTTTTATTTTCTGCTTTGGTATTATTTTGTAGGTAATACCAATTATTTTAGTAGTCATTATTTTCGTACCAAAATTGGTTGCAACGAAATATCTACCTACTTAAAAAATAACCTTTCATGTCTACATTTTACTACAACGTAGATGACAACATTATCAGTTTCTTGAGAATTATGAATCAATTGTATGGACGTTTAATCACTTGTTCATTTATTTGTTTATCCTCGCACTGGAACGCCTTGCAGCAATTACCTACACCAATGGAGAAAAATCTTATAATCTCAGTCTAATGTAACGAAAATAGCATTGACATGCTTGCTAAGCCTCTAGGTTTTTGGCTCAATGATGCGACAGTTACAAATCTCATCAATTCCTCATTTATCAAAATCTCAACACACTGCCCATAGATAGCTTTGCACATTCCATTTTAAAATTTTCTAAAGAGAATTTGAATAAAGAACCTGCTTATCAGTTTTTTTTTTATTAATACCTATGTAGGCTCAAGTTTGACCACTATTTCATCTAATGGTAGACAATGATGTGGTCGACCGTGAAGCACGTTTGCCTGGACGTAACCTATTCACTCTTGAAGACCCTCAAATTAATTGCTGAACAGCTCACAGATCATTTTAAATACGGTCTAATATCTCTCACCACACTTCACACTCCAACAATGACTAACACATTCCTCATTCTCGAATCTCGTCAGCACGTAAGCCTGTATGATAATGCGATAATACGCGTCTGTTCATCCACGACGTTGGACGATTTGCGTTTAGTTAATTGCCTGCAATAAACGAGTTACAACTGTATCGCATCAGCATATCGCGTGACTCCGAGTTGCAATCGTTTTCGTGTCAAGAGTGACGTAAGGTTGGTAATGGCGGACCACTGGGTCAGGTGTCTTCTAATTCAATTTGGTAAATTATTATGGCCAGTTTTGGTAAACGTTTTTGCGATTGCGTGATATGGAAAAAAATAATATCAGTCAAGCTTTGTTTAAAGCATCTTTTCTATAAAACTTCCTTGAGTGAGTTATCTGTAAGGTTGTATTTTGCTTCCGATGTTCCGTCATTTTGCATTTGTCTGTATCCGGTTTGATTCACGCACAACACATTCTGATCAGAGTGATCAGACAGTTTGGCGTTACTCGAGATTGTAGTTCATAGTTGTGCAAATTAGATGGGGTAGTGCAACCCCGCAAATCTTTATATGAAAATTTAAATAAAATCTCCTTCTTCTTTGCGTATCGGCTGTACTTCTAACTATACTATTTGGGCCCAGTCTATTCCAGCATTTGCAGCATCGGAGGTGTTATTCCGTTTAAGGGCACTAGGGACACTGCACCAAATGGGTCAGGATAATCAGGTGCACCGCACTTACACTGGTTGTTGGATGGATCAATGTTCCTAATTTCGCCAAAATATGTTAGCAGCAGCTTACTACGGGTACGCAATCAATATCAGTGCGTACGAAACAGGCCACTGCAGTTCAATTGGCATCTGGCACTTTAACAACCAAAGTATGTTTCTCTTTTCCATTCACACCTCAGAAAATTATTGAAACGAATTACGAAATTAGCAAATCAAGTAGGTAAGTCAGTTTCCAATCAATGATTAACATGAGAATTCTTGATCCATGCGCTACGATTAATGATCACGGACACGAAGCACTCGATGATCTCATGAGCACATAAGTGATGGCTTACACACGTGAATATGATGCGTGTGAGTTGCCTTCGCGTGGTCGAGAAAAAAATCTGAGACTCGTAGACAGACCACACCTTAAGGCGTGTTATACAATCTTGAAATTAAAGAGTGGTCTTGCTAAATATTTTTGTGGTCTCTCAAAGCTTGATGTAGATAGGTTCTTAATCAAAATCAAGGATTTTTTATTGATAGATTACGAACGATAGCCTTAAAAGGTAAAATTTTAGAAGGTACACGGTGCTTTCATGGTGTTAGTGCCACCACTCTTCGTGGTATGCTTTCAATTAATTATCTTACAGTATGTGTGAAAAGTATTTATATATATTTTCTCTGGGATAAAAGTGTTTATTTCTAGCATGAATCCCTCTCTGTATTCAGGATTCTAGTATTAACAGCTTGAGAGGCAGAAACGTGGATCCACGCGAGACACAACGGCTATAAGGATAAATTAGAAAATCGTTGATTTCGTTCGGAATTACAGAGGAGGGTCTAAAGTTCGCTAAATAATTTCCTTAAAAACATTTTCTTTGTAATGAAACACTTGGAGCTGCCGCCGTGACCCTGGAATCCTACAGTTTGTCCGGGAATCAATATAGCGACCGTGACAAAAGACACTGCTTTATTCCCTTGGTGAATAATGTACTATGATGGTCGCTCATTATTGGCCGATACAATAATGTGTGTTAATCGCTTTACATTATGAAGTAACCACAAATCTTTAATGTCGTTCTTGTTTGGTTATTATTTGGGTTAATATAGCTGTCTTGTTATAGGAGGATTTATAGTAGCCTACATCTTCAAATACCTATAGATCCTGTTCCTAGTTACTTGCTAAACTAATTAGTAATGAGGGTAAAAACCTATTAGTACTGCCAATGAGTTCTTTAGATATATTACCGTGAACACTGACGTGAAGTGAGCGGTCATTGATGCTATGCAAGGAATTGACAGCGCACTTCAGGCACCTTAGTTTTCGCGGTAAAATTTTAAAGAATATGCACTTGTACCCAAGTTGACAATCTACAATCGATAACGCTATTAGAAAACGAATTAATGTTTGGGAAGGACTTATCTGAACGTTAAGTCACGTGGTCAGACCAAACGAATAGAAGGCGTTAACGATTGTAGAAAGAGATTCGATAAGAAACTTTTGTAACTTGGCTAGCGGGGCTGCACCTGCAGCCAAGTTGACAATCTACAATCGATAACGCTATTAGGAAACGAATCAATGTATGGGAATGACACATCTGAACGTCAAGTCATAACTTGACTAGGCCCGGTGATCTTCTGCTTGCCTTTATTCCAATGTATTTAGAGTCGGTGTAGCGCGTCTTCTTCATCCATACTTCTCTCAACATCTTTTAAAAAATTTCATACAATCCTCTACTGTTATAATCGTCCACGTTCATAATCAACTTTCCTTCCAAAATTTTTAGTACAGTACTAACCTACCTATAAACATATTATGCATTTGACTGCGCTTGAAAATCCTTTCAAAATATAGTGTCAGAGATTTACGATAGAGCAAATAAAAAGTTGTAATGTGCAATATTTTCTAGCTTTAAGAGTGTTATCCAGTTTTTAACTGTTATAAATATATTATATATTGCCTACAACGCCATTTCAAGTGTTAAAGAATTTGTATCGTCACTCAGGCGTCGTTGATTCACTTAGTTTACTTTGTGGAATACAACGGATTTCGTGTTTAGACTGTTAGTTTTTTTTATCTCAGTTAGCAGACAACAATCACAGTTAAATTGTCCAATGAAGACATTTACAATTTAAGTTTTATTGCATTTTTATATCACATCACGTCTAGAAAGAGATTTATTTATTTATTAAAACTTCATGCAACATAAATGTAAATTCTCTACCAGTCTTATTATACTTTATTGACATTGTTAAAGAGTGATTTAGCAGTATTGCTATGCTTGCTGATTGTCTGTAAAGCTTTCATTTCATTTTTTTTTTCTCAATCCTTAAGATGATATTATATTATAGAATTGACATCTTTATTTGAATCTGAATTATGTGTTTTTATAATTGCATTTGACATTTTTATTTGAAATATTATCTGTATAGTATATGAATATCGATTTGACATCATTGAATACTTGTCTGACTATTTGAAGTTTGAAATAGAAGTGTATTACTGTTTGATGTAAAATTTTGGCTAATTGTCTTGTTATTCTTTCAATGTTAGTTTATATCGTGTAGTGGTGCTTGTTGCCAATTATGTTTTTTCGACACAATGTAAAAATTGTTTGGAATGAAATAAATACAAATAGTCAACTATAAGGGCGGTGGAGAGACAACATGACAGGTGCATAAAATTATAGGAGGTAGATGATAGTTACTGGATAGTTTCTGTATAAACTGGCAGGAAGATGCCCTTGCTCGTGAAATATGGAAGAAATGGAGGGTAGTATTTGACTTGGAGAGCAGGCTAGCAGAAAAAAGAGCATTGTGCTTTTTCTCTGAACTCATAGCTTATCTCTATTGTTCCGTTTTCTCTTATTAGCAAACTTACTATATTCACGTATGTAGTAGTTATCATTGCTATACTTCATATAATCAGAGGCGTGTGACAAAAAGGAAATTTGTTGGTAAGTAACACTAATAACCAAAAACTACTACAAAACCACATTGTAATAACAACTACATTAAACATTACATCACAATCAATCATCCACACATCTCTAGCACATAATGAGAGCAGAAAACATCTCTGTAATAAATAAAAACAGATTCACAGATAACACAATGTGGGGTAGAAACTCGAGCATCTAGCAATCCTAGATTATACAAGACGTGGGAACTGCACACAACAATTATATGAGCGAAAATCTAGCGTATGCGCTTTCCCAAACATTACACTTGGCTGTGCATGTTAAGTACTGAAAGCTAAGCGATTGTGATGCTGCTGATACTAGTTTTTCAAATTGTGATGTAATTTTGACTTTATTTTACTTTATTTCAAGAAAAATAATACATAAATACATTATGATTTACAAACTAATATTAGAAATAAAATAAGAATAAAGATATGTACATTTACGGGGCGTCTAAAAATTCGTCCACATCGCTGTCAACAGGAAAAGTGCCTAGAAGGCTGGCAGCATTGCCACGTTGGATGGCAATGTTGATTCTTTGTCCAAAAAAAAGGCCAGCCCTCTGGTCTCGAGAAGAGTCGACCAACCGTTTGGCGATATCCCGAAATAATATGTGAGCACTCGGACCCCATGGCCCTAGTGTTTCAACCCCAAGCGGCTCAAACACATAATTACCAATTAAATTGTTGTATTTGCGCCGTTTGAGGATTTGACTTGTTTCTCTAAAATATAATCTATCTAATCTAATACCTTTAAACGAGCAATTCTTGTATATATGTATATATATAATTTGAATCTCGGAATCGGCTCCAACGATTTTCATGAAATTTTGTATGCAGGGGTTCGGGGGCGATAAATCGATCTAGCCAGGTTTCATTTTTAGAAAACGTCGTTTTCTTTTCACCGAGCGGGGCTCGGTCTCCCAGGTACTGTATAATAACGTGAAATTTTGTCTGAAATGAAAATGTAGTGAAGCAGCAGAAAAAACCTTGTTCAGTATAAAGTTAGGATATTTGCAATGACATGTATTGTTAATAAGATTATAAGTATCATTCAGAAATATCCTTTTTGGTTGTCATCTTAAAAAAAACTGGCCAAGTGTGAGTCGGACACGCGCACGAATGGTTCCGTACCATAATCGAAGAGAACGGCAAAAAAAAATCATGTTTCTTGCATAAAAATCCCCACTTAAATATTTCTCTTTTATTCAGATTTTAGTATTTGGTGTTATAGCAGCAACAGAAATACATCATCTGTGAAAATTTCAACTGTCTAGTTATTACGGTTCATGAGATACAGCCTGGTGACAGACAGACGGATCGTGGAGTCTTAGTAATAGGGTCCCGTTTTTACCCTTTGGGTACGGAACCCTAAAAAGAATCAACAACAACAATTTGACGATACCAACAACAATTTCACCATTCGTTCCTTTACAAGTCTTCAAGCTCACAATTTTCATAAATGTTCAGCGACCTTTTTATCAACGTTCAAATATATTATAGCTTCAGCATCGCCTCCTTATCTTATTGAATCACAAGCCCACTATTACGAGATGTGACACAGGCGTTCCACATTGTTACATTATTTTAATACAAGAAACACTTCCTGTTCGTTTTAGTCACCAAACGGACACACCCATACTTTCCATTTGGTAACTTTGCTTATGGTTTTGACAGGTGTGTGGTCGCCAGTCTGTCTAGTCTATGGTCAGTCGACGTAACGGCATTATACCGATGCGCGGGCCTTGAATGAATTTGCTTATAATTTCCATTTATTAGGTGAATGACGAAATTATTGTAATTCTTAGCAGGTGATAGTTTAAAAATGATGTTACTGACGTAAATTAATAAATTAGTTACAAGTTACCTTTCATCATGGGCTTTTTAATGAGATAAAACGTGAGCTTTAACAGTAAAATTACGTAGAGGCTAATTTTTTTGTTCAATTTTTATGTCCATAGCGAAAACATCTTGAGGCAAAATTACTTTGAAACACTGAAAATGAATGCAAAACTACAGTGTAATCAAAATTTAAAATCAACATTTAACCAGTCGCAAAACGTTGTCTGCTTACTTATTAAGCAATTAAATGATTTTAAAACGTTGACGAAAGGGTACTAACCGGTCTTGTGTGCTCAAAGTACAAGGCAAACTATTTATTTTTAAAGCACTTTTTATACATATCATGGAACCCATTTATTAAATTAATTGCGCATGTTTTTCAACTGCGGCCGAAAAAAACGACCAGTCTTCTTTTAAAGGGTTCATTTTTTAAAAACGAACAGCAAAGAAACTTTAAGTCGTTATTAAAATATTCTGTTAATTGTTTTGTTTTTTATCTGGCAACAAATTATGTTGTTTTTCGTCGAGAGAATTTATTAAGGTTTTGTGTGTTGCCATTTGCATAAAATTGTAATAATACGAGCATCATCTAAAAACATTTTGCGTGTAATCATCTCACATTAAATGCATTATATTGTAGTCTTATCTGTTGACCAGTTAATTTTGCTTCTATTGTTGTGCTGTTGGTTTGATTTATCAGTAAGTGTGACTCATTCGGTTACTTAGAAAATGAGGCACCTACTTCGATTATTTTTGATCAAAGGGTATAGAAAATCATTGAGTACCTAATCCGCGTCAAAAACGATACTCGAAGTTAGACGCTCGCTATTACGAACACCAACCATAAAAAAGTTGAATTTAGTCTTGTTATACTTTGTATAGATTCTTTTACAGATTGTTTTGTAAATGTGTGAACATTGTAGGCCTTCTAGATTTCTAGATGCTTGTTAACATTTTATCTGGTTTTACTTTTTTATTTTTTTAATCTTTTGTTTATTTATTATATAATCATTTTTTAGCTTCTTACGACTTATTGTTGGGCCTGCCTTGTCCCCCCATCTAAGTACTGCTGTAACATGGTAATATTGTAAAACCAATTTTTTTTTTAAAAGAGTAACTATGGAGTTTTATGCCGGTTCTTCTCCATAGGAAACGACCAACCCGAACCGTGCACCTTTTGTCGACGTTTTATAAGTGTCCGTGTAGGTCTATGTGAAATAAAAATTATTGATTTAATTTGCTTTAAAATTGATAGAGAAACCTACTGATCTACTTCAAAATTGTTTTCTACGACAATGCGTAAACTCGACAATGCATAGTTGATAATTTGATAAATGCCTCAATACTACATTAAGCGTAACTCCAACAGTGCGACAATATACAGGTGTACATTTGTTCATAAACCTACCTAATTTATCAAAAGCCTTTTATACACTGTCTGTGTTTATCTAAGGCTATGTTTGTTTTGCTGATGTCACATGTTCTAAATTGACCTTGAACGATAAAAAACACAACCTGCTTCAAACAAATTGTTAGAGTTGCTGTTTTTTTACAAGGTTGTATTATTAAATTATTTTAATAACTGTTTTATGTACCTACTTTAAATTAAGAATTTAACCAGTGACTTCATCAAAAAGAAGTCTTCGGAAATAGACGAAGAAATAATAAGATAAGTACTTAACTAACTACCTATAAGATTTAAAAACAACTTGAAAACCAAAGTACCAGCATGCGTCAGAATCGCTTGTTTGCAGACTTGCTTGTGCAATTGCGTGTTGTAACAATCGTAAAAAAGTGCCACTCAATCAATTGAAAAGCAAATACTTATTGTATAATTGTACGGTGCGTCTGACTTCGCTTCAAAGAATAAAAATCGATTGTACATCTATATAAAGCTGAAGAGTTTGTTTGTTTGTTTGACCGCGCTAATCTCAGGAACTACAGATTGGAATTGAAAAATATTTTTATGTTGGATAGGCTATATAACATTACGCTACAACAAAAAGGAGCGGGGCAAAAATTAAAAATGTAGCAAGAACGGGAAAATTATTCCTTTTTAAGAGCTTCCGTTGCATGCGCTGTGTAACCGGTTTAAGTTACGCAACAATCATGGACGTAGGGTAGGACGGATAGGGTAATATAAACAATCGACTATTAATTCATTATTATCATCAGTAAAGAGAACAGATAAATCAAGAGTTCCAATCTTTCTTTAAAATCTCATTAGTACCTACTTAAGACGGTACCCTGACCAAAAAATCGGCATGCGATATGAGCATTCCTATTGGTCTAGCGGCACTGGCGACGCATGAATTACAGTAGTGAATACGCCCAGATTTTAGAATAAAATCTTCATAAAATCGAATTTTGGTCTTTTGAAAAAAAAAAACTACAAAAATGTTCGTTATTAAATTGTCTATCCATTAGTGTTAGTACAAAAAATAATTAATAAACACTTTACGAGGAGATGCATATTAATATCAATAATTATTTCTCATTTTTATGTTTTTTTGGAAGGAGATTAGTGAAATATATACAACATTTAAAAAAAAACTAAATCTACCATTTTAGAATTTTAATGTATTTTTATTAATTGATATTTCTTTTTAACTATAGAGTAGATAGCTCCTAAATACAGCACAAAAAACGGCTTGCGCGGCGTTTTGCTCGGGGTACCGCCTTAATCAATATATGCTTAATAACGTTGAAAGAAAAATCACTGAATGAAAATGGAAAATTAAATTGAATCTAAAACTCATGGTCGACTGAACTTAAAACAGTGTCCAGATTACGATAAGCTGAGTCGATTGGTTGAACTTAATTTACCTAGCTAAGTAGGAACAGAATGTTTTAAGATAGGGTTTTTCTTTATCACGTGGATATGACACGGATTTACCTGCATTTGGCCCCGCATGCATAGTACCCTTACGTATATGCACAGCCTGCGTGCATGTGCAAATCCGCGTGGTTTTAAAAACACCGCCTGAATTTTTTTGACCTTGGTCGTTGGTTGCTTCTACCTATTTGTTATGTTTGACGTATAAATAACACCAACAGTTCATTTTCATGTTGAGAAAAGATGCCACAAGAAAACCACTTATACTTTTCATCCAATCCGTCCATCCAAAAGTTTGTCTGTAATGCGGGCTGTACACTCTCACATGAGAGCCCTCGAGAATGATGTACATTGCTGTACAGTACTGACTTCAATCATGAAGTATTTTGTTTAAAACTCAATGTGCAGCGTTTCCTCGGTCTCTCGCGCGATAGTGTACAGCCGGCATAAGAGTTGGCGGTAAAACCGTCCATTATACATTTGTTTTTAGAGCTGTATGTCCAGTGTTTAATATTTCAGGTACAATAAAATGGTATATAATAAATGTGGAACTCCTCGAAAGATTATTTAATTAGCACGCTGTCGTAAACAATTGAAACGTTAGATTTAATGCCTTTATTTTAGAATCCAAACGGAATAACACGTTAATCGATGCAAGTTACTTATGTAATGCAAGTTAAATATCGTGTCACTGAAAAGTCTTGTTTCATACTACAATATCACTACCTACATGTTTTTGTTATAAAACACATGCACTCCAGAGTTCATAGATCACTGCTGTTTTTATGATCTTGAATATCATGTATTACGAACACTCAACAACGTATATTTTGCATGCAATTTCTTTAACCTCCACCTTGTACATTACTCTCTCTCAGAGAGAGAGTAACAGAGAAAATGAAACCTTATAACACGCAACTTAAAGTACATTGAACTCCACGGACCGACCTTCACCTAGAACTGTTATAATTATTAGATCACTGTACCACGAGTCTACGGCCAACACGAAGCGATGCAATTTTAATAGATACTTCGTGACCAACATTGGTGACAAACGTTGATGAATGAACGATTTACATTGACAGCAATTTCTTTGTGTAATTATTGAAACTTTGAATATAGTTTAGCCGTAACAAAATAGTATCAATTTTTATGACTAAATTAAGCTGATTTAAATGATTGCTGTCCCTTGCGAAAAAGTGACAGAAAAAATAAAAATTCAAACTTTTTAGTATCGATGTCGTTCGGATTTTTTTGACGCCATTACTCTTTATTTAGCAATTGCTTTAAGTTCATAAATTCTAGCTTATCCGCCTCCTTTAAATTATACTTAGATGAATTTCCTTTTCCAGCTCTAGCTGTTTTTATCAACAGTTTACTTACAACAATCATGATCTCACAATCACAATAGGGTTAGTTGACAAAAAATATCTATTTACACCGTCAGTAAGATGTGACATCCACCAACCCGAACTGGGCCCGCGTGGTGGATTACGGCCCACTCCCTCTCACAGAGAGGAGGCTTGTGTCCCAGCAGTGGGAACATAAAAAGGCTGATGATGATGAAGATAACCTATAACTTACAAAACGTATTTTTGCTTTTACGCCGTTAACAATAAATTACGACGATACAGTGCGTTGAAATATCGTGTGACGTCACGGTGTGCTTCACTTTATACTGACTAAGTGACGTCACAAGCCCCCACTCCTAAACTATGATGCGCTTTATCTTTGTAAATTTTTATTTATTTGATAAAGCAATAAATACGGCTCTAGTATTATTTGATAATCTCACTGACGGACTAAATAGAACTACCATTTCTCTACCCAGAAAACAGTAAACAAAACATTCTATCCTATTATGCCTTCAGTTAAAAATAAACAAATAATCGCTATCTATCTAAACAAACCGTCTGTCTATGAAACAAATTGATCAATGGACCCAAAAATGTCAACATTATTACCTACATCGTGTGCTAACCACATGCATATGCCAATGGACGCATATTCTGATGGCTGCATTTACAGAGCGCATCGTAAAAGCGACCAGCGTGTCATTGCATCAGTACACATAACTTTATTGCTAATTAATTATTATTATGTCACATTAATAAAAAACCTTTCTCGTTACTAGGTCGAATATGGAAATGCTTTTAATTGATTGTAATGGATGTAAAAGGCGGAATTTGTGGGTGATTCTCTGATTGAAGCACGTTTTGGGATTTTAAACGTGTTGTTCTTTACAAAATTGCAATGAATGTAGCCATTTTTGCTTCCCTATTTTGGTTATTCCCTTTGTGCCTATTGGCCTTGTTTGTTCTGGCTTGGTATGGAGGGCAGTAGAAATTTGTATATTCGCCTACTTCGCCGTTATTCTTTTCTGATTATTTTTGTTGCGGGATCCAAGATAGTTAAATTCATTCAAAACATCATCACATCCGGAGCTTCGTCGAGCTACATTGCCTCGGCGGTTTTCTGGTGGTCGCCACTGTTGATACTGGCTTTCAGGAGTTGCAGTGGTTTGAGAATAGTCCGGTGGGATTGTTCCCTATTCTGTCCCACTCCCAGACAAAGGCGTTCATTCACTACATCCAATTTTCGCGAAAGCGGGCTTCATATCTTTTCCGTTTTGGCAAAATATGCATATATCTGAATCCTTGTAGAGTGTGCTTGTCAATAAGTTTTATAATTAGAAAACAATGACTTGCTGTCTGAGTAGTATAGATACGTACGATAGAGTCTTATACTTAGTTTTTTTAGATTATATTAATGGAATGCATGATTTATTAATTCAAATCAATAAATATATTGAAAACCTTGTTTACATAATTAATTGGTTTGTAAAAACTACAAAACCATTAACCGTAATAATTTATTAACTTTTTTGAGTTGACAAACTATCATTTCAGGTAAATAATAATTCTATTTTTTATTATACCGCCCAAACCCTCATTAATATTGGTAATAAATGATGATATAAAACAAATACCAAAATTAGCAATTAATTTAAAATAAATTAACTGTTTTATTTCAAGAGGATATAATCACTATTAATACCGCAGTATTATGTTCAGCTGTTTTTATATTATAAGAGAAACGACCAATAATAAATAATTAATAAACAATCAATAGGTAATTATAAATAGTCTCAATTATTTCCTATTATGCTGAGATCATAATTATCTAGCAATAAACATAATTTACTAGCTATTAATCGTTATTGAGTAAAATTATCGATGTTTTCCTCAATTTTTCTTCGTCAGAGTCTGATTATTTAGATTGTTAAGAGCCTCAATCAGATTCAAACATAAAAAAAAACACTTCTTATATTAATACCGGTTTATGTAGAGCTGATATATGTTCTTTAATTCAATTGCATTAAGACGGTACCCTGACCAAAAAATCGGCCTGAGATATGAGCATTCCTATTGGGATAGCGGCACTGGTGGCGCTTGAATTACAGTAGTGAATACGCCCAGATTTTAGAGTAAGATCTTTATAAAATCGAATTTTTGGTATTTTGAAAAAAAAAATCTACAAAAATGTTCTAAATTGTCTATCCATTAGTGTTAGTAAAAAAATAATTATTGAACACTTTATGAGGAGATGCATAATAATTATTTCTCATTTTTATGTTTTTTTGGAAGGAGATAAGTGAAATATATACACCATTTAAAAAAAAACTAAATCTACCATTTTAGAATCAATATTATGTAGAAATTTAATGTATTTTTATTAATTGATATTTCTTTTTAGATAACGAGTAGATAGCTCCTAAAAACAGCACAAAAACGGCTTGCGCGGCGTTTTGCTCTGGGTACCGTCTTAAATTGATTGAAAGGTAAAAACCGGGCAGAGTGGAAGGCTATGAAGGAAGAGACCTTAGAGAGAGCAGTAAGACGAAATAGATTGAACGAAGAAGTATCTGAGCTGATAAGAGAAGTATGGACAATGAAGACATGTTGCAACGATCCAAAAATGTGATGATGATGAAATCTATAAAATCATTTCAATATATCCTAAAAAACTACTTTTTGCTTATTATTTATGTGCCAACGGATTTATCTTTTTTGTAAGTTCATTTTATTTTTTGCTTTTTTGTTTTTCGACTAAACGCAAACATGTTTTTGCTAAGGAAGGTCATTGTTTTTGTTTGTCTTTGAACTTTTGTACACCTTTTTAGTTTAATTTTGAATAAGAATTCCTACTATCTACCTATACCTATATTAATCGTAGATTTCTCTGAAAAATTGTCGTCGCAATGTTGTCGCATTTTTCCTTTGTATCTGTCTGTAAGGGTTTTTACGCCTCGAAAACCGCTAATATTTTTCACTCCAAAACTTTATATATTTTTGATTGAAATAAAATCACAGTTTAACAGTTACACCAATATCATAAAAGCTATCTATTTTTAATTGCTCAAATGTAGGCAGCCGTTGGGAAAGGCATTTGGTTTCTCCTAAAAGGTAGACCAATCTGTTTTTAATGTTAATAGTACTCCAATATACTTTCTTTGAATCTATCCGCACTTAAAGCTTACTTAGCCTAGTTAATAGACAAGTCATTAGCTCGGATATGATACAGGGAGAAATTGCTTATGTTTTCCTTATATTTACATAAACATAACAGTTCTCAACACAATGCTTCTATTCCTCGAAGGGATGGGAGGTATAGCGCGCGGTACGTAAGTTGAACGTTTGAAATTGAACGATTTAAACCGAAATTAATCCCTTACAAAAGAAGTAATGTCGAACAACTTATTTTTGTTCAACTTACGTACCGCGCATTATACACCTTATCATCTGCCTTTTCCCAACTATGTTGGGGTCGGCTTCCAGTCTTACCAGATTTAGCTGAGTACCAGTGTTTTACATGGAGCGAATGCCTATCTGACCTCCACAACCCAGTAACTGGGTAACAGCGGTACCCCTTGGCAAGACTGGTGTCAAGATCTTCAAATGACAGCCGGGACTAACGGCTTAACTCTGTATGTTGAAATGGTCACCCATACACGGACCGACCTCGTCAAGCGTTGCTTAACCTTGAAGATCGACCCGTGCGGCTGTTATTATTTAGCCACGAGCTCGCATTATACACCTACATACATAAAATAATAAAACGTGAATATACAACATAAAAAATAAAAATGCAAGTGGCAAGATCAGTTTTCCAATTAGTTAGCCAAGTTCTTTAGGGTTGGAAAGGTTAAGCTTGTATAAAATGGGGAATTTCTATGTTAGGTTATCAACCGCCATAACGGTCTGATTAATAATAATTAAAAATAGTCTATTTCATGAATGGACATGGTAAAGGAGGGATGACTAAACAAAAGCAACCATTATAGAAAATATGAATAGTGACATTACAAATTCTGAATGATATACGATAAATGATTGTATTAAATTTTATCAATATCATTTCACCTTCAATTTAATGGCAACGTTAGAATTTGTTGGTAGCAATCAGTGCGTGTGTGGTATACCACTACTTGCTCATAGATAGGATATGCAATGGTTGAGCACTCAACAATATATATCTATCTTTGTACTTGTAGTAACAAGATAGATATAGTTATCTGTAAACGTGATAAAAAACTGAACTTGTGGTTAATTAGTGTTTGATATTGTTTATGAATGGAATTGTTTTAATAAATAATAAATATTGTAATGGATCCGAAAATAATTGCGGTGTTTAAAATATGTTCTTGATAAACAACAGTGGTGAAAATAGGTAGTGTATGTTTTATTATAAAGATACAATAAATTATAAGAAGTGATGTCTTAGATAGAAATTTAGGATAGGAGGAAAAAGTTCTGGGAAAAATTGAGGTTTAAAACCTGTGATCAGCTTTATGTGGGTGCATGAGGAAAGTCGTCGGTTATATATAGTGTACCTATTCGTGCAGCCTTCGATTTGCAGCTTTTAATTTTTCCTCAAATCCTTGCCTTTAACAAAACATGATTTTGTAAAGGGAAATGATTGCCTTGAGTGCATATTGAAAAGTTTGGTACCCAAAACAATTGTTTTCTATTGTGTCTCCTAAATTAACACTCAACCCTGGAGTATAGAGCAAAACAGTAAATTTATTGTTACAATTGAAAATATCAATTTGTATAGGCAAAAACCGTGTATTTTACTTATTTAATTATGTTCACGATCCTTCGTTACTTTAAAGTTGTATAAAAGCGTATGCAATAAATCAGCAAACTTATCTCTATGAAAATCTATGAAAAACTCTCTTCTTAGGTAGGTACATAAACGGCAAGATAAAAATACCTACTAAGTTTAATTTTGTACTGATAAGAGCGTGATAAACAATGTTATCAGTGAACTCTACACGAGATTTGGCAGTTATTATTATGTAAAATATTTAAATATGAAGAAAGATTCGAACGAGATGAAAATACCTAGTTTTTTTTGTGTTTCTGTAGCCTTATTAAAACAGTGTTACTTTGTTTTTCTTTTGTATTAAATAAACTGTTAAGAAAATATTCTACATTTGAAAAATGATTTATGATACTAATTTCTCTTACAATATCTGCAGGTCATCGCAACAAAAACCTAGGCTATGCACAAGCTAGTCATCAAGACCTAATCAAACTGCAATCACCATAAATATATATCGTGCCATCAAAACAGTATCAGCCACAACAGAAATAAAGCCTTATCATCACCTGTTCAAATACGCAAACTCATACACGATTTTAACAAAATACAACTCACTTTTTCAACACTTTTACAATTTCACATCACTACACAAAATTGGCGGTAAAAGTTTGACAGCTACTTTTTTAAAACAGATTAAAAATTTCGCAAAAAGAACGCGGTAAAAAGAGGTTTGTATTCGGAAAACGGATTTCGCGGCGGCGCGAAAAATTCGGAGCGCGCGGTCTGTGATGCGGGCGTCGCGTGCAAAGACGTCTAACTTAATGCGTGCGCGCTAACTATAGAAACCAACGCGGTGACACCACAGTGTTAACCTGAAGATTAAAACTTATAATTACTGGTAACGTAATCACGGCAATTAGACGTGTTTTGGCTTACGATATTATTAGATTATACGCTTCAAAAGTATTGACCCATATTGAAATAAATATTTATCTTCATTTTGTAATAATGATGAAAATGAATTAAAATATGCTTCTGTTTTGTGTTCAATATGGAAGTGATTGTTTAAATTGTGTAGTAACAAAATGCAAGTTTACAAACATAAGAGGAAATTGTCTTTGGACACTGTCATGACAGCCAGAAATGTGTAATAAGACTATAAATAAAACAATCTGTGTGTTCTGACGTCATAGTCCAACAATAGACAATATCTACGTAAATGGCAATCATAGAGGAACTTTGGATATTTCTGCTTTAATTAAGTGATAACAGCTATTTTGCATATATCAGTCATTTTCTTCAATGACACGTTACATCATTGTGTGAGGCTCGTGTTTGTAAAAGGCTTGTATTAGTACAACACTGATAGTGAACACGCCTTACTATTCATACAACGTCCTGACATACCTTTACAGTGCACACTGATAAGAACTATTGCAAAATAGTTAAGGTACTATGTCAGTACTCTTGCAAACAGGTGGTTTCATATTTGACATACGAAAGCAGATTCAAGCTCTGAACTGTTAATCCAAAGAGGTCTACAAAAGGGCAGATTAAACCTTTTGAGAACGCACCGCAAGCAGAAAAAGAAAAAAATCTAAATTTGGAACACATGGCCAGCTAAGTAAGTCACCTGTCAAAACTAATCTAAGTTCAATCCCTCGTGAAGTTAATCCGCGATCTATGTAACTGGCCGGTATGGTTTCAACGTAAGACGCGTGTCAGAAAATTAATAAGAGCAGTAATCGCGATGCTCTCCGAAGATAATTGGATTATTTTGTACAGAACATTAAGTTAAGTTCTTAATCTTTCACGCTGTAACCGTTGACAGATGTTGAAAAATAATTTTATGAAATGTAATCTGCAATTTGATTAGAAATTATGCAGCTTATTTTACGATTTATTAAATTTCGGGATATATTATGTTACGTTCAGTGTCCCTGATACTAGGTCTAAGGACTCTACATATCATCATTTCAGCCGAAAGACGTTCACTGCTGGACATAGGCCTCCCCCAAGGGGCGCCACATTGACCGATCCCGTGCATCCAGCGCCTTCCCGCAACCTTAACCAGGTCATCGCCTTCCAACGCAACGTCTTCCGGTTCGCGGTCGCCATTCCAGAACCTTTCTGCCCCATCGGCCATCCGTTCTGCGAGCAATATGTGCCCTGCCCACTGCCACTTAAGTTTGGCAATTCTTCGGGCTATGTCGGTAACTTTAGTTCTCCTGCGGATATCCTCATTTCTGACATGATCACGCAAGGAAACTCCGAGCATAGCCCTCTCCATTGCCCTTTGGGTGACTAAGCTTTCTGATAAGGCCCATTGTGAGAGACCACGTCTCGGTCCCATAGGTGATCACTGGCAACACACACATTCTAGACTCTACTTAAGTGATGATTTATTCACAGTACAACGCTAGACTGGCATATATTTTTGTAAGTGGATTTACGACACATATAGTCATAGTCCGCGTACTGGAAGACGCAGCGTTGGAAGGCCTCCCTCTATAATGGGTGGAGTGACGACCTGGTCAAGGCTGCGGGAGTCCGGTGGATCCCTTAGAAGCGCCTTTTGAAAAAACAGTTGCCAAAAAGCTACTAGGAATATGTCACCATCACCTCTGAAAAAGTTATATTCCCTCGAAGAACATAGATTGTCAACCAATCACAGTGCGTGGCGTCTACAACCTTGCTTGCTTGCATGAATTAGTATGAAAGTCTTGACTTGGTGAGTGTCGTCTAACCTCCACTATTTTCCTGTAGATCTTGGTAATTTTACTTGCAAATGTACTTGGCACTGCTTGGCTCAGACTTCAGGCTGCTGCTGGATGCCCAGCAGCGGCCTGAAGTCTGAACTGTGTCTGGTTGAGAGCAAAAGGCACACCTCTACATAACCCTTTGTAGTATACGGGGGTAGTGCTGTATTTATATACAGCACTAACCCCGTGTGAAAACATTGTTGTTTTCAATATCCTTAGTACCTACACGTAAATAATAATGTGTTCTCCGCGACCTTGGAGGCAGCACACACAGTCAAAGATCGCGGTTCTTACGCGAACGCGCGGTGGTCGAGTGTGGCCGCACGTGACGACTCTTAGCAAAATTATCGCTAAATGGCTAGGTATAGTTTTTATGAGCTCATTTACGTCAATTATATTTTGTATTATGATTATAATTATTTGAAGAAGGTATAGTTAGAAGCTAATGATGGTAAGGAAGAAGAAAAGATAAGTAACATTTCGAAGATTATTTTTCAGCTATTCAAATAGGGCATAAAATTCCAACTGGGAACTCATTATATTATCTGTGTCTATACTAAACTAATTTTATAAAGCTGAAGAGTTTGTTTGTTTGTGTGAACGCTCTAATCTCAGGAACTACTGAGTGGAATTGAAAACATATTTTTGTGTTGGATAGTCCATTTATCTAGGCAGGTTATAGGGTATATAACATCACGCTATGACCAATAGCAGCGAAACATAAATGAAAAATGTTGCAAAAACGGGAATAAAATATTCCTTTCTGACAGCTTCCGTTGCGTGCGCTGCGTAAGCGGTTAAAGTTACGCAACATTCATGTATGTAGGGTAGGTAGGTCAGTTGACGGGAGCGACGCCGCGTGGGACAGCTAGTTGAATATAAAATTACAATTGAGAGTGTTTGCTTCTTAATAAAAGCAACAACAGTCTCCCAAGAAGCCAGGCTATCATCAACGTGTCCTTTTTAGGGTTCCGTATCCAAATAGCAAAAAACGGAACCCTTATAGATTCGTCATGTCTGTCTGTCTGTCCGTCCGTATGTTACAGCCACTTTTTTCCGAAACTATAAGAACTATGCTGTTGAAACTTGGTAAGTAGATGTATTCTGTGAACCGCATTAAGATTTTCACACAAAAATAGAAAAAATACACTACATTTTGGGGGTTCCCATACTTGAAACTGAATTTTTTTTTTTTTTTATCAGACCCATCCGTGTGGGGTATTTGTGGATAGGTCTTCCAAAATGATATTGAGGTTTCAAATATATTTTTTTTCCAAACTGAATAGTTTGCGCGAGAGACACTTCCAAAGTGGTAAAATGTGTAACTAACCCCCCCCTGTAACTTCTAAAATAAGAGAATGATAAAACTAAAAAAATATACGATGTACATTACCATGTAAACTTCCACCGAAAATTGGTTTGAACGAGATCTAGTAAGTAGGTTTTTTTTTTATACGTCATAAATCGTAAACCGCAATTTACCAAGTACGGAACCCTTCGTGCGCGAGTCCGACTCGCACTTGGCCGGTTTTTTATATACGTGTTCAAATCCTCATGGCAGTCCTCCGTCTTGAGGTAAGTGGAGGGGTATATCAGACTGGTACTGACTAAAACCTCGGTGATCACTTCTGGATAAGGGTGCGGGCACACATCAATCTCTACAATCAACTAAGCCGAATCCCTTATATATTAAGGTTATCTAAGTATCAACTTATCTAATTCTTCCTTGCCTTCTTCATGTCTTGCACATTCCTAAATGAGTTTTACTGCTAAGAAACTGATTAAGGAAGAGAAAGGGATCTTCCTATATGGTCTGTTGAACTCTCGCTTGATCTGTTACCTACCTACATTACATATGTAATCTTAGGAAATGAACCCCATATAAACGATTAGGAAATATACTAGAAGTTAACTATGAATGTTAGGAAGTTTGTTGTGTAATACATTTATATTGGCAATCTGGCTTATAGTCGTAGTGAACTATTAAAATAAACTTAGGAAGTCTATTGTATAAGTCAGCGGCTTTGCTTGCATGAAAAGTGTTTTTTTATCCTAAGGGAACATTTTAACGGAATAAAATGTAGCCTATGTGCTATTCCAGACTATAATCTATCTCTGTGCCAAATTTCACCCAGATCCGTTAGGCCGTTCTGGCGTGATTGAGTAACAAACGTACATCCATCCATACAAAATTTCGCGTTTTTAATATTAGTAAGATTGTCTATCTGGATTCAACAAGCAATGTTCGGACAGCAAGCCAAGCATGGTTCTTTTATCCATCTATAAAAGGAATAGAAGTGTATCGACTTCATCTCTACCCTCCTATTCATAGGGACGTAGTTTTTTAGGGTTCCGTAGCCAAATCGCAAAAAACGGAACCCTTATAGATTCGTCATGTCTGTCTGTCTGTCTGTCTGTCCGTCCGTATGTCACAGCCACTTTTTTCCGAAACTGTAAGAACTATGCTGTTGAAACTTGGTAAGTAGATGTATTCTGTAAACCGCATTAAGATTTTCACTCAAAAATAGAAAAAAAAACAATAAATTTTGGGGGTCCCCATACTTAAAACTGAAACTAAAATTATTTTTTTCCATCAAACCCATACGTGTGGGGTATCTATAGATAGGTCTTCAAAAATGATATTGAGGTTTCTAATATCATTTTTTTCTAAACTGAATAGTTTGCGCGAGAGACACTTCCAAAGTGGTAAAACGTGTCCCCCCCCCCCCTGTAACTTCTAAAATAAGAGAATGATAAAATTAAAAAAAAAAATATGATGTACATTACCATGTAAACTACCACCGAAAATTGGTTTGAACGAGATCTAGTAAGTAGTTTTTTTTTAATACGCCATAAATCGTAAACCGCAATTTACCAAGTACGGAACCCTTCGTGCGCGTCCGATTCGCACTTGGCCGGTTTTTTTTTATACCCTAAAGGCTCGCGCTTGACCAGTATATCGCCTGATGGAAAGCGATGATGTGGTCGACGGTGAATAACGCTTGACTCGAAAAAAAACCTATACACTTGACTTAAAGATATTGTCCCTGTCGGGAAACACAGACTCCAGCAGGGAATTCCACTCCTAAGCTGTACGTGCAATAAAAGTGTTCCCAAAACGTTTTGTGCGTATGGGTGTGTAGTTCATGTAACGAGGCTGCATTGGCTGCGTTTCCATTAATTGTTACTGGCTGAATATAGTTAAAATAATCAATCATTCGTATTGAGAATGAATTGATTGTCATCAATTGTTAGGGCGCCTGATTATATGCAGGCGCCTAGCTACATATCAGTAATCTGTGGCAGGCGCGTGTTATTTGATAAATGATGTTAAATACAATAAATTAATAGGAATGAATATTAGATTTATATTACAAATATCGCGTCTTATTTACTAGATAGCCCTTCGGGTTATCACTATATCATCAGATTTAACGTTTATTATATAACTTTGTTAAGAGGTTTTAGATAAATTGAAATAAATTGTCAATTTGTCTCAAACGTCAGCAAAAACTATTGTCATTATTTCGTAAAATCCGACGTTTTAGGGATTGCGCTACTGAAATTTCAAGTGATTGTTGTCCAGACATTTTAGAATTTGACAATGGATACCGCTAATAGAATGTTGCTTTGTTTAGAGCCCAAGATGTTAAGATACTACCCCAAAGACCCTCAATGATGTTAGGTTATTTTCGTTTTTTGCCAAAGATACGTTATCATCATTATTTACTACATATTATAAAACAAAGTCCCCCGCCGCGTCTGTTCGCGATTAACTCAAAAAAAACCGGCCAAGTGCGAGTCGGACTCGCGCACGCAGGGTTCCGTACTTGGTAAATTGTGATTTACGATTTATGACGTATTAAAAAAAACTACTTACTAGATACCGCTCAAACCAATTTTCGTTGGAAGTTTACATGGTAATGTACATCAATTTTTTTTTTTTTGTTTTATCTTTCTCTTATTTTAGAAGTTACAGGGGGGGGGGGACGACACATTTTACCACTTTGGAAGTGTCTCTCGCGCAAACTATTCAGTTAAGAAAAAAATGATATAAGAAACCTCAATATCATTTTTGAAGACCTATTCATAGATATCCCACACAAAAAAAATTTTTAGTTTCAGTTTCAAGTATGGGAACCCCCAAAATTTATTGTTTTTTTTTCTATTTTTGTGTGAAAATCTTATTGTGGTTCACAGAATACATCTACTTACCAAGTTTCAACAGCATTGTTCTTATAGTTTCGGAGAAAAGTGGCTGTGACATACGGACGGACAGACAGACAGACAGACAGACAGACAGACAGACATGACGAATCTATAAGGGTTCCGTATTTTGCCATTTGGCTACGGAACCCTAATTACTGAACGGACTTTCATGCGGTTTTCACCAATAGAAAGAGTGAGACACGAGGAAGGTTTCTGGCCGAAGGCCGGGGCGGGTCGTTAGTAATATTATAAGTTAAGATTGCCCAATAGTTTCCATATTCAACTGATGTACGCGTATGTTTTAAGTTTTACCGGTTCCAAAGACACTGAGACAGATAAACAGACCTACACCCTTTATAAACAGGGTTTAACAGAAAGGTGTGACAATAATTAAAAAAAGAACTGCGTCTGCCCATATCTATGAACACAACTTTCTCCAAGGAAATCATAGACAATTCACAAAATAAGTGTAACTTCCATACAAATTTTGGTCATCTGACGACAACTTCGTATGGTCAATACAATTCTTTTATTGGGCATTTGTGTAATCCCGTGGAGAAATTCGTTCATCTGCATGAGCAGAAGGAGTTGTATAACAACAGTCAATCAGAAAAAACAGGTAGGTCAATTAATCTGCCTAGCCTTTTTCCCAACTATATTGGGGTCGGCTTCCAGTCTAACCGGATTCAGCTGAGTACCAGTGTTTTACATGGAGCGACTGCTAATCTGAACTCCACAACCCAGTACCTGGGTAACACGGTACTCCTTGGCAAAACTGGTGTCAGATCTTAAGCTTCACAAAACAGGTAGGTAACAAAAACAAATCACCAGGAAATCCAAAATCAAAAGAAAATTACCATAAAACAAATAAAGTACAAATCATAAATTTCCCCCGACATTGGAAAGCCAATGTTACTTTTATGATACGTATCAATCGACGGCCAATGGCACCGATAAGGCCACGTATAAGTGCATCGGTTACTGTAACCAATCGATTAACTTTGTAATTGGAACAGTCCTTCAAATGTTCATGGTTACGTACTTAGATAATGAGATTTGTTAAAGGAATGCGGGTAGTTGCAATTTCCCGTGACTTTATATGGTTTAATAGTATTCATTGTTATTTCATTGGTTAAGGTATCACATCACATCACATCACATCATCAGCCTATTAAGACGACGACTAACGCCAACGACCTTGAGGGAACAAAACGCGCCCTCGTTTCTCACCCGCGCGACCCGAAATTTAGTAGTTTTTTGTACTTTTCTTATTATTCGATGACTTTAAAAAAAAAAGCTTCAGATTAAAATGTAGATAATTAAATTGTCTTTGATATAGTGTCGATTTCATCAAAATACGCCCAGCGGTTTTGTTGTGATTGTCGTGTTTTTGTCCGTTTTAGACATAACTTTACAAATTAATTACACTATGTTATACTAATAAAACTCAAAATTTGCTCAGATGAAATTATTAAGAAAATGGTCTAATATAACATATATTTTTACCAATAAATTATGACTAGCCGTTTAGACGTGATTCTCATTTTAAAATCAGCTACTCAAGGGAATCGGCGCCTTAATGAGCCCACTGCTGGGACACAGGCCTCCTCTATGTGAGAGGGAATGGGCCGAAATCCACCACGCGGGCCCAGTGCGGATTGGTGGATGTCACATGTCTTCGAATTTTTGGTTCTGGTCATGCCGGTTTCCTCACGATGTTTTCCATCACCGTTTTGAGAGCAGTGGTGAAGAAATAATTTACACAAAGTAAAGCGCCTGCCTGGGCTCGCACCCACGACCTACAACTTGTAAGTCGCGGCTGATACCACTGGGCCACCACTGCTCGGTTAAGGTATATGATGAAATTATTTTGATAGCTGAAGAAATAATTTGCAATTTAAATTGACTCGAAACGGGGTCGTAATTGATTTTGTTGCTATTTTCGCATTTGCTAAGTCACCTATTTGGTATCTCCTTTCTTTTTTAGGGTTCCATACCCAATGGGTAAAAACGGGCTCCTATTACTAAGACTCTACGATCTGTCTGTCTGTCCGTCTGTCACCAGGCTGTATCTCATGAACCGTAATAGCTTGACAGTTGAAATTTTCACAGATGATGTATTTCTGTTGCCGCTATAACAACAAATACTGAAAACAGAATAAAATAAATATTTGAGTAGGGCTCTCATACAACAAACGTGATTTTTGTACCGTTTTTTGTGATAATGGTACGGAACCCTTCGTGCGCGAGTCCGACTCGCACTTGTTTTACAAGGGCTGTATGTATACCTACCGTTATAATTGTAATGTAATTAAATGGAGGTATGTGATCATAAGAAAATGCATACTATTTTCGGAGCGTTTTGGGGAACTGTCTTCAGTAACTTTGACGTTCAAAATGGGCTTATACTCAGCCTACTTTAAATAAATGATTTTTGAGTTCTGTGGTTAAATCGGATTAAATTTTTCGAAGCCAAATTCTCTGTTTGAATTAAAAAAACTTTATTTAAATATAAAGATAAGAACACATTGTCTTTAGGACATAGCTAATCCAACAAGCTGGCGTGACCGATAAAAAATTGCGTTGCAGTGTATCAAATCAAATAGCAAACATTCATGCAATCCAGTGCTTTACAGTTTGTTCAGCTATTTTATTTATTTCAGTGTGCCAATAGTGTGTAACAACCTTTAGTGCTCAAGATGATCCTTTATTGACCAAAAAGATATAAATTTAGGCTTGCTTGTGAAAATAAGGTGACCAATTTTTCACCGGTAGTAATCCGATGATACGGTCAGCAATGGTGCATGCTTGCTTTGGTGATTGTGCACTGTACAACTTAAGATGAGTTAGTTTGACTTAACTAGCTCTAGGTTTTTTAAATTGAAGGAAGTTTTGGAACCTACTGTTTATTATCTGAACTACTGATTGACAGCCTGATCACATAGATCTACTAACATTTTAAAGAGTGGTTTCTCGCGTGGATCCGATCTTCGGTGTTAAGATTACACTGGTCGATCATTCTTCCATGCAAACGTAGTCTAGATTACTCCACTGTTTGACGATGTATGTTCTCAAAGTAAAAATTTATATCAATTTGTCTCATCATTATCTAGCCCTGTATGGAACGAAAAAATAAAATATTTAAAAGTTATGAGCGCCGAAAGTTCCATATTTCAACACTAATTTTAACGCAACCTTGGGCGGAAATATATTAAATACCATAAGAAAAAGGAAAATTACAAAACGGCCTCCATACAGGGATACATTCAACAATGCAAATAATTTGATTTCAAATGTCGTTTTTTCATGATATCTAGACTCCCAAAGGCCTGTTTATAAAATTTCGCGCACTCTTTTTCGTCCTAAATCATCATTCATTTCGGTTTAAATATCATTTATTTCTCAAAAGATTAACATATAATCGCTTAACGAGAAACAAAGTTTGGATTTAATAACAATTGTAATGCTTAGAAAGTCCAGAGCACATGACGCACATTCGATTTTGTTTAAAACTTTGTAAATACATATTATAACAAAACAAATTATGATGAGTGGGTACATTGCAAAAACTATTCGAATACACTGTTGTTGCGACATCGAGTGCGCTGTTATCAGCAGCGCTGTTGTTAAGCACCATGCACACTATACAAAAATATGTGTTTCAATTTTTATTTACAATACAGTATTTTTACTGTGTTATTTTTTCATTTACTATTTTATTTATTTATGTTCGAGCTGTCGAAGATGTGTTTCTTTAATAATGATTTAAATTGTAAGTTAGTTTTAGCCTCTTTTATATTTTTTGGTAGGGAATTGTAAAGTTGTACTCCTTCATATTTAATATTTTTCTTGCCGTGGTTTGTTCTAGGTCCGGCCAACAGTACTAGGTCATTCGCTCTACGCGTTGATCGCGTTTGCTTTTCGCTGTTCCTTTCGAAAGTTATTTCCGTGTGGATTTCCTTTGTAAGGATCCTTCTTACTAGTAAACAAGTGTTGTATTTGTGTATTTTGTAGACACCAAATAACCCAGTGTCATTATAGATTTTATCTGTGGGTGTTAAGTAGTGGTATTGAAAGAGGGCTTTAATTAATTTATTTTGGGCGATTTGAAGCTTTTGGAAGTTTAGTTTCGAAGTATATCCCCAGACTTCAATTAAATATTCAATATGCGGCTTTATCAACGAATTATACACAGTGTACCGAACCTTAGGAGGTAGGCATCCAGCCATTCCACGTAGTGCCCCCGTAAGGCTTGACAGCTTGGAGCAGATCTTTTTAACGTGTGGTTGCCAGGTCAAGTGACTGTCAAGTGTAAGGCCTAAGTACTTTTCAGTGTTTACCTTATTTAGGACACATCCATTTATCGATAGAGGATTGTGATTGTGGATCTTTTTGTTCTTGGCCGAGAAAATTATGTAGTTAGTCTTAGATGTGTTAATTGTCAATAGGTTGTCTAAGAACCACCTTTCTAAAGTAACCAGGTCATCCTGTGCGTCTTGTATTATTGTTTCTATGGAGCTGCCAAAGTAAAAAAGACAAGTGTCGTCAGCATATAGTGTTATATGGCCTTTTAATCCTAGCTCGTGTACATTGTTTATATAGATAAGGAACAAAAGGGGACCGACTATTGATCCTTGAGGTACACCACATTTTATTAATTTAGAGCTACTGATAGTGTTACCTATCTTAAGAACCTGCAATCGACTTTCCAAATAAGACTCGAGCATTTGAAAAAATGTTCCTGTTATTCCTATGGAAGTTAGTTTTCGTAAAAGTACAGTATGACTCACGGTATCAAAGGCCTTTTTTAAGTCTATAAATACACCCAGTGCGATTTGTTTTTTATCAATTTTAGTTCTAAGTTTCGTGACCAAATCAGTAGCGGCAGCCAAAGTATTAGACTTAGGCCTAAATCCATATTGCCGTTCGAATAGGAAACCGAAAGAAACCAAATAGTCCATAAGTCTAGAATGTATTAATTTCTCTAGTATTTTCGATAACACTGGCAATACAGATATAGGTCTATAATTGCCCGGGTCTGATCTGATTCCTGACTTAAATACGGGAGTAACTTTTGCAATTTTAAGGGTATCTGGAAAATTGCCCTCGAGTAAACATTTATTCATACATTTAACTAAACTTGGCAGTATTATTATTTTTATATATTTAATGGCCCTGACACTGATGCCATCCATGCCGGCGCTGGTGTTTGTTTTTAAATTATCAATAATTTTGCCGATTTCCTTTGCATTTGTTGGTGACATTTCTGAGATTCCTGGAGCGTTCGTATGTAATGGAGTCGTGTTTACGTAATTATTGTGGTGTTTTACAGGTATTTTGTTTGCCAAGAGTATGCCTATACTAGCAAAGTACATATTAAAGTGTTCACAGATTTCAACCTCGTCTTTAATGAAGCCTGAGGAGGTTTGTAATTTAGGAGGAGTACAACTATCTTTAATTTTGTTTTTAGTCAGATTATTTATAAGTTTCCACATCTTCAACGGCTTACCTTTGCATTCTTCAAATGATTTTCTATAATATTTATTTTTGGCCGTTTGTATATACGAAAACACTTTATTTCGTTCACTTTTAAACTTCGATTCAAACTCCAGATTGTTCGGATTACTTTTGTGCTGTTTCCATAGTATGTTCCTTGCGGTTATTTTGTCTATAATGTCTTTCGTAATCCATTCTGTTCTTGGTGGGTGCAATGTCTTGATTTTCGTAGTTTGATTCTTGCTTATTGCTGATTTTATTTCCTGTTCCAGTTTCGAAAAGTCTTCTCCCAATGCAGTATAGTCAGTATCTTCTAAGGTCTTATAGAATTTTTGGTATAAGAGTGTTTTCATTTGAATTTTTCTTATTGGCTCAGGTTTGTACTGTTTAACCTCTAGAAAAAGCTGTTTGTGATCTGACATGCTTGATTCAATTATTACCAAGTGAAAATCGTGTCCTCCCAAGTTTGTAGAAACATGGTCCAGGATAGTACGTGTAGTTGATGTCTCGCGAGTACAGTTTCTGGTATCGATTTTGTTTAATATCGTGTAGCCATTTTCCGTCAGTGTGTCTTTGTATTCCATGGTGCTCCGAGCTGATCCAAGTAGATTATAATTAAAATCACCGAATAGTATGGTCCTTTTCTTGTTTTGCAGTTCTTTCGATAGGGTTTCAAGGAATTTACTTGTGTTAGTTCTTTCCGGTTTATATATTCCACATATGTACAATGAAAATTTTTGTAGGTGCACCCAAAGAAAGTGGTTATCATCTTCACATTTCTGGCTTATAAGCTCGTGTTTCATGTTGCTTTTTATAAAAATTGAGACACCACCTCCTCTACTCTTAGTTCTAAAGTTGTAATAATGAGTATAGTTTGGCAACTGTAATCTTTGCGCTTCAGAATCTGATTTAATCCATGTTTCGACCAGTATTATCACATGAACATCTTTTATTGCTGCTAGTATGCATTTCAATTCGTCTAGCTTTCCGGGTTTAACTAAGCTTCTTATATTTGAATAAAAGCATTTCAGGGATTTTTTTGTTAAACATAGACTGTCGTATTTATTGGTTATGTCGTATGTTATATTTTCGTTTTTGTTTTTGGGTTTTGGTCGTTCTATTACTGCCTGGTTTAGTTTTTTGCAATTTTCTTAATTATTTTTGGTATGCCATTTACATACTTTATAATAAGGTCTTTTTCACCATTTTCCGTGCGTAGGTGTAGTTCTTGTTTTAGATTCTTGATAAAATTTTGCTGATAGGGGGTTTGATCTGAGAATAATTTGTAGGGCTCAACGCTCATCTTTGCTTGATTTCGGAGAATAGTTTTTGCCAAATCAGGAGATGGAAGAAATACTTTGATGCGTCGGGCTGCCTCGGGTTTGTATCTTCCTAGACGGCGGATCAGATTGGGTTCTGGACACTCCGGGTGTATCGATTTCAGAATTTTAATAACTTCATTAGTGTCAGAATTAATTCTATCCTCTTTGTCTAATCCTTTGGCTTCTGGAATTCCCACCAAAATTATGTTCTTACTGCGCGATTGACGTTCCTGAAGTTCAGCAATCGCGTCTTCGCAAGTTACAATACCTTCATACTTTTGTGGAGGCTTTGCCTTTATGTTTTCAAGTTGGTTTTCAAGAGCAGAGACTTTTGTGTCTGTAGCAGTGGTGGAAATTTTCAGTTTAGCTATCTCAGATTTTATCTTAGTTTGTTCTGAAGCAAGATTTTGAATCTCGCTTTTAATTGACGAAACATCACCGGATATAGTTTTCATAATCTGATTCTGAGTCTCAATATGTGCGTTTAGAATAGACATTATCTGTTTGCGAAAATCATCGAAGTCTTGTTTATGAACTTCTTGTTCAGGTTGGTTCCGTTTACGAAACGCCTCCTGCTGCTGCTGACGGGTCTCCTCCTCTTCCTCCGTGAGTTTGGATAGATCCGATTGCGAACCTGCTCGCGAATTCGTCCCGCTTGAAAACTTTAAATTACTCATTTTGCAAGTGTGCAAGCTCCCTTACAATACTACGTAATCAGCTGCGTTGTCTTCGTTGCTGGTTTGCCGATGTTGTCACGCCGGTCAAGCGGAGTGAGATGAATTATTTATACCTGTTTCGCTCACACTTGAGTTTTGCGGGGGACAGGTCCGTCTACCGCTTGCGTCGGCGTTGGCGTGATGTGGTATTGAAATAATTAAAAGCACACGGACTTGACTATGAAAAACTATACTTGCACTGATAGGCATAGAATTTAGAGTTGTTTGACAAAAGTTTTATTTGTTTTAAGTAAATTTAGAAACACGTCTGTACTCCGCGCGTTCCGGACGGCGACGGCGATTTCGATACAAATTTGCAAGTACTAATTCGTACGCGAACTAGCTTCTTACTGCTCATCACAGCATCTATCACTTTCACACGTGTTGCCGGATGAGATAGCATGCATTTTAACCTCGCGCACAAAATATTTCGTGCCGTCAACTAGGGGAACCTTAAGTGCGGTGTCTCTCCGCAGACCATGACTGCGTCAATCACACCTCTTTAAGACTGCGTCAGTGAACGGTGTAGCGATGGTGCGAGCCAGGCAACAGATTAAGCTAAGAAGATTGTATTTTTATCATCGACACTCTAAGAAGATTAGGTGGTTTCACAGAAATGGAGCCTATGTCCCAACAGTAAGAACATTACTGACTTATTATGAAATTGGATTTATTTGGTAGGAGTATTGAGAGAGTGAAGGACGTTGCTTCCCAACTTCTTGATTTCATATTCTTGCATCATTCACAAATTTTATTTATACAAAATATTTTCTCTACTTCATGATAACAATCTTATTTGAAGATGATCAATCGACCATGTCGTTACCTATTATTTTATCACAATGATGCAACTGATTGTATGTTGTGTAATGTTACGTACAATTGCGTATAAATATTTATTAGTTTGTTAAGTGATGATTGTTTTAGAATTTGAAAGTAAGATAGCGTTAGTTAGGAGAGGCCTATTACAGAAATCATGAAAATACAATGAAAACAAGAAGTAAAAGCAGACAGGATCGAGATGGAAAGATGCCATCAAAAATGGGGCAAGGACGAATTGAATGAGGGAAGTAAGATACATGTGGAGGCCTTTGCTGAAAAGCATGGAAATCAAAGAACTGAGATCGATTAAGTAAACATATACAATGCTGTAGTAATAAATAGAAATAACATAAAAAGTAACTGTACGATTTTTAGTAAAGGCTATTGTTATTACAGAAATTGCGCAAGGTATTTGCGATTTTCAAAGCTGTAAAACCGATTTAAAGTTATGATAAAGATTTGATTATTTAAATGAGCAACCAATTTTATGTTGCTTCTCATGTGCTTCTGCTAATGTTTTGAAAATATTACGTAATAATGCTAAGGTATCAAAGCATTTTTAATGTTTTGAAGGCTTGGAAAGTAAAAGGCACCAAAAAGATCAATCAAACCGTTGACCATGTAATTTTTTTTTTGTTTTTTCAATAAATAGATAGCATGGCGTGCATTGCCATCCAAATTAAACATGTATTCAAAATTTCAGCTCAATAGGTTGGGGTCTTGGGGATAATTGTTTTAAAATTCAGTTGCAAGATTTTACCCACACATACTTACCAGCAAGACAAGTTCAATAACAGCTTGTCAATCTGCCGCCTTTTCCCAACTACATTGGGGTTTGCTTCCTGTCTTACCGGATTCAGCTGAGTACCAGTGTTTTACATGGAGCGACCCTATCTGACCGCCACAACCCAGTAACTGGGTAACACCATACCCCTTAGCAAGACTGGTGTCAGATCTCAAGCTTCTGACTACCCGTAACGACTGTCAAAGATCTTCAAATGACAGCCGGGACCAACGGCTTAACGTGTTTTCCGAGGCACGGAGGAAACTCGGTATGTTGAAATGGCCACCCATCCACGGACCGACCTCGTCAAGCGTTGCTTAACCTTGATGATCGACCAGTGCGGCTGTTATTATTTAGCCACAAGCTCCTCTTTAAATAACAGCTTGTAATCATAAATAACAGTCCAGAGAGATAAATAAAACTAAAAGTAAGTATCTTGATCTGGCTCGCGAGTTGTCAACATGTGAGATGTGTATATAGCAGTCATTGTGCCGATAGTCGTGACGGCCAATGGCATAACAGCCAAGAGCTTCGACGAACATCTAAGAAGGTTTGTGCAGATTAATCAATGGCTTCATTCAGAAAGCGGTACTCCTGGACATGACGCGTAGAGTTAGGAGGTTCCTTTCTCAAGAGCCCTGACCACCGATACTTTGGACCCTGGGGTTATACTCCCTATCTCCGTCAACCAAGTAACGGGCCCCGTCCGAAAGTATTATGAAACTTTGGAGTGAAAAAAACAAGTGGTAAGTTACATTTTTCGGACCGGTAAAAACACATCGAGAGTAGGTACAAATGTCAAATTGTGTTGTCATTAATTCTTAGTACGGGCCCCTAACGAATCATCCGTCTGTAGGTAATAGGGAGTAGGAAACGCTCGACTACGGACTGTATGCTTAGGGAGTTGTCCCCTGTTCCAGATACCGGTGGGCAACAATTTTTTTTTTTTTTTATAGAATAATATTTAAAAATGTAAAACATATGTAGTAAAGATAATGTATAAATGGAATTACAGTCCATACTTAACGACAAAATGCTGTCTGCTAGAAAGTACACAAATACCTCAGTTAAAAATAACTGCCGATCGGTGTCATAAGTGTATGTAACCAATACATAAAATATATTACCGGTTACGCAAGATATTTGCTCAAATACTGCAACTGGGCAACCTCAAAAAGTTAATACATAACCGATGGGTTGAATGGACGACTGTCACACCGAAGCGCTATATCTCGGTTATTAACAAAAATGGAATAGAGTTTAAAACGATAATACATTTTGGTTCAACTTACGTGTCCCGCAGTATACTGAGCTCCTAATATTTTGGAGGCACTTAATATGTAAAATGTTGTCGAGAAGAATCCATGCTAGAATTTTATGCAAGATTATAATTTGGAATCAATGAAGAAACAGAGTATTTTACATGCTTTTATTTAACTTGCAATGTATGTATGTAAATGTGTTCGGGTCAATCTTGCAACTGAATTTTAAAGCAGTTATCCTCCACCGATTAAGATAAAATTTTGCAAACAAGTTTAGTTTGGATGAAATTACATGGTTAGCTAATTGACGTCATTCTTCGTCATTCAATATGGCGGACGGCCCAAGATGGCGGTCTAGTTATTATTTGTGCACTGCCAGGACATGGGTATTAAATGAAAGGGTTTGCTGAGAAGAATACGAAAAAAGCTTGTTTTAAAAAAGATTTTTGAATAAATAATTTTTATATGGGCAGTTTATTTCTCCAATAGCTTATTGTTTTCGAAAATCAGACGAACATGATTATTATTCAAAAATGAAATGTCAATTTATTTTATTATTAAATGTTGTTAATCTTTATTCTAAAACTTGTTTAAGACAATAATTGTTTATATTTTACTATAGTTTTGTAGTAATTTGAGGGTAACCTTTTGACCGATCGGTCACCGATATGTAATTGGCATAATATTATTATGACGCAAAATCATGAATTAGTAAGACTAGTATATAGCTATTTAGGTAATAGATTAAAATATGATTAGATTAGATTTGTTTATAGTACGGCCTAGGTAGGTATATCCTAACTTTGTCAGATAAGTAATTATAATCTGTCTGCCTATTGCATGAATAATCCAGAATATTTTAAGAGTCAGGAAGAAAATAATGACATCAAAAACACACACTCACGCCATCATTACTATATTACGTATTAACATAAACACAAATACAGAAAAAATATCGTAACCCAGATATTATTATTTTGATACACAACGGTGTGACAGATAGCCGCCGGTACAAGTTTACCATCAGTGATTATCGAGCAACCTTACACACTTGTGCAAGGACGGTGTCGCCTTAATCCGCTGAGACAGACGACAGGTGACGACGTTTTACTGGAACCCAGTTGAGTCATCATAACCATAACTGGTAAGAGTGTCGACTTGTTCTCCACCAAAGTTTCGGGGGGCTTATGTTTATGGTTTTGGATTACTTAAGAGGCTTCGGTAAAGTTATGATTATGCATGTTATTCCAAAGTATGTATAAGTGGTACGTATATATATTGCATTTCTGAATATAGTCAACTCTAAACTCCTTAATACGTCTTCGTTGTGAAATATTATAGGCAGAAATTTTTGTCCGCGTACTGAATTTAACTAACACGCGCTGCGGATAAAATTCCGCGCAATTTTTGTATCTTTCGACCTGTTCATAGAGCTCAAAATAATTTCGCGCGAATTTATCCGCGGTGGATTCTGTGGCAAAACACGGCTTTCTTGCGGTATTATTTCCGCGTGATTTTTTTACCGCATGGTGTGCAGCTTCATATAATTCCATAGGTCGCAGAATGGGCGGCAAAAATACGCGCGAATAAAAACCGCGGTGCGTGCTAAGCCTTAAGGGACAGATTGGTGATAGCAGTTGCTAAGTCGTTTTAAGAAAGGAGGATAAAGCTGCACATACTTCTGGCTCTTCTTTAGAGTCTACAAAAAGCGACATTTTATCGGAGAATGATTGTCGAGTAGTGTAAGAGCAGTGGTATCGGCCGCGACTTACAAGTTGTAGGTCGTGGGTTCGAGCCCAGGCAGGCGCTTTACTTTGTGTAAATTATTTCTTCACCACTGCTCTCAAAACGGTGAAGGAAAACATCGTGAGGAAACCGGCATGTCCTAGAACCAAAAATTCGAAGATATGTGACATCCACCAACCCGCACTTGGCCCGCGTGGTGGATTACGGCCCCTTCCCTCTCACAGAGAGGAGGCCTGTGTCCCAGCAGTGGGAACATTAATACGCTGATGATGATTGTCGATCGAATTGCCAACATTTTTGGGATTTAGTTCATGACATTTCTTTCTCATATCTTTCTCGTCATGTGATGAGGAGGGATGAAACGCATGTTAACAAAATAGTTATGAATATAGATGTGGATGGATGGTGAGGGAGGGGACGGCCAAAGAAAAGATGGATGGACTGTGTGAAGAGTGATATGAAAGAAAAGGGAGTCAATGATTGCGTGACGGGGGAGAGGACGGTATGGAAGAAGAAAACGTGTTGCGCCGACCACAACTAACATGGGACAAGGGCAGGAAGATGATGATGACATTTCTTTCTCGTTGATAATGTATAATATCACACCACGGATGTATACCAATAGCCAGGTACATTAAATTTTGGGCCACAGAACATGAATTATTCGGAACAGTTTCTACACAAAAATATTAATCGCTTTTAAAAGATTCGGTCGATTAACAACGTGAAATACAACCAAAGCAACAAATTGATTGATATATTATCCTTACAGCTACCTTCATCATTCGCGTGAGACCTAGAACTATAAAATTCTATTACGACAATAATATTTATAGCTTACTATCGTTATAAAATGTGGAATGGCTTTAAGAAGCTATATATTTGCAATATAAGCAATGCTGCTTGATATATAAAGGTTAATTTACATCGTCACAATCTAGTTGCGAACTTCTTTGATGTTTCGAGTAACTGTAGCTTGTAGTAGCTTGTTGGGCTCCGAATTTAGCGAATGTGCGATGATCGGTGGAGAGTGCACTTGGGAATGTGTAGATGGATTGGTAAAATTGGAGATTGATCGTAATAGTAAGGCTCATAACACGTATTTGTAACTAACTGTCCCCCGTGAGAACTAACTTGAAAACCTGTAAAACTTTGATTTAGGGTTTAACACATTCTTAACTACAAACAATCTATTCGGAAACAGGCTCTCACAGAAGAGATTCTGCTGCCAATAGAACTTAGCTCTGTTTTACAGAACTATTCAAAAACTTTAAGATTAACGGCCTAATGGTGTGCCAACTGAATGTAACCTCTTTCTCCAGCCTATTATTTATTTTAGTAACAGTATTTTGCTATTATATTAAATTGTCAGTCACAATTATACATGTATCCAAATCGAGCATCATCATATCAGCCGGAAGACGTCCACTGCTGGACATAGGGTCAATGTGACAGCCCAAGCGTTGCCATATTGACCGAAATCGAGTATATTAGCCGATAACTTGGTCGGGAAATAAAGAGGATTTTTATAAATAGATCAAGTCTGTAAAGGACACGACTGTTGAATACAGGCCTGCGGATCACAAGCCAAGGGGCAACACTGGGGCCCATGAGCAATGCTGCGACTCTTGGATCCTACAAGGTCTATAACCGCGAATCCGCGATACGCGGCAGCGGTAGCTAGGGGTCTGTTTTTTGGGATACCGATCCCCGTATAGGTGGAAAGTGATACAAGCATGCACAACTTACAACTTCTACTCACATTTGTTCCCGGGATGGTCTCCTGGTCCCGTGTCCAATCCCGTGTCCGGTCGAGGGTTATAGGCAGAAAATATATACAATATATTTGGTATAACCGACGCGGTTTGGACAGACAACTGACAATACACGTTCCTGACAAAAACACTTCAAATGCATGGGCAACTGACAGTACCAATCGCGTATCGCCAACGTAATTTCGAGTAACGATGGGTTGATATATATCAATCAACCCAACAACAACATCAACAACAATCAATCAAACTGTCAACTTCAACCCAACCAACACTGTCAATATCGATGTCAGCGAGCTGACACAGTGTTGCATCAAAATAACAAAAAAAAGAACGAAACCGTTGTCGGTTTCGCACAACGACTATTAGGTATTAGTTGACGCTGATTTATGTTGTACAATCACTAGATTTGGGGGAGACCTTCGCCCAGCAGTGTAAAAATAGGATGACTAAAATAGAGGATCTTCCACATATTAAATATCTAATCTAACCTAATTAGCCCGTTATATCCCACAGCTACGGCCTACCTCTCCTGTTTCCACACACGCCTGTAAATATTTTGTAGTGTGTTTTCTGGTACTCAGTTATGGCTCATGTGGTTCCCGCCAGTTTAGTGGCGCGATACCGCTGCATAATTTTTCAATTTTGACACGTTAAACAATATGTTACTGTGTGTTATTCGTGGAACGAAATGTTAATTGCTTTAATGTGGTATATTTATTGATGGTGTTCACTCATTAGATTTGCATCTAGTACGAAGAGAGTGAAATAAGTAGGTCTTACTGCCGGTCCAGAAAGAGGTGGCCAGATGACCTTCACTGATATTTCGATTGTGGAAATGCCAAATAGTAAGGGATTGATTATGTGACTTATGTAAAAAACCGGCCAAGTGCGAGTCGGACTCGCGCACGAAGGGGTCCGTACTTAATAAATTGCGGTTTACGATTTATGATGTATTAAAAAAAAACTACTTACTAGATCTCGTTCAAACCAATTTTCAGTGATAGTTTACATGGTAATGTACATCATATATTTTTTTTTGTGTTATCATTCTCTTATTTTAGAAGTTACAGGGGGGACACACACATTTTACCACTTTGGAAGTGTCTCTCGCGCAAACTATTCAGTTTAGAAAAAAATGTTATTAGAAATCTCAATATCATTTTTGAAGACCTATCCATAGATACCCCACACGTATGGGTTTGAGGGAAAAACAAATTTTAGTTTCAGTTTCAAATATAGGGTAAGTATACCCCCAAAAATTATAGTTTTTTTTCTATTTTTGAGTGAAAATCTTAATGCGGTTCACAGAATACATCTACTTACCAAGTTTTAACAGCATAGTTCTTATAGTTTCGGAAAAAAGTGGCTGTGACATACGGACGGACAGACAGACAGACATGACGAATCTATAAGGGATCCGTTTTTTGCCATTTGGCTACGGAACCCTAAAAACTGCTACTCAGCTAAATCCGGTTAGACTGGAAGCCGACCCCAACATAGTTGGAAAAAGGCTAGGCAGATTGATTGATAATGTGACTTTTCTAGAGCGCTTGGCAATCCCACATACGTCTTTGACGCTTTCTATCAGCGAGGGCGATGGTCGAATGCCAAAATGTAAAGTATTGGTAACGGGACATTTGTATAGCGCTTGATAAACCCATAAATTTTTTAAGTTTTTTTAATCGCTATCGAACAACCCGAAGGAGTCCCCAATATAATGTTAATTTGTGTAGGGCCTTTGGATGCGTACCGCGATGGTTAGTTTGAGGAGGCGAGGGAGCAGAGAGCCTGGAGTATCAGCTAATAAAAAAAAACCGGCCAAGTGCGTGTCGGACTTTGCACATTTAGAGTTCCGTACCAAACCGCAAAACCAAGTTGGTTGTTATTAGAAAAATGGGGAACTTTCAAAGTGAAAATCTGATTTATCAACATATTGGTATTTATTAGTAAAATATACGTACAAATAAATTAAAAAAAAAATTATCACCTAATTGAGAATAGGTCAATGGGAAGTTAAAAAAATCTTCGTAAAAAAAATTGTAACAATGGCTGACTTTAGTGGCTTCTCTTTCCTTTGTTTTCCAATATTTTTTAAAACAAATCATACAGTATTTATCTACTCACAGAGGTCTAAACAACGATATCCCACTCGATCGAGTAGGTTATTTATTTTCCCCCCATAAAACACAAAAAAAATATTTTTTGACAATCTATATAGCCTTGGGTCAACAAGCGCTCTGTGGGCATACTGTGAAAATTTGAAGACTAGCTCCAACCGTGAGAGACAGCAATAGGGCTCCGTTTGGACCCTTCGAGTACGGAACCCTAAAAAAACTGCCGTCCAAAGAAAATGGAGTACCTATATCTGTTCCTATATGCATTATTTCGGAATCAGGAAATGGAGACACATCTATTATTATTATTTTGGTATTTTTCTACGATTTGCCATGCTCAATTAACACTACTAAAAAGTCCAGCTCAAACAAATATTTAACATTTCTTATAATTATTTCTCCGTTTGGTGTTTGTATCAGTTACCCCATATTTACTATATACTATAAATATTTACCGCTGTCTTCGTCGTATTCTCGGAGTTTACTGGCCCGAGACCATCTCCAATGTAGAGCTGTTGGAGTAATGCCACGAGAGCCCGATCGACCGCCAGATCAAGCGCAAGTGGAGATGGATTGGCCACACGCTCCGAAGGGGTCCCGATCACATACCCAAACAAGCTTTGGACTGGAATCCCCAGGGGAAACGAAAGCGTGGCCGTCCCCGGCAAACCTGGCGTCGCACAGTGTTGGCAGAAGCGACGAGCATCGGAATGACATGGAGCGAGGTGAAGCGTGAAGCTCAAGACCGATCGCGATGGAAGACATCTGTGGTCGCCCTCTGCCCCATCTAGGGGTTAAAGGACATTGAGTCAAGTAAGTCATAAATATTTACTTGAGTTAGAGACAACAGCGAGATTACGGCTTGAGTACATTCATTACATTCAACTGACTACTTTAAACTAAGCTGAACTAAGATTAACCTGTCATTTGGCGACCTTAGCAAGATGACTGTTATTGAGACTCGTTACATCTGTAATGACAGCGCTAGCAAAGTTGTAAACAAGTATTATTAGGTACTTGCAGCTTCAATTGTTGAAGGAGCAGCAATTTAATATGTTCAGACAGAATTACTATGTAGGTATTTCACATAAGAGGCACTTACAAAAGGTACGTAAGAATGTGTGTTTTACGATGCGATGGTGGTTTTCAGAACAGGGATCTGAGTGACAGATGTTAAAAGTTTGAGATATGATCATCTTAAAAGGACACTATATGAACATTTTTTTTTTGGTGTTTTGTACCAATTTATGTTTGTTAATAGACTCATTTTATTCAATAATTTAACTAGCCCAATTATTGCTCTAAGTAAGGTTATGGCCTGAAACCCAGGTTTGAAAGAACCTAAACCGGGCAGGTCCCTACAAGAAAATAGTCATTCTTTTTTATAATCTTGTAGTTGTAATAAAATATTTTAGTTATAGTTTACATATAAGCTCTATTTATGCCATTGTTTTAGAAATTAAACTACTGCATCTAATGTACATTTTTGTGAACGTACTTACTTTTTAATAAATTATTCTTGTTCTTATTCTTAATTCTAACACCAAGTCTTCTGTTACGGCTTAAGCAGTTCATGGCTTGTCCCAGGCTTAAGTGGCTATGCCTAATTTAGTGCAAGAAAACCCCAGGTAATCATTAGCATTCATCATCTTTACACCCTTCAGTTGTGACCAGCAAGTCGATGTCTCCGAAAGCTCGACTTGCTGTTCACAACAGCGTGCTGGTGCCTACACTTATGTATGGAAGTGAAGGTTGGGTATGGCTAAAGAGACATGAAAGTAGGATTAATGCAGTAGAAATGTGCTCCTTGCGGAGTATGTGTGGTGTTACTTTAAATGATAGATTGAGGAATGAGGTAATAAGACAACGTTGTGGTTTAAAAGAAGATGTAGTGACTAAAATTGAAAAGAGTATGTTAAGATGGTTTGGCCATGTTGAGAGGATGAATAAAAGGCGACTAACGAAAGGTATTTACAAGGCAGACGTAAATGGAAACGCCGGGAGCGGACGTCCTAGAAAGACATAATATGTTCAAGATGTTCTTCAGAAAGGCCAAGTGCGCAGTACCCATAACCGGCGTGTGTTCTATCTACTTTTTGTATGTAAGGATCGTAGCAGGTGGCGTTCTGTAGTTTCTGCCTACCCCCATGGAAAAAAGGCGTGAGTTTATGTATGTATGTATGTATCTTTACACCCTAATATGATCGCATAATATTTTTAATTGTAAAACTGTCTAATTCAAACAAACATGAAACGTTTTAGGCAATGACTTAGATTTCTTACGATCATTAATTCCGCTTATGCAAAGACTTAAATTATTCTGTAACTAATTAAAACAAATGATTTCGTTAGACCATTTTAGATAAGTGAGAAAATGAAATAATGAAAAACTGGTAGACTGGTAGAAGTCGGAGTTGCTAGACGAGTCACAAGCAAACGCAGAAATATATATGTATGTGTCATTTTGCCCACTTGAGTCATTTAAGTGACGTTACTACAAATATTGTATGTAACTTTCGTCTAAAAGACAAATAAAATCTTCTTGAATATTTGCTATTCTAAACACGTCTGAGTTGGTAAGGACATGTGATATGAGGAACTGATATCAAAGGACCAGACAAGCCTTGAGTATTGACACAGATCCAAAAACATGTGGCAGTTCCCCTTAACCTGGATGTTTGTCGTAAACAACTAACTAAATACAGAAAATTTTGATGTCTCGATGAACCAGCACAGACACGTCTGGCGAAGAATGACAATCCCATAAAATAAGATAGGCCTTCTTCTTTTCATATCGATTAAGTCAAATTTTGACTCAATTATTCTCAAATTTTGTCTGACCAGTATGTAGCCACCTGGACCACTCTGTCATTTACACGTTCAGGTCCTGAAAGATGCTGGCGGCCGGACACGAAGGGCAGACAAGGAGGTGGGGCATATCCTGCGACGGGGCCCCACACTTGCACTATGTTTGGTAATAAGAAAGGTAATACTAGGCTGAGAACAGAGGTCGTATTGAATAGGTAACTTAAAATATATATAATAAAAATAGTACCTATGCTTTTATAACTGAAACACTTTCGGTCATCACATAATATAGTGTTGATTGTATATAGCATTCTATAATCAAGTGCCCTGTAGCTAAAACACATGCTAAACTGTAAGTTGGAAGACATCAAATCTCACTTATCTCATTGTTTTCTGATTCCCATTATTAGCGATAAAGAACTGTTTCGAGAAAGTAGGTAATCGTTAATTGTCTTTATTAATCTCTAGACTCTTAGATAAAGTATCCATAGATTTAGCAATAAAATGAGCTTGATTGATAGAGCGAGATCGCTAATTGGCAGCCCCATGTAAATAATAAGGACAAAAGATTATTTTTTGTCTTTGTCACCATGGCCGGCTTTTGTTGTTTGTCAAACGCTAATATCATGGCAGGTTTGACAAACTAACTCGGTCGTGTTTGTTTTTTTTTGTGATTTCGCGGGATTAAGTGTTTATTGAGACAAACAAATATTATTTTTTTTTGGTTATTTGTAGATAATAAGTGTCAGTGCGATGGTGGGTTGAAGTGTTCTAGGCTGTAAAAGCCAAAGTGTTGTTGTTATTGTTGTTTCATGTGCGGCCACGCCATGGCTCCATCTATAGGTACTTTATCTAAGTCTAGACTACATGATCCGCATGCTAGGAATCTTTGTTTAAGCGTATCAGTAGTTTTTTTTTTTGTTTTCTACTGTTTTCTCAGGTTAATCAGAAGAATGAAGTTTTAACAGGTGTGAATATTTTTTAGATGCACACATGCATGGCATTGCATGGTGCTTACTTCCTTGGTTGGGTTGAAAGTGTTACTTAAGGGCCTACATACCCTTTAGTGCCGTAAAACGGTAACTTTCTAAAGCATACTTCTTAGTAACGGCTAGGTTTAAAAAGTTAAAAAAAAAAAAATGATTCATGTACATAATTTTGAACGCAAGGTTTTTTCGTGTACCTAATAGTTTTGCTTTAAAAAATAATTAACCAAAACGATATTTTTTCGCAACTTTTGGAAACTCCTCCAAAACGACTTGGATGTTTATATTTTGTATACACAGAAAAAATTATGGCTGGAATTTCTTCATAACTAACATAGCTAAGAACATAGCATATGTAAATCAAATAATATTTTGCAAACAAAACTGTTCAAAAGAAGGTTCAATTTTGATATTTTGGCATCGAGCGGGCGCACGGCCAGTACTGCGTTAACATTGGGGCATATATGGCGCCTTAAGTGCTTGTACTTTTTCAGCGTTAAATCTGTTAGTATAGAATCGATCTGTCTATTATTTTTGTTTGTGCAAATAAGATTATAATTCATAAAGTTCTCATTTCAATTAAGATGATAAGAATCTAATTCGTGTAGGTACACCTTTGAATATTCGACCGGAATAATCGAGATGTGCTTTGATTGCCATATCAAAATATTCAATGGGATGGAGTTTCTCACTCTGACAAAAAACTAAAAATATTTCAGTGGTTTTTGAACACTAAAATCCCATGTAGTTAAATCATACGGTCAATAAAGTGACAGAGGCCGTCCTTAAGGCCGTACCCTGACCTAAACACCGCCGTGAGCGTTCCTAGTGCCCTAGCGGCACACTGGTGGCGCATGAGTTACGCACAGATTTTAGAATAAAATCTTTTCAAAATCGAATTTTGGAAAAAAAAAAACTTTCAATATGTTCCTTATTTAATTGTCTATCCATTAGTGTTAGTACAAACAATAATTAATGAATACTTTACGAGGAGATGCATGCTATCAGTCATTATTTCTCATTTTTATGGTTTTGTTGGAAGGAGATTGGTGAAACTATAATTAAAATAAATTAAATTTCTACATAACATTGATTCCAAAATGGTAGATCATTTTGGAATCAATGTTATGTAGAAATTTAATTTATTTTTATAAGTTGATATTTCTTTTAAAAAAAGGAGTAGATAGCTCTTAAAAACTGCACAAAAATTGCGTTTTGCTCGGGGAAGCGCCTTAGAGAGTATCAGTGAATTCTTTTCAAATAAGAATGCAAAATGCTCTCTTAACCTAACCTAAGCAACAGCTTTTTACTCATGCACCAAAGCTCAGTGAAATAGATGAGAACCTACGCATACAGTGCCTGGCAACAATAAATGCACAGAGCGGCCATTTTTTTTTGTTTTCATTTCGCGGTCCCACGGTCGGGTGGACGCAATAAAAAGCCTGAATATTAAACCATGGCCTAGCCCGGTGTCGGGAATTGTACCCCGTTTTATGGGCGATTGAGTACACTGGCGAGCAAGAAAAGAGGGCAGTACGTGTAGGTATTGCGTGGCTTAATGGGTTAATCTGGTTTTAATTATGATGCCCGAGGTGTAATTTTTGTAACAAACTGGTTTTTTACAAAGTTGACATTACACTTGGGGACAGAAAAAGTGAAATTGTATTGACAACTTTCAAAATTAAACAATCATAACACAAGTACATAGTAACTTAGCTAATACGTTACGCCTACTTTTGGAAAATAATTGCAATTAAGTCCATTAGCAATCTTGATCTTTCTAAATACCTAACCCAGTGCTATCGTCTATTTTAGTGGGCCTGTTAGAAAACACTGGGTTTCACCTTGAGTAGTGATAGTTTAGTACTTATGAAAGTTAGGGAGAACAATATTTATGCAAGTACCACACAAAGTACTATCGGTAATTATCAGCAAACATTAAGCGAAAGCGAGCTTTACGTTCTTTGGAGAAATTTTACCTTTGATGCATATTAAGTTGGCTACAGACCAACCTGTAGCAAAAAAACAAGCTTTATGCCGATCATCATCATCATCATTTCAGCCGAAAGACGTCCACTGCTGGACATAGGCCTCTCCCAAGCGTCGCCCCACTAACTGGCCCGTGCATCTCGCATCCAACGTATCCCCGCAGCCTTCACCAGATCCAGGTGGAAGGCCTTCCAAACGCAACGTCTTCTAGTTCGCGGTCGCCATTCCAGAAATTTCTGCCCCATAAGCCATCCGTTCTGTGATCTATGTGCCCCGCCCACTGCCACTACAGTATGCAAATATTTCGGGCTATGTTGGTAACCCTGGTTCTCTTGCGGATCTCTACATTTCTGATTCGATCACGCAAGGAAACGCCGAGCATAGCCCTCTCCATTGCCCTTTGGGTGACTGTAAGCTTTCTGATTAGGCCCATTGTAAGCGACCACGTCTCAGAGTCATAGGTCATCTGGCAACACACACTGGTCATAGACTTTCGTCTTGAGACACTGTGGTAAGTTAGACAAGAAGATACCGCACAACTGCCCAGCCGAAACGGATTCGACGGTTGGCCTTTTTATTGATGTTGGCCCTACCCAACCACCATACCATTACCATACCATTTGTCCCAGGTAGACATAGTCGTCCACACGATTATGCCGTTGCCAGGATAGAAAAAACTGGTCGCGTTTATAATGAGAGATATTGAAAACAAGTCCACTTTGAAGTTGTAAGTAAGTTAAACAGCTAGGCATATTAAAAAAAAACTTTCTCACTAGACTGGTAATAATTGATTTTAGCCGCTTCTGATTTTGAACAATAGGTCTGACAAATTTAAAATGCAAAAAAAAATTACATAACACTTTAATCAGAATATACCACATTCCACATTAGCATTGCGTTACACAACTATACCATAACAAAACCCAATAGGCGAAATACGCATTAAAAACCTAGTACACACTAGTACCGAGTATTTACCAATTTATTCCACACTCTGCAATTTTTCTCGGCCTGACGCGCATCTGTGGTACCACTAAAGATTTTATTGGCAGATGTAATGATGAGTACCTCGATAGCCACAGTATTATTCAATAGCCGATCGCTGGTCGCCATTACGCCGTCAAAATATATTTATTCGTGTTTCATTGCGCTTGTATGGCAATAAGGCGGTAAAACTACGAAACAAAAAACGACTTGGATAGTGAGATATGGTAATGGTTGCTCGGGATGTACGCAGGAGATGTGGTTTGAAATTGTACAGTGTCGATCACGTAGACATAAAATTGAATGTTGTGCGGATTGTGTAAGTTTGGTATTTTAATTAACCATGTCGGTTGGTGCATTAGTAGTGGCACTAAGTGTAAGGTACGTTCAATATACTTTTTAGATTATTTTGACGCGAGACAGAAAACAACGTCAAAATCACTGTTAAGGACCTATCAAAACCGAAATTGCTATAGAGTGAAGCCGAATCGAAGAGCACTAAAACATCGCTTAGTTCAGGAGACCACTATTTTTCTTAAACAAAATATAGTGCCTAATAACACAGAGCTAATAAGCTGTGGAGTGTCAAACAAATGAACTACACGCCACACTTTATTCTTTTTCGATTCGCGTTTGAACCTGATATGGGGCCAACTCCTATGATATTATTTGAAACCCAAATATATTAAAGAACTCTAACTTTTATGAACAAAATCGCAAATAACTAGGTATTTCTAGTGGGCAAGTCAGAACAAAACCACGTACCTTTGTGTAGTCTTTATTCTAAGTAATAAAATTTAAAAATAAAACAATGCTTATGGCGCAGGTTTGCTTGCATCAGATACCGGGCCCCCGACCTCTGCCCTGCGCTCTCCAGGCTAGACTTTCTCGTTTTATTTTGAAACGACATAAAAGGGATAGTGGAAATTTTATAAAATGTTTCATCTTTGCTGAGGTATTTTGCAAGAATTCCCGAAGGAAGGCAAACTTAAAAATATTGGGCAATGTAGTTGTAGTTCAGCTAGTAATTTCAGGCAGGAGCTCGTGGCTAAATAATAACAGCCGCACTGGTCAATCATCAAGGTTAAGCAACGCTTGACGAGGTCGGTCCGTGGATGGGTGACCATTTCAACATACCGAGTTTCCTCCGTGCCTCGAAAAGCACGTTAAGCTGTTGGTCCCGGCTGTCATTTGAAGATCTTTGACAGTCGTTACGGGTATTCAGAAACTTGAGATCTGACACCAGTCTTGCCAAGGAGTACTGTGTTACCCAGTTACTGGGTTGTGGAGGTCAGATAGGCAGTCGCTCCATGTAAAACACTGGTACTCAGCTGAATCCAGTTAGACTGGAAGCCGACCCCAATATAGTTGGGAAAAGGCTAGGCAGATTGATTTTTTTGTATTCTATTATGTATATATATATATTGTAGTAATTGTTTTCTTCTTTCCTTGGGTCAAGAGATGAAAGATGATGATTAGAAAAATTGGTAGCAGAGATGTTTTTTATATGTAGATTTATCATTTCTTTTGGAATAACCAATGAAGCTATATGTAGTATTGTAAAACCTGTCGACTTCTTGTGTACTTTTCAAGTGGATACAAGAGAACGTTCTCAGCTCAAAAATTATGAGGGATGATGGTAATGCTAATAGCTAATGATGATTATGATGATCGCAAATCGTAAAAATGAGTTAAAACGATTCTTAGTTATTCTCCTAGGTAGCTCAGTAATTATGTTGTTTGTCGAGGCCGAGGAAGTTAAATGAACTTTGTCCCATAAATTATAACTTTTTTATACAATGCAAAATATTACTGATTTATTTCTCGTGGTTTTCAATGACGTCAAGGAATAATTTGACCCATCGCAAATAGCTTGGTTTTTATGCCAATGTTAGAATATACTTTGTCAGTACCTACTTAATATGGTTATTTTTCAATGACTTGCCAAAAGTGTGGGAAACTTGTCTTGTGTGAAAAACAAAAAAAAAAACTAGTAAAATCTAGCCAGATACCTACTTGCGCAATAGAATTGTCCCGAGCTGATATCATCATTGCTTTTAGGCTTCCAGTCTTAAATGCAGCGGAATGCTGGTATTTTTAACGCCCGACGGAAAAAGGGTGTTACGTGGGACACTCAGAAAGTTTTGCGAAACTAAAAAAAATTGTTCTATACGTACATATGTTTTTATTAAATCTTTTCAAAGTACTTTCCACCAGCCTCTATACAAAGATTCATGCGCCTAAACCAGTTTTCAAAACACTTTTTCCAGTCCGCCGCAGACACCTCGTTTACAGCCTGCTCGAACGCAGCCAGCGCATCTTCCGGCGACGAAAATTGTATCCCTTTGAGCTGATTTTTTATTTTTGGGAATAAAAAGAAGTCACACGGTGCTAGAACAGGGCTGTAAGGAGGGTGACCCAGGAGTTTGACCGGCGTGCTGTCCAGGAAGTCCCTCGTTTTGAGTGCGGTGTGCGCAGGTGCATTGTCGTGGTGGAGCAGTAGCCCGCGGAGCCCTGTGTTTGGTCGCTTGTTGCTTATAACAGAGAAAACTTCTGGCAAACATTTGGTAGTATACCATTCGGCATTAATGCTTCTTTGATCCCGTAAGGGAATTGATACCAAGTGGCCAGTCAAATTAAAAAAGCTAGCGATCAAAATCTTACCCCCGCTTCTAGATCGCTTCACTTTGGTAGGCGTTGGCTCATTTTGAAACACCCAAACAGTCGACTGGCGCTTGGTTTCTGGGTCGTATTGATAAATCCAGGACTCATCACCTGTAACGATGTCGTAAACACGCCGAGACGAGCCTGCTTCAAATTTGTTAAGCATATCACGGCACCATTCCACCCGGGCCTGCTTCTGAGCATCGGTGAGGTTGTGCGGCACCCAGCGTGATACTATCCTCCTCACGCGAAGATGGCTGTGTAGAATCTCGTGAACGCTTCCCGATCCAATCTTCAATATGTGTTGAATCTCCTGATATGTAATTCGCCTATTGTCTTGGATTAAATTTTTCACTGCTAGCACGTTTTCTTCGGTAACAGCCGTCAAAGGGCGACCGCTTCTTTCGTCATCCCCCAAAGTTGGTCGACCGTGCTTGAATTCGTTATACCAACGATACACGGTTGCCTTGGAAGGGCCTTCATCCATGAATGCCATTTGAAGTCTATCGTACGATTCATCCGGTTTCAGGCGACACTTGAAATCGTATAAAATCATAGCTCTAAAATGTTCCCGGCGCAGATCCATATTTCAGTGAGACACAATACTTTGAATTAACTCGCAAAAAATGTGGAGGGAAATTTTGAAATTGGAACTTACTTATTTTTACTTATAAATAATCATATTTTCGAAAAACATTATAACTGGCCAGTCTCCCATATATAAAAACTTTTTTTCGCAATACTTTCTGAGGGGCCTGGTATAAGTTGGACGTATGTACCTGTGTGTTTGTGTATCTATCTGTAGCATTATAGCTCGTAAACGGATGGACCGATTTTGATTTAGTTTTTGTTTGAAAAGTGACTATCGAGAGTGTAAAGAACACTCTTTCTGTATGAAAATCGGTTCAGCCTTTCAAAAGTTATAGGCGTTTTACTGTTTGAATCGGGATATTTTCGCAATATATCGTGTCATTATAACGTGTTTGATAGATTATATGTAGTTTGAAAAGCATGAATTAAAAATGTATCAGTAGTTTTTTTATTTTATTTTATTTGTACATTGAACGACTGCCTTTTTGATCTCCCCAACCCAGTACGTCAGACTTTCTGGTTTCTTCCATAACGACTTTCAAACGACAGCCAGGACCGACCGAGCTTTGCTCATCCACGAAAAACACCTCGGCAAGCGTTAATAAACCTAGAAGATCAATCCGTGTTGCTGTTATAAGTTAGCTACGAGCTCCTCCTGTACATAGCTGGTACCGATAGCAAAATAAAGTTCTTCGTAATGTTTGTTTACGTGCACCCTACCCTATTCTCAATGTCCATACCATTGTGTATTTAAGAATTTACGAGTGCCTATGTACAACACAGATTTCTAAAACAAACTAAAGATAGGTAATTTTACGACTGACGTTAAGGACAAATTAAAACTATAAGTGAAAAAATAATGGTAGCTCAGAACTACGATTACTCAAAATTATGTATGATTACAGTTTTAACTGTAATTATTGTATACTTGGCCCAATTACCCATACGCATCGCGTGCATAAACGTGGGCCCACATACTAGTTTCGCTAATTATGGGCATGCGAACCTCAGGAGCAGACGAGGAAGGTAAGAAGGTGTGTATAGCTAACAGCCATGAACGTTGATGTACGTACATGAACGTTAAGTAAGTAGTTTTTTTTTTGAGGAAGTGTATTCGGCGAATAGGATATGAATTCTAGAGCTTCGTAGAGTTTTTGACTTGCTAGTCAAAGTTTAGATATAGCAGCCATAAGGTCGAAAGGACCTACCGTCTCTCCGTCAGCGTCGTCTGCGGTGGTGGTGGATTTGTAAACGATGTTTTTAAAATATTTATTGAAGGCTATCTGTTTCAATGAAGGCTAACGTTTCTATGCTCACCAGTTGGCGCCACTGACGAGAAAGGTCCTGAAAAATTGTTGTTGAACGTTGTTATTACGCGTATGGAAGCAAAGTTGGAATTAAAATCATTTCTAATGCCGTAGAAGTGCGATTAAATATAAATAGCAGTTTTGCATAGCCCCTTTTTTCCGAAAAAAAGATGGATTACATTTTCCGTAACATAAAACTCTATTAAAACAGTGGTTGGTAAATTCCGTACCTATCTTAATCTGACGTATTTGGAAAATACTCACAACAATAAAAAAAACCGGCCAAGTGCGAGTAAGACTCGCGCACGAAGGGTTCCGTACCATTATCGCAAAAAACGGCAAAAATATCACGATTCTTGTATGGGACCCCCACTCAAATATTAACTTTATTCTGTTTTTAGTATTTGTTGTTATAGCGGCAACAGAAATACATCATCTGTGAAAATTTCAAATGTCTAGCTATCACGGTTCATGAAATACAGCCTGGTGACAGACAGACAGACGGACCGCGGAGTCTTAGTAATAGGGTCCCGTTTTTACCCTAAAAAAGTAGTCAATAAACTCGCTTTAAAAGCCAAACATTATCATAATTTGAAATTTTGAAGACCTCACTCTACACCAGCGCCCCTAGCGGAAAATTCAAACGCGTTTTACCTCATTACACCATTTACACCCGGTTACACTGAAAAGTCAACATCAACAAAGTTAGGAATAGGCTTAAAAGTAATAATTTGCTTATGTTTTTGTTTCTTAGCTATTCGGATTTAAATGATAACCCCCGCCGACAGTTAAGTAAGTAGTTTTTTTTTTGAGGAAGTGTATTCGGCGAATAGGATATGAATTCTAGAGCTTCGTAGAGTTTTTGACTTGCTAGTCAAAGTTTAGATATAGCAGCCATAAATAAGGTCGAAAGGACCTACCGTCTCTCCGTCAGCGTCGTCTGCGGTGGTGGTGGATTTGAAAAGGCTGCACACTACGACACAACTTAGATGTATGATTGTGACAATTAAACACTTTTTCCTTCTTTTTTCAGATGTAGCATCGGAAAAATTCGTAAAACCGATCACATCCGAACTGATAAAAATTGGCAACATTCCTAACATTCTCTCGGGTTGGACTTAGAGTGCGCGCAAGATAAGTCTGCGCGCGACGGGTGGCGTGCTTAATGTTGCCAGCATAACTGATTTTTTTTCCTTCATTTAATCAATAGTCATTTCGTTTTTTCTACTTGCAGAATATGATGAAAAAAGCTTCATGAAATTATTGTAAATCTTTTATTGAATACTTAGTAGAACGTACTGTTAAATTTGGTTTAACAATGGTCCTGCAGTGGCTAATACCGTGGCTATTTAGTTTCTTAATTTCATCTTCAACAATTTTTGAAGAAGCTGCTGCCACATAACCCTCTAGATTTATTTGGGTAACGGTGCATCAGAAACGCTTAAATAAAATAACAATGATGCATTATATTACATGATGCCGTTCCTGTCCCGCTGGTATTTTTATGTATCATCCAAAAACTAATATTGTCAGGCACCGGTAGTACGCAAATTTAGGTAAGTTTTAGTATAGTGGTATCCCTAAAAGTTACCTGTCAAATAAGCAATGCTTAATCAAAGACCTTATACTTCTTACTACTAGACTGTGCACTATGACGCAAAAACCGGTCCGAGCGAGAGGGCTCCCGTTGGTAGTGTGTCTCTTTCTAATGAGGTGACCATGACCAAACATAACACGGGACAAATTGATTGTAAAAACAATAGTGTAAGTATCCCAATATATTTATTTATGCTACCTAACTACGCTACCTAAACCTACCAAATACATTGTAAAAAAAAAATGAGTGTATTTTTTTTTTGGAATCTACTTTACTTACCGAGTCGGTGTCGAGCGTACAGAATTTCGACATCCCATGTTTTTCCATTGGTGTCGTAAGAGGCGACTAAGGGACAAACCAGAGAATGATCAGCAGCGTTCTCTGTGCATTTGTAACAACCATTCTGGAATCGCCAACCCGCCTGCAAAGCACTCCCCATGAATAGCACAAATAAAACATAGCCCCTAGTGCCCGGCAGCCTGCCTAACCTCAACTACGGTAGCGGTCTAGGTTACGGTATGGCAAGGGGTGCAAAGAATCCCGGACGAGATCCGGCTACCCCAACAAATACCGACGACAGGACCTGGCAACGTACAACACGCGCACACTCCGGACTTCGGACCGACGATAAGATGACCGAACTCGAAGAGGAATTGAGCAGTTTACGATGGTGTATTCGGGGAGGACTCGATAATCCTCAAATCCCAAGTCTGCATAAGTCGTATTCTTCAAGACCCATCGTATAGATAGGAAACAAAACTCTCTGATCTTACTCTCAAGCACATAAAGGAGAGGCGTTAGATGATCCTGCAGTCTTCAGACGATGCTTTGAAATACCCCAAAGGATCTCAATGATTTCACCTATTGTCCAGTTGAGTAGACAGTTGAGAAACAAAACTACACCAATTTTATTCCACTAGGAATCAATTTGCGAATAATATTAACAGCCGCTGAATTTTACTCGAACAAAACCCGCCAAAAACGCCGCAAACCTGGTGGTCTTTTTTTTTTGTTCGCCCTTTTCGGGCAGGCTAAGGTCTTGGACCATACCGCCCCGTCTTCAGTGCAATTTTAACATTCTTTAGTATGCATTAGAATACGGGTGTAACAGATTCTTAATGGTTTTTGGAGTATTTGGCAGCAAATTGTATCGAGTCAGCCTTCCCATGCTTTGCAGAGGTAGTCAATACTACAATAAAATTCTCCGCTCCACTATCCTGAGATCGCTTCTGTCAATGATTTCACATATTGTCCAGTTGCGTAGACAGTTGAGACACAAAACTACACCAGTTTTATATCACAATATCTACTAGGAATCAATTTGCTAATAATATTAACAGCCGCTGAACTTCACTCGAAAAAATCCCGCCAAAAACTCCAACCTGGTGGTCTTACATTTAGTATTACCAGGCCCAAACATGTAAAAGTACTATTCTTACTCAGTATTAATGTTTTTTTTTTTAATACAATGAATTGATTAATTATATTAACTTTAAAAATATTTAAATACGTTTCAAAGTTTCATAGACTTTGAAACGTATTTAAATTATTTTTTTTATTCGTTCGTTTTGGTATAACATAAAAATGAAAAATATAAAATTTTCTACCATTTCTACCAAATCCAATGATTAGTTGAGCTAGCAAGATGTCAGACAAGGATACACTACCAGCGGGAACCCTCTCGCCAGGACCGCTTTTGGTTAGCTACCGCTTATAAGGAAATAGCTAACCTAGGCGTATGATAATAGATTTCATTTTAGCTAAACAAAAATTTTTGGTGCACAGTCTAGTAGTAAGAAATACGTATAAGGTCTTTGTGCTTAGTCTATCTTTGTAAAACGGTACCGTAGGCCTGTTACTGTCTTGTTCACTTCAAGATAACATCCCTGCCAGCCTTTTAAATTACTTTTAGCATAATGATGGCGATTATTTACTTCGGAAACGAATAAAAACACGAAATACAACACACTCTCTTGACATCTGACATAAATGACGAACGATTAGTTCCTATTTTGGCCGCGCGCATACTTATCTTGCGCGCACTCTAGGCGGGAATATATAGGATTATAATATCTGTGGTAATGCGAATAGCGTTAAAAGGCGTGATATGAGCGTTTTCTAATGGTTGTGTAAATCGGAAGTGATCGATTTTAGATATTAATATTGTTTCCTTTAGCACATTTTTTAATTGGATCTATGTAGTGATTCTATGTATATACAGTATTAAGTATAAACCCCATAATCTCATTGAAATAAGACAACCATCAATTGTCTAAATCTTGACATATTTTTCCGCATTCTCTTCAAAATTACCGTTTTATTTAAAGAATGCCGCCGTTTAGGTATATTTAAAAATATCCATACTATTCAAATGACAATAGTCTTTGTGATTCAATTGCTTTGTTCATCTATTACGGATCTAGCTTTGTCTCATTTAATTCTAAGATAATAGGAACTATTTTACGCCTGTCTTGAGTTTTTGTTTGATATAATAATACTTCTGGAAATAGTTGGCTGGTGAGTCATGTCTTAGAAAAATGAATCGGGTGATCAGAGCATGTAATAGCATGTAATCTAGCTTTTTGGAGAATTGGGTTTCCATTTAATATCGAGAGACTCATATCCTATCCCTTCTCTATACTATCCTTCACAATCCTAATTCTCCTCAATACATTCGTGAACGCTTTGAGTACTTTATCCCGAGGGGTAAACCCTGTCGCGCTTCCATTTCTCTTCTCCTTTGTACCCCACGTCACACTTCTAGCCACTATGATGGCTCCTTCTCCGTTACTGCAGTGCGTCTCTGGAACTCTCTCCCAAATACCCAACTTCTCTGAATGTCTTCACGAGGAAAATCAAGGATCATTTTCTTTTGGAATGACATAATAGTAATATATAGTTATAGGTATATTTATATATATTTGTACATATGTATGTATATTTATGGTTCATTAAGGTCGGCTTGTCAAAGAATTTTTAATGATGAATTTCTATAGACTATCCTACTAATCAAAGATAGAGTAAAGTTAGATCGAGCTACCATAATAGACTATGTCACCTGACCAAGACCTATGCACCTGTAGCCAAGTTGACAATCTACAATCGATAACGCTAGTAGAAAACGAATCAATGTATGGGAATGACACATCTGAACGTTAAGTCACGTGGTCAGACCATACAAATAGAATACGTTAACGATTGTAGAAACTAGAAAGAGATTCGATACGAAACGATTGTAGCTTGGCTAGGCGGGCAGGGCCTGCAGTCTCGACATAGCTAACGATCGTTACGCTAGCTAACATTCGTTAACTCTTACCACAAAATAGTAAGTATACAGAAGGGCCACTCCCGCCGTTTGGAAAATTGACAGCTAAACTTGACAGATTCACTAGGGTTGCTACTATATTGATTCCGAATTAAAAAAAAGGGTAGGTTGCCCAAGTTACAAACATAAATACATAGATTCGTCTAAACATACATCATATCATGCTTACATGCCTTAGAGGTTAGACAGGGCATCAAATATCCATTTAATATCACGAACACTACAACCCTAGTGAATCTGTCAAGTTTAGCTGTCAATTTTCCAAACGGCGGGAGTGGCCCTTCTGTATACTTACTATTTTGTGGTAAGAGTTAACGAATGTTAGCTAGCGTAACGATCGTTAGCTATGTCGAGACTGCAGGCCCAGGTCTTAACATTACATGACCATCTCACTCGTAGACCCAATTACATTAGTGATTATTTTTGCAATTTCTTAACTCACCCTTCTACGTGATTGTGTAGGTATTTCTGTTAAAATATTGACTACGAATTTAAATCTTGCATCAAATGTGAACATAGCACTTATGTAAAAGCTATTATAAGATTTATGTAGATAAATATTGAAGTAAGCAAAAAAAACTTGTTCAATCATGATGCCAAAGAGATGATGGCCAAGAAAAACGATATTTTTCTAACTAGCACTTAAGAAAGATGGCAAATGCTTTTAAATCTAAACGAATGAGTGTTCTTGTAATATTACACTTACGAACTCTGTCTAGGTTTAGTGACCACGTCTTAATTTTTTCACCTCTTTTTTAGGGTTCCGTAGCCAAATGGAAAAAAACGGAACCCTATAGATTCGTCATGTCTGTCTGTCTGTCCGTCCGTATGTCACAGCCACTTTTTTCCGAAACTATAAGAACTATGCCGTTGAAACTTGGTAAGTAGATGTATTCTGTGAACCGCATTAAGATTTTCACTCAAAAATAGAAAAAAACAATAAATTTTGGGGGTCCCCATACTTGAAACTGAAACTAATTTTTTTTTTTCCATCAAACCCATACGTGTGGATAGGTATCTATGGATAGGTCTTCAAAAATGATATTGAGGTTTCTAATGTAATTTTTTTCTAAACTGAATAGTTTGCGCGAGAGACACTTCCAAAGTGGTAAAATGTGTGTCCCTCTCCCTGTAACTTCTAAAAAAGGAGAATGATAAAACTAAAAAAAATATATGATGTACATTACCATGTAAACTACCACCGAAAATTGGTTTGAACGAGATCTAGTAAGTAGTTTTTTTTTAATAAGTCATAAATCGTTAACCGCAATTTACCAAGTACGGAACCCTTCGTGCGCGAGTCCGACTCGCGACTTTTTTATTTCGAAGATTTAAGATATACACATAATTATGTACAATCAGGAGTCTAACTTATTACAGTGTACACAATTATATGGGGCATTGAAAGCCAGGAAGACGCAGTAGACCACGGTTTACAGAAAAGATTATTTAAGGTGGCGGGAAAGCTGGGGATCCTTGCGAAGGTGAGGAGGTACTTCACGCCAGAACAGCTGCTCAGCTTGTACCAAGCGCAAGTTTGATCAAGCATGGAGTACTGTTCTCATCTCTGGGACGGATCTGCCAAATACCAGCTTGATGCACTAGAGTCGATCGAAAAGCGGGCCAAGAGGCTCATCGGCGATGAAGCACTATTTAAGTCAAAGCTCCAGAGCCTTGAACACCGTCGCCGAGTTGCCAGCTTATCGGTTTTTTATCGGTTACATTTCGGGGAGTGTGCGATGGAATTGCATGATCTAATTCCGCCCAGCCCGTTTCATCATCGGACTACCAGACGTACGGCGAAGCGCCATCGGTATATGGTAGACATTCCACCCATACGCACTAAACGTTTTGAGAATACTTTTATTATGCGTACAGCTACGGAGTGGAATTCCCTGCCGGAGTCTGTGTTTCCCGATAGCTACAATCTAGGGGTCTTTAAGTCAAGAGTGAATAGGTTACTTCTAGGCAAGCGTGCTCCACCGTCGACCACATCATCGCTTACCATCAGGTGAGATAGTGGTCAAGCGCAAGCCTATAACGAATAAAAAAAAAAGAGCCCTGGTCTGAAACAGCTGGAAGTCTTGGACCAGAGAGACCCTAGAGCTGTGACCAGTAATGAGATGCCACGCGCCGACAGTTACCCGTAACCATAACAATTACAGTTGATTACCGATGATCAATTAATTGTACTTCGCTTTTATATCTATAATATAAAAATGAATCGCAAAATGTGTTGGTAAGCGCATAACTCAACAACGCCTGGACCAATTTGGCCAATTCTTTTTTTTAAATGTTCGTTAAAGTTCAAAGATGGTTTTTACGTATATATACCTATTTTTTTTTTATTTTTTTTTTGTATGTTAGGGTAGTGTAGGGTAGGGTAGGGTAGTGTAGGGTAGGGTAGTGTAGGATAAGGTAGGGTAGTGTAGCGTAGGGAAGGTAGTGTAGGGTAGTGTAGGGTAGGGTAGTGTAGGGTCGGGTAGGGTAGGGTAGGGTAGGTAGTGTAAGGTAGGGTAGATAGATAGATTTTTATGGCAAAACAAAGTTTGCCGGGTCAGCTAGTTACTCTTATAAAACAAATTGGCCGTACCAGGAAAGTAGACGAATCTAAATTAAAAGAATCACGTTTTTGTAATTACTGAGAAAAAATACAAGCACTGAACGTGAGTTGCAACTCTATGACAGACTTTAGCGACATTGTCATACAAAGTATCCCTTGATCTTCATTTGAGAGCATACGTATGCAGTTTATGAGCTGCTAATATAATTCTGATTAGCGTATGCTATGCCATGGGCATGCTAATTACGAATGAAGCGTGTCGGAAGCGTTCGGGCGATGATGTCGGGCGGTGGGGTGAAGTCTAGGGTTGCTGTTGCCAGGTTTTGAACTATGTTGAAATTTAATTTAAAACAAGTAAAATTTCAAAATTTAAAAAACCCCCGACCCATTTATCTTGCGTAAACACCCCGATTCAAACAGTAAAATGCCCATAACTTTTGAACGGCTGAACCGATTTTATTCAAACATAGCTAAAAACACTCTCGACAAAATCACCTTTTAAACAAAAAAAACTAAATCAAAATCGGTTGATCCGTTTAGGCGCTATGACGCCACAGACAGACACACAGATACACAGACACACAGATACACAGCAACACACGTGAAACTTATAACACCCCTCTTTTTCCGGCGGGGGTTAAAAATTAAGTGGCTTGTCAAAAGACTGTCATATAACTACCATTCTCAAATAGTACGGTTAAGTCAAAATTAAGAACTACTAGCTGACCCGGCAAACTTTCTTTTGCCATAAAAAGACCAAACATTTATTTACCCTACCCTACCCTACCCTAACCTACCCTACCCTACCCTACCCTACACTACCCTACCCTACCCTACCCTACCCGACCCTACACTACCCTACAATACTCTACCCTACACTACCCTACCCTACCCTACCCTACCCTACCCTACCCTAACCTACCCGACCCTAACCTACCCGACCCTACACTACCCTACAATACTCTACCCTACACTACCATACCCTACCCTACCCTACCCTACCTATATAGCCTATGTCCTTTCCCAGGTCTCAAACTATCTTCATACCAACTTTCATCTAAATCGGTGCAGCGGTTTAAGCGTGAAAAGGTAACAGACAGACAGACAGTCAGACAGAGTTACTTTCACATTTATAATATTAGTATGGATTGTTGAAAATTACTGAAGCACTATGTCAGCATTTTAAGCTCCAAGGGAACTTTTTTGCATCTCTTTTTAAATACTTCTAGGAATGAGTGAATGTTGGATATCATGGAGATTCTCTTCTAAATTTTGCAAATTCGCAAGTTCAAATCTTTATCCTTTGACATCCAAAAATTTTATATATGCCTTTAAATTTGGTTTTTGTTTTCTTATTTTTTTTTTTTTGTGTTTAGTTCATTTAAAACACTGCATAACTTTAAGCCACATTGATCTTGCTACCCAGGATGTGCAGACGCATGGAACGATATGAATTAATTACGAGTAGTTATTGCACCGCAGCGTCAGACGCGGCAGAACTGCATGGAAATTATTGCAAATTGATTTTCTTTGAAAAAATTTGTGATGAAGACCTTGCCTCGGAGCTTTCATTGATACTCGTATTATAATCTTACTGTCATTTCAGTAAAGCAAAAGTATTAAAATTGTTCAATTGCCCTCAGTTTCTGAACAGGAATTATCAATATAATATAAAATAAAGGCAAGTCTATTGATGCGATTGATAACGCGCACTTAAGGACGCTATTACATTTTTCTACAAATAACAGTACTTTTGAGGTACCATTTTAATGTATAAGCAATCACCGATGTGAAGATATCATGGTCTTAATTTAAAGATAATATATTCAGCTCCAGTTATGCATCAGAAAAATTGTATGACATCATACAAAATTTTCGCACAAATACGTTTTGCCCATCACAATAATCGCAAAAAATTTAAAAAAGTAGGGTCCGAATAGGTTCCAGTTTAGGTAAATTTACAGCATATTTTATCTTCAAAATTATAAAAAATTGTGGTATATACGTGGGACACTCAGAAAGTTTTGCGAAACTAAAAAAAAATGTTCTATACTTACATATATTTTTATTAAATCTTTTCAAAGTACTTTCCACCAGCCTCTATACAAAGATTCATGCGCCTAAACCAGTTTTCAAAACACTTTTTCCAGTCCGCCGCAGACACCTCGTTTACAGCCTGCTCGAACGCAGCCAGCGCATCTTCCGGCGACGAAAATTGTATCCCTTTGAGCTGATTTTTTATTTTTGGGAATAAAAAGAAGTCACACGGTGCTAGATCAGGGCTGTAAGGAGGGTGACCCAGGAGTTTGACTGGCGTGCTGTCCAGGAAGTCCCTCGTTTTGAGTGCGGTGTGCGCAGGTGCATTGTCGTGGTGGAGCAGTAGCCCGCGGAGCCCTGTGTTTGGTCGCTTGTTGCTTATAACAGAGAAAACTTCTGGCAAACATTTGGTAGTATACCATTCGGCATTAATGCTTCTTTGATCCCGTAAGGGAATTGATACCAAGTGGCCAGTCAAATTAAAAAAGCTAGCGATCAAAATCTTACCCCCGCTTCTAGATCGCTTCACTTTGGTAGGCGTTGGCTCATTTTGAAACACCCAAACAGTCGACTGGCGCTTGGTTTCTGGGTCGTATTGATAAATCCAGGACTCATCACCTGTAACGATGTCGTAAACACGCCGAGACGAGCCTGCTTCAAATTTGTTAAGCATATCACGGCACCATTCCACCCGGGCCTGCTTCTGAGCATCGGTGAGGTTGTGCGGCACCCAGCGTGATACTATCCTCCTCACGCGAAGATGGCTGTGTAGAATCTCGTGAACGCTTCCCGATCCAATCTTCAATATGTGTTGAATCTCCTGATATGTAATTCGCCTATTGTCTTGGATTAAATTTTTCACTGCTAGCACGTTTTCTTCGGTAACAGCCGTCAAAGGGCGACCGCTTCTTTCGTCATCCCCCAAAGTTGGTCGACCGCGCTTGAATTCGTTATACCAACGATACACGGTTGCCTTGGAAGGGCCTTCATCCATGAATGCCATTTGAAGTCTATCGTACGATTCATCCGGTTTCAGGCGACACTTGAAATCGTATAAAATCATAGCTCTAAAATGTTCCCGGCGCAGATCCATATTTCAGTGAGACACAATACTTTGAATTAACTCGCAAAAAATGTGGAGGGAAATTTTGAAATTGGAACTTACTTATTTTTACTTATAAATAATCATATTTTCGAAAAACATTATAACTGGCCAGTCTCCCATATATAAAAACTTTTTTTCGCAATACTTTCTGAGGGGCCTGGTATAGTCCTTTACAGGTACAGCTAATTATTTTTCACCTAAATAATTATATTTTTTAATTATTAGCTAAAATAAAATCACTTGCCGACGTCTTCATACATTTTGTACCCGCCGCTCATCATTCCGCGCTCAGAAGCGCTCGTGGAAGGACGGGCGTATCGCTTTCTCGCACGAAATAAATACGATAAAAGTAATAGAAAGATTGTAGTGTGCATGCGTGTGAGTACCGTCCTCGTCGTGATCGAAAGGAGTTGATATTTTATCGGACGTATGCCGTATTTTTGAGTTTCCTATTATTATTAGAATGTGATTTAGAAATTATTTTGGGTAAGATCGGGATTTGAATGGTTGGTGTTAAGCAGTTGTTGACAAGGTTGAGAAATGGATGGGTGGGTTTAAACAGCTCTGAGTAAGTTTAGGATTTGGATGGGTAAGGTTAAGCTGCCGACGGGGAAGTTTAGAAGTGAATGGGTGGGAGGAGATTTATGATTTTAACCGGTTTGTATGTATGTATGTATGACAAATACGGGGCCAAAACCAAAATACAAGATGGCGCCGACGTAAATTTTGCCTTCTTTTCGACATGGGTGTCATTTTCATGGTTTTTGGGGTCGCTTATATCGAATATGGGATCAAAACCAAAATACAAGATGGAGCCGACTAAAATTTGCCTGCTTTTCGACATGGGTGTCATTTTCATGGTTTTTGGGGTCGCTTATATCGAATATGGGGTCAAAACCAAAATACAAGATGGCGCCGGCTAAAATTTGTCATCTTTTCGTCATGGGTGTCATTGTCATAGTTTTTGGGGTTGCTTATATCGAATATGGGGTCAAAACCAAAATACAAGATGGCGCCGACTAAAATGTGACATGTTTTCGTCATGGATGTCATTTTTATGGATTTTGGGGATGCTTATATCGAATACGGGGTCAAAACCAAAATACAAGATGGCGCCGACTAAAATTTGACATGTTTTCGTCATGGATGTAATTTTTATGGATTTTGGGGATGCTTATATCGAATACGGGTTCAAAACCAAAATACTAGTTGGCGCCGACGAAAATTTTACATGTTTTCGTCATGGGTGTCATTGTCATGGTTTTTGGGTAGTATGTCATTAGCTTGACTTCAAGTTGTAGATCGTGGGTTCGAGCCCAGGCAGGCGCTTTACTTTGTGTAAATGATTTCTTCACCACTGCACTGCTGGTGTAGAAAAACATCGTGAGGAAACCGGCATGTCCTAGAACCAAATATTCGAAGATATGTGCATACACCAACCCGCACTGGGCCCGCGTTGTTGGTTACAGCCCATTCCCTCTCACAGACAGGAGGCTTGTGTCTCAGCAGTGGGAACATTAATAGTGACTGATGATGTAATGGTAATATTTAATATATTCCATATAATGAAAAATGTCAAGTCATTTTTAAATCCTTGTGACCGGAAATTAATTCGTTTTAGGTATCTACTTATTTCACGTAGCGTTTTTTTTTTAAATACCTACTTACTACAACAAAGTGAAAAATAAAATTCTTTCCGGAAGTCGGTGTCGGTACCTATTGTTTTTCGTCACAGGAAAGCTATTATTTTTCTCTTTTAAATTTTTGTAGGTTCCCCATATTGGGTATACTAAATACATCTGTTTACCCCCTAAAACCGTACAAGCGTGATGATAAATATTATGGTATGGTTAAAACAAAACATAAACATACGATCACAGTAATCGCAGGTCATTTGCTGTTTGTTATTAAAGAGTTCCATTGTGTATCTCCGAAGATCTTTATCAGATCCTAAAATAATATACAATAAAACCTTCCCTGAAAATACCTCCACATACATTTATCGATGAAAACCCGATAAGTATCGGATAAGTAGTTTGGCCGAATAGATAGATCATCTCCTTTTTTTGAAGTCGGTTGAAAATAATAACCTACTTTTTACGACGACGGTTTGTAACAGTTATCAAATGCATTTTCAAAGTGCCAACCAACCTTCCTGAATCAACTTAAATAAAATTAAAAAATAATATCAAGGACCAAGATTATTTCCGTGATGTATAAAATCGAGCGCTCAGTAGTTTCAATGTGTGCGTACGCGTAATGTTGCTGTGTGCGACTAGATACCTAAATTTGAGTTCGTCGAAAATGTAACAGCGTCCTTAATAATTAAATTTGCATTTTGTGCTACTATTAAGACTTAATTCGTCGCTGTCGTGCAAATCTTACTAATATTATAAATATGAAAGTTTGGATGGATGTGTGTGTGTATGTGTGGATGTATGTTTATTACTCAATCACGCTAGAACGGCAGAACGGATCTGGAAGAAATTTAGCACAGAGATAGTTTATAGTCTGGAACATAGGCTACTATGCATCCCGGTATAATGTTCCCTTGGGATAACAAAACGATTTTTACGCTGGTGAAGCCACTGGCAGAAGCTTATTAGTCCATATTTTTATGTGAGAATTTGTTAGGGAAGGTTTACAGAGCGAAAACACATGGAATATTGTTAAGCATATTGTAATAGGAAATTTTAATATGTAAAAATAGGACAAGTTAAGCATATTGTAATAGGAAATTATAAGATCAAGATATGTAACAACAGGACAACTGTACAAAAGAGAGTACAAAACTATATTATATAGCTAGTTCAAACTAGACAGTTCTCTATCTAGCCAGTTGCTAGTGTTAGTACATGAAGGTGATATATATCTTCAACAGAATTGCTAAACGGCAACGGCAATTTATAACTTGTTTTGATATTAGGTAAGTTAAAAGGTAACTAACCTTTACCAAGTCGTAAGTACCTACCTATTTATAGCTCTTTTCAAAAGAGAAATATCTTCAAACAATACAAAAATCAAGACATTCGTCTTGTTTCGTTCTCATCAACAATAACCACATAAATTATGAGTTTTTGTCAGACATTTATTACTGCGTACAAAATGAACAGTTTTTGTTAAGTTTTACTGAGTTGAGTTCAAAGTTGAGTCGGTAAAAACTACGTCAAACTGACGTCATAGCAAAACCTGAAGCATTTGTGTTTATTATGTGTTAGATGTTCTCAGAGATGAAGAAGAAAATACAGTACGGTTGGCAAAATAATTGTTATAGCAAGTTTGGAGGCATCTCCTGGGATTGCTTGCACCATAGTTGACCTCATCATTCAATTACCATTATACAAGATCAAGGCAACGACAGGGCTTATCAGGAATAATAAATAAAAGTAAATACAAACATAAAAACTACATAGGTAATTAAGTACATCCGTTTTCTTTGACAGTCACATCAAGGGGTCAATGAGAAAATATTAGTATAACCACGGGGTCCCAGCGCTAAAGAACAAAATTAGATTCAAATAAATATCGCTACATGGCGCAATACACACCGATTTGTTTTTGAATTGTGTATAAAAATCATTTTTTTGGCATTGAACATAAAAATTGTATGTTCTTGTTTAATCAACTCTCATAATCACAAAATTAAGGAATATTGGGCAGATTTCAAAGATTGTTTGACCAGATCATTTAAAATTGATGTCCATAGATGCCCATAGATGTTGCGGTTTTAAATTCCTGAGGCATTCTACTTGATTGTTTAAAGTATTGTTACACATTTTGGTGCAATGAAAAAAGTGCAAAAAATACCATAAAAGATATTGTCACTATTTTTAAAGAAAAAAATTTTCACCGAGGTAAATCCTTTTACTTGCAAGTCGCTGCTAACGCCATCTATCTATTGCCGTGGAATGGAACCGAACGCGTACGATGTACAAAAAAATGCCAGTTTAATCAGACGTAAAACGCTAATTACGTCGGCACGGTTTCTTTGTATGGGATGAGGCATCTGTATGCTAGTATTATATTATCTGTGGTATAATAATAACCTGATACTGGTCACAATTGTTTTCCTGCTTAATAGGGTTCGCTTTATATATAATCTACAGATACAAATACATAAAAATATGTGATTTGAAAAATAAACGCCTCCTGTTAAAGGCAGGATATTTGTATGGTCTTCGAGATCGTCAGCGAAAACTTGTGAAAGATGAGATCCTTCTAAGTTTGCACGTTTGTTGTTTTTGCTAACCCTCCTATTAAATATCCTTCATGTGATTGCTAAGGTGAATGACTTGCCCAAAAAAGTTGTTTACCTATACAATCGTCGCACAGAAATCAAACATCCTAAATGATTATACAATTTCTTATAGAGATTCGATAATTTGAACTAAAATTAAAGACAATTTAACCAATTTCATAATTTACTAAGATAGTGTGATTATTTACCCAGAACTTGCTGGTTTTATATTTTGCGAACTGGGAAACGCGTTGATGTCTTTTTCAGGGTCAACATCCTTATAGGAAAATATTAGCAATTTATATTTGTACAGAATCTACAAGTATTTTTTTATGTATACGCGTGTGACGAAATAGACAAATAATAATGAGTAATGTCTCTTTCAAATAAACACAACAGTGAGTAAAACTATCAAAAGAAAACCGGCTTCGACAAAAAAAATCTACGCAAATGAAAACTAAATCATTAGTAGTTGCAAGATTAAGATTATACCTAATATCTTTAAACGAGCAATTCTTGTATATATATATAATCTGAATCTCGGAAACGGCTCCAACGATTTTCTTGAAATTTAGTAAGCAAGGGCTTTCATTTTTAGAAAACGTCGTTTTCTCTATTTTCACCCGAGCAGATCTCTGTCACCCAGGTACTAAACGTTAAAAGGAGAAATCAATCAACAACAATCTTTTTATTTATTTATATTTTTCATGTAATTTAACCAATGGTTCCCAAAATCGTTTTTTGAATTGCGCCTGCACACAATTCTAGAAATAGCAATACTTACAACTGCAAACATTTTTTGCGTAGGCGTTTTACTGCAATAGAATAGGATACATGTTTGGAATTGAAGCTCTCCTAGTTCGTAGGGTCGTTTAGGAACTTAAAGTAAAAAGGTTAATTTTTCAATTCATGCAAAATAAAAATATTAGGAAGGTCTTAAGCAAAAAAGTGGTCGTGCAACATGTAAAAAATGTATGTACTTAAAATCGGAGTTTTTCCATATCAAATAAGGGTTTTTTTGGGACAATCCCACTGCACTATTCCTAAACCACTGCAACTCCTGAAAGCCAGAATCAACAGTGGCGACCACCAAAAAAGCGCCGAGGAAATGAAGCTCGACGAAGTCTCGTAGAATGAATTTAACTGTCTTGGATCTCGCAACGAAATTAATCAGAAAATAATAAAGAAGGAGTAGGAAAACAAATAAGGGTTGTTGTGCAGTCAATTTTTAACACAAAAAACATGCACACACATTAAGTTATAAATTTCACTCAGCTTTCCTTTAAAAAACTCAGCACCGGTGTATTTTCCTAATATCCATACCAGTTACCCTATCAAAGTGCATGCAACACACCCGAAAGATCAACAAATAAATTGCAAGAAGAAATGTTGCGAACAGAAAAAAAAGTTGCTAAAGTTAATGTCACAGTGCATGCTATACTTTATCGCTAGCTTACGTGTGAGCGCGTCTCGTAGCGCGATTGCAAGCGACGTCAGGGCACTGCGCAGCCCCGCGTGGTATCGCTCGAACATGCGAATATCTACGCAAGTGTATAGTAACGATTTATGGAATGCATGCACATCAAACTATCAGCTAAAACTATCAAAGTTTTTACAGTAAAATATTCGGAAAGTGATGCTTAAAATACAGCATATATTTCAACATTTTAAATGGATGGAATCATGATATTTACAATGCAATTAATAGGGCCAGGGCATATCTAGGCATGCTAAGTTATTGCTGTAACTCATGATAAATTCCCACTCAACACGCTAACTAATATTTGCACTAATAAATCAAAGCATAATAAAGTCATTATTTAAAAATATCTAGAGTAGGTATTTTAATTACTGTATTCTTTCAGTCCATAAATCCCAATGTCCTATTCTAATATTGTCCTAAAAAAATTAACACATAACGACATCTATCAACAACATCGACAAACAAACAACGCCATCTATTTTCAGAACTAAGAACTACTACTTACATGCAGGATGGTCGTACAGCGGCGCGACTCTGGTGCCCTCTAGCGGACCGCCTGCTAACTTCGCGGATATGGTCTCCAAGAATTCTCTAATCTTCTTCAGTTCTCCACGAGTGGCATCGCTGGGACCTGGCATGTCGAAGCCATCGCATTCCTCTTCTGAAAGTAGAAGACACGCGGTTAATAAATGCCTGGTATTCAAAAAGCTAACTAAAACAATATTTTGCATGATGAGGGCACTACCGTAGATATCAAGTTGGTAGTCGTAACTATACACAACAAAAAAGTTTTAACAATAATCACAAATATAGCACCACAGTAACATTCCCCGAAGGATTGGTTAGAAATTACTGGTAAACCCACATAACGTTGTTCATGTTAAGTCACATTTATTGGGGGCAAACCAATTGCATTTTACCGGACACAAATCGAGACTACTGAAAAATCGTGGAGACACTCGATTAAACTTCACTAACCTGGGATTCCTGGGCGTCGAACCCAGAACCACTCACTCAGTTGAAATGCTTGAGACAATTGCACCAAAGGTTATTATGGGTGCACAGGCTGTTGGGACATGGTAACGACATATCAACATAGCTCGGCGACAGGAAGTTCGCAATAAGTCTAAGAAATTGTAGAAATACAAGTTCTATTTCCACATACAGCACCTAAGCCGTAAGTCTACCTACGTTTTCTTGGTTCAAGAGAGTTTAAAGTTCAACTTTGTACGTAAACAAGTTTTTGCCAGTAGCATAGCAGGTTTAGATCGACCTATAAAGCTTAAATCTAACGCTAACTACTCGTAATAACCACACGGTTATCTTATGATACAGCATGGTGACAGACGGACAGACAGACAAATAGTGGAGTATTCGCGAGCGCAGTCGCGTGTACTGAGCCGGCGCCGATAGACCAAAGCGCGACAAGGTCGTGGGGTTGTCGATGGGTCCCGTTTTTGCCCTTTGGGTACGGTAACCAAAAAAAGGTCTTTCCAAATATATTCAATTCAACTCGATTCTCGTCTATTCGATATTTTCATGTAGCAGCCTCTGGTTATTGTGGTTTTTGTACAGGTTCTCTATTTTTATTATTCAACTCATGTTGACCCACTGCTGGGCAAACGGCTCCTCCCTTTCTATCGTTCTTTGATTTTGCCTTCTCCAACCATTCCATCAAAAAGAGACACTCTTTTATAGAAATTTTGTTCACGAGTATTTATTTCAAAAAAATTATTAATGAAATCGCATTGGTGTATAATTTGCGCACTGTTGCATCGTGTCTGTCAACGAGAACCTCAAGCCAATATGACAGCAATGGAACATGTGCTTTTCTGACACGCTCCAGTGTGGCTACTGACCTATCTGCTCAAGCTTGTCGGTGGAGACACTCCAAGGCATGACGCTGAGAGCTCGATGTACCTGATGCAGGAACCACGCTCCCGTCTCAAACTTCACCGGCCTGGAATTAGCAAAAGAAAATAATTAGTACTTCTAATAAACCAGGATTAGCTTTACACTATTATTTATTGGGAGAATTGCTTAGCATGACGTCCCACATACGGCATGTAATACCGGAAGTTTTTTAATTCCGATAATGATGTTCGATATTAGATCTCAATATCGGAATTATAGCGGCATTTCAGCAGTAAGACGTCCAATGCTGTACATAAGCCTACCCAAAGTGTCGCCACATTGACCGATCCCGTACGTCTCTAATCCAACGGATGCTCGTAACCTAAGCATTATAATCAATGCAAAATTGTTACAACGGGTTCTATGAAACTGAGTGTTTACTTGTACTTTTAAAGATAACATTTTTAACAATCTCGGGACTGCAAGTCCGGAATTCATCAAAGCATATATATTTTTCATGAAGTGAAGTTTAAATAAATAAGCGCCCAATTAGTAAACAGATTGTGTGACCACTCCTAATCTCTATAGTGAACGGGTTTAAACGCGCTTGCTCACTCGGCACAAAAATAAGGTATTTTTCTGATTCCGAGATTCCGATGTTGGATCACTCAGTTTCGGAATTTAATTTACGGTAAATATTTTCCGAGATTCCGATATTCATGCCCTAGTCCCAGACTGATTTCCAGGTTAGACAAAGAGTTGGATGGTTTTCCTATAAGCGTTTAATTTACCAGGCCCCTCAGAAAGTATTGCGAAAAAAAGTTTTTATATATGGGAGACTGGCCAGTTATAATGTTTTTCGAAAATATGATTATTTATAAGTAAAAATAAGTAAGTTCCAATTTCAAAATTTCCCTCCACATTTTTTGCGAGTTAATTCAAAGTATTGTGTCTCACTGAAATATGGATCTGCGCCGGGAACATTTTAGAGCTATGATTTTATACGATTTCAAGTGTCGCCTGAAACCGGATGAATCGTACGATAGACTTCAAATGGCATTCATGGATGAAGGCCCTTCCAAGGCAACCGTGTATCGTTGGTATAACGAATTCAAGCGCGGTCGACCAACTTTGGGGGATGACGAAAGAAGCGGTCGCCCTTTGACGGCTGTTACCGAAGAAAACGTGCTAGCAGTGAAAAATTTAATCCAAGACAATAGGCGAATTACATATCAGGAGATTCAACACATATTGAAGATTGGATCGGGAAGCGTTCACGAGATTCTACACAGCCATCTTCGCGTGAGGAGGATAGTATCACGCTGGGTGCCGCACAACCTCACCGATGCTCAGAAGCAGGCCCGGGTGGAATGGTGCCGTGATATGCTTAACAAATTTGAAGCAGGCTCGTCTCGGCGTGTTTACGACATCGTTACAGGTGATGAGTCCTGGATTTATCAATACGACCCAGAAACCAAGCGCCAGTCGACTGTTTGGGTGTTTCAAAATGAGCCAACGCCTACCAAAGTGAAGCGATCTAGAAGCGGGGGTAAGATTTTGATCGCTAGCTTTTTTAATTTGACTGGCCACTTGGTATCAATTCCCTTACGGGATCAAAGAAGCATTAATGCCGAATGGTATACTACCAAATGTTTGCCAGAAGTTTTCTCTGTTATAAGCAACAAGCGACCAAACACAGGGCTACTGCTCCACCACGACAATGCACCTGCGCACACCGCACTCAAAACGAGGGACTTCCTGGACAGCACGCCAGTCAAACTCCTGGGTCACCCTCCTTACAGCCCTGATCTAGCACCGTGTGACTTCTTTTTATTCCCAAAAATAAAAAATCAGCTCAAAGGGATACAATTTTCGTCGCCGGAAGATGCGCTGGCTGCGTTCGAGCAGGCTGTAAACGAGGTGTCTGCGGCGGACTGGAAAAAGTGTTTTGAAAACTGGTTTAGGCGCATGAATCTTTGTATAGAGGCTGGTGGAAAGTACTTTGAAAAGATTTAATAAAAATATATGTACGTATAGAACAATTTTTTTTAGTTTCGCAAAACTTTCTGAGTGTCCCACGTATTTATGGCATGCTTTCAGAGGTAATGTTTAGTAGATATGGTATGCAGTTATAACAAACATTCATCACGTCCGCAGTTTTGTCACCATTAAATCACCACGCTTTGACGGTGATCTATCTCTGCACTACCCACACACTAAGCAGATCAAAATTAGGTATTCTGTGAAAATCTCTGCCAAGGTTGTCCAGCACACGTACTCATAAGATCGAGCACACGCCATTTATTATGATAAACGATGTTTAAGGATTAATTATAGCAATTTACTAACGAGTTCAATTAGCAGATGTTTGAAACAAAAATAAACCTTTAAGTGCTTGAAAATGACAGCTTCATGAAGTTCACGATAGCACGGATTTACGCTTATTTAATATTACTATACGGTATGCTTTAGCGAATTATTGCCTGCTGCGATTTTCATATTTTTGTGAGGTAGTGTTGACCCATTCAGATCCAGCCACAGTTTCACAAGACGAAAGTCTATGACCAGTGTGCGTTGCCATGTATGACCTATGGCTCTGAGACGTGGTTGCTCACAATGGGCCTCATCGGAAAGGTAAGCTTTCACCAAAAGGGCAATGGAGAGGGCTATGCTCGGAGTATCTTTGCGTGATCGAATCAGAAATGTAGAGATCCGCAAGAGAACCAGGGTTACCGACATAGCACGAAGAATCTCCAAACTTAAGTGGCAGTGGGCAGGGCACATTGCTCGCAGAACGGATGGCTGATGGGGCAGAACAGTTTTGGAGTGGCGACTGCGAACCGGGAGACCGTGGACAGATGACCTGGTGAAGGTTGCGGGTATCCGCTGGATGCGGGACGCACGGGACCGGTCAATGTAGCGACGCTTGGGGGAGGCCTATGTCCAGTAGTGGATGTCTTTCAGCTGCTATGATAATGATGATATGATATGGTTTAGTGCATGTTTGCCGTGCTTACTACGATTTTCATTCTGTATTAGTGAGGTAGTGTAGATCCACCCAGATCCAGATAGAGGACAGCACACATTAATATTATTCAAATTAATCATAAGTTCATAAGAAGTTATGTTTGTATGTTCCGCCGTTGAGGCATACAAAATTCATATGATTAGTCTAGTTAAAATATCAAATTGTCATGAAATACAAATTAAATTAGTTTAATTAAAATTAAATTAGTATAATATGTAGGTGAACAAAGAACAGTAATAAGTCTAATAACTAGAAATTCTTATTTGCAATGTTTAGAGTTTTCGGGCTTGGTTAGACGCATGCATTTTGACCGCTGCCAGAAGTCGCAACACAGTGGGTTCCTGAAGATTGAAGGCGCTGTCGAGGCCAAGCCTAAGTTTTCCTGTTATCATTTATAGTAGTCTAATTTGTACACTTGGCCTCTTTTGATAGTGCAACTTTAAGCATCTCTTGACGTTCTATAAGTGCTTCTAAAGATCATCAAAAAGGAAAAAATAGGGACCCTTTTTTTTTTTTTTCAGGTCGATCTTCAAGGTTAAGCAACGCTTGACGAGGTCGGTCCGTGGATGGGTGACCATTTCAACATACCGAGTTTCTTCCGTGCCTCGGAAAGCACGTTAAGCCGTTGGTTCCGACTGTCATATGAAGATCTTTAACAGTCGTTACGTGTAGTCAGAAGCTTGAGATCTGACACCAGTCTAGCCACGGGGTACCGTGTTACCCAGTTACTGGGTTGTGGAAGTCAGATAGGCAGTCGCTCCATGTAAAACCCTGGTACTCAGATGAATCCGGTTAGACTGGAAGCCGACCCCAACATAGTTGGGAAAAGGCTAGGCAGATGATTATGATGACTCAGGAAATTCAGTCTGCGACCGCATTTCCTCTTGAAAGCGCTGACAAGCTGTGATCGATTTGTTTAGCGTCAGGTCACACTGCAAAATAGGCTCAGCTTTCCATGCAAATGCCAAACTTATTGCGACGGACTATCTGCTGACTAGCTGTGGTAATTTTCGGGTTAGTAAATAGTGATACTCACTCCCTTGGATAACAGATGCAAGGTAGAGCCCCGCCGTGCTTGTCACCCCCGCAGCTAAGACACACGCCGTCGTCCTGCGAAGACGTGATGCATTTTCTAGGCTCGTTTCTGAAAACAAGCAAACGTCGAGTTTATTAAAGAAAGAAAGAAAAGAAAGAAAGAAAAAGTGTTTATTTGTCACAACACGACATACATACAATATAAGAACATACTTATGCTAAACCCTTAAAAATAGTATAAGTAGTACTTAAATTATGTTAGTAAAGACGAGAAATAAATCAAACAATAATTTCATATACCACCTAAATTTTTTTTTTTTTTTTCTTTTCTAAGATATAAAGAGATAGGGTGAGGAATATGTCAGGCAGATGCATGTCGTGACTGTGGCAAGAAGGCTTCCACTCAGCATAATGCTGTGCATAATCAATGGTAAGTAATGGACAAGCAGCGTTCTCTTATCCTTCAATAATAGTATCCATTATTCTAAATCATGTATAACAATATTTAATTTTAAAAGAAAGCTCTTATAAAGAAGCATAAAGTAAAGTTGATTCTGAACATCAGTTCAAACTTCAAATTCTATGGCCCATATTCCAAGTTAGTTGAAGGATCTCCACTCGACTAAGTCGACATGACAAAGGAAAAAAGGATTCGATTAATCTCAATAAATAGTTAGCTATAACTTTCAATTTGATTATTCGAGGCGGCGTCAAATTGGCGACATAACTTGAAGTCGGTATGGCATTTTTGCAAATCGTTTAGTCGGGAACCGGAACTTATAGTGCTGTGTTTCTTCTTAAGGCGCCGATTCCCTTGAGTAGCTGATTTTAAAATGAGAATCACGTCTAAACGGCTAGTCGTAAATTTTTGGAAAAATATATGTATAGACCAATTTCTTAATAATTTGATCTGAGTAACTTTTGAGTTTTATTCGTATAACAAAGTGTAATTAATTTGTAAAGTTATGTCTAAAACTGACAAAAACACGACAATCACACCAAAACCGCTGGGTATATTTTAATGAAATTGACACCATCTCAAAGACAATTTAATTATTTTTCATCTGAAGCTTTTTTTTTGTGTCTTAGAATGATAAGGAAAGTACAAAAAACTACTAAATTTCGGGTCGCGCGGGTGTGAAACGAGGGCGCGTTTTGTTCCCTCAAGGTCGTTGGCATTAGTCGTCGTCTTAAGAACTACCGCATTAGCCTCGATGAGCACGATTGTTGCGATAAGCGAATTGAATTCATCGGATAACATTAATTTACTGCCGTTATAAAATATGAATTAAGGAAGGCGTCCATTATTTTTACTGGGCAGGTACATAACACAGAAAACCCTGACCATGGATACTTAGTAAAGTAGTGGCATATAAACAGCACTTGTTTTATTAAGGGGCTTTGAATCTATGATCAGCAATCTGTTTACCAAGCAAGGGATTAGTGCAATACTGTCACAGTTTTCGGAATAGAGAACTTGATTAGATGGTCGTGTTGAACAAAATGTTTCCATCGGTACATGGTGGATATCCCACCCATACGCACTAAACGTTTCGGGAATACATACTTTCATTGTGCGTACAGCTAAGGAGTGGAATTCCCTGCTGCAGTCTGTGTTTCCCGATAGCTATAACCTAGCTAGGGAATAGGTTATTTGTAGGCAAACGTACTTCAAGTCAACCTCACCATCAAGTAAGAAGATAAGATAGTAGTTAAACGTGAGTCTAAATACAAAAAAAAAGGGTTTCACAGCGAAAGAGCGATCCATACAGCCAACCCAACTTCAACATTTTGATATGATATACATTCTAACAGAACCTAATATATATATTTTTTTTCTCACTATCCAAAGACATCTGGATGAAGCGGGAAGGCGTGTAAGACTATTCCTGACTAAAACCCACCCGTGTTCCTTCAGTTGCTTGTGCCAGTCTCGCGGTAACTCTCCTTCTTTATCCGTGACCAATATTTTGATATACATTCTAGTCCCTCATAGAGGTGCCGTGCAACATAGAAGTGGTATCACTATTGTTATTACAAAGTGGAACATACGTGTAATATGTGTAACTTTATCTGTACATTCTGTGCTGTTGCTCAAATGAGGTAATTACATTGCTACATTATCATTATACACACGGCATTATGACAGAAAGCTTATTGTAACTTTTTTTATTATTCACGACCATGAATAATGAGAAAGGATTTGCATATAATGATATTGCGATTTTCGGAACTTGCTTGTTTTGCGAAATGTTGGTGACAAAAATATATGTTTGCCTTTTTTCGAAAGACTCATATATTTCAACTTAGTGTTAGGCAAATATTGAAAGAGAAGGTCAATTAGAAAGCCGGGAAAAAAGGACGAGGCCAGGGTAGCGTTTCTTCAATTGTTTCATACACGGTGTCGGCACCCATGTGCTGATTTGGTCCCTGGGGTGATCACGGCATACAGTGTGTTCTGGTGCGCTGGTGATGGGGGTTAAACCCCAGAGGAGGGTCCGGAGACGGACAGCCGCGGCGGGTTCGCGATTAATGCTAACGCGTGCCCGTGTTCCCGCTATTAGCGCTGCAGGAGGACACCGTGAAGTTTTAGTGAGTTAGAGTCCCACATAACTGCGCTATCTCCTCGTCGTAGCGCAGTATGCATCAGCATTTAGCCGAGATAAAAAAAAATGTGGCAGCGTTTCTTGCACACGTCCATTCCGCGTTTGTTTCTATAGAAACATTAATTAACCACACGTTTATTATAGCTTTCACCTATTTTAATGAATTTATATATTCTATCATCAGATCATCGAACCTACGACCCTACTCTACGAAATCACTCTTAGAGATGAGAATGTTGAGATGGATGTATGGAGTGACTACAATGGTTATAGTGGGAAATGAGTATATTAGAGGGAGTTTGTAAGTGGTGCCAGGTGAACAAGACATGAGAGTGTACCAGGGTGAACTGTATATAATATATCTGCGTACCCCTTTAGAGAGTGCCGGCGTGATGTTATGTTATGAAATGGCGTAAACAATAAACATACATCCGATTGCAGCAATCCCGAGAGATTTGCTGTTGTTTATTGAAGAGTTCTGTTGTAGATCTCCGAAATTCTTTATCAGATGTTGACCAAATTTAAAAGGAAGACCATATGAGAAGCACCAGCTTTCAAATAAAACAGGGATCATTACAATCGGTTCACCTAGTAAATAGTTCCGACACATAAAAAAAAATACAGCAGAATTGAGAACCTCATCCTTTTTGAAGTCGGTTTAAAAACAAAAACCCATACGCATTTGATCATAATATTAATGTCAAGACCATTCCATCACAAATTTACATTTCGCACGCACAGATGTGCAATAGACAAATAGAATCTTTCATTACTGTTTTTACTTGCTTATACCTGCAGGCAGTTAATTGGGAAATGCGTTGAGTCATAGACAAGGCCCCTTCCCGGCGACGGAAAAATACGAATGTCTTGTGGGCTACCAATGCCCGGCTTAAACGTGGAGTTACGAAAATGTTGCTACATGCGCATGCGCACTTGTAATTTGTTGGTAAAAGTCGTGATATTTAAGTAAAAAGATTTTAATAGTGTAAATAATAATTAGTTACTGACCGAACCGTTCTTTGCTTCCAGATTTTGTAAGAGAGTGATGACAGATTGAGTAAGGCAGAGACAGAGTTATGAGTGTATGTTGTTCGTCCGGCGGCGAGACGGGCAGAAGATATTGTTATCATTGCGGGTAGAACCTCGATAAGGATGGCACAGGAGCGTGGCGATTTGCACAAAGAAATAGAGGCCTATATCCAGCAGTGGGTGTGGATGATGATGCTGATGATGAAGTCATTTTTCTCGGGCATTTGATACCAATTTGTTTTCGGATTAAAATGTCTTAAGAGTGACTACCCCAGGTGTGCAGGGATTGCAGGACGACCTTGAGCATCTCAAGGTCATCGTTATTCTTCTTCTTTTCGTGTGAGGATGTGGCCACCTCTGGGAACCCCACAGGCCTCTGACTTGGCTATTTCAGACTTACATTAACTATATTAGTCCAGGTTTCCTCACAATGTTTTCTTTCACCGTTATCTGTGATGTCCAAGATAAACTTAGAAAGCACAAATGAATTTGAAAAGTCACATTGGTTGTTGCCCGGATTTGAACCCACGACCTCAAGCACGAGAGGTGAGGTCTTAGCCACTGGGCCACCACGATATATGTGTTAGTGATGTAGGTTCTTTAATTCCATTCTAGTCCATACAGAAGTCGTGCAAATAGGTCATGTTTACAACAGTCGGGGATCGAATTCATAACCTTTCCAATGTTGTCTTAATCTTTGATGCATTGCTGCAACAGTATACTTTCGGTTAACCGGACCAACATAATAAGCGTGATTCAGCAAGGTCACTTACTAAATCTGCGCCCTCTACTATACACCTTACTAAATCTATCTTACGCTGTTCACACGCAATGAATGAAAGGAGGATAGTAAACATTTTCCGCTTCAGAGTCATTCCGTCACACCAGTTGCATATTTCCAAAAGTCTGACTCCTTCTAATAATAGTTCTAGACAAGCTATAATGGGTCGCGGATAAATTTGAAACAGAGTTACCGCGGCCCTGGAACAAGCAACTGAATGAACACGGGTGGGTTTTAGTCAGTAAAAGTCACAAGACAAGCTATAATCATTTGAAGGACCCATTAAGAGGCCCTGGTAGAAATATTAGTCAGTCAGCAAGTTGCAATATCGCCACTTGTGAAATACATTTTAATGGACCACTTTAAACATGACGAGGACGACTTCAACAAAAATGTTATAGCGCAGGCAGTACTGTTTTCGAAGAAGACTCAATAATAACTGTTTTTTCTGTCATTGAATTGGATCATTTGTTTAGCGGAATCCCAATGCAGTATGTTAATCCCATGAAAGGAATATTCAATAAGGATACTACGATGAATTTTGTCGAAATCTGATTGAGTATGGATTTTAATGTTAAATTGGGTACATTTGACTTCTATTTCTTCATCTTGTGGAGGGGCAAAGAAATAACTCGGACCCATTGGGGTCTTTTGTGGTCCCCTAGATAACCTACTCCTCCCCAATCTCGTTGGAAACTCTCTTCATGGTTTTACAACGAGATTAGGAGATACGAGCCTATAGTCTTCTGGTTCTGGATATCAAACCCCTAGCAGACTCAGTCGCTTACTAGCCAGTGCATCGCATGTGCACAGAAGTTGCTGCATGCGTTCCGTATGTTCCCCGCACAACTTGCACATGGGTGTCGCGGTTAGACCCATCTTCATGAGCATGTCGTTGGTTCCAAAGTGACCAGTAAAGGCCCCAATCAGGTAGCGGATTTGTCCGCTAAAATTCATTCCTTTCTTATGTGTAGATTTCAATTTCTTACTTACGTGTAGTTCAAAATTTTAAACACCTGAAGATGGTCATTAATCTTTAAAGTATTCATAAAAGGATATCCAAATAGCGCAACTAAAAAAAAAAAACAATTTTCGAACTTTTGTGCAGCATTTATGCTATTAGAGAAAAGTGGTTATCACTCTGAAAACTGGCTTCCTTCCTACGCAACGGCTGCAATCCCTTTCACATCGTGGCGAGTATGCAGATTTACACAAGAACTGCAACTGGTGGTGGCTACTAGTTGCTGTGAACAGTTGGCACACAGTTGCTCAATGGTCGCAGATCAACTTTAGCTGGAGTTTTGACACACTGGGCGTTAAGCTTGGCCAATAACCCTTCAGATGGCGACCGAGCAATCCATTTCACTTGAGCAATGTGTAACACTCTGGCCTTTCATATGTTTGTGTTTACGCATTTTTAATTGCGTATGAATTATTTAAATTAACGCACTTTGGTTTTTGATTTAATTTTTAAATGACTACTCGGTTGAGGAATTGTAAATAATGTAATTATAAGTTCTTTGAACCTATTACCTGGGACCTGGGTGTACATACTAAAACTGCTTTCGTGTCATTCAGGCGTGATGATACGTTTTGTTATGTCTTTTAATCTAAATATTTTTTTGGATGAACATTGGATTTTGGATAGGAAACATGAATAAAACTTCTGTTAAACTTAAGTTTAAACCTAAAAAATTTGGCATTATCATCATCATATTTCAGTCGAAAGACGACCACTGCTGATCAAAATAAATCATAATATATATATCATCATCATATCATCCATTATAATAAATCTAAACTATTAAGGCCCTTACTCCGCTTTAGTGCCGTAAAACGGTTACTTTCTAAACCATACTCCTTAGATTAGGTAAAAAGGTTACAAAAAAAAATATTATTAATGCATGTACATTATTTGTGAAACATGTTTTTTTCGTATAACTTTGCTTTGAAAAAAAGTTATAACACGCATTGATGTATTAATACATCAATGATAACACGATATTTTTTTCGTTTCTGTTGCTATTACTCCAAAAAGACTTGGTTGTTAAAAAATCTTTTTACACAGAAAATTGATGATTTGGATTTAATTTTCATCTTAACCTATAGCATATGTAAATCAAAAAATATATTGCAAACAAAACTGTCCGGTCTAATTTTGATATTCTGGCACAGAGTGGGCGCACGGCCAGTACCGCGTTAACATTTGGTAATATATACGCCTTAAGAGTTAACATTGTTTGTTTGTATGTTTGTAGGAGGTAATTTCTGGAAGTACCTACCTACCGATCCAATTAAAATATGCTTTTAGCTAATCAAATCTTGCACTACAGCTGAGTCCTTTAGGATACCAACATTTTTCCCGGCAGAAATCATGGTTCCGGTAGGTCGAAACAAGGGAGTGAAAATACAGAAAAAAAATGTTGTGAGAAAAAGTGATTCAGCAAATATGCACCAGGTAGTAAATTAAGATAAACAGTTTCATGAATATTTATAACGAACTGGTTTTATCTCGATATCAAGGTCGTGGCAAGGTCAGTAAGATTGCGTTACGATTTTATTTTTGTTGCGGCAAAGTAGTGTCATTGAGAGATGAGATAAGAAGACTGCAGTAAGATTGCACTGATAACAACATTGTCGAAAGTAATTAGCAAACTATAATTAAATGTATACCTACGAGGCTACGTCAGGAGAGTGAGATGACAATGCGGCTTGGCTGATAATAATTATACAATGTGTGTTTTTAGGGTTCCGTACCCAAAGGGTAAAATCGGGACCATATTACTAAGACTCCGCGGTCCGTCTGTTTGTCTGTCTGTCACCAGGCTATAAGTCATGAACCGTGATAGCCAGACATTTGAAATTTTCACAGATACTGTATTTCTGTTGTCGCTATAACAACAAATACTAAAAACAGAATAAAATAAATATTTAAGTGGGGCTCCCATACAACAAGCATGATTTTTGTGCCGTTTTTTTGCGATAATGGTACGGAACCCTTCGTGCGCGAGTCAGACTCGCACTTGGCCGGTTTTTTATAACTATACCTATACACCAAAAGTAATTTTTATAACAAAAAAATGCGTTCTTTCGGGTGCCGTTATGCCTAACATTTTGTATGAAAAAGAGTTAAAAAAAAAGATAAATAATTAATAAGCCAGTTGATTTTTTATTATGGTCTCATTTATACCCTAGAGTTATGGGATATAAAAAAAAACACTTAGTACATAAGAAATGTTGTTATTTCTTTATTTCGAATAAATATGTCTGCTACTTCTGGTATATTTGTCTTATTGTTTGTAATAACTTTCTTTCGGGGACTGAAGTATGGCCAGAACCTTACCAGTTAGCAGCAGAAGCCTGCTTATCCTTTACGGTTAAAGTTTAGCTGGAATATACAAAGACGAGTTAGGTGGGATGTGCCTGGTGAAGCGATGGTCTTCGCATCGTGGCTGGTAGCAACTGGATAAACTATGCCGGGAATCGAAATAAATGCCTTGATAGCTGATGATGTCAACATGACAAGAGGAGGCTTCAAATATGCAATTTCCTCTCAGTGGATTCCCATTCTTTGTGCAGCCTCTAAAGACCATTATCACCGCATCATCCTTTTTCTTTTCTCCCAAATATGTAAGGATTGGCAATGCTTTGCATCATCCTTTGTTTTCCCAACTACGCAAGGAGTGGCTGCCTAAGCATCGAGATGCGTCTAAATATTCAATGATCAAGCATCTGCGTGCACGATTTTGTAATCTCGAACAAGGATTTTTGAATATTATATTGGCATCCGCTAGCGTGTTCCAACCAACCGAAAGTAAAATATCCGATTACATTAGTGTTTCATAGCAGCATGGTAATGCTCGAGCGCTATGTGTTGCCATGTTGTGTTCAGCATTGCGGAAGAAACTGTTTCCAAATGTTAGAAAGATAACATCTGCTTTGAATAACTATTTGTTCAGAATAATTGTCATTTGAAGCGAATAGAGTTTTAGTTCCTTTTTATTTTTGGTCCTTCGAGCCGGATGACTATTTGTACCGAATTATACAAAAATGCAACTTTTGTCTGTTCTAGAATTGATTTATTCTTTTAGTCGTTTATCCTCGCACTGGAACACCTTGCAGCAATTATACCATTATTGATAGAAGATAATATAACATCACGTCTGTAAGTATGTTCCGAAAGATTGGACCTTTGCTCAATGCTCAACCTTTTATATTAAGTACACCAACATTTGCCTAAATAATATTTGGCCCAGAAAGACATTGGCAGAATATGCTGGACTCGTTTACAAAAGCATAGTCCTTCGATAAGCACAAAATTTCAGTATAGCCGGAAAAATGAAAAGAGGGGTAGGAAGGCCTTTGCTCAGTACAAGTTTATAATAATATTTGATCTTTAGAGCGACTTATTGCAACAACCGAAGATACCGTTTTCGCTATGACAGACGGAAGTTTAGAAGTCTGATTTCCTGTTGCGTTTTGTTGCGTGTCTTCGTCGCAATGTTGTTTTTACTGCATTTGTATCTGATTGATGTCTTGAAATGCCGCAATGCGTAATGTTTCGCTGCCGTTTTTCTATTTCCCCTAAAATAAAAGCAGGCATTCCTTTTCAACCTTTTACGAGCGAACCCATTGCGTTGCATCTGCATCGTTCTTTACAAAACGCCACTCTAGAATAAATTCTAGATTATACTCGGCACACCTAGACTCATAAGGCCATGAGACACTTTCTAAATGAATAGTACATATTATTTAACTTAAATGTCATTGTCACACAAAAGTTCAGCAAATAAAGTACAATCAAAACAAATCTAGCTATCAAAAAAGGTTTCCTTGGCACCTAATCACCATAAACTTAATTTCATCCCTAAGTCATTTCGATATTCCTCGAGGCATATAAGTGTATAAGTGAACAAACTATTTATACATATATAGTTTATTTACATTTGTAAACCACATATACCTATTTTATTGGAGCTGAGGTGAAAGATCATACAGTGTTGATATACCTAATTGTAGCGGTACCGATATAGGCACGTGGTAATATGCACTTACAAAGTGTGCAATCTTGTATACAATATTTTCAAATAGGTACAGGAGATAACCCTTAACATATACACAAACTCACAAAATCGGAATTTGTTTTTATAAAAGCATAGACATGATAGATGTGTAGATTGTCAATAGTATAGAATTTAATTGATTCTTTAAGTTCTTCGATAACTGCAACTGCATATACAATCTTTGAGGTTCTCATAAACTGCTTAGACTTTTTTTTAAAATAGTAATGTTGGGGTCGGTTTTCATGGGCTTGGATGCAGCTGGATACCAACTACTTATCAATCATCAAGGCACAACCAGGTCTTGAATGGAAATGGTTCTTAGGCAAACTTATCTGTGATTAAACACCTATCACCAGTCGTGATGGTAACTAATAATAATAAGAACGAGATCCAGTGATTTAATTAAGATTAAGGAGGATGTCACAATTAGCGAAACTACTACCAGATAAATGAAGTTTAATTAAATGTAGGACTCGAGGCGTAACGAAGGATCAAAATAAGTTAATTAAGAGAGTTAAGTATATAATATATGTTGCTCTGGCCAAGTTCATAAGTAAAGACTCAATCAATCTGTCCCGACTTTTTTCAACTATGTCGTGGTGTGCTTCCAGCGCAGCGATATTTTCTTTTAGATATCGCTGCACATGCTGAGATAGGAGCCTTTTGGTCTCGTACGTTTTTTTTGTTTTTGTTGTCTCGTGTCTCTTGTGGGGCCACAATTTTCTTTTAACCTTTTTTTAGTCTGTCTTCAAGTTTAACTAGATGCAGCTGACTACCAGTAATTAACAAAGAGGACTGCCTATCTGACTTCCACAACTCAGTAACTGGAAAACACGATATATATTGGCAGGTAGAGTAAATAAGTTAAATAAAATATACCTATGTAGGTAATTCACTTGTACATAAACCTATAACAATACCAATTGGTTTTTTCCCACTCAATTTTCTCGGCAGCAATTCAATATACCGCAAACATCTGGTAAATTATCAAGTTCAATTAAATTGCTTCATGTAGACCGTAATTTTGTAAATAAAGTTATAATTAAGAATGACATTAGTACAATTATACCTATATAATTTATTCAATTTGAGTGGACCTTCATCATAAGTTCATAAAAAACAGAAAAATAAACTGGATGAATTGAGTTAGAATAAACATCTCGACTGCCCGGCTACTACTATTTTGCAACATGCTTAGTTTTAATAAGAAATAGTGAAAAATTCGAAAAAATAATAATTTGGTCATTTTATCTGTAACCAGGAAAGAAATAAAGACGAAAAACGGGCCAAGAGGCACATCGGCAATGAGACACTGGTTGAATCAGAGCTCCAGAGTTTTGAAAATCGTCGCCGAGTTGCCAGCCCGACGGTTTTCTATCGGTTACATTTCGGGGAGTCTGCGATGGAATTGCATGAACTAATTCCTCCTAGCCCGTTTTATCATCAGACGTACGGCGTTGCGTCACTGGTACATGGTTGACATCCTACCCATAGGCGTTAACGGTTTGAGAATACTTTTATTGTGCGTACAGCTAAGGAGTGGAATTCCCTGCCGGAGTCTGTATTTCCTGATAGCTACAACCTTGGAGTCTTTAAGTCAAGAGTGAATCGTACAAGCGTACCTCATCGTTGACCACATCATCGCTTACAATCAGGTGAAATAGTGGTCAAACGCGAGCCTACCAATAATTAAAAAGAAAGGAATAAAAGTCTTTTCAAAATGTGTTCAATTAAATTCCATCTGATATGTAGCCGTTTCAAAAATTAAATAAACTGTCATGATTAAATGAATAAACAAAAGGCACTTTACATTTTATGTTTATTTAAGCATTACAAAAACCTAGTCGATGTTGGCACAGGAATTCTATTTTGCTGTATCACAATAATACATTTTATATATAGATACGCAAAGAGGCAAGAAACTTATAAGAGAGCTATGATAATATTCTCAACAAAACTATTCTAAATCAGCCTAAAAAAATAACTAGATACATTGTACAATAAACTTAATATTAACCCGTACTATTAACTAGATCACTTTGAGCATTCACATCACTATTTGTCAACATTTCTTGTCCTTTCACTCGTCGTCCAAGTCAAACCACATTGACGTCACACTCCTAGATCCTTGCTCTCTCGCCTGCTCCTCAGTTATGATCCTGAGGACCACCACCTCCATCATGCAGAGAGCGAATAGTATCAAGAATACAGCGAAGTTCGACCCTTGGTGGTGGAACTGAAAGGAGGCCGGTAAGGGCCCCGCTGGCGGCCAGGCTGCCACCCCGAAAGTCACTAAACTCGATATACTGGATAAACTCATGCTCCTGTTTCACATCACTATCGACAGAGTTTTTTTTATTGCTTTGCAATTCGAAATTCAAATTTAGAATTGGACAGTTCTATTGTCACATCATTTGGAATCGATTGGTTTTTCGAATCGAATTTGTTTTCGCGGTTCGGTTAAGTTTTGTTTGTTTACAAGCGTGCAAATCTCCCGCGTGCCGGAACGACTGTGCGTTCGTTATCGGCGGTTCGGTGGCGAGTGCATTGGCGCCACCAGCCAGTGTTGCAACTCTCTTATGAAATATGAATCGCTTTAGTTAGATTCTTAGTTGAGAAACGGTTGAAATGTGAGCGCAACTGTTTTGCGGTCAAGGCTGAGCGGGTCCAGTGTCCGCTGACCTTTACGTGTGACGTTGAGTATTGTAATGTGCTAGTATACGTCGTGCCTTCATGTGTGCTGGACAAGTTGCGAGACAGCTGTTAATTTCTTTTGTTTTGAACCTTCATTGATTATGTTAGGCTTAATTAGAAACCTGAAATGGGTCATGGTTAAGTTTGAATAGTATTTCTTTTAATGCTCATTTGAATGACTTATTTCAACTTAGATACAATCAATTGTGAATTGTTGTTTAATAAATGTGTCAGTTAGCTAGGTAGATAGGTAATTATATTGATATATATAATTATAAATCCCAATCTAAATAACTTCCTGATTGGAATAGCTGCCCGATGACATCAAACTAGGGCGAGGTAGTGTCTAGATAAAAACAGTCAAGCCGGTACAAAGTTTCACACAAATACGATAATTTTATCGGTCAAAAGCCGTTTGCGATACACCATATTTTGACCGATATACCTATCTACCTGTCTAGTATGGAAGAATTTATCTATTTAGGTCGCACTCTGTATAAATATTGATAAAGATACGGCAAACTGACGTCAAAGACTAGGGATTTGCCAAATTCCATACTTAGGTACTTACTTGGTCCTTTGATTCCGAAACTGCATAAAATAAGTAAGTAAGGCGTAAACAGTCTAAAGGTATTGGTAGTCATAGCAGTTGTAATGATAACTCATTAAACACCTCCTCAAGCACATATCTCTCGGACAGTGCACGGAGTTTGCCAGATTTGTCAAGGGCTTTGCTCAACCATGAAGTTGAGGAGTTGAGAAATGAAATTATGATACTTAAAATGGACTTAGAAAGATCCCAAAATGAGGTGGATAATCTAAACTCAGAAAATCACTCTCTACAACAAATAATTACATCACAACAAGCTAAAATTGAAAAATATAAGTTGTTATGTACGACTTCCTGCAATATAAATAACAGCTTGGTATCCTCTAAGAAACGTAGCAAATCAATGAAGTCGAGGCCTAACGCAGTAAAGAAAACAGTAAATTTAAATTTAAATGAAAGCTACAGCGAACTGAATATCAACATTGAAAACACTATTGTGACTCCTGCTACACCTCCCATTGTAAGGCAAAGTGACACGAAATGCAAATCGCCACATCATTCTGAGAACATCAATAAGATAATCATCCTAAGTAACAACAAAATTAATAAAATAACTTCGATTTCAAATGATATTCTCGAACACAAGTCGGAAGTATGTCACTACCTAATGCCTCACCGTAAATTGGACCAGGGGGGTGACCACAAGCTCTTAGAATAAGGTTATTTTGAGATCGAGTAAGGGACAGATGTATCTGACTTGTATACATCTGTCACTTACTCGATCTCAAAATAACCTTACTCTAAGAGCTTGTGGTTACCCCCCAGATGATGCATGGTATAGAAACCAAATTACAATCATTAAACAAGAGCGACTTTTGTATTATATTAGTTGGCGAAGAAGACTTCAACACGAGCAATGACTATTTCGATATGATATTTGGAATACGATCATATTTACATAAATTAAAACACACTAATATTGTTATCTGTGCACCGACCTACAAATGTGGCAACTATGTAAATTTGTTTAATTGGAGGATAGAACATTTTAATAGTCAACTTTATCTTGATGTATTGGCTCACGAACATGCGTATTTTCTAGATTCTAACAGGAATTTGTTGTATGACCACACAATGTTCAATAGACGAAACGGGAAACTAAATAACAATGGCATGCGAACTATTTTTCAAGACCTAAAAGTTCTTATGCATGACATAAATCAGTATAGTTCAGAGTTTGTAGAAGCAAATATAACTGCCAGTGCTCAAGCATATGAAGCTAAGTTTTTTCTTTAGTAAACATCTTTATGTTATGCATCAGAATATTGCGGGTCTCATCGGAAAATCTGATGCACTGACGGTATGTGTAGAGGTTTTAATTGCAAAGAACATAAACATTGACGTCATTTGTGTAACTGAGCATTTTATTATGTCTGGATATGAACAGTTCCTATCAATTGCTAACTACAATCTAGCTGCCATTTACGCGAGAAAGGACAGTAAAAGAGGGGGTTCTTGTATATTGGTAAACAAGGGCTATCAATGGAAGGAAATTACAGATATTAGCAAACTCTCAATTAGTGGCTTGTTCGAGTGTTGTGCAATTGAAATGACACAAAGTAATACCATTATAGTATGTATTTATAGAGTTCCAAATTCGAAGAATCTAAATACATTTTTTGAGCAATTAGAAAAATTGTTAAACTTTGTTAATAAAATGAAAAAAAGAAATATTGTATTATGTGGGGATTTTAATATTGACATGTTAAAGCGAAATAGCACTACATTAGAATTAGAATGTCGCCTACTTAACTCGAATCTTAAGCTGCAAGTAGATCAGCCTACTAGACTGAAAAGTGGTACATGTATTGATAATTTTGCACACAATCTAGGAAATAAATGTAAGTCTGAGGTAGTGGACCTTGCCCTTTCCGACCATACCTGCCAAATACTAAAGTGTCCAGTTAAAAAAAAAAGTTTGATTAACCAATGGCATATTTATCGTAGGGATTACAATCGAGAGAATGTGGACAAATTTAATGACTGTCTAAAGAATATTAGTTTCTCTGAAGTTTATGAATTCAAAGATCCAAATAAAGCATTCAACGTTTTTATAGAGACATTCTTGTGTTTCTATGAACTATGTTTTCCAATCAAAAGAGTCTTAGTTAAATCATATAGGAAACCACAATGGGTCTCACGTGGAATAAGACTTTGTAGCAAAAAGAAAAGGACACTGCTATGGCGGTATAGACTGCACCCCAGTGACGCAGGTAGAGATAAATTTAAAAAATACTCTACTACGTACAAAACAATTATTAAACTGACCCAACGGGCTCAAAATACACATAAGATCAAAACATCAATAAACAAAGTAAAAACTGCATGGGAAATTATTAACAGTTACAAAGTGAATGTACCGAAGGAGGCTATTACGCAACTTCAAGTAGGTGATAAAATTGAAACTAATCCAACTGAAATAGCAAAAGCTTTAAATAATTGTTTTATAGAAAAAGTCAAACCTATTCCTAATTGTGGTAAACATGTTACAGAAAATATAACCAAAACTAACAACTCCATATTTATGCTACCAAGTAGCTACCATGACATATCAAAGATTATTAAATCACTTAAAAATACAAAGAGTGTAGGACATGATGGTATTTCCACACATGTAATTAAAGAAGTCCGTGACATCATCAGTAAACCCCTAAGCCATATTTTAAACCAATGCATAACTGAAGGTATATACCCAGAACACCTCAAAATTGCCGTTATAAAACCACTTCTGAAAAAAACCGATAAGATGTCAATGGAGTCATATAGACCAATAGCGCTTGTACCCATATTATCAAAAGTATTCGAAAAATATCTATATGTACAAATATAAAATTTTTTAGAAAAAATGAACATTTTGACAGATGACCAAAAAGGGTTTAGAAAAAGTAAGACAATAAATATGGCAATCTATGATTTCCTAAACAATGTAGTGGAAAATGTTGATAAAAGGCGTCCAGTGTGTTCAGTGTTCTGCGACATGACGCAGGCATTTGACTGCGTGGACCATAAAATATTACTGGATAAATTGGATGCTTACGGAATCAGGGGAAACGTTTTACAGTTAATTGAGTCATACCTTAGAAACCGGCAACAATATGTTGAAATAAGTCAATACAATTATGTGACTAGAGAAGAGCAGATATTTACATCTAAACACAAATCAGTCATGTACGGCGTTCCACAAGGGAGTGTCCTAGGCCCTTTACTATTCATAATTTATATTAATGATCTACCGAATGTAACAAATAACCCTATGTCACTTTTTGCCGATGATAGCACCGTAACAATTAAATGTACTGATAATCAAAATTATGAAGCTGAAATAAATAATACAGTTAATTCCATTGTTACCTGGCTAAGTAATAATAATCTAAAAATAAATATCGATAAAACAAAATTAATGTTATTTAGTCAGCGTTTAAATATTAATAATAACATGAATATTCATAACAATAACAAAAAGATAAGTAAAGTGGATGTGAGTAAGTTCTTAGGACTCACAATAGATAAAAAATTAAACTGGAAACCACATTTAGAGGAGTAAAGCAAGCGACTGAGTAAATCCGCCTATATGCTCTACAAAATCGCTCCTGTTCTAGGTGTAGATGCCAAACTCACGGCGTATCATGGCATAGTTGGTCATCTCCTGAGATTTGGTATTATTTTCTGGGGGAACGCAACCCTCAAAGAGTTAATATTCAGGTTACAGAAGAGGTGCATTAGAGCCATGTTCGGTTTAAAAACAACCAACTCATGCAAGCCATTTTTTGCAAAACATAAAATTTTAACCCTGCCATCACTCTACATATTTGAAATTGCAATTTTCATAAAATCTAACCCGCATTTGTTTAAGAAACTATCAGATATTGATAACCGCAACCGGCGCGATAAATATAAGCACAGATTGTGTGTGAAGCGATCGAATACAGCACTAATGCATAAAAGTGTTTTCTGTATGGCACCACGTATATTTAACCACCTACCACAAGCACTCAGAGATATAACTGTTACTAACCTATTTAAGAAAAAACTGAAGGAGTATTTAGCAGCCAAATGTTTCTATAGTATTGCTGAGTTTCTAATGGAGAAAACATAATAACTCTAATGTAGTGGCGAAGTTTGTTTCTGAACTATTGTATTTATTTTATTTTGATATTGACATTTTAATTAATAATAATAATATGTAGTTAGTAATGATAATATATTTTTGTTATTTCTACTTATCTAATTTAATTGATGTTTGAGCTTAATTACATTATATTCAAATTTAATTAATTTTATATGCATGATAATTAATAGTTATAATTAATGTTATTGTAATACATATTTGTACGCCGTTAAGGTAAAACATGACTGTGATCTTTTCTGCAATGTACTTTACATCTTGCATGCTTTTTGTGTGCATACTCATGTTTCTGACAAATAAATGATCTTTATCTTTATCTTTAATACTATTTATTTAACCAACTTACCAAAAAGGAGAAGGTTCTATGTTCGACTTTAAGTTTTTTATTTTTTATTGTATGTTCACCGATATCTCCGTCAATTGTGGACCGAATTTGAAAATTCTTTTTTGTTTCAAAGGGTATGTTTCGAAATTGGTCCCATTTTAATTTGGTGAAGGTCTGATGATGAACTTTGGAGACAGACAACAGAACTCTTCAATAAATAACGGCAAAACTCTCAGGGTTGCTGCAATTGCATGACTGTTTATTGTTTATACCAGTTCATAACATAACATCACGCTAGTACGCTCTAAAGGGGAACGCAGAAATCTCATTTCTCCGGTTATGTTCAAGTTTCATGTTATTCGGGTAATCTATTCTGGCGTTATAGGGACCTTACTAAACAACTTGCCTATTAGGTAGGTAAAACTAACAAGGGACAAAAAAAAATATTTGCAAAAAATACTACCTACTTCCAAATGAAAAATAACTTAATTTTTGGAAGTCGGTAGTAAGTAACAATGTCCATATCGCGAAAAATGGTAACTACGAAATACGCTGACTTCCAAAAATTAAGTTATTTTTCACTCTGTAGTTTTTCATTTGGAAGTCGGTAGTATTTTTTTTTTTAAGTTTTTTTTATCTAAGCTAAAGGAGTAAAGTTCAGTTTGTGTTGAGCTAGTTTGCTAACACGATAATTCAATCAGATTTTTTTGCATATATCGAATATCTTAATTTCGGTAATAAAAAATCAACCAGCAGGTACACCTCGGCCTACCCCTTTGGGTAAATACAGACTTGTTTGTACGCAATGTTTTAACTTAGAAGCGATAACGAACGCTGTTGAAACTAACTTGAAAGGTGGCTTGCAATATGTGATTAAGACGGTATCTCTGACCAAAAAAACGGCATGCGATATGAGCATTCCTATTGGTCTAGCAGCACTGGTGGCGCATGAATTACAGTAGTGAATACGCCCAGATTTTAGAATAAAATCTTTATAAAATCTATTTTTGGTCTTTTGAAAAAAAAAAATCTACGAAAATGTTCGTTATTAAATTGTCTATCCATTAGTGTTAGTACAAAAAATAATTAATTAACACTTTACGAGGAGATGCATAATATCAATAATTATTTCTCATTTTTATGTTTTTTTGGAAGGAGATTAGTGAAATATATACAACATTTAAAAAAAAACTAAATCTACCATTTTAGAATCAATATTATGTAGAATTTTAATGTATTTTTATCAATTGATATTTCTTTTTAAATAATGAGTAGATAGCTCATAAAAACAGCACAAAAAACGGCTTGTGCGGCGTTTTGCTCGGGGTACCGCCTTAAGTTAAGAAATGATCAACTCGATCAATATTAAGGCAAAATCAATTTCCGTCACAAGTCTCATCTACTTGTTACCAGAGTAATAATGATTATGGATGAATAACCCACTATCGTAAACCACTGCTGCCCTGTTGGTCTTGTGGTTGCATGCCAATGAGGTCCTGGGTTTGATTACCAGATATTTATTTTTTAATTATTTACTTTATTGTACACCAGAAAATACAGGATCGAAAAAAAAAAGCTGAAATGTGTATATTTATTTAATTATTTATGTGCACACAAAACACTTTACAAAGAAAATAAAGAATACAGATAGACGAGCACAAATGTACTGCTTATTTCAATACAAATTTCTTCCAGCAGACCAGAGAGGAAAGTTGGATGATAGACGAAGACACAGTGTGTAGAAAAAAATAAGAAAACTTAAAATGTACTATTATAACTTAACTAATTATATACAAATTACACGTATACCTTACCTACATAAATATAGAAGGTAAAATACATACAACATATCTATACCAATAATATAAAGAGGAAAGACTTTTTTGTTTGTTTGTTTGTAGTACCGAATAGGCTCCGAAACTACTGGACCGATTTAAAAAAATCTTACACCTATGGAAAGTTACATTATTCCCGAGTAACATAGGCTACAATTTAGACGGGAGCGAAGCCGCGGGGGTCAGCTAGTAGCTATATAAAATTACAAGATGGTGAAGAGGTAATATTTATTGACCTGTTTCTTGAATAAAGATACCATTTTGTTTAGTGTTGTTGGGTTTATCCAGCTGATATTTTGCAGTCGCAAGCATGGGGTTTGGATTTGTGCCTGATGGCTTCCCCGATTACATATAAATGCCCGTAATTATTGGCACTCGGGCATTCAAGAGGCATAATGACATAACTGGCGAAATCTGTGTGCATCTATCTTCGCAGGAATTGCCCCTCTGCTCTGTCTAGTCTTTTGGGGAATATAAGCGTGATATTATGTTTTAACGAAGTAATAATAATGATAACGACGAAATTTTCAAATATAAAAATTGTTTAATTTCATTTTTCATCTGCAAAAATGAATATATTTTTACGAAGTAATATTTTCCTTGAAGTATAATTTATAAAAATAAAGTATAAATGAAAGTACCACGCGAGCGAAGCCGCAGCCGAAATCTTGTTTATAATAATAACGTGCCGTATAAAAGCAATTCGCCTGCTAAACAAGCAATAGCAAAACATGAATAAGTAGCATAAGTTTATTTACAAGTAGGCGTTGTTTACATCGTGCCATCAATAAGACGTTTTCTCACGAACCAATAAAATAAAATAAATTTTGTTGACGTTAAGTATAATATTTATTGAATTGTAAGATAATTAAGTAACAAAATTCACTACACCAATACAATAAAAACATATTTCATGATTATAATTATTACACAAGAGGAAAAACTTCTCACCAAGAGCACAAGAGTTTCCGTGTTACCCAGTAAACCCAGTTACGGTCGAGGACAATTAGGCAGGAAAAACCGGCTAAGTGCGAGTCGAACTCGCGCACGTATGGCTCCGTACCATTATAGCGAAAAACGGCGAAACAAATCACGTTTGTTGTATGGGAGCCCCACTTCAATATTTTTCTGTTTTAAGCATTTGTTGTTATAGCAGCAACATAAATACATCACCTGTTAGAATGTCAACTGTCTAGCTATCACGATTCATTAGATACAGCCTGGTGACAGTCAGACAGACGGACAGTGGTGTCTTCGTAATAGGGTACCCTTTGGATACAGAAACCTAAAAACTAGTATTCAGTCGAACTTAACAAAGATAGAAAAAGGCTACGCAGTTTTTATTTTTATTACAGATAGGCTCGCGCTTGACCACTATCTCACCTGATAGTAAGCGATGATGTGGTCGACGATGAGGCACGCTTTCTCTTGACTTAAAGACTCCCAGGTTGTAAAGGAAATACAGACTACGACAGGGAATTCCATAATATTCTCATTTCTTCGTCCTAACTTTCCAAATTACAAAAGCGACAGTATCCTAAATTTTCACGTCTTCTTCGTTATTCCCTTAGCTCCGGTCACAGTATTCAAAACAATCACATAATTAATATTCTTATTTTCTAACTGTTCAGTAGCGTACGCATAAGTGTTCAAGCCGAACAGCCCCTTCAGCACCCCACTGAAGAAGGTGAAGATGCCCAAACGACACATCTGCCAGATTTAATCCTGCATGATCCTAGCTGGGAAGACTGGGTTGACCAGCGGGAGATTTCTCCACGGAAGTGTCTAATGATTATTGAAGAACGTCGGGACGATACGTCCGGGGACATCCTTGTATAACACGTCATCATCATATCAGCCGAAAGACATCCACTGCTGGACATAGGCCTCCCCAAAGCGTCGCCACATTGACCGGTCCCATGCGTCCCGCATCCAGTGGTTCCCCCGCAACATTTATTAACATTATTTGTATAAAATCAGGTAGGAAAAATAACAGTTAAAAAGTGAGGTTAGGATATTTTCTTATTCAAAATAGGTTGGTGTTTGAAGTAATTATTTTTGGGTGCTAATTAAGGCAGCTTCTTTAAAATGTCATTCTCGTCTGCAAATATATTTAGTTGTCTAATTAATTAATAGGTCAGCGACAAACTTTTAGCGTCTAATAAATGGTTTATAAGCGACCATACCAGGCCCCTCAGAAAGTATTGCGAAAAAAAGTTTTTATATATGGGAGACTGGCCAGTTATAATGTTTTTCGAAAATATGATTATTTATAAGTAAAAATAAGTAAGTTCCAATTTCAAAATTTCCCTCCACATTTTTTGCGAGTTAATTCAAAGTATTGTGTCTCACTGAAATATGGATCTGCGCCGGGAACATTTTAGAGCTATGATTTTATACGATTTCAAGTGTCGCCTGAAACCGGATGAATCGTACGATAGACTTCAAATGGCATTCATGGATGAAGGCCCTTCCAAGGCAACCGTGTATCGTTGGTATAACGAATTCAAGCGCGGTCGACCAACTTTGGGGGATGACGAAAGAAGCGGTCGCCCTTTGACGGCTGTTACCGAAGAAAACGTGCTAGCAGTGAAAAATTTAATCCAAGACAATAGGCGAATTACATATCAGGAGATTCAACACACATTGAAGATTGGATCGGGAAGCGTTCACGAGATTCTACACAGCCATCTTCGCGTGAGGAGGATAGTATCACGCTGGGTGCCGCACAACCTCACCGATGCTCAGAAGCAGGCCCGGGTGGAATGGTGCCGTGATATGCTTAACAAATTTGAAGCAGGCTCGTCTCGGCGTGTTTACGACATCGTTACAGGTGATGAGTCCTGGATTTATCAATACGACCCAGAAACCAAGCGCCAGTCGACTGTTTGGGTGTTTCAAAATGAGCCAACGCCTACCAAAGTGAAGCGATCTAGAAGCGGGGGTAAGATTTTGATCGCTAGCTTTTTTAATTTGACTGGCCACTTGGTATCAATTCCCTTACGGGATCAAAGAAGCATTAATGCCGAATGGTATACTACCAAATGTTTGCCAGAAGTTTTCTCTGTTATAAGCAACAAGCGACCAAACACAGGGCTCCGCGGGCTACTGCTCCACCACGACAATGCACCTGCGCACACCGCACTCAAAACGAGGGACTTCCTGGACAGCACGCCAGTCAAACTCCTGGGTCACCCTCCTTACAGCCCTGATCTAGCACCGTGTGACTTCTTTTTATTCCCAAAAATAAAAAATCAGCTCAAAGGGATACAATTTTCGTCGCCGGAAGATGCGCTGGCTGCGTTCGAGCAGGCTGTAAACGAGGTGTCTGCGGCGGACTGGAAAAAGTGTTTTGAAAACTGGTTTAGGCGCATGAATCTTTGTATAGAGGCTGGTGGAAAGTACTTTGAAAAGATTTAATAAAAATATATGTACGTATAGAACAATTTTTTTTAGTTTCGCAAAACTTTCTGAGTGTCCCACGTATATTGTAAAACAAGCTACTGTTAATATGACGCAACATGGTGATAATTCTTAAGCAACTAAATTTGTGATATGTCTACTCATTGCTAGCTTCTAATAAGTGTATCAACTTCATCTATAAAATAATATCAACGTACTCTAATTTCATAGAGTCACCTTTATTTTTATACTTTAGCATAAGTAATTGATGAGTGAATCTACTATATTTGAACATAAAATTTCCTTATTATTGTCATCAAATAATGGTCAATAAAAGCTATAATTTCATGTATTCGCCTATCTATTTATAATGTTACCATAAGTAATTGACTATTATACCTACCCAAATGAACATACAAAAAATAGGGTGGTATTTAATACTTTAACTGTAATTCCCCTTTTTTCAATCAAAATATTCGAAATTACTACCAAAAATACTGAATTGCACACTAAATTTGCTCATCAAATAAATGAATTATACTATACTGCTAGATCTTTAAAGCTTAACTGTTTTACTGAATAACTATCTGTTAACTAAAAGTAAATCTAATAATTCTTCGAGTGCAACAAAATATTTAAGTTTTAAGGGAGGGGGGGAAACGAAACAAAGTCGACGGAGCCCCGCTGCGCAGGGCTCCTATTTCTGTCTGCAGGGTCTAAAGTAACCTAACATGAAGGAGATGACGGGAGCTGAGTTCGCTCGCTTTGCTCGCTCACTTCAGCTCCCGTCATCTCCTTCGAACCTAACCTATCCGTGTCGGGGTGCCCTAAGCTCCCGAGCTCGCTTCGCTCGCTCTTGGACTAATTCACATTTATTTTATATTTAATTGAATAATTTGTGTGTTGCAAACTTTCACGAAAAAAGAATATGATTTATTAATTTAGTTGTTGAATGAAAAACTTTGATTGCTAATTTTGAGGCTGGAATTTGATTTTATTAGCAGACAGATGTTGAATCTCTAAAATATATAAAGTAGCTCACTTACAACATTAGTCGCTGAGTTATCAAATCAGAAGTAAATATATTTATCGGTAGCTCGGAGTCATATTAATTTACGCTCGTAATTTGACGCTGGTTTTTTGATATTCTGTTGGAGTAGTAAAGATGATGAATTAATATAATTGAAGCTGTTCTATTAACTCGTCGCCCACATATAAAAAAAGACGCTAGGTTGCAGGTGCTAAAGAAAACTTTTGTTGCCGCACATATAATTTCCCATTATTTTTTGCATATCTATATTATGTTTACCGTTTTAAAGTTGATACTTACTCCTTGTGTGTACTTATAAAAGTATGTGTATTTTTCATTCGTCCTCTTTCGTAAAAACTTTTTTTTGTCTAAAAATAAAGCCTTTAAATGCCAACCTATTTTGAATTAGAATAAAATCCTAACCTCACTTTTCAACTGTAATTTTTCCTGCCCTGTGTAACTGCCCATAAACGAAAAATGTTCATTTACGTGTTATACAAGGATGTCCCTGAACTATCAGCCCGACGTACTTCAATAGAATCACTGGACACTTCCGTGGAGAAATCCTTGCTGGTCAACCCAGTCTGCCCCGTGAGAATTATGCTGGAGTACATCAGGAAGAAGTGTCGTTTAGGTATCTTCACCGTGTTCGATCTGTGCGATGAGAGCGGGGTGCTGAAGGGGCTGTTCGGCTTGAACACTTATGCGTACGCCACTGAACAGTTTGAACATAAAAAGTTTTACTACGTGATTGTTTTGAAGACGGTGAGTTATGTGTGATTTTGTGGCTGTTGATGGTTGTTTTGGTTTTGGTGGTGGTAGAACTAGTAGTTGACCTGGTGAAGGTTGCGGGGATTCGCTGGATGCGGGACGCACGGGACCGGTCAATGTGGCGACACTTGGGGGAGGCCTATGTCCAGCAGTGGACGTCTTTCGGCTGATATGATGATGATGATGATGAGAACTAGTAATATGGAGGAGCTAGTCATGCAGATAGATTATCATTGTTGCCTATAACATAATAACATCCCAAAAACCTAAGCGGCTTTTTTAAATTAAGTATCATTGCAGCAAAGCAACTAGCAAGGCTATCCCAGTATTTAATTACTTCATAATTTGTAAAATTCAGCAGAGGTATTTTGGTGCTCTGTGGAAAATGTGATTGAATACATTTATTTATTTATTTAAACTTCATGTACTATTCTAATAGTGGTACATAGGCGGATTTAATGCCACAAGGCATTTTCTACCAGTCAACAATGCATCCTAATTACCGGCTTTATCAATAACAAATTTAGGCTGCGGGAATCCGCTAGATACAAGACGCACGGGTCTCTGGGGGAGGCAATGGACGTTTTTTGGCTGAAATGATGATCTCAATTGCCTTTTCTTTCTCCAGGAAACAGACAAAACTGTAACAGTGCTGCCTCAAGTGAACCAAGAAAATAGGCTGTACTTAGAACTTAAGAACAAAGTAATACAGTCTCTGATGTCAGAATCGGGAAGCAGCGGCAGCGGCTACGCGACGGCGGGGAAGTCGGTGTCCCCGCCACCACCCCAGCTGAAAGCCTCACTAACGAGGGCCGCATTGGCTTCGACCAAGGCTAAGGGAGCGACGAAGAAGAAGTGAAGATGTGGGGTACTGTCGTTTTTGTAGTTTGGAAATTGAGGAGCGAAGAAATATGGAGAAGTTTTATTATCTGCTTAGTATTTTCGGGCTCGGCTTTAGCTGTTACCGGATGAAGCTAAATACCAGTATTTTAACATGGAACGACTGTCTATGAGTAACAGGATTACTTGATTACTCTTTGCATGAAATCTCTCAAACTTTTGTTGTCAAAATGTGAAATTCGTATCTTCTTATAAATGTAATCATGAAAGACTTTTTGTTTGTTTTGTTGTTTCAGTCTTTTTATAGAATCAAAAGTCATTCGTGAGTAATAGTCTTAATTAGGGTTTCGTACCCAAGGGTAAAAACGGGACCATTATTACTAAGACTCCACTGTCCGTCTGTCTGTCACCAGGCTGTATCTCATGAACCGTGATACCTAGACAGATGGAATTTATACAAATACATCAGTATTTATGTTGCTTCTATAACAACAAATACTAAAAACATAATAAAATAAATAAATAAGTGGGGCTCCCATACCTGATTATTTGCCGTTTTTTTGCGGTAATGGTACGGAACCCTTCGTGAACGAGTCCGACTCGCACTTGGCCGGTTTTTATTTATGATGTTGTCGTGATGTCGAATTAAGAACGCCTGCTCAGAAACAAACTGTTTGTCCTTTGAATGTTTTGCTATTGCTTGCTAAGCAGGCGAAATGCTTTTATTCAATTGTAGTACAGCGTGCAGGAAATCAGTACTTCTGAGCTCTGGGGCTTACTCTTTCAAAACTCTCATGGATCCACTGTGAGAGACCGATTATGCTATACAGGACGAAGAACACTATCCCGTTTTACCCGACTGCAAGGAACGGGTTATGTTTTTCGCGCGTATCTTATATATTCTTTATTACTTACCTCTATCTTTCAAACCGCTCTCGACGAATTTATATAACTAAGAGATCGTTAGATATTATACGTCATGACCACCCAAGTTTTCTTAGATAAGTGACGTTAGAAAAACCATATTGCGCCATATTATCGGGGTCTTAATTTTGTTTTCCTTTCCGAATGGAGTATCAAAATGGAGTTTTTAGATGTGGTTTCAAAAATATATACCATTTAATTATATGTTTATAAGTTATTCAGAAAAGAATATAACTTAAAAGTTGTAAATAAAAAAAAAGTTAATTTATAAATCGAAAACCCGTCTGCAAATGGAACTAAAAAGGTGTAAACAAAAAGAAAATCTTACTGTGCAGTGGGAGGATTCGGTGCTCAGCCAGCTCGCGAATATGTAGGCTTCCCAGCTGCGGACAGTATAAGTTGGTATAACCATGTAGATTTTTTGCTGCCTGGTTTACCATAATGTTGGTAAATCCTAAGGTTAATTATGTATAAGGAAAGTCTTTTTTTTATAAGTATGTCATGTTTTGATTTGTTTTTCTTTTAATTTATATGTTTTTCTATTACCTTGTAATAAGAGTTTACAACTTAGTTTATATTTAGTCGATTATCTAAAATGCATGCTGTGACCTCCTATAATTGAGGGAGTGCACTTGTCATTACTTCATATTGATGATTCATTGTGTTTATTGTGAACATCTTTCTTTGGTGGTCCTAAATAAATAAATAAACCCCCTGTTATTGTCCTACTATAGAGCAAACGCAGGTATTATTTTTTAATGTTACCCTACACAAAGCTATCAAATTACTAACAATAATTTGTGTAAAATAGTATTTATGCTCAATTTTAATAGTAGCTATAGTATTGAGTACAATAATGAGCTGTCCTCAATACCTGATGTCAGCACACAAACACACATAAGTACAAATCACACAACATTATAGTTTGTCCACCTTCCGGTATACTCTCTACACAGAGGTAGAGTCGGTAACTCGTGACCAAATATAGTACGACAGGTTTGATGTGGCGGGAATTAATTGGTAGAGACGTAGAGTTAGGGTTATATTAGAGCTGAAAAAAGATTCTTCCCACTCCTTGTGTTCACAACATAAGTCAGTCTGAGTCTACTTATTTCTTTGGTTACAGAAATCTGGAGTACATATAAACTAATACCACGGGGTCTAAGCGCTAAGAAAGAGAATTTGGTTCAAATAAATCTCACTAGATGACGCGATATGCACCTATCTGTTTTTGAATGTGTGTAAAATTAACATTTTCTGTTAATGAACATAAAAAATTGTATGTTCTTGTTTAATCAGCTGTCCGAAGCACAACATTATTGAATATTAGGCTCTTAATTCACATTTCAAAGATTATTTGAACGGATCATTTAAAATTTATACCAATAGATGGCGCGGTTTTAAATTTCTGAGGCATTCCACTCAATTGTTTTAATTTGCATGTAACACATTTTGGTGCAAAGAAACTATAAAAACGTGCAGAAAATACTATCAAACAAACCTTCACTGTATATAGAGCAAAAATATTCACGAACCGAGTAAACCCTTTTACTTGCAAGTTGCTGCTAAGACCATCTATCTATAGCCGTGGAATGGAACCGAACGCGATTAATGGACAAAAATAGTCGGTTTACTCAGACAAAAAAAACGCTAGTTACGTTGGCACGGTTTCTTTGTATGGGATGAGGCATCTTTAAGCTAGTATTATATTATCTGTGCTAATACTTATATTAAAAGGTAAAATATTGTGGTGGGGTGCCCTGAGCGTGGGCGCTTAGGTAAAGTTTTTTGTTACCCTGGCTGGAGGCTCAAGTTTAGTCTACACAGGATCGCCCGGTTAAGCAGTCATTGCAATAATTTAAGCCCAGTTTTTTTATTCGTAGTTAACCCAACCTATGGTTAAATATGTTAACTAATGGTTTCAAATTTTGGTAAAACGCGTTTATTCAGTAATTGTTGGTTAGGTTAACAATTGCTAAATAAACTACTGCTTAACCGGGCGATCCTGTGTAGACTAAACCTGAGCCTCCAGCCAGGGTACTGAAGGAGGGCCTTCAGCAGTCGGGTAAAAAAGAAAGGAACATAATATTCATTTGTTAGCTTATATATTTGTAAAAGATAATCCCTGGAAGTGCTGATTCGCTTACGAAAATTCTTTCATTGATTATAAAGTTGCATTATCGCTAAATGTCATAAGCGGGTTCTATAGTTCTTGTAAAACTTCTTGGCCGCCCTGAAGTTGGCTTACCGACGCGCAGAACACGACGCAGTGCTGTTTTTGTAAGAGATTTACTATAATACGGCGCAGACATTGCAGAGAACTTCAGGGTGGCAAAGAAGTTTGGCGAGGACTATACATTCATAATTATGTAGCATACACATATATACTTTAATAGAAAAGCTGACAAGAAAAGTCTGTAGAGGTAATTCAAAAATATTAAGCGTTTTTAGATTAATATTACAATTTATAGGACATTTTTATAACTCATTGCGTTTTAACCAACTTACCAAAAAGGAGGAGGTTAGAACCACCTCCTCCTTTTTGGTAAGTTTTGTTGTTAAGTGTTCGACTTCATGTGTGTTTTTAGGGTTCCGTACCCAAAGGGTAAAAACGGGACCCTATTACTAAGACTCCGCGGTCCGTCTGTCTGTCTGTCTGTCTGTCTGTCACCAGGCTGTATCTCATGAACCGTGATAGCTAGACCGCTGAAATTTTCACAGATGATGTATTTCTGTTGCCGCTATAACAACAAATACTAAAAATAGAATAAAATAAATATTTAAGGCGGGCTCTCATACAAAAAACGTGATTTTTCTGACGTTTTTTGCGATAATGGTACGGAACCCTTCGTGCGCGAGTCCGACTCGCACTTGGCCGGTTTTTTATTTTATTTTTGGAAGTCAGTGTACATAACGCAAAAAATTGGTACCCACCAAAGACACAGACTTCCAAAAATAAAAGTTATTTTCAGTTTGTAGTTTTGTTATTTGGAAGTTGGTAGTATTTTTTTGTAAAAAAAAGTTTTTTTTCAATTTCCTCTGCAATCAAAAAAAACCGGCCAAGTGCGAGTCGGACTCGCGCACGAAGGGTTCCGTACTTGGTAAATTGCGGTTTACGATTTATGACGTATTAAAAAAAAAATACTTGCTAGATCTCGTTCAAACCAATTTTCGCTGGTAGTTTACATAGTAATGTATATCATATATTTTTTTTAGTTTTATCATTCTCTTATTTTAGAAGTTACAGGGGGGGGGACACATTTTACCACTTTGGCAGAGTCTCTCGCGCAAACTATTCAGTTTAAAAAAAAATGATATTAGAAACCTCTATATCATTTTTGAAGACCTATCCATAGATAACCCACACGTATGGGTCTGGTGAAAAAAAAAATTTTTAGTTTTAGTTTCAAGTATGGGAACCCCCAAAATGTATTGTTTTATTTTTATTTTTGTGTGAAAATTTTAATGCGGTTCACAGAATACATCTACTTACCAAGTTTCAACAGCATAGTTCTTATAGTTTCGGCATAAAGTGGCTGTGACATACGGACGGACAGACAGACAGACAGACAGACAGACAGACATGACGAATCTATAAGGGTTCCGTTTTTTGCCATTTGGCTACGGAACCCTAAAAATGAGTCAACTTTATTTAGCAAAACTGCTAAATAAAGTTGACTCATTTTTATTGAATATTGTTTACCCACTCTATGCTGGCAGCGTAGGTAGGTACTTTCAATTTTTATTCAATCCTGCCATCGCCTGTCCTTACGGAAGTCAGACGCGTGCGCAGGAAATTCAGCGAACACTAAACGAATAACAAGTGGGCTTATGTAATAAATTAATAACAATATACCTATTGCCCATGAATACTCCGTGCCTTAACTTTAACCGACTTTTCAAGAAGGAGTAGGTTCTATGTTCGACTTTATTTTTATATTTGTGTATGTTCATCGATTTCTCCGTCAATTGTGGACCGATTTTGTAAATTCTTTTTTTGTTTGGTGAAGATCTGATGAAGAATTTCGGAGATATACAACAGAACTCTTCAATTAATTATGGAAAATCTCTCGGGCTGCAATCGCATGTCTGTTTATTATTTATACCATTTCATAACATAAAATCACGCCATTACGCTCTAAAGGGGTACGCAGATGATTGTGTACAATTCACCTTGGTACACTCTCATTTCACCGGTTATGTTCAAGATTCACGGTATTCGGGTAATCTATTCTGTCGTTATAGGTACCTTACTAAAGGCAAGTTGCCTATTAAGTACAACTAAAAAGTGAAAATAAAAAAACTTTTTTACAAAAAAATACTAACGACTTCCAAATAAAAGCACTACAAAGTGAAAAATAACTTTCTTTTTGGAACTCGGTGTCCATAACGAAAAAAAATTGTACCTACCAAAGACACCGACTTCCAAAAAGTAAGTTATTTTTCACTTTGTAGTGATTTTATTTGGAAGTCGGTAGTATTTTTTTTTTGTTAAAAAGTTGATTTTAAACAACAAATTTTCATAATTAAAATGTAATTTTGAAAAGATTGAGTTGCATGAGAAGTAGTGATTTGAGATTATTGTAATTTATAGTTGTATATTTTAGGAGGCTGCAGACCCTACAAAGGAACTCAAAAATCTTACACTTGGCACTCCAAGTGTGCCAAGTGGTTTTTATCGGTTAGGTACATTTCGGGGAGTTTGCGATGTTCTGATATTGGCTAGCCCGTTTCATCATCGGACTACCAGACATACGACGATGCGCCATCGGTGGACATCCCACCCATACACACTAAACGTTTTGAGAATAATTTTATTATGCGTACAGCTAAGGAGTGGAATTCCCTGCCGGAGTCTGTGTTTCCCGAAATTTACAAGCTGGGGATCTCGTGAATAGTATGTACTTCTAGGCAAGCGTGCTCCACCGTCGACCACATCATCGCTTACCATCAGGTGAGATAGTGGTCAAGCGCGAGTCTATATAAAGAAAAAAGAAAGTGTACTCTCCAGAAGTCCAGTCCAGAATATTCCAGGTTAGTAGGTTGGTAGATAGGTAGAATAACCAACAATTCAAGTTCTACTTTTATTTATTTCAATGTCTCTAACCTCGGACTGATTCGGAGAATAGAAACATATTTTACTTTGGCTCACTCAAAAAAAAAACCGCAGCATACCGTAAAACCATAGAGGAACAAAATAAATTCGAATTTCGAACAACGGACTGTTCACGCAACGAACAGTATCGATGCGCTTTTGGCGCGTCAAAACAGTTGACAACCGACCAAATTAAAACGTCACCGGTATCTCCAAATTACTATATGGTACCTCTACGTCATAAATTAGCAGGTTTTTAAAAGATAACTGTTTTCCAACAGTGACACTGTGCTTTAATTCTTACTAATGATTTGTTTGTTTTTTATTACGGTGGGTTTTCTGTGTTCAAATTAAGTCGAGTTGGAAGCGTGAACGTTGCAAAACTCGCGGTTGACATCGATTACGTATTAATTACACGGCGTTTTTTGTTTTATTTGGGCTGGGCATTGTCTGTTGGGGTATTGTTGCAAAATTTCACTGAACTGTGTTCAAAGTCTCCTTGTAATAACGATACGCCACTATTAAAATGAGATTAACCGGCATTTTGAATAGTAAATAACCTAACTATTGAAAACTGTTATACTTTGTAAAATCTGTTTTTTTGTATGTAAGGATCGTAGCAGGTGGCGTTCTGTGGCCTTAGTGCGAGTTTTTACTCACGCGTGACTCACGCTCACTCGTGTTACGTAAACGATCTCTTATGTCAAAATGTATACAAAAAAGAGGTTTCTCCTTACCGTCCCCTGACGGCGCTTATCCAGTTCCCATACAAATTGACGTTTACGTTAACGGGATTGACCGTGAGTAAAAACTCGCACTAAGGCCTCTGTAGTTTCTGCCTACCCCCATGGGAAAAATGCGTGAGTTTATGTATGTATCTGTTTTTAAGCCGACTTCAAAAAAAGGAGGAGGTTCTCAATTCGTCGGAATCTTTTTTTTAAAATCTATGTTGTACTCAAAGACGCCTGAACCGGTTTGGAAAATTCTTCTTTTATTTGAAAGGGTCCCAGTTGTTCCTATGGTCAGCAGGTCAGAGTTTGATTTTAATATCCTGGAGAACTCGAGGGAACTCTTTAAATATTATAGGTATACGTATAGCGATTTTGGTATTTTCATCACCAATGCAAGCATTTGCACTCAGAAAGTATCATTTAGTGAAGTGGAACTGATGAAGAAGACCACAGAGGGTCACTGGAACTCCTTCGTGTTAAGTATGTCACGGGTATAAGATATCTCAAATAGTTAACCGACTATGATGAAGCAAAGACTTATAAATATTGGTACTTATAAAAATAGTAACATCGAACTGATCTGATGATGACGCCGGGAAGGTAGGCACTGGAACTCCGAAATAAAACAATGTATCCTAATATTATAATGTATTTGGGCTTATTGGAATCGTCATGAGATGTCGATGTGCTTCGTCAATAAATGATTTTCATGGTAATTTGAGGCAAAACTAAACAGAGAAAAAAAAAGTTCCAAAGCAAAACACTGCAAAGTGAATAATAACTTTCTTTTCCGAAGTCGGTGTCGAAAATAGAAAAACAGTAGGTAACAAAGACACCGACTTCGAAAAAGAAAGTTAATTTTCACTTTACTATAGTGTTTTGCTTTGGAAGTCGGCTTAATCCTTTGATAGTTTTACTACAATTTTTGATTGTTATTAAGATCTTGTCAGTTAGAGAAACCAATTATTGTAGGTAGTTGTGATGCCAAGGGTTACCAACATAGATTGTTCTTATAACATTTCAGCCCCGTTAGGTCTTGCAAAATATCTCCTGTGTACCTTATTTATTTATTTACTTTAACATAACACGGCCAAAGGCCAATTACATTAGTTAAATACATGTTTACAAAAAAGCATTAAAAATAAAAATAATAAAAAGAAATAACAATGATAATATTTATAATTACACGGCAGTCATACGCTCATCTCACAATATTCCAGACATACAGACAAAATCTTCTTCCATTCGTCCGCGAACACATCACAATCGCGCTTAGCATCCAAGAGAGCATTGAGCGCGGCGAGTGTACGAGGGATGGGAGACTGGGCTCGAGCGACGGTTCGACTCCCCGGTACGGCGAACAATCTGTGCCTCCTACTACATCTATAATTGTCCGGGGCAAACATTTGGAATATTTCGTCGTGTAGTTCAGGGGCATCAGTTTTCCCGTGAAATATTTTACACACATTTATGATTTGATCATTTTTCCTTCTGACCGCAAGAGAATTGTAGCTAAACAGCCTAAGAGGAATTTAGAAGGGTATAATAATGGATAATATCCATATAGACGCTTATACAGATACCTCAGAAAAGCTTTCTGAACCTTCTTCAAAATTTGTGTGTATTTCTTTTCATGAGGGTTCCAGACACATGCACTAGACTCCAGCTTACTGCGTACTAGTACATTAAAAATAGATTTGATTGCACTGATGTTCTTGAAATCTTTTGCATTTCGTAGAATTAAACCTAATCGCCTAAATGAATCTTTTGCTACCATTACCATGTGATTGTGAAACGTTAGTTTCATGTCAAAAAACTTTTTTGCAAAAAAATACTACCGACTTCCAAATGAAAAACTACAAAGTGAAAAATAACTTAACTTTTGGAAGTCGGTGTCTTTCGTAGGTACCATTTTTTTGCGATATGGACACCGACTTCCAAAAGTTAAGTTATTTTTCACTTTGTAGTTTTTCATTTGGAAGTCGGTAGTATTTTTTTGCAAAAAAGTTTTTTTTATTTTTCCCTTTTTAGTTTTACCTACCTAATAGCAAGTTGTTTATTAAGGTTCCTATAACTTCAGAATAGATTAACCGAATAACATGAAACTTGAACATAACCGGTGAAATGAGAGATCTGCGTACCCCTTTAGAGCGTACTGGCGTGATGTTATGTTATGAAATGGTATAAACAACAAACAGACATGCGATTGCAGCAATCCCGAGAGTTTTGCCGTTATTTATTGAAGAGTTCTGTTGTGTATCGCCGAAGTTCTTCATCAGACCTTCACCAAATTAAAATGGGACCAATTTCTAAACATACTCTTTCAAACAAAAAAAGAATTTTCAAAATCGGTCCACAATTGACGGAGATATCGGTGAACATACACAAAAAAAACAAAAAAAAAACAAACATAAAGTCGAACATAGAACCTCCTCCTTTTTGGAAAGTCGGTTAAAAAGTGACACCCAGATCCTTCATTCCACTTGTCCTGGTAATGGTGCTGTGATTCATTTTGTACGCAAAATTGATAGGGTGTCGTGCACGAGTAAAACTCATGACGAAACATTTGGTAAATTTTGGTTAAAACCCTTTGGTTCTAGACTAGATAAAATGGTGTGAACAGAAGGGTCAAATCACACCATGTAGAAATACCTACATGTTGAAATATTTTCATTCAGTATATAACTGATAGGGAAATCATTGAAACCGCATTTTCGATATGAAAATTATCTAATCACGACGCGACGGAATCACGAGTGTTCAGCTAATAATACGGCCTCCATACAATGGACAAAGGCCGACATTTTGGCAAGTTTCAAGAGTTTTATGTTCAATTGGGCAAACAATACGCCTCTTGGCATTGTAAGGGCCTTGTCAGGCTTGTTTTCTGCTAGATAACTTTAGTTAGATAATATTTAAGTAATCATAGTTCCAAAGGCAGCATAGCTTAAATGGGGCAGGACAGGGCAAGGTGATTTTCGTAGCAGGACGTAACTGGAGCCCTGAGATTGGCCTTGTTTCTCGGGGCATCTATCTTAAACGTAATTTACATGTATTAGGCAGCTATCCCCTATGTGTGATAGTTGTACCAAAGTAGAGATCCGCAAGAATCGCTAATACTCTGGCAATATTTGGTGGTTTACTTTCATTTTGTAGGCAAGAAAAACCGGCCAAGTGCGAGTCGGACTCGCGCACGAAGGGTTCCGTACCATTATCGCAAAAAAACGGTACAAAAATCACGTTTGTTGTATAGAAGCCCTACTTAAGACGGTACCCTGACCAAAAAATCGGCATGAGATATGAGCATTCCTATTGGTCTAGCGGCACTGGTGGCGCATGAATTACAGTAGTGAATACGCCCAGATTTTAGAATAAAATCTTTATAAAATCGAATTTTGGTCTTTTGAAAAAAATAATTCTACAAAAATGTTCGTTATTAAACTGTCTATCCATTAGTGTTAGTACAAAAAATAATTAATGAACACTTTTCGAGGAGATGCATAATATCAATAATTATTTCTCATTTTTATGTTTTTTTGGAAGGAGATTAGTGAAATATATACAACATTTAAAAAAAAACTAAATCTACCATTTTAGAATCAATATTATGTAGAAATTTAATGTATTTTTGTTATTTGATATTTCTTTTTAAATAACGAGTAGATAGCTCCTAAAAACAGCAAAAAAAACGGCTCGCGCGGCGTTTTGCTCGGGGTACCGCCTTAAATATTTATTTTATTCTGTTTTTAGTATTTGTTGTTACAGCGGCAACAGAAATACATCATCTGTGAAAATTTCGACTGTCTAGCTATCACGGTTCATGAGATACAGCCTGGTGACAGACAGACAGTTTTTACCCTTTGGGTACGGAACCCTAAGAAACTAAAGTATCGGCCAGTATTATAAATAAAGTATTTTGCTTTTTGTACTGATTGACATATATAGTGATTTGTCTGTGAAGCAGCACAGAGTTTGTGACTGCCTACTAATAACATGGCAGGACGACTTGTATGTCATCGTCTCCCTTAGAAATTAAAAGGCAGAAGAATAATATTGCGATATATCGCATACCCCCATTTTACCTTTGTTTTAATAAATAGACCTTTAACCGGTAGGATTAAGAATCCTTATCTCTTCGTAATTGTTCTCTCACTTGCACGGCTGGGAATCGTAATTCTCCTCCAACTTATCAACAGTCTTTCTCCATCTTTTATGATCAGTAGCCTTGTGGAGTGCGGTGCTGATAGGTTCTCGAGAAGTTTTTTTCTAGGTTTTTTGCCGTCTATAAAAAGACACTACACGCTTCTAATACCCCAGATAAGGCAATATAGGCACAAGCAGGGATAGGTCTATCCCTGGAGTCGGTGGAATCTGGCTGATCTTCTTCTGTCCCTTTTCTACTTTCACATAGATTTCGGCACAACCTGCGCACGAGCATTGCGTTGCCCGTGACTATTGATTGCCACGCTGTTACCGCTGTTTACGTACGTGATAGGTTATCAATCTCTCAGAGCTTTCACTGGTGCCATATTGTCACACCATGATTCTCTCACTCAAGAACTCAAGTCATCATTATTTCATCCGAAACACAAACATAGGCCTCCCCTAGTGACCGTTCTAACTACATATAAGAAACGCGTACTTGCCATATACTCAGAAATAAATTATTATTATATAATGATTGTTTTGAATATAAAGTAAACGTCGGGTAAAACCAGGATAGTTGCCCCAGGGACATAGTTGTCCTGATTGTAATGATTCAAGTTTCGCGGATCTAGCATCCCATCCCATGGGATGCATGCTGCATTAACCCCCGACGGAAAAAGAGGGTTGTTATAAATTTGTATGTGTGTATTTGTCTGTGGCATCATAGCTCCTAAAGGGGCAAACCGCTGTTTGTTTGAAAGGTGACTTTGTCGACTGTTTTTATATTTGATGAAAATCGGTTCAAAAGTTATGGGCGTTTCTGTTTGAATTTGAGTGTTTTCGCAAGATATCGTGTCATAATTACGTGTTCAATAGATTGTTGATCGAAGCGCGTCTACTACTAGTAGCATGCAAAAAAAATGTGTCGTAGTTCTTTTAAATTTACTTGTTATTCTATCGAAAGAGTGTCCAACTATCACATGTCTCCGTGCGACAGCAAGGTAAGACAAAAAGCGATAAAAGTTTTTGCGAGATAGATGGCTCTGTTTCTCGGCAGGGCATCTATCCTAAATGTAATTTACATGGATTAGGCAGCTATTCCCTATCATATATGTGGGATAGGTGTACCAAAATATAGAGGTCCGCAAAAATCACTAATACTCTGGCAATATTAGGTGTCTTAAGGTGGACGCGCACCTAGACGCACCGCACTCGCCGCACGCGCCACAGTCATCGCATTTTCTTTTGGCCCCGCGCTATCCGCGCCGCACGCAATTGTATCCACTTCTGTACATCTTGAACTATATTTTCATACGGATACGGATCATGTTGCCGCGCCGCCCGCATCACCCGTGGAGTCTGATGACGTCATCCGCACGCGCTGGTGGAATCCGTATACCTACAGCATTTTGCTGAAATGCGGCTCGTGCGGCGCGGATAGTTGCGCGAGGTTGCATACGATTTCATATAAAGATTTACAAAATGCGATGACTGCGGCGCGTGCGGCGAGTGCGGTGCGTCTAAGTGCGCGTTCACCTTTACTTTCATAAATTTGTAGACAAAAAAAACCAAAGTAGGTACCGGCCAGTATTATAAATAAACTATTTTGCTTTTTGTACTGAGAGACATAGAGCGATTTCAAAAAGTCTGGCATTTAGCCGGCTTTTACCCTATATATTGTCCAACTACCGGGATAAGGCCAATCATCTAGCTTAGAGGCTATCGGAAAGTTCATAAGCACTTTCTCAGAAAAGGACTTCTGCAATCTAGTCTACTCGGTCGAAATAATATAAACAACGTTGCTTACGACCGAGGCTCTAGACAAATTCTCATTCTAACAGTGAGAGCAGTAGTGGCCCAGTGGTAACGCAAGCTGTAGGTCGTGGGTTCGAACCCAGGCGGGCGCTTTACTTTGTGTAAATTATGTCATCACCACTGCTCTCAAAACTGTGAAGGAAAACATCGTGAGGAACCAAAAACTCGAAGACATGAGACATCTACCAACCCACCATCATCTGCCTAGCCTTTTCTCAATTGTTGTTGGGGTCGGCTTACAGTCTTACCGGATTCAGCCGGAGTACCAGTGTTTTACATGGAGCAACTGCCTATCTGATCTCCACAACCCAGTAACTGGGTAACACGATACCCCTTGGCAAGACTGGTTTCAGATCTCAAGCTTCTGACTACCCGTAACGACTGTCAAAGATCTTCAAATGACAGCCGGGACCAACGGCTTAGCGCGCTTTCCGAGGCACGGAAGAAACTCGCTATGTTGAAATGGTCACTCATCCACGGACCGACCTCGGCAAGCGTTGCTTAACCTTGAAGATCGTCCCGTGCGGCTGTTATTATTTAGCCACGAGCTCCTCCGGGACATCTACCAACCCACACATCTACAATTTCCATAGAGATGAGGCCTGTACGCACACCGGGCCAAATGGGAGAATAAGTGCGTAAAAGAGGATCCATCTACCCTATCCTATCAACCAATAACTGTTAGCGATGGTCGAAAAGACAAAATGTTTGGGATTAATCATATGACACTTCAATAGCGTTTGCCATTCCCATTTGATTTTTTTCCTTTCACTATCGCAACGCCCGAAAAGATTAAAATAGACGCTCTGGAAATGTGGTGCTGGAAGAAGATGCTTGGACTATTCTGGACTGAATTTTGCACCAATGTATCTATTCTCCAAGAAGTCGGCATCAAGCAGCGTCTATCGGCTACAGTCCAGGCTTGGATACTTCAGTTCTTTGATCACGTGTCCCGACTAGGCACCGACTCCATTGAGGTCCAGGAGAAAGTTAAAGGAACCAGAGCACACATCAGGTCACCCATGCAATGGACTGACCAGATCAAATCTGCAGTAGGTCGTCCACTGCATGAGTGCACACGAGTCACAGTTTATAGGGAGGGATGGCATCGCATCGTGAGGCGAATCATGGCGGCACGGTGTCTCTCTGCAACATGCTGACCACGACCACTCTATCAAGAACAATCTACCCGCACTATTCCCAAACCACTTCAACTCCTGAAAGCCAGAATCAACAGTGGCGACCACCAGAAAAGCGCCGAGGCAACATGAAGCTCGACGAAGTCCCGGAGAATGAATTTAACTGTCTTGGATCCCGCAACGAAATTAATCAGAAAAGAATAACGGAGGAGTAGGAAAATATGAATTGCCACTTCCCTCCATATCAAGCAGGAGACAGAACAAACAAGGCCAATAGGCACAAAGGGTCGTTTATAACTGGGAGTGATATAAGAGTGTACCGACAAAGAAGAAGAGATTGAAACAATGTCATTGATATAATAGAATGTCAATTGTCTAGCTAGAGCCTCACGTAAAGTCCCGAGATCGATACCCAAGAGAGGCTAAAAATGTAACTGGATAGCATTTGCCAGTTGACTGACGATCACCCTTGTGACTTGTCAATTGGTTTGTATGGGTTATGTTATGCCTCACCCTTCAGGGAATTCTAGTGTGACGAGTCTGACATTATGTTTTGTTTAGAGTTAAACGTGACTCACACGTTATCTATACCTATACCAATATTCTAAAGAGGAAAGATTTTTTGGTTTGTAAAAAACAGAAAGAAACTACTGGATAGATTTTAAAAATTCTTTCACCAATAGAAAGCTACATTATTCCTGAGTGACATAGGCTATTTTTTAATCCCGAAAACGGGTCCTGTGGGGGTGGCCCACGGGAGCGAAGAAGCGGGGAACAGCTAGTATGAAATATATCTATAGCTAGCTTTTGTCACTGAACTTGCCAGCGTTGAAGTCCAAAATCTCCGTAAGGAACCGGGATAAAAAATATCAAATAGAAAATATTTTATTTTAACTAAACCATTAAGGTACTTATTAATTAGATTATAAGCAAAATAAACAAAAATGAAGCTCACAGATGCACATTCGCAAGCGTCAGTAGCTCTCTATGGAGAAGATGTGCAAGAAACTCCACGGACACACTTTCCCATCAATAAGTTATAATTACTAGTATTTGGTTACATCATTCTTGACCTAGACCTCTCCTAAGTCTTAATCCAGGACATTGCATAACCGTGTGCCAATTGGTTTCAATATAAATCCGTTAAGATGATAAATGACATGAATATGTAACAGGTTCGCATTTATAACAGGTTTTAATATATACTAGAACAGAAAAATAAATACTAAATTAGAGATCACTCTCACCTTCTCCGGGTTTAATTACCACGATATGAAGAGAAAGGCTATGCAATACCTAGATTCATGCATTGATAAACTAATTAGTTTTAAAAGACTTTTTAAGTGACTATTCTCAAATGAAGGAAGCTGTAACGTAGTGTCCACAATACAGACATATTTCATTTGCCAACAATTATCTATAAAGTTATGGCAATTAAGATATATGTTTATTACTACCAATCTTTATAAAGTACTATATTTTATTATTGCATGTACTCTTAAATGAGTGACAGATCATCACTTGAGAACGTTTCGAGATTTTTTTTTGTTGTTAGTACTTGTCAGGACAAATTTTGTACTAGTAAGAATATTTTTAAATAGCACCCATGCGATGCCGGGACGGATTACTAATTATAAATAACCGTAAAATTGTGCCTACCTTTAAAAAATATTTCCAACAAATCCACACAGAATCACTTAATTTCACAGACACACACACAACACTAGATCACACAATATTCGAAATTTAAATGTGTCGGAAGCAGCCGATCGTTTCCGAGCTTCCGTTCGGCGGCATCAGCGCGGAGTGAGTGAATGGAGTGATTGAATGAAAGAGCGCATGGCGCGGGCGGCGATATGCTCGACGCGTTGCCGATATGGGTCCTCCCCTTTTGAGTGTGTTGGAGATCCTTGGTTGAATGGGTTCTTTGTGAAGTGGGGTAACATGGTGGATGGCTCATGGTTTAAGCGAGGTGATTCAAGCCTTAAGGTCCTGATAATAAGTGTTACCATTATCATGTTGTTGTGTCCGTCCAACAATACTACCAGAATAGATGACATAACATGATTTTTAGATCCTTTTCGTGATTGTCCTAGAATTTATTACCTAGAGCATGTCAAGTTCTTAAAATGTGATGATTTTAGACGTGGTTGTAGTAAAAGTCATATTTATTAATAAAGGATACTTTTTAAAATATGATTTTGATACTTTTAATTAAAAATCTGTAGGCATAAAAATAATCCGTACTATATAATATCTATTATAAATGCGAAAGTAACTCTGTCTGTCTGTCAGTTACCTTTTCACGCTGAAACCGCTGAACCGGTTTAGATGAAATTGGTATGTAGATAGTTTGAGACCCTGGGAAGGACATAGGATAGTTATTATCCCGGCAATTATCTTTAAGGGGATGGAAAGGTGGGTAGAAGTTTGTACGGAAAACGTATAATAATATTATAGCGCGATATAAAACAAAACCAGCAAGTGCGAGTCGGACTCGCGCACGAAGGGTTCCGTACCATTATCGCAAAAAAACGGCAAGATGATCACGTTTGTTGTATTGGAGCCCCACTTAAATATTAATTTATTCTGTATTTAGTATGTGTTGTTACAGCGGCAACAGAAATACATAATCTGTGAAAATTTCAACTGTCTTGCTATCACGGTTCATGAGATACAGGTCCAGTTTTTACCCTTTGGGTACGGAACCCTAAAAATAGGCTATTTGAAGTACTAATGCTACGCAGACGAAGTCGCGTATCGTAGGCTTGCTACGCTTCGTAGCGCGTAGCCAAAGTTCGTAGCCGTAGTTTTAATCTTCAGGATTCCAATTGGGAGTAAAACTCATCGAACACATAATATTGTGACCCCTTTTTTAAAATATGAAAAATACCCTATCCAAATTAGACAGAACCCCTCGTTTGTCAAACGCAGTACGACCCAAACGGTTGTTCATTGTAGCGTGAAATGTAATATGGTCAATAGGTGCTCGACATTGCGCGTCGTAACGGAGACAGCTGGCGAATCGACTTGTAATAACGTTTGTCCGAGCTGTGGTGACGACTACAAGTTGTAGATCGTCGGTTCAAACCCAGGCTGGCGCTTTACTTTGTGTAAATTATTTCATCACCATTGTTCTCAAAACGGTGAATGAAAATATTGGAAACCGGTATGTCCTAGAACTTAATAATTCAAAGACATGTGACCCGCATTGGAACATTACGGCCCTCTTTCTCTCACAGAGAGGAGGTCTGTGTCCCAAAAGTGGGCAACATTATTGGCTGATTATCATCGTAAGCTAAATGAATGAATGCCTCGTTGGACTAGTTGCCGCAAGCACTACTGCCATGAAGTCTTTGGTTTTATTCCTGAAACCCCGTTGTAACGCAATTCGGGAGAGGCCAGCGATAGGCTAAGTTGTTTGGTTTCGTGCCAAATACTGGCAACTTTTTTGACACACTGCCATTCGGCAGTACAGCGATGGATACTTTTATGCCCCCTTTTAGCTTATTGTTTTGTTTTAAGGGTTCCGTACCTCATGAGGTAAAAAAAGGAACCCATATAAGATCAATCTCTTGTCCGACTGTCCGTCTATCTGTCCGTGTGTCACCACCGATTTTCTCAGAAACGGGTGGAACTAGCAAGTTGAAATTTATTTAAGATACTGAGGTCTATAGTCCTTATTAGTTGTATAAAAATCAAGGTCCTGAATCAACACGATAAAAAAATATAGTCAAATTTAGAAATTTGCAAAAACTTGTAAGTACTAAAATTTAATATTATTTTCTTTTGCAGGCATTGCAGCAAAGCTTTTTAAAAAAATTGAAAATTCTAGGTCAACCGGAAACACTATAGGTTTTGGGTCGAAAACCTATATGATAGTTCCCGCTGACATATAATCACGAAATTTGGCAAAAAGTAAGGTCTTACAGCATAAATAAAGGAAAAGTTCCAAAAAATAAAACATACCCATTCACAGTTGCCGCCACCCTGGGTACGGAACCCTTCGTGCGCGGGTCCGACTCGCACTTGGACGGTTTTTTTAATAGTATTTGTTGGTTGTTCATTGAAGAGTGTTCAATGTGCTCGATACTGTCGCATCTCTTAACAAAGACAGCTGGTGGATTGACTTGTACCTTGCAGTCACATTAGCAACAGTTGGGGTGCTCTGTATTATACTAAAATTATAACTGTTGAGATGTGTATTCCAAGTTCCACAAAATGCCACAATTAGATAGATCAATACTTTACGTGTGAGCTTTACCTCTAGGTAAAAGTATAAATCGAACAATAATTTTCATTGGTATGAAGGCTTTCGCATATTGAGCTGTGTATCGAATTGATTTGTTATTCAGCGTCTTTAGTGACCTTTTAAGTGAAAACCTTTCGCAGAAGTAAGCGAGAATCTGTTACGCGGTAGTACGTGACACAGTCAGGAAAAATAAACATCGAATTCTCACTACTTGGAAACGGCAACTTTATGCCAAGTAACTCTCGAGTTATTCGCCACAGAAAACTTCGATAAAGAATACTCATATGGCCGGTTGCCGGGCTGCAGATTTTCTGGCTAAAGGAGTGTTTCACAGACGCTCAACTCCATTTTCTATTCATCATTCAGAGATCGCGTGATACAATCACTTGTAACAAGGTATAGTTTATGACTGAAAATCTAATCTTCAGCAGTAATGGTTATGAAATAACTGGTGTAAATGCAATTGCAAGATTGTGCAAACTTGTTGTATCACGATTTTATATTTATTCTCCTGTGCAGGGTGCAGGTGATTTGCGCTTATTTAATTTTCTGTTCGAATAAGTAATTTTATTTATTTATAAGTAATGACGATATTTAAACTATGTGTTATTGTGTTGTCTGGTTATTTTAAATTAGATTATATAAATTATTAATTTTAATTTTGTGTTATTGTGATGTCCGATTAATTTTAATTGTAAATTTGTAATATGGGTGACATGCCTGAGAAATAAGAAAAAACTATTTATTTCATTTTATTTAAAGTTCAGTCTGCTACGGCAAAGATAATATAAAATTTTGGTAGGGATATTTATGTTTTGTAAGAAATTGCTAAAGCAAAACATACTCCAATGTTACGAAATAGAAATGGCGTTTATAAAGAATTAACTACGTGTATGATGTTGCGTTAAATTGTAATTATTTTACAATCTTTAACGTTAAATACTTTTCACTTTCATGGCCAAGGTTGTGTGTGTGGTGCAAGTAAGTGCGTATATAAATATTTAAATTCGCAACAATACAGGCATAAAATCAGTCATTAATTTTAATAAAAAACATATTCGTCTACGCTACTGTAACAAACCAACCGGTACCAATTACCAGTGGTGACTGCAGAACTAGTTAAGCGAAGGTTAACTTTTTCTGGTACATACAACAATTAGGCCTTATTCAGGCAGCTATGAGTACCTCTAAATAGGCATAATACCTTGCCTAGCCTAGCCCTGAGCCTAGGTAACAATTAAAAAAAAAACGTCAGTAACGTATTGAAAAAAACTTTTTCACAAAAAATAACACGAAAGAAAGAAAACAAGAAAAAATACCGGCCAAGTTCGAGTCGGACTAGCGCACCGAGGGTTTCGTACAAACCTCGGCTTAAAGGTATTAAAGACCTGAGTATTTGATATGAATTTCAATTTAATACCTCTACGCGTTCATGAGGAAAGGGGTAGTAAGTTGAAAATATTTTTATGGTATGATGTAACTAAAAATTTACGGTTTTCGCAATTATTCCTTTATCTGTGCTATAAGACGTTGCTTCGTACCAAATTTCAAGATTCTGAGTTCACGGGATCGTGTATCTTTTGATTGCGTTGGCTTAAAAACAAGAGGTAAGTAGTTACCTACCAAAGACACCGACTTCCGAAACAAAAGTTATTTTTTCACTTTTTAGTGTTTTGCTTTAGAAGTCGTTTAAATTTTTGTGTTTTTTTTATCTCTCTGTTTTTTGTTTTTGTACTCTATCACAAAAAATTAGCAAGTTTTATAGTAAGTTACATAAAGGATTGACAAATTGACAAAATACCACGCATTGGTGCTGTTTGTAACTAAGGAGTTCGGTTTTATGTTCCATATTTTAAAAACTGCTGAACCGATTTTGATGCTTGCACTGTTCCCTAAGTTGAGAGATACTTAATCCATTAAAAAAGGAATAATCACGATCCGAAAAGCAGTTTCGGAGAAATGCGTGGGCAAGCATACATACACTTATGAAATTTAGCACACGTGTTTAGAAGCCCATACAGAGTAACATATATGAATATTATGCAGTTCCAACAATATTAGTTGAAGTTGTTAAAAAGCCCATCTGTTGGGATCCTGGGGCCCACCCCCACCTTTGCCGACTCCCAAACCTTTTTGTTGTGATCCCGTTCGGTTTAGATTTACCGCAGTCTCTAACTGACAACCCTATCCCACCACTAATCTCTTTTTTACCACAGACAGTAAGCCAGTTTGCGCCAACCCTATTCCTAACGGTCCCAAACGTGACTGACGCGACATTTAGGTTTCGAAAACGTAAAATGACTAAAAAAACCGCGAACATCGCGTCGCATCGGATACGGTTGGCGCGCAACATCGGACCTTTTGTTGGAGTGTTGTATGCATGGGTAGTCGCGGACTGCTGAATATGACGAAATTAACGCGAGACCCGATGTTATCGCAGTTTTGAAATGCTTAATTGAATAAATTATAAAATAAAATAGGTGTTTTTGAAGGTCGTTAACCTGACAAAACTATGATTAATTAGGAAATATTTTTAACCAAATTTTTGTGGACCTATTTCACTATCGCTTGCCGGTTTTTTTTATTTTCATTGCTTTTGTATCTGGCTACTAACAAAAACAAAAGTGAAGATCTATAAAAAAATGAAAAGCGCCATCTATGCTCATAATTACCAACTACCTGTATCTAGAATGACTTACCTATTTTGCTATACTATCAATAGATGGCGCTATCTAGCAAAACTTAGTTGTCCGCACTTTATCATAGGACTTATAAAACTTATTTGTGATGCGTGCTGCAGTTATGATGGTACGGGAATAAACTCTTTCGAGTAAAGCTTCCGCAGTGACTGTGAATTTTCCTTACAGCAGAACATAAATAAATAATAATGTTCATCGTTAATTTATGCATAAACCTGTACAAATGAAGAGTTACTTAAAAAGTAATAAGTTACCTAAAGCTGGCTAGAGCCAAGCCTAAGGCCTAGAGTATCCAAGTTATGAACAGGATTATTTTGTACGCAAATGCGGCCAAGTTTACTCGCAGGTTAGCTCAAATACGTCGCAAATAATAGCTGCAAAAAGCTCCCACTTACGTCATTTGAAAAACATAATTGTGATTTTCTGTAGGTATCTATAATTGGTTGTTACAAGGTCCACAGTAAAGAGAAGCATCCATAGGCAATACATTTAATAACAGCATTGTCGCAAATAATTCAAGTCTACGTACTTCCGGACGCCGCCGCGCATGCCTTCCCTCTCGCTTTAATGACTATGCACTCGAGGCATAAGAGAGGGAGAGCGATAACGCAACCGAAACGCTCGCGCGCCGACCAACTTCCGGTTCCGACGCAACACAGTACACGCAGAGACACGTTTCGAACCGACGCGCGCGCCCGAGCTCCTAACCGCCGCGCGTTTTCTTTCCATCGGTTGTTGTATTAGAAATAGTTCCTTAATCTGCATTCTTAGTGTACCTTTACCGTAATTATACGACATCTACTACTCAAGTGTTTCATTCCGCAATTCCACGTCAATCCAATATGAACACAGTTACGAAATATGGCGTCCCAACTGTAGGCCGAATGCCACAGTTTCTGTGAAAAAACTGTAGTAAAAATACTTTTTAGTGCTCTGACTTAGTGTGTGTGTGTGTATAACTGTGAACATAATTGTGATCGTGTAACAATGCCGAAGACACGGAGTAGGCAATCCCTCAGTGGTTCGCATGACGATGAACTCAACGACAGCGTCACGCTGTCTCGCGATAACTTTACCGCTCTGTTATCAACGATTCAACAATCGAATGCAGAGATCTGTGAGCGTATGTTAGAGCGCCTGTCGACATTCGCGTCCCCTCTGACTGCTCAGTCACCGGCGCCAGTGCCGAGTGCGGCAGAGAAGACCGGCAATTTCTCACGATGCTCGTCCAGATTCTCCGGAGCGGCGAAGGAAAATGTCGAAGCGTTCATCGATGCCATTGAAGCTTTCAAAGAATGCACGAACATGTGCGATGATGTCGCTATTCGTGGCATGTCTATGCTACTCATTAGCGAAGCAGCAACCTGGTGGCAGAGTATCCGCGCGGAGGTCACATCCTGGCAAGATGCAATACAATACCTACGTGACGCGTACGGCGACCGCCGTCCTGAATACAAAATATATCGGGAGTTATTCAGAGATGAGCAGGGTGAAGACGAACGAACAGATATCTTCGTAGCGAAGAGTCGAGCCCTCCTAACACGCCTACCAGCAAACGACCTGTCTACCAAGGTGCAAATTGATATGATTTATGGCCTATTACACCGGAAAATCCGTAAAAGATTACGACGCGAAGAGGTCAGTAATTTTTCCGAGTTGCTATCGAAATCTAGAAGTATCGAAGATTCCATAAACGAATCGCTAAAGCGAGAATCGCAAAACGACGCATCCATTGCTTCGCGAACGAAACGTATCGCAACAGAAAAGCTTAATCAGTCCGCAATGAACAACGCGCGAACATCAAACTCCGCTGCAAGCGTGAGATCGGCGAACGGGGCAGCAATCACGCCACGCGGCGGCGGCGGCGGCGCTCCGCCGTTCCGCGCGCGCCCGCAGGAATCGCACGCCCGTGCCTCCGCCGAAACACCGCGTGATGAACACGCACCCGCTGCAGCAACATCGAGACAGCAACGACCGTTCTGTGTTTACTGTAAACACTATGGACACCAAAGGGACCAGTGCCGTAAGTTGTCGGACAAAGGTGAGTCAGCAACTGATTCTCATAATTCGGTTTCGTGTTACAAGTGCGGATCTAAAAATGTTACTCGTGAAACTTGCAAAAAGTGTAACAACGAATCAAGTTTTTATAGTGTTGATACTACTGTGCAAATTTCGGGGTCAAAGAACTCTCAAATTCTAAAGTCTAAAAATCGTGATTTTAGTGCGTGTGCCGAAAATTTATATATTCCCGTAGATTTGAACTATACTACTTCTTCTTCTTGTTTTAATAATGTTGATGCAAATGATAGTTGTGTCGTTCAAAAAAGTCATAACTGGTCTCGTGATAGTTCGAGTGAACCTGCTTACAATCAATCTGAAATGCCTTACGCTAATAATAATTGTTATTTTGTACAGAGTAGTTTTTCGGACAAGGATTTGTCGAACGATCACATGACCAGCTGCGAGGTCAACGACCGTTTTGAAAAAAATCCTCTTAATGATTATTTTTATTATGATGATGACGCCCTAAATGTTAAGGAGCGTAAGGGCGAGAATTGTATATTATCTGAAAATAATAATCTTTGTTATGATGACGTCCGCTTTGCAAAGGGTTGTAAGGACCATTTTTGTGATGGTTCGGAAAATAAATGCTTTTGTCATGATAACGTTCCCAATGTAAAGTGGCGTAAGGACGTTTTTTGTACCTTGGCGGAAAATCGTAAATATTATTGTAGTGACGACCGTAATGCATTAGGGCGTAACAAACATTTTTGTAAATTTTTGCAAAATGATTTATTTTGTTGTAATGATGTTTCTAATGTGTTAAATGATAATATGGTGTGTAGTAGTGACACATGTGTGAATGCGCGCGCCGGTAGGAGCTCCGACAAGAAAAATTTGCGTCCGATTTTTGATATCGAAATTTTAGGCGCGTCGGGGACCGCGTTAGTTGACACCGGTGCCAAACATTGCATTGCGGGTCATACACTGCACACCCTCCTCTGTCGAAAGGGACACCCTCTTGAACCGGCGCGAAGACGTATTAAGCTTGCCGATGGACACGTTCGCGACATAGACGTCCTCATAACTACTCTTGACGTGCACTTAGAGGAGAAGGTCATTAGGACTCCTTTTCTTATCCTCCCTGAGGCGCGTAATAATGAAACGTTGCTCGGCATGGATTTCTTGTTTGCAGCCGAAGTAGTCATGGACTTTTCTCGGGAATTCTGGTACTTTTCTAATAACAGCCGCGTTCAGTTCAGGATGCGTTTTGAACCCTCCTTATCACCAGAGCTGTCTTGTTCTACTGCTGATGTACTCCGAGACGACGAAGGTACATCGCTGAATCCACCTGACCGGAACCTGCTGGCTCAGATCTTGGTTACCAATACGGACATTTTCCAGCTAGGGGGAGAGCCTACCCCGTTTGCTGAGCACCGTATTGATACAGGTGAGCATCCTCCTACCTATGTACCTCCGTACCGATTGACCCCTGCCAAAAAGGAACTAATGCGTCAGGAGATTGAGAAGATGCTGAAGGACAACATCATTGAAGAATGTGAGTCTGCATGGTGCTCACCAGCTCTCCTGGTTCCTAAGGCTAACGGCGGCACTCGTTTCTGCGTAGATTACCGACGCCTAAATGCCGTGACCAAAACCGACCATTACCCGATGCCTTTGATCGATGAATTGTTACAGTCGACAAAGAGGGATTGTTATATGAGTACATTGGACCTGCGATCCGGTTACTGGCAGGTCAGTGTAAATGAGCAGGATAGAGATAAAACCGCATTCATTAGCCCAATGGGAACCTTTCGCTTCAAGCGCATGCCCTTTGGTCTCAAAAACGCGCCGGCGACCTTTCAACGACTGATCGACCGGCTGCGCTCCTGTTCATCCCTGGCCAATGTGACAATCCTTGCATATTTGGATGATCTGCTGATCATTTCTGAAGGTTTCCAGCAGCATCTCCAAGATCTCCAGGCTGTATTCAGTCGGCTTCGCGAATTCAAGCTGCGAGTCAACCGGGAGAAGTGCGTTTTTGCCAGGGGGAGTGTCAAGTATCTGGGGCACGTAATTACCCAACAGGGCGTCTTACCAGATCCTGGAAAGGTTCAAGCGATACTAGAGATGAAGGAACCCAGCAACTTGAAACATCTACGGACATTTTTACAAACCTGTTCCTGGTACAGGAAATTTATCCCAAATTTCTCCTCTGTAGCAGAACCACTTACAAGGTTAACAAGAAAGCATCAAACCTGGACCTGGGGTTCAGCTCAGATCACGGCTTTTAACGAGTTGAAACAACTACTCACCTCAGCGCCAATCTTAATCCAGGCTGACTTTAATCACCCTTTTGTCCTCCGCACCGATGCGAGCAATTATGCCCTCGGAGCCGTTTTACTCCAGGGGGAGGGCAAGGAAGAAAGACCCATTGAATACGCCAGTCGTCTCCTAAACGCCGCTGAGCGTAACTATTCTACAACAGAACGAGAGGCCTTAGCGGTAGTGTGGGCGGTGGAGCGATTTAGATGTTACCTAGACGGACATCCAGTGATTATTGGTAGCGATCATCAACCGCTTCGTTGGCTGATGACTCTAAAGTCTCCTACAGGTCGTTTGGTTAGATGGGCCCTCAAGCTACAATCCTTCGACATTCAGTATCAGTACACCCCGGGAAAAGCAAATGTAGTGGCAGATACGTTAAGTAGGCCGATATGCTCACAAGATACTCGCGACAGTTGCGGTATTTGCTCAGTAATAATTGACTTACCAACTAAGAGCCCTGCAGAGTTAAGGCAGGAACAGCTGGCCGACCCGGAGGTTGACAAAATAATCAAAGAGATGGAAAGTGAGGACGAAGTGGCATCTCGTAGATGGACGGAACGCGGGTATCTACTATCACAAGGTGTACTATACCGGTATAATCCCGACTCTGATAGCGAGGCTCCTCAACTTGTTATTCCAATTTCACTCCGTCCCGAGATCTTGAAGGAGTGCCACGATTCACCTCTGGCAGGCCATACTGGAATCGATCGTACTTACCACAAGATCGCCCAGTCCTATTATTTTCCCGGGATGCGAAGAATCATTACCGATTATGTGAGAGCCTGTGTCGATTGTCAACGATATAAGGCTACAAATGACAAACCTTCTGGACTACTACAAACGCCCGTGATGCAGCAGCGGAATGAGGTCCTAGCTGTAGACCTTTTTGGTCCCTTACCTGAAGGAGAGAACGGTGAGAGGTGGATACTTCTAGTCGAAGAAACCGCCACACGTTGGGTTGAGCTCTACGCCCTTCAGGAAGCGACTGCTGAAGCCTGCGCCCGTACTCTTACCGAGGAATACTTTCTCCGATACGGCTTACCGCGCAGGGTCACATCCGATAACGGCGTACAATTTGTCGGGGCTGTCATGCAACAATGTATGTTCATCTTAGGGGTCAAACAAAACTTCGTGCCACTTTATCACCCGGAGGCAAACCCCGCCGAGCGTAAGAATCGGGACCTCAAGGCGCAGCTCGCACAACTCGTGGAGAATGACCATTGCTCTTGGCCTTCGAAACTCCCAGTGATTCGTTTCGCTATGAATAGCGCGGTATGTAGAACCACGGGTGTCACTCCCGCATATCTCATGTTTGCCCGAGAAATGAGGTCCCCCACAGAAGCTCGTCATGATTTGAGGGCCATCCTCGATAAAGAGAATTTTCTTCCCCAAATTACACCCTACCTAAGATCTTTTATCAACTCACTATCTGCAGTTCGTGAACGAGTCGAAGTACAGCAAGATCGGTCTAAGAAGGTTGCTGATCGATCCCGTCGACCAAGTGCAACGTACGAGGTTGGAGATAAGGTTCTGGTCCGTTCACATGTACTGAGCCAAGGTAGCAAAGGTCTCACTGCTAAATTTGTGCCAAAACGGGATGGACCATATGTAATAACGGTGAAGGTTAGTCCAACCACCTATCTTATCTCGCCAATAGGAAACCCTGAGGAATCCTTAGGAAAATATCATGCACAGGATTTGACGCCCTTTGTAGACAGTGGTACCGAAAACGACGTACCACCTAAACCTGTAATTCCCATGCGACGACGCGGACGCCCGAAGCACCAGGGCAATGAGCTAGTCCATGAACGAGGGCGTTCTCCTAGACTAGAGGGGGAGTCTGTCGCAAATAATTCAAGTCTACGTACTTCCGGACGCCGCCGCGCATGCCTTCCCTCTCGCTTTAATGACTATGCACTCGAGGCATAAGAGAGGGAGAGCGATAACGCAACCGAAACGCTCGCGCGCCGACCAACTTCCGGTTCCGACGCAACACAGTACACGCAGAGACACGTTTCGAACCGACGCGCGCGCCCGAGCTCCTAACCGCCGCGCGTTTTCTTTCCATCGGTTGTTGTATTAGAAATAGTTCCTTAATCTGCATTCTTAGTGTACCTTTACCGTAATTATACGACATCTACTACTCAAGTGTTTCATTCCGCAATTCCACGTCAATCCAATATGAACACAGTTACGAAAGCATACAAATTAATAGTCCAAGTAAGATAAATATTTTAAGGCTTTAAAGCTTTATAGCCAATCTGCATTTGATTTGTTAAAAAAATCTGTTTACAAAATAATTAAACCGTCTTCCAAAACAAATCACTACAAAGCGAAAAATTACTTTCTTTTCGGAAGTCGGTGTCTTTGGTACCTATTTTATTCGTTTTTGTCAACGACTGCCGAAAAGAAACTTATTTTTCGCTTTGCAGTGATTTGTTTTAGAAGTCGGGTAATTTCTTTTGCCAAAAAGTTTTGTATTTTTCAATTTTTAGTTTTGGTACCTTATAATTACCATGACAATACGCATTATTAAGGATAACATAAAATCTACTCGTCAGATCTTGATCATATTTAAATGGAACTACCGCGACGTGAGAATCATCAGCTTTCAAATAAAAAAGGATCATCAATATCGGTTCATAATTTGCGGCGTAATCGCATTACAAATATACAAAAACATTCATTCATATTGAGAACCTCCTCCTTTTTAAAGTCGGTTGAAAAGTCTTTTGTCGTAAATGTTAAAACATTACCTACTTGGTATGGCAATCCAATACTGAGAAGCAGTAATCAGTAAACAAACGAAGGAACAAAATACCAATAAAAATGGAATGTACTTACTTCGGCCATGTCATCCCATTGGCTACGAGGTAGCATACTCCAGACACTATGCCAGCCAGCAGACCAAAGCTGACCCCAGCTGACAGCGACAGAGTGTCCGGCATTATGTCTCTTTCTAACCTTCACTGATCACTATTGGTTGTCACTTTCACTCTTGTTGTAATTAACACTTGGTTTTTAGTCCTGCCATCTTTGTGGTATTGCTGGAGTACCTGGAAGTAAAAAGAGTTCGTTAATTTTACACACACTTAAACACAATGTAAAACATCACGGCTGTATTGCTACTAATAGTGCACCCACATTTGGCGTCGAGTTCAGGCTGCTAACTTAAGAATTCCTTAAGGGCAAAATCCCTAAACAATTGTCGTTTATTTCAATGAAATTATCGTTTTCTGACTGACATCCATCTTGCGACATGTATCGTAAAAGATGACGGATTTAAATGCAGGATGGGGAGCAGTCATTCCCTTTTGTATGTAGGCCAAAAGAGTAAGGCTCATAAATGAGTTCAATCCAATAACAATTATCCGAACTGATTTTATTTATGGTAATACATATGTACACCTCTGAAACTTTAAAGTTAAACAAACCCTCTCCAGGAACTCATAAATTCCTTCAACTCGTTCCATGGTCAGACCTCAAAAGGGTCAGAATTCCTGACAAATAGTTCGTCATGTTGATTGTTTTATTCAAAGGGTCGCTCCCACTAAATTCTCGCTATTCCTAGACGTAGGCATACATGGGGAACATTTCTGGAACCCAAAGTATTCTCACAAACATTGTTTGAATAAAATGTTTCAGTGTGTGACTGCTGTTTTTGAAGGATGGTCATGTTTGGTATTAAATTCATCGCAAAATTCAATACTTAAATATATGCCAACATTTTGACAATAACGAATGACAAAATCTTGTATATGTGAATGATGAGCCTATTTTTTTTATTAAATGTAAGCACCAAGTAGCACTGCAAGATAGACACCAGAGAAAATCTCACCAGTTTTCTACAATAGATAATCACCTGACATTCGTGGAGAAGACAAAGCAAGAAACAATCGTACTGAAAATCAAAAAAGCACTGATCTAAAAAAGCACAACAATTATAACATTACTGATGCACTTATCACTGCACTCACAACCCGGTAACCTAACAAAATAGATCCCGAAGAACAAAAAGAAACGAACAATACTAACAAACTGCATCTAACCACTGTTAGCTAACCCAATAAGATCAGACTAACTGACTAAGCTTCACACACTATCTGATGGAAGCTAGTGATGTGCCAACAATGAAGTTCCCATCGTAACAACGGGATGGCACAATGCGAGTCAAGAGTCATGGGAGCTTCCCAACACTAGTGCTGGCGGCGCGGGAACACTTTCTGGAAACTGCAAGACAAACAAAATTGGTATTGGTGGCAATATTGATGCTGTGGTGATAAGTATTTATGTTGCAGAATTTGTTCTCCCAATTTGGCTTTTGTATGGTTTTCTTTGTTGTAAGCAGATTAAACATGGGAAGTGGTGAAGGGTGGGCTTTTTGAGGTGTTACAACATAAGACGTTATAAAAGTGCTGATGTTCAGCCTAATTTGAATCTAAACTAATATTTTACCAAGGAGAAATTGTTCGTTCAGGTGATTGCAAAAGGTAATCTCTAGAAGTATCTAAGTACTGTTGCGACTATGAGAATTCTTTCGAGAAAAAATGCGAATGAAAAGGAAACTACAGTATTGGCAAAGGCATTTTCATCAATTGCCTGTATGATAGACCACGAGCGGGAAACGCCGGGCAAAAACTAGTAAATGATCGAAGCATCTAATCCAATAATCATTCTAGATTTATATCAGATGAATACCGTTGACCGATCATCTTCACATATAGCGCATCAGTAACCGTTACTGATGATTGTAATCATACTTTTCCTTCTTAGATTGCCTTATTGAATGTAATGCCACTACAATTATTATATATGTCAGGATTACACTAATAATATAATTTGAACACGTTGCTGCACAATCTTTGCACGTGGCTTAGATATATTTATCGAAACACTTGAAATCATTTGAAGAACTATTTGTTCAGGTAATTGAGAACTGCCTACGTGCTTACAATAAGTTATGTCATTTACGTAAGTAACGATTAAGGTATACTACTTATTAGTTCTCATAGCAATATATTCCTCCGGTCCTAATTACACTCTATTTTTGTCTAGTAAAACGCGTCTTTACCTGTCGTCACCTTATTGTTTACTTTGTGATATTAAAATCTTTCATCGAAAATATGACACCAATTAACCTCTGTTTATTTCTTATTAAAGTTCTTAACTCAGGTCACAACTTTTCACATACATGCAGTGTCTGTATCTTTATTTGTTATAATTCCAGTGTTTAATTAATTATTTTCTATGTCTTCTTCAACAATGTCGGTGACGATGTTTCTTAGGGCAGCCTTACTTTGATCCACACATTTAAATAAGACCAGATCTAAACAAAGCTCAACAATTTAATTAAGCTCGTTATCTCAAAAGCAATCAACACCTAATTCTAATTCACACGTTTGTTTAGTGTCATTCGAGTTATGCAAGCAGTTAGTATAGAAGTGGGATGCAATGTGTTCGGGTGTTAAAATTGACACGTCTTTCAGTGAGGTAACTGAGTGTTGCTCAAGATTTCTTGGAGATAGTGATCGCGGGTATGTGAGAATCGTAGGCTGTGTAGGCTCATGTCCGGTCAATTTAATTGCTTAAAGTCTTTGTAATTGCAAGTGAAGAAAAATCTGTGAACCGTTGTTAAGCAAATATTTACTTCGCAGCCTACCGGAATTTCTTTTCTCCTTCTCTATCAAGTCCATCTAAGGCTCCTATATTAAAGATCGCTTTGAGCGATAAGACGGCTCATTTATGGACCTGCTAATAGTTTTAACAGCTCATTATTGTAATTTGTTTTTCAAATATGCCATAATATATTTTTATAACTATCAGTATATGATAAAATTTTACTTTTTAAAGTCGGTTGAAGCTGCAATGGAAACAAACAAACAGTAAATGGATGTCGTTAAAGTAGCAAATGAAGATGGGACAGATGAAACAGACTTATTTGAAGGCCATAAGCTTAAACCTTTAGCAGAAGTGCTAACATTTAGGACACGAAAGATTATCGGTTAAGTGTGGATCCTTGAAACGCAAAGTGTTTATTTACGCATAGATTTGTACACAAATCTCAGAAAGGTTGCAGTCTCTTTATGTGCATATTGGAGAAGCAAATACAGTTTACTTTGCATAAACTTGGGCAATCCTAATGCGATGTACTAACATTACTCTGCTATATATGTTACAAATATTAGTTAGAAAGAGTATTAAAACTGATAATGCACGAGAAATTTTAAATCGCTAAGCATAGTATGAAACTGGAATGTTAAGAAAAAATAAACATATAATGCTATATAAACTTTCAGCAGTTAAAGCTTTTGCAAACAGGTATAATTTTTGTAATAATCAGTGTTTTATATTGTATAGATTTTAAATTTCTGTATTCGATATGACATTTTTACTTCGCAAAATCGTTTTCTTTAGGAATTCTGCTATGGCCATGAAACATGTTATGTTCAATGCTGGGCCGGAAGTTACAGTTGCAATTCCATCGAAGCCGCAAAGCTATAACGGACTTGCATCTCGGCACTAAGCCTATCTGTAGATCAGATTGTCGGCTTACGGTATTCTACTTTTTAGTCATAATCTGATGTTTTTCTATATTATAAATAATAGATAATTTCTGTGATTTCTGAGTGTTGTTAGACTACTGACTCTAACATACCACCACCACCTGGTGTCTGGGCAGAAATTAAAAACAGAAAAACCAAGTAATACACGTGTTTGACAATTTGTCAAGTATGTTGTTCGCTTGTACAAGGTGGGCCACAAGAAGTCATCCGATGTTGTTTGGCTCTCTTTTTTTTTCTAAATGAAAAACTTCGATTCTGTTTTTTGATTATGTTTATTTGAACCTTTAGAATTTTATTGGTCAAGTCGAGAAGATTATATTGACTAAATGGGCGCCGTCACAATTGATTTCCATACGAGCTCGTTTTATGGCATTTTTCATCACTTCGGCGAGAACTTCGGGCGACAGATTCTCGCACTCTTGTCGAATGTTGTCCTTGAGGGCTTCCAGAGTCTCGAGCTTGTTCACGTTAACACGGGACTTCAAAAAAACCCACAAAAAAAAAGTCTGGAACGCTTAAATCGGGCGATCTTGCGGGCCAGTGCAAATCGCCAAAACGAGAGATGAGTCGACCCGGGAACGCTGCCTTCAGAATATCGGTTGTGGCTCACGCAGTGTGTGCCGTTGATCCGTCCTGTTGGAACCTTATGTATGATTGTCCCTCAGTCCTAATTCGTCCAATTGCGGCAGGAAAAACTCGGTCAACATAGCCCTATAGCGCGCACCGTCCACTGTTGTCTTTTGACTAGCGGCATTCTCGAAAAAAAAATGGCCCGATGACTCCTCCAGCGTGAACAGCGCACCATGCAGTCACTTTGAGCGGATGTAATGCCTCCTCGTGCATCACTCGTAGATTTTCAGTGCCCCAGAACCGATAGTTTTGCTTGTTCACGTACCCTCTGAGGTGGAAATGAGCCTCATCGCTCATTATGATTTTGGTCGAAAAATCGTCCACTTCTTTCTCGAGATTGAGGATGGCTTGGGGCGTAGGTTACGCGCGTTTGGCGGTCAGCAGGCAGCAGTTAATGTATGGACTGGACTTTGTACGGGAACATGCGCAGGTCTTTGACCAAAATTCGCCTTAGGGACGTCCGGCTGATTGCTAATTGCGTGGCACGGCGTCTGGTCGATGTTTCCGGCGACAGCTAGACATCCTCGGCAACAGCGGCCATATTCTCGGCAGAACGGGCGCTCCGGGGCCGGCCACTCTTGGCAACGTCTCGTGAGTTCCCATACTCTTCAAGGTTGGTGGCCAAACGGCGCAGTGTTTGCGCAGTAGGTGTCGGACGGCCGGGGAATCGACGACGGAATTCGCGCTGCGCCAACACCACAGACGAATTGTATCGAAAAAAAATAGACACGATTATGCCGCGTTCTTGGGGAGTGTATCGCTCCATGGCTTGTTCACTTGTATTCTGCATCTGTCTAGTCCACAAATGTCAAAACACATTTGATATTGGCAACCATTTGCGAAAATGAGAGCATCTTCCAATAGGGTGATTTCTTTTGGCCCACCTTGTAGTTTGAGATCATTTTTACCCGACTGCCGAAGGAGGGTAATGTGTTTATAAGTCTATGTATGTATGTATGTATGTATGTATGTATGTATGTATGTATGTATGTATGTTTGTTCCTATGTGGCGTTCCAGAGACCAAACGCGTTGGCCGATTTTGATGATTCATACGTCAAACAATGCGTCTTAATCCTGCGAGTGTCATAGGCTACATTAAAATTGGATAATAGAAAAATGGCGGCTTTTGGGTGCCATATTGTGGGGGCCCAAATTTTTTTTTTCTTCCAAACCCATCGTGTGGGGTATCAAAATAAAGGGTTTTAAGAGGTGATTTCAAAAATATATAACACTTATATGTTTAAATGTATCTAATTCGAAAAAAACTAACTAAAAAGTTATAAATAAAAACTTAATTCCAAAAATCAAAAAACCCGACTGCTTCAAAAGCGAACTAAAAAGTCGTAAACAAGGAAAAAATCATGCTGTGCAGGCGGAGGATACACCAGATTTTGGTCAGCCAGCCCGCGAATATGTATCCTCCGACTGCACAGCATGATTTTTTCCTTGTTTACGACTTTTTAGTTCGCTTTTGAAGCAGTCGGGTTTTTTTGTTCGATGGGGTTTACTACCTAAGCACGAAGTCCGTAGTTTTGGCCTACGTTACGGGCATTTCCTACTCCGTATCACATACGGACGCAAGATTCGTTCGGGGCCCGAACTACTAAAGTAAAGTAAAGTAAAGTAAAGTTTATTTTATTCGCACAGATTGTAGGTACATGACATAAGGTATAAAAAAAAAACAATTGTGATCCCTGTACAATCTACCAGATTAGGCATGCAAACATTAATTAATTAAGCAAACGAGTAGGTAATCAAAAAACTAGTCTCAAAATACAAAAATAAGTATTACAGTTCAAAACGGATACAATTAAATGAGTTGATTGCATAAAAACACATTATGATTATAATAAATTAGAAATTTAAATTAGAATAAATTTTAGTCATTGTCATTTAGAAAATCGTTAATCGAGTAGTGACACTTTTCAATCAATAATGCTGTTAACTTCTTTTTAAAATTGCGTATAGTGTTATCTTTTATTATGTCAGGTATTTTGTTATATATTGTAGGTCCCATAGTAATAACATTTTTTTTAAATAAAGCAGTATTGCAACTCTCAACTAGTAAAAGATTTTTGTACTGGCTTCTGATTGGTCTCTTACTAGTTTGCGAAACTGTAGTAAATAGATGCATGTTACGTTTAACAAAAATTGCCATTTCTAAAATATACATTGCCGGAAATGTTAACACAATTTACTAATGAATGACAACACAATTTGACAGTTCTCTCTCAATCTACTCCCGATAAATTTTAACCCGTCCGAAAATTAAATCATTACGGAATAGGGACCTGGGGGTCTACTCCCTAACTCCATCAACTAAGAATCCTACTCCGTACCTAATGATTACATTTTTGTACCTCATGATCAAATAGTCTGAAACTGGTCCAAACTGGACTTAGCTATTGTTAACTCCAAAAGAAAATCAAAATTTCTTTATTCAATTACGCCATTAAGCGGCACTTTTGAACATCGAAAAAACGTTAAATCAAAAAGTGATATTAATTGATCCTACCGTCCGTTCAGAAATGTAGCTTGTTATGGAGAAGAACGAACAAAATCTCCACTGTTTACGGAATCAACATCTTAGCGACCCTGTCATCGTAATCAGAATATGTCAGAAATTCATGAACTGAGTAAAATCTATTTCCATCCGCAAAGAAGGATCATTACTTGTTTTGTCAAAAAACTCTAGATATAAATGTCCTCGTCTATGTTACTATTTACTTTAGATATACGTCAATGTCACCGTGTTTTTGAAGAATATTTTTATTATTGAGATTTATTTTTTAACTTCCATATTAGGTTATTTGTGATTGCAGCCAGCACTTATGTCCAATTCAACACTGTACTTCCAATGTCTGATCGGCGTCCAATGCAATGACTTCACCATGATAGCTGCAGATCAGACCAACACACAGAGCATTATCGTCACGAAACACGGTACTTTTCTTTATTTACCCGTTATTTTTCTGAAACAAGGTATATAGCAGACTTTTATTACCATGTAATTTCTTTGTGTGGGCAACTGATGGTGTAGTTGTCAATCTGCCTAACCTTTTCCTAACTATATTGGGGTCGGCTTCCAGTCTTACCGGATTTAGCTGAGTATCAGTGTTTTACATGGAGCGACTGCCTATGTGACCTCCACAACACATGAACTGGGTAACACGGTACGGTTCCCCTTGGCAAGACTGGTGTCAGATCTCAAGCTTTTGACTACCCGTAACGACTTTCAAAGATCTTCAAATGACAGCGGGCACCAACGGATTAACTTGCTTTCCGAGGCACGGAGGAAACTCGGTATGTTAAAATGGTCACCCATCCACGGACCAACCTCATCAAGTGTTGCTTAACCTTGATGATCGACCAGTGTGGCTGTTATTATTTAGCCACGATCTCCTCCTGATGGTATAGTTGTATTTATCAGTAAATACTTACCTTCTTATAGTTCATTAAAATTTGTACTAATGACATCCCCATTTCATGTCTAGGCAATCACAGACCATTCCAGGTTACAAGGAGGCCATCCACTGTATATTTTGTAGTGAATTGTCTTTTTGAAAAATATGAAAGTAGGTATTGCCTCCATCATGTAAACCTGTACCAGGTACTGATGATATACACCCGATTTATGATTTAAGTATTTGAAGTTGCTCAACTTCTTCATTAGTCAATCTCTACTTAAGCCTGACATCCTGTCAAAATTTGGCATTTAAGTATGTTTTGACAAGGATTTGACATAATCATCATTATCATCATCTGCCTTTTTACCCGACTAAGCCGAAGCCAAAAGGAAGTGTTATGATTTGAGCAGTCTGTATGTATGTAGGGAATAGGCCGTAATCCACCTCGCAGGCCCAGTGCGGGTTGGTGGATGTCACATGTCTTCTAATTTTGGGCGTTAGGACATGCCGGTTTCCCCACGATGTTTTCCTTCACCATTTTGAGAGAAGTAGTTATTAAATAATTGACACAAAATAAAGCTGCCTGGTTTGGAACCTGCGGCCGTTACCACTGGGCCGCCACTGCTCTATGTTCTTAATAGCCCTGTAGAAATCGACATTAAAAAAACCGGCCAAGTGCGAGTCGGACTCGCGCACGAAGGGTTCCGTACCAATATCGCAAAAAAACGGCACAAAATTCACGTTTGTTGTATGGGAGCCTTACTTAAATATTTATTTTATTCTGTTTTTAGTATTTGTTGTTATAGCGGCAACAGAAATACATCATCTGTGAAAATTTCAGCTGTCTAGCTATCACGGTTCATGAGATACAGCCTGGTGACAGACAGACAGACAGACAGACAGACAGACAGACAGACAGACAGACGGACCGCGGAGTCTTAGTAATAGGGTTCCGTTTTTACCCTTTGGGTACGGAACCCTAAAAAGGCTAATATCGCAAAGCATTTTAGCTTGATCCCTATAGGGTGTATAGAGCTGTGGTTGGGTTTAAATTTATGCAAATTTAATGAACTTTAAAAAAGTATGGAAGTTTTTTACAAAACGTATAGTTTATGACTTTTAGAACAAATAGTGAAAAGAGTCCCACAATTTCACAGATTTTCGCGTGATGCGCAGCGAGCAAACGTTTTTGGAAATTTGGGTTAAAACTACCCTACTTTAGTACAACGTACAAAAAATCTAGAACTACATCAAGCTTAGTGATTTTAATTTCAATCTCGACTGCAGGCTATAACTGCAATACTCAATTCAATCCAAGCCAATAGTCATGTGGTACAGCCACTGATTATAAACATCAATCTCCTCAACACTTCATGCAAGACGGCAATATTAGTAAAAGATATGAATGCAAGTTTATCTTAGAAACAACATTTTAAACTAAGACTATTATCATGTCATCTTCCTGCCCTAGTCCCATGTTACTTGGGTTCGGCGCAACACGTTTTCTTCTTTCATACCGTTCTGTCCCCCGTCACTCCATCACTGACTGCCTTTTCTTTCATATCACTCCTCACACAGTCCATCCATCTTTTCTTTTGCCGTCTCCTCCCTCTCCATCCATCCACATTTATATTCATATAATTTTTTATAACATGCATTACATCCCTCCTCATCACTTGACCATACCAGGACAAACGGTTTCCTTTCAACATTTCTGTCACTGGCGCCACTTTCAAACTTCCTCTAATACATTTCTCACTTTAACCATTCTCGTCACTCCGCACATCCATCTGAACATTCTCATCTCTGCTACATGCAGCTTTGCATGCTGCTTTTTATCATCGCACCGCTCGCCACAGGCAGGGAATTCATCCTCACACATTGCATCCGCCTGCAGTACGCACTGTAAGGTTTGAAAGAAATTTTATTCCGCGCGCGCTTAGGCTGTGGAATGATCTCCCTGCCGTGGTTTTCCCTAGCGACTACAATATGGGGTTCTTCAAGAAGGGCATTAGAAGGTTTTTGCGGGGTCGGCAGCGCGAGTGTGATGCCCCTGGTGTTGCACGCGTCCCTAGGCCACGGTGACCGCTTCCCATCAGGTGGGCCGTGTGCTTGTCTGCCACCTAAGTGGTATAAAAAAAAAAAAAAAAAAACTAAAATGCAATCTCTTTTAATCCATCTTTTTCTCAGTCCAACATTCTGATCCATACAGAACGACAGGTCTAATCACGGACTTGTAAATTTTAACTATTAACATTATTATGCCTATTACAAATACATTATTACCTATTTTAACATTTCATTGTAACTAGTGTTCATTATTGTACCGGGAGTTTAAACGCTCGTAAATGTATGTATAACAAATGAAACACTTTCTTTGAAATGCCGTGTTTTGACCTCGAGACAGTCTATTATTTGTATAATGGAAGTCTTTATAGTTTTTGCTATACTCTCCATTATCCACTAAGTTTTCATAACGTTCAGAATAGAAACAATGATGATTAAAGTAAGGTAACTAGTTTCCAATTGTTATCTATTGATTTTAATTGTGATTTCCTGCAAGTGACTTTAGCATTGGTAGAAATGGGTATAGTCGAGGGTATAAAATGTTCTAAGCAATAAATGTGATCTTTGCTTTCCTATGAAAATACCGCCAAACTAAATAAGGATGGTATGCAACGTTTGTCGAAAGGTTCACAGGGCAAAATTGACATCGTAATGGTTGTCGAGCAATAGGAAGCAACACCGTAGAACTACCAGTTGAAGATAACAAACAAACCAGAGCCACCAGGCTTCACGAGGGTTTGGGCCACAACAGCTAACAACCAAACAAGGGAGTAAACCTATACCCACCCACCACTGAGACAGTATGGGCTGATAATCAATACTTACTTAATAAATCTGTAGAAATTTCGTTTTTGTACATCGAAAATATTTCCAAAAAATATAGCCAGGGTGTTAAAGGATATTTAACAGAACGTCTGTTTATTTGTGCACGCATCACGTAATATGTACGAAAGCAATGTACAAAACACTATACAAATAAATTGAGCGTAACATGAAATATTACTGAGTTTTTATTTCATCGCAATCGGTTCACTCTATAAAAAGGAACCTCTTCAAAGTTAGAGTGAACTGGCTTCTTCTGGGTAAGCTCACTCCATCGTAGACTCTGTCTCTGTCACCTCTGACCTAGACTAGAGTCAAGAGCAAACCCATCACAAATAAAAAAAAATAAAAAAAAGGTATATGAATTTAAAGAGTTAAAGAAGTAAAATAGCACAACATACGCAATACAGATACTTGGTCATTTGAACTCCTTCGATAGATGGAGTAAGTAAATCACGTCAAATGCACAGGCATTTGACGTGATTTACTGAATGGTGGTGATAAGATTCTCCGCGGAAGAAAGACCCTTCACAAAAAAATGGTAGGTTGGTTGGTTAGATAGGGTACATAGGGAAGGTGGGTAGGGTAAGCAGTTGTCGGGAGGGAAGTCGCGGGCACAGCTAGTAATAAAATAAATTATAAAGATAAAAGAAGAAACTACAACACACAAGGCGACGAAGATGAGAGGACCGTAAGACTCCTGAAAACCGAGATGAAGACCTTTGGCATACAGTAGACAATACAGTCGAAGCAGATAGGTAGACCAAAATAAACAAACAAGCAGAGCCTTTTCAATAATGACAAAAAATACCAGTACAAGTTACATTTTCATTCAGCCTTATAACCTTGACCAAAACAACTTATGCGGGCTTTTAATTACATGCTAAAGTCGTAACAACATGACTTTGAATTTTTATCGTTCACAGCTAAATAGCATTGTTACATAAGACTTACTTTATAGCATACTTATCAACTGTAATGAGGTGGAAAGTTATTTCACGGTCCATTATAAACAGCATCCATTGATTGTATTGTACAAGACACGGAATAATCGACATGGTTGGTAAGGAAAACGGGCGATTGCAGGATAATGATATTTTGCTGAAAGAAACTGACTCCTTTTGCTTGGTAGTGAAGAAGAGAGTGATCATATCTTAACAACTAATTATAAGTTTCTTTACAATAAAATTGGTGGATCAGAGTAGGTATAAGCAAAACGAAATTCAAAGGTATAACTTATCTAAAACTTGAATGTGCCAAATATATATGTGCATATTTCTTCATTATCATCATTTCAGACGAAATACGTCCACTGCTGGACATAGGTCTTCCCCAAGCGTTGCCACACTGATCGGTCCTGTGTGTCTTGCATCCACCGGATTCCCGCAACCTTAATCAGGTCATCAGTCCACCTTTTTTTACGTGTAGAAATCCTTATGGATGTCCATCTTCGGCGGATCTTCTCATTTCTGATTCGATCACGCAAGGAAACTGCGAGCATAGCCCTCTCCATTGCCCTTTGGGTGGCTTAAAGCCTTCTGATAAGGCCCATTGTGAGAGGCCACGTCTCGTACCATATATCATCCCTAGCAAAACACACTGGTCATAGACATTCGTCTTGAGACACTGTAGTAAGTTTGACGAGAAGATACTGCAGCTTCCCAAATCCGCTAGTATATGACAATGCTGAAGGTATATATTTCAACTTCATACTCCATTTTTATAACATCACTAAACGTTCCAGACGAGAACAAACTATACGAAATATCAAACAAAATAGTGATGGGCGCTATCGGGGAACCGGGAGAAAGGGTGCAGTTCACGCAGTTCATAGACAAGAACTTGAAGCTGTACAAGGTGAGAAACGGCTACCCACTGAACATGGCAGCCGCCGTGCACTTCACCAGGAAGACGATGATGGAGGCGCTGAAGAGTGGGGTGAGTGTAGCCAGCCTATATAAAGTTTAACCATACCAACGTATTGTCTATATCGTTAGCATACATGCTTGTCATTGTCTTATATGACGTATTTATGATGTAAACGGTGACGTTGAAAATGTCGCGCTCACGAAATAAATAATACACATAACTATGTTGCCACAAGTGATAAAGACAGCTACATTCACACTCTAATTTGATTTCTTTCAAATAGTGTACAATAGATACAAGGTATAACGGAAAGGTGTGATAATATTTTCAAAACAGCTTCGAGCCATATAAATTAACATCTTTCTCAAAGGCAGTCATAGGCAATTCCCAATAGAGTGTTTGTTTAATCGACTTCAAAAAAAGAAGGAGGGTCAATCAATTAGGGCTTATTTTTGATTATGTACCTGGGGGTAACCACAAGCTCTTAGAGTAAGGTTATTTTGAGATCGATTAAGTGACAGATGTATACAAGTCAGATACATCTGTCCCTTACTCGATCTCAAAATAACCTTACTCTAAGAGCTTGTGGTCACCCCCCTGTATTGAGATGTTGCCGTGGCGCCAATATCAACAGCTGTTGTAAAGAATCCTTAAGAATTTGACAAAACCCATCGCCTTTACCACCATCTATGAGGAAAGGTTACTGACATTGCGGAAAATAGACACTGACACAATAAAATTTAAACATTTTACAATCGTGTAGATCCTCAGCAATGATCATGAAGACTTGAAGCAAATTCGGAAAGTCTAGCGTGACGATAGTAATTTTCTTATCTTCCTCATTATAGAAAAATAAATAAATCATTATCAACAGCCTTTTAATGTTCCCACTGCTGGGACTCAGGCCTCCGCTCATAGAGAGAGTGGGCTATAATCCACCACACGGGTCCAGTGCGGATTGGTAGATGTCACATGTCTTCGAATTTTTGGTTCTGGACATACCAGTTTCCTCACGATGTTTTCCTTCACCGTTTTTAGGGCAGCGGTGTTGAAGTAAATTTAAATTTCATAGTTAAGCGCCAGCTCGGGTTCGAACCCACGACGTAAGTCGGGGCCGTAACCACTACTCTTATCTTCCAAGATTTATCAAATGAAGTGCCAATTAAAGCAATCAGGGCTCTTACAATTACAGCTAGAATTTTCTACACAATTTAACTAATGTAGTATATCTAATTTTATGGAATTTGATAGCGCTAGTAGCTGAATCTAGCACACACGTGCTTGATGCAGCCGCTGTATTATCAAATACCTCAGCGACGCTAAAATTCTTTTCTAATCTTAACACACGTTCTGTACTGTCATTATCTTTACACTATTTAAGATACGGAGTGAATGAGTCTTGTAATTGTTAAGTAATGAACACTTTTATTTTCATCTTCGCACTCATTATATTAGTCACGTTCTTAAGAATTTGTCTGCTATGCAACATTGCTGTAGTTTATTCTTGTATGTTTTCAAGTTAATCTTTATCAAGGTCTTCATCTACTTTTCGTTATATCTTTGATATATTTACACTGAAGCATTTTGTATAGAAACTTTGTAATTCACTGGATTTGTAACCTTGCACTGGACAAATTCTGGTACTCAGTTGTATTTCGTTAGACTGGAAGACTAGAAGAAGGTTTAGAGAGAAAATTGTGAATTGATTTCAATGTACGATTTTCACCAAACGGACCGTGCCAGAGCGAATTTTGCGGTAAATTGAAGCAATTAATAAAGTTGTTAAATGCCATATTTGAATGGAGTAATAAATTAACCCGTTGATATTTGCACGCCTCGGTACCTGGCCAGCCTCCATGCAAATTTGACATTTAACTGCTTCAAGGTCGCTTCAATTTGCTTTGACAAATTATAGAATTCGCTCCGATGCGGCACGAAGAAGTGCACCGTTCAAAGTAAGTCGTACTTAAATAACATCCACAATTAGGGTTACCAACTGTATTCTAATATCGTAAAATAATAATCGTAATATTCGTATTTTTTTAATTATTTTTAGGCTCGCACTTGACCACTATCTCATCTGATGGTAAGCGATGATGTGGTCGATGATGTAGCACGCTTGCCTAGAAGACACCTATTCACACTTGGTCCAGGTCTACTCACTCTCTCTTCTTCACTTAGACGTACTTTATAATCTACAACAGCAATAGCGTACGCTAAAATATGTGAGTTTTGTATTTTCGGCAATAATTGCAAAGCGATGATCAATGAAAGGCAGGTCATCATTGAAGTTGATATCCTGCAATCATAATTTTATTCAAAACACCGAAAAATGCTTATGTTGCGCAAAAAGTTATATTTAAAAAATAATAGTAAGACGTACAGAACTACTCCATTTTATATGTCTGTATTCTTCATTTCATTATCATCATCAGCTTATATATAGCAGTTCACTGCTGGATAAGGCATTTCCAATAGCAGGCTATTTGTCTCGATTTGCCCTCTCTAAATTGATTCTATTTCTTGTAAGAAAAGTTGGTTACCCTATCCACAACCACGGTCTTACTCAGATCTCGTGGGTTTACTAAACATGCAAAGCACTTTCGTCTGTGCATAGTAACGACTTCTTCTGTAAGTAACACTTTCGTCCATACGAATGTTAATGTCAGTGCTAATTACTTTGCAGCCATTTAATTAACTTTTCAACAATTAATCGTTTTTATATTTTAATTTAATTATTCCAGTTTGAAACTATATATTACTTGTGTATCTGTGTTCTGTAATATTGTTCAGTTAAGTGATGATTTTATATAGTCTAGATAAGTATTACGTGTATGATGGATGGTTTTTGCAGTTTATACTTATTCCTCCACTACAAATACAGCAAATATTTAGTTATGTAGTGTAAATTTAGCAAAGGCTGAGGTGTTTGATTTATTTATTGAAAGGACACGACTTTTCACTTTAATTTGCATATAGCGTAACCCTGAAAATTACGTACATAGTATTCTGGCAACTTGGTAAGTGTGTTTTAGAACTCTTGTCCACACATACACGTACATAGACGCAGACGCACACATACACAAACCCACATAGGTATGGAGTGGTTAGGAAGAAGTCATAACACTAAAAGGAAAAGGTCCTCCTACTGGTCAGACTAAATCTGAACCCCGCAGAGGGCCAAAGAGAGTCAAAGCCTCGGAAGTCTTACATATGCTGAAAGAACGTTTCCACCCTTCCAATTATTCTCTTAGTTTCTTTTCTCTTCTACCACTCTAACCAAATGCTGCCCAATCAAATATATATATCCAAATTCTTCTCCCACAGAATCCATCAATGGTGAACATGCTGGTCGCAGGTTACGACGAGGTGAATGGGGGACAGTTGTTTACCGTGGACTTCCTTGCGTGCTCGTTAAGAGTACCCTTCGGAGTCCACGGCTTTGGAGGCCTGCTCAGCTTGGGCATACTTGACAGATATCATAAACCTGGTAAATTGTGGACAGCCCTCTCATGCACACAAAGCGTTTTGTTAATACTTTCATTGTGCACACAGCTAAGGAGTGGAACTCCCTTTCGGAGTCTTTGTTCCCTGATAGCTACAACCTTGGGGTCTTTAAGTCAAGAGTAAATAGGTTTCTTCTAGGTAAGCGTATTTCACTGTAGACCACATCATCGCTTAACATCATGCGAGATAGTGGTCAAACGCGAGCCTATAGATTATAAAAAAAAAAACAATACACTTCGGGGAGTGTACGATGGAATTGCGTAATCTAATACCGTCTAACCCTTTGCTTCATCGGAATACAAGACGTACGGTGATGCACCATCTGTACATGATGGACATGCCCCCCATACGCACTTAACGTTTTGGGAATACTTTCATTGTGCGTCAATAAGAAGTGGAATTCCCAGATGGGGTCTGTATTTCCTGATAGCTGTAACTCGAGGGTTATATTAAAATTGAAAAGGATTATTTCTAGGAAAGCGTGCTCTATTGTCGACTACATCATCGTTTACCATCAGGTGAGAAAGTGGTCAAAAGCAATCCGACAAAAAGTTAATGGCTTTTTGGGAAAGAGTGGGTGGAATAATCTGTAGTTCCACATATAGGGTTCATAACTATTTCTTTTATTTACACTTACCACATTATGGATGCAATAAAGATTTGAGATTTCATGTTTTCTCCCATAAATGTATGTGGTACCGACGATTAATATTTTAGTATCGTTTCAATTTCAACTGGTGCTATTTCGGACTGCTGTACCATCGGACTATGTGAGAAAAGCACCTTTGCTTGCGCACATACCTACGTGTGCACTTGTGAACGATTCTTATCATCTTTTCCAGGGCTAACAGAGTTAGAAGCATACGAGCTTATAAAGCGGTGTGTTCGCGAGGTCCACGAGAGGCTGTTCATCAGCCTGCCCAATTTCCTCGTCAAGGTCATCAACAAAAACGGTATTAAAGAGATGCCAGTTATAACTCCAGCCACGTTTTTTACTAGATAATTAACTTAGAATTATAATATTCCAATAGTAAAGATTTGGTCGTCCGAACTTGTGCGTAGACTAGTTCACTACAAGAAACATGGCATTTTAAGTGTCACAGGACAACTTCCGAAGATAGTCGACAACGTGGCGAGTTTGCTTCAGCCTAGTATGCTGCATGATCCATGGAAGACTAAATTGTGACGCCAGAGAAATGCGTGGTCCACCCTGTCCGTAGTATAAAAGTCAATGCTAAGAATTTAGTACAATATAATAACCTAGTGAGTGGTTTGATCCCTTTTTGAGTACGGTCTTGTAGATCGTGCTCTACTCTAATGTTTTTTTATTTATCAATGTATTATATGGTTTTACAGCTTATTTGTCGTGTCTATTTATATTATTTACACACTTGCAAACTGTTTGCAATATGGAAATGAAACAATTTAACACGGTTCAGAAAATTTTGGAAAATTGTAAGGGGTTTCATCTTTATTTGCTTTTATTTAATCCCATTTATTTTTGATAAATGGGATTAAATACAAGCAAAAACAACGTAATTTTATTTTACCAGAATGGCATAGCCTCTCTGTACTCAGTGGACTAATAAAAATCGCAACATGAAGAAAATAAATGATGCAAATTTATGTGAAATCCAATAATATGCTCCCAAGATCGTGGAGTCTTCCAATTAACCGCAGATAATCCAGTATCCACTGGATTTGCTCAACATCAGATAAGGCAGGACAATTGGACCGTGTCGTTACTTCTCAGAGTTACCACAGATTCAGGTTGACTCATATCTAATGAACCGTGGGATTTTTAATAGCTAGGATGTTACTGGACTTATTTAATTGAATATATAATGTATATTTGTCAACAGCCCGTAAAGAAGGCGATTTGTCTTGGCACGGTAATTTATGAAGGGGACATCGAATAGCTTATGCCAAGGGCAAGAAGACAATGATCGAGTTCGAGTGACCCGCGTATAATGATTGACAGATACGAATCTCAAAAAAGTCAAACAATATTCTACAGCAAGATATTCCATATCAAATGACGAGAAAGTACTTTACCTGATATGGATTGAGCCTACTAGGTACCGAAGACCAGAGACCATGCACCGAAGAACTTTGTTCCAGAAGACCTTATAAAAATGCTCTGCTCAGCCACAAAATTATAAAGACCTTACACTAAGTAACTACAAGGATACATAAGACATGTAAATGACGAGGATTTTTTTATAGTATCTAATAGTTGCCACTTTACCAAAGGAAATTGAAAGCGCCTGCTCTCAGGAAGAAGTCAGGTAACACATAAAATCGAAGCCTTGCACTGCACGTTTTCGTCGTGTCAATAATTTTATTTCTGGCACGAAATACATTCTAGTTTCTAAGGTTTATTTCGCACCTCTATGTGCGCTCTTCGCAGTTCCTTTATATGAATAAATATTCTCGTCAGTTCTTTACAGACTTCAGTTTTTATACAATATTTACATCGTAGAAATAGAAAAAAACCTTTTTGCAAAAAAATACTACCGACTTCCAAATGAAAAACTACAAAGTGAAAAATAACTTTATTTTTGGAAGTCGGTGTCTTTCGTAGATACCAAATATTTGCGATATGGACACCGACTTCCAGAAATAAAGTTATTTTTCACTTTGTAGTTTTTCATTTGGAAGTCGGTAGTATTTTTTTGCAAAAAAGTTTTTTATTTTGCCCTTTTTAGTTTTACCTACCTAATAGGCAAGTTATTTAGTAAGTACCTATTACGCCAGAACAGATTACCCGAAAAACATGAAACTTGAACATAACCGGTGAAATTAGAGTTCTGCGTACCCCTTTCAGTATACTGGCGTGATGTTATGTTATGAAATGGTATAAACAATAAACAGACATGCGATTGAAGCAATCCCGAATGATTTGCCGTTATTTATTGAAGAGTTCTGTTGTATATCTCCGAAGTTCTTCATCAGATCTTCACCAAATTAAAATGGGACCAATTTCGGAATATGTTCTTTCAAACAAAAAAATAATTTTCAAAATCGGTCCACAATTGGCGGAGATATCGGTGAACATACATTAAAAAAAAAAAAAAAAAAAAAACATACAAGAAGTCGAACATAGAACCTCCTCCTTTTTGGTAAGTCGGTTAAAAATTGTTTATTATCCAGGTAATGGAGTCCGTGGGTAAGTAATAACAGCCGCACGGGTCGATCATTCCTTGCCGATTCGTGGATGATTTACATATCGGGCGAGACTCTTCCGTCCCCAGAAAATCACGGTCTGTCATTGGAAGATCTTTGACAGTATTCAGAAGTCGACTTCAACATACTTGATTGTTTGTGTATTCGGTCTCGTATGAAAAGTGTTGACAATACCGCTTCTAAATAAATAAATATATACATTTGTTACGACTGGAAGTATGCAGGTATTGTATAGCTTCGTTTTTATGCCGCTTCTAACAGAGAACAAGCGCAAGTCGTCTAAAATGTGCCGATGTCGAAATTACTTCACAAACTTTTGAGGAAAAGTGCAGCTTAAAAGATAAAGCACCAACCAGTAAGGTTTAGACATAAAGCCTGTTCTATATTCGCCCGAGTTTAACCAGGGTTTACCAAAAATCATAATGCTCTTGATAGCTACTATCACCTAAATTACAAAAGACTATCAACATCATTTATGTAGAAACCCCATAATTAGGTGAGACGGCCCCAACAATCTGAGGCCGCTGTGTGCACAGCTCAGATAGACGAGGCTAGGGTTGTCAGCTCATTAAAGCAGAAAGCCGATTCGAACAACGGGATAATTGGTTGTCACACATTTTTTTTTTGTCAATTTAACAATTTTGAATTGCGTGATTTGTTTTGTAGAGCAGACAAATTTTATTAAGTGTAGGTACTACACATTTGGATTTTTTGTTTAAATTGCTTTGTATTGAGACAGAATGTGTGTTATGCAGTTTGGCCAGACTATTGGCAAAAACATTATTGTACTTACTAAATCTTCGCTCTAAGGATTTTGTGCCTTAGTTTTAAAATTATGTAAAATATTGTACTAAATATTCACTTTTGATTCTCCCATCATAAAATAGTCCCAACTTATTCTATAAAATAACAGCATGAATTAATCTTCTTTATCATACGTGACTGGTATAAAATGATAAAAGCATAAGTCTGGAAACGGTATATCAAAAGCAGGACATGCATCAAAAAGCCTAACGATGTACACATGTCTGGACGCCTCACAACCCTAGCCATGGCCCACTGCAAACATGTCACGCCAATGTTGATAATATTGTACACACGCCGCGTTCATTATCACTTGTTGTGAGGTATTTATATCGAGCGAGCTGTTCTGAATGCAGGTGCTCGATGTGCGGCTGTGAGGCGAAGGTGACTGGTGCATTGTCAACCTGCACGCATTTGTAGCAGGTTGACTGACAATCTAGACACTCAATAAAAATCATAAATTCATTGAGACTTTGAGTTTTTGCGGCAGAGTTCCGTAGATATTATAAATATAACAAAGGCGAGCCCTTAGGAATATATAATATTTTTGCTTATGATAATACAAATGTGGTGCATTTTTCTGCTTAACATTTTCGGTTTATATACTCTAAAATTGCTGTAGCATTTGATAATAATATTCTCTGGGTCTAGCATAAGGTTCTCCTATAGGAAGGAAAAATGGAGGATGTTTTAAATCTAGATATTAACTATGAATATCTAGTATGATAGTTACATCAAACGCAATAATTTGATTTCAACTAACCTTTTGAATAATTGAAGTGAACATATACGGTAATGCCAAATGATTTCCTAAATCGCATGAGAATCTGGCATTTACTTTAATTATTGTGTATGTGTTGAAAAATTAGGAACACATATCAAAATATTAGCCAATGTTATTTTAACTTCTAATTCAATTGCTACGTTAAATTAATATTCAAATGTCAATGAAGTAATTTCAACAGTTTGATTGAGAGAAGAATCTGAAGCAGTATAGAACTCATCATTTGATTTGTTTGCCTTAATATATATTATGCAAACGACAAGAAAAATATTCGGATTTGATGTCCAGCCTTAATTATTTGAACGTCGGTCGTCACCGAGTTGCCAGCTTGTTGGTTTTTATCGGTTGCATTTCGGGGATTGTACGATAGAATTGCATGACCTAATTCCGCCTAGCCCGTTTCCAGTATATGGTGGACATCCCACCCATACGCACTAAACGTTTTGGAAATACTTTCATTATGCGTACAGATGAGGAGTGGAATTCCCTGCCGGAGTCTGTGTTTCCCGGTAGCTACCTGGGAGTCTTTAATTCAAGAGTGAATAGGTTACTTCTAGGCAAGCGTGCTGCACCGTCGACCACATCATCGCTTACCATCCGATGAGATACCTAGTCGTCAAGTACGTTTATTACATCAATGGGAGTAAATCAGAAAAATTTAGTTTCTGAATTTCAATACAGTTTGTAAAAGTAAAATTGCTCTCAAACTCGAGAGCGGTTTATGTACAGGTCCTTAACCCAAGATGGTGTTTGCTTATTAAAGTAATGTTCAAAGCAGTATTATTCATGCGAAGTTTAGGCTCTAACCCCGTGACCACGACTTGGTTAACCACATACACTTCATAAACAATATTTACCTTGCCGCTTAGGGCCTTTGTAGACATAGACTTTTAGCATCAACGTTAAGCGATTTTGCTGTATTAGGTTTACGACATAAGTTATATGTCATTTGGCATTTATTTAGTTCCATTTTAAAATCATTCCAGCAAAATAAAAAATTAAATGTCGAAACTGTAATTCAATAATAATTATATAAAGATCAATAACTTTACACAAGCAATAACAAAATAATAATGATAGTAATCCAAATTCCAAAATATTTCAAGTCAAAAGAAGAAAAAAAACAATGACCAGAATAAAAAATCAATAGTAATTTATAAGCAAATAAATAATGACACACACAAAAAGAAAAAAATCCTTCCAATCGCAAGATTTAAAAAAAATATAGCCCGTTTTAACGATTGGTTTGATGCTGTATCGCTATTTTGTATCAATATCCATAAAGGGACTAAAATTCTGAGCACCGATTTAGCATAAACGTAATCTATACCATCTATACCATACCAATATTATAAAGAGGAAAGATTTTTTTGTTTGTTTGTTTGTGTGTTTGTTTGTACCGAATAGGCTCCGAAACTACTAGACCGATTTCAAAAATTCTTTCACCGTTGGGAAGCTACACTATCCCCGGGTGACATAGGCTACTTTTTATCCCTGTATTCCCACGGGAAAGGGAACTACGCGGGTGAAACCGCGAGGCGTCCGCTAGTCAGCCTATAAATTTCCCACTGCTGCAACAGAGACCGTCTCTTAATGAGAGTAGGATGCACGCAAATTCAGTGCGGATTGGTAGATGTCACGTGTCTTCGAATTTTTAGGTCTTGGACATTTTTTCGTAACACATGTTTTTTGCAATGTTTTCCTTCTTGATTTTGAGTGCAGTGGCAATGAAATAAATTATCAAAATTAAAGCGCCTCACTGAGTTTGAACTCACGACCACTATATTATAACACCACCAATGGGCAACCCTCCCCTAATCGCCGATGTGGCATGTCTGCAATGACCCTTATTTTGCGTGAGAACCAAGTGTGCTTAGGACAAACTTAATTTTCTTATTGTGGACACAGCAACAGACAGTAACATACAAAGTCTTATAATTTACGACATGTTGCGTGTCTCCTTGACACGAAAAACAAGATGCATACATTTGCAGTAACTAAGTTATTGCTTTACGCGGTTTGTGGTATATGCTATTTGATATTTTAGTAAAGTTATCATTTTTAACCTAGTGAATAGGTTACTTCTAGGGCAAGCAGGCTTCAGCGTCGAACATATTATCGCTTACCATCAGGTGAGATAGTGGTCCAACGCTGGATATAGGTAATACCTATATATATTTTATGGATTGAATCCACAAAGGGCACACGTTTGACCAATGACATCATTAGACCAGCATTTTCCTCTCTGGCATTCAATTTTCAATGACAAAATCCCTTTTTCAACGATTCGCAGTGTTTTTCCGTTAGACATCTGCAACCCTAATTACTGAGGGTTTGGAAAGGTTTAACTGAATGTCAGGCTTTCTGGATTTAGCCCATAACGGTACAAAAAGTGTTGGAATAACTGAATTTAGCCTAAAATAGAATATGAAGGGTTTGTAAATGGTCAATTTAGCATTGAAGATAGTCTTGCAAGTATGAATTGGGTTTGTTTCATATTCTTTATCCAATGCTTCGTTATCATCTGATACTTCTTGAGAATTCAAAATTATCCTCATTACTTTGTAAACGTACGAGTAGTTTAAATAAGTGATAACCATAACACTACAAACACAACCATACCAAAATCTTTACCAGCCTTATATGGACGTAAATGTAATAAAATCGCGTCCGCATCCTATTGAGAGATTGCTAACTCATTATCTTAGTTATTACAGATAATTCGCAGCTTCCGTTCGTATGGTAGCTAGTCTTAGAGTCAGCATACACCGAGATGCGACGCGATGCGAATATGCATGAAGAGGCGTTTGTTATACGCTGGCAGCGCGGTACCGCGGGAAGCTTCGCGACGCTGCGGGGCTTAAGGCGCTATATACGCCCCAATGTTAACGCAGTACTGGCCGTGCGCCCGCTCAATGCCAAAATATCAATATTGAACCTCCTTTTAAACAGTTTGGTTTGCAAAATATTATTTGATTTACATATGCTATGTTAGTTATGAAGAAATTCCAGCCATAATATTTTGCTGTGTAAAATATTTGTAAACATCCAAGCCGTTTTGGTGGAGTTTCCAGAAGTTGCGAAAAAATATCGTGTTGTTAATTATTAGTTACACGAAAAAACCTTGTGTTCAAAATTATGTAGATACATGAATCAATAATAAATATATATTTTAAGGAGTATGCTTTAGAAAGTTAACGTTTTACGGCACTAAAGCGTATGTAGGCGCTTAACCACTCGCGTTATGCAGCACGTAGGAAGCAACGCAGTGACGCTGCGTCACGCTGACCCTGCATACGAGTATTATATCAATCAAATCCGCCTAACCCTTTCCAAACTGTACGCAGTATTTTACAAGGAACGACTGCCTATCTTTCTGCCTGTCTTGTCCTCCATAATCCAGTAACTTGGTGACACGATACCCTGGCAAGACTGTTGTCATATTTTCTGGCTTCTGAATATCCGCAACGACTGAAAATATTGACAAATACCGCTGGAACCAACAGCTTCACATGTCATTCGGGGCGCGGAAGGATTCTTAACCCAACCACGGACCGAAATCAGTAAACATTGGCACACTTTGAAAATCGACCCGCACTTATTGCATCGCTATCTTAAGGCGCCGATTCCCTTGAGTAGCTGATTTTAAAATGAGAATCACGTCTAAACGGTTAGTCGTAATTTTTTGGAAAAAATATATGTTATATAAGACCATTTTTTTAATAATTTGATCTGAGCAAATTTTGAGTTTTATTCGTATAACATAGTGTAATTAATTTGTAAAGTTATGTTTAAAACGGACAAAAACACGACAATCACACCAAAACCGCTTAGCGTATTTTAATGAAATTGACACCATCTCAAAGACAATTTAATTATCTACATTTTGATCTGAAGCTTTTTTTTTTAAAGTCATAGAATAATAAGGAAAGTACAAAAAACTACTAACTTTTAGGTCGCGCGGGTGTGAAACGAGTGCGCGTTTTGTTCCCTCAAGGTCGTTGGCGTTAGTCGTCGTCTTAAGAAGACGACTAACGCCAACGACCTTGAGGCATAACTCTACAAATTAATTACACTATGTTATACGAATAAAACTCAAAATTTGCTCAGATGAAATTCTTAAGAAAATGGTCTAATTTAACATATATTTTTCCAATAAATTACGACTAGCCGTTTAGACGTGATTCTCATTTTAAAATTAGCTACTCAAGGGAATCGGCGCCTTAAAACTGCGCGTCGCTTAGCGTAGCGTTTCGGTGTGTTCTAATCCTAATTCTTACAAACGTGCGTGAAATCGTATTTACTTGTTACAATGTAGATTATGTTCTTATTGATCACATAATCGATATCAAAATCACTTTCTTTTATATTGGTCAGTAACTCAGTAATGTATTTTGTATAACATAATGATATGCCTGGTTAGCGATGGATGAAACTTTTAAGAAGGTTTTGCAATGAATGTCAAAATCGTTCATCTAATGAGGCCACTTTTATTGTGGTACATAATATCTGCTGTTTAGGTTAAGGCGCCGATTCCCTTGAGTAACTGATTTTAGAATGAGAATCACGTCTAAACGGCTAGTCATAATTTTTTGGAAAAATATATGTTTTAATAGACCATTTTTTTAATAATTTCATCTGAGCACATTTCGAGTTTTATTCGTATAACATAGTGAAATTAATTTGTAAAGTTATGTCTAAAACGGACAAAAACACGACAATCGCGCCAAAACCGCTGGGCGTATTTTAATGAAATCGACACCATCTCAAAAACAATTTAATTATCTACATTTTGATCTGAAGCTTTTTTTTTTAAGTCATAGAATAAGAAGGAAAGTACAAAAAACTACTAAATTTTGAGTCGCGCGGGTGTGAAACGAGTGCGCGTTTTGTTCCCTCAAGGTCGTTGGCGTTAGTCGTCGTCTTAAGGCGGTACCCCGAGCAAAACGCCGCGCAAGCCGTTTTTTGTGCTGTTTTTAGGAGCTGTCTACTCGTTATTTAAAAAGAAATATCAATTTATAAAAATACATTCAATTTCTACATAATATTGCTTCTAAAATGGAAGATTTCGTTTTTTTTTAAATGTTCCTTCCAAAAAAACATAAAAATGTGAAATAATTATTGATATTATGCATCTCCTCGTAAAGTGTTCATTAACAATTTTTTGTACTAACACTAATGGATAGACAATTTAATAACGAAAATTTTTGTAGGTTTTTTGTTTTCAAAAGGCCAAAATTCGATTTTATACAGATTTAATTCTAAAATCTGGGCGTATTCACTACTTTAATTCATGCGCCACCAGTGCCGCTAGACCAATAGGAAAGCTCATATCTCATGCCGATTTTTTGGTCAGGGTACCGTCTTAAGACTAGATACTAGTCGCTACTATTACAAAAGTGAGTCTTACAACAATACCAATAACAGTTGTAGACGGCGGAGTGGCTCGCGAGGTTGACGACATGTGGGATGTGAATACAGCAGTCATTGTGCCGATAGTCGTGTCGACATAATAGCCAAGAGCCTAGACGAACATCTGAGGAGGCTCTTGTTGGGCAGCTAGATCAAGGGCTTGATTCAGAAAGCGGTACTCCTAGACACGGCGCGTATCGTTAGGAGATTCCTCTCTCAGGAGCACTGACCACCGGTAGCATGGACCCTGTTCCCGACACCGGTGGGCTACAAATTTTTTTATGTTTTGAAATGTTTTATTTTATTTTTACAAGCTAATATTTAAAAATGTAAAAGTATGTATTTAATTGCATAAAGTAAATAATAATCGTAGATAAATGTTCAGCTAAGACTAATCGGTCTGTGTAAGCAACTTATACTTTAGGTAAACCTCCCATGTGTTGCCCGATTGCAGCCTTTGGGTCTTAAAGACGACGGCAGTCGCCAACGACCTTGAGGCTACAAAACGCGCACTCGTTTCACACCCGCGCTACCCAAAACACGGCGATTTTTTTGTAATTACTGTATAAAAATGTAGATAGTTGAATTGTCTTTGCTATTGTGTCAATTTCATTAAAATTTGTCCGTGATGGACATAACTTTACAAATTAATTACACTGTGTTACACGAATATGAAATGAAAATAAAATGGAACATCCTGCATGCCTACTGTATGTGAACTCATGTTTGGACAAATAAATTATCTTTATCTTTAAGAATAAAACTCAAAATTTTCTTAGATCAAATTATTAAGAAAATGGTCTAATGTAACATATATTTTTTCCAAAAAATTACGACTAGCCGTTTAGACGTGATTCTCATTTTAAAATCATCTACTCAGGAGTATCTGCACCTTAAGTCCAGAGTGAATAGTTTACTTCTAGGCAAGTGTGCATTACCATCGCCAACATCATCGCTTGCCATCAGGTGCACAGCTAAGGAGTGGAATTCCCTTCCGGAGTCTTTGTTCCCTGATAGCTACAACCTTGGGGTCTTGTCTCAAGCGTGCTTCATCGTAGGCCACATCATCGCTTACCATCAGGCGAGGTAGTGGTCAAACGCGAGCCTATCGATAATAAAAAAATAAAAAAAGATATTCGATTATATTATTAGTTAAAAAAAGGTAGTTCCCAGTAGTAGGAAAATCTTTAGATAAAAATAAGTTAACCTTGTTGTTAAACTTGGCAATGAATCGAAGAGATTAATGGGTATGAATAACTCATTAGCATGATATTGTTGAAATCACTTTCTAATAGAAAAATATTTGAAATAACTTAAACAGCATGTCATTGCTCTTGCAAGAAACTTACGCAAAATATATAAATAATACATAAAACGAGCCATGAGTCAGCTTTATCTTATGAATCTTATGAATTTGAATATAAAGATCATAATTACAAACTAATTTATTACAAAACGAATTGCATAAACTTAAAACAATGAAGAATGATCATTTTAGTTTTAGTTTTTTGTTTTGTTTTTAAGTTTTTGTATTTTAGTTTTTGTTTGTTTGTTGTTGTTGTTGATAGGTGACGTTCTTCAGAAAGGCCAAGTGCGCAGTACCCATAACCGGCGTGTGTGTATGACTAGATGTATGAATGTGTGTGAAGCAAAAGAAGTATGTAAGGATGGCGTTCTGTAGTTTCTGCCTAACCCCATGGAAAAAGGCGTGAGTTTATGTATGTATGTAAAATTGGAGAATAAACATCATAAATTGGCGAAGCCAGAGTAAAGATAGAAATCAACTAAGTAACATTGTTTCACATTCAAAGATATTGGATCTTAATGATTTAATATTAATGATTTAATAACGAAACTATTATAATATGTGATTCGTTTTGAGACATCCATTGCAAATAACTACAACTTTTTGTGAATTCAATAGTGCCTGAAAATTCCTGGTTAAATAAGAGTTTATGAATATCATATTTACTTAAATAAAAACCCTATATTCAATGCATAAAAAATAATCATGTCGAACTGTATTGAGCTATGTTACATGATTTGTTGTGTAAAACTTTGTGTAGGGTTTTCTTTTAATTAAGCATGTTTTAATTAATAAATGGAATATTGTATCTAAATACCTACATGCATAGATTAGTTGAGAACATCATTCCTCACAACACTAAGAGGAAATAGATTTTGCGGTTAACCATCTGCATGCATTTCGATTACAGCACCTTTTGAAATCGGTTCAGCTGAACATTTACGGATAACGTTTGGTGCAAGATTTAGGTAACTATATTATTTTACAGTCTATGGACTAGTATTTCAATATTTTTAACCATTTCAAGCGAAAACAAATACGTAATATTCTTGCGTTAATTTGTGTTGTTCAATAGATTTGATATGGCTGAAACTTCTGCGTATCTAAATTGATTTGTGCTGAGGTTGCAATTGGAGTTTCAGATGGGTATTTTGAATCTGAATACATGGGTACCAATATCATCATCATCATATCAGCCGAAAGACGTCCACTGCTGGACATAGGCCTCCCCCAAGCGTCGCCACACTGATCGGTCCTGTGCGTCTCGGAACCAGCGGATCCCCGCAATGTTCACCAGGACATCTGTCCACCTGGTGGGAAGCTATCCAACGCAACGTCTTCCGGTTTGAGAACGCCACTCCAGAACCTTTCTGCCTCATCAGCCATCCGTTTTGCGAGAAATGTGCCCGGCCCACAAAAGACCTTAAGTTTGGCAATTCTTCGGGCTATGTCGGAAACTCTGGTTCTCTTGCGGATCTCTACATTTCTGATTCGATCACGCAAGGAAACTTCGAGCATAGCCCTCTCCATTGCCCTTGCCAGTGACTGTAAGCTTTCTGATAAGGCCCATTGTAAGCGACCACGTCTCAGAGCTTTGTCATCACTGGCAACACACACTGGTCATAGACTTTCGTCTTGAGACACTGTGGTAAGTTGGACGGGTACCAATAGGTACAGAGAAAATATTTAAATCGCTTTCATTTTTAATACGAACTAATAATACTTTTTCTATTTTTATGGTTTGCCCCAGGTTATTATAGGTCAACCAATTTAATACAAAATTCTTCTGGGAACGTTTCCGGAAGACAGCGATGTGGGGGAGTACTTAGACGCCTAGGTTTACCTTTCTTTTGTATATTGTAAGTAGTTAGGTTTAGTATAAGTTAGTATAGTTTAGTTTTCTTTAGCGTTTAAGTATGTACATATTTCATCAAATCTTAATAAAGTTCATTTAATACAATATCTTGGTCAATCTAATACGACATAGGACATCATGCCTTTATTTCCGAAAGGAAAGGCAGAGGTGTTTAGTACACCGATGTTGGTAAAACCTTGAAGAAGTAGCTTCCAGAAGCTTTTCAATTAATAAGTAAATAGCGAAGTAGATATTCCAAAACGTGTCTTGAGGAGCATTTACTGAATATACCTGCATTTAAATGATTACACCGATATCTCAAGTATATACTCGATTCAGCACTCTTTTATCAGTAGGTATGTGACTACTTGAGAAGTATGTCGCTTCAGTAGTGCATTTTAGAATCTACTGAAACAGTTACACACATTCTTAAGTGTTTATTTTGAATTGAGGAAAGATATAAGATGCCTAGATAATATTTATCGTATTGTTTTGAGGAAAATAGGTAAAACAAAACAGGTGGACTGATTTGTATGCTGGATACGGCAGCAAACCTATGTTAGGTCATAATTTTAAATTTCTATTTATCTGAATTAGACAAGACAGAGAGAAAAAAAAAATTTGTGACCCGCACAGGAGACAGGAGAAATAATAATAAATAAAACCCCGCGCGAGACCAAAAATAAAACTCCGTGCAAGACCAACAATAAAACCCAGTGCGAGACCAAAAAGGCTCCTATCTCAGCATGTGCAAATGCGATATCCAAAAAGAAAATAACGCTGCGCTGATATTCTGATAAAACCCACTGTTGATGCCACGGACACACTCATGGACACGTAAAATACTTGAAAAATAAATAGGAATTAGGAGTAGTTAAAACAAATAGTGATCCGCAAGAAAACCAGGGTTACCGACATAGCCCGAAGAATTGCCAAACTTAAGTGGCAGTGGGCAGGGCACATTGCTCGCAGAACGGATGGCCGACGGGGCAGAAAAGTTCTGGAGTGGCGACCGCGAACCGGAAGACGTTGCGTTGGAAGGCCTCACACCAGGTGGACCGATGACCTGGTGAAGGTTGCGGGGATCCGCTGGATGCGGGACGCACGGGACCGGTCAATGTGGCGACGCTTGGGGGAGGCCTATGTCTAGCAGTGGACGTCTCTCGGCTGATATGATGATGATGAAAAAAAATAGGATCCTCTCACAGAGATGAAGCACGTATCCCAGCAGTGGGCACATAATAGGTTATGGTTACCTATAGGTCTCTAAAAAGAGCAAAACAATATCAGACGCATGGCAATTTCATGAATTATTTTCAGATGGAAGTACATGAATGAAAGCATATTAAAACTTCGACTTCGACTTCAGAAGCGAATCCGGTTGGCAGCTTATGTTTATCGCTTGAAGTAAACGCAGTGGCGTTTACTTCAAGCGATAAACATCGCCCAACTTTTGAATGGAACGTCGACCTTTCAAGCTATCATCCAGAGCTTTAAACCTTTTAGAAGAGATAGAGGGTTTTGTCAAGGTATTTGATTGCTATTCGTTATTGGAAACAATTTTGACTCACTGAGACATTCTTGGGGCTAGGGGTACTTAAAATTAGAGCAGTGTTACAGTTTTAGATAGGTATTTAAAATCTGAATACATTGACCGGTATGTAGAGCGCTAATATCGTAATCGTTTTGATCATTAAATAGTTTTACAAAAGGTTTTCTGGTTATATAAATTGTGCTTTGTTCAGCCAATGTCCAATTATCTTCCAATAATTTTGACTCAAGGGGGCTAGACTTACATCCATCGGTAATATAATGAGGTTGTGAATGATGCTAACTCGGCCTTTTTCATTTCACACATTAGAATATGACACCAGCCTTAGACTGTGCTACCAATACCTTGGTGATATTTTCCCCATCTTAAACTCTCAAATAAAAAAAAAAAGTGAAGATGAAACGTTGCAAACAACAAGGTAATGCCGGTTAAAACTACGCCTTGCTGTTTACATACACAATTAATATAAATAAATTGTTTATTAGAGATTTAGATTTTATAAGAGACAAAAACAAGGGTACAACGAAACTACGCCTTAGCTTGTCAGCTTTTTATTTGATCTGAGAGCTCGACTGACAAGCTAAGGCGTAGTTTCATTGTTATACATACGCAATTACACGCACACTCGGTGCGTGTAATTGCGTATGTATAAGGCAAGGCGTGGTTTTAACCGGCGTCACCTTGTTTTCTTGCAAAGTTCCATTTTGACATTTTATTTGTACTGATCGTAAACTATACAATAAACGCATCATACAACATATCATGTAAACAAGATAGATTGCTTATTCTTCAACATTTTTGATACGACAATCATAATCTTTTACGTGACCAATCCCATGTGTTTGCCAGCCCTGCCTCAAACAGTGGAAACTTGAGCGCGTAGAGAAAATGTTTGTTCAAAATAAACGCGGGATTTCCGACGTTCTTACCAAGTCGAGTGACTTAGCCGAACTAGTGTCCAGTTTTAAAAGTTTTGCTTCAGGAATTCATCTTAAGGTTGCACTAGTCGATCATTCTTCCATACAAACGTATTCTGGCGATTACTCCACTATTTGACGATGTACGTTCAAAAAAAAAAAAAAACAATCAATTTGTCTCATCATTATCTAGCCCTGTATGGGAACAAAAAAGTAAAAAAATATACATATATATTTTGAAGTTATAAGCTTCGAAAGTTCCATATTTCAACATTAATTTTAACGCATCTTTGGGCGGAAATTTAGAAGAAGGAAAATTGCAAAACGGCCACCATACAGTGATAGATTAGTAGTTCAACAATGCAAATAATTTTATTTTGAAAATATACATTTAGTCGTTTTTTCATGATATCCATACTCCCAAAGGTCTGTTTATAAAATTTCGCGCCCTCGTTTTCGTCCTAAATCGTCATCCATTTCGGTACAAATTTGCTTAAGTGCTAATTTGTACGTGAACTAGCTTCTTATTGCTGAGCGTGTTGTCGGATGAGATAGCATGCATTTTAACCCCGCGCACAAAATAGTTCGTGCCGTCTACTAGGGCAACTTTAAGTTAGTTGGGTGTCGGAAAATGTAAGTGAACATTTTCATTGCAGGTAAGGATTACAACCGGTCGGTCACTGGGTAGAATTACCAACAGTGTCATAAATTATACGCAACCCAATTTGGTATGTTGGCATGGCTGATGAAAACTCATTCATCAAGGCAGCAAATGCCCAGCAGTGGACGTGTTTTGGCTGAAATGATGATGATGATGAAGACAGCAAATGCAGTTTTGTCAAATTTCAATTAGGTACTGGATTTTGTTAAGAAGTCGGAAAATTCTATGTAGAAAATCCGAAAATTTTCGTTGTACATAAAGATAAGTATGAGGCTTTAGTGATTGCGGTAAAACATGATACTTATATTTGGTTTTTATTTGTTTAGTAAACATTACAATGCGGCATTGAGTTGCGGTATCACAGGAAGGTCAGATTTTAGCCTAGAAAGAGGAGTAGTATTATTTTTCACGTTTTTCTTCCAAATAGTAGCCGTCAAACGCGAGCCTATAGATGTAAAAAAAAAATCGGTAGATAATTGCTAGAATTGCAATGGTGCTCTGTTTTGAATCTAGCTCCAGAGTGATATGATGTCCTAAAGAAATATTAATTCTTGTGAGAGAGATAGGCGGAGTTAGTGCGAGGCGGACTCGCACACGAAGGGTTCCGTAACATATTTTTTTTTTTTTATATATTATAGGCTCGCGCTTGACCACTATCTCACCTGATGGTAAGCGATGATGTGGTCGACGGTGAAGCACGCTTGCCTAGAAGTAACCTATTCACTCTTGACTTAAAGACTCCTAGATTGTAGCTATCGGGAAACACAGACTCCGGCAGGGAATTCCACTCCTTAGCTGTACGCATAATGAAAGTATTTCCAAAACGTTTAGTGCGTATGGGTGGTATGTCTACCATGTAGTGATGGCGCATCGCCGTACGTCTTGTAGTCCGATGATGAAACGGGCTTGGTGGAATTAGATCATGCAATTCCATCGCACACTCCCCGAAATGCAACCGATAAAAGACCGACAAGCTGGCAACTCGGCGACGATGTTCAAGGCTCTGGAGCTTTGACTTAACCAGTGCCTCATCGCCGATGAGCCTTTTGGCCCGCTTTTCGATCGACTCTAGTGCATCAAGCTGGTATTTGGCGGATCCGTCCCAGAGATGAGAACAGTACTCCATGCATGATCGAACTTGCGCTTGATACAAGCTGAGCAGCTGTTCTGGCGTGAAGTACCTTCTAACCTTTGCAAGGATCCCCAGCTTTTTGGCAGCCAGCTGAGCCTTTGCCTCAATGTATGGGCCAAAATTAAGATTCGATGTCAACGTAACGCCAAGAAGCTCAAGATGGTCAGTTATTGGCACGGTCACATCATCACATCACATCATCAGCCTATTAATGTTCCCACTGCAGGGACACAGGCCTCCTCTCTGTGAGAGGGTCACATCTCGGAAAGTTGGAGCCGGTTGAAATTGGCTCTTTTTAGCGGAAAAAAGACACGCCTGGGTTTTAGCAGCATTAAACCTGACCAGATTGGCATCGCCCCATTCGGAGACTGCAGATCGTTAATATGCAGCAAGAATAAAGTTGCTGAGAGTACCGACCCCTGAGGGACCCCGGCATAATCGCAAAAAACTGCAAAAAAATCACGTTTGTTGTATGGGAGCCCCACTTAAATATTTATTTTATTCTGTTTTTAGTATTTGTTGTTATAGTGGCAACAAAAATCATCTGTGAAAATTTCAACTGTCTAGCTATCACGGTTTATGAGATACAGCCTGATGACAGCAGACAGACAGACGGACCACGGAGTCTTAGTAATAGGGTCCCGTTTTTACCCTTTGGGTACGGAACTTTAAAAACCCAGATTCAAAGAATAAAATGTGGTTAACTTTTGGATGGGTCAACCGATTTTAATCAATCATAGCTAACTAACGAACACTCTCGACAAAGTCATCTATCAAACGAAAAAAATAACAAAATCAAAATCGGTTCATCTGTTCGGGAGATACGATGCCACAGTCAGACACACACACAGACACGTCAAACTTGTAACACTTCGTCGTTTTTGTGTCGGGGATTTAAAATGGCTATTGGTATACCGAACTTTAAATAAATTAAATACAGATCTTTGTAAAAGGCCTTTTTTTTTTAGTTAACTATTTATGTACCTGCTCCAATCAGAGGACTATAATTTAAGCGTCTATGTATTATAAGCATTAATCTATTCAGTGACCATAAACTTTGGTTTAGAAACCGCCAATTATGTATGAGAAGTATTTTAATTAAATTCTTGAAGTTACTTATTAACATATTACTAAATGTTAAAAAAAAAACTTATTATATAACCATACAACAAATAAATTGCCCATTAAATAAATGATTCGTGCAATTGTTTCAATTGCATGAAATAACATAAAACTACTTCATAATTTACAAAATCGTTGTAACTATTGCCGCGATTTTCAATTTTCATTAATTTATGTAACTTTACAAACAGACGCCACTGACAATTTTGAGAAACAATAGGTACATACATAATTACGAAACAGTGATTAAAGAAAGCTTACCAGTTTAAAAAAAGGCGTAAAAATGCAACCTCACAGCACTAATTTCACAAAACGAAATTATTTTGTTCACTCACTCACACTTTTCCTTATCACTTTTTCGTGTTATTCTAATTTCATCGTTATCGCGGGAGGATAGAGTAGATAGTTAAATGTGACAGCAGCAGAGGCTGTAAGACGCGGGTGCGCAAGGCCGGTGCGCGGGCGCAGATGACTTATTCCTTATCACGAGGCTTCGTACCGAGTGTGTGCTGTGACCACACTCAAGGTAATGGGAAAATTACTTTTCATTTAAAATATAATGACGTTTTGAAACTGTGAAAAGATTTTGTAATTAGTATTATAAATGGAGCAATACATTATTGGATTTGTTAAGGTGTTTTGTTTGTGTTAATAGTTCACGTGTTTTGTTCTTCTTTGAGGTGGTTGATTAGTTGTAATTGGCGGTCTTTTGTAGAGTAACCTGTAAAGTCCTTAACCTTATTTGGTGTTGTTTATCGAGAGGTACCTCACCTTCTGAATAAAATACAGCTTTCTGCCTTCTTGATTTTTACAGTTTACAATATTATTTATATAAAACTGGCATCTTTGCAATTTTTTTGGTGTTTCATCATCATCATATCCGCCGTAAGACGTCCACTGCTGGACATAGGTCTCCCCCAAGCGTCACCACATTGTTGGTGTTTATTAAAGTATGTTATACTAAATGTATTGTTATGTTATGTTGTTTGTTTTCTTGTTATTCTATCTTCAACGAAAAACATGAAATTTTTCTTATGTTTCTGAAACTATAAATTCCCTGATGTTTTTCAAGATTTATTGAAACTAACTCCCATTGATAAAATAATAAACACAATAAAAACACAACCATACTTTTGATGCAGTTAGGTAAAAAAATACGGGTCGACTCGCGCACCTCCTCCATTTTTTATTTATCGGTTAAAAATAGAATGTCATCTTCATAAGTGTGGTCACCATAGTAGAAAGATGAATGAAAGTACATTCTAATAGGTGAACAACGCCCGCGTCGCCACCTGACGGATGAGAGAGAAAACAATTATATACACATTTCATATGCGCTTGTATATAATTATGTGTATCAGCGTAGTTTTTATAACTATTAGGTTCAGTCGGATGTTGAGGCACAGTTTATACGCTCTTGAATTCATTTGTAACGATAAAAAATAATGGAATCTGTGGTATAGGTGTATTTCTTTTTTCACAACTGCTAAAAACAACTTAAAACGGTGAAGAAAAACATCGTTAGGAACCGGCGTGTCCTAGAACCAAAAATTCGAAGACATGTGACATCTACCAACCCGCACTGGGCCCGGGTGGAGGATTACGACCCATTCCTTCTCACAGAGAGGAGGCCTGTGTCCCAGCAGTGGGAACATTAATAGGCTGATGATGTGTACATACTGACTATTTACTATATTCACTGGGGCAAAAATAAAAGGTAAACAAACCATAAAAAAGGTTTTACAGTGTCTCCTTTGCTGTCACTAAAATCTAAAATAAAAAAAACCGGCCAAGTGCGAGTCAGACTCGCGCACGAAGGGTTGCGTTCCATTTTCGCAAAAAAAGGCACATTAATCACATTTGTTGTATGTGAGCCCCCTTAAATGGGTTTAAAGATTCTTTATTTATTCTAAAAGAACATACATTGTTCACTTATCGAATAAATACATGACTAAGGTTAGTGTAGTCCAGTAGCTAACAGTTTTGTTTCCTTAATGTAGGTAGGTGCGATGTCGACATTGTTATAGTACGACTTATATCGTTAGCTTAGAAGTTTCGTGTTGTTGGTGACGTACTGTTTGAGTTTAGCCCTGAATACATTAAAAGAAGATGTGTTCCGTATATCTGCTGGTAGATTATTATAAAGCTGGACGCCTTCGTACTTTATATTTTTCTTGCCATATTGCGTTCGCGGGGGACGCGTCTGTATTTGGTTAGGGTTCCTTTGGCTGTATTTGGATGTTTTGATGTTGAAGGATAGCTGTGTATGTATGGTTTTGTTAAGAATTTTTCTAATGAGTACGCAGGAATTGAAAGTGTAAAGTTGATGAATGCTCATTAGTTTGGTGTTTTGGTATAGTTCAGATGTAGATGTATGATAATCGTAGTTAAATATAAGTTTAATTACTTTATTTTGTGCTATTTGCAGATCTTTCATTACAGATTTTGTGGCGCATCCCCAGATTTCGATAAGATAATTTATGTGTGAGCGAATTATTGAGTTGTAAATGTTGAAGCGGATTTTTTTTGGGATGTTATTTATGTACCCGCGCATTGATCCAATTAACGATGTTATTTTTGATTTTATGTAATCAATGTGCGCTTGCCAAGTGAGTTTGTTGTCTAATCTAAGTCCGAGGTATTTTTCACAATTGCTTTTGACGATTTTAGTGTTGTTTATGTGTAAAGCTGGGTGATCAGAGATTTTTTTATTTTTAGCTGAGAATATCATGTACGATGTTTTTGATGCGTTTATAGTAAGTAAATTGGAGCTAAACCAGTTATACAATATGTCCAAGTCTTTTTGAGCGTCAGCTACAATGGTGTTTATGTTGTTACCGAAGTAGAATAGGCAAGTATCGTCGGCGTATAAAGTTAGTTGTCCAATTAAACCTAAATCTTTGATATTGTTTATGTAAATAGCAAATAAGAGGGGGGATAGCAGAGATCCTTGGGGAACACCAAATTCTATTGGGGATTCTCTACTCATCGCGTTTCCCATTTTAACTACTTGTTTCCTATTGTATAAGTATGAGGAAAGGATATTATACATTTCTCCAGTGATACCAATGCTTTTTAGCTTTAATAATAGGATTTTATGAGAAACTGTATCGAAAGCTTTTTTTAGGTCAATAAAAATCCCGAGTGCAATGTTTTTTTGGTCAATGAAAATATTAATTTTATTCCGTTTTTAGTATTTGTTGTTATAGCGGCAACAGAAATACATCATCTGTGAAAATTTCAACTGTCTAGCTATCACGGTTTATGAGATACAGCCTGGTGACAGACAGACAGACAGATAGACAGACAGATAGACAGACAGATAGACAGACGGACCGCGGAGTCTTAGTAATAGGGTCCCGTTTTTACCCTTTGGGTACGGAACCCTAAAAATAATCATGAGAAGATGTTTATTTCGTACAACAATCAAATTCACCAATATGTCAAACATTTGGGTGTACCCCATTGTTGCGAAGTTCATTACCGCGATGTACGGTACAGCGAAAGATTATTATCGCGACGTTCGTTGTTGCGAAAGTTCTTAACTGCGATGTTCGTTACTGCGAAAGTTTACCATTGCGACGTACGTTGTCGCGAAAGTTCTTAACTGCGATGTACGTTACTGCGAAAGTTTACCATTGCGACGTATGTTGTCGCGAAAGTTCTTAACTGCGATGTACGTTACTGCAAATGTTTACCATTGCGAAGTACGTTGTCACGAAAGTTCTTTACTGCGATGTATGTTACTGCGAAAGTTTACCATTGCGACGTACGCTGTCGCGAAAGTTATTTACTGTGATGATTGCAGTTTCGATAAAACGCTATTGCGATTTAGGTCATCTAGGAGTGTTGCTGATACTGGTGATAGTGGAAATATTATATTGTTGGACATGACTAAAAATGAGCAAATTTAATTCTAATTGAACCAAAAGATAATAATAATAAAATATACATGAATAAAATTCATGTACCTATCTATCTAAGTCAACTTATTAATAAAAAGAATGTATTCCTTTAGGTTAAGTGTATTTACACAGAGAAAACTATGCGTTTTTATGTCTTATTTATGTAGATACTTTTAAACGAGCAATTCTTGTATATATGTATATATATAGATAATCTGAATTTCGGAAACGGCGCCAACGATATTCATGTAATTTAGTATGCAGGGCCTTTCGGGTTGCAAAAATCGTTTTCTATATTTTCACCCTAGTAGAGCTCGGTCGCCCAGCTACTGTAGATTAAGTATCTAGTGTGCGATATACTTAGACAGGGACCTACATGAATTTTGTTTTTGTTGATTTTTCTTTTGTTCCATTTAAAAGTACCTACATGAATTTTGTTTATGTTTATTATATTATTATTATTATCTTTTGGTATAATTCTAATTAAATTTGTTACAATTTTTGAAATTTTTACAGTCATGTCCAACAATATAATATTTGCACTATCACCATTATCAGGATTACCACTACCACTATCACCTCCTAGATGACCTAATTCGCAATAGCGTGTTATCGAAACTGCAATCGTCACAGTAAATAACTTTCGCGACAGCGTACGTCGCAATGGTAAACTTTCGCAGTAACATACATCGCAGTAAAGAACTTTCGTGACAACGTACTTCGCAATGGTAAACATTCGCAGTAACGTACATCGCAGTTAAGAACTTTCGCGACAACATACGTCGCAATGGTAAACTTTCGCAGTAACGTACATCGCAGTTAAGAACTTTCGCGACAACGTACGTCGCAATGGTAAACTTTCGCAGTAACGTACATCGCAGTTAAGAACTTTCGCAACAACGAACGTCGCGATAGTAAACTTTCGCTGTACCGTACATCGCGGTAATGAACTTCGCAACAATGGGGTACACCCCAAACATTTATATTATATTTTTTTTAACTGTATTTCTACAACAATATCAATATTTTCAATGTATACCCAAAAATATGGGTTTTACTAAAACCGGAACCAATAATAGCCGACTTTGAAAAGCATCGGATCTATTATGTATCGATTCCCGGGTCGGTCAATGTGTATTATGTGTTTCTGTCTAGAGTTTCACTTTTAATTTCACGCTAATGTAATTACATAGTCAGGATTTATGCGCGGTTGGTGGCTATAGGCTCTGACCCTGGTACACTGAAGTTTGACATACCTGCAGGCTAAATGTAGGAAGGACTACCTACTGTAGATATCATCATCAGCCTATTAATGTACTCACTGCTTTAAAATTCAATTGCAAGATTTGACCCAAACACACTTACATACATACACACATTGCAAGTTAATTAAAAGCTTGTAAAATATCATCAGAAGAAGTTTATAAAGGGGAATGCCCATTTTGTAAGGGAACTTGGGCCCCTTTGAAAAAATTGTTGTATCTTGATGAATTTGGTTGTATATTGTAGGAAATACACGTTATATTCATAATTAGAAAATATATTTTATTTATTTTACGGGGTTCACGAGATGTAGCCATGTTTCTGTTCTTGAAATGAACCCTTATTACAATGCAATAAGGTGCGTACGAATGTCAAAGTGAAGGAACCTGATCTATTGTTGTCTGTACATATAAAGTAAAGGACACAGATGGAAAATAACACAAAATATAAATCATATTTTTGTATAATATTGAAATCGCAGACACGATACCTCATAAGGGGCCTGTGTATCTCCTTTCATACAACAATCAAATTCACAAATATGTCAAACATTTAAATTGTTATTTTCTTAACTGTATTTTTACAACAATATCAATATTTTGAATCATCAACTGCCTTTTAATTTTCCCACTGCTGGGACACAGGACTCCTCTCTGTGAGAGGGAATGGGCCGTAAACTACCACGCGGGCCCAGTGCGGGTTAGTGGATGTCATAATGTCTTTCTTAATTTCCATTTACTTATCTTAATTTCTAGGACATGCCGGTTTCCTCACGATATTTTCCTTCACCGTTTTGAGAGAAAGGTGATGAAATAATGTACACAAAGTAAAGCGCCTGCCTGCGTTCGAACCCACGACCCACAACTTGTAAATCGCGGCCGATACCACTAGGCTACTACTCTCTGTAGTATACCTCTACCTAACCCTTTGGTGAATACATGGAGTGTGATGTTATGTAGATGAGTCTGACATAGCTTGTTAAAAAGCCAATGTTTATTCATGGCTTACTAGCCTGTATGCAAAAGTTTTTTGGTGTCATAAGGAATATGCAAAAACAGCCTTCAGGGTATTGATATAAAGAATGCAAAACAATGCCTTTGAACTGGAACTTTCAATATAAAAAAAAGATTTTTTACAAAAAAAATACTACCGACTTCCAAATAAGAAAACTGCAAAGTGCAAAATAACTTTATTTTTGGAAGTCGGTGTCTTTTGGAGGTGCCTTTTTTGCGTTCTGGACACCGACTTTCACAAATAAAGTTATTTTTCACTTTTTATTTTTCCTATTTGGAAGTCGGTAGTATATTTTTGTAAAAAACCTTTTCTTTTTTAACTTTTTTTGTTGTACCTACCTAATAGGCAAGTAGTTTAGTAATGTACTTATAATGCCAGAATAGATTACTCGCATATCATGAAACTGAACATAACCGGTGTAATGAGAGTGTACCAAGGTGAACTGTACACATCTGTGTACCCCTTAAGAGCGTACTGGCGTTATGTTATATTATGTAATGGTATTAAACAATAAACAGACATGCGATTGCAGCAATCCCGAGAGATTTGCCGTCATTTATTGAAGAGGTGTGTTGTATGTCTCCGAAGTTCTTCATAAAATGGGTTCTCCAATTTCGGAACATACTCTATCAAACAAAAAAAAATTCAAAATCGGTTCACAATTGACGGAGATATCGGTGATCATACATAAAAAAAACAAACATAAAGTCGAACATAGAACCTCCTCCGTTTTGGTAAGTTGGTTAAAAATACAACAACAAATGGATGACAAAAAAGATATTAGAAAATAAAATGACGAAGCAGGTGAAAACAAGGGCTTGGCAGCTCATGAGTAGAGAAATCCAGATTGAAAAGAAGCGACGTCATAACATTCAATAAGTATATGAAAACATAATTATATACGCGGCTCTTAAAGATAAGTCATTGATGGAAACATGATTATACGAACGCGGTTGACGTGGATATCAGCTTTAGTTCGACCTAAAGCAGTCTACTGGTGGTCAACGGCTTCCATTGTGGTAACTCATCACTGTGACAGTGACTCTCTCCTAGCTCCTACTAAAGCAAGATTTTGTTTTCTGTATACAGTCTCAAAAAGATCAGTAAGTACTTGCTGACCAGGTAAGGTCGATTACAGAATTAACGGTGACCACTGAGAAGACCTGAAGATAGACTGGCGTGGAAGCAGCTCGTCAGTGACTTCATCAAAGCGTGCCGAAAGACTGGCACACGCTTCAGGAATTAAGACAACGAATAAGAAGAGATGGTCAAGTCTGCTCCCATTGCCTGCTGCAAGTCCTCTAGCCAAGGGATGTCTGCAGCTCCTTTTAATAACTACTCTGTCCTAAAAACCATTGATCTTAAACTTACTGTCACCGGTTCTGGAAGCCATGATGTATGACTGCTAAATGGTTTAACTGGGTAATCTTGTTGACTTTGAATTAGGGATCCTCACTGCCAGTTTTATTTATTTGTTAAAACTTCATGCAACTTAAAAGTACAGTACCTGGGCTACCGAGCTCCGCTCAGGTTAAAATAGAAAAAAAGAAGTTTTCTAAAAATTAAACCCATCTAAATCGATTTATACCCGAAACCCCCTGTATACTAAATTACATGCAAATCGTTGGAGCCCTTTCTGAGATTCAGATAGATAAGATAGGCAGACATAATGCCTAAGGCTGACTTGATGCCATATATTCTCTACCAGTGAACCAAGGCCAGTTAATAGTGTGAGATAGGTAAAATATATATATGTATATGTCGCATCAAGGCTGGCCGATAGATGTGAACCATCGGGAAGTCAGGATGTATTCCCTTAGGTTGAGACATCGTGTGTGGGCAGGTCGGTGGGTACAATCGTGCAAATGAAATCACATAAATTATTCGATACACTGGGTTTTTAGGGTTCCGTAGCCAAATGGCAAAATACGGAACCCTTATAGATTCGTCATGTCTGTCTGTCTGTCTGTCTGTCTGTCTGTCTGTCTGTCTGTCTGTCTGTCCGTCCGTATGTCACAGCCACTTTATTCCGAAACTATAAGAACTATGCTGTTGAAACTTGGTAAGTAGATGGAGTCTGTGAACCGCATTAAGATTTTTACACAAAAATAAAAATAAAACAATAAATTTTGGGGGTTCCCATACTTGAAACTAAAACTAAAAATATATTTTTTCATCAGCCCCATACGTGTGGGGTATCTATGGATAGGTCTTCAAAAATGATATTGAGGTTTCTAATATCATTTATTTCTAAACTGAATAGTTTGCGCGAGAGACTCTGCCAAAGTGGTAAAATGTGTGTCCCCCCCCCTGTAACTTCTAAAATAAGAGAATGATAAAACTAAAAAAAATATATGATGTACATTACTATGTAAACTACTAGCGAAAATTGGTTTGAACGAGATCTAGTAAGTAGTTTTTTTTTAATACGTCATAAATCGTAAACCGCAATTTACCAAGTACGGAACCCTTCGTGCGCGAGTCCGACTCGCACTTGGCCGGTTTTTTTCTTATATTCACAGTTACAATCTTGCTTACTAATATTACGGATCGACACTGATTCTACGACGTGTTAGCTCTAAGGCTGTCAGTACTCAACTGCCATATTCTACTATCCCCACCACGCAAGTGGTTAGAGAAAGCGCGCCAAAGCGTAGTTCTTGCTTTGCCGCCAGATGGCGTGCTTGCGATTTGTTTTGACGTCCGTACCCGACATATATATATAAATTAATAGAAAGGCGCATATTGAGATTTTACAACTCATCATCTTAAGGTATGCAAAGACCTCTAGACTCGTTGGTCACTTGAACAAGAACATATTGAGTCTTATATTAAACACCACAATTACCGATACTTTGCTAAAAGGTACTATCTAGTTCTATGGATTTGTATTTTCTATTCCACTTAATACAATTCTCAAGCCCTTTTCTCTTGCACAAACATCTGCGCCCACGCATTTACACAGTCATGTATCGGTAACGTGATCCCATCGTACAGTGCATTCGAGAGACTGTTACGACATACATAGGTACATACAGCAGAAATAGAAACATGATAGGCAAATTGTATAATGTCATGGTGTTGCCAAGTACTTTCGGGCACTTGAGTGTGATTAGTTCTTTGTTTTTTGTTTATTTAATTGGTAAAGAAAGGTAGCTGCGAAGTGCGAAAGCCTAATGTTTAAAATACGGTAACTTTTACTGACCTACACTTAATCTTTTTTTCTGTTGTTCAAGAAAACTTAGCAGCCCACAGCACTTCTTGAAAGAATGGAATAGAAATATATATTTATTCGAGACAGGCACAACACAACAGCAACAAACATTGAAACATGGGTAAAAGACAAAACAGAAGTGTAAAGACAGATTGCCCTGAACTTGCCCATACCGAAAGGATTACCAACTCAGCATTTGCTGGGCATCAGACACCCAGCGCTGGTTTTTGGCACCCCGCAGCGACACACGCCGCCCACGTCATCCTGGAATGCGAGGCCGTGGTTTCTCAACGTGCAGAAGTCCTCGGAACGCTCCGCAAAGCCTGTGAAGCCCCCAGGAAGCTTCTGTGCTTTTAGGTGAAGCTAGGCTGGCTATGTTAGCCAGAATCCCCATGCACAACGTACCAAAGGTGAGTCTGAATGCGGAAAAGGGGTTCCACAACTACTATTACTACAAGCCTTACTTCTACATAATTATGTTGTTTTATTATAATATAGCCATCTTTTTACCCATCTGTAAGGAAAGGGTTATGTTTACAGCGCGTATCTTGTAGGTATTTT